>CM035620.1:71294988-73794988 GCA_020496765.1 Gossypium stocksii | reverse complement strand
AAAGTTAAAAATAGGGTGAGTTTATGAAAACTCCGTATGTAATCCCTTACTGAAGTAACAGTTAGTAAACAGAAACAGAAACAGTTTGGGCCTGAGCCCATTAACAGAAACAGTACAGTTTAGGTCAGAGCATAAGTGGGCCTAAGCCCAATACAAATCATTTGGGTCTTATCCCATAATAGAATCAATTGGGCCTAGCCCATATCAAAATCAACTGGGCCTAGCCCGTATCAGAAACAGGGCATAAATGAATGATGCATGATGCATGCAAACCCATCCAACCAGCACACAACTCCGTCCAATCTGCATAGTCTGTGGGGATATAATCAACCCACCCATCCAACACACCAATCTTAGCACTAGTTGTGGAACTTAGTCAACAGAACGGCTAAAAGACGTAAACAAAAGGGCACAGATCCATAATCAGAATAGAACAGAGCCATGATAATATGCGTGGCACGAAGCCATCGATAACGGTTCTATAATCAGCACAAAGCCTATGATATCGGCACAAAGCCTTCGGTAATGGCACAAAGCCCATAACTACGGTACTAAGCCCACAATGACGGCATGAAGCCCACAATAATGATACGAAGCCCACAATAACGGCACGAAGCCCATATTAACGACACGCAACCTTCAATAACATAATTGGCACTCAACCATCGATCAATCCACAGTCGTCTCGGGTGACCTATGCGACTTAATCAGATCAATACAGATAAACGGCTCTAAGCCTTCGATGGATCCACAGTCGTCAAGCAACCATGCGAACCTAATAGATCAGATCTTCCTCCGTACAAAATCCCAACCCATACAACATGTCATGCATATAGAATGTCATGCCCCTAATCGGTTATACAATCACAGTCAAGTCATATCACAACCCAGTCATTTGTATATATCAAAAGCACATATCAGTCATACATAACCCAAATAAAATAGTCATTCTATCTCTAGGAGTTTAATGGTCATTTTTACCTGATAGGGGTAAAATATTCATTTTACCCTCTAGGGTTAAATCAGTAATTTTACACTGTAGGGACATTTCGGTAATTTTGCACTACAGGGGTATTTCGGTAATTTTGTACTATAGAGAGGTCTACAGTCTCCTCGAACGACTTCAGTAACACAAATGATCATAACAGTTTAAATGGGCCAGGGGCCCATTATCGGCCCATGTCAGCCCACACACTCGTGTGGCCCAATTAGCCTCGATTTAGCCACGGCTATGTGCACGACACAACTCAATCCAAAACTTACCACAAAACATACATTTTATCCCTGTAGGCCTACAAACCCATTGGGCCCATAAGGCCCAGTCTGGCCTAACGTGGCCTAGAACGGCCTATGCCATGTACGCGACATAACAAGCCCAACCATTTCCCACCTAGCAACTAGATTTACACTAGCAGGCCAAATGGGCCCGATCATAGCCCAAATTCAGTTAAGGCTATGCGAACTCTATAACCCAAATCATTAATAGTCGTCTATCGCAGATTTTATCCATGTGGTGCCCACAATCCCATAGGGCCCACACGGCCCATTTCGGTCCATCGAGGCCCAATACGACTAAAGTCATATGCACGACATGAGAAGTCCAACTACTTCACACCTAACAGCGACATTTACCCAAATGGGCCCACGAGCCCATTCGGCCCATTTTGGCCTAAAAGTAGCCCAAGTCTATGAGATCGCTCATGGCCTTTGTCGTTGTATCGACCTTTCTCACACGAGTGTTCGTGCACTCGCGTGGCAACCGTTACCGTTCTTTCAGCTTTTTGGCATTTTACCGATCTACAGTCATAGCAGTGTAACCAACACATACACTTTCGGCTTTTCAGCCAGTTATCGAAACAAAACATATAGTTACACACCTTGCTAACATAAAGAGTGAATACTCCTTGATTGCTAAACGTGGCTTAGCCCACTATAACACTAATGGCGACTGATTACGATCTCCCCGCCGGGAACTTGTGTTACAAATGGATTGTTTAATCACATAACTTAAATCCAAAAGAAAACTTGCTGAAGCCACAAAGCTATAGGTAGGGAAAACCACACAAACAGCCTACACTTTACTTTTGTTAACCAAAGCCTGAGACTTGGACCAAATGATCTACTTGCCCAAAACATTCGATCGATTAAACAGAAGAGAGGATTGAATATTCCCGAATCACTTGAGACCTTTTCACTCTTCATGGAATTTAGACCGATAGGGAAAAGTTACTACCCTACAACCTGAGTAGAAAAAGGGAGAAATGAGGGTCGACCACAGTGTTCCAAATGGTAGAACAAAGAAAAGAGTTAAGAAATGGCTATGGTGTTCGGCTAAGATTTGGACTAGAATAGGAGCCAAGACGAAATTGGAGGAAAAGCTGAAGGTGGGAATTTGATTTCAAAAAGGAACGAATAAGCGAGGAAGAAGAAAACTTAATTTGGTTTAGTCAAGAAAAGCAAGAAGAGAAAATGTGCAACAATGCTAATTTGGCCAAGGTAGAGAGACTAAAGATCAGTCGAAAAACACATGGAGAGCCGAAGAAAACTAATAGAAGAAAATCAGTACCCCAAAGGACATGGTTGACAGAAACCAAACCTATTTTACCAAAATCAATCCAAAACTCTAAAAGCCAAAAAGTGAACAAAAAGAAGCCGAGTAAAACACTAAGAAAGTTCGACAATAGAAAAAAAACTCCCACAAAGTGCACTCAAACTCCTAATCCCGAAATTCTCTCTAATCCCCACTCAAATTCGATACTAATGACTGAATATGCACCCCCAAGGAGTTCCAAGTTTGGCCAAACCTCCCCCTAACAACTCCCCAATTTTCTCCACAAAATCCTACCCTTATCTCCCCACAATCTGCTCCTTGAATCACTCCCTAAGACTACTTCAAACTCCAACCTCTTTAGTAGTCTTTCACTCAAATTCCACCACCTCACAGCAAAGGAGTAAAATAAATACTCCTTTGTGCATAGGGTGACTCGAACCTCAGTCCTCCCATATCACCATTGATGTCACTCACCACTGGAGCCCAAGCTCCTTTTTTTGTCACTTTTCATCCATAATTAACTATAAGGTCTACTTCTAGTCACCAAGGGTTCGCTTAGGAGCAAAAATAATAATTTTGCAAATGCCAGGACTTGAACCCCAGACCACTAGCATACTCCTAATGCCACCTTGCCACTAGACCACAGGCTTCTTTATGTCATATTTTAACCACACATATTTATAAGGCCTTCAAACTAACGCCAAGCTCACCTAAGGGAAATGTAACACCCTGAATTTGGGCCTAGAAGTATTGGGCCTTGAGTCTGGGTTCGGATAGAAGATGGCCTGAATAATTTGGATGTTTTAAATTTCTATGAAAAAATTATTACTATCATTATTTTCATGTTTAGTTTAGTAATTAAATAAATTCGAAGGGACTTATAGTGTGGGAAAAGTCCTGGGCTCGGCCCAGGGCTCTAGCAAAAAAATTAATTTTTGCTTCCTTAGGGAAATCTGGGCTTTAGGCCTCATAAATAAGTTGGGCTCAGATTAGGCACAAGGAAGTGCTTGGCCCAGTGGCTAAGTGCGCTAGGAAGTAGGAAGGGGACCCCGGTTCAAGGCACGGCGTGCGTAAAACGTTTGTTTCCTTTAGTAAATAGGTTGCGATGAAATAGGGCTTAAGAGAAGTTGTGACCAGAGTTTATCACAAAGAACGCCTGTGGCGCAGTGGCAGCAGCGTGCTAGGGGGTCCGAGCGGGAGCGAGTTCGAGCCCTGGGTAAGTGAAATTTTAGTATTTATTTTTAAGAAACCCGTGACTGAAGCGGCTAAGCCTTAAAGTAAAATGCGACCGTATTATATCGAAAGCGAAGTCACGTCGCAGTGGCCAGCAGCGTGTGTGGGTGCCTAGAGGTCCTAGGTTTGAGCTACTGTGCACGCAGGAGGACTGCCTTTTTACTGCACTCGTGGGGAGAGTTGTTGTACGGGATTAAAACTCCTCCAAGCAGCAGATTGAGTTAGCTGATCGGTGGAAAATGGATAAAGGCTGCTAGTCGGTGGTTGGATGGAATTCAAATGCTAAAATCAAGGGGAAATTTGAATTTGGGAAGGACTTTTTGTGCCGAAATAGACTTATTCGGCTATAGGCAAATAAGTGCCGAAAAGGCTCTTCAAATTTTAGCTCTTATGATTCGTTTTCTTTTTTGGATTGGTTTTGAGTATTTTTCATTATGTTAGCCGATTTTCTTTTTATTCTTTCTTTAATCAGTTCTTATTTTTCTACTTTAATTTTTGCTCATCTTCTTTTCGCCAATTCTTTTACCCCATATTCTTAAATTTCTCCCCTTTTGTTTTACTTTCCATGATAGCCGAAACTTACATTCTTTTTACCCATTAGTATATTTCTTCTATTTCTTCATATAAAAGCTGAAATCCTGAGACATACAAGCCTGTGTCAATTTCCTATAAGCCGAACCTCCATATTCATAGTAATTTGGGATCTAAATCTCTAAATCTATTCTTTACTCTCACCTTAAGTTAGATCTGTATCAGATCGGGATTAGGAAGGTGATTGGGGTGATTCTCTGGCAAGAAGACTTATGGTAAGATTATCGAAACCCCTCTTCCATTTGTTATTTGGTATTTAAGAAAGGTCGGAATCCCTAAAACTCTTAAGGGAGGTTGGCGATTTTGGTAAAGTGTAATGCTAGTCTTTTTATGTAGGTTTTATGTGTTTTAGTTTGCAAGAAGGGGAGAGTTGGCAAGGAGCAATAAAGGCTAGAGTCGTGGAAGCAATCTAGATTTAAATCTAGATCTAGTAGATTAAAATCGACAAAGGTAAGTAGTTTGGGGCCTTAGGGATGTTGGCCAAATGTGGTAAGTGATTTTTCCATTGCTTTTCATGGATTCGTAATCTAAATATGTTAGTGACTGATTGTAGGAAAAATTGTATGGAAGATCTCGTTGTAGTAATCGTAAATCAAGTGTGTAAACGAACACCCTCTTGTAGTTCAAATCGGTAAAAGCTGAAAAGCTGAAAAGCCAAAATTTTAGCATTTCGTAGGCTTGTGAACGTACGAGCGCTCGTGGTCGGTTGGAAGCGTTAAGGTTTTGTAATTAAAATCGGTAAAGTTGGTGAGTGTGCAATTTCGTGCACCTCGTTAATTTGGGCCTTGATGGGCTAAAAATAGGCCCAATGGGCTTACGGGCCCATATGGGTAAAAGTAAGCGGTAAGTGTGTTCTGGTATACTGTAGGTTAAATCTGTTAAACTAGACTTAGAATTTGGGCTAAACGGGCTTAAGTAGCTAAATGACACTGTAGGGCCCATTAGGGGTTTAGGGCCCAATAACTAAAAACTGCTAAAATGGGCTAAATTAACTACTGAGATGAAAGTTGGACTATTAGGGACTGAAATATGCATAAAACCCTAAAAACTGGTATAATTACTGAAATACCCCTTAAGGGTAAGAAATTACTATTTTACCCCTAGGTACAAAATGACCGTTATACCCCTAGGGCTAAATTTAACTGAAATGCTTGTTTTACTGTTTCTATTCATTGTATGCCATGACATGATTATCTGTTGCATGGGACTGGGATTATTGATGGAGGAAGTGCAAGTGGCATTGCCACGATTATTGAAAGAGGCTTTGCCTCATATTGATTACTGAAAGGGGCTATGCCTCGTACTATTTACTGAAAGGGGCTTTCCTTGTATTATTGTTAGTGGCTTGGCCACATTATCTGAGCAGCGATGCTGTGACTGTAGAGTGTAGAGGCTGGTTGGGTTGAGTTATTTCCCCCACATGGTGTGTATGGCTGGTACGGGTGGAGTCTAGCGGATGGACATAGGATGGGCTTTGGGTTTTGCATACATGCATTATTCTGTTCTGTTATTGTAATGGGCCTATGGGCCGCACTGACATATGAACAGGGCTTCGGCCCAGATTTACTGTATTTAAATAGGGTTTCAGCCCAGTTATTACTGAAACTGGATAGGGCTTGGGCCAGTGGGCTTGAGCTGATTTGGGCTCTATATGGGCTTTCTTTACACACTGAGTTTCCAAACTCACCCATTTTCTTCCATCCACACAGGTGAGCCGTAGAATTGTGGACTTGGAGCTGGAGGGATTCAGAGTGGCCAAGAAGACTGCATTTCTGGTTAATTAAGTTATTTATTCTATTTTACTATTTATTTTAATTATTTTTATTCTCGTTTGGGTTGTAATAAGGCCGCTTTAATTATTTTTAATCTGGATTTTCAATCATTTATTTATACCCTACTTTAAATGATTTGAATAAAGCTGCGCGAGTTTTCTTAAATTAAATCAACATTTTCAAAACAAAACCCTCGTAACAAATGAATAACAAATCAACAATCAAGATATGGTAACAAGATAACTTTTAAACAGTTAGTGGATAGGACAAACTCTAATTAAACCTGGATTTTCTTCCTAAATTACAGAAACAGTTTTACAAAGCTCACCCTAATCATAGTAGCTAGGAAGCGTGATTAGTCCTTTGTTGATGTGACACATCAGACTTGGACGTAACGTTTGGGCCAGGTTTGGGGTGTTACAGGAAAAACTAAAATTTTTGCTAGAGCCCTGGTGTGAACCCAGGACTTCTTCGACACTCCCAAACACTCCTAAATCACTTAACCACTGAAGCAGACATTCATTTGTGATATTTCATGCATGTATAAGCTTTTATGTGCAGCCTCCTAACGGCTCTCATGCACAAAGCCCAATTCTACTAGGCCTAAAATTCAGGGCGTTAAAAATAATTATTAAAATCATGACTTTAAACATACAACAATTACTGCATTACCATGTCTCACAAAAAGCTCAATATAATTTCTAAAATTATAACTTTATGCGCATAGTGCCTATTAATAGGAACCATTTGATTAATACCTTAAACTCAAATGGTTTTTACCACAATTTCACATGCTCATTTATTCATTTTAATCATTATAACACAAAGTTCAAAAGAAATTTTACCTAATTTCTTCTTATAGCATGAATTATAAAAAAATATACAAAAGCATTAACCAAATTTATACATACCAAATTCATAAGCTTTATAAAAAATCAACTTACATATATGTAGTTAAATCATTAAACGCACAATCAATAAGACTTTTGCCTTCTTTCAACCAAGTAACTTTAGTACAGCATTCATATATTTTATAACATAACTTAATTTAACCATGTTATAACAACCAAGTATTTAATAAATTATAGCTAAACACTTAATCACATATTTTTACTAACTAAGCTGAAACAAAAGGTAAATCATTACTATCTCCTATTCGTACATCACATAAACCAAATACCAATTCAATCAAGTGAATTTACACATAACTCAATTAACCAACATAAATCACTTTATAAACACTATAGCTGAGTCAAGAAGTCATTTACATAGATCATGAGTCACACCAAGGCATTTCATATTCAACACATCCAACTACTTATATACCAAAATATATTATCAAGCATTAACCAAAACATATCATTCATAATTCACACATATTTATATACCATAGCTAATTCAACAAAATTGAATATATCCAACATTTTGAGCAAAAGCATATGAACCAAACTTAATTTAATAACCAAGCCATTTTCGCATAGCTCATATATATACATGCCACAAAATCAAGCATACTAGCTAGCTTATACATGCAATAGTTTCAAATTCAAACTTATAAAAATACCGAAAATGGTTGATAGTGTGATAGACTTCGCTAACAATCCCCAAACTCGTAACTAGCTTCCAAAATCTATAAACAAAGGTAAACAATTACACACAGTAAGCTATTGTAGCTTAGTAGGTTATAAGCAATTTAAACAAACTAATGACATCGATAGATCAATAAAATAAAACTGAATCATACTATCAATTTCATATATATATATATACACATTTCCATTCTTACAAAAATAAACCATATCAAACGTATATTTATACTTAAAATATACCATTACCGAATATACATATATATAAATTATCAATATATTCTCCTATTCAAAGTCATATTATCATATATAATCGATTATACATATGCATTCATATACACATACTCATAAATCAAGCTTTTAAATCACATACTTATACCTATCATAAGACCGAATACCTTACTCATAATTACATACATTTTCAATAACATCACATATCATTTTTATCACATATCTTTCAGTCAATTTACCTTCATTTCAAATAAGTAAAACACATTCACATACCTGGTCACTTTAGCTCATTTAACACATTTGATTACTTTTACCATTGCTCGCATAAAATTTGCTAGGCATAAAACCTAGTATAATACACTGGCACAGAGCCTGCTAGGTAATAAGCCTGATATAATACACCGGCACAAAGCCTGCTAGGCAATAAGCCTGATATAATACATCGGCTCAAAGCCTGCTAGGCTCAAAGCTTGATATATTTCACCAGCACAAAGCCTGCTAGGCATAAAGTCCGAATATCATTGATACAAAGTCGGTCTTACACATAGTTCATATATCGAAAATCCTAATTATTCCTTAAGGTTCATATGAAGCTTTTCGAACATCATATCTCAATTGAATCGAACTTGTACCCAAATCTCATAAACATTTATACATTCGGCTACAACTAATAAAAATTCATACAATTAAATTTAGCATATAAAGTTCATATACATTCAAATTTAATGACGTTTATTGCTTATAGACTTACCTCGGATATCGACGAACGATATAAATCGACTATTCGACTATTGTTGTTTTCCCCCGATCCAAGTCTGATTTCTTTTGTTCTTGATCTATACAATTTCAAATTAAACTCATTCAAACAAAATTCATTCAATTCAAACCAAGAACACATAAATGGGTAAATTACCATTTTACACTTGATATTTCACACTTTTTTACAATTTAGTCCAATTTGCATAAAACACAAAACATGCAAATTTTACACATACAATGCTAGAGCCGAATCTTCCTTACACTCATACAAGTCCACACATTTCACTTATTTTGCAATTTAGTCCTTTAATTTTTTTTTGAAATTAAGCTCTAATTACTCAAATTCATCAAATTTCCTATACAAAACATATTAATCCAAAACACATATTTCATAATTCATCATCAAACTTCACAAAACACAATTAATCATCAATGGCATAACTCAAAATATTCATCAAAATAAAAAAAATTCAAGCATGGGTCAGATTGTATTCGAAGCAATGATCTCAAAAACGTAAAAATTATCAAAAACCAAAAACAAACTCACCTTGAATCAAGCTCCCAAATTGCCGAATGTTCAAAGCTTTCTAAACCTATATTTTCTTTAAGTTTCGGTCATGCCAAGAAAAGTATGAGCACTTCGTTTTATTTTATGTTTTATTAAAACATATTTAATTACATGTTTACTAAATTAATCTTTATAATAAAATTATAAAACCACTATAAACAAGGTCACTACCATCCATAGTATATAAATATGGTTTATTTGCAACATAAATACATTATGAAATGAAGACATCATCAATTCGGCCCTTTTTGAAAATAACCACCAAATTTTCATGTTTTTGCAATTAAATCTTTTTATCAAATCGGTTATTCAAACAACGAAATTCAAACATGAAAATTTCACACAAATTAAACACAGATAATCATATTAAAATATTTTTCTGACTCGGATTCGTGGTCCCAAAACTACCGTTTTGATTAGGGTCAAAATCAGGCTGTCACAACTTTGCTTTCACTTTTTTTGGCCAAGAAGGAATTTTATTATTGACCTTACTCTTTTTCTTTATTTTTTGTTCTCTTAAACCTTTTGTTGGTACCAAATCTGAACATTTCTTCCCCTCTCCCTTTCTAAGTGTTGACCGAATACTCTCCTTGTTTTCTCAATCTTTTTTATTGATTGGCCAAATCTCTCATTGAAGTTAAGCAATTTCTCCTCTCCTTTCCCCTTTCAACATTATGGTCGAATATTCCCTCTCTCTTCTTCCTTCTTTTTTTTCTTTTGGTTTTGAGCCTGAACCCTATTATTAGTTTCGAGCCTGAACCCTGTTATTAGTTTCTGTCTTCTTCTTTGATCAGTGTCCGTTTGGAAGTGACTTTAACGATGGGTGAGTATGATTAATTCTTAATCTTTCTTTTTCTCTTCCTAGGCTGAATACTTTTCTTTTGCCTCTCTTTTTGCGCCTTGTTTCTTTTTTAGCCGAGTACAACACCTTTCTCAACTGTATTCTATTTTGGTAGATTATTTCTCTGACAAGTGAGTGAAAGTGATTTCTCAAGTCATCCAAGAGCGTGTGAAACCCCCTTTCATCAATTAATTGTGTATTTAGGGATAATCTTTGAGGGGTCTATAATCCTCTTTCGTCAACGATCAAAGTGGGTTAAAACCACGATCATTCAAGCAAAGTGATAGTAAGTAATCTTTTGAACAGGTTTCGATTAGTGTTTCGTTCAACTCGCGTGTTAAGTATTAACCGAAGCTTCTGTTGTAATAGGTTGGGGTGTACGTGGGCTAGTTTACTCGTTACCATGAACAGGTGTGCAATAATACCCTATAATTGATAGTTGGTGAAAAGTCGAAAAGCTAAAAACTTGGTGATTGATGTCACATGGCGTGCGATCGCATGTGTGGTGATCCGAGCCCACGAAACATGGGCGAAAGACTGTGGAGGCCACCATGAGCGATCTCATGGGCTTAGGCCGTTAAGGCCCATGTTGGGCCGAAATGGGTCATGTGGGCCCAATGGGCTTGTGGGCCCCATACGGGCTAATCTCACGAATTTGAGGGAATATTTGACCCGGTTGTGTCGCATACATGGTAAAAGTCATTTAGTGGGCCCACATGGGTTGCATAATGGGCTTAGAGCCCATTTACACTGTTATGTTTGTTGAGGCTATACGAGTCACCCGAGACAACTGTGGACCTTCTGATGGGTCGGTAAGTGTGCCGAGACCCATTCTGATGAAAATGACCATTTTGCCCCTATAGGGTATAAATGACCGTTATGCCCCAAGAGGTAACATGACTGATTTGCATATGATATGTATGAATGTGACTGAGTATGACATGTTGCATACATGTATTATATTATGACATGACATTCTACATGGGGATGTGTTATTATGGACGGAAAAAGTGTTATGGCTTTTAGCCATCCTGATTATGGCTTTTAGCCATCTTGTTTATGGCTTGTATGCATCCTGTTTACTGGCAGCTTTGCTGCGATATCGATTAGTGCCACAAACCGATGCTAATCTTGGTGTGTTTGGTTGGGTGGGTTAATTTTATCCCCGCACGGTGCGACTGGCGGGACGGAGTGGTGTGTTTGGATGGATTGGGGTGGGATTTTTGTTTGTATATATGCTCTGTTACTGATACTGTATTGGGCTTAGGCCCACATGTATTCTGATTCTGAATCTGTAATGGGCTAAGGCCCACCTACTACTGTCTACTGTAATGGATTAAGGCCTACGTGATACTGTTACTGCATACTATTTTATAAGGGATTAGACACTGAGTTTTCATAAACTCACCCTTCTGTTTAGCTATACAGGTAATCCCCAACGTTAGGCGATTCGATGCTGCGAGGAGCTCGATGGTGGCCATACACCTGTACTGGTTTCCTATTAGCTTTGAATTTTATAAATATTTCATTTGGGTGTTTGTTACGTAATAAGGCTTTTTTTATGATTTTAAGTTTTTAACTGGGTTTTTACTTGCTTGACATAACTTGCTAGATTAGGAAAAGTGAATTTTCAAAATAACAACTATTTTCAAAAGACATCACGATTTCGCTACAAGTTTTTGATAAGCTCCTGTAAGAAACCTAATCTCACTTTATTAATGACATTTTAATATGGCTAATGGATAAACAAGATAAATTAAGAATTATTGTAGAGACTTTAATCTGCAATCAAGTTTTTATCAACAATATTAACTTTTTTTCGAAAAGCACTTTAGTGTGACACACCAGATTCGGCCATAACTTATGGGTCAGGTTTGGGGTGTTACAGTTAGTGGTATCTGAGCCAAGTTGCAAAGCTCGGCTGTGGAATGGGTTTTCAAATCTTGGATTTCAATAAGTTGTTTTCAAATATGTGAAGTGTTTAGAGATATTTCTTCTGAAAAGTGTGGCACACCGAGTCTCTAGCGCCTCCATAAGTTTTTTGAATACTATTGTCTGTTTAAAACTAATATGCAGTAAGTTAGGAATACTATGACTACTCTAGAAATTAGACTACATTACTCTAGCTAGAGTAAGCTAAAAATAGTAGGAAAACTGAAACTGTAGTTATAACGCCCTGAATTTTGGGCCTAGTACAATTGGGCCTTAGGCGCGGGAGCATTTAAAGTTTTTGAGAGCTAGATTTTAGTACGATTGCATTTTGGTGTGGTGGTTTTTGGTTTTGGAGTGTTGGTAGGCTTATATAAAGTTTTAGGTTCAAGCTTTGGTATAGAAAGAATTTTGGTTTTTGGCTTTAGGGGAACTTTAACTTCGAGTGGTATACCTTTTAAATTGTTGTGGTTATTTTATGACACAAAGGAGCTTCTGGTGGAGTGGTTATGACGCCACAAGCACGGAAGGGGAGGTGTGTGTTCGAATCTCCTTATAAGCAGAGTGTATTCATTTTTGCTAACTGGGGTTGACAAGACGTGTATTTGGATTCAAACATTTGTAGTTGGTTGAAGACTTGGTAAAAAGGGTGGACTTGGTCTTGGTGGTTGGATTTCAAATTTGAACTAGGGCGTTGGAGGAAATCAAGGAGAGTAAGTTATGGAGGAAAATGGCGAGCAAATCTTGGAATTCTTGTGGACTAGGGAGTGTGCACCAAATTAGGGAAGCTAGTGTAGGGGATTTCACTAAAAGGAATTTGGGTTATGCTCATTCGGCATTTTGGAAGAGTAAGTGCCGAGTTATCCTTTTTGGCATCTGGGGTTTTGTAAATTTAGCATTCGCGTGTTCTTTTCTTCCTTGTGCATTTGAGTAAGAAACCTTTCGTGCATCTTTTCCTCTCTTATTCTCTCTAGCCGATTAGTGCTCTCCTTGATTACCCATTTTCTTTTCTTCTCACAAATTTCATTAAGAGCCGAACCTTATTTCTCTTTTCCTCTCTGCTTTTATTTCTTCTTGCTAGTCGAACCTGGTTCTTCTTCTTTGATCTAATACTCTTCATTGGCCGAACACTACTAACTTTTTTCCCCTCTATTGTTCTTTTGACTGATCTTCCATAGCTAAACCTTTTTCCTTTCCTTTATCGTTTCTTAAGTACTATTTCTTCCTTTTGATTGACATATTCCTCTTTGGCTCTTTCATAAGCCAAACTTTATTGTTGGCAGGGATCTCTTTACATAAGGCAAATACTAAAGTAGGTAAATATATTCTTTCTTCTACTATTTTTTATATGGTAAAACCCGATCAACTCATCTTCTTTCTCTATTGAATATGCGATTAGCCTTTAGTTTGTATGCTAATGATCGATTTCAAACCTTCTCATTTCTTTACAATCTTTCGGCTTAGGTAGCTAGGCTTTGGTAAGAGGCCGACTACTTTTTGATTTCATCCTTTGACCCTTCTTTGGGGTGGGTTCTCAAGTGATCGTTAGTGATTAGATTCTCTTTTGGCATTGAATTGATAATCAGGGGTAAGTGTGCATGGCCGGTCGTCTCTTGGTAATAATGGGTCTTAAGTTTTATTTTGTTATCAATCTTCTCTAATAGAAGTTATTGGAAAGCATATATAAATTAATTGCGCGTTAAGTTTAGAGAGTGATCTTAAGGGGCTAAGGAGGCATTCGTTTAAGCAAGGGACGACATTCAAGGGTTTTACGCTACTTTGGAAAAAAGTGTGTAACTACCCTCCATTTTGCTATCCTTGTGAATCAAAAGGTGTGTAATCACACCCTACTTTAGTGTAAATCGGCAAAGGCTGAAATGCCGAAACGTTGGCATTCGAGGCCTTATGGGCATCCAAACACTTGTAGGGTGAACCAAAGTAGACTGTAAAGGCCATATGCGTATTTTCGTGCACTTGGGCCGTCATGGGCCTCGATGGGCCGAAGTAGGCCCAATAGGCCTGTAGGCCTACACGGGTAAAATACTCGGTAAGTGATTGTTGATAGATTGGGATATGAGGCTCACAATGCTGTAAGTGAATCTGGATTGAATGGGTCACACGAGCGTATAGGCCCACTTGGGCCCAATATGTGTTTTGGGCCCAATTGCACTGTTATGCCTATTTAGGTTACTTAAGTCATGCGAGGCAACGGTAAACCTTTCAAAGGGTTGTTATCTGTACCCAGACCCTAATATTGGTAAAATTACTGAAATACCCTTGTAGGTTTAAAATTACCATTTTACCCCTGACTGATGAAATGACTGTTACATACCTAGTAGTAGGTTGATTGATGTATGGATGATTGTGTATGGTTGATTTTAAGCATGACATTCTACATTCACCTACGTTACTATGACATGTCATCCTACATGGGGTTGGGTTATTATTGACGGAGGAAGTATACGGCTTGTAGTCATTCTATTTAAGGCTTATAGCCTTTCTACTTATGGCTTTGAGCGATTCTGTTACTTGGCAGCATTGCTATGATATTTATGACTTTTAGCTATTTTGTCTATGGCTTTGAGCCGTTCTATTGACTTAGTGCAGCAACCAGTGCTAAGCTTGGTGTTTTGACTGGGTGGGTCGATTTAATCCCCATATGGTGTGCTAGTTGGTACGGGTGGTGTATTGGTTGGATTGGGTTGGATTTCTGTCTGCATATCTGCATCTGATACTGACTCTATATTGGGTTTAGGCCCACCTGATTCTGTAATGGGCTAAGACCCATCTAACACTATGTACTATGATGGGCTTAGGCCTAGTCTGATATGGTTGGGTCGAATACCGTTACTATAGGCAGCGGGTCAGTTACAGAATGACTCTGGGCAAATGGAGCAGAGATCTTCAAGGGTATCACTGGGGTAGCCCCAAATGTGGCAGAATACTAGTTGGAGGCCACCGAAAGAATTATGGATGACCTCGACTGTACATCAGAACAAAAGTTGAAGGGTGTTGTGTCCCTGTTGAGAGATGAAGCCTATCAGTGGTGGCTTAAGGTAAAAGAGGGTACCCCGTCAGACCGTATAACCTGGGAATTTTTCAAGTCTACATTTCAAAGGAAGTATGTGGGCGCTAGCTATGTCGATGCTTGTAGGAAAGAATTTTTGAACCTAAAATAAGGGGATAAATCGGTGGTTGAATATGAGGCAGAGTTTCTATGACTTAGCCATTATGCCCGAGAAATACTGGCAACGAAATACCAGCACTGTGTTCGGTTTGAGGACGGCTTCAGGGACAACCTTCGAGTATTGATAGCTCCACAGAGAGAGAGGGACTTTGCTACGCTAGTTGAGAAAACTAAGATTGTGAAGGAGGTAAAGCGTGCGGAACGCCAAAATCAGGAAAAGGAAAGGGATAGAGATAAAAGGGATTTAGAGACCTCCAATTCTAATCGAAGGCCTAAGAAAAATGCCAGAATGGAATGGCCAGTTCGAGTTAGGTCCCTGGTTGCTATTACTAGAGCACAGCCTTGTGCGATATGTGGGAGCTGCCATCGGGGCGAGTGTCAGAAAAGAACTAGGATGTGTTTCAAGTGTGGATCAGTGAAGCATTATGTGAGAGATTGTCCACAAGAGCCAGTGTAGATGCTAGCGGCAGAGTAGAGGTTTGCTCAACCAGTGAGAGGTGGTCAGCAACCACTGAGAGGCCGTGGCTAGGCTAGGGGCAAAAATGGTAATGGACGTGGCCGAGGAGTACCAGGTAGAGCTATTGGTCAAGCTGAGGCGAGGCAACCAACTTTGGTCTATACAGCACGTTGTCGAAAGGATGGAGACGCTCCAGATGTGGATACTAGTATGTACTTCACTCATAGAGTTTATTTACCTAATTTGTAATTAGAGTTAGAGTGCACAGTAGAAGCATAGTGATATGACTTTGGTTGTGCGATTAATAGATAGTTGGAAATTTTAAGGACGAAATTTCTTTAAGGGGTAGAGTTGTAACGCCAGGAATTTTGGGCCTAGTAGAATTAGGCCTTGGGTGCGGGAGCATTTAAAGTTTTTGAGAGCTAGATTTTAGTACGGTTGCATTTTGGTGTGGTGGTTTTTGGTTTTGGAGTGTTGGGGGGCTTCTATGAAGTCCAGGGTTCAAGCTTTGGTATAGGAAGAATTTTTGTTTTTAGCTTTAGGGGAACTTTAACTTCAACTGGTATACCTTTTAAATTGTTGTAGTTATTTTATGACACAAAGGAGCTTCTAGTGGAGTGGCTATGACGCCACAAGCACGGAAGGGGAGGTGTGTGTTTGAATCCCTTTGTAAGTAGAGTGTATTCATTTTTGCTAACTGGGGTTGATAAGAGGTGTATTTGGATTCAAACATTTGTAGTTGGTTGAAGACTTGGTAAAAGGGGTGGACTTGGTCTTAGTGGTTGGATTTCAAATTTGAACTAGGGCATTGGAGGAAATCAGGGAGAGTAAGTTGTGGAGGAAAATGGCGAGCAAATCTTGGAATTCCTGTGGATAGGGAGTGTGCGCCAAATTAGGGAAGCTAGTGTAGGGGATTTCAGCAAAAGGCATTTGGGTTAAGCTCATTCAATATTCTACAAGAGTAGGTGCTGAGTTATCCTTTTTGGCATTTGGGGTTTTGTACCTTTAGCATTTGCGTGTTCTTTTCTCCCTTATGCATTTGAGTAAGAAACTTTTCGTGCATCATTTCCTCTCTTATTCTCTCTAGCCGATTAGCACTCTCCTTCAATACCCATTTTCTTTTCTTCTCACAAATTTCATTAGGAGCCAAACCTTATTTCTCTTTTCCTCTCTGCTTTTATTTCTTCTTGCTAATCGAACCTGGTTCTTCTTCTTTGATCAAATACTCTTCATTCGTCAAACACTATTAAATTTTTTCCCCTCTATTACTCTTTTGACTGATGTTCCATAGCCAAACCATTTTCCTTTCCTTTATAATTTCTTAAGTACTCCTTCTTCTTTTTGATTGACATATTCCTCTTTGGCTATTTCATAAGCCAAACTTTATTGTTGGCAAGGATCTCTTTACATAAAACAAATACTGAAATAGGTAAATATATTCTTTCTTCTCCTATTGCGTTATGTGGTAAAACCTGATCAACTCATCTTCTTTCGCTATTGAATATGCGATTAACCTTTAGTTCTTATGCTAATGATCGATTTCAAACCTTCTCATTTCTTTACAATTGTTTCGGCTTAGGTAGCTAAGCTTTGGCAAGAGGCTGACTGCTTCTTGATTTCATCCTTTGACCCTTCTTTGGGGTGGGTTCTCAAGTGATCGTTGGTGATTAGATTCTCTTTCGGCATTCAATCGGTAATCAGGGGTAAGTGTGCATGGCCGGTTGTGTCTTGGTAATAGTGGGTTCTTAAGTTTTATCTTGTAATCAGTCTTCTCTAATAGAAGTTATTGGAAAGCAGATACAAATTAATCGCGGGTTAAGTTCAGAGAGTGATCTTAAGGGGATAAGGAGGCATTCGTTTAAGCAAAGGACGACATTCGAGGGTTTTGCGCTACTCCAGAAAAAGTGTGTAATTGCCCTCCATTCTGCTATCCTTGTGAATCGAATGGTGTGTAATCACACCCTACTCTAGTGTAAACTGACAAAAGCCGAAAAGTTAAAATGCCAAAACGTCGACATTCGTGGTCTTCCGGGCTTGCGAATGCTTGTGGGGTGAATCGAGCCCACAAATCATCGGCAATAGACTATAAATGCCATCATGCACATTTTCATGCACTTCGACTGTCATGGGTCTCGATGGGCCGAAATGGGCCCGATGGGCTAAAGTGGGCCCAATGGGCCTGCAGGCCCAGACGGACAGAATACTCAGTAAGTGATCATTGATTGATTGGAATATGAGGCTCACAATGTCGTATGTGAATTTGGACTGAATGGGCTACACGAGCGTGTGGGTCCACTTGGGCCCAATATGGGTTTTGGGCCCAATTGCACTATTATGCCTGTTTAGGTTACTTAAGTCGTGTGAGGTGACGGTAAACCTTTTGAAGGGTTTTTATATGTACTGAGACCCCAATATTGGTAAAATTATCGAAATACCCTTGTAGGTTTAAAATTACCATTTTACCCCTGACTGATGAAATAACCGTTACACCCCTAATAGTAGGTTGATTGATGTATGTATGACTGTGTATGACTGATTTCGAGCATGACATTCTACATTCACGTATGCTACTCTGACATGTCATCCTGCATGGGGTTGGGTTATTATTAACAGAGGAAGTGTACAGCTTGTAGCCATTCTGTTCAAGGCTTATAGCCTTTCTGCTTACGGCTTTTAGCCATTCTATTACTTGGCAGCATTGTTGAGATATTTATGACTTTTAGCTGCTCTGTCTACAACTTTGAGTCGTTCTGTTAACTTAGTGTCGCAACCGATGCTAAGCTTGGTGTGTTGGCTAGGTAGGTCGATTTAATCCCCACATGGTGTGCTGGTTGGTACGGGCGGTGTATTGGTTGGATTGGACTGGATTTTTGTCTGCATATCTGCATATAATACTGATTCTGTATTGGGCTTAGGCCCACCTAATTCTGTAATGGGCTAAGATCCATTTGACACTATTTACTATGATAGGCTTAGGCCTAGTCTGATACTGTATTCTGCATGCCTAGTTATTTAATTATAAGGGATTACACACTGAGTTTACGTAAACTAACGCTTTTGACTAATTGTGCAGGTAATCCTCAACTTTAGGAGGATCGGTGCTGCGAGTGACTCAGAGGTGGCCACACGACTGCAGTTAATATGTTGGATTTTAAGTATTTTATTTAGATTGCTATTTTGTAATAAGGCCTCTTTAATTCTTGGATTTTAATTAGGGATTTTATGGTTTTATGTGTTATATCTGCTAGCTTTAGGACACGGTTTTCCAAAACGGTAACTGTTTTCAAAATTGACAAGTTTTCGCAACACTTTCAAAATGGTTTCACGACCTAATACTCAAACATTGTGTTTTCGTAAATCAACAATTTAAAATTTTAGCTTCCACAATTCAAAGAAACTTTAGGAATAAAAGTAATAATGGTTTAAGATGTAATTAGGATTTTACTTAAGTTTTTTTTCAATAAGAAGGGTTTTCATTAGAAACACGATTTTTGAAGAACACTTCAATGTGACACGCTAAACTCGGGCCTAACTTCTAGGCCGGGTTTTGGGTGTTACAGTAGTGAGCCTACAAACTGTGAAAACAAAACTCTAAACTACTACTGCTAATAAAACATCTACTTAATTACTGGAACTATAAACTAATGTGCATAAAATTTCTAATTCAGATATTATACAAGCGATAATGAGCACTAGAGATACTCATCGAAGGGGTACAAGAGGCCGCGGTAGAGATCGTGGGAGTGCTAGGCCTGGGTCTTTGGCATCAGGCCATATGCTTGACGTTGAGGCTAAAGAGGCACCAGCTTCACCTATAACAGAGACGGGATTATTTGATCAAGCGGCTGGGGACGACGCACTGTCCCAAGCTATGCTCTGTATTCTAGAAAGGGTCCTTGGGCCCAATACCGTTACTAGGGGCCATAAGTCGGTTATGGAATGACTCCGGTCGAATGGAGCTAAAATCTTTAGGGGTATTGTTAGAGTGGCTCCTAGTGTGGCAGAATACTGGATCGTAGCCACGGAGATAATAATGGATGACCTGGACTGCACTCTAGAGCAAAAACTGAAAGGTGCGGTGTCGTTGCTGAAAGATGAAGCCTATCAATGGTGGCTTACTATGAAAGAGGGTACTCAACTTGACCGATTAACCTAGGATCTGTTTAATTTGGCATTTCAAGGGAAGTACGTGGGCGCTAGCTATGTGGACGCCTGAAGAAGAGAATTTCTAAACTTAACACAAGGGGATAAATCGGTGGCTGAATACGAGGTAGAGTTCCTACGACTTAGCCGTTATGCTCAAAGAATGGTGGCAACCGAATACGAGCATTGTGTTTGTTTCGAGGACAGCCTTAAAGACAATCTATGGATATTGATAGCTCCCTAGAGGGAGCGAGATTTTGTTGCACTTATGGAAAAGGCGAAGATCGCCAAGGACGTGAAGTGCGTTGAGCACCAGGACCGAGAGTCGAAAATAGGCAGAAATAAGAGGGAGTCAGAGCCCTTCAGTGCATTTGGGAGGCCTAAGAAAAAGGCCAGGGTGGAACGAGTTAGGGCCCCTATTCTTGTTACAAGGTCACAACCCTGTGCGGGTTGTGGGGGTTATCATTAGAGTGAGTGCCGGAAGAGGTCTTGGGCGTGCTTCAGGTGCAGATTAACAGAGCACTACGTGAGAGATTGTCTAGAGAGGCCTATGCAAATGCAAGATGTAGGTCAGGGCTTTGCTCAACCGGCGAGAGGTGTGTAACAGCCACCAAAAGCCCGTGGTCAGGTTAAGGGTGGAAACAGTTTGGGCCGTGGAGCACCAGGTAGAGGTGCTGGTCATGTTAAGGCAAGGCAGCCAGCTTTGGTCTATGCAGCATGTCACCGAGAGGACGAAGATGCCCTAGATGTGACTATAGGTACGTACTTTATCTATAATGTACTGTATACCTAATTTGAAATTAGAGTGCACAGCGGGAGCGTAGTGGTTATGTGACTGTCCTGATAGTTGGAAATTTTGGGGCGAGATTTCATTAAGGAGGGGTAAATTGTAATGCCTTGAATTTTGGGTCTAGAAGAGATAAGTTTTGAACAAGAGAACAGTTAGGAGGCTGCACATAAGTTTTTAGTTTTGCAAGAAAGTGACATAAATATATGTTTGCTTCAGTGGTTAAGTGTTCTGAGAGTTGTGGGAAGTCCTGGGTTCAAATCTAGGCTTTAGAAAAATTTTAATTTTTCACTTAAGTAAACCTTGACTCTAGCTTGTAGGCCTTATAAATAATTGTGGTTGATTTATGTCACAGAAAGCCTAGTGGTTTAATGGTAAGTGGCTTGTGCAGTGGCAAGGGGTCTGAGGTTCGAGTGGTGGCACTGCAATGAAAGGAGTATTTATTTTGTGCTCCTGTCATGTGAGTAGAAAAATCGACTAAAACTCTGCAAGGTGGAATTTGAAGGAGTCATGTGTGGAGAGAATCAAGGGGGGTTGGTGGTTGGTTGTGGATATTATGGAGACGATTAAGGAGACAACCAAGGGATGATGTAGGTAGAGGTGGCAGCCAAATTGTACTCTGAAGCTCTCATTGGTTTCGGTTTGGAAAAAAAAGGGGACATTTTGCTGAGTGGGGCAATTTTTGAATTCTCCTAGCTCAAGATCGGCATTTTGTTGCTTTCGGGATAGAGGTCATTAGTTATTCTTTTGCTATTTTGCTATTCTCCCTTTTTGGTTGACATCACTTTCACTTATTTTTTTAGCTGAATAGGCATTTTATTCTTGACCTTACTCTTCTTCGTTATTTTTTGTTCTCTTAAACCTTTTGCTGGTACCAAATCCGAACATTTCTTCCCCTCTCCCTTTCTAAGTGTTGACCAAATACTCTCCTTGTTCTCTTAATTTTTTTTATTGATTGGCCAAATCTCTCATTGAAGATAAGCGATTTCTCCTCTCCTCTCCCCCTTTTGACATTGTGGTCGAATATTCCCTCTCTCTTCTTCCTTCTTTTTTTCTTTTGGTTTTGAGCCTGGACTCTGTTATTGATTTCTGTCTTTTTCTTTGATCAGTGTCGGTTTGGAAGTGACTTTAACTATCGGTAAGTATGATTACTTCTTAATCTTTCTTTTTTTTCTTCCTAGGTTGAATCCTTTTCTTTTACCTCTCTTCTTGTGCCTTGTTTCTTTTTTAGCCGAATACAACACCTTTCTCAACTGTATTCCGTTTTGGTAGATTATTTCTCTGACAAGTGAGTAAAGGGGATTTCTCAAGTCATTCAGGAGCATGCGAAACCCTCTTTCATCAATCGATTGTATATTTGGGGATAATCTTTGAGGGGTCTGTAATCCTCTTTCGTCAATGATCTAAGTGGGTTAAAACCACGCTCGTCCAAGCAAAGCTAGATTAGGAAAAGCGAGTTTTCAAAATAACAATTATTTTTCAAAGACATCACGATTTCGCTACAAGTTTTTGATAAGCTCCTGTAAGAAACCTAATCTCACTTTATTAATGACATTTTAATATGGTTAAAGGATAAACAAGATAAATTGAGAATTACCGAAGAGACTTTAATATGCAATCAAGTTTTTATCAACAAGATTAACTTTGTTTTCGAAAAACACTTCAGTGTGACATACCAAATTCGACCATAACGTCTGGGCCGGGTTTGGGGTGTTACAAGTTATGTATGTGGCACTTAGGTGCAATGTGTTCCCAAGTATCCTTTAGTATTCTGAATGGTTCAATGGGTAAATTAGATAAATGAATGAATATGAGGTGAATATGAGTTAGTACAGGTATGTACACGTACTGTGTGAGCAATAAATCAAAGAAATTTGAGATCTTCATATCTAATCTTGCGAACAACAGGTAAAGGTTTGTGAATTGGTATGAGTTTGTTATAACTTGATAAATGTTGTAGTTGAGTATATTTTTGGTATGTGCTATTTTATGCATACGAGCTTACTAAGCTATAAAGCTTACTTTGTTTTATTTTTCATGTTTTATAGTGATTTCAAAGTTAGCTCAGATTTGGGGATTGTCAGAGACTTTATCACACTATCGATCTTCTACTTTGGTACTTTTGAACTTGTGTATACAGTAATATGGCATATATAGGCTATGTGGTCATTTTGGTATATGTTAGTTATGGATTTTAGGTATTTGAATTGGCTTGTAATTAATAAGTTTTGGTGTTGTTTATAGCCATGAGACTTGGTTTAATTTGGTTGATTTGGTGATGTGTACATATGTGCATATGGCTAGTGTTATATATGTTAGATAATGAATTTATGATGCTTGTTGATAATAGGTATTCTGGATATCACATGGTTGAATTTTGAATGTTGGTTTGCTAGTGAAATTAGGCAAATAATGCATATTAGAAAGTGATTATATTGATGAAATGAGAAACTGAACTTTGGTAAGAATTTGAATGGTATAAAAATGGTGTTGTTGTGATTGGTGTTTGTTGGTATCGAATTGGTATGAATTATGCTTGGTTGAGGTTGGGTGCATGCTTAATTATGTCTTGATTTGGTGTCATTTGGTTTGGTGTAGGTGTATACAAATATGGGTGGTAAAATGGCTTGGTAAATAGCCTATCTTTCTCCACACGAGCAGAAACACGACATGTGTCTCAACTGTGTGTGACACATGGTCATGGTATATGACCGTGTGTCCTCTAGTGTTGCAGTTGAAATCAAGTCAGTATGCCCCACACAGCCTCACACATGGGCGTGTGACTTGGTCGTGTGGCATAAATCATTATACCCTACAGGTCTAGCATGACCTAGTACACGGCCTGACTCACAGGTGTGTGTGGCTATTTCGAAGGGCACACGGGCATGTAGTCGGTCGTGTGTGTAATTGTAACACCCCTTACCCGAGTCTGACACCGAAACGAGTACGAGGCATTATCGGACTTGAACATTCTTAAACTCATGAGTTCGGCTATAAAATTTCTTTTCATTTAAAACTTCTCATTTAATCTCTTCTTAACTCTAACATGGGCCCTCGGGACCCTAAACATACATCAAAGGTGTTCCAGAACCGATCTTAGAACTTCTAAACACTTAGAACATTTTATCTATCACATGGTTACCCGCCCATGTGGGGTGGGACTCGCCCGTGTGGGCAGGCCGTGTAGTCTCACAAGCCCATGTCCCTAGCCCGTGATAAATTTATTTTAATTTCCACCTATAGGGGTTTTGACACGACCTAGACACACGACTGTGTCTATAGCCCGTGTGCAAGAACTTGGGTATTTTGTTTTTCTAGCACAGCCAGAGCACACGCTTGTGTTCTTAGCCCGTGTACTATACTGACTTAGGTAATTTTAGATACAGGGGACACACGGCCTAGACACACGCCCGTGTGCCAAACCATGTGAACATTAATAGGCTCTTTTCTAAGCCTTAAGCCACCCTGAGACATGATCAAATACAGTACCAATCCACACCAACATCATTTCACAATTTAGAACTTAGCAAACATGAAAACATCCAATATTGTATAGAATCAAAATAGACAAATTTAGGCCATATCCATGGGCCATTACAACTTGACTCAAGCACAACAATGGCCAACACATATAGCCATTAAAGTGGCAATTTACAAAGTAACTAACTTCCTATACATGCCATACAACAAAATGTCTACTAACTATACCAAAATAGTTGGCTTGATAGTGTGACTATAAGCTCGACTTCAAGTGATCCTCAAGCTAGATCGGCAAACCTACATAGGAAAAAGGAAAGGAAAGGGAATAAGCACATAAAATGCTTAGTAAGTTGCATGAATAAGTTAGCCACAATTTCAAAGAATATTTGCCTAAATAGGCATTGAAAAGTATCATGGACTTCTTACTCATTCTTAAGTTTTCATCATGCACATTTCTTACTCATTCTCTTGAATTGCTCATTCTCATATCTTACTCATTTCCATCAAGTAGTATTCTCATAGCCATGGATTTCAATTACCCCTAACTTACTCATTCTTGGACCTACAACACTCCATCTGAAATTTTAGTCTTTCTCATATAATTTGCTAACTCGTAAACTTTCCTTTAAAATCTTTAAAATACTGAAGGATACCTGTAAGTTATTATCATAAAATGATGCCAATGCCATGTCCCAAACGTGGTCTTATCTGGGATCACCATCGATGTCAATGCCACGTCTTAGACATGGTCTTACACGAGATCATACTCTGATACCAATGCCATGTCCCAGACATGGTCTTGCACGAGATCTCATATAGGATGCCCAAGCCATATCCCAGACATGGTCTTACAGGGGGTTCGTATCTCATATCGATGCCGAAGCCATGTCCCAGACATGGTCTTATACGGGACCTCATCTCAGATGCCCATGCAATGGTCTTACAGGGGATCACATCTCGATGCCAATGCCATGTCCCGGACAAGGCTTTACATGGGATCTCAGTTCGGTGCTGATGCCATGTCCCAAACATGGTCTTACACGGGACCTACAATACCAAGAATGACTACGGTATCCCTCGTATCAATTTAACCCGCATGTAATTACTCTTTTGATGATTTCATCACTCTTTGGTAAAATTCCACATCAATAATTTCCTAAATCTCATACATTTTGCACATTGCCTCATCAATTCAACATCATAGTACTTATACATGTTACATATAGATATCATACCAAGACTTCATGGAACATTTGAATTTTATAAAACATATTCATAATGAATTTATATGGCAAACAAGCTAAATTATTACATACAACTTATCTTAAGTCCAAAATGTAGATAATTGTTCTTGAATGCAACATACATATTATCACACCCTAGCCGAAAATGCTAAACCAAAGTCCCTTGGCCGGCCAACTCTTGCTTCCATTAGAAATCCCTAAATTCTCTCCTCCTTATCCTCTTTGATTCAATCCCATAAGCACCTCAAACTCTTCCAAGCAGAGTTTCACTTGGAGTCCATCACATGCCTTGCACATGTATAAAAAATAAAACACCACCTTGCTTACCATGAGACTTGAACCCAAGCCCTTGCACAGCTTCCACACGCTACTCCCTTGTCCCTTATGTGGCGTTACATAGCCACCATGCCACTGGTCACCTTGTGTATTAAATTACCAACATTTTCTTAAAAGCCCACTTAAACAGAGCCACTTCTCTCTTAAGCCCAAGATTTTAAAATTCTATCGGGTTTTAACTTAGGCTTGGGCCTTCTAAAAGCCCACTAACACACCCAAACATAATTTAGCATAACCAGACAAACAAAATTTTAAGTTCACACAAAATCGTAAAAATCCCGAAAATCTCGAAAATTAAGGCGTTACAGGTGGATCCACGGTCGTCAAGCGACCATGCGATCCTCACATATCTTCCTCCGTTCCATTAAACCCACCCAAGTGGAACATACTTTTCATGAATGTAACATACATATTATCACACATTAAGCATCTAGGGGTATTTTAGTCATTTCACTACCTAAGGGTATTTTGGTAATTTCTACCCTACAAGGGTTTTTCGGTAATTCTACCCTACGAGGGCATTTTAGTAATTCTACCCTAGAGGGGTATTTCCGTAATTCTACCCTAGAGGGGTATTTCAGTAATTTCCTAATGGTACGGATTTTAATTATGGATTTTGGCCCATCAAGAAGTCCTCGCAGCTAAAGTGAACGAACACTATGCACCAGGTAGGATTCATGAGAAGAGGAGGTGGGTCACTCAGACCGCTTAAGTACCAAGCTCTTCTTAGATCCAATCCTAGACATGCACACATCCATTGCCACACCCTAGCCTAGCGACTTGTCCACAGACATGTTTAATTATTTAATTAAGTCTTATGCAATTTGAGAATTCATCAGAACTAGGCCTAAAGTCCATTAAAACCCTAGCATGCATTTCTACAATCCCATAAGGCCCATTAAGCCCAATCATGTCCATAAAGCCCATTAAGCCCAATCATGCTTATGTAGCCCATTAGGCCCGATCATAATCAAATCATACAATCATCCATATCAATCCATCATACAATTTCACATAACAACTTTTGCTAATTTGAGCCCACAAGCTCGGCAGGCCCATTTAGCCCTGTCTGGCCCGGTTGGCTAAAAAGTGGCCTGAGACCATGAGATCGCTCTTTAGGTCTTGGTAATCGTATCAGTATATCTACAAGAGTGTTCGCACGCTCGTGTGATTGACGGCGCCACCTTTTCGGCTTTTCGACATTTTGGCATTTCGGTATTTCAAGATTTCAACTTTTGCCAATTTGTCGTGTGTGCAATGTAGGTACACACCTGGTTGATGATCCGCACTATACTATCCTCAGCCTCAACCTACAATCAATACCAACCTCAAATCAATTCCATACTTAACTACAACTTTACTAAATCCCAAAGCCTTACCGTAACCTTACCATCTGCCACCAGTTCTAATAGCCCCTCCTTAGCTATTATTCTCGAATATCCTCTAGATCTGCATCAACACACATATAATATCAACATCAAGTGACTCATATTCCACACGAGTCACCCCTATAAACCACACTTATATTTGGCCACCTATGAAACTGAAATTGAGAATGAGTACACTTACCAGTTGCTAGAGATCTTTACCATGCTTGAAATCTTTGAACCCTACCCCTTGTTAATACAGGGTTAACGACAAGAACAAGATTAGATAACCCTTTGGCTTTTACCAAAATGCACTAAAAGATGGTTAACTACGTACTTACCGAAACTAGTCTATGATCTTGCGGCCTAGATAGCTACTGAGTGTACAATCGGCCTATAAAATCTTGACTAAGGGTTGTAAATGACAAAAGCAAATTGTGATGGAGAACAGCAAAAGAAATCGGCAAAGAGGATATGGGTATTCGGCTTTTAAGAGATTAAGGAAAGAAATCAGCAAAGGGGATATAAGTATTTGGCTTTTAAGAGATTAAGAAGCACACTCAATGGAATTTCGGTAAAAGAATGGTGAGTTATTCGGTGATAGAATGAAAGGAAGAAGAGAGGTTGGCAATGGAATGACTTCGGTAAAACCAAAAGAACCCTCAAGAGAATTCGGCACACTCTTAAAAAGGCCACAAGCTGATTCTAACTTCACTAAAGTCCCATTCGGCACCATCACCTTCCCACTCTCAATCTCCTATTTTCTCTCCATTATCCTTACCTTAAATCTCTCTCCTGAACACTCCTTCCCAGAGTCCACTCTAGCACCACTACCTTCCTTTCATGAGCAAAAATAAAGTCCCTAAATTCACCACTCTTAAGCCTCGAACCTTGGACCTCTTTCCCTGCTAGAAATGCCACTTTATAGCTCCCCATGTAATGCCACCTTGCCACTGAGCCATACGCCCACTTGTGTCCTATTTTCCTCTTAATTTGCTTAAGAGGCCTAATACTTGATACTAGGGTTCCACTAAGGCAAAAATTAATTTTTTGCTCGAGCCCTGGATCGAGCCTAGGATTTTCCCACACTACTAATCCTTCTTAATTCACTTAAATATTAAACTAAACATGAAATTTTAAAATTTTCACATGCAGCTAAATTATTTAAGCCGCCTCCTAACCTATCCCAAGCTCAAGGCCCAATACTTCTAGGCCCAAAATTCGGGGTGCTACACTTGGTACACATACTCAATCTCAAAACCTTAGCCAACCTTCTGAATCAATCTGGAAATCTGAATCGATACTTAATTCACACTGAGCTTTCTTGGCTTGCAAATCTTTGTCATTGGATTGTGCTTCACATATCTCTTGAATGAACAGGGGTCTAGCCCTCATTTCTACTAACACTGAACCGTCGTCGGTTAGGGACAACTGGGTATTCATGGCTCTCAAAGCAAACAGGGGCTTCCTGCTCAAGGCGTCCGCAACAACATTAGCTTTCCCGGGATGATAGTCGATGACTAACTCATAATATTTCAATAGCTCAAGTCATCGTCGTTACCATAGATTCAAGTCTTTTTGCATCATCAAGTACTTAAGACTCTTGTGATCTGTGAACACTCGACACTACTCACCATATAAGTGATGTCTCCAAATCTATAACGCAAACACTATTGTGGCCAATTCCAAGTCATGGGTAGGATAATTCTTTTCATGAGGTTTTAGTTGTCTTGAGGCATATGCAATTACTTTGCCTTCCTGCATAAGCACACATCCCAATCCATTTAAGGATGCATCACTGTAAATTACAAACTCTTTTCCCGGTTTGGGTTGTACTAGGATAGGAGCTTTGATCAATAACGTTTTTAACTTCTCAAAACTTTATTGGTACTTTTCATTCCACTCGAACTTAACATCCTTCTGTAGCAATCTTGTCATAGGAGTGGCGATCATAGAAAATCCCTTAACAAACCTCCAATAATAACCGGCTAAGCCCAAAATGCTTCTGACCTCAGATATGTTCCTTGGCTGCTTCCAATCAACAATTACCGAGATCTTACTTAGATCAACGCTGATGCCATCACCTGAAATGATGTGGCCCAAAAATCTAACTTCCTTAAGCCAAAACTCACTTGTACTGAACTTGGCATAAAGCTATCTATCTCACAAAGTCTACAATACTGTCCTCAAATGTTCGGCATGCTCATCCTTATCACGGGAATAAACTAGGATATCATCAATAAAAACTAACACAAACTTATCTAAATATGCTTCAAAGATGCGATTCATTAAATCCATAAATATTGTTGGGGCATTAGTCAAACCGAAAGGCATGACAAGAAACTCATAATGACCATGTCTTGTTCAAAATGCGATCTTCGGCACATCAGACTCCTTAACTCTGAGCTGATAATGCCCTGATCTCAGATCTATCTTGGAGAACATTGTGGCTCCTCTCAACTGAACAAATAGATCATCGATCCTGGGTAAGGGATACCTATTCTTTACAGTTACCTTATTAAGCTGTCGATAATCAATGCATAACCTTATCGAACCATCTTTCTTTTTCACAAATAAAACAAGAGCACCCCACGGAGAGTGACTGGGTCTTGCAAAGGTTTTGTCTGACAAATCTTGTAGTTGAACCTTCAATTCTTTTAACTTAGTCGGGGCCATTTTATAAGGAGGAATAGATATGGAGGTTGTACCTAGAGCCAACTCTATGCCAAACTCGACCTCTCTAACAGAAGGCAATCCGGGTAACTCCTTCGGGAACACATCTTGATACTCACAGACTACTGGTACTAAACCTATTTTCACGTCTGACTCTTTATTATTCATCACAAAAGTAAGATACGCCTTATACCCTTTTCTTACACATTTCTGAGCAACCATGGAAGAAATCACTATAGGCAAACTCTCTGACTCGCCTGACTCTACTCGGAGAGTTTCTCCATTCTTACATTTCAATTCAATAAATTTTCGCTATAATTCACTATTACGCCATGTCTGGTCAACCAGTTCATGACAAGAATTACATCAAACTCATCAAAGGGTAGGAGCATGAGGTTAGTTGGGAAACAGTGGTTCCTAATCATCAATGGGCAACCTTTACATATTTTGTCTACTAGTACACACTTGCCTAAGGGATTAGAGACTTTTATTACAAACTCTATAGACTCTATGGGTACGTTCATGCTTGAGACTAATTTCATACAAATATATGAGTGGGTAGATCCCGAATCAATCAAAGCAATAATAGAAGTTTCATAAAGAGAAAATGTACCCTTTATGACATCAGATGATGAAGCCCCTTCACGAGTGCGAATGGCGTAGGTTCTCGCTGGGGCTCTACCCTCAGTTCTCGCAATCTATTCCTTTGGAGCACCTTTACTACTTGCTCCCGTACCCGGGTTTCTCTGAGGTCTACCTCTGGAGGAAGCGTTCCTCGATTTTGCACTCTGGTCTCTATCTTTATCAACCATCTCCGGGCACTCTCGGATGAAGTGGTCTGGTGAACCACACTTGAAGCAAGCTCTCTCATGTAAACCGTTTTACCCCTGATTTGTTAAGATTATCGTTTTACCCCTGATTTGCTAGAATTACCGTTTTACCCTCAGTTTACAAAATTACAGAAATACCCCAGTTTACAAATTACGAAAATGCCCCGAATTTCAAAATTACCGAAATACCCTTGATTTACAAAATTACCAAAATAGCTGGTCGTGATTTGATGACGTAATAAAAATCTAATCGTACATGGAAACTAACTAATATCACGATAAAAGCCAAGTGCACCTATCGAATAATAGTATAGTTAGTGGCAAGACCGGAATATCGAATCCAAGGAACTATGAGTACTAGTAATGACTTTCTTTCTATTATCTAGCCTAAAAATAAAGGGGGTTTGGTTGTAAACTAAATTAAACTAACTAAAGAAATGACAAAGCGCAAATTGGGAAATTGCTTTTGGGAAAGATTGCTTGATTAAGGCAATACCTAAGGAAGAATCCACCTAGACTTCACTTGTTATCTAACTCTGAACCAGATGATTTCTTCATTTGATTTGATCCGTAGAGATCCCTAAATTATGGTAATACCTCCGTCGAGGATAAGAACAACTAATCCTAGGTTGATTAACTGAAATCTCTTTCTAGTTAAAACCCTTAGTCTCGCATTAACTCGATCTATGGCTCCCCATATTAGATTTAACTCTAATCCGACAAATTTTCGTCGCTCTATGTCTAGGATTGCGATCAACTCCGCTTAATTGTGTTGGATCTACTCCTATGCAGGGACTTTTGCTCCTCCACATAGGTACATTTGACTTAAATCAATATCCCAGACATACCAATTTAAGAGTTAAAAACACAATTAAGAACAAATCAAATATTTATCACACAGTTCAGATAACAATAACAAGATCTATCTTAGGTTTCATCCCCTTAGGTATTTGGCGTTTTAGTTCATAATTATAAAAGAAAACATCTCAGAAGAAATAAAATAACAAAACATAAGAAAACCCAAAACTCTTGAAAGGATTGAAGGGAGATCCTCTGTCTTGATATAGATCCTGGCTTCTGAGATGGATCAATCGGCTTTCCCTTTGAGTAATTCTCTGTCTTTAGCTCCCCGTCTTGGCGGGAATAATGCCTTCTTGGGGGAGAAAATCATACCTTCGTAGTTGCCTCCTAGGGTCTTTATATAGAGCTTTAAAATGCCTTTCTTAGGCCCTAAGTAGCCTTTTCCGAGTGAAATTGAACTTCTTCACGACAGGGACACGCCCGTGTGCCACGCCCGTATAGATCAAGGCCTAGGTCATGCTCGGGCCTATTAAGGTGGCACAGCCATGTGGTCTAGCTGTGCGAGCCAGGGTTGGGCCGTGTTTAAGCTCAAGATGGCACGGCCATGTGACACGCCTGTGTGGCGAACCTCCAGGCCATGTTGATTACTGAACTGAGCCTAATTTGCCCCTTTTTAGCCCGTTCCTTACTCTTTTCTCTTCCCTAAGCTCACCTAAATATAAAACATGAATTAAAGGATTAAGAGCACCAAATTCCACAATTTTAATGATAATTCATCTAAAAATTTGGCTAAGCATGAGGTAAAAATACGTATAATTTATCGTTTATCAAATACCCCCACACTGAAGCCTTTGCTTGTCCTCAAGCAAAATCTCAACTCACAGTTAAGAATCATTCTTCTCAACTTATAATCCTTATCAATAATGTTTCAAACTAATCCATAAGTAATCATCCAATGAAAATTCAATCAGAATAACATTAAAGTTTCAAACACTCTAAGTTGAGAATTTTATCACGGAAACATAGGTTTTCTCCCTTCTCCTAAGTAATTACCTTTCAATCAAAATCAACAAGATTTGACATCCTCACTAAAGATTCACTCTATTCACGCAAAGTGTTTAGGGTTCAAGAATTAAGCACTCGTTAGTCAACCTAAAAAGTTATTACCATAGGCTTACAAGAAAATCAAATCTCCACCACTATAGATTGATATGACACATCGATCAAAATGTCTTTCAATGGTTGTAATGGGGCTTTGGTTAGGGGTGTTGTCACAAGTTGAAAAAAAGGGTTAGAATCGAGATTGAATTGAAAAATCGTTTAGCTAGAAAAATCTCTATCACTGGAACATATTCCTAGAGTTAAGCCTTATGGTGACATCGTTCTGGATTTGGAAGCTTATAGAAATATGCAAAAAATATTGAACTAAAACTAAAATATGAATTACAACTAAATTAATTGTATATACTTTTTTTAAGAACAAATAAAATACAATACTTTGAATATTTACAAACTTTACAAACTAAAAAAGAGAACAAAGCTAGATAATAATTCAACTCAAATCTCCATAAACATAGGGGTCAAAATAATTGAATGGAATTCAAAAAAAAGAGTTATAAGTTAATATTAGAAGTAAGTCAAAGAATGGGTTGTTAGGCTCAATGGGGTTCACTAGGGGTTAATTTATGGAGGTAGGCTTTTATGGAGTAAGTAGGTTAAACCTAGGTGTCTTTATCATTTCGGTATATCAAATCAATGATGTGGTCTTGACATGTATAATCGAAGCAAGTTCTAGAACAACAAATCAGTATTGACTCACTCAAAGCAACAATAAAAGTGAGCACGAAAGAATGTATGCTCAAAAGGCTCACAAATCTCACCAGAATTATGGCTTTTGATGTCAATCCTGCAAATTTCAAATCTCAAGATAACACTTAAAATTAGGGAAAATATCTTAGAAAAAATTTAAATTCTCAAAAATTTCAACTTATCATGCTTGATTCCCTAATGTCTTAAAGTTTGAATGATCAAAGCATAAGTACCTATGTCTTAATTCTCAACATATCAATAATAATCATAAATCAATCAGAATTAATTCCTAATAGGAGATTGAGAAAATTTTGAGAACAATGCAAAATGTTAGTTGTAAAATTTTCAAGGTTTCAAAGAGAATGCAATGACTGAAAGTAAGTCCCCCCCACACTTAAGATGTACATTACTCTCAATGTACAAAGATACATTGGTAGCAATAGAAGCAAAATATCATAAGATAGGGAAAGAAATGAAACTCCCTGAATTGGATGAATTCTGTGAGGTGGTTATGGCTGCAGAGTGTCTGGGACAAAGGAAAGGTAGAGATGAATACTCCGATGGCGGTAGCGGTTGTTTGTCCACAGCTGCTATGCCGAGGGGGTATGTTTGTCGGTATTAGATGGCTAAGGTTCCCATTAGCTTTTAGATTTGAGCTGTAGAGCTCCTTTGAAGCTACGAAAGTATTTATCAGTTTTGGGGAATTTGGATTATCAGAATGTGTTTGTTAGGGAATAACCGATATGAAAAAAATTGAAATAAAGTAAACTATGTTCTAACAATACGAAAATTCAAATAATGAAAAAGATAAAATAAAAAAAACAGAAAAACAAAATAGAAAATAAAAAAGAAGATAAGAGGAATAGAAAGTTCTAATCCTCAGATGGTCCGCAAGGTGGGGGCGGTGATCAGATGTGTAGGTGCTGGCATATCTGCTGAAGAGTAGCGTCGATGTGATAGAAGCATTGAAAACACTGTTGCTCAAATTGTGTAAGGCGCTTGGATATGTCAACATATGAAGCTGCATCATGAACTGGGCAGCGAAGGGGTGGTGGCTCAGATGGTGCCTCCTCCGGTGGTGGGACATCATCAGTAATGTCCTTAGGGTCCTCCTGCTCGGCATTTTGAAGTAGACGGTATTATGGAGGATCGATCCCGCTTCGGCGCTGGATCATCCTCATATGTAGCATAGTTTGGATGCCCTGTGGGAACATCTGGCCGATTAGTGTATAAGAGGATATCTGGGCCGCGGTGTTAAGTAGGCCGAAGTGCCGAGTCAGTCGAGTGATGTAATACCCCAAACCCGGCCCAGATGTTACGGCCAAGTCTGGTGTGTCACATCAACGATGGACCAACCATGTTTCCTATTACTATAATTAGGGTGAGTTTCGTAAAACTGTACTTGTATTTTGAGAAGAAAATCCAGGTTTAGTTTGACATTGTCCTATCCACTAACCGTTTAAAATCTGTCTTGTTCGTTGATTTGCTATTCAGTTGTTAGGAGTGCTTTGCTTTGAAAACATTGATTGATTTTGAGAAAACCTGCACAGCTTTGTTTAAATCATTTAAATCAATTTGTGAATATAAAATAAAAACCCAAAATTAAAAACAATTAAAGCGGCCTTATTACATCCAAAAACCAAAATGAAAATAATTAAAAATAAATGCAGAAATAAAAAGACTTAATTAAAAATCGATAGTCCAGTCCATGTGGCCACTCTGAATCCCTCACAGCTCTAAGTCCACCAGTCTAGGGCTCCCCTGCAAGGATGGAAGAAAAAGGGGTGAGTTTGGAAACTCAGTGTGCAAAGAAAACCCATCCAGAGCCCAAATTAGCTCAAGCCCACTGGGCCTAAGCCCTAACTAGTCTCAGTAATAACTGGGCCGAAGCCCTATTCAGTAAACAGTACAACTGGGCCTTAGCCCTTTTCAGATAACAGTACGGCCCATAGGCCCATTTCAGTAACAGAACAGATATCATGCATGTATCCAAAGCCCAAAGCCCATCCTATGTCCATTCGCTACACTCCACCTGTACCAGCCATAAACACACCATGTGGGGAAATACTCAGCCAACCCAGCCGCTACACTCCACAGTCACAGCATAGCTGCTTAGAATATGTGGCCAAACCACTAACAATAAACAGTACGAGGCAAAGCCTCTTTCAGTAATCAGTACGAGGCAAAGCCTCTTTCAGTAATCGTGGCAATGCCACTTGCACTTCCTCCATCAATAAACCCAGTCTCATGCAACAGATAATCATGTCATGGCATACAGTGAACAAAAACAGTAAAACATGCATTTCAGTCAAATTTAGCCCTAGGGGTATAACGGTCATTTTGCATCTAGGGGTAAAATAGTAATTTCTCAACCTTAAGGGGGTATTTCAGTAATTATGCCAGTTTTTAAGGTTTAATGTCTATCTCAATCCGTAATAGTCCAACTTTCATCTCAGTAGTTAATTTAGCCCATTTTAGCAGTTTTTAGTTATTGAGCCCTAAAACCCCTAATGGGCCCTACCGTGTCATTTAGCTAGTTAAGCCCGTTTAGCCTAAATTCTAAGTCTAGATTAATAGATTTAACCTACGGTATACCAGAATACACTTACCGCTTACTTTTACTCATATGGGCCCGTAAGCCCATTGGGCCTAATTCTAGCCCATCGAGGCCCAAAATTACCAAGGTGCACAAAATCTCGCACTCACCAACTTTATCGATTTCGGTTACAGAACCTTAACACTTCCAACTGACCCAAGAGTGCTCGCATGCTCGCAAGACCACGAAATGTCGAAATTTTAGCATTTCGGCTTTTTGGCTTTTGCCGATTTAAACTACAAGAGGGTGTTTGTTTACACACTTGATTTGCGATTTTACCGATGAGATCTCCTACACAATTTCTCCTATAATCGATCACTTAACAAATTAGATTTACGAATTAACGAAAACGGATGTAATCTAGCTTACCATATTCGGCCAACATCACCTAAGGCCCTTGAGTTCTTACCTTTGTCGAAACTAGTGACTAGATCTAGATCTAGTCGTTCCAAATATCCAAGCCTCCTACGCTCCTTGCTAGATCGCCCCTTTCACAACAAGTACACATAGAACCGATTAGAAGAACTAGCATTACCTATCACCATAGTCGACAGCCTCCTCAAAGTTTTTAGGGACTTTCGGCTATTCTTAAATCCAAAGATAACGCATGAGAAGTAGTTCCGAATACTTACCACAATAATGGATCCACCAGATCTAAAGATTCAATTCCCGATCTACTACGAATACGAAGGTTTTAACTCCTTACACAAAACGACACTAGGGGATGATATGGCCTTCGAGATTTTGGCTTTTGAAGTAGTCGGCCAAGTAGAAATCGGCTACAAAGTTATGTGTTTCGGGTTTGAGAAAAGATTACTTGGGACAGGGTTGAGATTCGGTCTTTGAAAGGCTTGAACAGAAAGAAGAAGTGACCTTGACCACTAAGGTAATCGGCAATAATGGGTGTGGTTTTGGCTTTTGTGGAAGTCTACTAGAAAACTTGAGAAAAGAGAAGAAGAGAAGTACAGAACAGATTCGGTCTAGAAGAATAGTGGTAAAGTAGATTCGATTAGGAGGAAGGAAAACTGAAGAGAAGAGATGAAAGAAGAGAGGAGAAGAGAAGGTTATGACAAATCGGCACAAGAAAAGAACTATGCTTGCATTTTCAACTTTTTGGAACCAATGAAGGAGACAAAAGAGAAAGTAATGAAACCCTGACAAAAACTACACCAATTCGGCAAAGAGAAAAGAATTCAGAATTATCCTGAAAGACTACTCAAAACAATCGGCACACCCTAACTCCACCTAATGAAATTGCCAAAACCAAAACCCAAATGCCGAATTTGCCTCCTAAGACCCCTACATTTGGCCACTACCAACCTCCATTCAAAAATCCTAAAATCTCTCACCCTTATCCTACCTGATCCAATCTCCTGAGCAACTCAAACTCTCTTCAGCAGAATTCCACTTGAGTTCCATCACATGATTAGCACATGCAACAACAAATAAAACACAAACAATGCTTACCATGCAACTAGGACCTTGGCCCTAGCACTCAATCCACACACCACTTTTTTAGGCACTTAAGTGGCACCACACTGCCACTTCACCAAGGGTTTACTTGTGTGCTAATTTACTCACTTTTTCTTAAAAGCCCAATAAACCAAATCCCCTTCACTTTAAATTCAAAATTTGATATTTTTGCCGACTTTTGTCTCAAACTTGGGCCTTCTAAAGGCCCACTAACATACTTAAAACATAAATTTAATAACCAAACCACAAATTTTCAAGATTCCACCAAAATTAAAAAACTCCCAAAAAATCCCAAAAATCAGGATGTTACAAGTGATGTATAGGCCCATAGAGATCACACCTCTGCGGTGTTGCTCTCTCCGGTGCTGGATAGTATGGGCGATGAAGTAGGCGAGGTCGATCACATGAATATGCACTATGCTCTATAAAAAATATGCATCGTGTATGTTGACGACGTCGGTATTGGTCGCTTTGGAGCGACTGGGGTCGTATGTAGGCTGGCTAGGGACTAAGGCACGCCAGCAGTTGACTGGAGAGATGTGGATGTGGCGGTGGAGCTTAGAAAAGTCCTTTTCCTCCATGAACTGCTCAGTGTAGAGACCTAGCGCTGTACCAAACTCCGGTACACTATGTTGATAAATGAGGCCTCCTAAATGGAATTGGATCATCCCTGGATCATCGTGTTAGCTCATTACTGTCTGAAGGTGAAATATGGAGCAGAGCTTAAGGGTGAGTTCGAGATAGGTGGGCTCCACAATCTGAAAGAACTGCTCCCATGGGTCCGTTGTTAATTAGGCCCGGACCTCGTCAACTAGCTGGACCTGTTCTAGTGCGACCCAGTCAATGCACCCGCCGACTCTGAGGGGTCGTGCCCGTAATATCTGAAACAGTTCTTCTTGTGAGTTCTGCAGGAATTGAAGGAAGGGGTGTCAGACTTCGGCAGTGGGCCTAGAAGAGGAACCACCGAGTCCCTTGCGCTTTTTAGAGGTAGGGGCGGTAGCTTTCTTTCCATGAGAAGACGACATTGTACCTAAAATGCAAAAAGATATTCGGCAGTGGGCCTAGAAGAGGAACCACCGAGTCCCTTGCGCTTTTTGGAGGTAGGGGCGGTAGCTTTCTTTCAATGAGAAGACGACATTGTACCTAAAATGCAAAAAAATAATAAGATTGATACCTATCATTCCTAAAAAGAATAAATTAATAGGCTAAGTGACAATTTACACCAAAAAAAAAACATTATTAAGTGTTATATTGAAACGTTGATTTTACTCACCTAAATAATATATTTATCCTAAGCATAGCATCGATTGATGGAGGCATGAGTATCAATTTATAGCAAATTCAAATTGCTCAAGATAGTGCTAAGTGTCAATCAAGGGGTATTCCTAAATGGCATGGTGAGTATTCTAGTTTATTCATGCTAAATGAATAAATTTCCTAACAATAATAAAGTAATGAACTAAATAAATGATATTATTTAAAAGATTGATATATAAAAACATTAAAATCAAGAGAAAAAAGTTAGAAAAGGAGAACCGAATAGGTGGTTATGGGGCAGAACACGGTCGTGGCTAGGTTACATAGGTGTGGAGGTGCTGTTGAAGCCAGCAGCGACGCTAGGAATGGTGGGTATAGGAGTTGGGTTGAGAGGTTTTTAGGGTTTAGATGAGGAAGAAGGTGAATAGTGGGCTGTTTTTATAAGATTTATGTTACACGGGCATAGCGCACGCCCGTGTGGCTCGGGGTTAGCCCGTGTGATTCAAGAATTAAGGGTTTTGGCTCACCAAATTCGTGTTATATACCCGTGTTCCTAGGGCGTGTTAGGGCATACGGGCGTGTCGCACGGCCGTGTCCTTTGATGTTCGCTTCTTCCATGACCGTGTAGGAGGTTACACATCCATGTCTGAACTGGCAGGTTCGACCACGGCCTTAAGGCACGGGTATGTCGCACGCCCATGTTGAGTTAACAGGTTTGGCTACGGTTTTGGGACACGGGCATGTTACGTGCCCGTGTCAATTTGTCAGGCTTGGTCATAGCCACATCGTACGGCCGTGGCTCTTTGTTTCAGCCCGTGTTTTACCATGGTTGCCCACAACCTTAGGCATGCCCGTGTGCATGGCCGTGTGGCTCAAAAGTCCTGCATTAAAAAGGGTTAGTTGATGTATTAGATAGCCTAAATAAAAGAATTTACTGAGTCAGTGCTCGGGTTACCTCCCGAAAAGCGCTTGTTTATAGTCTAAGCTTGACTTTCTCAAGCTTGTTTGGTTAGGTGGCTTGAAGAGTTGATACTCTTCTATCCTGCTTTCAATTTTATTATCTACGTGAGATTTGAGTCGAGTGTGATTTACCTTGAACGTGCCGAGTGACTCATATTTTATCTCGACTGTACCACAGGGGAAGATTTTCATTATCGTGAAGTAAGGTGTGTCGCTTATATGTTCCTTTAAATTCAAGATTCGAGGATCGTCTTCCCCTAAGATTACCTTATCCCCTACCTTGATTTGATTCGTTTTTACCTAAGGGTCGTCTTAATGATGCTCTGGGTTGGTGTGGCATATTTTGGGCTTTTCTTGATAGTTTAGCCACTCATCCAGTTCCTCAATCTGAAGCATTCGCTTCTCATGTGCGTCTTCCTTGGATGGACTTGTCTATGGTTAGGTTGCCTTTATATGGAGTGTATCCTGCACAGAATGTTGGGTGGTGAGATCAGTGTTTTTACAAGGAATCGTAACTATATAATTATTATCAGTCTTAATTGAGTTTCGAGCTTGTAAAGTAACTTTGTCATCACCTACACCTAGTGTAAGTTCACCTGTTCCCACATCAATTATTATTCTGGCAGTTGCTAAAAATGGTCGCCCTATAATTAAGGGTATATTGCTATCCTCATCAATGTCTAAAACAACAAAGTCAATGGGGAATATAAATTTATCGACTTTGACAAGCACATTTTCAATTATTCCCTTTGGAAATCTAATGGTCTTATCAGCCAAATGGATGCTCATCTTAGTTTGTTTAGGTTTTCCAAGACCTAGTTGTTTAAACAGTTTATAAGGCATGACATTTATACTAGCCCCTAAATCAGCTAAAGTATTTTTGGCGTCTAAGCTACCAAGTAAACAAGGGATAGTAAAACTCCCTGGATCTTTTAATTTGTTGGGTAGCTTATTCTGTAAAATGGCTGAGCATACTGCATTCGGCTCCACATGAGATTTCTCATCTAGCTTTCGCTTGTTTGTCAATAGCTCTCTTAAAAATTTAACAGCATTTGGCATCTACGACAGAGCTTCAATAAATGGTAAGTTAATGTGTAATTTCTTTAAGAGTTTAAGAAACTTATCGAATTTCTCATCTGTGCGGTCTTTCTTTAACACATTTGGGTATGGGATACGAGGTTTATATTCTTTGATGACTGGCTCGTTATTACTCACCTCGGCCTTACCTTTACTTACCACAGTCTCCTTACATGGCTCTGGTTTGGTTTTAGTTAACCCTTCTTCATCTATTGTATCTACGACATTGAGTTGCTCCTTAGGGTTAGTCTCAATGTTGCTTGGTAACCCATTTTGCGGTCTTTTAGAAATTAACTTGGTGAGCTGGCCTATTTGTGTTTTGAGTCCTCGAATGGATGTTTGCTGGTTCTTTAGTGCCATTTTGGTGTTTTGGAAATAGGTCTCTGACACGGCAATAAATTTTGTGAGTATCTCTTCAAGGTTTAACTTTTTCTCCTGTTGAAATGGTGGCTGTTGGAATCCCGGAGGAGGTGGTTATCTTTGATTTCTTTGTCCTCCCCATGAGAAGTTAGGGTGGTTCCGCCAACCTGCATTGTAAGTGTTACTATAGGGGTTATTTTGAGATCTAGAATTATTACCCATATAGTTGGCTTGCTCAGTTTCCATGCCATGTCCATGGGAGGAGTGGTTTGGATTGTACACGTTTCCTTGAATTGCGTCACATTGCATCACTGGATGTGCCTGCGTAGAACCAACAAAATTATCAATCTTTTTATTTAAGAGTTCTCCATGATTAGAAAGCATTGTTACGACATCAATATTAAAAACTCCTGCAGCTTTCTGTGGCTTTGTTCGCAAGACTTACCACTGATAATTATTCAGTGACATTTCTTCTATAAATTCGTAGGCTGCTTCCAGTGTTTTATTGTTGATTGTTCCACCGGAGGCTGCATCAATCATCTGCCTTATCAAGGGATTCAAACCGTTGTGAAAGGTTTGAACTTGTAACCATAGAGGTAGCCCATGGTGAGGGCACCTTCTCAAGAGATCTTTGTATCTCTCCCATGCGTCGTAAAGTGTCTCTAAATCCATCTGCACAAAAGAAGAGATATCATTCCGTAATTTTGTTGTTTTAGTTGGAGGGAAATACTTAAGTAAAAAATTTTCAGTCATTTGCTCCCATGTAGTGATAGACCCTCGTGGTAAAGAATTTAACCACTGTTTAGCTTTATTTCTCAAGGAGAACATGAATAGCCTAAGACGAATGGCATCATCAGAAACGCCATTTATTTTGAATGTATCGCAAAATTCCAAAAAGTTGGTCAGATGTGAGTTAGGATCCTCATCCTGCAAACTATCAAACTAAACGAATTGCTGTATCATTTGAATAGTGTTAGGTTTCAGTTCAAAATTATTTACAGCAATAGTCGGCCTAACAATGCTAGATTCAGTGCCTGCTAAATTAGGTCTAGCATAATCATACATAGTACGTGGAGCAGGATTTTATTCAACAGGATTTGCGGCTACTACAGGAGGTAGCTAATTATCCTGATTTGCTTTTATCTCTTCAGTAAGTTCAAGTTCTTCTTCTTGTCCTTGTTCTGGATATTGCAAGCTTCTTCTTATCTCTCGGAGGGTTCGACGAACTATAGCTTCTAAATCGTTGTCAAAAAGCAGTGGTCCTCCTGGGTTTCTGCTAGTCATAAACTAGAGATACCTGGAAGGAAAGGAAATTTTAGTAAATAAAAATAAAAGCAAAAATAAAAACTAAAAATAAATAAAAGTAATAATAGCTAAAGTAAAAGAAATCGAGTGTTCCTAGTATCTTAGTTCTTCGGCAACGGCGCCAAAAAACTTGATCGTGATTTGATGAAGTAATAAAAATCTGATCGTACATGGAAACTAACTAATATCACGATAAAAGGCAAGTGCACCTATCGAATAATAGTATAGTTAGCGGCAAGACAGGAATATCGAATCCAAGGAACTATGAGTACTAGTAATGACTTTCTTTCTATTATCTAGCCTAAAAATAAAAGGGGTTTGGTTGTAAACTAAACTAAACTAACTAAAGAAACGAAAAAGAGTAAATTGGGAAATTGCTTTTGGGAAAGACTGATTGATTAAGGCAATACCTAAGGAAGAACCCACCTAGACTTCACTTGTTATCTAACTCTGAACCAGATGATTTCTTCATTTGATTTGATCCGTAGAGATCCCTAAATTATGTTAATACCTTTGTCGAGGATAAGAACAACTAATCCTAGGTTGATTAACTGAAATCTCTTTCTAGTTAAAAACCCCTAGTCTCGATTAACTCGACCTATGGCTCCCCATGTTAGATTTGACTCTAATCCGGCAGATTTTCGTCGTCCTATGTATAGGCTTGCGATCAACTCTGCTTAATTGTGTTGGATCTACTCCTATGCAGGGACTTTTGCTCCTCCACATAGGCACATTTGACTTAAATCAATATCCCAGACATACCAATTTAAGAGTTAAAAACACAATTAAGAACAAATCAAATATTTATCACACAGCTCAGATAACAATAACAAAATCTGTCTTAGGTTTCATCCCCTTAGGCATTTGGGGTTTTAGTTCATAATTATAAAATAAAACATCTCAGAAGAAATAAAATAACAAAACATAAGAAAACTCAAAACTCCTGAAAGGATTGAAGGGAGATCATTTGTCTTGATGTAGATCCTAGCTTTTGAGATGGATCAATCGGATTTCCCTTTGAGTAATTCCTGGTCTTTAGCTCCCCGTCTTGGCGGGAATAATACCTTCTTGGGGGAGAAAAGCACACCTTCGTAGTTGCCTCCAAGGGTCTTTATATAGAGCTTTGAAATGCCTTTCTTAGGCCCTAAGTAGCCTTTTCCGAGTGAAATTGAACTTCTTCACGACAGGGACAGGCCCGTGTGCCACGCCCGTATGGATCAAGGCCCAGGCCGTGCTCGAGCCTGTTAAGGTGGCACGCCCGTGTGGCAAACCTCTAGGCCGTGTTGATTACTGAACTGGGCCTAATTTGCCCGTTTTTGGCTCGTTCCTTGCTCTTTTCTCTTCCCTAAGCTCACCTGAATATAAAACATGAAATAAAGGGATTAAGAGCACCAAATTCCATAATTTTAATGATAATTCATCCAGAAATTTAGCTAAGCATAAGGTAAAAATATGAATAATTTATCGCTTATCAATACCCCTGGTTTGTGAAATTGCCAAAATACCCCTAGTTTGTGAAATTACCGAAATACCCTTAGGTTGCAAAATTATCGAAATAGCCCTGTAGGGTAGAATTATCGAAATACCCCTTTAGGGTAGAATTACCGAAATACCTCTATATTATAGAATTTTCGAAATACCCCTGTAGGGTAAAATTACCAAAATACCCCTGTAGGGTAGAATTGCCGAAATACCCCTATAGGGTAAAATTACTAAAATGCCCCTGTAGGATAGAATTACGAGATACCCCTGTGGGGTAAAATTACCATTTTGCCCCTAGGATATTAAATGACTATTTTGCCCTTGTAGGCAAGTGATTGACTTGGAATGTGTGTTTGACAGATTTGACTATGTTTGTATGACAGTGATTTGACTGACGTGACCGTGGTTGTGTGATTGATATGTTTTAATATGTGTTTAACTGACTGATACTGAACATGGCCATTCTGCATACATGTGTGATGATTGAGAATAGCATACACGACATATTGGTTTGGGACATTGATATGGAGGAAGTTCTGTTCTGATAGGATCGCACGGGTCACATGAGACGACTGTGGATCCAGTAATAATCTGATAAGGTCGCACGGGTCGCAGGAGACGACTGTGGACCGATTGAAGGCTTAATGCCAGATATTCTGAGTATGGCTCTGTGATAACCAACATATGGCTCTGTGCTATCGAGATCATGGTTTTGTGCCGATTATATTTGCCTAAGGCTATGTGCATATCTTATTTACTGATGACTGTGTGTCGATCATATTTACCCATGGCTATGTGCCGGTTATATTACCTTAATTGATGGCTATGTGCCAATCCTATTACAATTACTGATGGTTTTGTGCCAATTATGATACTGCTACTAAAGGCTTAAAGTCGCATTTAAATTAGCAGCATGGCTGCATCATTGTTGTGTAGGGCTGGGTGGGTCGAGTTATTCCCCACATGATGTGTTGGGTTGGTACGGATGGTGTGGTTGCTGGACTGGGTTAGGATTACATTCGCATATTGTTCTGATTCTGCTATGGGCTTAGCCCATACTGTTCTGTATAGGGCTAAGGCCCAGACTTATCTGTTCTGTATAGGGCTTTGGCCTAGTCTGTTCTGCATATCTGTATTATACTATTACTGATTCTGTTTTGGGCTTAGGGCCACCTAATTTTGATTCTGATTTTGATTCTAATCTGATAATGTTTCTGATTCTGTAATAGGCTAAGGCCCATCAGGTACTATTTGTTATTGTGAGCTAAGGCCCAATTGATACTGGAATTATAGCAGGGTTGGGGCCCAGACTTTTAATTCTTTTGTATGACTGACTGTTCGTTTTATATGGTAGGGGATTACACACTAAGTTTTCATAAAACTCACCCCGTTTAATAATTGTATAGGTAATCCCTAGCTTTAGGAGGATCGGTGCTGCGAAGGACTCGGAGAAGGCCACACATTGCTTATGCTCTGTCTTGATTTACTTTTAAGTACTTTATTCCGGTTTAGGTTGTAATAAGGCCTTTTAAACTTTCTAGTTTTTACATTTGGGATTTTATTTTTTGTTTAATAATTGCTAGAAGTCTGACACGATTTTTCCGAAACAACAACTATTTTTCAAAATATCACGTTTTCGCAACTGTTTTAAATTAGGCTTCTACAACAATTAAGGTTTTAAAGGTAATAACATTTTACACAAGAACATCTTTTAATAAACCACGTTTTAAAAATATGCACACGAAATTCGATATTTTACACAAGTTTTAAGTGGCAACAAATTTTAATAAGAAGGGTTTTCAATGGAAACAAGGTTTTCGAAAAACACCTCAATGTGACACGCCAGATTTGGGCCTAACTTCTAGGCTAGGTTTGAGGTGTTACAGAGAATGGGTGTTTTTGTTTTTCCGAATGGGCAAGAAAGAATCTGGTTACGTTTTAAATATGAATATCTCACCACTTTTTGTTTTCGTTGTGGTAGAATGGGCATGGGATCAAGAAGTGTTCAGAAATAAATATTGACGATCACAACAAGGCAGATGAGGACCATCCCTTATCGCTAGTGCTTAAGGCAGAATCATCCATGGTAGGGAAGGAAAGTGTAATCCTTGGTTCCATATGGAAGAAATCAATGAAACAATGCTTTTACATAGGAAAGGGGACAGTGAAAAAAAGACGAAGCTCTTTTACTGGAAAAGTTGAATCTATCTCATCGGCTGGAGGAAGAAGATACTCCAAAGGCAAAGTTTGTGAATCAGGTAATGGAGAAAAAATAAAAATTTTCTAGAGATAAATATACTAATTTTTTGCCTTAGGTTTCAGTTATAAATGGAGAAGAAGAGTCAAACAAAAACTGGTGGAGTACAGCAGATATTCCACAAGTAAACTCTAAAGACATGAGACCCACAGAAGAGGGGGAAAAGACCAACACTAATGGGTACCGTGCTGTGGTTGATTTGAATAATAAATTCGAAAATGAAGAGCCCACCAATCCAGAAGAATTATCCTAAATAGGCCACAAAAAAAGGAGTTGGTGCCGACTAGTCCATAAAAGAAATTGCGACTCAATTATGACTGAACTCACAATTGGTAAACGGAAATTTGATCAAGAGGAAGCACTTGATTTTGAACTTTTTGCTGAAGACGTAACAACAAAAGTAAAAATTGCTGTGTTGACATTGGGTGGTAGTAAATTGGTAGAAGTGATGGGGTCTACTAAAGAGGAAAATAATCCACAAATTACATCAGCAGCTGGCGAATGGCCAGCTGACCGGAATCCATGAAAATCCTATGCTGGAATGTCTGAGGTTTGAGGAATATTCGAGCGACTTGAAGACTTCAACACATGTTGAAGATCTATAAACCCCAAATAGTCTTCCTAATTGAGACAAAATTGAATTGTATTCGTATGGAACGTTTTCAGAAACAGTGTGGTTTTCTTAATGGGATGGATTTCCCATCCAATGGTTCGCAAGGTGGATTAAGTCTTGCATGGAATGATAATAGCTTAGTTTGTGTTTACAGTTATTCAAACAACCACACTGATATGGAGATTAAAGAAGAAGGTAATTCACATAAATGGTGGTTCACTGAATTCTATGGTAATCCAAATCAATCAAATAGCAGGAGTCATAGAATCTTCTTCGTAGATTAAGCAATAGTTCTTCAATACAATGGTGTGTTTGTGGAGATTTCAATGAAATTATGTATGCACACGAGAAAAGGGGAGGGGCAACAAAAGATGAGAGGCAAATGGAGGAATTCTGAAAAGCCTTGGAAGACTGTGATCTATCTAATATGGGTTATAGTGGACAAAAGTTTACGTAGGAAAGGGGGAATTTTGTGGATACAAATATATGGGAACGACTCGACAGAGGAGTGGCAAATAGGGAATGGCTGAACTTATTTCCTGATTATTCGGTACAACATCTACCTTATTCTTTCTCGGATCACTACCCAATTTTCATCTAAATAATGCCAAACATGAAACAATATGAGGGTAATTTTTTTTTAAATTCGAATCGGGGTGGCTAACTGAACCTTCATGCGAAGTAGTTATTAAGAATTATGGTATGAGAAAACTGGTAGTGTCTTGGATAAATTAGAGTATATACGGCTTAGATTACAGAGATGGGAAAAAAATATTAATGGAGAACGAATCAAGAAATCAAAATTTCTTCGGGAACAATTGGTGGAACTTGTTGGAAGAGAAAGGGATAATGATACCCTAGCAGAGTTGACTGATGTAAAATTAGAATTAAACTGAGAAATGAAGAAGGAGGAAATGTATTTGGAACAGAAAGCAAGAATGAATTGGCTACACCAAGGGGATAAAAATACAACTTTCTTCCATAGTCAAGCATCACAAAAGCATCGAATGAACAAGATAATGGGACTGGAGGACACTGAAGGAACTTTCAGAACCGACGATGAAGAAATAGAACACATTACAAGAGAGTACTTTATGAGGCTGTTCGAATCTGATGGAGTTGGAGACACCGATTACTTCTGCTAACTGCGAAGTACAAAGATGAGGAGATAAAGGAAGCAATAAATAGCATTGGGTCAAACAAAGCCCCTAGACCCAACGATTTTCTAGCCTTATTCTTCTACAAATTTTGGCATATCGTGGGGCGGGAGGTAAGTGATTTTTGTCTAGATGTGCTTAATAAAGGAAAATCTTTTGATTCTATAAATCAGACATATATTATTTTAATCCCAAAAAATTCACATCCGAAAAACCCATTAGAATTTAGGCTAATTAGCCTTTGTTCTAGTCTTTATAAGATAATTTCAAAGTCTATAGCAAACAGATTCCAAAAAGTATTGGATTCTTGCATTGATCAGGCCCAAAGCGCTTTTGTGCCGGGAAGGCTTATTACTAACAATGTCCTTCTAGCTTACGAAATTCTTCATTCTATGCGAGAAAAAAGGATAGGGAAAAAAGGCTTAATGGCTCTAAAAATAAACATGAGCAAAGCATATAATCGAGTGGAGAGGGAATTTTTGAAGCGAATGATGGCCAAAATGGGTTTTGATGAAGCTTGGATACAAATTATTATGAAATGCATTAGTACCGTATCGTACGCCGTTGTTTTAAATGGACAACGGGGATAGGTTTTTAACCCAACCAGAAGCTTGCATCAAGGGGATCCGCTTAGTCCTTTTCTGTTCCTAATATGCAATGAGGGGCTATCTACTCTACTAAGACTTGCAAGTGAGGAAGGAGCTCTGAGAGGGGTTAAGGCGAGTAGGAGAAGTCCTCAAATCACTCATCTCCTGTTTGCGAATGACTGTGTTTTATTTGGTGAAGCAACTAATAAGGGCATAGAAACTTTCGAAAAGGTTATAAAAAACTACGAGGTTTGCTTAAGGCAATGCATTAATTATGGGAAGTCAACTATGTTCTTTAGCTCTAACACCACTGATACAATTCAACTGGCTATTTCAAACAAACTGAGGGTCAAATGGTTAAAAAATTGCAAGAAATACCTAGGTTTGCCAAAGATGGTGGGACGAAACAAAAGGCTTGCATTTCAACATCTAAAAGATCGTGTAAAAATGAAAATTGATTGCTAGAGTATATGATTATTATCATAGGAGAGAAAGAAGTTGTAACACCCCAAACCCAACCCAGACGTTACGGCCAATTCTGGTGTGTCACGTCAACGACAGGCTAATCACGTTTCCTAGTTACTAAGATTATGGTAAGCTTTGTAAAACCGTACTTGTAATTTGGGAAAAAAATACAGGTTTAGCTTGAGATTGTCCTATCCACTAACCGTTTAACATTTATCTTGTTCGTTGATTTGTTATTCATTTGTTATGAATGCTTTGTTTTAAAAACATTGATTGATTTTGAGAAAACCCGTGCGACCTTGTTTAATTCATTTAAATCAATTTGTAAATATAAAGTAAAAACCCAAAATTAAAAATAATTAAAGCGGCCTTATTACAAACCCAAAACCAGATTAAAAAAATTAAAAATAAATACGAAAATTAAAGACTTAATAAAAACCAATAATCCAATCCATGTGGCCACTCTGAATCCCTCCCAGCTCCAAGTCCACCAGTCTTGAGCTCACCTGCATGGATGGAAGAGAAAGGGGTGAGTTTGGGAACTTAGAGTGTAAAGAAAGCCCATCCGAAGCCCAAATCAGCTCAAGTCCGCTGGCCTAAGCCCTATCCAGTCTCAGTAATAACTAGGCCGAAGCCCTATTCAGTAAATAGTACAACTAGGCCTTAGCCCTTTTCAGATAACAGTACGGCCCCTAGGCCCATTTCAGTAACAGAACAGATATCATGCATGTATGCAAAGCCCAAAGCCCATCCTATGTCCAACCGCTACACTGCACTCGTACCAGGCATAAACACTTCATGTGAGGAAACAACTCAACCCACCCAGCCGCTACACTCCACAGTCGTAGCATAGCTGCTCAAATAATGTGGCAAAGCCACTAACAATATAACAAGGCAAAGCCCCTTTCAGTAAACAGTACGAGGCAATGCCTCTTTCAGTAATCAGTACGAGGCAAAGCCTCTTTCAGTAATCGTAGCAATGCTACTTGCACTTCCTCCATCAATAAACCCAATCCCATGCAACAGATAATCATGTCATGGCATACAGTAAACAGAAACAGTAAAACGTGCATTTCAGTCAAATTTAGCCCTAGAGGTATAACAGTCATTTTGCACCTAGGGGTAAAATAGTAATTTTTCACCCTTAAGGGGTATTTCAGTAATTATACCAATTTTTAGGGTTTTATGCATATTTCAGTCCTTAATAGTCCAACTTACATCTCAATAGTTAATTTAACCCATTTTAGCAGTTTTTAGTTATTGGACCCTAAAACCCCTAATGGGCCCTACAGTGTCATCTAGCTATTTTAAGCTCGTTTAGCCCAAATTCTAAGTCTAGTTTAATAGATTTAACCTACCGTATACCAAAATACACTCACCGCTTACTTTTACCCATTGGGCCCGTAAGCCCATGAGCCCAATTTTAGCCCAAATTACCGAAGTGCACGAAATCGCGCACTTACCAACTTTACCGATTTCGGTTACTGAACCTTAACGCTTCTAACTGACCCACGAGCGCTCGCATGCTCGCAAGCCCACGAAATGCCGAAATTTCAACATTTCAGCTTTTCAGCTTTTTCCGATTTGAACTACAAGAGGATGTTCGTTTACATACCTGATTTGCGACGAACGCTAAAGAGATCTCCTACAGTATGCTACAATCAGTTACCACCAAATCAGATCCAAGATTTCTATGATACTAATTGTAAACTTGCTTACCAAATTCAGCTAACCTCCCTTCATGCCTTAGAATACTTACCATGTCGTAAATAGGGACTAGATTTAAATCTAGTCGTTCCACCTGACTAAGCCCTCAATCAGTAGCCTTTCAATCACGCTAGCACCAAAATAAATCCACTGTTAAGACCTATAGAGCCTTAAGCCCCAATCGACAGCCTCCCTATGTATATAAGGGTTTTGGCTTTTCCTAAATCCCGAAATAAAGAATAACACCAAGAGATCTGAGTACTTACCAAATATCCACCAAACAAGTGTGCTTCCCACCCGTTCCTATCTCAAATCTAACGCAGATCTAGCCTCTAAACATAAGCAGAGAAAGAATCTAAAAGATCTAAGGGTTCGGATTCTAAATCACCTTGAGTATGGTGATTTTGGTTTTTGGTATAATAAAGAAGAGGGAAAAATGAAAGCTTTGTAATGAGAATAAGAAGATGTTGACAAGGTTATGAGATTTGGCTAAAGAGAAGAGAAAGTAAATGTATTTAACCAAGGAGAAATCGGCACAACCTAGAACCTTTCGGGATTTCAGCTTTTTTTTTAAGAATATTCGGCTAAGAAGGTGTCACTAGCATAGGTTCAGGTTTTAGCTTGAAACAATCGGCTAAGTGTGGTTTAAAGGGATCGATGGTGAAAAAGAAGAAGAGAAGAAGAGAAGAAGAGAAGAATAGGTTCGGCTATGGACAAATCGACACAATGGAGTATGGAAGCTTAGGTTTCGGTTTCTAGCAAAATAGAAGAGGAGAAAAATAACCCAAATGCACTATACCCTAATTCGACAAGACAGAAAAGAACCCAAACAATTCTCGAAAGCTTAAACCCCTACACAAGTCGGCACACACCACCTTAATTACCGAAAGTAAGACCCCTTAACACCCTAGCCAAAAATACTAGACCAAAAACCCTTGACCAATTCGACAATACACCCCCAAGAGTCCCTTGATCGGCCACTACATGCTCCCATTCAAATTTCCTATAATTTCTCCCCCTTATCTACCTGATCTTATCTCATGAACAACCCAAACTCTCTTCAGCAGAGTTCCACTTGAGTTCCATCACATGACCAACACATGCAACAAAAATAAACACCATACTACTTACCATGCAACTAAAACCTTGGCCCTTACACTCCAACCACATGCCACTTTTTTAGGCATCTAAGTGGCGCCACATTGCCACTTTACCAAAGGCTTATTTGTGTCTTATTTTACGAACTTTTTTCTTAAAAACGCATTTAACCAAGTCCCCTTCACTTTAAATCCAAAATTGATATTTCTGCTGGGTTTTATCTTGGGCTTGGGCCTTCTAAAGGCCCACTAACACGCTTAAAACATAATTCCATAATTTAACAACCAGATTTTAAAATTTTATCAAAATCACAAAAATCCCGAAAAATTCTGAAAATCAAGACATTACAGAAGTATTTATTAAAGTTGTGTTGTAAGCTATCCCAACATATACAATAGGATGTTTTCTCTTACTGAAATCTATTTGCGAGGACATGCAACAAATAATAGCCAAATTTTAGTGGCAGAAGAAGCACGGGAAGCGTGGGATACATTGGTGTACATGAAGTAGTCTTCGCGAATTAAAAGAGTTTGGGGGTCTTGGTTATCGTAATTTTGCAAAATTCAATTTAACACTCCTCGCAAAGCAAGGATGGAGACTAATTGACAATCCCAAGTCCCTTATTGCACAAACTCTTTAGGCCAAGTATTACTTGAACTCTGATTTCTTAAACTTAGATCTAGGAAACTTACCTTCATATACTTGGAAAATTATATAGGCTACAAAAGGTCTTCTGACAATGGGATTATGTTGGAAGGTGGGGAATGAGTGAAACATTAGATTTGAAGCTGATGCATGGGTCTCGAATGTTGATAATCTGCATATTCAACAATTGGTTAGAAAGCAAAACATATCGCTGGTAGCAGGCTTGATTGATAACAGTACTAGATCCTGGAAAACAAAGCTGATTAAAAGTACCTTTTCCGAAGAAGTTGCTCAAAAAAGTCCTCCATATCCCGTTAGCTAAAACTCAACATGTTGATTTTCTGGCTTGGAGGGGCGGACCAACAGGTGAGTACACTGTGAGGAGCGGATATAAAATACTTTTAAATGGAAGTTCTTTTAATAGCTACAATCTAATTGAAAATAGGGAATGTTACAAAAAGCTATGGAGAAGTGACCTCCCTTCAAAAATGATTATTACAACCTGGAGAGCTACTCTAAACTATCTACCTACATTAGCAAACCTAAGGATCAAAAGATTAACAACTGAAGTTGTCTACCCAAGGTGCCTAGTAGGATTGGAGAATAGAGAACATGTATTTCGTAAATGTGCTGTTACAAAGGAAACATGGGATCAGTTAAATTTTGCATGGCTTGACAATATAACTCATATAGATTTTACGGATTGGTTCACCTGGATTATACGGAATAGCAAAACGGATGTCTGTTCGAAGCTTTATCTATGCCATTTGGGCTATTTGGTCTGTGAGGAATAAATGGATTTATGAAGGCCAAAAGAGATCAGGAGTAGAGGTAGCAAGATTTATCCTAAAATATTTACAGGATCTAAATAGTATTAATCGTTTACAAGTTTCCTCAAATCCGAGCATTACTATATGGAGACCTCCGGAGCAAGGTTTCTGTAAAATCAACTTTGATGCAGCTGTAGATCTCAAAGAGTATAAATCCTGTTCAGGAATCATTGTCAGAGACCGTAATGGAGAGGTGGTAGCCACGAAATCCATAATCCATGAGAACATACCTTCACATTTTGCAGCTGAAGCCAATGCATGCTTACAAGCGGTCAAGATGGGTAGGGAGCTAGGGCTGCATTTTGTTGAAATTGAAGGAGATTCCTTGACAGTGATTAAGAAAGCACGAAGTACAAATAGGGATAAGTCAAAAAAAGGTCCCTACATCCAAGACATTCGAGAACTAAGTAAGTTTTTCTTGAAGAGCAATTTTCAACATGTAAAACGATCAGTAAATGAAAAGGCGCATAGTTTAGCCTCAAAAGGGCTAAAAATGGGAGAAGTGGCTGACCACCTTAACCATAGAATGGCTGACCCAGAAATCACAGAAGCGAAGATTGATAGAGGATGGTGATGAAGATTATTGTTTGCAAATAAGAGGAAAACCGCAGCATCAGACGGATGAGGCTCATGGAGGATTTTTGCAAAGAAAGCGATAGCAGAAGATGGAAGTTTTTTGCAAATGGCCATCGACTGAACAGTTGGTACAGGAAGATGAACAGGCAACAATTTTAGTGGAGACCAGCTGTTGATATGACTGGATTAGGCATTTAGTTTTTTCAACTTGTCTTTTGTTTTTATTAATTTTGGGCTCGTTTTTTCCTTCTCTTTGGGCTATTTTTTCTCTTTTAAACTATTTTCCAAGAAACTGATTGTAATTAGTTTTTTTAATTTATAAATTCTAGTCAATTTCTCTCTAAAAAAAATAATTATGTATTTTACATAAAAAATTAACCTAAAAAGACAAAAATCAAATACCATCAGAATGTGAAATTTATGTTAAATTAAAATTAATAATAGTCACACCTTAATTGAAAATGAAAATATGGTTGAAATATAAAAGTTTTTTATCAAATCTATACTTTACCCATGTTTGTACAATAAATCAAACATCGTGAATAAAAACTATAATCTATTTTGAGATTGAATTTTTCAACATCTCGAAGATGAAGTTGTAAGGGTGAAAGTTTAAGATGAAAAAGAATTTGATTTGTAGGATGACTTCGAAAGATTTTGAAAAAAAAAAATAGAGAATCATTTTGCTGTTAATGTGTTATAAAATAAAGAGAGATGGAGAGAATAAAAAATAAAGAAAATATAAAAGCAATAAAGAATGTACTTTATTGATTAAAAAGGGTTGATTATAATACTTCATCACAGTCTCTATTTATAAACATAAGAAGTATAAAAGAAGTAAAGATCTAATTCTAATAACTATTAAAATTTAAATTATATTCAAACTTTATCTTAATCTTAACAAATATCTATTTGTTCATCTTTTTCTAATCTTTTCTTTTAACATTCTAGTTTAGGCTTATCTTCATATTCTACCTATCCATTTAGGTATTCTCTTCATCATTAAATCAAGTCGAGGATTTAAAATTTTAATTAAACCCAAATAAAAAGATTCTCATCTTCTTCACCAAAGTCACTACAATTTTTTTTTGCATTTTACTCTTTTTTCTCTTTGATTTATTTGCCTGGAGAAACCCAATTTCTTTTATCTTGAATCAACTATGGTTTTGGTGGGGGCGTTGAAGGGTGCTGGAACAATAGTTTGGGAGAGTGGTGCAAGAAGCTTGGAGGTGGAGGGGTGGCAGCTGTGGGTTTTCATAAAAATCAAACCTAGAAAAAAGAAGAATCATGAGACCCATGATAATGAAGTTAAATAGTAGTTGAAGTTAGATTTTTTCAACGATTAAATTTTAGAATGAAAAATAATGAAAAAAAAAATTATGACCTGATATTTAGATGAAAATGTAATTGATGAATGACGATAAAAAGAACAGACATTTGTTGAGATGAGATGAGGAAGATACTTACTTTATTTTTGTAATATTTCAAAATTTAATATATATTTCATTTTTGTTTTTAAATAATTATAGTATTTTAAAGATTTTTTTAATATTTTCTTTCAAAATAATATATTTTTTTTGTTTGTAGTTGTTTTATTTTGTAAAATATTTTTATTAATTTTTAATATATTTTTTAGATTATCAAATCGTCATGATGCTATTAATATCACAGGTCACAATCATATTTTGCTAATTGTCCTGAACTGACAGTGTTATAGGAAAATATGAATATAATAGATAGAATGAAAATTCGGATACTAACTTAAGATAAAAAAAAAAAGGCTTAAAGGGTGCAAAAAATCTTCAAACTTTTTCAAAAAAAGTAATTAAACCACTGTTTTTTATTTTGCAATTATTTGGGTACTTAAACTTTCAAAATATATAAAAAAGATCCTCAAACCTTTTTTAGAAAAAACACTTAAGCCTCTACTTTTTTTTTGGGTACTTAATTAGGTACTTGAACTTTCAAAATGCATCAAAGACCTTCAAATAAAAAAAAAGCAATTAAGCCCATGCTTTTATTAAAAATTAGAAAATAAATTATAAAAAATTAAAATCTATAAAATCTATAAATATTATTAAACTTTTTAAAAAATAAAATATTAAATATTTATTAAAAAATAGAAGAAATAAAAAATCGTAAAAAATAGAAAAATTGTAAAATTTTATAAAATTTATAGAAATATTAAAAAATATAAAATTTTATAAAGTCGTAAAAAATTATATAAAATGTAAAGAAATATAAATTTCGTAAAAATTTATTTTATAAAAATTATTGTACCAAAAGAAGCATTTTATAATTTTTCTATAACTTCTATTGGTTTTTACTCTTTTATCGTTTTTCACCATATGTCACGCTATGTTGCGACAGGTGATTATTTTAGTTGAAAAAAATAGGGAACGCTAATTTTTTTATGATATTTATAAAAAAATTCTAATTTTTAATAATTCTTAAATTTTTAAATTTTTATTAAAATTTAATAATTTTCTAAAATTTATTATTTTTTATTTTTTATAAACTTTTTTCTAATTTTTAATAAGAGTAGGGACTTAATTGCTTTTTTGAAAAAAATTAGTCTTTTTTATACATTTTGAAAGTTTAAGTACCTAATTAAGTGGAAAGAAAGCAATGGCTTAATTGGTTTTTTTTTTTTTTGAAGAAATTTGAGAGCCTGCATTTTAAAAATTTAAGTGATCGATTGAGTGCAAAAAAGAAGAGAGGCTTATTTTTTTTTTTTTTTTTTAAGTTTGAGGGTTTTTTAAGCTAAAACAAAATACCATAAGACCGACTTGAGAGAATAAAAAATTTAGAGGCTAAATGAATATTTAAGCCTGAGAAGAATTATTAGAAAATGGAAGTATTATGTCCATCCACTATCTAAACTCACAGAGACCTTAGCTCACGATTGCCCATTCTGAATCATATTTTAGGAAATACCAATGATGAATCTACAACTAAAAGACCTTGATCGATCTGCATGAGGACAGCTAGGCTCTTTCATTAGTATAGCAAACAGACAATCAAAACGGAGTGACATGAAAAGAGTTTAAATTCATTATTAGGTGTTCTAAGGTGGCATAAATTATGTTACAATATGGATGGTTCCTATCCTCAATAGAAAACACAAAGAGTCTGTTGTCTAGCTCAATCCAACTACAACCAGGATCCTTTTTCACTTCCAAGTCCCTCAACCTCTGCCTCACCTCCAACTTTTCTCCCCATTTCCCAAGTATTGCATATATGTTAGATAGAATCACATAAACAGATATAGTCTTTGGATTCAAACTGAACAACTTTTGTGCCGCCCTCTCACCAACATCCATATCCATCCAGTACCAACAAGAATGGAGTAGAGCTCCCCAAACAACCTCATCTGCTTCAACTGGCATTTTTTTAATGAACTCTTCAGCTTCTTCCAGAAAACCTGCCCGACCAAGAAGATCAACCACGCATGCATAGTGTTCTTCAGTTGGGACCACACCATAGCAATTTTCCATCAACCTGAATAATTTCATTCCTTCATTTACTAGACCAGCATGAGCACAGGCACACAGAATTCCAACAAAAGTAGCACCATTAGGGACCACTCCTTTCTGCAACATATGCTCAAAGAGTAAGATAGCTTGAGAGCCAAGCCCATGGTGTGCATGCCCATTAATAATAGCTGTCCATGCTGCCACATTAGGCAAAGAGATGCTGGAAAATGACTTGTGAGCATCACTGATGCTGCCACATTTGGAGTACATATCTATAAGGGATGTTCCAACATAAACGTTAGAATGGAATGGTGTTTTGATCAAGTGTGCATGAAGCAATTGTCCTTGTTGAAGAGATCTCAGGCATGAACATGCATGAAAGAGAACTGAGAATGTTGACCTTGTATGGGCTATTTGTAATCTGCACATATTGAGGTACAGCATTAGAGCCTCTTTGTATTGCTCATTTTGAATATAACCAGACATCATCGAATTCCATGTCACAGGGTTTCTTTCCCCTCGTGTTTCTTCAAACAGCTTTAAAGCTTTACCAATCTCCCCACTCCTGGAATATACAGAAATCATAGTGTTGGTAGAAACTATTGTTCTTTGAGACATCTCTTCAAATAATCTTTTTGAATCTTCAACTCGGCCGCAAGCAGCATACCCTTTAATCATTAGATTATATGAAACTGAATTTGCCTCAACAAGTGTATTGAAAATCAGTTCAGCATCATCAATCCTACCCATTGATATGAGGCCTCTAATTAGTGAGTTTGAAGCATTCAAACACGGATTTGTCACTCCATCATAGACTCTCTTAGCATCAGCAATAGCTTCACAATCAGAATAAAATTCAATGAGTGCACCACCAATTAATTGATCAAATTCAAATCCACATTTGATCAAAATCCCGTGAACAAGCTTCCCTTCACGTAAATTAGCTAACCTGCTACAAGCCCTTATAACAGAATCCAAAGTGAACTCATTAGGCACCACCTCACTACTCCCTCTCATCCACCAAAACAACTCCAAAGCCTTATCGCATCCCTCTTCATTCTTCATGTATCCCGAAATCAATGTAGTCCAAGCCACGACATCCCTTTTCGGCATCTTCATAAACATATCAAGAGCCTCCTTCATCAAACCACACTCAACATAACCCACAATCATCAAATTCCACAACAACTCGTTTTTATCATGCAAGTCGTGGAAAACTTGCTTCGCTTCTTCGATACCAGAACAGTTGGCATAAAAATACAACAAAGAACTTCCAACAAGCTCAAAACTCTCACTCCCAGATCTAATAACCACACAATGAATCTGTTTTCCAGGAGTTAAAGACAGCAGGCGACCACATAAGCTTAATGCAGTGGAAAACGTGAACTCATTAAACTTTATATCACTCCGATGCATGGATGAAAGTAAAGCAAGTGCTTCATTGAATTTCCCCCACTTTGAGTAACCAGAAATCACGGTGTTCCATGACACAACGGTTCTCGTAGGCATTTCATCAAACAGATTCCGCGCAATGTCTAACCTCCCGCTCTTAAACAACTTATTCATGTAAATATTTGTAGAAATTGTTTGAGGTAGCTGAGTTGAGTATAGCTTGAAGAAAAATTTGTTGACACTCTGTTTCCAGTTTGCCAGGAAAATGCATCTTAACGACATTTGGAAACAGAGAGGAAAGCAAACTGAATGCAGTGTTTTTTGGGCGAGACTAACAGGCCCACTTCTCTGTCTCAACCAAGATCTAGTATACTAGATCTCAACTAAGCCTTGAGACACATGTTGAGCGTTGGATAAATTAAAGAAAATTTCCATTTCATTTTAAAAAGAAAAGTTTAAAATATTTAATATTTAATATTTTAGATCAGTTTGATAATTATTTTAATTTTTTATTTAATATAAAACGTTAAAGTGTCGAATAATATTTTATTTTATTTTATTTTATTAAACAATTGAAATAATTTATTCTTTTAAGAAAATAAGATATTTATTTAAATTATAATATTTACCTTTTATCTAAAATTATTTAAAATAATATAAAATATTATATTAATAAGATTAAAATTTAAAAATAAATAATTTTTTAAAATTGATATTTACTTTTATCAAATAATATAATTATACCCAATACTTATATTCATTAATGTATCAAATAAATAATTTTTCTTATATAAATTTAATATTTATAAAATTAAACAATAAAAATTTAATACTTAATTTTTAACACTTAAATTTTTAATTTATCAAACACACCCTTAATTTTTCTTTAAATTTAACTGATTCTGCCCTTTAACATGTTTAAAACATTTTTCTTTATTTCAATCTCACTCAAGATGATGTTTGGATAACATCATAACACCAACCTACAACACTGAAACGTCTCTCATCGTGCTGCAATCACGTTTAGTAGGTGGAGTTTTTATGCCAACCTGCAAATTGTCAATTCTAGTTGCGAATGCAAATATCATCTCTCCTTTAAAAATTTGATAAAACAATCAGTAAATTATAATTTTTATTTTAATCATTTAAATAAAAAATTACAATTTGATCGCTAAACTATTTAAAAGTTTTTATTTAAGTCACTAAACTATTCAAAAATTTTATTTAAGACATCGAACTACTAAATGAGGTTCGATGAAAGCTGAAAAAGTAGCCTATTGAATCTGAACTATTTGATCGCTGAACTATTTAAAAGTTCTGGTCATCTTGTGGGAGCGTGTGCGTCAAGTCTAAATCAGGTGTGCAACGAAAACAGGGGAAAATGAGGTTCGACGAAAGTAAAAAAAATGGCCTGTTGACGTCGCACAGGCGTGTGCCCAGCTGTGTGGCTGGCCGTGTACGACACACGGTCATGTCATGAGCAAGGGTGTGGCTGTGTGGGCCACACGAGCTAGGTCAATTTGGGTGTGTGGGCCTACACGGGCATGTGGGTCATGGGCTAAGCTGTGTGGGCCACACGAGCAGGGCCAATTTGGGCGTGTGGGCCATACGGGCATGTGGGCCCAAAATTTTAAAATTTTCCCAAGGGTCGTTTGAGTTGTTCGAATCGACTGTGGGACTACCGTAGGGTCGGTAAAGGCTAACCAAACCCTTAATACAGGAGATCTATTATTTCGATAAACTGATATGAGTTAGAAAAACTGATTTGTATGTCTGATTGTTTTGTATAAGCATGTATGATATCTGTATATGAGCATGCCAACATGTTAATTCTGTTAAATCTATAATCTGTATTCTGTATCTGCATTTAGGGTGAGATTTGCATATATGGAAGAAGTGTTCTGTATGGCAACCTTTCACATATTTTCTAGCAACTTGGCTGCATACTATTCTGTTATGTGTCATATAGACACTATGAGGTGTGTAAGGACGAGTGGGTGTTTTATACCCCACATGGTGTGATGGGATGGTTGGAGATGGTGTGTGGAGGATGGGGGTAGGATTCTGTATATCTATTTTGATTATCTGATTCTGACTGATTACGTTAAGGACTTATGTCCGTATATGAGATTTATGTGTGAATATGTATGTCTATCTTTGTTGGGTTACACACTAAGTTTATAAAACTCATATCTGTTTGTCTGTTATGTTTAGGTAATCCTCAGACATAGGCAGGTCGGGGCGACGGAGTTTCAGCGGTGACCACTAGTTCGCAAATTATTTTACTTAACGACTTTTTATTTAAATTCTGGGTTATTTTTTACAGTTTTGTAATTTTGGGACTCTCTGGACTGTTTGTTTTAATTTTTGTTTTGGATGTGTTTTTGACTTTTATACTGCAATGTTTGACAAACTCACGGTTTTACACAAACAAATGTTTTCTAAAATATGAACTGGGCTTTCAAAATATAACGACTTACAAACTTCCGCTGCAAACTTATGTTTTACTTTAAATGATGATATATGGCGTTTTTGTTAAAGAATGTGATAATAAGTTTTTCTGAAAATGTGAACTCTTTTAGTAACCAATAAAACGAGAAGTTTTAACATGAAAGATGCGTTTCAAAACCCTTCATCATAACACTCTCAGATTTGGCCATAACGTCTAGGCCGGGTTTAGGGTGTTACATTTAGTGGTATCAGAGTCAGGTTGCAAAACTCAGGCTGTGAGTTTCAGGTTCCAAAATGGTATTTGTAAAAGAAATGGTTTGCAAATAAAATTTACTTCTTTTGAGTATGTATGTGGTACACCGAGTCTCTGACATTGATCCTGTAAATACTTCTGGACTTAGAAAATACTATAGTTAGAATTCTCTGAAACTATACTGAGTTAGTTAGAGACTAAAACTTTTGAAATATTTCTGAACTTCTAATATCTGAAGCATAAAACATCTGCTAATAAACACTGAAAATGGTGCATAAAATTTCATAATGTACATAAAACTAAAACTACGATAAGTGCATATGGAACACGTGGTCGATGTATTCGTAGGCGCGGTGGGCACGGTGGGAGGATTTGAGCTGAGTCTTCCTCACTCAGTAGTATGCCAAATCTAGATACGAGCGAGACTCCGGCTACACTTTTTGCTTAGACCGAGTCTCAATGTCGTTCACTAGGGATGACACACTGTCTCAAGCCATGTTGAGAGTGTTAGAAAGGGTCACTAGACCCCATTCTTAATTTGAGGGCCGTGGGTTGGTAACTAAACTACTCCGGTCCAATGGAGCTGAACTATTTAGGGGCGTCACTAGAGTTGCCCCTACTGTGGTCGAATACTGGTTAGAGGCCATTGAGAGGATAATGAATGATATCGACTGCACTCCTGAGAAGAAACTAAACAGTGCTGTTTCTTTGCTTCACGGCAAGGCATATCAATAGTGGTTATCAGTTGAGGAGGGCACTCAACTAGATCATCTTAATTGGGACTATTTCAAGATAGCCTTTCAGGGGAAGTATGTGAGCATGAGCTATGTGGATGCTTGTAGGCATGAGTTCATGAATCTCACGCAAGGTGATAGGACTGTGGTCGAGTATGAGGGCGAATTTCTGAGACTGAGCTGCTACGCTTGAGGCATGGTGGCATCTGAGTACTAGAAGTGTGTGCACTTTGAGGATGGTTTGAGAGACAGTATGAGGGTTCTGATTGCTCTATAGAGGGAGCGAAAATTTGTTGTTCTAGTGGATAAGACGAATATCGTCGAAGAGCTTAAGCACGTGGAGAGCCAGAATAGAGATCGAGAGAGAGGCAAAAATAAGAGGGATTTGGAGCCCTCTAGTTTTGTTCAAAGGCCTAAGAAACGGGACAAACTTGATGGGCCTGTTAGAGTGAGAGTCCCAGTAGCTCCTACTAGGGTTCAACCATGCAATAACTATGGTAGGTGCTATCCGAGCAAGTGTTAGAGAATATTAGAGGCTTGTTTGCGATGTGGGTCATTAGAGCATCGGATTAGAGAGTGGCTACAGTGTTCTGATCATATGAAAGCTCTGGGTTCGGGTTTTGTACAGCCTCAAAGGACAGTACAGCAACCACCTAGGGGCCGTGGTCTTACTAGGGGTGGTAATGGATTGGCCAGAGGACAGAGAGCACCAGGCAGATATGCTAATCAAACTGAGGTGAGGTAGCCTACACTAGTTTATGTTGCTTGAGCCGTGAGGACAGAGACACCCCTAATGTTATTATGGGTACGTTCTTTATTTTTGATGTTCCTTATACTGCTTTGATAGACATAGGGTCAACACACTCGTACGTAGCTAGTTCTGTTTTTGAAAATTAGGGATTGTGGTGAAGAGTTCTTCAGGTGAGATTTCTATACTGAGTCCATTGGGTCAATCCATTCTGGTTAATAGACTATATAAAAATGTATCACTAGAAGTTCAAGGGGTTGTATTTCCAGCAAATCTGATGAAGCTACCATTTAGATAATTTGACTTGATTCAGGGTATGGATTTGTTAGTAGAGCACCGAGTTAGTTTGAAGTATGTGACTAAGAGGGTTGTCTTAAGGATCGAGGATGATAAGGAAGTGGTTATGATCGGTAAGCGTTAAAATTACTTGTCTAATGTAATCTCTGCTCTAGTGGCCAAGAAATTGGTTCGGAAGGGGTGTGAGGCATATTTGGCCTACATAAGTGTTTCGGTTTCTAGGGACTCTTTATCAAAAACATCAGAAAAATGAGAGGATTTTCAGATGTGTTTCCTAACGAGCTACTGGATTTACCTCCGAATTAAAGAATTGAATTCGGCATTGAGCTTTTACCATGTACAGCTCTAGTGTTCATTGCTCTTTATCGGATGGCACAGAAGGAACTTATGGAGCTTAAGGCTCAATTTTAAGAGCTTCTAGATTGTGGATTCATTTGTCCTAGTGTGTCTCCATGGGGGGCACTGGTTTAGTTTGTGAAGAAAAGAGATGATATCATGAGGATGTGTATTGGCTACCGGTGTAATAGCCTAATTTTGGGCCTAGTCAGAATAGTGGTTTCAGGACCTCAAATCTGACGCTGAGAAATTTATTTTTATTATATTTTTATGGTCTACAATTTCATAGAATGATTTCGTGAAAATCTCGTTTGAAAATTTTGACGTTTGGGCACTCAATTTAGTCAAAAGGACTAAATTGTAAAAAGTGCAAAACTTGAATTCTAGAAGTTAGAGGTGTCAAATTACTATGAAATTTTAAATTGGATGTCTTTAGATGGTAATTGGACCATTGATTAAATTTTTGGACAAAAATGGATATGAAATAGGTGAAATAAAATTTTTTAAGTTAGGGGCATTTTGGTCATTTAGTGATTAAATGATTAAATAAACAAAATTAAAGCCAAATTTTTGTCCATCTTCAAGCTATGGCTGAAATTACCATGAAGAAACCATGGCTAGGGTTTTTCAAGCTTCCAAGCTCCATAGTAAGTTCATTCTAGCATTGTTTTTAATGATTTTTACGTATTGAAGTTGTCATCACTTGATCTATCTATTTCTACCACTTATTTGAGATATGATGAAGGTCTAAGGTTTAACCCATGTTAGAAATTTGTGTATTTTGATTATTAATGGTAGATTATGCATGTTTATGATTAGAGAAACAACTTTTACAAAGTGATTTTCAGTGAAAATGCATAAAATGACCTATTTGTAAAATTGTATAAAAAGTGTTGCAAAAATCTATTTTAATGGAAAATATGGGCTTCTATAAGCATGAAAATGGTTCAGCTAGGCTTAAAGTATAAAGAAATTGAATGAAAATCATGTTACGAGCCTAGGGACTAAAATGTAAATATGTCAAACTTTTTGGGGAAAAATGTAATTTTTCCATAATATGTTTTTGGGTCACATTGAATAATATTACAAATAAATAAGCTAAATTTGTTATTATAGATCAAGAAAAATGAGATTCGGGCTTAGAACGAGGAAAAAATGAGTATTCGATGGTTAGGTCATTTTCACCATTTTTGGTATGGAGGTAAGTTTGTGTATAAATAATGCAACATTTAAAGCACATGAATTGTATAATTGTCTTTGTGGAATTGATTAATGATGACGATTTGATGAAGATTTGATACTCAAAAATCCTGGTTGAACCATAAGAATAGATAAGATGCAAATGTCATGAAATTAGGGATATTGAGATTCCGTATAAGACTATATCTGGGATATGGCATCGGCATGTGATTTTGTGTAAGACCATGTTTGGGACATGGCTTCAAAATGAGACTTCGTATAAGACCATATCTGGGATATGGCATTGATATGAGACATCATGTAAGACCATAGCTGGGCTATCGGCACTGACATGTGATCCTCTGTAAGACCATATCTAGGATATGGCATTGACATCTTACGATGTGTATGAGATTTCCCGAGTATCCTTTGGTATTCCAAGTGGTTCAATGGGTAATTCAAAGATTATTCAACGATGTGAAAAGATATGATTGGGTTATGAGCTCGTACAAGTATGTACATAAAGTTTATAAGCATTGGCTTCATGATATTATGAGTTCATGATCACTATGAAAGTGACCTTAAGTTAATCTTTTGAATAAGTATTTATGTTAATGATAGGTAAACTCATGGTAACTTCAGTTGAGAATCATGTGTTAGGCTTTTGAGCCATATCAAATTGAGAGATAAGATGTTTACTTCATTTGAGTTGTGATTCATTGAATATGTGTGAAAAATGAAAGATTTGCACAATTGCCTATTGAAATAGTTATAAAAGTATGTGAAGTTAAAGAGTTTAAATCATCGAAAGAGGTTAAGTGTTTGAATTGAAAATATGAATATGCATAATTACTATGCATGTTACTACGAGGTTTGAAATGATTTGTTAATGATTATTATGGTATGTTATATTGGAGAAATTATGATTGTTTGGTAAATGGGGTAAGCATTGTGATTGAGTAAGTTATGCTTATGAAGATTAATGACGTTCATGTTGTGTTACGTTATGTTTATTGTATGAAAAATGTATGATTATTGTTGCTTATTATTTTCATATGAACTTACTATGCTTTATAGCTTACTCCCTTTCCTTTCCTATATCTTATAGGGTTGTATGTTAGCTTGAGTTGGAGATCGCTGGAGATGTTATCACACTATCAAGCTATCGTTGTGGGGTAAAAGTGAATACAAACCTCTTAAGTTATGGCATGTATAGGAACTTGGTCTTTTGTTATATGTCATATTGGTTTAGCTAAATGTGTTGTCTTATGATGTTAATTAATTCATTTTGTATAAGGCTATGGAAAATTGGCTAATGTTGCTTATAAGTTTCATCACATGATAATGCATTTCATAGATATAGTAATTTGCATGATTGGGTTGACAAGTATGTGTTGGTTGAGTGTGATAGAATTGACATGAGAATAATGTGTTGATGTCATGGTTGTGGATATTATGGTTGCCTTAGAATGCTATGGTTTGTGTCTATGAATTTGTGTTAGAGTGTATGAGTTTCAAGGTGGCAAATGGCTTGGTAAATAGCCTTATTTTTGTCAACACAGGTAGACACATGGGCGTTTGTCTAGGCCGTGTGTGACACATTGTCAGCCCCATGGACATGTGAATAGGCCGTGTGTCCCCTGCCCTTTAATATTTGAGAAACAGAATGCCAGTATGGAGCATACGGGCAAAGACATGGGCGTGTGTCTCAGTCATGTGGACGGCACGGCCTTGGACCTGGGCGTGTGCCAAGGGCGTGTGCCAAGGGCGTATGAAGTTTACACTTTTTACAAGAATTTAATTTGTCACACGGTCTAGCACACGGGCGTGTGGCTTGGCTGTGTGGTTTCATTGGCTGATGACGTTATAAACAGAGAGTTATACGGGGTGTGGACACGAGCGTGTATGACTACATGGCCTACCCACACGGGCACATAACTCCTGTTTTTGGCAAAAAAAATTTCTACGTATTGACAAACTTTCCAAAATTCTCAGTTTAGTCCCAAACAGCTCCCAATGTATGTTTTAGGCCTCGTAGGCCCGTAATAGGGACGTTATGAATATGTATGAAAAGTTTTAAATTTGGATGAGAATTTGTGGCCCGATTTTGTACTATTTCTTATGTTTAAGTTCAGTAACACCTTGTATCCTATTCTGACACGAATACGAGTAAAGGATGTTACATTTAGTGGTATCAGAGCTATGGTTTAGTCGATTCTCGGACTAACATAGCGTACGTGAGTCTAGCTATACATGACATATTTCCACCTGTGACAGTGTGATATCTTTTGATCTTAACGAAAATGGTTCTGTTGAGACAGAAATGCTTTCCAACTAGCTACTTTTGATAAGGCTGGAAGTGATATTAAGACGTTTGAAAATATGTTTGTGATGAGACGAAACTCAGAAAGGTAAGAATAAAAGTTCATGATATGTATGTGATTAAGTATAAAATGAAATAGATATAAGTTGAGAAATATGGAGAAGTGAAATGAAATGAAAGTTTATATTGTGAAAAGCTCACCCATGTTTGTTCGATATCCATATGATGTTATGTACCTAACTTATTTGATTAAGTTAACGTGATAAGTGATCTTACTCAAATCGATGGAATATGTGTTTATGTGCACTTGTTTGAAGAAAATTATAAAAAAGTTTGTGTAACATGAATATGTATGTTAATTTGCTTGAAGTGAATTATGTGATTGTGACGATATTATGCAGATGATAAATGCTAAGTCATATGTGTGTATTTATGAGAGTCAAGTTAGAGGCTTTACGACCTCACCCCCTTACCAATGTGGTATTTTGTAATAAGATCTCACGAGATTTTTGTTGAATGAACTCACAAGTGCGAGACTAAAGAGTTCGGTAGTGAAATAACCAGAATGTAGTCAGCGTTGAGAATAGTTTGGCAAGTGAATATAGTTCTGAAAGAGATATCAGATTGTTCTAAAGATTATTCATATTAAGTAATGTCACAGTTAAAGAAAAAGTTAATCTCGACTAATCAATTCATTCAAGTATGATATCTAAAGAATGTGTTTGCAGGAGTTTCTCCCGAATTGATTTTCGTTAGTGAATGGAATAATATAGGGTTCATGATGATAGAATTAGTCAGAGAAATGATATTTGAGTTGTAAAGATGTTTGTGTGTATCAGTTATAGTTGAATAGATTTTGATGATCTCTTCTGGGTGTTCTATATAATCTTTTGTCCTCAGATATATATGTGATCGTTCATTTTCTAGTGAAATTCTTATAGCTTACTCCCCTTCCTTTCCTATATCTTATAGGGTTGTATGTTAGCTCGAGTTGGAGATCGCTGGAGATGTTATCACACTATCAAGCTATCATAGTGGGGTAAAAGTGAATACAAACCTCTTTAAGTTCTAACATGTATAGGAACTTGGTCTTTTGTTATATGTCATATTAGTTTAGCCAAATGTGTTGGCCTATGATGTTAATTAATTCATTTTGTATAAGGCCATGGAAAATTGGCTAATGTTGCTTATAAGTTTAATCACATGATGAAGCATTTTATTAGATGTAGTACTTTGCATGATTGGGTTGACAAGTATGTGTTGGTTAAGTGTGATAGAATTGGCATGAGAATAATGTGCTGACGTCATGGTTGTAGATATTATAGTTGCCTTAGAATGCTATGGTTTGTGTCTATGAATTTGTGTTGGAGTGTATGAGTTTTAGGGTGGCAAATGGCTTGGTAAGTAGCCTTATTTTTGTCCACATAGGTAGACACACGGGTATGTGTCTAGGCCATGTGTGATATACGATTAGCCCCATGGGAGTGTGAATAGGCCGTATGTCCCCTGCACCTTACTATTTGAGAAACAGAATGTCCAGTATAGAGCAAATGGGTAGAGACACGGGCATGCGTTTCAGTCATGTGGACGACACGACCTTGGACATATGTGTGTGCCAAGGGTGTGTAAAGTCTGCACCTATTTTACGGGAATTTAATTCGTCACACGGCTTAGCACACGGGCATGTGGCTTGGCTGTGTGGTTTCATTGGCTGATGACATCAAACATATTCATAACGTCTCTATTAAGGGCCTACGAAGCCCAAAACACGCTTTGGAAACGTTCCGGGACTAAACCAAGAACTTTAGAAAGTGTCATAAAAACTTAGAAAATTTTCATGTTGGGAGAGTCACACGCCCATGTGGGTAAGCCGTGTGGTCACACATGCCCTTGTCACTTGGGACACGCCCGTGTCATTAACCCATGTAACTATTTGTTTATGATGTCATCAACAATTGAGGGTCACATGACCAAGTCACATGCCTGTGTGCTAGGCCGTGTGGGGAATTTAATTCTCGCATTTAAGGTGTAGACTTCACACGGCCTTTGCACACGCCCCTGTCTTGAGGCCATGTCCTTCACACGGCTAAGAACACAATTGTGTCTCTGCCAATAAGTTTACTACTGGGCATTCTGTTTTGCCTAATTAGGGTGTAGGGGACACACGGCCTATCAACACGCCTATGGGGCTGACCTGTGTCACACACGGCCTAGACACAAACCCGTGTGCCTACTCGTGTGGACAAAATATAGGCTATTTTCCATGTCATTTGCCACCCTAAAATACAATAGCACATATGCCCATTCAACAACACTTATCATAACACATTTGAACAACCAAACTTTCACAATCAAGGTATCCATTCATCTTTCACATACCACAATCCCCATGAATGGACATTACACAATAATCAACTCATTCATAAAAGACATCTTTAATTGATTATACCAATAGCCCACCTTTGCCAATTTCAAATGGCCATATACAAAATGGACTTTCAACTAACTTAGGCCAACATTTTTAGCCAAACCAAATATGACATAAAGTAAAATGACCAAGTCCCTATACATGCCATATTACAAAAAAGATTACCAATGTCAAATACCCAAAATAACAATTCTAATAGTGTGATGCGAGACTCCGACAAGTCCCGATCCGAGCTAGCTTGGTGACACTATAAAACAAAGGAAAAGAAAGGAGGGGTAAACTATATAGCTTAATAAGTTTATATGCAAATAAATAGCATCTTAACCATGCAAATTCATAGAAGGAGAGTTAATACATTTACCCTTGAGCTCATATATGTTAAGCTTACTCAAGCACCACTTACCACGATATCACCACTTATAACATTCATACTTACGAATTTCTCGTGCACACCTGTACCACATCATCATATAAACACATATACATTTTCATATCTTTCGTTGTTCCCGTTGAACACATCAGAATTGTAACACCCCAAACGTTATGGCCAAATCTGGTGTGTCACATGGAAGTTACGTTTGAAATTGGACTTCTCGATAAAAAGTTTCTACTATTTAAAAGAAACCCCCGTTTCAATTTTGTTCATAAAACAAAATCCAATTAAAACCATTTTTACTAGTTGGAAAATAGGTTAATGAAAAATGGTTGCCATATTTGTTGTGTTCATTTAAGTGAAGTTATGAAAACTCTTAATTGATTATTGTTTTTGAAAACATCATGAGTGAGTTACTTAAAACCATTTGTTATTAGTTTTAAAAACCCGATTAACTACTTTACCAGTTGAACTTGCAAATTAGCTGTAACACCCCAAACCCGACCCAGACGTTATGGCTAGATCTGGTGTGTCACATGATCGCTTTATTCAAAACCAGTACTTTGACAAACTGCTATGTTATTTGTTGGAATTCTATGACTAGCAACTCTTAGGTTTTGAGCAAAATTAGATTAAAACTATTTTCATTATTTTGCAGTATTTAAAAAAAATCGCATTTGTTGTCGTTTATTAATATTAACTTATCCAACCATTACGTAAGGCTTGTTTGAAAGCGTTTGTTATTAATTTTGAAAACCTGCATATCCTAGTCTACCGCTTAAAGCAAATGATAGAGTAATCCAAAATCAAACGCCCATAGTGGCCTTATTACAAAATAAATCCAAATTAAAACAAAAACAAAAATAAATTAAAGTAAATCGAAACCAGAAGCATAAACCATGTGGCCACCTCGCAGCTCCAAATCCTCTATGGTTGGGGGTTACCTGCATAGGTGAAAATAATAGGATGGGTTTGGAAAACTAGTGTGTAATTTAACCCAACCAACAATAGAGATCAGACATGTAGATCAGTCTGGGCCGAAGCCCTATTTAGATACAGATCAATCTGGGCCTTGGCCCTATTTAGAAACAGTGTGAGCCTTGGGCCCGTTACAGATACAAAACAGAATATATGCAAAAGCCCAATCCCATTCCAGCCCATCACACCACCCGTACCAGCCCATCACACCATGTGGGGAATAACTCAACCCACCCAGCCCTACACACCACAGACACAGCTGAGCTGCTAATACAGAGATCGTGGCAGAGCCACCAGAACAGAATTACGTGGCAGAGCCACTAAACAGAATACATGGCAGTGCCACTATACAGAACTTCCTCCAAGACCAAACCCAACCCCATGTAGACTAGAGTACTACATATTATATGCATACAGATTATCAGATACAAATATAGACATACACCAATCAGCCAACCTATTTCTAGGGGAAAAACAGTCTTTTGGCAGCTAGGGGTAAAATGGTAATTTTACCCTTCAAGGGTATTTTGGTCATTTTGCTAAGTCTCAATGTTTCAACACCTAATACAACCTTCTAGTAGGTCTAATGTCGCTCCGAGCGACTCAGGGAGTCCACATAGTCACATAATGTATTCGGGCCCAAAACCCCTAATGGGCCCTAGGGGCCCCACACGCTCGTGTGGCCTGCTCAGTCTAAGCTTATGCATATTATCACAGATTTAGCATCTAACCTACCAGAAAACACTTACCGCATAATTTTACCCATATGGGCCCGTAGGCCCATTGGGCCCAATTCGACCCATCGAGGCCTAGAACAGCCCATGCGCACGAGATCGCGCACTACGGCCTCCACAGTCTATCGCCCACAATTTGTGGGTTTAGATCGGCCCACAAGCGCTCGTACGCTCGTATGGCCTCAAAATGTCGGCATTTTAGCATTTTGACTTTCTGGCTTTTGCCGATCTATGCTACTAGAGGGTGTCGTTACACACCTGGGTTACGAATGGAGTTGACAAATCCTATGAATACTTAACCTACAAGAGTCTAACCACATCATTAATCCATAATCCGATTGACAACTATCCTTATCCAATCTTTAATGCATTCGGCCATTGCCAAAAACCCCTCATTAATCGTTTACCTTGCCGAAATCTAGCCACTAGATCTAGATTGCCTCGCTAATATTAACCACCAACCAGCCTTCACGAGATCCACCTTTGTGAATGGCCATAAAACACAATCAGTCAATAAAAGATAACTATAGGTTGGTTTCCCCCAAAGAAGGGATCTAAGCCGATTAACAAAAAGGAAGAAAGAATAGAGTCCTTACCTAAGATTCTGCTTGACTGAATCGATACCACAAGAAGTTGTTTTCACTACTCTAAGCCCAGATTTACAATTGATCTAATTGAAACACAAGGGGAGAAGAGATCCAAGCTATTTAGCTAGGTGGCAACCAAAAGTAGTGAACACACTTGATGGGGGATAATCGACCAAGTATGTGCTTTAGGGAGAGAAGAAGAATAGGTGATGGGGTTGGAAAAACAATAGAGAGAAAAAGAAGGGGGTTTGATTTTGAGAAAAAACTACTAGAGAGGGTTCAGCCAAAAGAGTGTTTAGGGGATGAGAGTAGTAAGGTTCAGCTTTAGTAAAGCACAAAAGCAAAGAAAAAGAGGAGAACCTCACTGAGGTTCGGCCCTTGAACAAATTAGCAAAGAGGGAGATTAAGTGTTTCAGGATTTCTGCTTTGTCAAGAGAAGTAGAGAACGAGAGGAGATAGCAATGGAGAGAAAGAAGGTTTGAAGGTTTTCGGCTTTTAGAGTAAAGATGCTATGCGAAAGAAACGGGGAGAATGGCATTAGCATTCGGCAATTGACAACTGAGATTGCTGGGAAAAAAATTAATACCCCAAACCCGGCCCAGACGTTATGACCAGAACCTGGTGTGCCACATGATCAACTAATTATGCTACAACATTCTTTTAATACTCATTATATTGTCTCAAACAAAACCATATTACCCTCTTGAATATAAGAACCTTGTTTAGTTTACAAAATACCCTATCAGCTACCAATTATAGATTACTTTTAAAATAAGAACCCGCGCAGACTAGTCTATTGTTGTAACAAGTTTCAAGTAAAAATAAAAGAAATACCCAAACCAAAAATAAATACCGAGCGGCCTTATTACAACTTGAAAACCCAAATTTAAGGAAAAGAATTAAACTATAAATAAAATAATTTTGGAAAAATAAATCACGTGGCCACCTCGAATCCCTCACAGCTCCAAGTCCTCTTCGATTGGGGATCTCCTGCAAGGATGAAGAAAGGAGGGTGAGTTTGTGAAAACTAAGTGTGTAAGCTAACCTAACCAGAGTTAGAGATCAGTTCAAGCACCGACTGGGACGAAGCCCTGTCTAGATACAGTTTTAACTGGGCCTTGGCCATATTTAGAAAACAGTATGGCATTAGGCCTATTACAGTAACAGATCAGATTACAATATTTTATGCATGTATGCAAACCCAAGCCCAATCCAGCCCTACACACCACCCGTACCAGCCCTACACACTATGTGGGGAATAACTCAACCCACCCAGCCCTACACACCACAGTCGCAGCAGAGCTGCTTAAACAGATATCGTGGCCAAGCCACCAGAACAGTAATACGAGGCAGAGCCTCTAAGCAGAATATGTAGCATTGCCACTTTTAACACTTCCTCCATAAAAACAACCCAACCCATGCAATCAGAATATGTATGACATGGCATACAGAATAGTAGATATAATAGCATGTAAAACAGTCAACTTAACCCTAGGGGTAAAATGGTCATTTAGCACCTACGGATAAGACAGTAATTTTCACCCTTTAGGGGTATTTTGGTAATTTTACTAGGTTTTAGGGTTTTATGCTAATTCCAGTCTACTAACAGATTTAACATTGTCCGAGTAACTTACTTAGCCCATTTCATTAATACAGAGTCATCGGGCCCTAAAACCCCTAATGGGCCTAACGGAGCCCACAAGCTACTGTGGCCCACTAAGTCCAAATTTTACACATATTTTAGTAGATCTAATAACCAGATTACCAGAATATACTTACCGCCTGATTTAACTCATATGGGCCCGTAAGCCCATTGGGCCCAAATTCGGCCCATCGAGGCCCATTACCATCAACGTGCACGAAAATGTGCACAGTAGTCTTACCATCCATTATTTCCCCTTTTCACAGTTTTAAACTGACCCACGAGTGTTCGCACGTTCGTAAGCCCTCGAAATGCCGGTATTTCGGCATTTTGACATTTCGGCTTTTGCCGATCTAGTCTACCAGAGGGTGTCGATTACACACCTGTTTGCGATAAATGCTGAAATCCCTCGAACGATTAACCTACAATCATTTCAACCATACGTCAACTATAATCCAATTGAACAATTAATACTATCTTAACATACCTAGTCGGCCATGATAGAGCATCACTAACTCTTACCTTTGTCGATTCTAACCTCTAGATCTAGATCGTCTTGATATCGTTACCCCCTCTAGCCTCCACGAGATCCACCTTACAAAAAACCATAGAACTCCATTAGTAACAAATAGCTACCATACAAACCCATAGAGAGAATCTAGACCGATTAACACAAAAAGGGTTAAGGGGTTTCGACTTTTCCCTTAACCAAAAGTAAGAAGAGATTTGAAATCCTTACCCAAGAAGTTGCTTGATCCGATAGATACCACAGTAGTTGCCTTCCACTAGACCAAGTCTCGATCTCTAGTGGATCTACCCCAAAACCCAAAGATAAAGAAAAGATCTAAAGTTTTCAGCCAAAGGGTGAATGTCTGCGAAAAGATAAAAAGAGTCGGCTATTAGGGAGTGCAAGAGAAATCAATAAAGAAATAGAAAAGAGGAGAATAGGTTATTCAGCTAAAAGAGAAGAAAAAGAATGGAGTGATTCGGTCAAGTAGAAATCAGCACAATGATTAAACTTTTTAGGATTTTGGTTTTAGAGAAGTCGGCCAAGGAAGAAATCGGCAAGAGTAGATTTTAGGGGAATCAATTTAATCGATTGAGAAGAGAAGAAGATGAGAAAGAAGAAACGAGAAATGTGGAGAGAAAAGAGAAAGAGGACGATTGATTCAATTTGGGAAGAGAAGTGATGAGAGGGTTCGGCTCTTTGGATAAATTGACAAGGGAAGCTAACAAATTCGAGATTTTGATTTTTAGAACACTAAGAAGAGGAAGAAAAAGAAAGAGCAAGAACACTATACCTAATTGGCAAAAAAAAGTGACCAAATTTGTCCAATCTCGAAGGCTAACCACCAAAAGAAATCTGCACCTACACCCCACTTGCCGGAAATGCCAAAGCCTAAGGTCCCTAGCCGAACTTACCTCTCCAAAGTCCTCTAGTCGGCCAACTCTTGTTCCCCAATCCACTCCTAAATTTTCTCCCCTTATCACTCCTCATCCTAATTCCATGAGCCATCCAAACACTTTCCCCTAGAGTTCAACTTGAGTTCCATTACTTACTATGCACAAGCATTAAAAATAAAACAACACCTACTTATCAAGGGATTTGAACCTTAGCTCCTTCACAGTCTTCACATGCCACCCCTTATGTTTTAAGTGGCACCACCTTCCCACTTTAATACAAGCTTCCTTGTGTCTTAAATTCCCCATATTTATTTAAAAGCCCAACTAGCTTAGGTCCATTCCCCCCTAAGGTCCAAAATAAAAATTTTCCAGACTTAAATCTTAAACTTAGGCCTTCTAAGGGTTCACTAAAAACACCCAACATAACAATATAACACATCCAACCACGCAAAAATTCAAAATCCCGAAAAATTGGGGCGTCATAGAAAAACTGTGAAACTTCGGTTCTAGAGATCACTAATGCCTAAATGGTCACAATTCACTATGGAAAATGAAATACCAAAGAATGAAGTCGGCATACCAAATTCCTACTTGCCAAATATGCCAAAAGCTCAAAATCCCAAGCCGATTTGCCTATTCCCACTTACCTACATTCGGCCACCACTTCCAAATCCTTGAAAACATCTACAATTTTCTCCATGTTTATCTTAAATTTATCCTAGATACTAACTTAAACTTCGAAGACCATATCATCTTTATCTTACCACCATCTGAAGAGTTTACCTCCAATTCCATCACTTGCCGATTCCAGCTAGCAAAATAGTTGCATCTTGCGTGCAAAGGGACTTGAACCTCAGCTCTCCCATATGCTGCCACACTAAGCCCCCCATGTGGCACCTCATGCCACTCCACCATAGGGCTTTTTGTGTTATGAAACCCTACCATAAATTTTTAAGTCCTACCTACCAGTGTCCAGATCCACTTAAGGCTAAAAATTAAAAATTTTGCCAGGGGTTGAACTTAACCCTAGGCCTTCCAAAGGCCCCTAGGCACACTCAAAACATGAATGAAACATACCCAAGCATGCAAATATTAATTCAAGTAGAAATCTTGAAACCCTAAAATTTGGGGCATTACATCAGCCCAAAAAAAATAATTAAACAAAATAAAACCCATAATGGCCTTATTACATAATCAATAACCAAACTGAAATTTAATAAAAACAAAGTCCAAAAGCAAAAAACTTGTGGCCATCCTGAGTCTCTTGTAGCTCCAAATCGTCTATGGCTGGGGGTTACCTGCATATTTAAATTAAAAAGTGAGTTTGCGAAAACTCAGTGTGTAACGTCCCCAACCGATAATAGAGAACAGATATGTAGAATAGACTGGACCAAAGCCCTATACAGAACAGATCAGTCTGGGCCTTAGCCCTATTTAGAACAGAGTGGGCCTAAGCCCATTATAGATACAAAATAGTGGATGCATGAATAATCCAACCCAATCCAACTATCACACCACCCGTACCAGTCCATTACACCATGTGGGAAATAACTCGACCTACCCAGCCCACACACCAATACGCAGCTGATATTTGTGATATGAAGTAATAAAATTTATAATAATGATCACACCAGAAACTAACAATTATCACGATTTTAAGGCAAGCGCACCTATCAAACAGTAGTATAGCTTAGTGGCAAGACCGAGATATCCTACCCAAGGGAACCAAAAGTACTAGTACTAACTTTCTTTCTATTATTTAACCTAGAAATAAAAGGGGTTTTTTATGAAACTAAACTAATTCTAAAACTAAACTATGAATACACAAAAAGTAAATTGGGGAAAAACTCTTAGGAAAAACTGATTGACTTGGACAATACTCAAGGGAGAATCCACCTAGACTTCACTTGTTATCAACTCCTGAACTAGGTGATTTATTCACTTGACTTGATCCGTAGAAATCCCTAACTTATGTTAATATCTCTCTCGAGACTAAAAATAACTAACCCTAGGTCGATTAATTTATATCTCTTTCTAATTAAAACCCCTAGTGTTGCATTAACTTGATCTATGGATTCCCTTATTAGGTTTGACCCTAATCCGGTAGATTTTCGCCGTTCTATCTCTAGGATTGCAATCAACTCCGCTTAATTGTGTTGGATCTACTCTTATACAGGGACTTTTGCTGCTTTACATAATTACATTCGACTTAAATCAATATCCCAAAAATATCAATTTAAGAAGTAAAAACACAATTAAGAATAAATCAAATATTTGTCATATAATTCAAGAGAAAATAATAACAAGATCTGTCTTAGGTTTCATCCTCCTCAAGTATTTGGGGGATTTAGTTCATAATTGAAAAAGAAAACATCTCAGAAAAATAAAGATAACAAAACATAAAGAACCCAAAAACCCCTGAAGGAAATTGAAGGGAGATCTTCAGTCTTAAGGCAGAGTTCAGCTTCTGAGATGGGTCAATCGGCTTCCCTTGGAATAATTCCCTGCTTCTACTCTTTGTGTTGACAGAAAATAAGCACCTTCTTGAGGGAAGAAAAGTACTCTTTTGAGGAGAGAATATGTAACGACCCGAATTTTTCGGTTATCGGAAAAGTTTATTTTCGGGTCTTCGTTTATGAAAAATGGGTGCATAAATAATTATTAAAAATAATTATGAAGTTAGATGAGTGGTTAATTAAAGTTTAGTTAAGTAAATTTAGCTTAATTAAGGATAATTTGATAAAAGGATTAAATTGAATGAAGTGCAAAAGTTTAATTTTAAGAATAGAAATTATTAAAGGATTAAACTAGTAATTAGACCATGGAATTGACATGTGTGTATGATGAATAAAATACATGTTTATTAATTTTATTGGTATAATTGTATTATGTATGTATATTTACTTATTAATTAAGTAAAATAATAATAATTATTAATAATAATGTGATATTATATTTTTATTGATTAATTATGATAATGACAAGTGTATGGTAAGGATTAAAACAAGTGTAGGTATTTTAATGGTACATGTGTATTAAATTTGTTTAGTAATTAAAAAGATATTTTATAATAATTAAATATTTTAGTAATTAAGTAAAAAAAAAAAATAAAGAAATAAAAGAAAAGAAAAACAAGTGTATAAAAATAATTGGAACAAGTGTATAAAAATAAATGGATACAAATGTCAAATAAATATTTGTTATTAATTAGATATTTATTAAGTTGATATATATATTTATAAGAGAAATAAAAGAAAAAGAGAGAAGAGAACAGAGAAAGAAAACGTAGAGCAGGGGAAAGAAGAAAGAAAAAGAAAGAAAGAAGGAAAAAGGGAAAATTGAAGAATTAAGGCTTGAAGATTAATTTGGTAAGTTTAATTAAGTCCTTTTCTTGTAATTTTGATGTTTCTAAAGTTCTAGAGAAGGATTCTCTTGAATTCATGTGAAAATAATGAGAGTTTGATTGGGGTTTTTGTTAAGAAAATGGTGGAATTAGGGATTAATTTGATAGAATAGTGAATTTGAATTGAATAGAGGACTAATTTGTAAAGTAATTCATAAGTTTAATATTGTAGGGACTAAATTGATGGAATTTCGAAATTAGAAAAATATGATGAAAGTTCAATAGTTAAACTTGAGTTGGGTAAAATTTGGTTAGAAATAGAAGTGTGAATTGAATAAGAAATGTAAGTAAACTTAGTTAGGACTTAGTTGCAAAATAAGCCATAAGAAAACAGTTTTGGGCAGCAACTTGAGCTTAACTTTGAAAAATCACTAAAAATTGTAGGAACCGAATTAAAGGGTGAATAAGATATGAAATGAAAGCTTGCTGAGTCTATTTTTAGATAAAGGAAACAGAACAAGCAAAGAAAGTCTGTAGATTGAGATAATTGTATTTTTGTAAAACTGGTTCAGGATGACTCCGAAATCCCCTGTTCTGATTTGATAAAATCATTAAAAATTGTACAAAAATAGTTATGAGTTGTAATTTATATGTCTAGAATCCTCAGTGAGTCTAGTTTCAAGAGAAACAGACGAGAACATTACACGAGTCCTGAGTTATGAGATAATTGAATTTTAGTACAGGAGGGTCGGAACTGTCAGATAGTGAATCAGGCGTAACTTTGAAGAATAAACTGTATTAAGTGGCAAAACTAAAAATTCTGGAAATTTTATGGTAGAAAGGTACATGAGTCTAGTTTCAGGGAAAATTAACGGAACTTGATTTGGAGTTTCGTAGCTTCAGATATAAACAATTTAGTGACTATTGCGCAAGAAGACAGCTTTAAAAGAATATATGAGTAAATAATAGGATTGTGTAAAAAGAAAGTAGAATGAAGAGGAAAAATAGAAATTGTATTAATTAGTTATAAATTAATAGCGAATTAAAGAATATGAATTGTTTTAATTTCCGTAGTTATTGTGGTCCCGGGAATCTTGGCTAAGTAAGGAAAATGGCAAAGACAACGGGAGTTAGCTCGAGGAAATACGGTTTGTATTTCTATAATCCGAACTTAGTCATTAATTGTTATATTTATATACATATGGCAATTGTTGGTGTTCGAATTATGATGTCTTATAATTGAAATGGATTGATTTCCGCATACGAGGAATTTAATGAATGTATAGTGAATGGAATTATTTTTGTTGGATTATATAATTTATATGATTGGTGTAAAAACTATAATAATGAGTGAATGTTATATTGAAAATATATTGATTAGAAATATGAGGAAATTAATATAAATATACGAGATTTGCGGTATTTGAATATGTGTTTGTGTGATGTTGAAGTGAATTGAAGTGAATTATTATGATGATTTAATGGTATTTGTATGACTTTGATCAATGGAAAGTGAAAAAGAATAAGTGATTTTGATACTCTATTAACTAACCGGGCTTAGCGGATACAATTGGCTTGCCATAGGATCGTAACAATTCAGAGATTCTTCGACCTCGAGTCGATGAGGTACTTGGTGTGCCATAGATTTGCTTCGGATAGATTCGATGAGGCTTTGGTAGCCATAGATTTGCTTCGGCTATGCCGATGAGGTACTTGGTGTGCCATAGATTTGCTTCGGATAGTTTCGATGAGGCTTTGGTAGCCATAGATTTGCTTCGGCTATGCCGATGAGGTACTAGGTGTGCCATAGAATTACTTCGAGCTATCCGATGAGGCTTTGGTAGCCACTTTACTTCGAACTATCCGATGAGGCGTTGGTCGCCATTCTGATATGTTAAACGGATCCGTGTATCCGCCAAAGTCCGAGTTATGTTAATAGGGGTAATTAAATGAAATGAGAAAATCAAATGGAAATTGTGTATTTGGAAATTGAATGAATAGTAAAAATGACAATGTGATATGAAATATGAAACAAAATTGTGCTATGAGGATGATTATTTGAATTATGCAATTTGAAATGTGTGATTTGAAATGTGAGTTGAACAATTGTATGTGATTGAAGGAATTGAATCAAATGTTCTTATATTGTTTGAAATCTCAGGAATGATTCATTGAATTAATTATTTGAATTATATTAGTTTGGTATAATCGTATTTATATAATGAGAAAATCAAGAATAATAAATTTACTATGATATAAATGAAGTTGACTGTTATTGAAATAGAATAAAATGGAAATGATTCATAAGTGTATAGCTGAATATAGTTTATTAATATTGAATTGTGAATAAATTAATGAAAGCGAATACCGATTGGCAAGTGAAAGAAGGGAATGAATAATAATGAATTTAGGTAAGAATTGAACAATTATGTTATTGTGTTTATTAAATAATTTGTACAGAATTTATATGGAAAGTAGTTGAAATTTGTCTATGAAATAAATAAGTAAATAATTGTAATTGATATTATAATCTTGAGAATTTGTTATATTTTTAAATGTTCGGATTATAGAAATACCACTGAGTATACCCATACTCAGCGTACGGTTTGTTTCCGTGCGCAGGTTAAATAAAGGTAGAACGTTAAATCAGCATCCCAGGCCGATCTCGAATTCAACAAGGTAAAGTGTGTTAATTGTTAATAGTGGCATGTACCTAGGGTGTCTTATGTGTATGTTATTTTCAAATTGTAAATGTAATGAATGGCATTTGACTAAGTGTTATATACAAATAAGTTAGACTGTATACTTGTGTATTTTTTTTAGGGAGGCCAAGGCTTGGTAGATAGCCTTACACGGCCTGATTAACAGGACACACGGGCGTGTGTCCAGACCGTGTTAGTATTAACAGAATCAACCACGGGGTAGAGGCATGGGCGTGCCTAGGCCGTGGGCGAGCCACGGGCCAACTCCATGGGCGTGTACTTAGACCGTGCATGCCCTGCACTTTGAATTTAATTTTTATGAATCACACGGGCAATGGACACGGGCGTGTCCCAAACCACCACGGCTGTGTCGAGTTACACGATTCAACAACACGGGCATGTCATAGGGTCACACGGACGTGTCCCTAATTCACACGGGCGTGTAAGCCCTGCACTTGAGAATAACTCTAAAAATGTTCGAAAAATTTTATAAGTACTCAAATTAGTCCCAAACTACTCTTGACTTGTATTTTGGACCTCGAGGGTCCATATAAGGGACTATATGATTATTTTACATTATAGTTAATATTTATTTACGTATAATTTGTACATTGTTCGATAGTTCCGGTAATGCTCCGTAACCCTGTTCCGATGACGGTTTGGGGTTAGGGGGTGTTACATTTAGTGGTATCAGAGCTATTCAGGTTTAGCCGATTCTCGGACTAAATCGAGCTCGAAATTGAGTCTAGAGGTACATGCCAAAATTAAGTTGAAATTGAATCGGGATCGGATGCTGATATATTTGTTTGCTTTTGTTTTATAGTGAAAATGTTTGAAGAATATATTGATAGAATTGATTATAAGATATATACTGAGAATGAAGAGTTTTGTGAATAAAATAGAAACTGAATTGATAACACTGAGTATTACCGAAGTGAGTAATTAACCAGTGAATATGGAATGATGAAATGATAGAGAAAGAAATGATTTATAATGTTATAATTATAAATGATGTTTTTAGTGAATATAAGAAATTATATCTGTTATGATAACTACCTCTCCTGTTTCTCAATCGGTTCCCCAAGTGCTTCAAGATACAGAGTTTATCTGAAAGTACCTGTTGTTGGATATTCCGTAAATATAGTGTGGAAGGATTGGGAATTATAGCTGAAAATGATTTTGAAAGAATTGCAGTGTGGTAAGAGGATATTATCAGGGCTGTAAATGAATTGCTTCATTCGCCGAATAAATAATAGAAACGCATGATATTCTGCTAAAAGATCTAGCTTGCCAATAATGGAAATATTGATTTATGTTGTGACTATGAAATGGCTATTTAGAATTTTCTGAAATGAGTTCTGAAAGAAGTATATGTTAGTGAGAAATTTCTTGATTTGAGATGTGAAGAATTTCTAAAGTTAAACAGAGTTATAAGACTGTAATTACGTATGAAGGGAATTTGTCCGATTGATTAAATATACCAGAGGGTGTATTTCGATAGGAATTATAATATGCAAGTGGTTTGAAAATGGTTTAAATGAAAATATAAAGTCGAAGAATGCAGAATAAAGAGCGGAACATGAGTTAGATATGATTCTCCTGATCATCATCTTAGTGATTGATTAAAGACAGTTGAAGAAGATATTTTTTCTACCGGATGTCATTCTAGGTACTTTCTTCTTTATCGAATTGATGTGGTTATTCTAAACTGCTTTTGGTTTGATTATTCTCATGATTATATGAAAGTATCTGAGTTAAAGTTTAAATCAGTGGCAATTCTGATATGTTTCAAAAAGAGTTATCCGATTTACTGATTAGAGAAGCTGAATTTGCTATAAATATTGTGTCTAAAATAAAATTAAAAAAAAATTCCAAACAAGTCTCATGTGTAAATTGAATGGTACGGGATCACTGATGATTATGTATATTAGTAGATTAGTGGTGAAGTTGCAAACATATCTAGATGCAGCTGCTATAGTCTGATATCTTACAGCGATATCTTTTGGGTATATTATATGGGTATTCTATAAGTTCTTTTGTCTTCAGAGGTATATGCAACTGTTCATTTTCAGATATGGTTCTTATTATATAAGGAGTTTGGTTAGTCATAACATTAGATAGAAGTATTATTGATTGGGTTAATTCATAATCGATATTCCTCTACTTTCTTCGGATTTCTGATCTGCTCTGTTAGACAGAAGATTTGATGGTTAGACTCATATGAAGAAATTTTCTACTTTTACTAGTGGGTATTCTGAATTATATTATGCAATTTACATCATCTCTATAACCATTGTTTCTAGTGGGTATGAATGATATTCTTCTCCTGGTTTTTCTCTGGAGTATTATGGATTTCTTTATCGTTCAATGTGGTTTTCTATTCTCGAGGATTCAATATAACTTCGTAATTGGGATTTCATTATTTTGGTTTTCTTATTATTTTATGGGCTAATCCTATCTATTAAATATGATTCGTCTATGAAGGGGTATTCTTTGATCGAAGATAAATATATTACTGCTATAAATTATGGTTCGGTTATGAAAGCTCAGTGGTATGGATCTTAGATTATAGAAGTTGTGCTATTATACCGGTGGTTAATAGAGCTATTTCCGGTATTCATTTTCTATCTTAGAGTGCACTATTGATATTGAAGTACTGCTCCATCTACATAATTGAAGCATCGGTTTTGGTTCAGTCTGAATTTGGGTAAGGAACTTATCATTGCAGTGGTATATTATTAAGTGAATTAGATTGCTATTATCTGATAAAGGATTAATTTCAACTGAATATCCGGTACTGGTACTTACAGAATTATTACAGCTAGCGAAGATACTGGAATGAAAATGAGATATAAGTTATGAAATTGACTAGCTATATGGAGTGTCAGTTTCCGATATGTTTGATAAAGATCTATAGTTTATGGTTCACTTCTTGATTTTGGGATGTTATTTATCATTGGCTGAGTTATGTATAATAATAGTTTCTGATCAAGTATTCAAATGGCTCTGTATGAAGCACTATATGGTCAAAGTTGTTGGACATCTAAGAGTTAGATAGAGTGAATGAAAGTGATTCGAGATAGATTGAAACAGTTTGTCAGATAGAAATCATATGTAAAGTTGAAATGTCGGGATGTTGAGTATTTATTTTATTGGGCTACGTGAATTTGTGGATAGATTGGACTGGTAATGTATTGGATGGTTTAGCCTCTGAAGTTACGGAAATTTATGGGAAATTATCAAGACTTGGTGTTCAAATGACATAGAACAGATCTCTTACATGTTATCTCGAACAAAGGATATTGAGATTTGATATGATCTATAGTATGAAAAAGGAGCCGGTTGAAATTCTAGTCTGTGCAATAATGTCATAATATTGAGAAAGCAATACGGGAACCGAGAGAAACAGCGAGATCTTTGTACTTATGCCCCCACCTCTCTCAGGTAAATTTCGAGGACGAAATTTAAAAAAGGGGGGGAGAAATGTAACGACCCGAATTTTTCGGTTATCGGAAAAGTTTATTTTCGGGTCTTCGTTTATGAAAAATGGGTGCATAAATAATTATTAAAAATAATTATGAAGTTAGATGAGTGGTTAATTAAAGTTTAGTTAAGTAAATTTAGCTTAATTAAGGATAATTTGATAAAAGGATTAAATTGAATGAAGTGCAAAAGTTTAATTTTAAGAATAGAAATTATTAAAGGATTAAACTAGTAATTAGACCATGGAATTGACATGTGTGTATGATGAATAAAATACATGTTTATTAATTTTATTGGTATAATTGTATTATGTATGTATATTTACTTATTAATTAAGTAAAATAATAATAATTATTAATAATAATGTGATATTATATTTTTATTGATTAATTATGATAATGACAAGTGTATGGTAAGGATTAAAACAAGTGTAGGTATTTTAATGGTACATGTGTATTAAATTTGTTTAGTAATTAAAAAGATATTTTATAATAATTAAATATTTTAGTAATTAAGTAAAAAAAAAATAAAGAAATAAAAGAAAAGAAAAACAAGTGTATAAAAATAATTGGAACAAGTGTATAAAAATAAATGGATACAAATGTCAAATAAATATTTGTTATTAATTAGATATTTATTAAGTTGATATATATATTTATAAGAGAAATAAAAGAAAAAGAGAGAAGAGAACAGAGAAAGAAAACGTAGAGCAGGGGAAAGAAGAAAGAAAAAGAAAGAAAGAAGGAAAAAGGGAAAATTGAAGAATTAAGGCTTGAAGATTAATTTGGTAAGTTTAATTAAGTCCTTTTCTTGTAATTTTGATGTTTCTAAAGTTCTAGAGAAGGATTCTCTTGAATTCATGTGAAAATAATGAGAGTTTGATTGGGGTTTTTGTTAAGAAAATGGTGGAATTAGGGATTAATTTGATAGAATAGTGAATTTGAATTGAATAGAGGACTAATTTGTAAAGTAATTCATAAGTTTAATATTGTAGGGACTAAATTGATGGAATTTCGAAATTAGAAAAATATGATGAAAGTTCAATAGTTAAACTTGAGTTGGGTAAAATTTGGTTAGAAATAGAAGTGTGAATTGAATAAGAAATGTAAGTAAACTTAGTTAGGACTTAGTTGCAAAATAAGCCATAAGAAAACAGTTTTGGGCAGCAACTTGAGCTTAACTTTGAAAAATCACTAAAAATTGTAGGAACCGAATTAAAGGGTGAATAAGATATGAAATGAAAGCTTGCTGAGTCTATTTTTAGATAAAGGAAACAGAACAAGCAAAGAAAGTCTGTAGATTGAGATAATTGTATTTTTGTAAAACTGGTTCAGGATGACTCCGAAATCCCCTGTTCTGATTTGATAAAATCATTAAAAATTGTACAAAAATAGTTATGAGTTGTAATTTATATGTCTAGAATCCTCAGTGAGTCTAGTTTCAAGAGAAACAGACGAGAACATTACACGAGTCCTGAGTTATGAGATAATTGAATTTTAGTACAGGAGGGTCGGAACTGTCAGATAGTGAATCAGGCGTAACTTTGAAGAATAAACTGTATTAAGTGGCAAAACTAAAAATTCTGGAAATTTTATGGTAGAAAGGTACATGAGTCTAGTTTCAGGGAAAATTAACGGAACTTGATTTGGAGTTTCGTAGCTTCAGATATAAACAATTTAGTGACTATTGCGCAAGAAGACAGCTTTAAAAGAATATATGAGTAAATAATAGGATTGTGTAAAAAGAAAGTAGAATGAAGAGGAAAAATAGAAATTGTATTAATTAGTTATAAATTAATAGCGAATTAAAGAATATGAATTGTTTTAATTTCCGTAGTTATTGTGGTCCCGGGAATCTTGGCTAAGTAAGGAAAATGGCAAAGACAACGGGAGTTAGCTCGAGGAAATACGGTTTGTATTTCTATAATCCGAACTTAGTCATTAATTGTTATATTTATATACATATGGCAATTGTTGGTGTTCGAATTATGATGTCTTATAATTGAAATGGATTGATTTCCGCATACGAGGAATTTAATGAATGTATAGTGAATGGAATTATTTTTGTTGGATTATATAATTTATATGATTGGTGTAAAAACTATAATAATGAGTGAATGTTATATTGAAAATATATTGATTAGAAATATGAGGAAATTAATATAAATATACGAGATTTGCGGTATTTGAATATGTGTTTGTGTGATGTTGAAGTGAATTGAAGTGAATTATTATGATGATTTAATGGTATTTGTATGACTTTGATCAATGGAAAGTGAAAAAGAATAAGTGATTTTGATACTCTATTAACTAACCGGGCTTAGCGGATACAATTGGCTTGCCATAGGATCGTAACAATTCAGAGATTCTTCGACCTCGAGTCGATGAGGTACTTGGTGTGCCATAGATTTGCTTCGGATAGATTCGATGAGGCTTTGGTAGCCATAGATTTGCTTCGGCTATGCCGATGAGGTACTTGGTGTGCCATAGATTTGCTTCGGATAGTTTCGATGAGGCTTTGGTAGCCATAGATTTGCTTCGGCTATGCCGATGAGGTACTAGGTGTGCCATAGAATTACTTCGAGCTATCCGATGAGGCTTTGGTAGCCACTTTACTTCGAACTATCCGATGAGGCGTTGGTCGCCATTCTGATATGTTAAACGGATCCGTGTATCCGCCAAAGTCCGAGTTATGTTAATAGGGGTAATTAAATGAAATGAGAAAATCAAATGGAAATTGTGTATTTGGAAATTGAATGAATAGTAAAAATGACAATGTGATATGAAATATGAAACAAAATTGTGCTATGAGGATGATTATTTGAATTATGCAATTTGAAATGTGTGATTTGAAATGTGAGTTGAACAATTGTATGTGATTGAAGGAATTGAATCAAATGTTCTTATATTGTTTGAAATCTCAGGAATGATTCATTGAATTAATTATTTGAATTATATTAGTTTGGTATAATCGTATTTATATAATGAGAAAATCAAGAATAATAAATTTACTATGATATAAATGAAGTTGACTGTTATTGAAATAGAATAAAATGGAAATGATTCATAAGTGTATAGCTGAATATAGTTTATTAATATTGAATTGTGAATAAATTAATGAAAGCGAATACCGATTGGCAAGTGAAAGAAGGGAATGAATAATAATGAATTTAGGTAAGAATTGAACAATTATGTTATTGTGTTTATTAAATAATTTGTACAGAATTTATATGGAAAGTAGTTGAAATTTGTCTATGAAATAAATAAGTAAATAATTGTAATTGATATTATAATCTTGAGAATTTGTTATATTTTTAAATGTTCGGATTATAGAAATACCACTGAGTATACCCATACTCAGCGTACGGTTTGTTTCCGTGCGCAGGTTAAATAAAGGTAGAACGTTAAATCAGCATCCCAGGCCGATCTCGAATTCAACAAGGTAAAGTGTGTTAATTGTTAATAGTGGCATGTACCTAGGGTGTCTTATGTGTATGTTATTTTCAAATTGTAAATGTAATGAATGGCATTTGACTAAGTGTTATATACAAATAAGTTAGACTGTATACTTGTGTATTTTTTTTAGGGAGGCCAAGGCTTGGTAGATAGCCTTACACGGCCTGATTAACAGGACACACGGGCGTGTGTCCAGACCGTGTTAGTATTAACAGAATCAACCACGGGGTAGAGGCATGGGCGTGCCTAGGCCGTGGGCGAGCCACGGGCCAACTCCATGGGCGTGTACTTAGACCGTGCATGCCCTGCACTTTGAATTTAATTTTTATGAATCACACGGGCAATGGACACGGGCGTGTCCCAAACCACCACGGCTGTGTCGAGTTACACGATTCAACAACACGGGCATGTCATAGGGTCACACGGACGTGTCCCTAATTCACACGGGCGTGTAAGCCCTGCACTTGAGAATAACTCTAAAAATGTTCGAAAAATTTTATAAGTACTCAAATTAGTCCCAAACTACTCTTGACTTGTATTTTGGACCTCGAGGGTCCATATAAGGGACTATATGATTATTTTACATTATAGTTAATATTTATTTACGTATAATTTGTACATTGTTCGATAGTTCCGGTAATGCTCCGTAACCCTGTTCCGATGACGGTTTGGGGTTAGGGGGTGTTACAAAAGTATATCTTTGTAGTTGCCCTCTAGGGTCTTTATATAAAGCTTTAAAGTGTCTTTCTTAGCCCCTAAGTAGCCTTTTTCGAGTGAAATTTAACTTCCTCACGACAGGGACAAGCCCGTGTGGATCGAGACTCAGGCCGTGGTCGGGCCTGTTGATGGTGGCATAGCCATGTGGTCTAGCTGTGCTTGTCGAGGTTGGGCCGTGTTTGAGCTTAAGTTGGCACGGCCGTGTGGTGAATCTCCAGACCGTGTTGATTATTAAATTAGGCCTAAATTGCCCGTTTTTAGCCCGTTCCTTGCTCTTTTCTCTTCCTTAAGCTCACCTGGGTATAAGACATGAAATAGAAGGATTAAGAGCACCAATTTCCACAAATTCAATGATAATTCATCAAGAAATTAAGCTAAGCATGAGGTAAAAACATGTATAATTTATCGTTTATCAAATACCCCCACACTTAAGCCTTTGCTTGTCCTAAAGCAAAATCTCAACCTACAGTTAAGAATCATTCTTCTCAACTTACAATCCTTATTAATAATGTTTCGAACTAATCCACAAGTAATCATACAATGAGAATTCAATTAGAAGAACATTAAAATTAAATATTCAATCACTCTAAGTTGAGAATTTTATCACGAAAACATTGGTTTTCTCCCTTCTCCTAAGTAATTACCTCTCAATCAAAATCAACAAGATTTGACATCCTCACTAAAGATTCACTCTATCCACTCAAAGTGTTTAGGGTTTAAGAATTAAACACTCTTTAGTCAATCTGAAAGTTATTACCATAGGCTTGCAAGAAAATCAAATTTCCACCACTATAGATTGATATAACACATCGATCAAAAGGTCATTCAATGATTGTAATGGGGCTTTGGTTAGGGGTGTTGTCACAAGCTGAAAAAGAAAGGGTTAAAATCGAGATTGAATTGAAAAATCATCTAGCTAGAAAAATCTCTATCACTGGAACATATTCCTAGACCTAAGCCTTATGATGTCATCGTTCTGGATTCGAAAGCTGGTAGAAATATGCAAAAACTATTGAACTATTACAAATTACAACTGAATTAACTATTTTTTTAGAACAAATCAAATCAAATACAATAAATTGAATATTTACAATTTTTACAACCTGGAAAAGAGAATAAAACTAGATAATAATTCAACTCAAATCTCGACAAAAACAGGGATCAAAGTAATTGAATGGAATTCAACAAAAATAGGTTATGGGTTAATATTAGAGGTAAGCCAAAGAATGGGTTGTTAGGCTCAATGGGGTTCACTAGGGGTTAATTTATAGAGGTAGGCTTTTATGGAGTAAGTGAGTTAAATCCTAGGTGCCTTTATCATTTCGGTATATCAAATCAATGATGTGGTATTGATATATATAATTGAAGCAAGTTCTAGAATAACAAATCAGTATTGACTCACTCAAAGCAACAATAAAAGTGGGCATGAAAGAATGTATGCTCAAAAGGCTCAAAATCTCACCAGAATTATGGCTTTTGATGTCAATCCTGTGAATTTCAAATCTCAAGATAACACTTAAAATTAGGGAAAATAACCTAGAAAAAATTTACATTCTAAAAAATTTCAACTTATCATGCTTAATTCCCTAGTGTTTTAAAGTTTGAATAATCAAGGCATAAACACCTATATCAATAGAAATCATAAATCAATTAGAATTAATTCCTAATAGGAGATTAAAGATAATGCAAAGAGTGAAAGTGAGAATTTGAAATTTTGAGAACAACGCAGAATGTTAGTTTTAAAAATTTTCAGGGGTTTTAGAGAGAATGTAATAACTGAAAGTAAGCTCCCCCCACTTAAGATGTACGTTGCCCTAAATTTACAAAGATACAGTAGTAGCAATAGAAGCATAAGATCATAAGATAGGAAAAGGCATAAATTAAATTAAATTCTAAACGAACTAAAATTCAAATAATGGAAAAGATAAGATGAAATAAAATAAAAGGAAAAATAAAAAGGGAAATAAATGAGAAGAAAAGAGGATTCGAAAATCCTAATCCTCGAATGGGTCATGCGGTGGGGATAGTGCAGAGATGTGAAGGTGCTGACATATCTACTGAAGAGTAGTGTCAATGTGATCGAGGCGTTGGAAGCACTGCTGCTCAAATCGTGTAAGGTGCTCAGATATGTCAGCGTGTGAAGCTGCCGCATTAACTGAGCGGCGAAGAGGTGGTGGCTCAGTTGGGGCCTCCTTCGGTGGTGGTGGGACATCATCAGTAATGTCCTCTGGATCCTCCTGCTCCGCGTCTTGAAGTAGGTGGTACTGTGAAGGATCGGTCCTACGTCGGCGCTGGATCATCCTCATATGTAGCATAGATTGGATGCCCTGAAGGGACATCCGGCCGATCAAAGTGTAGGAGGATATCTGGGCCGTGGTGTTAAGCAGGCCGAAGTAGCGGGCCAACCGTGTGATGTACGGGCCCATAGATATGACACCTCTCCAATGCCTCTCGGTCTGGTGCTGGATGGTATAAGCGATGAAGTAGGTGAGGTCGATGGTATGTGCACTCGCCATGCTCCATAGGAAATAGGCATCGTAGGTGTTGACGACCCCTGTGCTCTCGCGTTTGCCCATCAAGGTGTGTGCGAGAAGGGCATGAAGGTACCTCAGAGATGGGGCGAGGTTCGTCGCTTTTGAGTGACTAGGGTCGTATGTGGGTTGCTCAGAGACGATGGCGCGCCAGCAGTTAAGTGGAGAGACATAGATGTGGTGGTGGAGCGTAGGAAAGTCTTCGTCAGCTATGAACTCATCTGTGTAGAGCCCTAGTGCGATACCAAATTCGAGAACGCTCAACTGGCGCACCAATCCACCGAGGCAGAATTGAATGGTGCCTGGGTCATCGTGGTTTGTCATCACTACCTGTAAATGAAAAGTAGAGCAGAACTCTAATGTTAGCTCCAAGTATGTGGGCTCAATGATGTTGAAGAATTGCTCCCAAGGGTTGGTAGAGAGTAGGGCTCGAACAGCATCAACAAGCTGGATTTGCTCCAGAGCGGCCCAGTCGATGCATCATACGGTTCCTAGAGGGCAGGCTCATAGAATTTGAAATAACTCCTCTTAGGAGTTCTATAGGAACTGGATGAATAGATGGCGAGTTTCGGCTATAGGTCTGGAGGATGAACCACTGGGCCCCTTCCTTTTCTTTGAAGTAAGGGCGGCAGCTCTCTTACCGCGTGACGACGACATAATTCCTAAAAACAAAATGAAAAATGATATGCATTAGTGCTAAAAATGGAAACTAAATTAACGAGACAATATGAATATTAATAAATTCTTATGCTTAAATCATAAACAAAATAAAAAATATTTAAGAATAGTATTGAAATAGTGATTCACTAACCTAAGTGATATATTCTAATTATCCTAAGCATGGTATCAAATTAAGGAGGCATGGGTATCAATTTATACTAAGTGAATATTACTCTGGATATGAAGAAGTGGCAAGCAAAGGAGAGGTTAAATGGCATCATGAAATTCTCTATAGTATTCTAGATTGTTCATGCTAAATCAATGAATTTCATGCCTAAAGATAGTGCAAAAATGAGATGAAACATTTTATTAACATAAATATAGATAAAAACAGTAAAACTTAAAGAGGAAAATAAGAAAATGGAATCGAATAGGGGACTAAAGGGGTGGAGCACAGTCGTGGGACGGGCGGCACAGTCGTGGAGGAGCTTTTGAGGCTGGCAACGGAGCTAAGGAAGGTTGTTGTGGGTTTTGGGTGGGAGGATTTTAGGGTTTTGATAGAGAAGAAGGTGAATAATGTCTTGTTTATATAGGTTTTTGGGTCACATGGGCATGTCACACGCCCGTGTGGCTCGGGTTTTGCCCGTGTGGTTTAAAAATTGGGGATTTTGGCACACCTGGTTCGAGACACACGCCTGTGTTGCGAGGGCATGTTGAGGTACACGGCCGTGTCACACGGTTGTGTCCTTTGATGTTCGCTTTTCCCACAGTTGTGTAGGGGGTCACACGCCCGTGTCTGATTTGACAAACTCGACCACGACTTGGGGACACGGGCGTGTCGCATGCTCGTGTTGGAATTAACAGTGTTGGCCACAGCCACATCGCACAGCCGTGGCACTTTGTCGAAGCCCGTGCCTTAAGAAAAATTTTGCCCTGCTTCTACACGGCCAAATTGCACGGCCGTGTCTCTACTTACAGTGGCCACACGGCTTTAGGCACGCCTGTGGGCGTGGCCGTGTGGCTCAAAAATCCTGCATTCAAAAGGATGAAATAAAAGGATTTACTAAGTTAGTGCTCAGGTTGCCTCCCGAGAAGCGCTTATTTAGAGTCTAAGCTCGACTTTGCTTGTATGTATCACGACGAGAGTTAGTGGAGCTAAAGATCCTCCCTAATATTCTTGAAATTCTCACCTCTATAATGTTTAAGCCGATGGTCGTTTACCTTGAAAGTGCCGTGGTTTGGATGAGTTACCTCGACTGTGCCGTATGGAAAGACAGTTCGAGCAGTGAATGGGCCTGACCATCTTGATTTACGTTTTCCAGGGAATAGTTTAAGCCTTGAGTTGTATAGTAAGAAAAGATCACCGGTTTTGAACTGCTTAGGTTGTCTCAAACGATTGTCATGGTGTCGCTTTGTGGTTTCCTTATATAATCGTGAGTTTTTGTAGGCATTGCAGCGCCATTCATCCAACTCATTTAGTTGTATTAAACGTTTCTCACCTACAAGCTTAAAATCAAGATTTAAAAATTTAATAGCCCAAAATGCTTTATCCTCGAGTTCAAATGGCAGATGACAACTTTTTCCGTAAACAAGTCTATAAGGAGATGTTCCTATGGGAGTTTTGAATGCAGTTCTATAGGCCCATAATGCATCATCTACTTTTCTTGACCAATCTTTCCTATTTGTTTCTACCGTTTTTTCTAGAATGCGTTTTAATTCTCTATTTGTTACTTCAACTTGTCCATTGGTTTGTGGATGATAAGGGGTAGCTCTTCCATGGTGCAATCCATATCTTTTCAAAACTTTGTCAAATTGGACATTGTAAAAATGAGTACCCCTATCACTGATAATTATCCTAGGTGTTCCAAATCGAGAGAAAAGTTTTTGAAGAAAACGTACTACCATTCTAGCATTATTAGTAGGTAAAGCTTGGGATTCCACCCATTTTTACATGTAATCTACTGCTACTAGTATGTACTTATTCCCAAATGAAGTAGGGAAAGGACCCAGGAAATCAATACCCCATACATCAAATATTTCACATTAAAGTATGTAGTTTTGAGGCATTTCATTATGCTGAGAGATATTACCTGTTCTCTAGCATTTATCACAAGAGGTCACATACCTGTTGGCATCTTTGAAAAGGGTGGGCCAGTAAAAACCTGATTCGAGTACTTTGTGAGCAGTTCTAGCTCCACTGTGGTGTCCTCTTGTTGGTCCCGAATGACAGTGATCTAAAATTTTGTATGCTTCTGTCTCAGTAACGCATCTTCAGATGACTTGATCTGCACAAATACGAAAAAGGAAAGGATCTTCCCAAAAGTAATTTTTCACATCAGCGAAGAATCGCTTCTTTTGCTGATGGGTCAACCCTTTTGGGATTATGTTAGCTGCTAAATAATTTGCAAAATCAGCAAACCAAGGAACTGTAGCTTCTGTTATTGCTAGGAGTTTTTCTTCAGGAAACAAGTCGTTTATTTTATCAAGGTCCCTGGGTATGGATTTTCCAATCTTGAAAGGTGATCTGCTACCAAATTTTCAGCTCCTTTCTTGTCTTTTATCTCTAAGTCAAATTCTTGTAACAATAGAATCCATCTTATTAATCGAGGTTTTGCATCAGTTTTAGTTAAAAGATAACGAAGAGCGGGATGATTAGTATAAATGATGACTTTCGATAATATCAAATATGATCTGAATTTATCAAATGCAAAAATAACGGCTAGCAATTCTTCTTCTGTGGTAGTATAATTTGCTTGCGCGGCTGTCAAAGTTTTGCTAGCATAATAAATCGGTTGAAAGTGCTTGTCTCTTCGTTGTCCTAAAACTGCACCTACTGCAAAATCACTTGCATCACACATTAGTTCAAAAGGTAGGTTCCAATCAGGTGAAATCATAATCAGGGCATTAACTAACTTTTCCTTTAGAGTGTTAAAAGATTCTAAACATTCTCGGTCAAAATTGAAAAGTACATCTTTTTCTAGTAATTTTATTAAAGGCTTAGCTATTTTAGAAAAGTCTTTAATAAATTTGCGACAAAAACTAGCATGTCCTAAAAAGCTTCTTATAGCCTTAACCGAATTAGGGGGAGGTAATTTTTCTATGGTTTCAATTTTTGCTTTATCTACCTCTATCCCTTTACTAGAAATTTTATGTCCTAGTACAATACCTTCTTGAACCATAAAGTGACATTTTTCCCAATTGAGCACTAGATTTGTCTCTTCACATCTTATCAGAACACGTTTTAAATTATTAAGACAGAGTTGAAAAGAATTACCGAAAACCAAAAAATCATCCATAAATACCTCCATGATGTCTTCCACGAGTTTGCCAAAGATAGCTAGCATGCATCGCTGAAAAGTAGCAGGAGCATTACATAATCCAAAAAGCATTCTACGATAAGCAAACGTACCGTATGGACATGTGAATGTTGTTTTTTCTTAATCTTCTGGAGCTATCGAGATTGGGAAGTAACCAAAGAGGCCATCCAAGAAGCAGTAATGCATATGTCCTGATAATCTTTCCAACATTTGATCGATAAAGGGTAAGGGAAAATAGTCTTTCCAAGTTGCATCATTCAGCTTCCTCTAATCAATACAAACTCTCCATCCAGTGACTGTTCTTGTAGGTATTGACTCCTTTTTGTCATTAAACACCACAGTCATGCCTCCCTTTTTAGGGACAACCTGCACAGGACTTACCCAAGAACTGTCAGAAATAGGTTAAATAATGCATGCATCTAGAAGTTTAATTACCTCAGCTTTTATGACTTCCTTCATGTTGGGATTCAATCATCTCTGAGCTTGTACCGATGGCTTATATTAATCTTCTATTAAAATTTTGTGGGTGCAAAAAGAAGGGCTAATTCCTTTAATATCATAAATCTTCCAAGCTATAGCCTTTTTGTGTTCCCCTAATACTTGAAGTAATTCTTCTTTCTTTTCAATGCTCGAGTCTGATGTGATAATCATTGGTAATGTAGAACCTTCTCCCAAAAATGCATATTTCAAGTGGTCAGGTAATTATTTTAGCTCCAATTTAGGAGGTTCATCAATCGAGGGTTTTTGTCTCAGTTCGTCTTTTAACTTAATACCCTCATAACTTATGTCTCTTGTGACAAGTTCATGAGAGTTCAACTCCTTTATTACTTCTTTTACTTCAGTGGTGGCTTCATCTTCCTCCCCACCTTGAACAAGATACAGTTCCAACGTGTCTTCAAGAGAGATTTCCTGAAAATTGTCTTGAACAAAATAATCAATAGCATCAATGAAATAACAGAAACCATCTTGTTCTCTAGAAAATCGCATAGCATCATAAATTTTAAAAACAACTTCTTCTTCACCAACCCTAAGCACTAATTTACCATCCCTTATGTCGATAACAGCTCTAGCAGTAGCTAAGAATGGGCGTCCCAAAATTAAAGGTACCGCAATATCCTCATCCATGTCAAGCACAACAAAATCAACAGGGAATATGAATTTATCTACTTTTACTAACACATCTTCAATGATTCCCCTAGGATATTTAACAGATCTATTAGCTAATTGAATACTCATCCTAGTGGGTTTTGGTTCCCCTAGACTTAGTTGCTTGAACATTTTGTATGGCATTAGGTTAATACTAGCGCCTAGATCAGCTAAAGCTTTTTCAATGATTAAACTACCAATTAAGCAAGGAATAGTAAAACTCCTTGGATCTTTCAGTTTGGCTGGTAGTTTATTTTGGAGAATAGCTGAGCATTCCTCGTTGAGTTCCACTGTGGACAATTCTTCCAACTTCCATTTGTTTGTGAGAAGTTCTTTCAAAAACTTTGCGTACTTTGGCATCTGTGAAATTGCTTCAACAAAAGGTAATTTAATATGTAGCTGTTTAAAAAGTTCAAGAAATTTACCAAATTGAGCATCCGTGCGGTCTTTCTTTAAGTTTGCCAGATATGGTATGGGTGGTTTATATTATTTAAGTGCTGGTAGAGTGTTTTCCTTGGGTTCCTCTTCCTCTACCTTATCTTTTTTGGATTCTTGATTAGGCTTCTTTCCTAGTTCAGCTAGTACTTTTCCATCTCTTAGAGTAATTGCTTTTACATGTTCGGCAAACTACCTTGTGGTCTATCAAATATCATCTTTGCGAGTTGACCAATTTGATTCTCGAGCCCTTGAATGGATGCTTGCTAGTTCTTCAGTGCCGTTTCAGTGTTTTGGAAACGGGTTTCTGATGCGGCCATAAATTTTGTGAACATCTCCTCAAGGTTCGACTTTTTCTCCTGTTGTGGAGGTGGTTGTTGGAATCCCGGATGAGGTGGTTGTTTTTGATTTCCTTGTCCTCCCCATGAAAAATTGGGGTGCTTCCACCAACCTACATTGTAAGTGTTACTATAAGGGTTATTTTGAGTTCTAGAATTATTACCCATATAATTGGCTTGCTCAGTTTCCATGCTGTGTCCATAGGAGGAGTAACCTAGATTATACATGTTTCCCGGAATTGCATCGCACTGCATCATTGGGTGTACCTACGTAGAACCAACAAAATTATCAATCTTTTTATTTAAAAGTTCTACCTGATTAGAAAGCATGGTGATTGCATCAATATTAAAAACTCCTACAGCTTTTGTTGGCTTTGTCCTCATGACTTGCCACTGATAGTTATTCAGTGATATTTCTTCTATAAACTCATAGGCTGCTTCAGGTGTTTTATTGTTGATTGTTCTTCCGGCGGCTGCATCGATCATTTGCCTGGTTGATAGATTCAAACCGTTGTGAAAGGTTTGAACTTGTAACCACAAAGGCAACCCATGATGGGGGCACCTTCTCAAAAGATCTTTGTATCTCTCCCAGGCATCATAAAGAGTCTCTAAATCCATCCGCACAAAAGAAGAGATATCATTCTGCAATTTAGCTATTTTAGCTGGAGGAAAATACTTAACTAAAAATTTTTTGGTCATCTGTTCCCATGTAGTGATTGAGCCTCGTGGTAGGAAATTTAACCATTGTTTAGCTTTATTCCTCAAGGAAAATGGGAATAACCTAAGACGAATGGAAAGATCAGAAACACTATTGATTTTAAAAGTATCACAAAATTCCAAGAAATTGGCTAAATGTGAGTTGGGATCCTCATCCTGTAAACCATCAAACTGAACAAATTGCTGAATCATCTAAATAGTGTTAGGTTTCAATTCAAAATTATTTGCAACAATAGCAGGTTTAATAATACTAGATTGAGTACCAGCTAAATTAGGTTTAGCACAATCATACATAGTACGAGGAGCATCATTTTGGTTCACCGATTCTGTGGCTATCGCGGGAGGTGGTAGATTATCCTGATTTGCTTCCATCTCTTCAGTAGGTTTCGGTTCTTGTTCCTGTTCTTGTTCTGGATAATGTAGGCTTCATCTGATCTCTCTAAGATTTTTGTGAACTGTGGCTTCCAAATCTTCATCGAATAGCAATGGTCCTCCTAAGTTTCTTCTAGTCATAAACTAGAGATTCCTAGAAGAGGGAAAAAACAAAAAAAATTAAAATAAATAAATAAAACAAATAAAAAATAAAAGCTGAAAATAAATAAAAATAGTAATGGCTAAAGTAATAAAAATTGAGTGTTCCTAATATCTTAGTTCCTCGGCAACGGCACCAAAAACTTGATATTCGTGATATGAAGTAATAAAATTTATAATAAAGATCATACCAGAAACTAACTATTACCACGATTTTAAGGCAAGCGCATCTATCCAACAATAGTATAGCTTAGTGGCAAGACCGAGATATCGTACCTAAGGGAACCAAAAGTACTAGTACTAACTTTCTTTCTATTATTTAACCTAGAAATAAAAGGGGTTTTTTATGAAACTAAACTAATTCTAAAACTAAACTATGAATACACAAAAAGTAAATTGGGGAAATACTCTTAGGAAAAACTAATTGACTTGGACAATACTCAAGGGAGAATCCACCTAGACTTCACTTGTTATGAACTCCTGAACTAGACAATTTATTCACTTGACTTGATCCGTAGAAATCCCTAACTTATGATAATATCTCTCTCGAGACTAAAAACAACTAACCCTAGGTTGATTAATTGAAATCTCTTTCTAATTAAAACCCCTAGTGTTGCATTAACTTGATCTATGGATTCCCTTATTAGGTTTGACCCTAATCCGACAGATTTTCATCGTCCTATCTCTAGGATTGCAATCAACTCCGCTTAATTATGTTGGATCTACTCCTATGCAGGGACTTTTGCTCCTCTACATAAGCATATTCGACTTAAATCAATATCCTGGAAATATCAATCTAAGAAGTAAAAACATAATTAAGAACAAATCAAATATTTGTCATATAATTCAAGAGAAAATAATAACAAGATCTGTCTTAGGTTTCATCCCTCTCAAGTATTTGGGGGATTTAGTTCATAATTGTAAAAGAAAACATCTCAGAAGAATAAAGATAACAAAACATAAAGAACCCAAAAACCCCAGAAGGAAATTGAAGGGAGATCTTCAGTCTTGAGGCAGAGTTCAGCTTCTGAGATGGGTCAATCGGCTTCCCTTGGAATAATTCCTTGCTTCTACTCTTTGTGTTGATAGAAAATAAGCACCTTCTTGAGGGAAGAAAAGCACTCTTTTGAGGAAAGAAAATTATATCTTTGTAGTTTCCCCTAGGGTCTTTATATAGAGCTTTGGAGTATCTTTCTTAGCCCCTAAGTAGCCTTTTCCAAGTGAAATTTAACTTCCTCATGACAGGGACACACCCGTGTGCCATGCCCGTGTGGATCGAGGCCCAGGCCTTGGTCGGGCCTGTTGATGGTGGCACGGCCTTGTGGTCTAGCAGTGCTTGTCAGGGTTGGGCCGTGTTTGAGCTCAAGTTGGCACAGCCATGTGGCACGGCCGTGTAGTGAATCTCCGGGCTGTGTTGATTATTGAATTGGGCCTAAATTACTTATTTTTGGCCCGTTCCTTGCTCTTTTCTCTTCCTTAAGCTCACCTGGGTATAAGACATGAAATAGAAGGATTAATAGCACAAATTTCCACAAATTCAATGATAATTCATCCAGAAATTAAGCTAAGCATGAGGTAAAACATGTATAATTTATCGTTTATTAGCAGCCAAGCTGCTAAAAATAGATATCGTGGCAGAGCCACTAGATACAGATTACGTGGCGAAGCCACTATAACATCGTTTAAGATCGATCACTGAAATATATTCCTAAATTTAAGGTTTTTCCTCATGAATAACATCGTTTAAGATCCATAGTACGTAATTACATAATAATATGCTAAACATTTAAATTAGAACTGGGTTTTTTTTAAGAACAAATCAAATATTTTATGAACTTACAAACTGAAAAGAAGAGTATAGCTAGATAATTATTTAATTCAAATCTCGACAAAAATAGGGATCAAATTAGAGTAAGGGGAATTCTCAAAGAATCAAAAACATGTTTATGGGTTAATATTAAGGGTATATTAATAAATGGTTTGTTAGGCTCAAGGGGGTTCACTAATGGTTAATTCTGAGGTTAGGCTTTTATGGAGTAAGTGGGTTAAACCTAAGTGGCTTTATCATCTTGACATATCAAATCAATGGTGTGGTCTTAACATGCATAATCGGAGAAAGTTCTAGAACAACAGATCAATATTGACTCACTCAAAGCAATAATAAAAGTGAGCATGAAAGGATGTATGCCCAAAAGGCTCAAAAATCTCACCAGAATTATGGCTTTTGATGTCAATCCTGTGAATTCAAATTTCAAGATAATACCTAAATTTGGGGAATCAACCTAGAAAAATTTTAATTTCTCAAAAAATTCAACTTATCATGCTTGATTCTCTAATGTCTTAAAGTTCGAATAATCAAAGCATAATACCTATGTCTTAATCCTAAACATATTAATAAAAATCATAAATCAATCAGAATTCATTCTAATAGTGACTTGAGAAAGTGACTTAAGAGACAAGACAAAATCTAGGGATTTGAGAATAATGCAAAAAGTGAAAGTGAGTCCCCCCAACACTTAAGATTTACATTGCCCTCAATGTACAAGGATATGTAAGAAAATAAGCATAAATCATAAGTGAGGGATAGAAGCTAGACTCCCTAAATTTTCTTGATGAATTCCTTAGAATAATGAAATCTGAATTAGAGAAAGGACTACTTGAAGTTCATGATTCTGGGCTACTGAGGAGAATAAACATAATTGTGGGAAGAATTGAAGTATTACTCAATAAAGTGCAGAATATAAGTATTTACAAGGAAAAGGAAAAATATAAAGTAAAGAAAATTAAAAAGGTAGGTGACTTAAAAATAAAAATAAAAATAAAAGAAACTGGACTCAAATGTCTTTATCGGCAGATGAATCATGAGGTGGTGGTGGTGGTGGTGATAAATAGTGAGTGATTTAAGATAAGGGATTGGGCACATGGCCATGGCACACGCCCGTGTGTCCTGGATCTAGCCCATGTGTTTCGTGGACTTATAGTTTGGCCATGGGTGTTAGGCACAGGCATGTTACACGCCTGTGCTAATTTCTCAGTTTCAACCATGGCCTATTAGAACAAGCATGTTGCACGCCCGTGCTAAATTGGTAGGTTCGCCCATAGCCCTATTGCATGGCTGTGGCGATTTGTCCAAACCCGTGTCTTGGGAAACATTTCCCTCTGTTTTCACACAGCCATTTCCATTAATGGTGTGGCCACAGCCTCAAGCACGCCTGTATGCTTGGCCGTATGGCTTTGAGAAATGTACGTTTTAAGGACTGAATTTAAAGAAATCAACAATGTTAGTGCTTGGGTTGGCTCCCGAGAAGCGCTTATTTAGAGTCTAAGCTCGACTTATCTTGCTTTCACCTTTACGAGGGTTCGTGGAGTCTAAGCTCCTCCCTATCATTCTTAAAATTGTCACCATTATATAGTTTGAGCTGATGACTGTTTATCTTGAAAGTAACGTGAGTTGGATGTGTTACCTCAACTGTGCCATAGGGAAAAACACTTTGAACTATGAATGGGCCTGACCATCTTGATTTTAGCTTTCTAGGGAATAATCTAAGCCTGAGTTGTAAAGCAAGACAAGATCGCCAGTTTTAAACTGTTTGGGTTGCTTTAGATGAGCGTCATGGCACCGCTTTGTGGCTTCTTTGTATAAGCATGAGTTTTCATATGCATTACAATGCCATCATCCAACTCGTTTAACTGCATGAGTCTATTTTCACTTGTAAGATTAGGATCGAGATTTAGAAATTTGATAGCCCAGAATGCCTTATGTTCTAGTTCAAAGGGTAAATGACAACTTTTCCCATAAACGAGTCTATAGGGAGATGTTCCTGTGGGAGTTTTGAATGTAGTTCTATAAGCCCATAAAGCATCATCTACTTTCATCGTCCAATCTTTCCTATTTGACTCTACTGTCTTCTTTAGGATGCGTTTCAGCTCTCTATTAGCTACTTCAACTTGTCCACTGGTTTGGGGGTGATAAGGGGTAGCCATTCTATGGTGCACTCCATATTTTTTTAAGACTTTTTCAAACTGAGCATTACAGAAATGAGTTCCTCTATTATTAATAATTGCTCTAGGTGTTCCAAATCGAAAGAAGAGTTTTTTAAGGAATATCACTACCATTCTAGCATCATTAGTAGGTAACGCTTGGGCTTCTACCCATTTAGACATGTAATCAACTGCAACTAAGATGTATTTATTTCCAAACGAACTAGGGAATGGACCCATGAAATCGATGCCCATACATCGAATATTTCACATTCAATCATATATATCTGAAGCATTAAATCATGTTTAGAGATATTACCTATTCGTTGACATTTGTCACAAGAAGTAACATACTTGTTGGCGTAATGTCCTCCTGTTGGTCCTGAATGGTAGTGTTTCAGGATTTTGTTTGCTTCTGTTGTTGTAACACATCTTTGAATGACTTGATCTGCACATGTAGAAAAAAGAAAATGATCTTCCTAAAAGTAGTTTTTCACATTAGTAAAGAATTGCTTCTTTTGTTGATGTGTCAACCCTTTTGGTGTTATGTTAGCAGCTAAGTAATTTGCAATGTCAGCAAACAAGGGTACCTCAGGATTAGATACGACTAAGAGTTGTTCTTCAGGAAACGAGTCGTTTATCTCCGCCTCATCAAGTTCTTTGAGATGTGGATTCTCAAGCCTGGAAAGGTGATTGGCTGCCAAGTTTTCAGCTCCTTTTTTTATCTTGTATTTCCAAATCGAATTCCTCTAATAATAAATCCATCTTATTAATCGGGGTTTCGCATTAGACTTAGTTAAAAGATAACAAATAGTGGAGTGATCAGTATAAATGATGACTTTAGACAATATCAGATATGGTCTAAATTTGTCAAAGGCAAAAACCACAACCAGCAACTCTTTTTTTGTGGTAGTATAGTTCTCTTGTGCAGCTGTTAGGGTTTTGCTAGCATAGTAGACTGGCTGAAAGTGCTTGTCTCTTTGCTTTCCAAGAACTACGCCTATTGCAAAATCACTTGCATCACGCATTAGCTCAAAAGGTAAATTCTAATCAGGTGCAATTATAATCGGAGCATTAGTAAGTTTCTCTTTGAGAGTGTTAAATGCTTCTAAACATTCCTAATCAAAATTGAAAGGTACATCTTTTTCTAGTAATTTTGTTAAAGGCTTAGCTATTTTAGAAAAATCTTTAATGAATCTTCTATAGAAACCAGCATGTCCGGAAAAGCTTCTAATTGCCTTAACTGAACTAGGGGGAAGTAGTTTTTCAATGGTCTCAACTTTTGCTTTATCAACTTCTATCCCCTTACTAGAAATCTTGTGTCCTAACACAGAACCTTCTCGAACCATAAAATGAAAATTTTCCCAATTAAGAACAAGATTTGTTTCCTCGCACCTTATTAAAACTCATTCTAAATTCTTAATGCAAAGATGGAAAGAGTTACCGAATACTGAGAAGTCATCCATAAATACCTCCATGATGTCCTTCACGAGTTCGTCAAAGATGGCTAGCTTGCAACGTTGAAAAGTAGCAGGAGCATTACATAATCCAAAGGGCATTCTATAATAAGCAAACGTACCGTATGGACAAGTGAATATCATTTTCTCTTGATCTTCAGGAGCTATCGAGATTTGGAAATAATCGGAAAGTCCATCCAAGAAGTAATAGTACATATGTCCTGACAATTTTTCCAATATCTGATCAATGAAGGGTAATGGGAAGTGATCCTTTCTAGTGGCATCGTTCAATTTCCTGTAGTCAATTCAAACTCTCCAACCTATTGCCATTCTTGTAGGGATTAATTCATTCTTTTCATTGGCAACAACAGTCATGCCACCTTTCTTAGGAACAACCTGCACAGGACTTACCCAAGTACTGTCAGAAATAGGATAAATAATTCTAGCATCTAGAAGTTTAATTACCTTAGCCTTGGCCACTTCTTTCATGTTGGGGTTCAATCTCCTTTGAGCTTGCACACATTGTTTATATTCATCCTCCATCAAAATTTTATGGGTGCAAAAAGAAGGGTTGATTCCTTTAATATCAGAGATTTTCCAAGCTATGGCTCTTTTATGTTTTCTTAACACTTGGATTAATTCCTCATTTTCCTTGGGTTGCAAGTTTGAGGCAATAATTACTGGTAATGTAGAATTGTCTCCCAAAAATGCATATTCTAAGTGTTTGGGTAATTGCTTCAATTCCAGTTGGGGAGGTTCGTCAACAGAGGGCTTTTGTCTTAATTCGTCATTAATCTCAGTATATTAGTTTGTCTAGGGGAGGGCTCGTTGGAGTTTAAATTAGTTATTACCTTTTCCATCTCAGTGGTGACTTCGTCCTCTCCCCCACTTTGAACGAGACACAGTTCCAGCGTGTCTTTAAGAGCGATTTCCTAAAAAAAAGTCTTGAACAGAATAATCAATGGAATCAATAAAATAACAAGAATCATCTTGTTTCCTAGGGAATCGCATGGCATCATAAATTTCTTCATCACCTACCCTAAGCACTAGTTTACTATCCTCTACATCGATAATAGCTCGAGCAGTAGCTAAAAATGGATGTCCTAGAATTAAGGGTACCTCAACATCCTCATCCATGTCAAGCACAACAAAATCAACAGGGAATATAAATTTATCAACTGTAACTAATACATCTTTAATGATACCTCTAGGATATTTAATAGATCTACTAGCTAATTGAATACTCATCCTAGTAGGTTTTGGTTCCCTTAGACCTAGCTACTTTAACATTTTATAAGGCATTAAGTTAATACTGGCGCCTAAATCTGCTAATGCCTTTTCAATATTTAGACTTCCAATTAAACAGGGAATAGTAAAACTTCTTGGATCTTTCAATTTAGTTGGCAGTTTATTCTGAAGGATCGCTGAACATTCCTTGTTAAGTTCCACTGTGGATAGTTCTTCAAACATCCTTTTGTTTGTTAGAAGCTCCTTCAAAAACTTTGCATACGTGGGCATCTGCAAAATAGCTTCAATAAAAGGTAAGTTAATATGTAACTATTTAAAAAGTTCAAGAAATTTACCAAATTGAGCATCCATGCAGTCTTTCTTCAACTTTGCTGGGTATAGGATGGGTGGCTTATATTCCTTAAGTACCGGTGGGGCTTTTTCTTTGGGCTCGGTCTCCTTGATATTCTCCTTGTTAGGCTCTTGTGGCATCTTCTTTTCAGGTTCAGTTAGCGTCTTCCCATTCCTTAACATGACTGCCTTAACATGCTCCCTAGGATTGGGTTCAGTATTACTTGGCAGACTACCTTGTGGTCCATCAAATATCATCTTGGCAAGTTGACCTATTTGAGTTTCAAGTCCTTGAATGGATGCTTGCTTATTTTTAAGTGCCGTCTTGGTATTCTAAAAATAGGTTTCTGATACGAAGATAAATTTTGTGAGCATCTCCTCAAGGTTTGACTTTTTCTCTTGCTAGTAAGGTGGTTGTTGGAAGCCTGGAGGGGGTGGTGGTCTCTGATTTCCTTGACCTCCCCATGAGAAATTGGGGTGGTTCCTCCAACCTGCATTATAAGTGTTACTATAAGGGTTATTTTGAGACCTAGAATTGTTACCCATATAGTTGGCTTGTTCGTTCTCTATGCTAGGGTCATGGGATGAATAATATTTGTTGTACATTCTTCCTCCATTTGAATTGCACCTCATTACTGGATGTACCTATGTAGTGCCAATTAAACCGTCAATCTTTTTATTTAAGAGCTTTACCTGATTTGACAGCATTGTGACTGCGTTAACATTAAAAACACTGGCAGATTTTTGTGGCTTTGTCCTCATGACTTGCCACTGATAATTATTCAGGGACATCTCCTTTATAAACTCATAAGCCTCCTCGGGTGTTTTGTTATTTATGGTTCCACTGGCACCTACATCGATAATCTATCTTGTTGAGGGGTTTGAACCGTTGTGAAAAGTTTGAACATGTAACCATAGAGGTAACCCATGATGAGGGCACCTTCTTAACAAATCCTTGTACCTCTCTCAAGCATCGTAGAGTGTCTCTAGATCCATCTGCACAAAAAAAGAGATATCATTCCTCAACTTTGCCGTTTTAGCTGGCAGGAAATATTTAAGTAAAAACTTTTCGGTCATTTGTTCCCAAGTAGTGATAGACCCTCGTGGTAGAGAGTTCAACCACTGTTTAGCTTTATTTCTCAAGGAGAAGGGAAATAACCAAAGGCGAATGGTGTCATCAGAAATGCCATTGATTTTAAATGTGTCGTAGAATTCCAAAAAGTTAGCTAAATGTGTGTTAGGTTCTTCATCCTGGAAACCATCAAACTGAAGAAACTATTGAATTATTTGAATAGTGTTAGGTCTCAGTTCAAAATTATTTGCAGCAATAGCAGGCCTAACAATACTAGATTTAGTACCAGCTAAATTAGGCTTAGCATAATCATACATAGTACGAGGAATAGGATTTTGATTCACAAGATCTACGGCTACCACAGGAGGTAGCTGATTATTTTGATTTGCTTTCATCTCTTCAGTAGATTCGGGTTCGTTCTCTTGTCCCTGTTCTGGGTACTGTAAGCTTCGCCTTATGTCTCTTTGATTTCTACAAACTGTGGCTTCTAAATCGCAATCAAACAATTGTGGTCCTGACGGGTTTCTTCTAGTCATAAACTAGAGATACCTATCAGAGAAAAAAGAAAATTTTTGTAAAACCTAAAAATAAAAATAGGAAATAAATTGCAATAAAAGTAAAAATGGCTAAAGTAATAGAAATAGAGTGTTCCTAATATCTTAGTTCCCCGGCAACGGTGCCAAAAACTTGACTATGATTGTGATGAAGTAATAATAATGATCGTACCTAAGAACTAACTATTATCACGATAAAAGGCAAGCGCACCTATCAAATAGTAGTATAGTTAGTAGCAAGACCGAAATGTCGATTCCAAGGAACTAAAAGTGCTAGTAATAACTTTTTTCCTATTATCTAGCCTAGAAATAAAGAGAGGTTTGTTTAAACTAATTAATTTTAAACTAAACCAAGGATGCGACAAAGAGTAAATTGGGGAATTACTTTGGGAAAAATTGAATGATAAAGGCAATACCCAAGGAAGAATCCACCTAGACTTCACTTGTTATTTAACTCTGAATTAGAAGATTTCTTCATTTGACTTGATCCGTAGAGATTCCTAAATTATGTTAATATCTCCGTCAAGAATAAGAACAACTAACCCTAGGTTGATTAATTGCAATCTCTTTCTAATTAAAACCCTTGTTTTGCATTACCTCGACCTATGGACCCCCTATTAGATTTGACTCTAATCTGGTAGATTTTCGTCGTCCTATGTTTAGGATTGCGATCAACTCCACTTAATTGTGTTGGATCTACTCTTAAACAGGGACTTTTGCTCCTCTGAATAAGCACATTCGACTTGAATTAATATCCTGAAATATCAATTCAAGAATTAAAAAACACAATTAAGAACAAATCGAATATTTATCATATAATTCAGATAACAATAAGAAGATTTGTCTTAGGTTTCATCCCTCTCAGGTATTTAGGGGCATAGTTCATAATAAAAAGGGAAAACATCTCAAAGTAAAAAAGACAACAAAATATAAAGAACACCCAAAACTCCTGAAAGGATTGAAGGGCAATCTTCAGTCTTGATGTAGATCCTTGCTTCTGAGATGGATCAATCGGCTTTCCTTGAGTAGTTCCCTGCCTTCTACTCTGTGTGTCCGGCTCCCCCCTTTAAGTCATCTCCTAGGGTGTTTATATAGACTCTGAAATACCTTTCTTAGCCCCTAAGTAGCTTTTCCGCGTGAAATTGAAATTCGTCACGACAGGGACACGCCCGTGTGGCACGCCTGTGTGAATCAAGCCCAGGCCGTGTTAAAGTCTGCTAATGTGGCCTGGGCGTGCGGTTCACCCATGTGAGGAATTTCAGGCTGTGTTGATTTCTCACTCTGGCCCATTTTCTCTGTTTTTGGCTCGTTTCTCGTTCTTTTCACTCCCTTATGCTCTTCCAAGTATAAAACATGAAATTAAAGGTTTAGGAGCATCAAATTCCACAATTCAAGGGATAATTAATCCAAAATTATGCTAAGCACAGGGTAAAAATATGTATAAATTATGGTTTATCACCTGTGTGGCCCACTCGGCCCAAATTGGCCTTGGCTGCGTGATCCATTTTTAATGTAACCCATGCTAGCTAAATATTCATATATGTTTTCATTATTTACTTATATGTTCATTCAAAGTTGTCTACTTGAGTCATTGTTACTAAATTATTTATATCTTGAGCTAAAGAATTCCAAATTATGATCCGCTTGATGTTTTTGAAACTAGACTCAAATACCTTTCTACCATAAAATATTCAAAATTTATAGTTTATCAAATAAGTACATTATAATATTCAAAGTTATCCTTATTCTACTATTTGATAGCTTCAACCTTTCCTTAATAAAAATTATTTATCTCTTAGTACAAAATTTGGATAATGTTTCTGTTTCTTTCTCTTGAAAATAGACTCATTAAGGATTTATACATATAAATTTAAGGCCTTAATTATTGTTTTACATTTTTTGATGATTTTCCAAAGTCAGAACAGGGGAACCTGAAACCATTCTACCTTGTCTCACAAAATTCATTTATCTCATAATTTACAATTCCATTCCTTACACTATTTCTTCCATGAAAAACTAGACTCACTAAAATTTAATTTCATATTTTATTCAACCACTAAATCAATTTCCACTATTTTTGATGATTTTTGTAACACCCCAAACTCGGCCTAGAGGTTAGGCCCGAATCTGGCGATGTCACATTGAAGGGTTGCTTTCAAAACGATTTAGTAAAAAAAAAAAAACTAAGCTCAAAACAAAGTAAGCTTGGTAGGAATTTACTTAGTTAAAAACCCAAAAAAAATTTAATAAAAAATAAGTATGTTTATTAATTATAATAATAAATCCCAAGTAAATAGTAATTTCAAAGATACATACCCTTATTACATCATAGTGAAAACTTAAAAGTAGCTATCATAAACACTTAATAACATTATATTTAAAATTCCTAAGCGACTTGTAGTGTAGCTATCTCCGAGTCCTCTCTCGCGTCGAGCCGTCTACTGTGGAACACCTGAAACATTAAAAATAAGGGCGTGAGTTTCGAAACTCAGTGTGTACGACCCTTGGCAATCAAATCAATTCATTATACACATATCACATTGGGCCTAAGCCCTAACAATAACGGTGGTCTGGCTTTAGCCCACAATGACCTCATAGCATATCGGAATTTCATGAATGCATATGTTCCTATCCCAAATCCAACTGCTACACACCACCCGTACCAGCCCAACACACCTGTGGGGATGTCTACATCAACCCACCCAACCTCTACACTCCAAAGGTAGCACCGGTTGCGGCACCACTCACGTTAAAGCAAGGCTGCTATATATATACGCGGTGTAGCAAAGCTACTTGGTGGCTTATAAGCCTACGGTGGATCCACGATCGTAAAGCGACTATGCGATTCTCAAATCACTTCCTCCATATTTAAACCCACCCAAGTGCAACATACAATTCATGAATGCATCAAACACATTTCCACACATTTCCACATATTAAGCACTTAGGGGTATTTCGGTCATTTCACTACCCAGGGGTATTTTCGTAAAACTACCCTATAGGGGTATTTCGGTATTCCTACCTACGAGGGTGTTTTAGTAGTTGTAGCCTACGGGGCATTTTCGCAATTCTACCTTAGAAGGGTATTTTCGTAATTCTACCTTAGAAGGGTATTTTTGCAATTCTACCTTAGAAAGGTATTTTTGTAATTCTAGCTTAGAAGGGTATTTTCGTAATTCCACCTTAGAAGGGTATTTTCGTAATTCTAGCTTAGGCTACTTTCGTAAATTTACCTTAGAAGGGTATTTTCGTAATTTCCTAGTGGCATGGATTTTAATTAAGGATTTTGGCCCATCAACAAATCCTCGCGGCTAAGGTGAACGGACACTATGCACCAGGTAGGATTCAAGAGAAGAGGAAGTGGGTCACTCGGACCGCTTAAGTACCAGGCTCTTCCATGATCCAATCCTAAACATGCATATGTCGGTTGCCACACCTGAGTCTATCGACTTGTCCACAGACATGTTTATTACTTAATTAAGTTTTATGAAAATTTGAGAGTCCATTTAGTTAGGCCTAAAGTCCATTAAACCCTAACATGCATTACTACAACCCCATAAAATCCAAACATGCTTATTAAGCCCATTAAGCCCAAACATACTTATATAACCCATTATACCCGTTCATAACTCAATCATACAATCATACATGTCAATTCAACATAATATCTCATATCACAATTTTGCCAATTTGGGCCCACAAATTTGGCAGGCTCACTCAGGATTTCGGGATTTTCGACTGTTGCCGTTTGGTCGTGTGTGTCGTGTATGTACACACCTGGTTGACGACTCGCACTACACTATCCTCAGCCTTGACCTACAATCAAAACCACTTCCCAATCAACTCCAAACCTTACTAAAACTTTATCAAATCCCGAAACCTTACTGTAACCTTACCATGTACCTTTGGCTTTTCTAGCCTTTCCTTAGCGAATACTCTCGACTACTCTTAGCCGACGCTCAACCCAAACGAGCATGCCACAAAGCGTAAGGGATCAGCCAAGAAAGGTATGCTTACTCTTCTCATGGTTTGCTCTATTTAAAGCTAGCTCTTTACCTATTCTCATATTAGCTTCCCGATGTGGGATTCTCCATCAATCCTCTAAAAATTAAAGCATTAGTAAAATAATCAACCTTTGTATACCAAAGGATTCGAACCAAAATCCTCTCAATAACCATGCCACGCCACCACCACTAGGACACAAGCTCTTTTGTGTCATAAGTTCAACACATTAAACTTTAAAGCCCACCTACTTGCTTCCAGATTTATTTAAAAGAAGAACCAAAATAAATTGCAAGAGCCAAGACTTGAACCTTAGACCCCTTGCTTCCTCTATGGCGTCACTTCCTTGTCCCCTAAGTGGCTCCACTTTGCCACTACACCACACTCCTTTTTGTGTCTTATTTTACCCTAATTTATTTATAAGTCATACCACTTGAGATCAGGGTTCCACTAAGGCTAAAAATTAAAATTTTATCCTAAGGTTCTCCCTATTCCTAAAGCTTCAAATAACCTTTATATAGTCTACAATTAATATTCCAACACTGCTAATTATCAAGGCTATCCTCAAAGCACAAATGATAGGGTTTCAAGATTTGGGGTGTTACAAATCTACCCCCTAAAAGAAATTTCAGCCTCGAAATTTTACCTTGACTGAAAAGATGAGGGTATTGTCGCTGCATTGCCTCCTCGGGTTCCTATGTAGCTTTCTCGACACTATGGTAACGCCAAAGTAACTTAACCAATGGAACTGACTTCTGTCTTAATACCTTAACATCCTGATCAATAAATTGAACCGGCTCTTCTTCAAAAGTTAGATCAGGTCTAACCTCAATCTCTTCAATCGATACGATGTGAGAAGGGTCTGAACGATAACGTATTAACATCGAAACATGGAATACATCGTGTATTTGGCTCAATTCAGAAGGCAACTCCAGCTGGTAGGCAACTGGCCCAACTCGCTTCAATACCTGATAAGGCCCAATAAATCTAGGGCTTAGCTTGCCCCTCCGACCAAACCTTAACACCTTCTTCCACAGGGAAACCTTGAGAAAAACCAAGTCTCCCACCGCATACTCGATCTCTCTCCTCTTGAGGTCAGCATACGATTTTTGCCTATCCGCCGCTTCCTTCAACCGATCCCTAATTATCTTTACTGTATCCTCGAAGTCGTTCACCAAACTCAGTCCAACAAGTTGGAGTATGACATCTTCGCCCATAAAGTGCTTCATAAGGTGCCATTCCTATACTTGCCTGATAGCTGTTATTATAAGCAAATTCAACTAATGGCAAGTAATCCTCTCAACTACCTCGAAACTCAATTACACACCCTCTCAACATATCTTCCAAAACTTGAATCACTCTCTCTGACTGACCGTCAGTTTGAGGGTGAAATGCCGTACTAAAGTTCAACCTTGAACCTAGCGCTTCATGCAACTTCTTCCAAAAGCAAGACGTAAAACGAGGGTCTCTATCAGATATAATAGAGACTGGAACTCTATGTAACTTCACAACCTCCGCTATACACAACTTAGCTAGCTTCTGTAATGAGTAGTCAGTTCAGACCGATAAAAAGTGAGCTGACTTAGTTAACCGATCTAAAATAACCCACACAGAGTCCTTCTTAGCAGGCGTTAAGGGTAGCCCGCTAATGAAATCCATAGTGACTCGCTCCCACTTCCATAGTGGAATCTTAACCGGTTGGAGTAACCTTGATGGTAGTTGGTGTTCCGCTTTCACCTGTTGACATACCAAACACTTGCCCACAAACTCGGTAACCTCACGTTTAAACCCTGGCCACCAATACAACTCTCGCAAACCCCGATACATCTTGTTACCACCGGGGTGCATAGCATAGGGACTACTATGCGCTTCTCGAAGTATAGACTTCCTTAGCTCCTTGTCTCTTGGCACACAAATCCTACCATGAAAACATAACAACCCATCATTATTCAACCCAAAATCCGTCACTTCACCACCCCCAACTTGTTTGAATCGAGAACTCAAAGTTTCATCCAAAGGCTGCTTCACCTTAATCTGATCCACCCACAACTGTTTCACTTGCAACTCGGCCAGCAAACTACCATCGTCAAATAGACTTAACTGAGCAAACATCACCCTCAAGTCCATCATAGCTCTCTGACTTAGGGCATCTGCCACCACATTCGCTTTGCCTGGATGATACTCGATCGAGCAATCATAATCCTTTAATAGCTAGATCCACCAACGTTGCCTCAAATTCAATTCTTTCTGAGTTGAGAGGTACTTCAAACTCTTATGGTCCGTGTAGATAATGCACCTTTCCCCACACAGGTAATGTCTCTAAACCCTAAGGGCAAACACTACTGCTGCCAATTCTAAATCGTGGGTTGGGTAATTCCCTTCGTGAGCCTTAAGCTGAAGTGATGCATACGCAACCACCTTCCCTTCTTGCATCAAAATGCAGCCCAAGCCCACGTCTGACGCATCACTATAAACCGTGAATCCTCTCACAAACCGCCTGTAATACCCAGCCAAACCTAAAAAACTTCAAATTTTCGACACCGTCCTAGGTGGCTTTCAATCCAACACTACTTCCACCTTCCGGGGATTAACCCTAATTCCTCCAGCCAAGACCACGTGTCCTAAGAAAGTAACTTCTTTCAGCCAAAAATCGTACTTGCTAAACTTAGTATACAGTTGCTTCTCCCTTAAAATCTACAACACAATCCTTAAGTGTGCATCATGATCATCCTCCGTCCCTGAGTATACTAAGATGTCGTCTATGAAAACTACTACGAACTGGTCTAAATAAGGTTGAAAAACTCGATTCATAAGATCCATAAAAGTTGCCGGTGCATTTGTCAAACCAAACGGCATTACCAAAAACTCGTAATGTCCATAACAAGTTCAGAAGGCTGTCTTAAATACGTCTGCTTCCTTAACCCTTAGTTGATGGTACCCTGAGCGCAAGTCAATCTTTGAGGCTCCCCTAAGTTGATTGAAAAGGTCATCTATCCTAGGCAAGGGTACCTATTCTTAATGGTTAACTTGTTTAGTTGCCGATAATCGATGCACATCCTAATGGACCCATCTTTCTTTTTCACGAATAGCACTGGTGCTCCTCATAGAGCCACACTAGGCCTAATAAACCTGCGGTCCAATAACTCTTGAATATGGGCCTTCAATTCCCCTAATCCTTTGGTGCCATCCTATAAGGTGCAACGGACACAAGTGCCGTACCCGGTAACAGCTCTATTCTAAACTCCACCTCCCTAACAGGGGGTAACCCAGACAATTCCTTCAGAAAAACATTAGGGAAATCCCTTACTGTTCTTAAATCCTTAACGGTACCACTCTTAGCTTCCACATCACTGATATAAGCTAAATAAGCCTCACAGCCCTTCCTAACCAACTTCTCCGCTTTTAGATCCAAAATCACGTTCGACAGATAGTCACGTCGCTCTCCAATCACCACTATTCCTCATCTTCCACGGTTCTTAACACCATCCGCTTCGCGGCACAATCTAAAGTTGCTCGGTGCCTTGTCAACCAATCCATACCTAAGATAAGCTCAAACTCACCAAAGGGTAATTCCATCAAATCCCCTAGAAAAGTACTCCCTTGAACTACCAACGGTACATCCTTAAAAAACTTACTAACCTTCACTGACTGCCCTAAAGGACTTATCATCGTCATCTCATTCGCAACAATTTAAAACACATCCCCTAAGGTTTCAGTCCTATTGTATGCAATGTATGAATGCATTGACCCCACATCAATTAGCGCAACAAAAAGTAACTCGTGAATAAGAAACGTACCCGTTATCACATATGGATCATCTCCTTCCTCTCTGCAACGAGCAACGTAGACTAAAGCTGGCTGCCTTGCCTCAGCCTGTCCTGCACCTCTGCCCGGTACTCCCCTTCCACGACCTATGCCATTACCACCTCTAACCTGACCACGGCCACTAGGGGGTTGTAGACCACCTCTCAGCGGCTGACCTCTGCCATCGACCTGCACCTGATCTGACCTTCTAGGGCAATCTCTAATCTTATGTTCCATGGATCCACAACATAAACAGGCTCTTAACCTCCGCCAACACTCACCCGCATACCTTTTTCCATACACAGCACAGGGCGGTCTCCCAAAGTTAACAGCAGCAACAGGAGCCTCAGCTTTAACTGGCACATTCACCTTAGCCCTTCTTACGGGCCTCTGTCCAGCCCCCATAGCTTCTGAGTTCTGTTTATTCTTGCCCCTCTCCTTCTCACGGTTGAGTCGCTCCGTGCGCTTCACTTCCTCTGCTATCCTAGCTTTCTCTACTAAAATCGCAAAGTCCTGCTCCCTCTGTGAAGCTATGAGCACCCTAAGGTTATCTCTTAACCCATTCTCAAACTGCACACACTACCCATACTCTGTTGCGACTATTCCCTTAGCATAGCGACTTAAGCGCAAAAACTCAGCCTCATACTCAGCCACTGACTTGTCTCCCTGAATCAAGTTTAGAAACTCCTTCCTTTAGGCATCCACATAGCCCACTCCAACATATTTCCCCTGGAATGCTGACTTAAAGAACTCCCAGCTGATCTAGTTTGGTTGGTTGGCCTCTTTCACGGTCAACCACCACTGATACGCCTCCTCTCTCAGTAAGGATAGCACCCCTTTCAGCTTTTGTTCTGACGAGCAATCCAGATCATCCATTATTCTCTCCGTGGCTTCCAACCAGTATTTAGCCACGTTCAGGGCCACTCTAGCCACACCTTTAAAGGTCTTCGCCCCATTAGCTCGGAGTCACTTTGGGAGCAATCCACGATTACCCATTCCATTATTGGGTCTAGCAACCCTTTCTAAGATCCTTAAAATAGCCTGTGACAAGGCATCCTCTGTAGCGGCAGCCCGCTCATAACGCTCTGCCTCTGCCACTGGTGAGGCCAGCGCTTCTTTTGTGCCAACATTGGACATGTGGCCTGACTCAGACGACTCAGCCCTAACGCTTCCACGACCTCTACCACGGCTTCTTCCACCTCTTCTAGCGCTCATCGTTGCGTATTTTTGAATTAACTAATTTTATGAAACTTTAGTTCATAATTCTACTGGTTAAGGCTTATGTATTATGAAATTAATAATTTAAAAGTCGTTTCGCCGTTGCGATTCCACTACAGGCTCAAGTTCCCTATGGGCTTAGGTCTTTAAGAACCTATTGTTTAAAGTAGCCCACTATCAAAGTACAATTCAGAAATTTAATCAATGTAATGACAGAAGAACTTACTTGGCTCGGCGTTAAGGGCTCGGTGAACCACACTTTAAGAAACCTGCAAAAACTTATTAATCTACTTATTTTTAAAACCCAAAATCTATGACCCATTTCACAGTCTGAACTTTACAACCGGAGCTCTGATACCACTAAATGTAACACCCCAAACCCAGCCTAAAGGTTAGACCTGAATCTGGCGATGTCATATTGAAAGGTTGCTTTCAAAATGATTTAGTAAAAAAAAACTTAGTTCAAAACGAAGTAAGCTTGGTAGGAATTTACTTAGTTAAAAAACCCAAAAAAATTTAATAAAAAATAAGCATGTTTATTAATTATAATAATAAATCCCAAGTAAATAGTAATTTCAAAGATACATACCTTATTACATCATAGTGAAAACTTAAAAGTAGCTATCATAAACACTTAATAACATTATATTTAAAATTCCTAAGTGACTTGTAGTGTGGCTATCTCCGAGTCCTCTCCCACGTTGAGCCGTCTACTGTGGAACACCTGAAACATTAATAATAAGGGCGTGAGTTTCGAAACTCAGTGTGGACGACCCTTGGCAATCAAATCAATTCATTATACACATATCACATTGGGCCTAAGCCCTAACAATAACGGTGGTCTGGCTTTAGCCCACAATGACCTCATAGCATATCGGAATTTCATGAATGCATATGTTCCCATCCCAAATCCAACCGCTACACACCACCCGTACCAGCCTAACACACCTGTGGGGATGTCTACATCAACCCACCCAACCTCTATACTCCAAAGGTAGCATCGATTGCGGCACACTCATGTTGCAGCAAGGCTGCTATATATATATGCGGTGTAGCAAAGCTACTCGGTGGCTTATAAGCCTACGGTGGATCCACAGTCGTCAAGCGACTATGCGATCCTCAAATCACTTCCTCCATATTTAAACCTACCCAAGTGCAACATACAATTCATGAATGCATCAAGCACATTTCCACACATTTCCACATATTAAGCACTTAGGGGTATTTCGGTCATTTCACTACCCAGGGGTATTTTCATAAAACTACCCTATAAGGGTATTTCAGTATTCCTACCTACGAAGGTGTTTTAGTAGTTCTAGCCTACAGGGCATTTTCGTAATTCTAGCTTAGAAGGGTATTTTCGTAATTTAAGCTTATAAGGGTATTTTTGTAATTCCACCTTAGAAGGGTATTTTCGTAATTCTAGCTTAGAAGGGTATTTTCATAATTTTACCTTAGAAGGGTATTTTCATAATTTCCTAGTGGCACGAATTTTAATTAAGGATTTTGGCCCATCAACAAGTCATCGCGGCTAAGGTGAACGGATACTATGCACCAGGTAGGATTCAAGAGAAGAGGAGGTAGGTCACTCGGACCGCTTAAGTACCAGGCTCTTCCATGATCCAATCCTAGACATGTATATGTCGGTTACCACACCTTAGTCTATCAACTTGTCTATAGACATGTTTATTACTTAATTAAGTTTTATGAAAATTTGAGAGTCCATTTAGTTAGGCCTAAAGTCCATTAAACCCTAACATGCATTACTACAACCCCATAAAACCCAAACATGCTTATTAAGCCCATTAAGCCCAAACATACTTATGTAACCCATTAGGCCTGTTCATAACTCAATCATACAATCATACATGTCAATTCAACATAATATCTCATATAACAATTTTGCCAATTTGGGCCGAAAAATTCGGCAGGCCCATTCAGGATTTCAGGATTTTCGACTTTTTCCGTTTGGTCGTGTGTGTCGTGTATGTACACACCTGGTTGATGACCCGTACTACACTATCCTCAGCCTTGACCTACAATCAAAACCACTTTCCAATCAACTCTAAACCTTACTAAAACTTTATCAAATCCCAAAACCTTACCGTAACCTTACCGTGTACCTTTGACTTTTCTAGCCTTTCCTTAGCGAATAGTCTCAAATACTCTTAGCCGATGCCCAACCCAAACGAGCACACCACAAAGCGAAAGGGATTAGCCAAGAAAGGTATGCTTACTCTCCTCATGGTTTGCTCTATTTAAAGCTAGCTCTTTACCTATTCTCATATTAGCTTCCTGATGTGGGATTCTCCATCAATCCTCTAAAAATTAAAGCATTAGTAAAATAATCAACCTTTGCGTACCAAGGGATTCGAACCAAACATGCCACACCACCACCACTAGGACACAAGCTCTTTTGTGTCATAAGTTCAACACATTAAACTTTAAAGCCTACCTACTTGCTTCCAGATTTATTTAAAAGAAAAACCAAAATAAATTACAAGAGCCAAGACTTGAACCTTGGACCCCTTGCTTCCTCTATGGCGTCACTTCCTTGTCCCCTAAGTGGCGCCACTTTGCCACTACACCGCACTTCTTTTTGTGTCTTATTTTTCCCTAATTTATTTATAAGTCATACCACTTGAGATCAGGGTTCCACTAAGGCTAAAAATTAAAATTTTATCCTAAGGTTCTCCCTATTCCTAAAGCTTCAAATAACCTTTATACAGTCTACAATTAATATTCCAACACTGCTAATTACCAAGGCTATCCTCAAAGCACAAATGATAAGGTTTTGGGATTTGGGGTGTTACAATTTTTCAAAGTTAAACTACTGCCGTTGTCCAAAACTATTTTACTACAAAATGTTGATTTCCAAGTTTATAACACCCTTATTTGCTTTCTGTACAATTTTTCACTTCATTTTCTCTTATTCTTATTATTTCTCAACAGTAAGAAATTTTGGCTTTTCGCCAAATCCCATTTTCTACATTTCGGGTACACATATGTATCGTCTCCGACACGTAAGCACTCCCAAGCACTCCAAAGCCTAAAAATCATTATACAAAACCTCAGTTTAGCCATTTAAAGAATAAAACAAATGAATTTTGCGTTAAGGAATTACCGAAAACTTGACCTACCGCCGACAGAGAACCCTTGTAACCATTTATCAATCCCTGAACGAATTTATTGCTCAAAGACCTTCAATTTCAAAAAAAGATTGAGATTCCCTCTCAAATGATACACAAATATGAGAGAAAGGAAAGAACTATGTACCAAAACCGTACCAATGCAATTCTTAACGCAAGAAGGGGACAATAATAAAAAAATGAAAAAAAGAGAACAGAGAAAAAAATGAGGATTCAAGGAGAATTTTGGCAAGAGTGAAAGAAAAAAAAAACAAAACTGAAGAAGAAGAACAGAGAATTTTGATGTCAGCAAAACAGGAGGAAGACGAAAGAAAGTTCAAGGGGACACTACTCCTATGCACATCCCTTACTTTTCTCTCCACTAACCCACACAACTCAACTACCTTAGAGTCTAACTACATCGACACACCATTAGTGCGCATAGTAAAAATTAAACCCACGTTTACATAAATACTCGAACACTGGACCTCCTATACTCCAACACTCCGCTTGTCTACTAAACCAGCAGGCCCATTCTAATATGTACTTACCAACTATTAAACTTAAACCCTTTAGGCCAAGTTAAGGCTTTATTTATTAAAATACTAACATTTGTCAAAGTCATGGCTTGAACTTGGGACCTCTCACACCACCCAGAGCACTTAACCATTGAAGTAGACAAGTATTTATGTCACATATTCACAAAAACCAGAATTAAAAATTTTGGGGCATTACAATTCTACCCCCTAAGAGAGTATTTCGTCCTTGAAATTTACCTGAACAAAACAGATGAGGATACTGCTGACGCATCTCATCCTCAGGCTCCCACGTCGCCTCTTCAGCACTATGATTATGCCACAGAAACTAGCTCTTCCTCAAAGGTCAAGCCTGACCTAATCTCAATTTCCTCTACAGGAACAACATGCATGGGATCAGAGCGGTAGTGCCTCAACATCAAAACGTGAAATACATCATGAATTCGGTCTAACTTTGGAGGTAACTTCAACTGATAAGCAACCGGTCCCACTCGCTTCAGAATACAGTAAGGTGCAATAAACCTAGGATTCAACTTGCCCTTACAACCAAACCTCAGAATCTTCTTCCATGGCAAGACCTTTAGAAATATTAAGTCCCCCACAGAATACTCAATCTCATGTCGCTTTAGGTTTACATAGGATTTCTATCTGTCAAATGATGCTTTCAAATGATCCCTAGTTAGTCTAACTTTATCCTTAGTCTCAGCAACTAATTCAAGATCCAGAATACGTCGTTCACCTAACTCAGTCCAACACAAGAGAGTACGACACTTACAACTATACGGTACCTCATAAGGTGCCATCTGGATGTTAGACTGGAAGCTGTTATTACAGGTAAACTCCACTAGCGACAGATAATCCTCCCAACTGCCTTAGAAATCAATAGCACAACTTCTGAATCTAAGCCTTAAGCTTTACAAGCTCTTTTGGTGCCATTCGATAGGGAGTGATGGACACCGAAACTGTACCTAGAAGTAGCTCAATCCCAAATTCCAACTCATGATTTAGAGGTAACACCAGTAGCTCCTCAGGAAAGACGTCTGAAAAATCTTTTACCATTTTGATATCCTTAACTGTAGAATCCTCAGATTCCGAAACATTTACGTAGGCTAAGAATGGCTTACATCCCTTACGCACCATCTTATCTACCACCAGTGTAGAGATCACATTAGATAAGTAATTTCGGCATTCTCCAATCATGACTACCTCCTTATCCTCCTCAGTCCCTAGTACGACCCTCTTAGTCGTATAGTCTAAGCTAACATGATGCTTGACCAACTAGTCCATCCCCAGAATTAGGTCAAACTCCCCAAATGGAAGCTCCATCAAATCAGACAGGAAGATTACACCTTGTATCTCTAAAGGAATGTCCTTATATAGTTTGCTAACTTAACAGATTACCCTAACGGGCTCATTACCTTAACCTCACTCGTAGTGCTCTCAACTGAAATCCCCAAGTTTCTAGATATGTTTCTAGCTATGTATGAGTGAGCAGACCCTATGTCTATCAAGGAAATATACGGTACATCAAAAATAAAGAACGCACTCGTGATGACGTCCAAAGCACCTCCATCCTCTTGGCGACGAGCAGCATAAACTAGGGTCGGTTGCCTTACCTCATCCTGTCCAACACTTCTACCTAGTGCTCTCTACCAACAACCCATACCATTACCACCTCTAGCTGTCCATGGCCTCTCGGTGTATACTACACTACCCTCTGCGGATGTACCATACTAGTACCCAGAGCTTGCATCTGATCGGTCCTCAGTGGACACTCCCCAATACGGTGCTCCAATGACCCACACCGTAAGCACGCCCCAATTCTTCTCCAACTCTTGCCCTGATGGCATCTACCACAATCAATACATGGCGCAGTCCAGTAACAGTAATAGGGGCCCTAGCTCTAACTGACCGATCAGCTCTGGCCTTTTTCTTGGGCCTCTGTACAGAAATAGAGGGCTCTGAATCCCTCTTGTTCTTACCCCTCTCGCAGTTATGGTTCTGGTGCTCAGCGTGCTTAACCTCGTCGGCAATCTTCGCCTTCTCCACTAGTGCAAAAAAATCATGTTCCCTCTACGGAGTTATAAGGACTCTCAAATAATCATGAGCCCATCCTTAAAATAAATACATCACTCATACTCAAAGACCACCATACTCGCGCATAGCGGCTCAATCGCAAGAACTCAGCCTCATACTCGGCTACTAATTGATTTCCCTGAGTTAGATTCAGGAACTCCTTCCTACGGGCATCGACGTAGCTCACCCCCACATATTTCCCCTAAAAGGCAGTCTTAAAGAACTCCCAAGTCAGACTTTTGGGCTGAGTGCCCTCCTTAATTGTGAGCCACTACTGATAAGCCTCATCCATCAACAGTGAGACTACACCCTTTCATTTCTGCTCTAAGTTGCAGTCCAAGTCATCCATGATCTTCTCTATGGCCTTAGTCCAATACTTGGCCACATTAGGGGCAACTCTAGTGACACCCTTGAAGAGCTCAACTCTAGGCCAGAGTTGTTCCGTAACTGACCGTCGGCCCCCAAATTCAGTATTGGGCCTAGTGACCCTCTCCAAAATCCTTAGTATAGCCTGGGACAATGTGTCGTTCCCAGCCATGCAATCTTGAGACCTAGTCTCAGTAGCAAGCGACACTGACGTCTCACTCGTATCCAAATTTGGTATGCTACCCAGTGAAGAGGACTCAACTGGAGCTCCTCTGTGGCCTCTACCTCGGCCTCTAGTACCCCGTCTGTGGATACCTCGTGCGCTCATTGTCTAATCACATTTATTTGTATTAAAAATTTTATGAATTAGTTATAGTTCTAGTGTTTATTAATAAATGTTTTATGTAAAACAGTATCGGTTATTCAGAGTTCATTTTTGTAAATTGCAGTCTCGTATAGTTTTTAGTTTCTCTACAATTTTCAGTATACACTAACTAGAGTGTTTTCATGACAATTTACTATCTATAGTAGTTTTAGAATATACTATCCACAAGAGTTTCAGTTTAAAGTAAGGGACAGTTCAGAATACTTACAGGATCAGTGCTAGAGACTCGGTGTACCACAAACTCAGTCAAATAATTTAAAATCATTTGTAAGTCAATTCTTTGAAAGCGCACTTTCAAAACCCAAAATCTATAGCAAAATTTTGTAACCTAGCTCTGAGACCACTAAATGTAACACCTCAAACCCGGCCTAGACGTTATGGCCTAAAATGTTCAGCATGTTCATTCTCATCACAAGAATAAATCAAGATATCATCTATAAATACCACCATAAACTTATCCAAGTATGGCCTAAAAATTCAGTTCATGAAGTCCATAAATACAGTTGGGTTAGTTAAACTGAAAGGCATCACAAGAAACTCATAGTGTCCATACCTTATTCTGAAAGCGATTTTCGGCACATCGGACTCTTTCACCCTTAGTTGATAGTATCTAGATCTCAGATCTGTCTTTGAAAATACCTTTGTCCCTTTTAATTGGTCAAATAGATCATCAATTCTTGGTAAGGGGTACTTGTTCTTTATTGTTACCTTATTGAGTTGTCTATAGTCGATACAAAGTCTTATCGATCCATCATTTTTCTTTACAAACAACACGGGAGCACCCTAAGGAGGAAAACTAGGCCTCACAAATCCTTTGCCTATCAACTCTTGTAGCTACACTTTCAATTCCTTTAGCTCAGTCAGAGCCATCCTATATGGGGCTATAGATATCGAGGCAGTCCCTGGCAACATGTCAATGGCAAACTCTATTTCTCTTATAGGAGGTATCCCCAGTAATTCACTGGAAATACATCTGGAAACTCACAAACCACTGGTACTGATTCAACTTTCAATTCAGACTCTTTCGTATTCAATACATATGCCAAATACGCCTCATAACCCTTTCTCAAATACCTCTGAGCAGTCATTGATGAAATCAAAGTAGGCGATTCACTAGACTCATCCATTTCAACCTCGAGGATTTCACCATTTTCAGTTAACTAAGGGATAATACGCCTCATCTATTTCATCCATGCCCAAAATGGCATCAAACTCATCAAATGGCAATAGCATTAGATTGGCCAGAAAACAGTGACCTCAAATCACTAAGGGACAATTCTTGCAAATCTTATCAATTAACACACATTTGCCTAGAAGGTTTGACACTTTAATCACAAACTCAGTTGACTATATAGGCAATTTCATATTATTTACCAATTTCATACAAATGTAAGAATGTGTAGACCGGGATCAATCAGTGCAATAATATTAACATCATAAAGAGAAAATGTACCAGTGATTACATCAGAGGATGATGCTTCTTCCCGGGCATGAATGACATAAGTTCTTGCAAGCGCTCTAGCCTCCAATCTTGTAGCTAAATCTCTACCTACGCCCTTGCTACTAGCTCTGTCTTTCACATTTCTGATAGGCCTCCCTCTAGTAGCTGTATTACTCGGTCTAGCATTCTAAGTAGTTTCCTTTGTCGCTATTTCAGGACAATCATTGATAAAGTGATCTTGGGAGCCACATTTGAAGCAAGCCCCGATGATCATCCAACACTCACCGGGATGTCTCCTACCATAGTGTTGACATTCGGGGTGTAACAGCCCAATCTGGACCCTAGTCGGAAAGTGGTTTTGGAACTACATACCCGAGTCTAAAAAATGTTTTGATATTATTTTCTGTGTCTATGCTGTATGAATTTGCATCTGTGAAATGTTTGTATATTAATTTGATTGTTTTTGTGCTTAATTGTGGAAAAGGATTAAACTGGTTGAAGGTGAAGTTAGCATTCCACATGTGAAATGTTCCTTTTGTATATGGCTTTTTAATATAAGGGCCTTATGTGGCAATTAACCCATTTGAAGCATGAGTGGTCATAAATGACCTTAGACTATGTGTTTGTTAAATAGTTTTAATGAGGGACAAAATGGTAAACTAATAATTTATATTCATTAAACAAAATCAAAGCATGAAATTAGTCATTTGTGTCCATCTTTAATCGATTTTTATCAAGAAAATAAAAGGAGAAAACCATTTAATGGTTCAGCAATTGTAAACCTTGATTAAGGTATGGAATTTTCGTCTATTTTTGATAATTTTTATGTTTCTGTGATCGTTGCTTCGTGTTCTTTCATGCCCATGTCTCAATTTCTATTTTTAATAAAGTTTGTAAATAGTGCCATCATTGATTTCATGAGCTTTGTGATGAATTTGAGTGTATAAATATGAGTAGATGATGAGTTTATAAGATTTGCCATGAAATTTTGATGAATTTGGGCTACATGGACTTATTTGTGAAAATGCTACCTTGGAAAGACTAAATTATGAAATGGGTATGATAAATGGGCCTATATGAGAACTATGAAGTTTCGGCTAGGCCAATGTGTAAAGAAATTATGTTTATTTGATGATTTGTGAATTAGGGACCAAAGTGTTAAAATGTGTAAATGTGAGGGTTAAAATGCAAATTACCCTAAATGTGTGATTTTGGATTGAATTGAATGAGATGATAGATTGAATGATTGAATCTGAATTTGTTTAGATCAAGAACAAAGAAAAACGGACTTAGATCGAGGGAAGTCCAAAATCGTCGATTAGTCGACTCGCATCCGTTAACTCCGAACGAGGTAAGTCAAATAACAAATATGTGTTATATTAACTATCTGATAATATTATTTTGAAATAATAAACTGAATTGAATGGCCTTAAGAGCCTGACTGGGAAAGTTAGAATCGTATTCGATTGAGAAATGATGAAACAAGATCATGTAAGACCTCGTCCGGGACGAAGGCATTGATTTGTGATAGTGTGTAAGACTGTGTCTGGGACACTGGCATCACTTACAACTCGTGTAAGACCCTGTCCAGGATAGTGGCATCGACAGTGAATAACATGTAAGATCGCGTCTGAGACGTCGGCATTATATATGGCCTATCTGAATTCTGTATATTTTTGAACGACTCGAAGAGAACATTTGTTAAACGGGCAAATGCTTACCTTATATGTCTGATTCAGGTACGTACGTATCGTACGAAAGTCTGAGTAGAGAGATTCTGATTGCTAATGATCTGTTAAATGTGAAATTTGTATGGAAATATGGAATCGAGATATGAAATGCATATGAAATTTGGATGAAGGTTTGTTTCATGAATTGGCATGAAATGGATATGTGTATTCGCTCATGGTTGGCACATTATGTGTATTTATAGTTGAATTATGTGTATTTGACTTACTAAGCTCTTAGTAGCTTACTCTGTTTGTATTTTCTACTATTTTACAGTTTTCGTCGCTACTGAAGGCTCGGGAACAGTCAAGGATCGTCACACACTATCGATTTCATCTTTGGTACTTTTGAGATTTATAAATATGTGAATTTTGGCATATATAGGCTAGAAAGTCTTTGTTAAGCTTTGAGATGTTAAAATGTTATCTTATGTGAATGCTTAGCAAAGGATGCTTTAAAAATGCTATATTTGATAAATGGCAAGGTAAGGTTTTGGTATGTGAATTATGAAGTCTTGTGGCTACTTATATGCTTGTTTGAAGAGTTGGTAATTGAGGCATATGTGTTGCATATCTATGCTTGTAGATTTGACCCTTAGTTGGGTCGCAAATTGGCTTAAATCAAGCCTATATTTGTACCACACGGCCATGAGACACGGGCGTGTGCTCCAGCCGTGTAAACCCTACATCTTAGTGCTTTAAACAAATTTTACGCACGGTCTAGACACGGGCGTGTCTGGTAGCCGTGTGGCAGTTAACAGTGTTGGCCACTGCCTAAACACACGGGCGTGTCTGGTGACCATGTGAGGTTAGTCAGTTTCAACCATGGGCTGAGTGTTTTGGGTGTGTCTAGTGGGCACGACTGTGTGTGTGTACATGGGCTAAGGGCACGGCTGTGTGTCCATAACTTGAGAAAATTTCTAAATGTTTCCCTTATCTTTCACATGTTTGCAAATTGATCCTAAATGAATGTATGTACCATTACATGAGCTTTAAAGCATGATTGGTGAATGATTATAGAACTATGCTATTGATATTAAAGTTCAAAATTTGTCTATTTTGATCTATGTTACAAGTCCGTAATGCCCCTTACCTATTCCGGCGACAGTTACGAGATAGGGGTGTTATACGGGGTTACTTGGCTTAACATTGCCAACACTAGCTACAGAAGTGATCTGAACCTTAGAACCTGTATTTTGTCTCCCACGAGTTCTACTTGGATTTCTGGCTGAAACGGTCGAACGATTATGCACATTTCTCACTTTCTTTGACGAAGGCTGAAAAGTCTTACTCATCGATCTCTTCTTCAGATCTCTAGTATCTAATTCAGCTTTTCTCTTTTCCTTACATAATTCCTCTACTTTGCAAGCCCGGTCAATTAACACAACAAGTTCCTTTAGTTCCAAAATCCCCACATACAATTTGATGTTTTCATTAAGGTCGTCCTCAAATCATTTACACATAATTTCTTCTGTAGAAACACATTCCCGAGCGTACTTACTGAGTCGGACGAATTCTCTCTCGTACTCGGACACTATCATTCGACCTTGTTCCAGCTCTAAAAAATTCCTTTCACTTTTGATCAATAAAATGCTGACTTATATACTTCTTCCGGAACTCTACTTAGAAGAAGTCCCAAGTAACTCTTTCTTTAGGTACTAATGAGACTAGCGTTTTCCACAACTGATATGCTGAGTCTCTTAGAAGCGATATGGCACATTTTAAACACTCCTCGGGTGTGTAAGAGAGTTCATCAAATACCTGGATAGTGTTTTCGAGCCAAAATTCCGCTCTCTCAGGGTCATCATCAACACTAGCTCTAAACTGCACAGCCCTATACTTACGAATCTTGTCAACAGGGGGCTTACTCAATCTCATCATTTCCACACCTTGTGGAGCTACAAGAGTCAGTTGATGGATGGGAGGAGGTGGGGGAGGTTGAGCATTCATATTCGCCCGAATGAACTTCATGTACCATTCACTCATTTTGTGGAGAAAGGCTTCTCGAGCCTCTTCTCCCTGACTGGATTCTACGTTTCTACTTTCGGGTAGCGCGGTCCCTTGAGCGAGAGCCGGCGCATTACTTCCTGCGTCGTCAGCCACAGTTGGGTCAGGATCTATTTACTATATAAAAATGAAATTTTAAAAGATTAGGAGCCATCACACTATCAAAATTCATATTTATGGCATGTATAGCTAGACTCTTACACTTGCTATGTTAGTTTGAAAACCGACTAAACCATAGCTCTGATACTACTAAATGTAACACCCCTTACCCATATCTGCCGAATTAGGGTATGGGGCATTACCGGACTTACACTCACACAATCAGTTGATTTCGACACATAATTTCCACATAAAATTAAAAAAATTCATTCTTATTCTTAACGTTCTTATCATGGGCCTACGAGGCCCAGAAAATATATTGGGTATGATCCAGAACCAAACCGAAACTTTTTGGACACTTAGAAAAATTTTACTCAAAACAGGGCACACACCCGTGTGGGTAGGCCGTGTGGTCGCACACGCCCATGTCCCCAGCCCCTGCGAAATTATTTTTCAATTTGAACCTACAGGGGTTTTTCACATGGCCGAGCACACGCCCGTGTCCTAGGCCGTGTCCTTCACACGGTCAAGTACACACCCATGTCTTTACCTGTGTGCAAAAACTTGGGTATTCTATTTCTGACGTCAGCATGCAATTTACGTCACACGGCCAAGCCACACGCCCGTGGGCTAGGCCTTGTCTGTCACACGGTCGAGACACACGGCCGAATCTCCACTCGTGTGTTTACTACTGGGCATTTAATTTTCATTAATTTTGTTGTAGGAGACACATCGCTTACCAACACGCCCATGGTGTTGGCCGTGTGTCACACACAGCCTAGACAAACGCCTATGTGTCTACCCCGTGTGGACAATTATAGGCTATTTTCCAAGCCAATTGCCACCTTGAAACACATACAACCAAATACCAAATTTTGTCAATACTCAACATAACATAAAAAATCCATTCAAACATCCACAATTTGACATTCATACACTAATTTCATCTACCATCATCAAGCACACACATCACACCACATTCCATATAAACATTACAAGCTTGCACCTCAATACATTACATCATTTTAGCAAAATATAACTTACCCATATATGGCTCATTTCAAATGGCCAAATACCAAATAATCATTGACAGCATTGGACCCCAAAGAACTATGACATATAACCAAAATATTAGACTACCTATACATGCCATAATTTCAAAGTTTAATTTCAAAATACCAAAATGGTTGTTAATAGTGTTGATGGAATCCCGTTGATCACCGAACCTTGAATTAGCTTGACGAACCTATAAGGGAAGGGAAAAGAGAAGGGGTAAGCTATAAAGCTTAGTAAGTCTTTATGCAAATAATAGGCATCTAAAGCTTAAAATACATATCTAAATAAAATAAGTTTCACTATTATCACTTTTGTAAGTATAAAATCATCACTTACTCATATGGCCTTACCACATGATTCAATATACACATTTAGCACTTAGCACAGATGATATTTTTCACATAACTTACACATACACATTCTTAACACACAGTCAAACTTTATAGCATCCAATTATATTTTATCATATTAGTTCAAATACCCGTTGAACCATGCAGAATCCTAAAGGATACTCGAAAAATACACAAAAGTGCCACTCATATTGTAGTCGAAGCTACCACTGGCATGTAGCCGAAGCTACCAATGGTTTGTAGTCAAAGCTACCACTTATCACATATCATATAAAAGCTAATCATTGAGCTATTCACGGGCCTGCTCACACAAGCTGACGGTAGAGTCGAAGATACTTAGTGCTGCTCACACAAATTGATAGGTATTTGCAACAAATACAGGATTACCTAGCCATTGGTAGTTGAACTAAACCAGCACTCAAAATCGCATATACAATTGATCACTTACAATAGGTTCCTAGTGACATGTCACTCGTATCCTAGTCGATTCTTAAGGCTCAATCGGGCTTTCCACACTTATCGATTTTTATCAATATACATAATTTGCAATTCATCACAATATTATAAATATTAAAATAATTAAAAATAATTAATCAATATCAACACAACTCACTATTTACACATAAACTTATCTCGGTGTCAAATTACGATCCTTTTCAACTTAGTCTGGGACCTTACCTTTCCCCTGGTCAAGGTCATTTTCGTATCTTTCTTGATCTATAACATCAATTTTAACTTATTTAATAATACATTACTCAATTTGACACAAAATTATCCTATGGTAAACTTTACCATTTTATCCCTAACTTTGTCAATTTTTACACTTTAGTCCCTAGGCTCGTAAAATAAAATGTATCCATTTTTCTACATTCTCAAGCCTAGTCGACTCTTTTTCTCTCTTATAACAGCCCATATGTTTCAATATTTCTATAACGCCCTAAAATTGGGCCTAGAAGTTTTGGGCCAAAATGGGCCGTGTGGGCCCAATAGGCTTGTAGGCCCCACAAGGGTGTTTGTCATTAGACATGCAGGAATTAATAGACCGGCTGTGTCATACACATGGCTATGGTTAAACCTAGCTTAGCAGGCCATACGAGCACGTGGGTCCCACTTGGGTTACGTAATGGGCCTGGGGCCCATATAAACTGAATTACATGTTGGTGTGATGGCTAGGAGGTTTGCGTGATGGCTAAAAGGTTTGTATGTGTATGGGAGTGTTGGAGAAGTCCTGGGTTCAAACCTGGGCTTTAGTAAAATTTTTGGTTTTAGGTGAATAAACCCTAGGTGCGTGGAAGTAGGCCTTCTAATTAATTAAGGATAAAATATGACACAAAGAGAGCTTATGGTCTAGTGGCAAGGTGGCGTGATGTGTAACTGTATGGTCTAAGGTTCAAGTCTTGGCGTAGCTAGAATTTTTGTTTTACTTATTTAGCTAAACCTTGACTCTAGCTTGAAGGCTTTAAAAATAACTGTGGCTAAAATATGGCAAAAGATGGGCTTGTAATCTAGTGGCAGTGGCGTGATTAAGGATGCAAGGGAGCTTAGGTTCGAGTCTCATGATGTGCAAGGGAGTATTTATTTTATTTCCTTGCTGCATGAGAAGTGGAGTTCGATTGAAACTCTGCAAGGTTGGAATTTGAATAAGTCATGGAGGATGTTGAGGAGAGATTTGTTGAGATTATCTGAGAGGTTAGGAGAAAATCAATGAGGAATTTGAATTGTGAAATGTTAGTGCTTAATTTGGACTCGAGCTACTCATGAATTTTGGTGAGGGGAATGCTTGCTAGTTTCGGCTATTGAGAACATTTTGGGAAGTTTAGCATTTTCTGAGATCTTTTCCTTCTGTTCATTTTCGATACTTTTTTTTATTTTTTGGGGTTGTGGTTCTTTTCGCACATTATTTCTCTTTTGGTCGATTTTGTTTGGCTGATTAGGCACTTTTATTTCTTTTGACCTTATTGTTCTTTTACCTTTTTCTTGGTGAGCTTGAACATTCTTTTCTCTCATTCTTGATTTTATTCAAGTCGTATCTCCCTTATTATTTCTCTTCTTCTTTTCAGTTTCTCTTTTCAATTCTTTTCTTCCCTTCTTGATTTCTCTTCTTTTCAATTTCTTATTCAAGCTGTATCTTCCTTCTCCCTTCTCCTTTTCTGTCGTCCTTTAGTTTTGTTCTATTGACCAACGAACAGTGTTCTTCTTCTTTTTTCTCACTGGTTGTTCTCTATTGATTCCCTCCGTACCATTCTGTTTCTTCTCTAGCAAGCGTGGAGTATTCTTTGTGGCAACCGAATCTTATCTATTCTTCTGTGCTCTCAATCGATTCAAGAGGTAGTATATCTAAGTAGTGGTGTACTCTCACTTTCTTTCTTTTCTGTTGAGCTGATTATTCTTGGCTTTTAAGTGTCAATTCTCATGTTCTTTTCTCTTGTTGTTCTTTGGGCTGTGGAACTCTCGAAGGTTCAAGGAGTGACACATGATTTTGAGGAGTCAAAATCCTTCTCTTAACACTCGATCTAAGGTAAATATTATGCCTTGCACTAAGGAGATAGGTCGAATGTTCCTCCTTAGTTTCGAGATTCTATTATTTTGGGGGTAGGCTCAAGCCACGGGTATAAACAACTTTGTTTAACTGTAAATTTTTGTAGTGCAGATAACCGATAAGGGACTTCTAGTTAGCGATCTAAGGGAAATTGAGTCATTTTTCATACAATCAAGGTTAGTGACGTTAGTCGATTTGGGATTAAGTACTGATGTTCATTAACAATTGAAAAGTTTACAGGTTGCTTGGAACAAATGTAGGGTTTGAAAGCGCGTGGATCTCAGCACGTTTAGTAACAGGTGTGAATTTTTACCCTATACCTGATAGTCAGCTGAAAAGCCGAAAGAGTGTGTACGTATACTGAATAGACTGTAGATCGGCAAAAGCTGAAAAATTGGGAAACTAGCGATTGATGCCACACGAGCGTGCGATCGCACGTGTGGTAAACTGAGCCCACGAAACATGGGCAAACGACTGAATTACCTCTGAATGGTAAAATGACTGAATTACCCCTAGAAGGTAAAATGATCGAATTACCCCTGGAAGGTAAAATGACCGAATTACCCCTGGAGGGTAAAATGACCGAATTACCCCTAGAAGGTAAAATAATCGTAATACCTCTGTAGGACAGAATAACCATAATACCCTTGTAGGGCAGAATGACCATAATACCCCTGTAGGGCAGAATGAGCGTAATACGCCTGTAGGGTAAAATGACCGTAATACCCCTGTAGGGCAGAATGACCGTAATACCCCTATAGGGCAGAATGATCGTAATACCCCTACAGGGCAGAATGACCGAAATACCACTGTAGGGCAGAATGACCGTAATACCCTTGTAAGGTAAAATGACCGTATACCCCTGTAGGGTAGAATGACCATAATACCCCTATAGGGCAGGATGACCGTAATACCTCTGTAGGGTAAAATGATTGTTATGCCCTTATATTATGGGTGACTGATTTGTGCTTTGATTTGACAGTTCTTTCTAAGCATAACATTCCACATTCATGTATGATGTTTGATTGATTGAGTATGTTATATGATGTTTATATGTTTTACATACATGCACGACATGCTGCATGGGTTGGGTTATTGTTATGGAGGAAGTACTGATTTGTTAGGGTCGCACGGGTCACACGAGACGACTGTGGACCCAACGAAGGCTTAAAGCCGTATATTCGTACTAATCTGTTAAGGTCGCATGGGTCGCACTAGACGACTGTGGACCGATCGATGGCTTACTTCCGTCTATTTGACCGATGACTTTGTGCCATTCATATTATCGATTGCTTAGTGCCGTTCATTTTACCGATGGCTTGGTGCCATGCATATTATCGATTGCTTAGTGCTATCCATTCTACCGATGGCTTTGTGCCACGCATATTGTCGATGGCTTAGTGCTGTCCATTTTATCGATGGCTTTGTACCACGCATATTATCGATGGCTCAGTGCCATTCATATTACTGAAAGCTTGTGTTGTTACTAACGGCTTTGTGCCATTTTGAAGGTTTTGTGCCACTATTGATGGCTTTAAGCCACTCATTTTACTAGCAGTTATGCTGCGATTTTGATTACTGGCAGCTAAGCTGTGATTCTGTTGTCTGGTAGCCATGCTGCAATATTGGTGTGCTGGCTGGGTGGGTTGATTTTATCCCCACATGGTGTGTTGGTGGTACGGAGTGGTGTGTTGGCTGGATTAAAGTGGGTTGCACTATTTCATTGTTTGTTCTGAATTGATACTGTATTGGGCTTAGGCCCACATATGTTCTACTTCTAATTCTGTTACTGTAATGGGCTAAGGCCCATCTAATACTGTCTGCTGCAATGGGCTCAGGCCCAGACTGCTTCTATATTTTATATGTCTGACTGATTGTTTTCATATTAGGAGATTACACACTGAGTTTTCCTAAACTCACCCTATGTTTAATTTTGTAGGTAATTCCAAGCGTTAGGTGGATCGGTGCTGCGAGGGACTCGAGGGTGGCCACACTACTGCTTTCGTTTTATTTTGTTGGGCTTTTTAATTACACCTAAATTTCGTGTTGGGTTTTTGATGTAATAAGGCCTCTCTAATTTTCTAGCTTTCAGTTTAGGATTTTATTTATTATGTTTCATAACTATTAGAAGTAGAGCGCAGTATTTCAAAGCATTAACTATTTTCAAAACAACACGTTTTGGCAACTCAATTTTTAAGCTTCCGCAACAAATAATGTCTTAGAAGTAATGACGTTTTAAAAAGGTTAACAAATGACTAAGACGATATAAAAATTAACAAAGAGGCTTTAACCTTCAAACGGGTTTTTATCAACAAGAAACATGGTTTTTAAAAAGGCACTCCAATGTGACACCACTAGATTCGGGCCTAACATCTAGGCCGGGTTTGGGGGTGTTACAATTTCACACTTTATGCACATGTTTTACAAGTTTTACATTATAGTCCTTTAATGCATTTTCATGAAAAAGTTCCTAGTAAAAGTTGTTTACGACACATCAAACTTTCATTTTCTATCATTAAACATCAAAATGCTCTTATGACACACATGGGTAAATTTTTAAACATGAACCCTAGCTTAAATTAATGGTAGAAATAGCTAGGTCAAGTTACGATGATTGCAAAAATACGAAGAACATGAAAAACGACGCTAAATTTACTTACTTGTGAGCTTGAAAAGTGAAACAAAACCCTAGCTATGGAATTTGCAAATTTGGCAGCCCCTTGAAGAAGATGGACAAAATTTTGATTCTTTTTCCCTTTTTATTTCATTAATTTACCTAATGACCAAAATGCCCTTAATGGCCTTCTTTGAAAATTTTTCCTTTTATGGATATTTTTGTCCATCATGCCATAAAATGGTCAAATTACTAAATAAGGACCTCTAATTTATGACTTTATTTCAATTAAACACTAAATGCTTTTAGAACACACATTTTGAAATTTTGCAATTTAGTCCTATTACTCAATCGGGTCTTTTATCGATAAAATTTATTTACTAAATTTTCACTCATGCAATCAATCACATATTAGACCTTAAAACTTTATTGGAATAAAGTTTTCTATGTCAGATTCGTGGTCCCGAAACCACCATTCAGTTTAAGCCCTAATTTGGGCTATTACAAGTTAGGACTAAACTGAACACACACAAAAAAAATTTGAAACTTAACAAATTTTCAAAGTTTTAGAGGTCACACGCCCATGTGACCAGGCCGTGTGCCTTACAGACATTAGACACGCCTGTGTGTCTAGGCCATGGCAAAACAGGGCATACATACTGACTTGTCCACACGGCCACCAGACACGCCCGTGTGCCAGGCCGTGTGAAAATTAGGAAGGTTACTGACTTGCTCCCACGGCCAGTCACACGCTCATGTGTCCAGCCCTTGTGGCTATATGAAATGGCCTCACACGCCCGTTTTGGGTCATGTACTCGGCCGTGTCAATTTAAAGGGGTATACTGACTTGGCCACACGGCCTGGCACACGCCCGTGTCTACGACCATGTGGTCTACTTAGGTTCACTTTGAAATGGCCCTTGAACAACACAGCAAAGACACACGCTCGTGTCCCTACCCATGTGGGCACAAACTAGGCCATTTACAAGGCCAAAATGCCACCCAACTTTGGGTCCTCCCTACAAAGCATTACGTACCAAATTTTCAGCCACTTTACAACCAAAACATATACAATTATTTTCATATAAACACCAACCAATTTCATCATCATATCCAAACATAATTCCAACTCATAACATATCAATTCCGCATACAAAAATTATACTAAAGACATATTTTCATATCTCATTATAAACCATCTCAAATCATATTAATACCTTATCAAATTCAAAACCAAAAACATACCAAATTGACCATTTCATTTTGGCCATTCATGAACTCACCAAAATTACCAAATTTGCAACACATAGCATATAACAAAACCAAGCCATAATTGCAACCATGATCAAGCCATATCACATGGTAAGATATATACATTTGTCAAAACATATCCAAATTCTTCAAGCCTATACATGCCATACTTCAATTTGTAAATTTTTAAAAGGTACCAAAATCAAGTTAGATAGTGTGGTGATGATCCTCGACGATCCCCGAGCTTCTGGTAGCTTTGATATCTATCAAACAATGCAAACACACACAAATTAAGCTTCCAAGAGCTTAGTAAGCCATATACAAATAAACATATCATTAAAGCAAATATTCAACATATTATACACATGATCCATATCCAAATACATTCCCAAACCTGATTGATCACATATATATATCACATCTTTCCAATTCACCTGCACATATATCATGTTTTTCCATTCATATTTCACATATCTTAAATAACACATATCTATACCTTTCATGCTCAAATTGTAACACCCCTATCCCGTAACCGTTGTCGGAATAGGTAAGGGGCATTACCGGACTTGTAACTCATGTCAGAACAGTAAAATTTTGAACTTTTTCTTGAAATAAAGATCATTCATTTAGATAAATACTAAACACAGCCAGGGATAAAATTTAAACTTCTATAAGTACACATTCAAAAGATGCCATTTTCGCATGGCTTATATACATTAACCAAAATATTCTTTCGCTACTAGTCTATTCTATACATGCCATAAGATAATCCAAAACATAGCAGTACCAAACAGTGGATAGTGATAGTGTGACGAGTTACTGACGATCCCCGAGCAAAAGGCCAAATTCAACAATCTATAAAACAGAGAAACATAACAACAGAGTAAGCTTTTGTAAGCTTAGTAAGTCTTAAGCAATTTAAAACCATTGAATTCAAATATAACCAATTTGTTTATTTTATTCACATATAACATTTCATTTCCTTCACAGTTTAATAACTTCTTGGATGAACATGCATATTCACTTATAAGCTCATATAGTTTTATTATCTCTTTTAAATTTCACAATCATATAGCCATAGGCATTTATATACCTCAATGTCAACTTCAATTCAATCAATGTATCATTTCATATCTATAGTCACCCTTATCAGTCAAATCAAAAGGTATATCTCACAATATCCTATAATATTTCTCCATACCCGAATACCCACATATTCATATGGCATTTTCATATTTGATTTTCACTTTACAAACATGATTTAATTGCGATAGGTCTAAAATGTACAAGTATTTAACACATACCTGACCAACCCAAATACAAGTCGATCTAACGAATTCTCATATAACCTCTTTGTAGGTATACTGCCTCTTTGGCCGAATATACACAACTACACAATGTACATATAATAGATTGATTTTACCTGAATCTAAACTCATTTAAACATAGGTAAATCAGATATCTTCACATAGCACCACACATTATCCGAACAAACCATTATTAACCACATATATACAATCATGCGACTTACTCACATAAACATCACATTAAACACTTTTAGTTTAATTCAAAATAAGCTCACATGTAAGTTCATGATACATACCTGGCCCACTTAATGTACTGAACGTCTTTAATTGTTGACTTACTTCTAAATCACATAATCTTAAACCTTGCACAAATCACATTTATTAATATCAAGAGATATCACCATTCGGTCAAATAGATCAACCCCCATGTATGCACATATAATTTATCTTTTTCATCCAAACTTAAGAGCATATACACTTTCGCCCCTAAAAAGCTTCATTTCTACTTCTAATTTAATTAGACGAACTAAAATATAACATTATAATTACATTCGATTTCCATGTTTAGAATCTCATTTTCATGTTATAATCTTTCATGAACAATTTCATAGAGTCAAAACTCATTTAACATAACATGTATCCATTTCATAATTGATTCCCGAAGCACATTCATAATTCAACCGAAGTCGAATTCACATAGCAAGTAAGTATCACGTACCATACTTAACCTTGGTACACTTACAATTTCCACAATTATCATTTAACATAATTCAACAGCAGTTAGCCATACCGGTTAGGTTTAAAACCCGAATCCAGTTACCAACGCAAAGCCTACGGGACTTCTAGCCCAGATATAGTACCAACACTAAGCCTGCGGGATTTAACCCGGACAAAATCTCATAGAATATCTCATTCGTAATTCATTTGCTTCATTCGAATACAAACATATAGTATACACCTTAACTTCATGTCATAAACATCATTCAACTTTAAAACATATTTATATATATATATCCCTTTCAATAAACTTCCAACTAAATAAGAAAGTACACACATAACTTACATTCTTCTCATAACAACCATTCGGCTAAACAACATATATGTCACTTCACCTTCAATTTATAAAACTATCAACACATATTACAATTACATCGCTTACATTTATAAGATAGCCATTCAGATAACTTGCATACATTTAATATTAGCCATTTTGGCCTCACCACATATACATATCTTGTACATCAATTTCAGCAATAGCTTATGAGCAACTCAAACAGTTTTATCAATGTTTACAACAAAATCACAGATTCACTACAAGCTGTCTTCCTAAGCAACAATCATTAATTTATTTGTACCTAGAGCTACGAAATTCCAAATCGAGTGCCGTTAATTTTTCCTAAAAATAGACTTATATATCTTCTATCCAAAAAATTTTCAGAATTTTTGGTTTGGCCAATCAATACCAGATTTTTCTTAAATTTTCCCCTATTTTACTATTTGACTATTCTGTCCACTCTTCACTACAAATCAAATTTCTCATTGTACAGAATTCAAAATATGTTTTTGTTTATTTCGTTTGAAACTAGACTCATTAAGGAGTCTAAGCATATAAATCTTATCTTATAATAATTTTTGTACAATTTATAATGATTTTCTAAAAACAAAATAGGGGATTTCGAAGTCATTCTGACTCTGTCTCACACAACTTTAAATATCTCATTATCGGCAACTCCTTTACTTACACTGTTTTTTTTTTAATAAGAACCCAGACGCATCAAGCTTTAATTACATAATCTATTTAGCCTTTAACTCAACTCCCACAATTTATGGTGATTTTTCCAAAATACATTACTGCTGCTGTCCCAAGCAGATTTATACAAATTTACTCTTTAAAGTTCTCATTCACATATTTAAACATAACATCATATATGCCATCGTTTAGAAAAGTCATTGACCTTAACATATATACATAATTCATATTCATTCCATTTAAATACTTAAAACTTACCTCTATTGCCGTTGAACTACTATGGATCAACTATTCCACAAGTTTAGCTTTTCCCTTATCCGAGTTTGGTTCTTGAGCTCAATTAAGACACTAGGTAGCAGAATTGCTTAGTTTTTTTTTTTCTTTCCCAAATTTTCCTTTGCAAGATTCGGCTAATTCAGTTCAAGATGAACACCCATCTCTTTTTCTTTCATTAACATCTTTTTCCTTATTTGTTTATTTCATAAATTATTAATTTAGCACATAAAATATTAAAGAGAAAATAAAATTAGTGCTCACCATCATTTCATGGCCAGCCACTATTTCAAAAAAGGGAAATTTGACATGCAAATCCCCTTTTTTGGAAGCAAGAAAAATTCGGTCCTTTAAAATCTATCTTTCATACTTTAAAAATTTCACATATAAGCCCTTTTTGGTTAATTTCACACTCATATGATCAAATCTAAACATAAAATTTTCTCACTCACTAATTCACATATAAAGAACATGAAAATAAAATTTTATTATTTTCAAGCCTCGTTTTTTTTTTTTGTCCCAAAACCACATTCTGACTAGGGTCAAATTATGGCTGTCACACAAATATTGAGCATATCTCAAACGTACATGATTCAGATTTATCTTAACGTAGTCATACATTTCTCGGAATGCTTGTTGAACTGTACGAAATCAAATAGGATACGTAGATGACTTAGAAAGCTTGTACAATGCCAACGTCCCAGACATGGTCTTACATGTAACCAAATATCGATGCCACTGTCCCAAACATGGTCTTACACGTAAATCACAAATCGATGCCAACATCCTAGACGTGGTCTTACACGAAATCACATATCAGATCCTATGTCATGACATATGTATGCTAACTATTCCTAGGTTTGTACAGGGCTTTTCGGACGTTGTCACATTATCAGAATTATTTCAGAATTTCACATATTTGGCTCTCAAAGCCATTCAACACAATTCAAACATCATATAAGCAATAATAACTCAATTTAACACATTTATTTATATATCGACTTACCTCATATGGATTCGAATGAAAACGAACTGCTATTCAACGATTTTCGACTTTCCCCGATCTAATTCCGTTCTCTTTGGTTCTTGATCTAAACACATTCAAATTTAACTCATTCAAGTTCACATTCATTCAAACCAATCCATATACACATATTTAGGGCATTTTACAAATTAGCCCTCACAATTTTACATTTTGACATTTAAGTTTTTAATTCATAAAATCCCAAAATACACATAATTTCACATTACACATGCTAGGCCAAATTTTTCTCTAGCCCATATAAGCCCATATATTTCATTTATTTCACATTTTAGTCCTCAAATTTCTCATTTTCTCAATTTAGCCCAAATTACTCAAATTCATCAAAAGTTCAAGTACATATCATATTAATCTCATATCAAGCTTCAGTAATTCATCAACCAACATCATTAAACTCACAAATTGAGACATGGGCTTTATAGAATGCTAAGCAACGATCACAAAAACATAAAAATCATTAAAATCGAATGAAAACACATACATTAATCTTCCAATTCTTTAGCCGAACCCTAAAACTCTTTTTCTTTTTTTTTTTCTTTGTATTTTCAGCAATATGAACACATAATGGCTTAATTTCATACTTTTTTTATTATTAATGTTATAATTAACTAAATACCATTTTTAACCTTTATTATTTCATTAAAATCTCACTAATTCATGACCTTATAAGTCCATTCAATCTATTAATGGTCCATTTACAACATAAGGACCTCTCTTTTAAAAAGACATGACTATTTGGCCTTTAATCAAATAGAAGGATAATTTTGCGTTTTTGTGATTTAGTCCTTTTTCATAAATCGGCACACAAATGATCAAATTAATTTACGAAAATTTGACACATGCTTATACACGTACTGTAAACATCAAAAATAATATTTAATTATTTTTTGACTCAGATTTGTGGTCCCAAAACCACTATTTCGACTAGGGTCTAAACGACGTTGTTACAAATATAATATGCAATAACAGAAAATCAAAATCCTACCTACCAGCCTCTACACATTATCTTTGTCCATCTCTACACACCATGTGGGGGATTAAATCAACCCATCCATCCCTACACACCATGCTATACCGAAATGCGGCACATAATCAGAAATTTACAGCAAAGCTGCCAGATAACAGGCTTAATAGCCTTTCAGACACTTCCTCCAAATAACAATAACCCACCCCGATGCAATGCAACATACAAAAGATGTCATGCTATTATGCAATTACAGTACATACATTCAGATAACATAATTCATGCTCGGTACAGAAATTAGAAAGACAGATCACTCATACAGGGGTCTAAGTAGGGTTTACTGACCCTTCAGTAGGTCCACAGTCCACTTGGGCAACCTGTGCAACCTTAGAAAACTTTTCAGAGAAATGGTCTCACACGCCCATATGGTGTACCCGTGTGGCCCACTCAGCCCAAATTGGCCTTGGCCACGTGATCCATTTTTAATGTAACCCATGCTAGCTAAATATTCATATATGTTTTCACTATTTACTTACATGTTCATTCAAAGTTGTCTACTTGAGCGATTACTAAATTATTTATATCTTGAGCTACAGAATTCCAAATTATGATCTGCTTGATGTTTTTGAAACTAGACTCAAATACCTTTCTACTATAAAATTTTCAGAATTTATAGTTTATCAAATAAGTACAGTAAAATCTTCAAATTTATCCCTATTCTGTTGTTTGACAGCTTCAACCTTTCCTTACTAAAAATTATTTATCTCTTAGTACGAAATTTGGATGATGTTTCTATTTGTTTCAATTGAAAATAGACTCATTAAGGATTTAGACATATAAATTTAAGCCCCTAATTATTTTTTTTAAAATTTTTTATGATTTTCAAAAGTCAGAACAGGGGAACTCGAAACCATTCTAACCTTGTCTCACAAAATTCATTATATCTCATAATTTAAAATTCCATTGCTTACATTGTTTCTTTCATGAAAAACTAGACTAAATAAAATTTAATTTCATATTTTATTCAATTTTTAACTCAATTTTCACTATTTTTGATAATTTTTAAAAGTTAAGCCACTGCAGTTGTCTAAAACTATTTTAGTGCAAAATGTTGATTTCCAAGTTTATAACACCGTTATTTTCTTTATCTACAATTTTTTGCATCATTTTCTCTTATTTCTCTTATTTCTCGACAGCAACCATTTCTGGCTTTTCTTCGAATCCCATTTTCTGCATTTCGGGTACACACCTGTATCGTTTCTAATGCGTAAGCACTCCCAAGCACTCTAAAGCCTAAAAATCATTATACACAACCTCAGTTTAGCCATTTCAAGAATATAACTAATGAATTCGTCGTTAAAGAATTACCAAAAACTCGACTTACCACCGATAGAGAACCTTTGTAACCACTTCTCAATCCTAAAATGAATTTACTACTCAAAGACCTTCGCCTAAACCATCAATTCAAGAAAAAGATTTAGATTCCCTCTCAAACGATACACAAATACGAGAGAAGGGAAATAACAACCTACCAAAACTGCACCAATGCAATTCTTGACACAAGAAAGAGACAATAATAAAAAAAAAGAAAAAAAAAAGAAGGGAAAAAAGGAGGATTCAAGGATAATTTTAGCAAGAGTGAAAGAAAAAGAAAAACGAAACTGAAGAGGGAGATCAGAGAATTTCAGCGTCAGCAAAACTGGAGGAAAAGGAAAGAAAGTTCAAGGGGACACTACTCCTATGCACATCCCTTATTTTTCTCTCCACTGACCCATACAACTCAACTACCTTAAAGTCCAACTCAATCGAAACACCATCAGTTCGTATAGTAAAAAAATTAAACCCACGCTTACGCAGAGACTCAAACACTAGACCTCCTACACTCTAAAACTTTGCTTATCCACCAAACCAGCAGACCCATTCTGATATGTAATCACCAACTATTAAACTCAAGCCCTTTAGGCTAGGTTAAGGCATTATTTATAAAAATACTAAAATTTGCCCAAGTCATGGCTTGAACTTGGGGCCTCCCACACACAACCAAAGCACTTAACCATTGAAGCAGACAAGTACTTATGTCACATATACACAAAAACAAGAATTAAAAATTTTGGGGCGTTACAGTAACACCCCAATCCCGTAACCGTCACTAGAATAAGCAATGGGCATTACCAGACTTGTAACTCAGATCAAAATAATGTAACGTCAAACATATAACGTATATCATCATAACTCAATAGCTTTTCAAGCACTCATAATCAAATCATACAATAAACAGACTTATAAAACTCTATTCATATTATAGGGACTAATTTGATATCATATAAAAGTTATAGGAAAACTTAAGAAAATTTTTAGAATAGGGTCACACGGGTGTATGCCTAGGCCGTGTGCCTCACACGATCATCTGACACGCCCATGTGTCCAGGCCATGTGAAAATAGGGTATACATACTACTTGTGCACACGGCTACATGACATGCCCATGTGTCTCGACCGTGTGAAATTTAGGGAGCTACTGACTTGCACCCACGGCTATAAGAAATGCTCGCGTGTCTTGGCCGTGTGGCATCCTGTCGAATATAATTAAGGTGCAGGGGTCACACGGTCGAGACACATGCCCGTGTGCTCTTGCCGTGTGGCACAAAATAGGCTTGGTGTAAGCCATTTTCACACCCCATTTGGTAAATACCTATAATCACAAATTTCACAACATTATGTACCAAATAAATAACCAAAAAAAGCTAAATTCAAGTCACATATAGATCATTTATAATCAATAAAAATTCATGCCAATTTGTACCATTGAACATGTACCAAAATGAGCCAATTCACTACCTATTTCAACTTAACAACATTCACCATCATAAAAGCCATAAACCATTCATCAAACTTACCACAAAATGAATATAACATATGAAACTTTCATGCCAAAATAACCATTCTCAAACCAAGCCATATCACATAGCTTGAACATATACCAAAAATTCATACCATAAATTGTGACAGCCCGATTTTGGCCTTAATCGGAACGGTGGTTTCAGGACCACGAATCTGAGTCAGAAAAATATTTTAAATATTATTTTTCATGTTTATTATATGTGAATTTGCATGTGTGAAACTTTCGTACAAAAATTTGATTCTTTGTGTGCTTAATTCAATAAAAGGACTTAATCGGGTAAGTTGAAAACTTGATAGTCTAATTCATAAATGTTGAATTGATAGTGGCTTTTTAATATGGAGCATTTATGTTGCAAATAACCCATTATTTTAGTGATGGTCGAATGTACCCATAAAGTATATGATTATATTTCATATTTGTAAGGTTAAATAAGTAAAACATGTTAAAAGTTAACTTATAATTTATTAAAGCATAAATAATAATAATAATAATAATAATAATAATAATAATAATAATAATAAATAAGAAAGTCATGCATTCATACCTTGTTGTTGTCGAAACAAAAGAAGAAATAAAAGAAAAGCTTTGAGGATTTCGGTAATTGACAAGCAAAAATTCAAGGTAAATTCATGTTGGTTTTGTTAATCTTTGATATCATTGAATTCATTACTCGATTTTCTCCAAAACCCATGACTTAAATTTTGATATGGTTGATAATTTGATATTTGGCCATGTATGGAAAGGCTATGAATTTAATGTTTGATGTTAGAAATTGAAATTTAGGTTGTAGTTGAACAAATTATGTATGGGAGTTTTATGTGATTTTTTTTAATAGGGTTAATTTGTAAATTGAAAAATGTGAGTGACTAAATTAGTGGAATAAATGAATTGTGAAGACTTGTAGGTGTACAAAGAACATTTGGCCTAAGCTATGTGCAAGCACATTTTTGCTTATTTTATGTTTTATGAATTTTTGGACTAATTTGTTAATGAGTATATTGTAAAGGGGCGAATGTGTAATTTATCTAGTTATGTGATTTTTGAGTGAAATACGTTGGTAGTTTAATTAAATAAATTCAATTTACTTTTAATTAGCAAGATCAAAAGAGAGAGGACTTGAATCGAGGGAAGGCAAAATTATCCGAGTAGTCGATTTTATCGCGCGCTAATATCCGAGGTAAGTCCTTAAGCCACTATATGAACTTAATTTTTTTTACTTAGAGATAAAATTTAAGTATTAAATTTAAATGTTCGAGTTTATATCAACTAATGCCGAATGTAAATAGGATTTCTTAATATGTTCTAGCTATGGTTTATAAATGTTTGCAGATTGTGGATTGAACCATAAATTTATTCTATCTATGGCTACTTTTGTGAAACAAATGTAAATGGGATTATTGAATTATATTAGCAATATTTCTCTGATGATTCGGGGTATGGAAGATCATTTAAATTAGCATGAATGAGTATGTAAGTTAATGCTTTGAATAAGTGTTGATATGAAATATGTATTCGGGTTATTCAGGCCCCGTGCCTAGCAGGCCTAGGGCCGGTGAAATGTAAATCAGGCTATAAGCATAGCAAGTCTTGTGTTGTTGAATTTATTCGGGCTTTACGCCTAGCAGGCTTATTGCCGGTGAATAAATATCAGACTTTGGGTCTAGCAGGCCATGTGCCGTTGTGTGATTCAGGCCTATGCCTAGCAGGTCTTATACCAGTGATTTATTTTAAGTCTTTGTTATAAGACTTCACATTGAGGTGGAAAGTGAGTAAGTAACTTGATCTAAACATTTTCTATATTTGGCCATTTAAGTAAGCATATGTGAAGATATATTAAGCTTATATATTCGGTTGAATTAGAGGTTATATTGATTTGGTATATTCGGCTGAAAGTGAGGCTATATTGAACTTGTGTATCATGTGAGTTTATATTGAATTGGTATATTCGATTATATGTGAGATTAAATAGAGTATGCATATTCGGCCATATGAAATGTTTTATTGAATTAGAAGATTGGATTTCATGTAATGATATATTGAATAAATATATAAATACTCGTCCATATGTCATAAAAATAATATAGTGAATCTTATATACTTGATCACATAAGTATGTATTTATGTGATGATATAATTGACCTTGAATATTCGGCCAAGTTAATTTCTTTGAATTGAAGTATATTTTTTTATGGTTCAATTCGGCCTATATAAAATGAATTGATTATTTAGATGAAATGTTTAATGTGCTTAAGGTTTACTAAGCTAAGTAAGCTTACTCTGTATGTGTTTCTTGTTCCTCTATTTTATAGACTTTGGAATCAAGCTACGAGCTCGGGGATCGTCAGCAAGCTTATCACACTATCAACTTCTTGGTATTTGTTGTTTTTATAAAATTTAGTTTATGGCATGTATACGTTAGACAACTTTATTTGCAATGATATTTTGACTATGTATATATGAAAGCCATGCGAATATGGCTTCTTTAAAGTGTCTTGAATACTTTTGAATTTTGGATCAACAGTTGTACTAGTTTATAAAGTTAAGTTTGAGTTATTAGCCGAATAACATTAAGGTAAACGTTTTAAATTAAGTATGAGGAATGATTCTTGTGGTTTTGTTCTATATACATGTTTATGCCCCTTTGTACCGCGTACAATAATGCTTGGTAAGTTACAAATGTGCATGATTGTTTAGTTAAAGCTTTTTAAATGGACCAATATTAGTTTTTCTTGTATTCAAATAGTTGTTAGTATTTCACTAGTAGTAAATATCATATCAAATTGAATTATAAAAAAATTTGCTAGGCATTTGTGTTTGAGATGTGCGGCAAATTGGTGTGAACCTTGTGTGCGTGATTTTTTTTTAAATGGCTTATGATCCGTTGAAAATTGAAATAGTTGTATGAGTTACATGTTTTAAAATTTTGAATTTTTTTGAAGGACTCGTTCATATGTTTGTGAATTGTTTGGATACTCTGTGTGTGGTTTTGTAATGCCTCGCGACCTATTCCAGTGACAGATACGGGTTAGGGGTGTTACATAAATACTAATATATGCGACCAAATGATTCAACTTTAAACTAGTCTATACATGCCATATTTACATCATTTACAAAAGTTCCAAAAGTACCAAAAGTTGCTTGGATAGTGCGATTGCAATCTCCGACCTTGTCTGAATCGAGCTAGCTTTCGAAATCTATAAAACACAGGAAAATAAATGGAGTAAGCTTTAAAAGCTTAGTAAGACCATATAATGTAGAATTTAACTTACTGAATCAACATTTAAAAAGCGTAAACAACAATATCAAACCAAGTCATATGTAACATCCTGAATTAGGGCCTAGTCAGAACAATGGTTTCGAGGCTACAAATTCGACCAGAAAAATATTATTTTGATTATATTTTTATGATCTACAATTTCACGGAAAAATTTCGTGAAAATTTCATTCAAAAATTTCGACGTTTGGGCACTCAATTTGGTAAAAAGGACTAAATTGTAAATAATGAAAAAGTTGAGTTCCATATGTTAGAAGTGTTTAATTGTTATGAAGTTTTAAATTTAAGGTCCTTAAAAGGGAGTTAGACCATTGGATAATTTGATGGACAAAAATGGGCATGAATAGGACAAAATTGAAAGAAAAGCCTTAAGGGTATTTTAATCATTTAGTGTTTTAATTTAGTAAAAGACAAAATAAAAGAAAAAAAGCTGCTCATTCTTCTTGCTATGGCCGAATGTTTCATGGGAGAAGCCATGGCTAGGGTTTCAAGCTTTCCAAGCTCAATAGTAAGTGATTCCTAGCCTTGTTTTTAATATTTTTCGTATTTTTAAAATCCTTGCATCATAATCTACCTATTTTTACCATTATTTTGAGCTAGGGTTCATGTTTAAAAATTGACCCATGCTGAATAATTGTGTATTTTGATGGATTATGGTAGATTATGCATGTTTAAGGTTAGGGAAACGGTTTTTACCGAGTGATTTTCGACGAAAACATCTGAAAGGGCTAAATTGCAAAAATTATAAACTTGGTCATGAGTGTGTGTTTTAATGAGAATTGTGGGCTGCTATATGCATGAAATGATTCGGTTAGGCCTAAAATGCAAAGAAATTGAATAAAAGTTTATCTACGAGACTAGGGGAAAAATCGTAATTTTGACAAACTTTAGGGGTAAAATTGTAAAAATGTAAAAGTGTGATTTTTGGACTAATTTGAATAAGGTGATCATTAAATGAGCGTTATTTGATATGTTAGATCGGGAAAACACGAAATTCGGACCTAGAACGAGGTTATGGGCTAAGTCAGAAAAGTTAGCCATTTTTGCATACGAGGTAAGTTCATGTGTAAATGTGGTAACATAATTGTTATTTTAACTAATTTAATGTTATTTATATGATATGATGTTATTATCATGAAATATTATGCTTTGTGAATTATTATTTAGTAATATGCAAATTATGTGAGCTAATTGATAAATGTGAAATGCTATCAAGTATCGGTTCCGGCATTCCGAGGAAGATGACAAAAATGTGTGATTGAGGAAAATCCCGTTTGAACCTTGGGAATAGATTAGGATACAAGTGACATGTCACTAAGATGATTGAGTTCCGAACTCGTTGAGTTGAGTCCGAGTTCGTGAGATGTAACTAGGCATCCGAGCTCGTTGAGTTGAGTCTGAGTTCGCTTATGGGCGGGTTACATGGTAGCTTGGCTACATAGATTCCGTAGGCTATTGAGTTTGTCTAGCTACGGGTATGGCATTTATGTGCATACAATCCGTGTATCCAAATTATATTCCGATGTGTTCAACGGGTGAATCGTAAGTGAATAAGGAGAATATCTAAAACGAAGGGGACATGTTGGTAAGTGTGGTGAATGAGAAAATTTGACAGGTATGAACTTAAACTCTCGGGTTGAGAACTTGGTAAGACAAGATTGTGGTAAGATAGCAAATATACTTGTAACATGAATGTCTTAGTGATATTTATGCAATTGATGTTTATGTTGAATTGTATGATTATGTTACTTGCTATTTGCATGTGAATTTACTAAGCATTTATTCTTACTTCCTCCCTTCTACTCTTTGTAGTTTTGACAAGCTAACTTGGAAATCGGGAAGGTCGAAGGCTCGCTCACATTATCCGTGGACCACCTCGGTATAATGGCTTATATATTTTGATGTATGGCATGTATAGCATTATAATCATTTTGTGTAAATAATCTTATGATATGACTATTGAGTGGTAAGGAAATGCTCAATAATCATTAGCCATTGGAATGGCTAATTATGATCATATTTTGGTGACATGTACGTTTAATTGCTACTTAGTCCATGAAAATCCATAAAAAGGTGAAATTTGCTATAAAACAGAATCATACAGCAGCAGTGACGTGAGTTTTAAAATTCACTAAAAATAGTAGAGACAGAATTAGGTGGTGAATAAAACATGAAACTGAAGCTCATTGAGTTTATTTTCATATGAAAGAATCAAAACAAGTAAATGAGTTGTATTTTATAAGATATTGAAGTTTTTGTGGAACAGGGTCAGAGCAATTCCTAGATCCCCTGTTCTAACTTTAGAAATTCACCAAAAATTGTACAAAAATAATTAGGAGTCATAATTTATATTCACAGATTTCTTATTGAGTCTAGTTTTAGTAGAAATAAATGGAATAGTATTTGAATTCTTTACAGAGAGAAAAGTGATTTGTAGTGAACAGAGGTCAAAGCAGTCGAACACTGAAATAGGGGAAAATTTAACTAATAAACTGTACTAATTGGCCTGACCAAAAATTCTAGAAAAAAAATTAGTAAATAGATATATGAGTTTAGTTTCAAGGAAAATTTACAGATCTTAATTTTGAGTTTCTTAACTCGAGATATGATTTTTTTAGCGACTATGACGCAGATGGACAGCTTATTACAAATGCTAAAATAAATGGTTTAAAATCGTTTAAGTGACAAATTAAGTTTGCTAACTCCTCAAACTCGACTCCGGCGATGGTCTCGGGTAAGGGGGCGTTACATCATATGTCCACAATGCCTATTCAACCATCATACACATGTCAGTCATATAACAACCATGTATTCATCCCTTCCAAAGATGAAACAAACATATAACATCCATGTATCCATAATTCAAGTATCAATTCATTCATTTATCATATACTTATAAAGTATATAATCATATAACCATGTAACAATTTATATATAGATATCATATATCTCATATATCTCATACAACATATAAATCATGTAACATATATCTTATAAGCATATACTTGTAACATGTAATTCATGTAACCCATGTAACTTGTACCTCATTTAACATATAATCTCATATGAATCATGTAACATATATCATGTAATCATGTACTTATTATATCTCTCATATCATGTATTTCATATATTACATATCGGTAAATTGCCCGTTGACCCTTTGAAAACATCAAGGGATACTCGAGTGATACACACACAATGTATATATGTAAACCTGTAAATCCGTCAATTCATCACATATGCTCTTTCAAGCCATGTACTGTATGCTCTTCCTGAGCTGGTAACAGTAAGCTCGAAGGCTGAACGGTGAGCCCGAATGCTAAACATGTAAGCCCAAAGGCTGAACGATAAGCTCGAAGGCTGAACTTGTAAGCTCATGAGCTATGGTGAGTCTGCAACAAATGCAGGAGCTCAACCAAACGGTAGCCTTAGTGACATGTCACTTGTATCCTACAACTTTTTACGGTTCAAACGACGCTTGAAAATCACTTTACAAATATAATCAATAGGCATTTCTATCCTTTACTTCATTTATAAATCATTTAATATTCAAGACAACCATTTCAATCATAAATATAACTCAATTCTAATTATACGAACTTACCTCATATTAGCTCGTAAATCCGATATCTACTCGTCTACCTTTTGTTTCCCCTGATCAAGTTCCGATATTTACTTATCTTGATCTAAATTTATCAAATTTAATGTTTTCAATAATTATTCAATTCAATTTAGTCCCTAATTCACATATATGGCAATTTACACATTTGCCTCCATAATTTTGGCTATTTTGCAATTTAGCCCCTTATACACAAAAATAGCAAATTACACATTTTAACCAAAAATCACTACAGCCGAATTTCATATGGCTTCTACTAAGCCCATATTTTCAATTATTTCACATTTCTAACCACAAAATTTCTATTTGTTTCAATTTAATCCCTATTGCTCAAATTTCTCAAAAATTCACTTTATAAAACTTGTATATCTACTAACAACCATTAATAATCTATTAAGAAATATCAAAATATACATGTATTCAACAATGGCACATTTCAAAAAACATAACCAATTTTAGAATTTGAGGTACGGGATAGCTATATTGAGCTGCAATGAGCTCAAAAACATAAAAATCATTAAAAACCGATCAAAAATTGTACCTTAATCAAGACTTAAAGCTTGCCGAATGTAAAAGCTCCCAAAACCCTCTCTTTGTTTAGTTATTTAGTTGAATGCATGAAGAATAAAGATGAACATATAAATTTTGTTTTAATTAACAAACATATAATTGTTATTTTACCAAAATTCCCATATATAATAAACATATAAATCATGTCATACAACCCCACTACCGTCCATGCTTATTAAAGAAAGGTAAATTTCATTTTAAGGCCTTCCAATAATAAAGCCATAGCCATTTAAGCCATTCTATTAATAGAATACATATTTATCGCTTTACGCAATTTGGCCCTTTTTTCTGAATTAACTATTCAAACGGTAAAATTTCATTACAAAACTTTCGTACGATAATTCTATCATGCTGTAAACTTATTAAAATAATAAAATAAATATTTTTTCTCGGTTAAGTGGTCCCGAAACCACCTGTTCTAATCAGACTCAAAATTGGGTTGTTACAACTCTCCCATTTTATGGATTTTCGTCCCCAAAAATCTTACCAGTAAACAGGTTAGGGTATTATTTTCGCATAGCTTCCTCGGTTTCCCATAGCTTCCTCTATCCCGTGTTTACATCAAAGGACTTTCACAAGTGTTATACGTTTATTTCTCAACTCTTTAATTTCTCGGGCCAGAATCTGAATTGGTTTTTCATTGTAAGACAAATCTGACTGTATTTCCACATCAACAGGGGATATCACATGTGATGGATCCGATCTGTATCGACGTAACATCTAAACATGAAACATATCATGTATCGTTTCAAGCTCATACGGTAATGACAATCGATAGGCTACAAGCCCTATTCCTTCAACTATTTCATATGACCCGATGAATCGTGGACTTAACTTTCCTTTTCTACCGAAACGAAGAATTTTCTTCCACGGTGATACTTTCAAGAATACTCGATCTCCGACCAGAAACTCTATCTCTTTACATTTCAAATCTGTATATGATTTCTATCTGTTAGATACTGCTTTTAAACTATTGCGAATCACTTTCACTTTTTCTTCGATTTCTCTGATCAATTCAACCCCGTGTATCTTTTTCTCACTGAATTCTGTCCAGCATAGTGGTGTTTGACATTTACGACTGTATAGTCCTTCGTATGAAGCCATTTTCAAACTCGTCTGAAAACTGTTATTATAAGCAAATTCAATCAAAGGTAAGTGCTTCTCCCAGCTAACTTTAAATTCAAGGATGCAACAACATAACATATCCTCTAGAATTTGTATAACTCTTTTAGACTGACCGTCAGTCTGAAGGTGAAATGTTGTACTGAAATTCAATTTCATAACTAGAGCTTCTTGCATTTTCTTCCAGAATCTAGATGTGAATCTCGAATCTCTATTGGATATAATAGACAATGGTACACCATGTAATCGTACAATCTTAGATAAGTACAATTCAGCTAGTCTATCCAGAGTGTAATCTATATGTACCGGTTGAAATGAGCAGATTTCGTCAATCAATCCATTATAACCCAGATTGCATCTTTCTTTTTCAGGGTCAGGGGAAATCCAAATGCAAAATCCATAATAACTCTGTCCCATTTCCATTCTGGACTCATCACTAGCTATAATAAACCTGACGGTACTAGATGTTCAGCTTTAACTTGTTGACAGATCAAACATCTCGATACAAACTCTGATATATCTCGTTTCATTCTTGACCACCAGTACAACTGTTTCAAATCGTTTGACCACCAGTACAACTGTTTCAAATCGTTATACATTTTAGTACTACCTGGATGAACAGAAAAGCGACTACTATGTGCTTCATTTAGAATCTTTCCAATAAGCTCAGTACCTTTCGGAGCATTAAACAATCATTAGTTCCAATACTAAATTCAGAATCAGAATTATACTCACAGTGAAGTCGTTTAGCTTGTAACTAGGTATCATTTTTTTGAGCCTGTAGATTTGTTGCAGAAATACCGGTTTAGCTTTTAACTTAGCTAGAATAGATCTGTCATCACATAGCATCATCTGAGTGTTCATAGTCCGCAAAGCAAATAAAGATTTCTGACTCAAGGTATCAGCTAGTACATTAGCCTTTCCCAGATGATAATCAATCACGAATTCGTAGTCTTTCAGTAATTCAAGCCATCTCCATTGCTGCAGTTCAAATCTCTTTGTGACATCAAGTATTTCTAACTTTTATGATCTGTAAATATTCAAAATTTCTTACCGTATAGATAGTGTCGCCAAATCTTTAACGCGAATACTATTGCAGCTAATTCAAGATCATGTGTCGGGTAATTCTTCTCGTATGGTTTCAACTGTCAGGAAGCATAAGCTATAACTTTTTGTCTTGCATCGATACACAACCTAGTCTATTTAACGACGCATCACTATAAATCACAAACTCTTTACCCGATTCAGGTTGAACTAAAATCGCTGCCTCTATTAACAGTGCTTTCAACTATTTGAAACTCTGTTGACACTTCTCAATCCACTCGAATTTCACATCTTTTTGAAGTAATCGAGTTAACAGAACTGCAATCATCGAGAATCCTTTAACGAATCTTCGATAATAACCCACTAATCCCAGGAAACTTCTAATCTCAGATACATTCTTCGGTGATTTCCAGTCTAATATTGCAGATATTTTGCTCGAATCAACTCTAATGCCTTTCGCTAAAACAATGTGACCTAGAAATCCGACTTCCCTAAGCCAGAATTCATATTTGCTGAATTTCATATATAACTGCTTATCTCTCAAGATCTGTAACACAATTCTCAAATGTTCAGTATGTTTCATCTCATCACGAGAATGGATCAGAATGTCGTCAATGAACACAACAATAAATCTATCTAAATATGGTTTGAATATACGATTCATCAAATCCATAAACACCGCACGAGCATTAGTCAAACTAAATGGCATAACTAAGAATTCATAGTGACTGTACCGTGTTTTGACAGTAGTTTTCTATATATCCGAATCTTTAACCCGCAACTGGTAGTAACTTGATCTTAGATAGATCTTTGAAAATACTGTAGCCCCTTTCAACTGATCAAACAAATCATCTTTTCACGGTAGAGGATACTTATTCTTTATGGTTATTTTATTCAATTACCAGTAATCGATACACATTCTCATTGACATGTCTTTCTTTTTCACGAATAACACTGGAGCACCCTAAGGTAAGAAGCTTGGTCGTGCAAATCCTCTATTAGTTAATTCTTGCAACTTTGCTTCTAATTCTTTCAATTCAGTCGGTGCCATTCTGTATGGAGCTATTGATATTGGTGTCGTACCCGATAATAATTCAATACCAAATTCAACTTCTCTAATTGGCAGTAAGCCCGATAATTCTTCTGGAAATACATCTGGAAATTCACAAACAACTAGTATAGATTCAAGCATCGATTCTAATACTTTAGTATCCAGTACATATGCTAAATACGCATCACAACCCTTTTTCACACATTTCTGAGCTCGCATATTAGATATCACAATTGGTAACTCATTCGAATCATTTGATTCAATCCAAAGAATTTCACCGTTTTAACATTTCAACTCTATAGTCTTTCGTCTGCAATTAACAACTACCTCATGCATATTCAGCCAATCCATACCCAGTATCACGTCAAACTCGTCAAATGGCAAAAGCATCAAGTCAGCCAGAAAATAGTATCCCCGAGTCATCAATGGACATTTCTTACATATTTTATCAACTAATACTGATTTGCCTATCAGATTTAATACTTTAACTACAAATTCTGTAGACTCTATATGTAAACTCTTTTTAAACACTAATTCTATATAGATTGTAACGCCCCGAATTTTAGGCCTAGAAGAATGGGCCTTAAGCTTGGGGAGTGTTAAGAAGTCAGCATATGAATATTTATTGTGCAAGAAGTGAGATAAATAAAGGTTTGTTTTAGTGGTTAGGGGTCCTACGAACTGTTGGAGATGTCTTGGGATCAAACCTGGGCTTTAGTAAAATTTTGTGTATTAAGTGAATAAAACCCCTATCTTCGGTTGGTAAGGTTATAAACAAAATATGGTGAAATATGATGCAAAGAGAGCTTGTAGTCTAGTGGCAAGGTGGTGTGTTAGAGTTTCAAGGAGGGCTAGTGTTTGAGTCACGCCTTGAGCAAAGAGGTATTTATTTTGTAGCATGGACGGCTAAAGTTTGTATTGAAGTGGAATTCTGATGGATGAGGTTTGAAATGGTCAAGGAAGAGAGTTTTAGGGGATATGGTTGGAAGATGGAGATGAGAAGGAGAATTGGGGGAGAAAATCTAAGAGTTCAGCTTGAAGAAGGGTTGTAACCAATTGGGGAGTTTGGGGAAGGCAAAAATTTGGCTAAGGAGATCCTTAGGGGTGTGCATACGGCAATTAGTGAGCTTTAGGGGTTATTTTGTTTGATAGGTGCCGATTGTGGTGTTATTTTGAGGGGAATTTCATTTTGGTCTTTTCTCTAGTATTGGTCGCCTTTTTCTTTCATTCAGTCTCTTACTTAAAATCCTAAGGTGCCGAATTGTTCTCACTTCTTGTTTTGCTTTAGTTGCTTTGGTATTGCCAAATAGCCTCTGCTTTCACTTTTGATTTTTGCTTCTTTTTCTCCAAAACTGAATTCTTCTCTTCTCATTCTAGTCTCTTCATCTTTTCTTTCTTTTCATCTCTGAGCCGAACTTCTCCAGCCTCTCCCTCTCTCATTTATTTTGCATGACCGGATACTTTTTGGTCCTTTCTCCTCTTTTCTTTTTTCTCTCATTTTCATTTCTCAAATAGCTCAAACCGAATCTTCTCCTTCTTCTCGTCTTTATTCATTCTTTTCAATTTCTCTAGCACTATCTCCCTCTTTAATACCTTGGTCGAATACCTTGTGTCTGTAAGTGATTATACTCTCCACTTCTGATTAAGTCTAGTATCTTTTCCCAAACTCTTTCTCTCTATCTCTATTTCTAATTTGGCAAGTAACTTCTATTAATCGAACTTTAGATGGGTAAGAGGGTGCTGGTGACGAAGTGACAGTGAAGGTACCGGCTAAGACTAAACATGTAGTCTCTACTCCCAAGTTTAAGCAGCGTAACGTGTCAGCGGTTTGGGACTTTTCGCCTGGCTGCGGAAGGGTAACTGCATCGAACTTTGGATTAAGTAGGTAAATCTCAGTCAACCGATCTAGTCAAGGCAAGTGGTAGTCGATCTCTCAATTAGGTGGTTGTTAAGAGTTTTTCTAACACTATTTGATTTGTAACACTCCAAACCCAGCCTAGACGTTACGGCCAAGTCTGATGTGTCACATTGAAGTGTTTTTCGAAAACCGTGTTTTCATTGAAAACCCTTCTTTAATGTTTAAAAACTCTTACCGTTAAACTTGTATAAAACCTTAGTTTGTGTTTATTTTTTTCCCAAAACGGGATTTATTGAAATGGTCATCCCTTTTCAATCATCGTTTGAAACCTTTGTAAAAGTTTTATGAAAGCTTATGAACCCTTGTAGTTTGCAAAAACATGTTATTTTAAAAAAATAGATAAAATATCGAAAAAGAATCTGATTTGTAACCTTTATAAAACATGTTATCTTGAAAACGATTTAAGTATCAAATAAATTTGACCTTTTTCGTTAAGACTTAAAGTGAATGGAAGCTGGGCACCAGGTAGGATTCCAGAAAAGAGGAGGTGAGTCGAATAGACTGCTTAAGTACCAAGCTCTTCTTGGATCCACTCCTAGACATGCACACTACCATTGCCACACTTTAACTATTTGAAATATTCATCTACAAGATCATTTAAAAATTGCGGAAGCTTTTCTTAGTTATCGTGTTATTTTGAAAACAAGTAACTTTTATAAAAATCACGTCTTAAAATCATTTATTTTCAACTCGATTTAAATAATATCCTACGTAAGCTAAAACCAATTTAAATAAGTAAAGAATAAAAACCCAAAATAAAAATAATTAAAGAGGCCTTTTACAACCCAAAACCAAGAATAAATAATTAAGATTAAATTGAAATAATTAACTTAATTAAAAACCATCAGTCCAGTCCGTGTGGCCACTGTGAATCCCTCCCAGCTCCAAGTCCATCAACTAAGGCTCACCTGCAAGGTTAAAGAAAGAGGGTGAGTTTGGAAACTCAGTGTGCAACAAGTCCCCTTTCGGAGCCTAAACAAATATCAACATACTGGGCCTAAGCCCTAATTCGGTCTCAACATATACGGGCCAAAGCCTTTTCATTTAACGGTTACTGGGCCGAAGCCTTTTTTAATAAAACATATACTGGGCCGAAGCCTTTCATAAGTCATGTCACTAGGCCGAAGCCTTTACTATAAATCACAGGGCCCGTAGGCCCATTTCAATATCAAATATGAATAATAATGTATGTATGCATGCCCATTTGGGGAGACTACTCAACCCTCCATCCGCTACTCTCCACCCGTACCAACCAAGCTCTCCATGTGGGGAATAACTCAACCCACCCAACCAAACTCTCCACTGGCAGCATAGCTGCTTTATCATATAACTGGAGGCCTAGCCTCTTTTAATAACTGGGGCAGAAGCCCTTTCGGTAAACTGGGACAAAAGCCCTTTTCGGTATACTGGGGCAAAGCCCTTTAACACTTCCTCCAATCATATAAACCCAACCCATGCATGTAATGATTATAACATGGCATATCGTATACATATCGTAGCATATCATGTGCATATCATGTGCATATCATAGCATATCATGAAAAATATCAATATCACAATCAACATAATCATTTTACAACCCTAGGGGTATAATAGTCATTTCTACCTAGGGGTAAAATAGTCATTTTTAAGCTATAAGGGTAATTACGTAATTTTAACACTTATTAGGGTTTTTCATACTTATTCAACATTCCGGAGAATTAAAACAGAAATTTTTAGCCTATTTTAACAAAATCGAGTTATTGGGCCCAAAACCCCTAATGGGCCTAACGAGTACTGATTTAGCCTTCTAAGTCCATTTAGCCTAAATACTACTATTGTTCTATCTGGGTTAATCATACATTTATCACAATTTCGTTTTAGCAATTTTTACTCCAAATGGGCCCGTAGGCCCATTGGGCCTAATTCAGCCCATCGAGGCCCAACTTACCAACATACTCAAAATCGTACTCTTACCTGTTCCATCGATTTCGTTAACCGAGCCCATTGTATTCTAACCTATTCACTGTTTATCTCGTTACCAGAAATTTAATGCTGCCGGGATTCGGCATTTTAGCTTTTCAGCCGACATTAATCTAAGCTACTACAAGGGGTAAGTTACACACCTGCTTGGTGATGAACGATGACGAGATCTCCACGCGATTATCCTACAGTTCATTATTTAAATGATTAACCAAATAAACTACGAAAACCGATGCTAAGATTCCTTACCATATTCAGCCACACATTTAATGGCCATGAAACCTTACCTCTATCGATTTGAATCTACTAGATCTAGATCTGGTTGAATAGATTCCTTCAGTTCCTTGCAAGATCACCTTCTTCGCTAAATAATACACAGTCTAAGTTAGTTACTTGCCCACAAGGGCAAAACAGTCATTTAACACCCTAGGGGCAAAATGGTAATTTTACTCTACAGGAGAATTTCGGTAATTCTACCCTACAGGGGCATTTCGATAATTTCACAAATCAAGGGTAAAACAGTAATTTTACAAATCAGGGGTAAAACGGTAATTTTACAAATCAAGGGTAAAACGGTAATTTGACAAATTAGGGTTAAAATGGTATTTTTACAAATTAGGGGTAATATAGTACTTTTACAAATCGGGGGTATTTTTGTAATTTTGTAAATCGAGGGTAATTTGGTAATTTTATAAATCAGGGATATTTCAGTAATTTTGTAAACTAAGGGTATTTCAGTAATTTTGTAATCCAAGGGTATTTCAGTAATTTTGTAATCCAAGGGTATTTTAGTAACTTTGTAAACTAAAGCATTTCTAAACAGAGATAACAATGCGAATGGGCCTAGAGCCCATTCTCAGCCCAAATGGGCCCATACACTCGTGTGGCCCTTTTAGCCTAGATCTAGCCACAGATATGAGATTCACCTAATCTAGCCCAATATTTACTATACAATCAAACAACTTATCCAATTGGTCCCGCAGGCCCATTGGGCCCACATGGCCTCTTCGGCCCATCGTAGCCCGAAGTAGCCGTCCTACCGCTAGAGTAGTGAGAAATACACACCTGATAGGAGACTGAAGTTAATCCGCGCTCCAAACACTCTTAGCCGATGCCCAACCCAAACGGGCACGCCATGAAGCGAAAGGGATCAGCCAAGAAGGCTGTGCCTACTCTCCTCCTGGTTGCTCTATTTAAAGCTAGCTCCTCACCTGCTCTCATGTTAGCTTTCCGATGTGGGATTCTCCATCAATCCCCCCAAAATTAAAGCATTAGCAAAATAATCAACCTTTACGTGCAACGGGATTCGAACCAAAGTCCTCTCAGTAACCCTGTCAAGCCATCACCACTCGGACACAAGCTCCTTTGTGTCATAAGTCCAACACATTTAACTTTAAAGCTCACCTACTTGCTTCCAAATTTATTTAAAAGAAAAACCAAAATAAATTGCAAGAGCCAATACTTGAACCTTGGACCCTTTGCTTCCTTGTCCCCTATGTGGCGCTACTTTGCCACTACACCACATTCCTTTTTTGTGTCTTATTACACACATAATTCCTTACAACTCCTCTTTTCCAAGTCCTCTATTCCTTAAGTCCAAAAATCCAAGAATTCTCCGGGTTTTTAACCAACACTTGGGCCTTCCATAGGCCCAATAACACACTCCAAATACGAATTACACATCCATATATCAAAATTTCAACATTACACCAAATATCACAAAAATCCCGGAATCCCAGAAATTAGCCCAAGATTTTTCCCACACTATGAATCCTTCGCAGTTCACTAAAATACCACATTAACCCATTAATAATAACCTTCCATAACAGAATTCAACACATCAATAATTTTATTTCGAACTATCTCACACCCGCACCCAGGCCTAAGGCCCAATACTTCTAGGCCCAAATTCAGGGTGTTACATGATTACTGATTAACAGAATGTTATGTTTTAATATAGGTTATAGTGATCGTGAATTCCTAGTACTCTACGTGTTTAGGTGTGTAACCGTACCCTATAAACGGTAATAGGCATAAGGGCCAGTAAAGTGTGTAACTTAGTGATCTGTTCATGATTGGCTGAAAAACTGAAAGTGTGTAATGGCATTATACTTGATAATCGGCTAAGAGCCAAAAGAGTGTATAAACCTACACACATTGATTTGACCATAGATCGGCAAGTGCTGAAATGTTGAAAAGCCAAAAGTTTGACAACGATTGCAACACAAGCGTGCGAATGCACGTGTGGAGAATCCGACGCGATAGTAGAGGCCACCATGAATGACCCCATAGGCTTAAGCTGATTTTGGACCGAAGCGAGATGTGTGGGCCCAATAGGCTCGTAGGGCCCACACAGGTTTTTGTTATGTTATGTGGTAAGTTTTGGACTGATATATGTCATTCACATAGCCATGGTTAGTTCTGGGCTAAATGGGCCACACGAGTGTGTGGGCCCACTTGGGCCGAGTTGTTGGAACGCCGGTACCCCCAAGGCACAGTGGAAAAAAATATTTCGGCGATCCAAACCATGGATCCATGTGTGAGGAACGAATCAGGGTGAAAAAGGTTTCAAAATTACCAAAATTTCAATCTGAGTAGACAGCGATGCCTTGGCAACCAAAATGCTAATCTACTATCCAACCAAGCCGTAACGTTTTGAGATGCCGACCTCTACGTAATCCACCCAGTTGATGATGAACGAAGAAATCCCCAACAACTATTTTTAGAGATATTTTGCTTGACGACTGCTAGACCTTGTAGCAAAAAACAGGGTTTTATATTTATTCTCTTTTTAGGGTTTTTTTTCCTCTCTTTCTATATATAACTCCCCTTTTAATTGGTATGTATATAATGAATTCTTAATTCATTAAATTTCAATTCGAACATAATAATCATAATAAATAAATATAATAATGTTTTAACCGAAAATTATAATTACATTAATTATAATAAATATTTCGGTAAACTATATTTATTTAAATTTATATACGAACCAAATTCATATATTAATAGAATTATGTTCTCCTTATGTGTACATCATCCTTGTACATATAATATGTTCGATATTTGATTGCCTAATTAAATTAATTCTATAATTAATTTAATTCATGTGACAACCAAACACAATACCAACTACATTCTATTCCGTTCATTTCAACCATAAGGTGTGACCCTGTAGGTTCTTGTAACGTTAGCAGTAATACTAGAATGATTCTAATGTTACAAACAATGAGTGGCATCTAGCAATGCATTATTGCTATCTAAGTTCCAAGAAGTCATGATTCGACATAACCTTTTGTGATTAACCTTTCATGCATTAATCCTTAAGTCCTTTATCTCTAGAATGGACACAAGTCATGGAATAGTCACACTTGTATAGTCCATCCCATGTTTCTTGATACCTTGAGTAGACTATGATACACAAATAAGTATGACATCTTATATCAACATATTTGAGCATGGCCATGCATGTCTAGTCTCACTCAATCAAGTGGCCTAAGATATTACTCCCATTATGTAGGAGGGTCTTATCCTATATTGATCAACCACATCCCTCTACATAGATTGTGGTATATCCAACATCAGCCTTTATAGAACAACCAGTTACGGTGTACATTTGACTGTATCAAAATATACAACTCACGATGTTGGGATAATAATGATCTCAAGTCTGAGGATCATAAACATATTAATCACTATGAGTAATATTGTGACAATTACATAATAATCCAAGAAACATACTCATAGTGGGTTAGTCTAATATGTTGTACTCTAACACACATATTCATGCATTGATTCTGACACTACATATCAATGACAACTCTTTATCACCAATCAACTACATGTTAGTCTTAATGCATTATTGTTGTCCTAGTCAACAATAATACTTGACTAAGGACCTTTTAAGAATAATCATACTATTCTTAGGACATTATTGTAAAATAGTTTATTTATACACATAGAAAAGAAACTGAAATAATAATGGCAATGCCTTGTATTAATAAACATGCTAAATCAAGTATGTTATTACAACCATCTCATGATTGACCTTTGGGCATACTCTTACACGAATAATGGGCCCTAGGCCCATTTACATCGTTATATCAATTTAGGTTATTTTATCGCTCGAGGCGACTACAGACCTTCCAAGAGGTTGATTGTCTGTACCGAGACCCCAAAGGGTAAAATGACCAAAATACCCTTGAAGGGTAAGATGACTGTTTTGCCCCTCGAGGGTAAATGATCGACTTATGCTATGATTGGACTAATTTGACTGTGATTGTATGACCGATTAAAAACATGACATTTTGCATACATGACATATTACATGAGGGTTAGGATATTGTACGGAGGAAGATTTGATCTGTTAAGGTTGCACGGGTCGCCCGAGACGACATGGACCCACCAAAGGCTTAAAAGCTATACATTCGTATTGATCTGATAAAGTCACACGGGTCACCTGAGATGATTGTGGACTGAGCGATGGCTTAGTGCCGATCATTTGTTCTGATGGTTGGGTGCTGATCATTCTATCGATGGCTTTGGGCCACGTACATTGTTGTTGGCTTAGTGTTGTCCATTCTATCAATAGGTTTGTGCCAGGCATATTATCGATGGCTAAGTGCTATCCATTTTACCAATGGCTTTGTGCCATGCATATTATCGATGGCTTAGTGTTGTTCGTATTACTGAAGGCTCATGTCATCACTAAAGGCTTTGTGCTGCTGTTGATGGCTTTAAGCCACTTATTTTTACTAGCAGCTATGCTGCGACTCTGTTATCTGGCAGCATTGTTGTGATTCTAGTTGGTGCCACAACTAGTGCTACATTTGGTATGTTAGTTGGGTGGATTGATTTTATCCCCACAGATTGTGCAGGGTTGGACAGAGGCAAGTACAGGGTTTGATGGGGTTAACACATAACATGCATCATACATCATTCATTATGATTCTGTTCTGATATGGGCTAGACCCAATTGATTCTGCTATGGTCTGTGTCCCAAATGATAATGTATTAGGCTTTGGCCCATGAACTGGACTGTTCTATTTCTGACTAGGGCTCAAGCCCAGATTGTGTCTTATTTCTATTGTTTTGACTGAGTGTTCTTTTATAGTAGGGGATTACACACTAAATTTTCATAAACTCACCCGGTTTATTAATTTTTCAGGTAATTCTCAACGTTAGAAGGATCAGTGCTGCGAGGGACTCAGAGATGGCCACACAACTGCTTAAGTTTTTCTATTTTGTTTAGTTTACCTTTAAGTATGATCGTGATTTTAATGAAATAATAATGATCGTACCTGAAAACTAACTATTATCATGATAAAAGGCAAGCGCATCTATCGAATAGTAGTATAGTTAGTGCCAAGACCAGAATATCGAATCCAAAGAAGCAAAAGTACTAGTAATGACTTTCTTCCTATTATATAGCCTAAAAATAAATGAGGATTTTGTTGTAAACTAACTAATCTAAATTAAACTAAAGACACGACAAAGAGTAAATTGGGAAATTACCTTGGGAAAGCTGAATGATAAAGGCAATACCTACGGAAGAATCCACCTAGACTTTACTTGTTATCTAACTCTGAACTAGACGATTTCTTCATTCAACTTGATCCATAGAGATCCCTAAATTATGTTAATATCTCCGTTGAGAATAAGAACAACTAATCCTAGGTTGATTAATTGAAATCTCTTTCTAATTAAAACCCCTAGTCTTGCATTAACTCGATCTATGGATCCCTATATTAGATTTGACTCTAATCCGGCAGATTTTCGTCGTCCTATGTCTAGAATTGCAATCAATTCCGTGTAATTGTGTTGGATCTACTCTTACATAGGGACTTTTGCTCTGCTGCATAAGCATATTCGATTTAAATTAATATCCCAGAAATATCAATTCAAGAATTAAAAACACAGTTAAGAACAAATCAAATATTTATCATATAGTTCAGATAACAATAACAAGATTCGTCTTAGGTTTCATCCCTCCCAGTTATTTGGGGGTTTAGTTCATGTTCATAAAAGAAAACATCTGAGAATAAAGAAAATAACAAAACATAAAGAAAACCCAAAACTCTTGAAAGGATTGAAGGGAGATCTTCAGTCTTGATGTAGATCCTGGCTTCTGAGATGGATCAATTGGCTTCCTTCGAGTAATTCCCTATCTTCTACTCTCAGTCTTGGTGGGGACACTGTAACTCTTTGCAATTTCCTCTTAGGGTCTTTATATAGAGTTTGGAATATCTTTCTTAGCCCCTAAGTAGCTTTTTCCACGTGAAATTAAACTTCATCACGACAGGGACACGTCCGTGTGGCACGCCCGTGTGGCACGCCCGTGTGAGTCGAGTTTAGACCGTGTTCAAGCCTGTTAATGTGGCACGGCCGTGTGGTTCACCGTGTGACGAACTCCACCGTGTTATTTCCTTGCTTTGGCATATTTTCTCCGTTTTCAGCCTGTTTCTCGTTCTTTTCACTCTCCTATGCTCTCCTAAGTATAAATGATGAAATTAAAGGATTAGAAGCATCAATTCCACAAATTCAATGATATTTCATCCATGAATGTGCTAAATGTGGGATAGAAATATGTATAATTTACAGTTTATCAAATACCCCCACACTTAAGCATTTGCTTGTCCTCAAGCAAAATCTCAAATCACAATTAAAAATCATTATTCTCAACCTATAATCCTTATCAATAATGCTTCGAACTAATCCACAAGTAATCATATATTGAGAATTCAACTAAAAGAACATTAAAGTCTCAAACAATCTAAATTGAGGATTTTATCATAGAAACATAGGTTTTCTTCCCTCTTCTAAGTAATTACCTTTAATTCAAAATCAATAAGAGTTGACACCCTTATTAAAGATTCACTCTATTCACTCGAAGTGTTTAGGGTTCAAAAATTAAGCACTCATTAGTCAACATGAAAATTTATTACCATATGCTTGCATGAAAATCAAATCTCCACCACTATGTATTGGCATGATACATCGATCAAAAGGTCTTTAGAGGGTTGTAACGTGGCTTTGGTTAGGGGTGTGGTCACAAGCTAAAAAAGAGAGTTAGAATCGAGATCGAACTAAAAAATCATCTAACTAGAAAAATCTATATCACTGAAACATAGTTCTAGAGTAAAGCCTTTTTCTTTTGGATAACATTGTTTAAGAATAGAAGCTCAAAATTACATGGAAATATGCGAAACATTGAATTACAACTGAAATATACATATGTTTTTTTTAAGAACAAATCGAATACTTTACAAACTTAACTAACTAAAAGGGAGAACATAGCTAGATAATTATTTAATTCAAATCTCGACAAAAATAGGGATCAAAGTAATTAAGGGGATTTCAAAAAAATGGGTTATAGGCTAATATTGAGGGTAAGTCAATGAATGGCTTGTTAGGCTCAAGGGGGTTAATTTATGAAAGTAGGCTTTTATGGAGTCAATGGGTTAAACCTAGGTGCCTTTATCATTTCGGTATATCAAATCAATGGTGTGGTCTTGACATGTATAATCGAAGTAAGTTCTAAAATAACAGATCAATATTAACTCACTCAAAGCAACAATAAAAGTGAGCACGAAAGGATGTATGCTCAAAAGGCTCAAAAATCTCATCAGAATTATCGCTTTTGATGTCAATCCTATGAATTTCAAATATCAAGATAATACTTAAATTTAGGGAAACAACCTAGAAAATTTTTAAATTCTAAAAAATTTCAACTTATCATGCTTGATTCTCTAATATCTTAAAGTTTGAATAAACAAAGTACAAATACCTATGTCTCAATCCTAGACATATCAATAAAAATCATACATCAATCCGAATTCATTTTAATTGTTAAGGCCAAGATTCAGGGATTTGAGAATAATGCAAAAAGTGAAAGTGAGTAAATTTTAGGGATTTTCTGATAAAACTTAATAACCCCCCACACTTAAGATGTACATTGCCCTCAATGTGTAAAATTAAATTTACTAACAAAATAAGCATAAATCTTAAGATAGGGAGAGAAGTGAAACTCCCTAAATATTGGATGAATTCCTTGAGTTGGAAGTGTGGAAACTGGTAGGAAAGAGTGTCGATCCACAATCTCTGTGCCAAAAGAGTATTATAAGTAGTATCGTGGTAGTTATGATCGTGGTCGAGTAGGACCCAACAGTCGTGGCAGGGTTTTCCCATTATATTTGGATTTGAGCTTTTAGGCTCTTTGAAACTGCGACAGTATTAATAAAATTTTAGGGAATGTAGATTAGTACAATTTACTCATTACGAAATAGCCAATATGAAATGGTAAAATAAATTAAGCTAAGTTCTTAAAATACTGAAATTCAAATAATGAAAAAGATAAAGTTTAAGAAAAATAAAAGGAAGAATAAAAATAAAAGAAAAATAGAGAAAAATATAAGAGGACTCGAGAGTCCTAATCCTCAGTTGGTTCGTGAGGTGGGGGCGGCGGTAAGATGTGAAGATGCTGACAAATATAATAGAGAGTAGCATCAATGTGGTAAAGGTGCTGAAAACACTGTTGCTCGAATCGTGTAAAGTGCTCAGAGATGTCAGAATCTGAAGCTGCCGCATGAACTGGATGACAAATGGACGGTGGCTCCTCGTGAGATGGAGGGACATCATCAGGAACGTCCTCTGGGTTCTCTTGCTCGGTTGACTGAGCTAGACGGTACTAAGGAGGCTCGATCCCACGTCGGTGTTCGATCATCATCATGTGAAGCATACTCTAGATGCCTTGTGGGGACATCTGGCTGATGAGAGTATAGGAGGATGTTTCGCCGCTGTGTTGAGAAGACCGAAGTAGCGGGCCAAGCGAGTCACATATGGGCCCATCGAGATCACACCCCTACGATGCCGCTCAGTTTGATGTTGAATGGCGTGGACGATGAAGAAAGTAAGGTCGACCACGTGCCCGTGCGCCATGCTCCACAAGAAATATGCGTCGTGAGTGTTAACGGTGCCGGTACTCTCTCGGCTGCCCGTTAATGTATGTGCGAGTAGGGGATGAAGGTACCTCAGCAAAGGGGCGAGAGCTGTCGCCTTGGAGCGACTAAGGTCGTAAGTGGCCGAAACAGGGACTAGGGCCTGCCAACATTTGGATGGAGAGAAGTGGATGTGGCGGTGAAGCTCGGAGAGGTCTTCCTCTTCTATGAATTGTTCAGTATATAAGCCCAGTGCTATACCAAACTTAGGTACACTAAGCTGTCGTACTAGGCCCCCGAGGCGGAACTAGACTGTCCCTGGGTCGTCATATCTGGACATGACTGTCTGGAGGTGGAATATGGAGCAGAGCTCTAAAGTAAGCTTGAGGTATGTAGGCTCGACGATTTGGCAAAGTTGGTCCCATAGGTTCGTCATTAACAAAGCCCGAACTGTGTCTGCTAATTAGACCCACTCTAATACGGCCCAACCAATACACCTCCCCACTCTGATAGGCCTTGCTCTAAGAATTTAAAATAGTTCCTCTTGGGAACTTTGCGGGAACTAGAGGAAGGGGTGTCTAATTTTTGTGGTGGCTCTAGAGGAGGTACCACTAGGCCTTTTTCGCTTTTTAGAAGCAGGGACGGCGGCTTTCTGTCCTTGTGAGGACGACATTGTTCCTGAAAGAAAGTAATAGTTTAATGAAACTAGGAAAAATGAACGTATACTATGAATATTTATAAGTTACTAAACTAAATGACAAATTAAGCTAATCAAGACTTACTAAGTACTCAATGCAAAAGGTAATTTCAAAAATAAATTTGATGCTTCGATTTATCCTAAGCATAGAACAAAATAATGGAGATAGTAGTAGCTATGGTTAGCAATATATACTAAGAATCAATTGCTTAAGATAACTAAAAATGGCATCCAAAGAATGATTCAAAATGGCATGCTAAGTATTCCAAATTAATCATGCAAAATGTATGAGAATCATATAAGTAAATAGGTTAAATAACTAAATAAATGCAACCATGGAAATATAACTAATTAAAATAAAGTAAAAACTAAGAGAAAAAGGGGAAAAAAGGGAAAAAGGGAAACCGATAAGGTAGATGTTAGGCAAAGCACGGTCATGGAGGTGTTACACGGGCGTGGTGGCTTGGGCTAGGTCGATAGTGGAGCAAAGAGTGGCTGTTATAAGTAGTGGTGGGAGAGGGATTAGGGTTTTGAGTGAGGAAGATGATGAATAGTAAAGGGTTTATATAGAAATTAGGGCACACAGGCATGGCACACGCCCGTGTAAATCATTTTTAGCCTGTGTGGTTTGAATTTTAAGGGTTTTGGCGCACCTAATTAGTGCCACATGCCCGTGTTCTTCGGGCGTGTTAGGGCACACGGCCGTGTCGCACGGCCTTGTCATTCGATGTTCGCTTCTCCCACACTCGTGTATGAGGTCACACGCCCATGTATGAATTGGTAGGTTCGACCATGGGGTTAAAGCATGGGCGTGGCTCCTGCCCGTGTTAGTTTACCAGGTTTGACCATGCTCTTGGGACACGGGCTTGTCGCACGCCCGTGTCAATTTGTCAGGATTGGCCAGGGCCATATCGCATGGCTGTGGCTATTTTGTCGAAGGCCATGTCTCCCCATGGTGTACCCACAGCCTTAGGCACGCCCGTGGGCCTGGCTGTGTGGTCCTGAAAAACATGAATTTTAAGAAGATCACCATATAAACTAAAAGTTTAAAAGCCTAAGTTAAAGAGACTTACTATGTTAGTACTCAGGTTGCCTCCCGAGCAGTGCTTGTTTATAGTCTAAGCTCGACTTTTCTCAAGCTTGTTCGATCATGGTGGCTTGAGAAGTTCAAACTCCTCTCTCCTGCTATCAGTATTAATATCAAAATAAGGTTTAAGTCGAGTATAATTTACCTTGAAAATGTCTTATTTGTTATCTCGACTATACCGTAGGGAAAGATTTTCATTACCGTGAAGGGAGGTGTATCACCTGTATGAAGTTTTGAATTTGAAATTTAAGGATCCTCCTCCTCTAATAAAACTTTATCCCCTACCCTAAATTGATTCATCTTTACCTTAAGGTCATCATGGTGATGCTTTGGTTCGGCGTGGCATATCTTAGGTTTCTCTTGGCGATAGTTCAGCCACTCGTCTAGGTCTTCAATCTGTAGCATTCGTTCTTTATGGATGGATCCTTTGTCATCGTATGGATGTGAATGTGGCTCAATTGTGCTTTCATGAGGAGTACCCTGTAGAGAAGGTTGGACAGTGAGATCATTCTTATTACAAGGACTCGTAATAAAATCTTTATCATTAACAGTCTTGTTAGAATTACAGTTGCTAAGAAGGGTCGCCCTAGAATTAATGGCACATTGCTATCCTCATCTATGTCTAAAACAACAAAGTCCACTGGGAATATGAATTTGTCAATTTTAACTAATACATCTTCGATTATACCCCTAGGAAATCTAATGGTTTTATCAGCCAATTGAATGCTCATCCTAGTTTGTTTGGGTTTTTCAAGACCTAGTTGTTTAAACAATTTATAAGGCATTACGTTAATACTTGCCCCTAAATCAGCTAAGGCATTTTTAACATCTAAGCTACCAAGTAAATAAGGAATCATAAAACTCCCTGGATCTTTTAATTTATTAGGCACCTTGTTTTGCAGAATAGCTGAGCAGACTGCATTCAGCTCCACATGATATGACTCATCTAGCTTTCGTTTGTTTGTCAAAAGTTCTCTGTAAAACTTAACAGCGTTTGGCATCTATCAAAGAGCTTCAATAAACAGTAAGTTAATATGTAATTTCTTTAAAAGTTTAAGGAATTTACCGAATTGTTCATCTATGTGGTCTTTCCTCATTGCATTAGGATATGGGACACGAGGCTTATATTCTTTGATAACTGGTTCTTTGTGACTTACCTCATCCTTACCGCTACTTACCACAGTTTCCTTACTTGGCTCTGATTTGGTTTTGGCTAACCCTCCTTCATTAATCGTGTCTATGGCGTGGAGTTGCTCCTTAGGGTTAGTCTTGGTGTTGCTCGGTAAACCACCTTGTGGTCTTTTAGAGATTAGCTTAGCAAGCTGGCCTATTTGAGTTTCAAGTCCTTGAATGGATGCTTCTTGGTTTTTAAGTGCCATCTCGGTGTTCTGGAAAAGGGTTTCTGACACGAAGATAAATTTCATGAGCAGTTCCTCAAGGTTCGGCTTTTTCTCTTATTGGACCTGTGGTTGTTGAAATCTCAGAGGAAGTGGTGGTCTTTGATTTTTTTGATTGCCTTGTCCTCCCCATGAGAAATTAGGATGGTTCCTCCAACCTGCATTGTAAGTGTTACTATAAGGATTATTTTGAGATCTAGAATTATTACCCATATAGTTGGCTTGCTCATTTTCCATGCCATATCTATAGGTTGGCTACTCAGAATTGCTCATGTTTCCTTAAATTGAGTCACACTGCATCACTAGATGTACCTGCGTAGAACCAACTAAACCGTCAATATTTTTATTTAACAGTTCTACATGATTTGACAGCATAGTGACCACATCGACATTAAAAATGCTGGCAGCTTTTTGTGGCTTTGTTCTCATGACTTGCCACTGATAGTTATTCAGTGACATCTCTTCTATAAACTCTTAAGTTGCCTCTGGTGTTTTGTTATTGATTGTTCCACCGGCGGCTACATCAATCATCTATCTCGTTGAGGGGTTCAAACCGTTGTGAAAGGTTTGAACTTGTAACCATAGAGGTAACCCATGTGAGGGCATCTTCTCAATAAATCCTTGTATCTCTCCTAAGCATCGTAGACCGTCTCTAAATCCATCTGCACAAAAGAAGAGATATCGTTCCTCAACTTTGCCATTTTAGCAGGAGAAAAATATTTGAGTAAAAACTTTTCTGTCATTTGTTCCCATGTAGTGATAGATCCTCTGGGTAGAGAATTTAGCCACTGTTTAGCTTTATTCCTCAAGGAAAATGGGAATAACCGAAGATGAATGGCATCATCAGAAACGCCATTTATTTTGAATATGTCGTAGAATTCCAAAAAATTAGCCAAATAAGCATTAGGATCCTCATCCTGGAAACCATCAAACTAAACAAACTGTTGTATCATTTGAATAGTGTTAGGTTTCAGTTCAAAATTATTTACAGCAGTAGTAGGCCTAACAATACTAGATACAGTACCAGCCAAATTAGGTTTAACATAATCATACATAGTATGAGGAACAGGATTTTGCTCAACAGGATTTGCAGCTACTACAGGAGGTAACTGATTATCCTGATTTGCCTCCATCTTTTCAGTAGATTCGGGTTCTTCTTCTTGTCCCTATTCTAGATATTGTAAGCTTCTTCTTATCTCTCTTCGGTTTCTACGAACTGTGGCTTCTAAATCATCATAAAAAAGCAAAGGTCTTGATGGGTTTTTTCTAGTCATAAACTAGAGATACCTGTCAGGGAAAAAGAAAATTTTAGTAAATAAAACCTAAAATAAAAATAGAAAATAAATTGCAATAAAAGTAAAGATGGCTAAAGTAATAGGAATCGAGTGTTCCTAATATCTTAGTTCCCCGGCAACGGCGCCAAAAACTTGATCGTGATTTTGATGAAGTAATAATAATGATCGTACCTGGAAACTAACTATTATCACGATAAAAGGCAAGCGCACCTATGAATAGTAATATAGTTAGTGGCAAGACCGGAATATCGAATCCAATGAACTAAAAGTAATAGTAATGACTTTCTTACTATTATCTAGCCTAAAAATAAATGAGGATTTGGTTGTAAACTAACTAATATAAATTAAACTAAAGACACGGCAAAGAGTAAATTGGGAAATTACCTTGGGAAAACTGAATGATAAAGGCAATACTTAAGGAAGAATCCACCTAGACTTCACTTGTTATCTAACTCTAAACTAGACGATTTCTTCATTCGACTTGATCCGTAGAGATCCCTAAATTATGTTAATATCTCCGTCGAGAATAAGAACAACTAATCCTAGGTTGATTAATTGAAATCTCTTTCTAATTAAAACCCCTAGTCTTGCATTAACTCGATTTATGGATCCCCATATTAGATTTGACTCTAATCCGGCAGATTTTTGTCGTCCTATGTCTAGGATTGCGATCAACTCTGCTTAATTGTGTTGGATCTACTCTTACACAAGTCCTCTGGATAAGCACATTTGACTTAAATTAATATCTCGGAAATATCAATTCAATAATTAGAAACACAATTAAGAACAAATCGAATATTTATCTTATAGTTCAGATAACAATACCAAGATTTGTCTTAGGTTTCATCCCCCTAGGTATTTGGGGGTTTAGTTCATGTTCATAAAAGAAAACATCTCAAAATAAAGAAAATAAGAAAACATAAAGAAAACCCAAAACTCCTGAAAGGATTGAAGGGAGATCTTCAGTCTTGATGTAGATCCTGGCTTCTGAGATGGACCAATTGGCTTCCTTCGAGTAATTCCCTGTCTTCTACTCTCAGTCTTGGTGGGGACACTATAACTCTTTGTAGTTGCCTCCTAGGGTCTTTATATAGAGTTTGGAATATCTTTCTTAGCCCCTAAGTAGCTTTTTCCACGTGAAATTAAACTTCATCACGACAGGGACACGCCCGTGTGGCACGCCCGTGTGAGTCGAGTTTAGGCTGTGTTCAAGCCTGTTAATGTGGCACGATCGTGTAGTTCACCCGTGTGACGAACTCCAGGCCGTGTTATTTCCTTGCATTGGTCGATTTTCTCCATTTTTGGCCCGTTTCTAATTCTTTTCACTCTCTTATGCTCTCCTAAGTATAAAACATGAAATTAAAGGATTAGGAGCACCAAATTCAATGATAATTCATCCATGAATGTGCTAAATGTAGCATACAAATATGTATAATTTACAATTTATCAAAGTAATTAAATTTTGGTTTGGTTTGTAATAAGGCCTTGCTTAAACATTTGGAATTTAATTTGGGGTTTTACGGTATTAAGTTTTATATATGCTAGTTTAGGACACGGTTTTTCCAAAATGATAACTATTTTCATAACAACACGTTTCCGCAACATTTTCGAAATGGTTTCGCTACTCAATTTTTAAACATCGCGTTCTCACAAATCAACTATTTTGAATTAAGCTTTCGCAACAAACAACGTTTTAGAAGTAAAAATAACAATGTTTTTATAAGAGAATAACTTTTCAATGAAACATGTTTTCAAAATAAACTATCGTAGGTTTTACACCCGTTTTGGAATGGCTAAAAGTTTTAAATAGTAAGAAGAGTTTTCAATGAAAACATGATTTTCGAAAAACACTTCAATGTGACACGCCAGATTCGACTACAACGTCTAGGCCAAGTTTGGGGTGTTACACAGCTATACAAATAAGTTGATCCATGATCTATCAACGCAACTATATCAGTGTTAAAAAGTGAAAAGGTACCGATAATAACATCAGGCGACAAGGCTTCCTCACGTGCACGTATAGCGTAGGCTCGAGCAGGAGCGCGTGTCTCAAATTTAACATTTTAATCTCTTGTAGCACTGTGGTTTTGTAACACCCCTAACCAGTTTCCATCACCGAAATAGGGTTATGAGGTATTACCGAACAAGACACAACATCTGAACAATCACATTATAGAATAAGTCATATTCGAGCATTTACAAATTATGTCACAGAGTTCAAATAGAATCAAATTACTAGACCGAAGATCTATAACTAGCACAACATTTTAACAAATTTCAAAATAAATGAAATCTGCATTATTACCTCATGGTCGAATATGTATTTTATCTAAATCAAATTGTAAGCTTTTAACCCATGTAATATATACACATACTAGACCAAAATTATATTTGGCATTTCCAATATATTTAAACATATATATATTTATTACTACAGATCATATGTGTATAACATGGTTATTACCAAAGATACAATTAACTATTCTAACATAGATCATAAAAAAATGTGCAGATTTAAAACACATATCACCATTTAATATACCAATTTTGCATAAAATTATCTTAACCTTTAATAGCTTAAGGTACTATTCATTTGGTCATTGTTCTTGTGCTTAGCCGAATAATAATATGCTTGTTTACAACTATTCCATCTATTCACATGCATAGATCATAACATAAAAATCAAACCAATATATGTATATATAAAACAAACATTATTTGCTTTAAACATTGAACACACCACAAATATATATAAACATATATTGTAGCTAACCCTTAACTAATAATTTAAATTTATCACAGCCGAATTTAAACATATTATTAAAACCAATCTTACGTTCAGCAAAAATACATTTATTTATAAATTTATTACTCATATTAAGAACTATCATTTCCAACCTAAATGACAAATTCAAAATCATTAACTCATTTTGCATTTTACCAATCCTATTAACCACATCATGTATATCAAAACAATAAACAACTATCACCTATTGCATATCAACCCCAATTCAATCTCAATTACTGAATACAAAATATATCCATCCATGATCTCAAACATAGCTCACACATATATCATATCAATCAACCTTGCTTGAATACCACATTCAATATGCATAAAACATAATGACCATTTTGACTATCACTTTTGCATACCAATATGAATCTAAACATGTTTTTCCATTGCTTAGCATGCAAAGCCACAAAGGTCATAACCAAGACTAATTCTTTGATCACAAATTCGGCTTAGGCATGCTTATAATTTAAATTCATAACATTTTCTCCTATAATCCAACATCAAATTCATTTAACAAAATAAACAATAAATTTGAGCCTTAACATGTACATCAACCAATTACCAATACTCACATATAAGCAAGACATGGCTGAATTACCATAACCAAAGCCAAACAAAAACATTATAAATCCTTATAACATGAATCATGCCAAGCACTTCATAAATACCACATTCATCCATTTAAACACCAAACACATGATTAACAACCACATCACTTAATGAAAGCATGAGTCATTAAATAACAAATTAAACAAGCCATTTTTGCATGGCTTATTATATATATACACAACTTCAAAATAACCAAAACACAAGCTAGTCTATACATGTCATAAGTTCAAAATTCAACTTATAAAAATACCGAAAAACAGTTGATAGTGTGATAGACTTCACCGACTATCCCCGAGCCCGTAACTTAGCTTTCAAAATCTATAAAACAGAGAACAAACACATACACACAGAGTAAGCTATCATAGCTTAGTAAGTCATAAGCAAATAAAAGAATCAATGACATTATTAACTCAATTTAACCAAACCAATTCATGCTTCCATAAGCACATATAATCTCAAACTTGCAAAATCATATACAACCTATACATTCATTTAACAACTTTAACTTAGCCGAAATTCACATATATCCATTCTCAAATTTATCATTTACTTTCAAAGTTAAAATATCATCATATAACCAAATATATATATACATATTCATATATGTATACACATGTTTCACACTTTAATATCACCTATTTATATCATTTGGCCGAATATAGATTTACATTCAATATGCTAATAACCAATTTTATAACATGATCCATATCATCACATAAATACCAAAACTTACATTAATTTTAATACATTAGCTAACACATACTTAAACCTTTTAATTCGATATCGCATTCGGTCCTTACTTAACACTGCCCGTTGAACCATTCGGAATTAAAAAGGATACGCGGATAGTCAAAAAACTTGTACAGTGCCAACTTCCCAGACGTGGTCTTACATACATATCACATATCGATGCCACTGTCCCAAACAGGGCCTTACTCGCAAACACATATCAGAGTCAGATATCGATGCCAACGTTCCAGACGTGGTCTTACTCGTAAACACATATAAGACTCAGATATCGATGCCAACGTTCCAGACGTGGTCTTACTCGTAAACACATATCAGAGTTACATATCGATGCCATGGTCTTACTCGTAAACACATATCAAAAATTCCTATGTCATGACATATGTATCCTAGCTATACCTAAGGTTCATACTGGGCTTTTCGGACGTCGTATCCTGGCCGAATCAAATCATAAACATAGTTCCCAAGTGTACACATATTCGGCTATCATTTATACATTCTCAAATATATCAATTCCGTACAAATATATCAAGTTAGCACATGTAACTTATATTTATTCAAAAATAACTACGTTTATTTGCTTATAAACTTACTTCGGACAACGAAAATCAGAACAGGGCGATTAGTCGATGACTTTAGTTTTCCTCCGATCCAAATCTAATTCCTTTAGTTCTTGATCTAGATTGAGCTTGTACAAGGCTGAATATGAAAACTCTTTTATGTTCATCTTTTCTTTTTGTTTCGACCACAAAAATGATGAACATGCAAGGTATTTTCATGTTTTATGTTTTATTAGAACTATATTAATTAAAACTTTACCAAAATAACCTTTATTATAAAATATATAACCATTTTATGCTATGGTCAATGCCGTCCATTACCTAGCTTAATGGTATAATTGCATCTTAACCACTTTCAATTATAAAAACATCAACAATTCGGCCATTACACTATCAACCACCAAATTTTTCATTTTTACACGGTTAAGCCCTTTTTATTAAATCGGGCATCTAAACGATAAAATTTTTAAACGAAATTTTAGCACACACCAATTCACAAATTATGAACACCAAAAATAATTTTAAAAAAATATTTTTCTGACCTAGATTCATGGTCTCGAAACCACCGTTATGATTAGTGTCTAAATTGGGTTGTTACAACTCTCCCGTTTAGGAATTTTCGTCCCCAAAAATCTAACCGGTGAATGGTTTTGGGAAACGTTCCCTCATTGCATCCTCTGACTCCTATGTAACCTCTTTTACCCCATGTTTATGCCACATTACTTTCACTAACGAAATTTTCTTATTTCGCAATTCTTTAACTTCGCGAACCAGAATATGAATCGGTTCTTCCTCATAAGTCAAGTCGGACTGAATTTCAATCTCTAACGGGCTAATCACATGTGAATGGTTGGATCTATACCGTCGAAGCATCGAAACATGAAATACATTATGGATCTTTTCTAACTCAAGTGGCAATAACAGTTTGTATGCAACCGGCCCGACACGCTCAATAATCTCATATGGCCCAATAAATCTCGGACTCAGTTTGCCCTTACGACCGAGTCGAGTATTTTCTTCCAACGCGAGACTTCCAAAAACACCTTATCTCCAATCTGAAGTTCTATATCTTTATGTTTCAAGTCCATATAAGATTTATGTCGATCTGACGCTGTTTTCAGATCATTATACATTTTCGTACTACCCGGGTGAACAGATAATCGACTATTGTGAGCTTAATTCAAAATCATCTAAATCAACTTTGAATTTCTCAAAACACATATTCGGTTTCTAAATCTCAAACAAACCTCGACATCAATTAAAACTTTGAATCAATATTTAAGTCACATTGAGCTCGCTTTGCTATCAAATCATCATCGACTTTTTGAGTTTCACAAACTTGTTGAATAAATAACGGTTTTGCTTTTAACTCGACTATTATCACACCATTATCAGACATAGCTATATGCGTATTCATTGCACACAAAACAAACAGTGATGTTCGACTTAGAGCATTAGCAAAAACATTAGCCTTTCCCGGATGGTAGTCAATTACAAACTCGTAATCTTCAAGCAACTCTAACCACTGTCGCTGTCTCAAGTTTATATCTTTCTAAGTCATCAAATATTTTAGGCTTTTATGACTGGAATAGACATGACGTTTCTCATCAAATAGATAGTGGTGCCATATTTTCAATGCAAACACAATAGTAGCTAATTCTACATCATGCATCGGATAGTTCTTTTCGTGTGGCTTTAACTGTCTCAAGGCATAAGCTACAACTTTGACTTCCTACATCAAAACACAACCCAAACCACTCAAAGATGCATCATAATAAATAACAAATTCTTTACCCAACTCCAGCTGAACTAGTACTGGAGCTTCGGTCAAAAGGGCTTTCAACTGATAAAAACTTTTCTGACACTTTTCTGACCACTCAAACTTAACATCTTTCTATAGCAGCTTTGTCATCGAGTTGCAATCATAGAGAAACCTTTCAAAAACCTTCTGTAATAACTAGCAAGTCCAAGAAAACTTCAGACTTCAGAAATATTTCTCGGAGGTTTTCAATCAAGTATAGCCGAAATCTTACTCGGATCAACCTGAATACCCGTTGCTAATACAAATGTCCCAGAAAACTGACTTCATGAAACCAGAATTCACATTAACTGAATTTTGCATACAACTGCTTGTCTTGCAAAATCTACAACATAAGTCTCAGATGCTCAGCATGCTCGATTTCATCATGTGAATAGATCAAAATGTCATCTATGAATACAACCACAAATCAATCCAAATACTATCTAAAGATCTGATTCATCAAATCCATGAAAACATCAACTGCATTAGTAAGTCCGAAAGGCATAACCAGAAACTCATAGTGTCTGTACCTCATTTAGAAAGCAGTTTTAGATACATCGGAGTCTTTAACTCACAACTAATAATAGCTTGATCTCGAATCTATTTTTGAAAACACTGTAGCATCTTTCTCACATATTTTTAAGCCAACATCAGGGATGTTACTGCCGGTAAACCATTCAGATCATTAGATTCAATCTGAATAATCTCATTATTCTGGCATCTCAAATCAATAGTCTTTCATTTGTAGTTTACAAAAGCATCGTGCAAAGTCATCCAATCCATACCCAGAATTATATCAAATTTGTCGCATGGTAACAACATCAGATCGGCTGGAAAGCATGAATCGCAAATCATCAACGAGCAATTTTTTTTACACACTTTATCAACCAAAACACACCAACCCAAAGGTTCGATACTCTAATCACAAACTCAGTAGACTCTACAAGTAAAGTCTTACTAAATACTAAAGTTTCACATACTGTAACACCCCAGACTCGGCCCAGACATTATGGCCGAATTCGGCGATGTAACATTGAAGGGATTATTTTTTAAATGACTTGGTTTAATTAAAATTATGTTCAGTAGAAAATCTGCTTGGTTAAAAGTTTAAGTTTATGATTTAAAAACCCAAATGCTTGTAACTTTTTATATTATGATGAAAGCCCATGTTTTAAGAAAACATCCAAATATTTATGTTATTTAGATAGCATGTTTAACTTTAGAAATTCATTTAAGTTTGAGAACTCGGCGGTTGTAAACAATAATAAAACCCAAACGTAAAGTCAAATCAGAGACACAAGGCCTTATTACATCTGAATGAAAATAAAGTAATTAAAATAGAGTAATTTGAAACTATTAAAAACTTCTAAGTAACTTGTAGTGTGGCCACCTCCGAGTCCTCTCCCATGTCGAGTCGTCTATTGAGGGTCACCTAAAACATTAAATAAAAAGGGTGTGAGTTTCAAAACTCAGTGTGTACGACCCTTGGTAATCAAATCAACATGCATTTATCACATTGGGCCTAAGCCCTAACAATATTGGTGGCCTTGGGTGTAACGCCCTAATTTTTATGATTTTCAGGATTTTGTGTAAATTTAATTTTTACTTGTCTAGATGAATTAATTTATGTTTTGAGTATGTTAGTGGGCCTTTAGAAGGCCCAAGCTTAAGTTAAAACCCGGTAGAATTTTTAAAATGTTATACTTAAGGGAGAAGGGGCTCTGACAACGTGGGCTTTTAAGAAAATGATGGTGATTTAAGACAAAAGATGACCAGTGGTAGGGTGGCAATGTAACGCCACTTAGAAGACAAGGGAGGCGTGTGGAAGCTATGCAAGAGCCAAGGTTCAAATCTCATGGTTAGCAAGGTGGTATTTTATTGTTTAATGCATGTGCAAGGCATGTGATGGACTCCAAGTGAAACTCTGTTGGGAAGAGTTTGATGTGCTCATGAAATATGATCAAGGAGAGATAAGGAGAGAGATTTTAGGAGTTTTTGAAAGGGAGGTAGGTGTTGGTCGAATAGTGGTCTCTTGGAAGCAAATCGGCTAGGGTCCTAGAGGTTGCTTTGTCGACATTTTGGGTAGGAGTGTGCCGATTTCTCCTTTTGTTTCTTTGAGGGATTATGTTGGGTCATTCTTTTGGGGTTTCCCGAATAGGTATAGGGTCTTGAGAGAACTCTCATTCCATCTTTTCTTCTCTTCTCTTATGTTTTAAATGCTGAAATCAAGATCCATATACCCTCTCTTTTTGCCAATTTGTGTGAGTAAACCAAAATCCTCTTATTTCTTCACTTTTCTTTTAAAGAGCCGAATCTACTCCTTTCTTCTCTTCTTTCATCTTGTCGATTCAATTAGAACCTTGGTTGGCTGACTTCTTAAAAGCCGAAATCTCGAGATACACAAGTTTGTGACAATTTTCCTCAATGGCCGAATCTCCATTCTTTTCTTTGACTCAATTAGCCGAACCTCACAACCCCCTAACCTCTGTCGACATCTTCTCCTCCCCATTACATAAACCTCTAATCTTCTTTTTCTTCATACAAAAGTCGAAACCTCCATATCCATAGTGATTCGGGAACTAAGCCTTTAGATCTCTTGGATCCATTCTCTTGGTAAGTAATCGAAACCCCTTTTCATTTAGTATCTTATGATTCAAGAAAAGCCGAAAACCCCTAAACTCCTTAGGGTGGCTGTCAATTTTGGCTAAGGATTAATACTAGTCTTTTTTATTCAGTTCTTTTGTGTATTAGTTCGCGAAAGGGGTGATCTAGCAAGGAGCAGTGGAGGCTAGGGTCGTGGAGGCGAGCTAGATTCAGATCTAGTGGTAGATCTCAGTAAGGGTAAGTGGATATCGATTTTGGGTAAGGATGGCCGAATATAGTGGTATTCGTATGGTATCAATTTCGGTTAATAATGTTGGATTATAGGCTAATGTCATAGTGAACTACTGTAGGTTGATCGTTTAAGGGATTCCTTCAAATCTCGCAAATCAGGTGTGTAAACGACACCCACTAGTAGATTAGATTGGCAAAAGCCGAAATGCCGAAATTCTGGTATTTCGAGGGCTTACGAGCGTGCGAACGCTGTGGGTCAGTTAAAATGGTAAAATTGGTAATCGTAAATGGTAAGAGTGCTGTGTGCACGTTTTTGTGCACGTTGGTGATTTTGGGCCTCGAAGGGTCAAATTTGGGCCCAATGGGCTTACGACCCATATGGGTGAAAACGAGCGGTAAGTGCATTTTGATAATCTGAGTAATAAATCTGCTAAAACGGATGTAAAATTTAGGCTTAGTGGGCCGAAATAGCTAGTGGACACTGTAGGCCCCATTAGGGGTTCTAGGGCTAGATAACTCTATAGTAATAAAATGGGCTAAATAAGTTACCTAGATGACACTTGGACTGTTAACATCTGTAATGAGCATGAAACCCTAAAAATTGGTAAATTTACTGAAATACCCCTAAGGGTGGAAAATTACTGTTATACCCCTAGGTGCTAAAAGACCATTTTACCCCTAGGGTTAAGATTGACTGCTTTGCATGCTAAATTAAATCTGTTCATTGTATGCTATGTCATGATTTACATTGTTGCATGGGATTGGGTTTTTGATGGAGGAAGTGCTAAGTAGCAATGCCACGTTTACTGATAGGGGATTTGCCTCGTTTTACTGTTAGTGGCTTGGCCACGTTATCTAATTAAGCAGCCATGCTGCGACTCTGGTGTGTAGGGCTGGGTGGGTTGAGTTATTCCCCACATGGTGTGTAGGGCTGGTACGAGTGGTGTGTAGGGCTGGACTGGGCTGGGTTTTGAATATATGCATAGCTTTTTGTTCTGTTACTGTAATGGGCCTAAGGCCCACACTGATTTCTGAACAGGGCTAAGGCCCAGTTAATCACTGCTTACTGAATAGGGCTAAGGCCCAGTTAATACTGTGTCTGGATAAGGCTTATGCCCAATTAAGCTTAAACTGATTTGGGCTCTAGTTGGGTTTAGCTTACACACTGAGTTTTGCAAACTCACCCTCTTTCTTTTCATCTATGTAGGTGAGCCCCAACCTTAGTGGACTTAGAGCTGGAGGGATTTGGAGTGGCCACGAGAACTGCACTTGGTTAATTTTTCTCAAATTACTTATTTCAGTATTTTTCTTTAATTTATATTATTTTGGGTTTAAATTTGTAATAAGGCCGCTCAATGGTTATTTTCTTTATGTGGGTTTTTAATTGTTAAATTATTATAACTTGTTTCAAATTGATAGAATTAGGCTGCGCGGGTTTTTTTTTATTTTCAAATTAATCAACGTTTTCAAAATATGTCACATGCATCAAATGGATAATGTAACAACAAATAAGATCTTCTAAAGAAATAAACCCTAAACTGGTAGTGGATAGGACTTCCATAAATTAAATGACTAGTTTTCTTTCAAAACCCTTAACAACAATTTTGCAAATTTCCCCTAAACATATTAGATAGAGAATGAGGTATAATTCATCGTTCATGTGACACACCAAACTTGGCCGTAATGTCTGGGCCAGGTTTGGGGTGTTACATTGGGCCTTAGCCTACGATGACCTCAAATCACATCAGTTTCACATGAATGCAATGCACCCATCCCAAATCCAACGCTGCACTCCATTTCCCTTCCAACCATACACTCTTGTAGGGATATAATTATCAACCCACCCATCCCTACACTCCAAAGGTAGCACCAACAGCGACACTACTCAATCGTTGCAGCAAAGCTGTTAATCATATGATGGGCTTAAAGCCATCGGTGGATCCACGGTCATCAAGCGACTATGCGATCCTCACATATTTTCCTCTGTACCATTAAACCCACCCAAGTGCTACATCTCATGAATGCAACATACACATTTCCACACATTAAGCACCTAGGGGTATTTTAGTCATTTCATTACCCAGGGGTATTTTCATAAATTTACCCTAAAGGGGCATTTTCGTAATTCTACCTTATAGGGGCATTTTCGTAATTCTAACTTATAGGGGTATTTTCGTAATTCTACCCTACAGGGGTATTCTCGTAATTCTACCCTACAGGGCATTTTCGTAATTCTACCTTATAGGGGTATTTTCGTAATTCTACCCTACAGGGGCATTTTTGTAATTCTACCCTACAGTGGCATTTTCATAATTTCTTAACATTTCGGGTTTCAGTTATGAACTTTGGCCCATCAACAACTCCTCGTGGCTAAAGTGAATAGACACTATGTACCAGGTAGGATTCCAGAGAAGAGGAGGTGGGTTACTAGGACGCTTAAGTACCAAGCTCTCCCTAAATCCAATCCTAGACATCCATATGCCCATTGCCACACTCTAACCTTGCGACTTGTCCACGAACAGGTTTGATTAATTAATTAAGTTTTATGCTGTTTAAGAATTCATCAGAACTAAGCCTAGAGTCCATTAAAACCCTAGCAAGTCTACATGCTTCCCTAAAATCACATATGGCCCATTAAACCCAATTATAACTATATGGCCCATTAGGCCCAATCACAAATATATGGCCCATCAAGCCCGATCATATTCAAATCATTCAACCATCTATACCAATTCATCATTTACCATCTCACACCATTTTTTGTCGATTTGGGCCCACGAACTCAGCAAGCCCATTTAGCCCCGTCTGGCCCGGTTGGCCAAACAGTGGCCCGAGACCATGAGATCGTTCTCTTGGCCTCGATAGTCATATCGGTGCCTCCACACGAATGTTCAAACACTCGTGTGGTTACCGACACCAACCTTTCGGCTTTTCAGCTTTTCGACATTTCGGCTTTTCAGAATTTCAGCTTTTGCCGATTTGTCGTGTGTGAAGTGTATGTACACACCTGGTAAATGAGACGCGCTACACTATCCTCAGCCTTGAACCTACAACCAATACCAACCTCCAATCAATCACACACTTAACCATAATATTCACCCAAAAACCAAAGCTTTACCATAACCTTACCGTGTGCCACCAGTCTTATTAGCCCTTCCTTAGCTACTACTCACGAATATCCCCTAGATCTGCATCAACACATATACCATCAAAAATTAGGTGACTCATATTCCACACGAGTCACCTCTATAAGCCACACTTACATTCGGCCACTTACTAATCCACAATTGAGACGAGTACACTTACCACTTGCTAACGATCCTTACCACGCTTGTGATCTTTAAACCCTACCCTTGTTAATACAGGGTTAACGACAAGAAAGAGTTAGATAACCCTCCAGCTTTTACCAAAATGCACTAAAGAAGGTTTGACTAAGTACTTATCGAAACTAGCCTTTGATCCTGTGGCCTAGATAGCTACTGAGTGAGATCCAGCTTTTAAATCTTGATTAAGGGTAGTAGATAACAGAAACAGATTTACAATAGAGGAAATCAAAAAGAAATCGGCAATTAGATGTAGCTATTTGGCTCTAAGAGATTAAGAATGGTATTCGGCTTTTTAGAGAAAGAAGAACACAACACTAATGGAAATTTCAGCAAAAGAATGGTAGGTTATTCGACAATGAAAGAAATAGAATGAGAGGGAGATGCGATTCGATCCAATTTGAGAAGAGAAGGGGAAAGAAAATATTTGGCCAAAAATATGTGCCAAAATAAAGAAGTATTGTAGAAGACAAGAGGTTGGGTTCAGCCTTAGAAGGTTTGAAAAAGAAACAAGAAGAGATAAATAGAAAGGGAGATATAACAATCACGGATGGAGGCTAGAACACTAAAACTCGAATGATCAAAATTTAGTTCTAAAAAAAAAAAACTTGACAAAACTGAAGACTAAGGAGAAAGTTCACCAAACATTTTTCTCATCAAAGTGGCCATATATATATATATATATATATATATTCCACTTCCCAATTTCTAAATTGGCACCAATTCTTAACCAAGCTAAATTCCTTCATTTTCTTAAATTTTATCTCCATCGTATCACACCAATCCTTATCTCAAAACCTTGATTTAAGCAATCCACCGAATTTGATTTGCATTCAAATTCCTCCTCGCCGAATAGTAGCTGCGTCAGACCCTTGGTGTTTTGGTCCAACACCAGTTCCTCCTTGCGTGCAACAAAATAATTCTTCCTATTTGCGCATGCGACCCCTCAAACTCCAGACCTCGCTACCGTCTGTGCCTCACCTCAAGCTACTAGCCACTGCAACGTAAATCTTCTTATACCATAATACGGTCACAATTAATTATAATAGCTATCTGCGGAAGTCACGATTACTTAAAAATAAAAATCCAGAATTTCGCCTGTCCAGGGGTTCGAATTTGCGCCCCTTCAGCACTCCTGGCATGCTACTACCACTGCAACCCAGGCACTTTTGTGCCATGTTCCATCTCCAATTATTTTTAAGGCCTATTAACCCACAACATGATTTTTCGGAAAAACAAGACAACTTGCGTAAACGAGGTCTCGAACCCAGCTCCCTTCCACGCTCCTAGCGCATTTGCCGCCAGGCCAGGCGTGCCACTTATGTCATTTTTTCCCCAGGCTTTATTAATAAGCCTTCCAGTAGCCTTCCAGGTTTGTTTTAAAAAAACCAACACTTTGCGCACGCTGGGACTCGAACCCCAGCTTCACTTCCTGCTCCCTAACTCCTCTAGCCACTAGGCCAGGCGCTTCCTTTGAGTCCAATTTTAACCTAATTTATTTATAAGGTCTACTGCCAGAGTCTCCCTAAGGAAGCAAAAATTAAAATTTTTGCTAGAGCCTTAGATCGAGCCCAGGACTTTTCCCACACCACCAACCCTTCCTAATTCACTTAACTATTAAATTAAACATGAAATTTTAAAATTTTCACACGCATCTAAATTATTTAAGCCGCCTTCTAACCAATCACAAACTCAAGGCCCAATACTTCTAGGCCCAAAATTTGGGGTGTTACACATTCATATGAATATGTCAAACCAGAATCAATCAATGCAATCATAAAAGTATCGTAAAGAGTAAATATACCAGTAATGACATTAGGAGACGAAGCTTCCTCACAAGCTCGAATGGCATAGGCTCTGGTAGATGCTCTAGCCTCAGATCGCATAGTTGTATCTTTAATCACTCTTTGACTACTGCCTATATTTCCCACATTTCTAGGAGGTCTACCCCTGGCTGAAGTGTTACTCGGTCTCAAATTTGCACTCTCTTGCTCAATACACTCGGGACAATCTCGGATAAAGTGATCTAAGGATCCAAATTTGAAATAAGCTTGACTATTCAATCTACAAATACCCAAATGTCTTTTACGACAGCTTTTGCACTCAAGTCGAATAGATCTAACGTTTTCAACACTAGCGATCGAAATAGTTGGAGCTCTAAAGCTCGAATGTGATCTAGCACGATCTCTACTCAAATGTCCCACATTAGCCTTTGAACGGCTATAATCATCTCGGAATTTCTTTCATGCAGACTGAAATGATTTATTCGATATTCGTTTTTGTACATCTCTAACTTCTAAATCAGCTTTTCTTTTATTTTCCTTTCGTACAACTTGGAAAATTTCAGGAACTTGAGGGGGTGGAGGTTGTTGAGCAGTCAAATTCATTCGAATGAACTCCGTGAACCACTCATTCATTAGTTGGAAGAAGGCTTGCTTAGCCTCACCCTCTTTACTACTTGAAATCAGCCTAGAATCAGCCGGTGCTGCCCCCTGAGCAAGAGCAAGCACATTACTTTCTACGTCATCCACTACGGCTAGGTTGGGATCCATTTACTATAAGAAAATACATTTTTAATTGTCAGGAATCATCACACTATTGCAGTTTATAATTATGACATGTATAGCTAGACTCACATGCGTCCTAGAACCGACTAAACCTGGCTCTGATACCAATAAAATGTAACACCCCTAACCCATTTCCGTCGTCGAAATAGAGTTACGAGGTATTACCGAACAAGACACACATCCGAAAAATTACATTATAGAATAAGTCATATTCGAGCATTTACAAATTATGTCACAGAGTTCAAATAGAATCAAATTACAAGACCGAAGATCTATAGCTGGCACAACATTTTAACAAATTTCAAAATAAATGAAATTTGCATTATTACCTCATGGCTGAACATGTATTTTATCCAAATCAAATTGTAAGCTTTTAACCCATGTAATACATACACATACTAGACCAAAATTATATTTGGCATTTCCAATATATTTGAACATATATATTTATTACTACAAATCATATGCGCATAACATGGTTATTACCAAAGATACAATTAACTATTCTAACATAGATCATAAAAAAAATGTGCATATTTAAAACACATATCACCATTTAATATACCAATTTTACATAAAATTATCTTAACCTTTAATAGCTTAAGGTACTATTCATTTGGTCATTGTTCTTGTGCTTAGCTGAATAATAATATACTTGTTTATAACTATTCCATCTATTCACACGCATAGATCATAACATAAAAATCAAACCAATATATGTATATATAAAACAAACATTATTTGCTTTAAACATTGAACACACCATGAATATATATAAACATATATTGTAGCTAACCCTTAACTAATAATTTAAATTTATCAAAGCCAAATTTAAACATATTATTCAAACCAATCTTACATTCAGCAAAAATACATTTATTTATAAATTTATTACTCATCTTAAGCACTATCATTTCCAACCTAAATGACCAAGTCAAACTCATTAACTCATTTTGCATTTTACCAATCCTATTAACCACATCATGTATATCAAAACAATAAACAACTATCACCTATTGCATATCAACCCAAATTCAATCTCAATTACTGAATATAAAATATATCCATCCATGATCTCAAACATATCTCACACATATATCATATCAATCAACCTTACTTGAATACCACATTCAATTTGCATAAAACATAACGACCATTTTGAGTATCACATTTGCATACCAATACGAATATAAACATGTTTTTCCATTGCTTAGCATGCAAAGCCACAAAGGTCATAACCAAGACTAATTCTTTGATCACAAATTCGGCTAAAGCTATAGGCGTGCTTATAATTTAAATTCATAACATTTTCTCCTATAATCCAACATCGAATTCATTTAACAAAATAAACTATAAATTCAAGCCTTAACATGTACATCAACCAATTACCAATACCCACATATAAGCAAGACATGGCTGAATTACCATAACCAAAGCCAAACAAAAACATTATAAATCCTTATAACATGAATCATTCCAAGCACTTCATAAATACCACATTCATCCATTTAAACACCAAATCTATGATTAACAACCACATCACTTAATTAAAGCATGAGTCATTAAATAACAAATTAAACAAGCCATTTTCGCATGGCTTATTATATATATATATATACACAACTTCAAAATAACCAAAACACAAGCTAGTCTATACATGCCATAGGTTCAAAATTCAACTTATAAAAATACTGAAAAATAGTTGATAGTGTGATAGACTTCACTGACGATCCCCGAGCCTGTAACTTAGCTTCCAAAATCTATAAAACAGAGAACAAACACATACACACAGAGTAAGCTATCACAACTTAGTAAGTCATAAGCAAATAAAAGAATCAATGACATTATTAACTCAATTTAACCAAACCAATTCATGCTTCCATAAGCACATATAATCTCAAACTTGCAAAATCATTTACAACCTATATATTCATTTAACAACTTTAACTTAGCCAAAATTCACATATATCCATTCTCAAATTTATCATTTACTTTCAAAGTCAAAATATCATCATATAACCATATATATATATATATATATACACATTCATATATGTATACACATGTTTCACACTTTAATATCACCTATTTATATCATTTGGCTGAATACAAATTTACATTCAATATGCTAATAACCAGCTTTATAACATGATTCATATCATCACATGAATACCAAAACTTACCTTAATTTTAATACATTAGCTAACACATACCTAAACTTTTTAATTCGATATTGCATTCGGTCCTTACTTAACATTGCTCGTTGAACCATTCGAAATTAAAAAGGATACGCGGATAGTCAGAAAACTTGTACAATGCCAACGTCTCAGACATGGTCTTACATACATATCACATATCGATGCCACTATCCCAGACAGGGTCTTACTCGTAAACACATATCAGAGTCAGATATTGATGCTAACGTTCCAGACTCGTAAGCACATATTAAAAATTCATATGTTATGACATATGTATCCTAGCTATTCCCAAGGTTCATACCAGGCTTTTCGGACGTCGTATCTCAGTCGAATCGAATCGTAAACATAGTTCCCAAGTGTACAAATATTCGGCTATCATTTATACAATCTCATGTATATCAATTCAGCACATGTAACTTATATTTATTCAAAAATAACTACATTTATTTGCTTATAAACTTACCTCGGACAACGAAAACTGGAACAGGGCGATTAGTCGACGACTTTAGTTTTCCCCTGATCGAAATTTGATTTCTTTAGTTCTTGATCTAGATTGAGCTTGTACAAGGCCGAATATGAAAACTCTTTTATGTTCTTCTTTTCTTTTTGTTTCAGTCACAAAAATGATGAACATGCAAGGTATTTTCATGTTTTATGTTTTATTATAACTATATTAATTAAAACTTTACCAAAATAACCTTTATTATAAAATATACAACCATTTTATTCTATGGTCAATGCCGTCCATTACCTAGCTTAATGGTATAATTGTATCTTAATCACTTTCAATTATAAAAACATCAACGATTCGGCCATTACACTATCAACCACCAAATTTTTCATTTTACGCGATTAAACACTTTTTTATTAAATCGGGCATCTAAACGATAAAATTTTTAAACGAAATTTTAGCACACACAAATTCACACATTATAAACACCAAAATAATTTTAAAAAATATTTTTCTGACTCAGATTCGTGGTCCTGAAACCACCATTCCGAATAGGGTCTAAATTGGGCTGTTACAGGTTTCCACTCTGATTCCTAGTATTTCGGGGTGGTCTACCTCTGGTAACAGTATTGCTAACTTTTACAGATTGCTCTTTAACAGCAGTAGATTTCTCTAGATAGCCTCAGAGGTAATGATCTAGTGACCCACATCTGAAACATGCTCCGCTTTTCAATCGTCATTCACCAAAGTGCTTTCTGTTACAATGCTTGCAATCAGGTCCCAAATTTCTCACACTTCCCGCGCTAGCAACAGATGTCGTTTGGGGCTTCAGATTAAATGATCTTGCATCTCTATCTCTGATTGTTACACCTGCAGAAGCAGTGGAACAGGGATGATAGGCTTTTCATTTCTTTGATCCAGACTGATACGACTTACTCGCAAATCTCTTTCTAGACCCTCTCGATTCAAAATCAGCTTTTCGTTTTTCTTTTGCAAGTTCTTCTGCTTTACAAGCCCTCTCAACTAGAGTAACAAACTCTTTCAACTCAAGAATCTTGACTACCAATCGAATATCTTCATTCAATCTATCCTCAAATCTTTACACATTATGGCTTCAGTGGAGACACATTCACGAGCATATTTATTGAGTCGTACAAACTCTCTTTCATATTCAGTTATAGTCATTCGACCCTATTTCAATTCAAGGAATTCCTTTCTTTTCTAATCAATGAATCGTTGGCTAATATACTTCTTCCAGAATTCGACCCTATTTCAGTCTGAAAGAAATCCCCATTAACTCGTTCTCATGGAACAACCGATATTAGGGTATTCCACCACTAATATGCGACATCTCGTAATAATGAAATAGCACATTTCAAGCATTCTTCCGGTGCGCAGGCTAATTCATCAAAGGCCCTGATCGTATTTTCAAGCCAGAATTCGAGCCTTTTAGCATCATCACTAGCTAAAGCTTGAAATTCTTCAGCCCCGTATTTTTGTATCTTATTAATAGGTAGTCTATTAAATTTCAAAGGATTCGTACTTTGTATATTTTTAGGGTTAAGTTGAGGAACCGGAGGGGGTGGAGGTTGTTGAGTAGCTAGGTTTGCTCGAACAAACTCAGAGAACCATTCAGACATCATTTGGAAGAAAGCTTGTTTAGCTTCTCCTAGACTACCCGTAGTAGGGCTCAATTCAGTAGGCACAGCCCTTTGAGCGGGAGCTAGCGCATTACTTTCAACATTGTCGGCTATTGCTCGATTTGAATCTATTTACTATATAAAACATAATTTAGAAAATGTCAGGAGATATCGCACTATCATAATTACGTATATAGTATGTATAGTTAGACTTGTATACACTACGGTAGTCCTAGAATTGACTAAATCATAGCTCTGATACCAATAAAATATAACACCCCTATCCCGTAACCATCACCAAAATAGACAAGGGGCATTACCAGACTTGTAACTCAGATCAAAACAATGTAACATCAAACATATAGTGTATATCATCATAATTCAATAGCTTTTCAAGCACTCATAATCAAATCATACAATAAACAGACTTATAAAACTCTAATCATATTATAGGGACTAATTTGATATCATATAAAAGTCATAAGAAAACTTAAGAAAATTTTTGAAATAGGGTCACACGGCCGTGTGCCTAGGTCGTGTGCCTCACATGGTCACCTAACACGCCCATGTGTCCAGGCTGTGTGAAAACAGAGCATACATACTAACTTGTGCACATGGCTACAAGACACGTTTGTGTCTCAGTCGTGTGAAATTTAGGGAGCTACTGACTTGCACACACGGCCGTAAGGCAAGCCCATATATCTTGGCCGTGTGGCATCCTGTCTTATATAACTAAGGTGCAGGGGTTACAGAATCGAGACACATGCCCGTGTGCTCTGGTCGTGTGGCACGAAATAGGCTTGGTTTAACCCATTTTCACACCCCATTTGGTCAAGTGCCTATAATCACCAATTTCACAACATTATGTACCAAATAAATAACCAAAACAACCAAATTCAAGTCACATATAGATCATTTATAATCAATCAAAATTCATGCCAATTTGTATCATTAAACATGTACCAAAATGAGCCAATTCACTACCTATTTCAACTTAACAACATTCACCATCATAAAAGCCATAAACCATTCATCAAACTTACCACAAAATGAATATAACATATGAAACTTTCAGGCTAAAATAACCATTCTCAAACCAAGCCATATCACATAGCTTGAACATATACCAAAATTCATACCATAAATACTAACATATGTGACCAAATGATTCAACTTTAAACTAGTTTATACATGCCATATTTACATCATTTACAAAAGTTCCAAAAGTACCAAAAGTTGCTTGGATAGTGCGATTGCAATCTCTGACCTTGTCCGGATCGAGCTAGCTTCCAAAATCTATAAAACACGGGAAAATAAACGGAGTAAGCTTTAAAAGCTTAGTAAGCCAGTATAATATAGAATTTAACTTACCGAATCAACATTTAAAAGCATAAACAATAATATCAAACCAAGTCATATGTCCACAATGCCTATTTAACCATCATACACATGTTAGTCATATAACAACCATGTATTCATCCCTTCCAAAGATGAAACAAACATATAACATCCATGTATCCATAATTCATGTATCAATTCATTCATTTATCATATACTTATAAAGCTCATAATCATATAACCATGTAACAATTTATCTATACATATCATATGTCTCATATAACATATAAATCATGTAATCCATGTAACTTGTACCTCATTTAACATATAATCTCATATGAATCATGTAACATATATCATGTAATCATGTACTTCTTATATCTCTCATATCATGTATTTCATATATTACATATCGGTAAATTGCTCGTTGAACCTTTGAAAACATCGAGGGATACTTAGGTGATACACACACAATGTATATATGTAAACCTGTAAATCCGTCAATTCATCACATATGCTCTTTCAAGCCATGTACTGTATGCTCCTCCTGAGCCGATAACGGTAAGCCTGAAGGCTAAACGGTGAGCCTGAAGGCTAAACGGTAAACCCGAAGGCTGAACGGTAAGCCCGAAGGCTGAACATGTAAGCTCATGAGCTATGGTGAGTCCGCAACAAATGCTGGAGCCCAACCAAACGGTAGCCTTAGTGACATGTCACTTGTATCCTATGACTTTCTACGGTTCAAACGGGACTCAGAAATCACTTTACAAATATAATCAATAGGCATTTCTATCCTTTACTTCATTTATACAATCATTCAATATTCAAGACAACCATTTCAATCATAAATATAACCCAATTCTAATTATACGAACTTACCTCATATTAGTTCGTAAATCCGATATCTACTCGTCTACCTTCTGTTTCCCCCGATCAAGTTCCGATATTTGTTTATCTTAATCTAAATTTATCAAATTTAATGTTTTCAATAATTATTCAATTCAATTTAGTCCCTAATTCACATATATGCAAATTACACATTTGCCCCCATAATTTTGACTATTTTGTAATTTGGTCTCTTATACACAAAAATAACAAATTACATATTTTAACTAAAAATCACTATAGCCGAATTTCATATGGCTTCTAGTAAGCCCATATTTTTAATTATTTCACATTTCTAACCACAAAATTTCTATTTGTTTCAATTTAATCCCTATTGCTCAAATTTCTCAAAAATTTACTTTATAAAACTTGTATGTCTACTAACAACCATTAATAATCTATCAAGAAATATCAAAATATACATGTATTCAACAACGGCACATTTCAACAACATAATCAATTTCAGAAATTGAGGTACGAGATAGCTATATTGAGCTGCAACGAGCTCAAAAACATAAAAATCATTAAAAATCGATCAAAAACCGTACCTTAGTCAAGACTTAAAGCTTGCCGAATGTAAAAGCTCCCAAAACCCTCTCTTTGTTTTGTTATTCGGTTGAATGCATGAAGAATAAAGATGAACATATAAATTTTGTTTTAATTAACAAACATATAGTTGTTATTTTACCAAAATACCCATATATAATAAACATATAAATCATGTCATATAACCCCACTACCACCCATGCTTATTAAAGAAGGGTAAATTTTATTTTGAGGCCTTCCAATTATAAAGCTATAGCCATTTAAGCCATTCTATTAACAGAACACATATTTATCACTTTACGCAATTTAGTCCTTTTTACCGAATTAGTTATTCAAACGGTAAATTTTCATTACGAAACTTTCGTACGGTAATTTTATCATGTTGTAAAACTTATTAAAATAATAAAATAAATATTTTGTCTCGGTTAAGTGGTCTCGAAACCACCCGTTTTGATCAGACTCAAAATTGGGTTGTTACAGTTACAAACAATGCTCTAACGATCTTCTAACCTTTGCGAGCTTTAGAGCACTATAAAATAGGGAAAATAAAATGGGGTAAGCATTACTTGCTTAATAAGTTTGTATAACGGAAAACTAAACTTATAAATCCCGTTTATTAAATCTAAGCATACAATATCATGTTTTCCATCCATTAGCAAAACTTCCTAAACACATGCATTCAATCGAACATGTTAGTCACCAAAATCTCCATGTCAATCAAGCAAGCATAGATGAGCTCATCATGCAATACTTTTTCAAGTTATTATCATTTCATCTCATAATTCTCATGCCATGTCAAAAATTTTATGTCCATTGAATCATTGAAATTCTAGTGGATGCTCAAGTAGTACACTCATGGCGTACGATTCAATAATCCGTCAATTTCTTATTCAGGAATACCCATTCGGGCTTTTAATCAAGGAACACACTCTCGAGCTACATATCATATAATAGGATTACCAGTCTAGGCTAAACCCTAATCAAATCGTATACTCGAGAGGTATTATAATAGGATTACCCGTCCAGGCTAAATCCTCTCTATAACGAGGTTAATAGGATTACTTGTCTGAGCTAAATCCCATCCGCAATAAATGCAAAACCTCATTCATTTCAGAAATGCACAAATATTCATCAGAATTCAATATTCAATCGAGACTTAACCCTTTTTCACCATTTTCAAGCAAGCATTAATTTCTCATATTGCTACATCCAAGTAATTCACACAAATGATGATCATAACATTTATTTTAACATAATTACATGCCCTATTAAGTTACACAAACTTACCTCGACACTTATTTGCGTATAAAATCTACTAATCTAAAACCTTTTCTTTTCCTCGATCTAACCTCGAATTTGAGTTATCTGGATCCAATTAGGTCTTGAAAGTTTCTTCTCTCTCTCCTAGGGTTTCCTTATAATTTTGGGGTTGAAGATGACAAAAAAAAAAGATGATATTTCTTTTATCATCTTTTTAATTAATTAATTATTTCAATTTCCAGTTTAGTCCTTGCCATTTTCCAAAATTTCCATGGATGATTAAATAAAGATATTTTCCATCTTTTGATTGATGGTCTAATTACCATATAAGGACCTCTAGTTTTGAATTTCATAGCTATTTAATTCTTATAGCTACTAGAATACTACTTTTGCATTTATGCTATTTGGTCCTTCTCGTAATTAAACACGAAATCGGTAAAATTTTCTTATCAAAATTTTCACGTGACATTTCTAACCTAATACGAACTATATAATAAAAAAAAATTTATTTTTGGATAGAATTTGTGGTCCCAAAACTACTATTCTGATCTCACTAAAATTGGGTTGTTACATTAACACATATCCTCATCACCCTTGTTAGTCATATAATTTATACAAATATCGAGAAACATGTATGGGCTCAACAATAACCAAATTTTTCATATTCATATGCTTTCCATACCATATGATCATATAACTCATATACAAATCATATTTATGTATTTCAGAATACATTTTCATAATAATTCATCATGAGTTCGAATTATTTCATATCAGAACTTTGTTCATTTAATCCTTTAAAACACCAATGTCAAACAGGTAGTACATTCGAGGTGTACAATTCTATAATCGCAAATGAACATATTCATCAAGCAAATCCCATGTTCATATATCATCTTCTCATATTTCCATATATCATATATCATATATCATCATTTTCATGTACTTCAAGCAGATACATGTAATAATTCATTTTATGTTCATATCTTTTTCTGTCAGACTTTTACACGTTGAATCATTGAAAACATCGATGGATACACCGGTAGTACACTTGAAGTGTACAATTCAGAATCCATTAAATCATGTCCGGAAGTACTCATTAGAGCACTTAAACAGAAAGCTCTCTCTCAAGCACTATATCGAGAAGCTCAATGAGCCATGTAACAGAAAGCATATCCGGGAAATACAACAGAAAGCTCACAAAGAGCTTATAAGGGTAGCTCCAAAGAGCACTTAACGAGAAGCTCCGAAGAGCACTTGTCAGGTAGCTCTGTAGAGTATTTATCAGGAAACACTGGATAGCTTGTAACGAGAAGTTCAAACGTGCACTAACAGAACACTCATAAAGAGTTGTGTTTGTGTCTGCAACATATGTAGGATCACAACCAATCGCATAACAGGACGCTCACAAAGAGCTGCGTTTGTGTCGGCAACATATGTAGGATCACAACCGATCAAATAACAGGATGCTCATAAAGAGCTGCTGTAGTTCACAATACATGCAAATTACTACCGATCAGGACTCTCGCAGGAACACTGTAACGGGAAGCTTGAGGGGGCTTATATCGGGATGCTTTTTCAAGCTACGGTATGTCTGCAACATATGCAAGATCAATACCAATTGAGAAATCCAGTATCCACTAACTTTCATTTATTCAAATGGGACTTAACATTTTTCAGGCATAGTGACCATTTATATATATATTTATGACATTTATAAAATTCATATATATACACATTCATCAGAAATTCAATCAATTTCATTTACATAGAAATTCGACAATTCACATATACAACATTCACATCAATTCAAACATATAATTATATAATTAAGTTACACGAACTTACCTCAATAAATGTTCGTGTACGTAAAATCTACTTATTCAACACTTTCTCTTTTTCTCGCTCTAGCTCCGAATTTGGTCTATTCCGATCTATGCAAGTAAATTTAACATCAATTTAATACAATTCATACTCAATTCAGTCCAATTTATATTTTACAAAATTACCATTTTGCCCTTAAACTTTTAATAAATGACGATTTTGTCTCTAGGCTCGTGAAATGAAATTCTTGCAATTTAATCCTTATTCCAAGCCTAGCCGAATTTTATATGTAACATTTACAACCCATATATTTCATAAAAATTAGAAATTTTCTATGAATTCTACTTTTTTACAATTTAGTCCCTAAATCAAAATTTCATGAAAATTCACTTTAGAAAATTTGTTTATCTATCAACAACTTTTCATTTTCTATCATCAATTTCAAAATTTCAGCATAGTCATCCGTGGAAAAACTTTTATACTTTGATAACTTTATAAATTAATCCCCAAAATAGATAGATTAGGTTACTATGATCTTGGAAATATAAAAATTATTAAAAACGAGTCAAGAAAACATACCTAATTAAGCTTGATTAGCTTTCTTTCTCTTTCCTAGGGTTTCCATAAAATTTTGGAGATGAAGATGATGATATATGGTATTATTTCTTATTTACTTATTTATCATCCTTTAATTTTTCTCATTTCCAATTTAATCATTTTCTTTTTCTAAATTTTCATGGATGAATCATCCAAAAATATCTACTAGCTTTTCTTTAATGGTCTAATTACCATATAAGGACCTCTACTTTAAAGTTCTATAGCTATTTAATCCCTTTAGCTATTAGAACTCTACTTTTGCACTTTGTGCAATTTGGTCCTTTATCAAGTTAGACATGTAACCGATAAAATTTCTTTACAAAATTTTCATATAACATTTCCATCATACTATAGACCATGAAATAATATTAAAATAAATTTCCCTTCTGGAATCGGATTTGTGGTCCTGAAACCACTATTTCGATTTTTATCAAATGCGAGCTATTACAGATTTGGCTACCCCTAAACTTGTTTGGCACCTTCCCCGGTAGTTGCTCGCATGTTGCACTCCAATCGACATTAACAATTGGCCTCGTAAAGACATCCCCTTCAACTTGCAGACTAAGTTGTAAATTGACGTCCTCGAGTGTAATTGTACAATCGCCGCAGGGGAGATAAAGCGTGTGCGTCTTTGGTCTCCATCTCTCACCAAAACACTGATGAGTGGGGGATCCAATTTAGTCCTCTTGGGCATGTGAGCAGTGTATAAAAAGCCTGAATCTCGCAAGTGTCCATGAATGACCTCCAGTGAACATTCGCTTAAGTTGTTTATGTGCGTCTCAAGAATTCGATCTTCAATCTAAGTATACAAACATAAAAAATTATTAATTTGAACATCTTAATAATTAACTATTTAAAATTAAATAATTTGATATTTTTTTCTTAATATCATAATAATTAACAGATTAAAATTAAAAAATATTTTATTACCATTTGTAATTGAATGCCAGAGATGTGCTTGTCATCCAAACGAATAAGTTGATATTCCATCGAAAATTTGAATAAAATAAAATCAAAAGTTTTAGACAATTTTTTTAAAAAAATAAAAAAAATTGGAGTTGGGAATTTAGAAAAAAAAAATTAGAATTGTGAATTTAGAATAAAAAAAATCGAGAATAACAAATTAAGAACAATAAATTGAGAACAATAAGTTGAAAGTTGGGAGTTGAGAGTTGCATTGAATGAAATGAGAATTGGAGGATTTATATAGGAAAAAGATAGCCGTTTGGATTTATGACCGTTGGGAAGTTATCATTGGACAAGGGCGCGTTTTCACTGATGTTCCAGAGAAAACACGCCACGTAGGCATTTTTAGGTAAGAGAAGAAAACGCATCCTACGTGGGGCTTTTTTTCTAGAACATCAGTAAAAACGCACTTTGTAAGATGCATCTTCTTTTTTCTCTTCAAAAATAATATAAATTGGTAAATTTTAAGAAAAATGACATAGTTTCTCAATTTTTTTCGGCATAAATGGATAAATTTGCCTAACTTTTTCCTAATATATAAAAAGATATAAAAATTTTAGCATATAATTAAATTAGGTTATGCATTAACGCGAAAAAATATAAAATATAGTACACTCCAATTACTGAATCTTCCCATTACATTTTTCCTAATGTATGTGTATGTGAATTAAGCTGTTGATTTGGTAAGCTTTTTCTTAAAATCCATCAATTAACAAATGGCTAATGATTCTCAAATCCAAGAATCAACTTTTCAAAGAAGTGAAAATGAATGAAATAAAAAATAAAATAAAATGAATAAGAAAAGCTGAGAAAGGCCAGAATGGAAAAGCAAAAGAGAGGGACCGGAAGGGTTGTCAAGTCACCATCAAAGTACCCTAATTTGTTCTCTTTTTCCCACTCTTTTAACTTTAAATTTCCTTCTTGTTAGGGCCCCCAATGATGTCTGCCACTGTTTCACACACCTGTTCCATCATCATTCTTTTCTCTTTCACTTTAATTATAAAACCAAATAGAATCCCAGGTTTTCTATATAATATAACTAATCACAATGCTACCACCTTTCAGTATTTTTCTTTATCATATGCCAAACATTTTTTTATTCTATTTTCTTAAGTTATTTTATAAGTTATCTTTTATATTCCATTAGTTACATTCATAAGATATTTTCTATATTCTATTTGCTTAAGTTTGCATTATAGTAATCAATGGAGCCAAGTTGGTTGCATCTTACTTTTAGATTAATAAAATTATATATTCTTTTTAAAAAAAAGAAGAAGATAACTTTACCTTTTAGTCAAATTACCATTCTATTTTATTTTTGTTATCTTTCATCTTTGTATTCAATAATTTTCAATTAAGAATAATAAATATTTTAATTAATATTAAATTAAAGTATAAATTGCATTAATAATAAATTATTATTTTTCAATTAATATATATAAGTTTTTTTAGAAGATACAAATATAGTCACAATTGTAATTACAAACAATACATTCGGATAACTATAATTAGGGGTAAGCGTTCAATCGAATTGAATAAAAAAAATTTTAGTTAATCAAGTTGATGAATCCTATTTTATCATGCTAACTCGATTTGAAATTTTCTCAAATTGAGTTGAGTGAGATGAAATTTGAATCGAATCAAATTGAATATATTTGTTCGAGTTAAATTAAAAAAATAAATTTAGGTCCTTGTAGCCATTATCACCCACCGTAATCAAATTTGTTATTAACTTTCATCCCCTCATAATTTATTGATTAATCTTTTATATATGGATTAGTTTCTTTGTTTGATTAGTTGCTTCAATTATCTTTTGATTTTTGTAACCATGTATTTTGAAATTAAAAAATATATTAAATATAAAAATGTGATTTTTTAATAAAAATTATTTTAAAGATAAAATGTGAAATTGATATAAATAGAAAATTTTAACAAGAAAATTATATGGCATCATCAATAATTCAATTTTAATAGAAATTGATAAAGAATCAACATGATTAAACAATTCAATAATACAAATAGTACAAAATGTTAAATTTAATTCAGTAATATAAATAGTAGACATAAATTCAAAAAAAAATGTTTTTGGGATTTGGGGAAGTAAAAGTTTCGGAGGAAAGCAAAAGGAAAAAAGTTTTGAGAGGTTTAGGAAAGTAAAATTTTTTAGGGGAAGTAAAAGTTTTGGGGTGAAAGTAAAAGAAAAAAAGTTTTGGGAATTTGAGGGGAAGTAAATATTTTGAGGAGAAAAGTAAAAGGGTTCGGGGTAGGGGTGTTTAAATTTCGGTTAAAATCAAATTAATCGATCGAACTGATCTAATTTGATTAATCGGTCGGTGAACAGATCTAATTCGGTTGGAGGTTGGTTAATGGTTTTTTTGAAAGTTTGGTTATAGGTTAATTCGGTTTGAAATTAGGTAATTAATTGAATTAATTGGACTTAATAATTAATAACACAATTTATATGTAGATTTAATTCGGTTAATTCAGTTAATTCAAACAAATGAGCATTATCAAATTATTTTTTTTATATGTTTTATACTTGTTTTGACAAAAAAATATATAAATTTTGGTTAGTTCAGTTAACCAACCGAATTAACCAAAATATTTTGGTTTGGTTATTTTTTTTGAAAAAAAAATTCAGTTTAGTTAACGGTTAAAATATTAAAAAAGTTCGGTTAATTCAATTAATACTAATTCGGTTTGGTCAACCATTTGAACACCCTAGTTTAGGGGTTGAAAGAAGGGAAGTAAAAGAATTTGGTATTTGGTTTATTCGAATTCAAAAATTTAACTCAATTCAAACTCAAAATTTTAAAAAAGATCGAGTTAATTTGATTAATTCAATTCATGCGATTTGAATAATTCAAAATTCAAACTTTTTTTTATTTTTCGAGTCGAATCAAATTTTATTCACCCCTAAGTATAATAGAATTAATCATTACAAAATACTATTAGATCAAAATATACAAAATACATATATAATGAAATATAAATTAAAATAAATATAGACTAAAAATCTTCACATGATTTATACAAAGTCAACCTAACGTCTTAAAGTTTCCAAAACCATAACCTTAATGTTAAACTAAGTCTTCATTAACTATAAATTTATTTTTAAAAGTTGTTGTCAATGATGATTATATTTTATTGTTTTTCTTCTTCTTTACTTTTATTTCTTGTTTAATAATTTTTATGCAAATATATGTTGGATATTTCAATATTTAGTTATAATATTAAGTTTGAGTTTTTTATGGTTTTATATTTTAATCAATTACTTTTTCAATTAAAATATTTTAAATAATAAAAAATAATTAATTTTACATAAATTAATTTAATGAATTTATCTAAAGATTGATATATAACTTAATTAAATATAAATTTAAAATATTTATTTTTAATTAAAATAAAATAAATTTAATTTTATAAAACTTCAATATGTAATTTAATTTTTATTATGTTGTAGTTAAAAATAGAAAAATGAATAAACTAAATAGAAAATATAGGTAAATAATAAAAAGGGTATAATTATTTTTTTACTTAAAATTTGTTTAGTAAAAAAATCGAGGGGGCTTATAGGTTTTTTCAAACCTGGGGTAAGTGAACCTTCTTGAAACTATAAGAAGGTAAGTGTAATTTATACTAAACTTGATCTGGGTAAGTGTTTTTTGTCCTAAAAATTTATCAATTTAATGACAAGGTTTAAGTCTTATTAGCTTTGAGATTGTAAGTTTGGAATCTCATTCTATGTAAACATGTAAATCATGTGTAGGATTTTTTAAAATTTTATTTCAATTTAAATTCTATAGTAAGATAATTTTATCTATACTTTTTATGATTTAAGTTTAAATATATTTCAATTATCAACCCTTTTATTATAATTAGTTGAACACATTTTTTGTAAATTAATTTGTAACATTTTCAAAAGAATTGAAAATAAATTATATGCATGAATACTAGGTCTTGAGTACCTAAGTTCAAGATTCACCATGTGCAATTATGTATATAAGTCTTCAAGTTTAATCTTGTACAATTGTCATATGTAGATTTTAGTTCAGTTATTCTAAGTTTAATTTAATTTATTCCAATTCTTAATTTATTTGTACTGTAATAATTTAAGTTTATTCTTTAATTACTTAAACAATATATTTTTACTGTAATCATTTAATATTTGTGAATAAATTTGTATTTGTATCTATAGTTTAATTGTAAAAAGATAATCCTAATCTTCAAGAGCGTCTTGTCTAATAGAAAAAGTACTGCAGCAATGTATTGATGTGGGCCAACACAAAATTATACAAAAGAATACATGCCCATTCACCTTATTCACATTGGGAGAATGGTGGGCCATCCTTTGCGCGTGATGCTGCCTAAATCAGTGCAAGTGTCCCTCACTCACACTCTCTTTATTATCTTCGCTCTTTAGTCTTTACACATAACAAATACAATCCGTTTTGGGTTAAGTGTGGAGGAAACAAATATCACATCTATTAAAAATTTTATAAAACAAATATGATCATTTCTTTATCAAAAATATATTTTCTTAATCCGTGGGCGACTTCCATTTTTAAGCAAGTAAATACTTACGTCAGCTATGGTTAAATTTTAATTTTATAAAATTGTATGGTAAAATTTTAATTTTATAAAATTAAGTATTTATTAATATAACTGTAAGTATTAATATTCAAACCTCACGATTATATTATTTAGTGGGTGATTTGTAAGTGCTATTTTCAAATCTCTATGAGATCAAAAGTATGCCATAACCTTGAATTGAGATGACTCCCATCACCTATAATCTATCTGAAAAAATATATATATTTACAAAAATGCTTTCCTTTTAATGAAAATATTTCATATAATAAAAATCTATATCTATATTGTTGACCTAAAAAAGTATAATTGAAAGAAACAAAATATGGTTTTTAAACCATTAATTTTATCATTTTAATTAAAATATTATTTAATTTTAATCTAACATTTTAGTAAATATATTTTTATTCAATTTTTGTATCTACATCTTGAGTGTGTCATAATTTAGTATTATTAAAATATTTTAAACATTTTAATTTTATAGTAATTTTTTACAATTATATCAGATTTACACTTATAAAAATTTTAAATCATACTAAATTATGGCACACTTATTATATGGAGAAAAATATGTAAAAGTATATTTATGAAAGATTATATAAAATCAAAAGAGATTTTGGTTGAAATAACAAAATTACGACTTTGAAGATATTGATATTGTAAGTTTCAAATGCCTTTGAAGTTTTATTATGAGTTAAATTGCTTTTTTTATATTTTATATAAAAATAAAAATACTTTTATTATAATATTTTTAATATTTTAAACAAAAAATAATTTTTTAATTACTTTTATCTGAATTATTGAATGATTAACTTGTGACAAATCAGAAACTTAAATATAATTTAAATTTTGTAAATAACTTTTTACCCAATTCTTTTTCTATTAAATTAACCCTTACCCTTTACTCAAACAATTTTCCAATTAGATTAGGTTTTGGTCAATGAGTGTGGCAGAAGAAAAACGACTCTCTATTATAAAGCAAGAACTTTACTTTTAGTTGAGATTTATTTTTCAAAAATTAAATATGTTGAAAACGGCTTCATCAGTCATCACTCTTAGAAAAATACTTCCAACAATTAGATTATTTCTTAGATAATTTCATTATAAGTTCTTATCATGTCATTTTTTTTATACAATACCTATAATTATTCATAACTTTATCCAACCTTTAAATAATATGATAATTCGCTACTGAAAATAATATTAATATAAATCGAATTAAATCTTAATAAGTTAAATTTAAGTTTTTTTTAAATATAAGATCGATTATTTTATTAATAATTTTACGGTCTATTTTTAACATTCACAGATACTACTCTTAACAATATGTCTCCGACTAACACATTGATATACGGGCTTCATTATTAGTATTTATTTTATATAAATTTTCTTTTCTTAATCTACAATGTGAAATGAAGGTATCATTACGCTAGCAAATTCAGTGTAAAATGATCATAAATATTGTATATACTGTAAAAGAAAAGTGAAACTCAAAATCTGTAAAAGAAGCGATCTTAGCTTCTCTTGAGACAATCATAGGTTTCTTTTGGCAGAAAGCAGAAAGACTGAAACCCTTACCGAACATTTTTATGGTTTTTTTTTTTTTTCTTTTCCTCATCCTATCTGATTTTCTGTCTTTGGTAATAGCAAGAAGACAATAGCAACCAACCATGGCTGCTGGCAACAAGTTCGCTAGATTTTTGCATAAACACACCAGCAAAATCACTGTTATTTTAGTCTACGCTGTGCTTGAATGGATCCTCATCTTCCTCCTTTTACTCAACTCTTTCTTCACTTACTTGATTACTAAGTTTGCCAATTATTTTGGCCTTAAACCACCTTGTCCCTGGTGTTCTAGAGTTGATCATGTCCTGGAGCCCGACAACAACAACTCCTCAAACTCTTACAGGGATCTTGTCTGTGACAAACATGGTTCCGAGATTTCCAAATTGAGTTACTGTTCAAGTCATGGGAAACTAGCGGAAACACATCTGATGTGCGAGGAATGCTTGGCTTCTAGGCCAACGCCTAGTGACGGTAAATCCATTGGAATGACAAGGAGGATTGCTTTCATTTCATGGGTGAGTGGTGATCCCAAGCTTGACAATGGTGAAAAGGTTGTCCCTTGTTCTTGCTGCAATGGCACCAAACTTCATCGTCCATATTTCCTGTTCAAGCCTAGTTGGGATGCTTTGGATTGTGCAGAAAAAGGAAGTTTGATAATACAAGCAATCGAAGATGATGATGATAACGATGGCAGTGAAAGCGATCAGTGCAAAGATGGTGAGGATATGATTGAGATTAAACTCAACAACCAAGATGATGACGATGATGATGACGACCAAAACGATCAAAGGGCTAAAACTGAGCATCAGGTGCTTTCTGTTGTTGAAAAAGATGTACATGAAGATGACAGATCAGACGCCATCAATATTGCAAAGAAGCATTTCAGCAGTGCCACAAGTGGAATCGTTGAACCTTGTTTTGCTGGAGATTATATGCTAGACTTCATTAATCTGCATCAACATAAATGTGTTTCAGATCGCTTATTTCCTGTTGAATTAATTGATTTATCAACATCTGCAAGCCATTTCTCAGAAAAGCAAGTTAATGGAAGTGAAACTAGTGATTCTTCTAATGAAAAGACACCATTACATGCTATTGATGAGATTGCAGAGACTATTACCAGTCCCAGGGAGGCTGAAAACATGGAGCTAGGTATGAAATTGCTATTCAGTTTATTTGCTTAACCATGATTTATTTACCATACAAGTATCATTTTCCGCTCTCAATGTGTTCCTTGATGGCAGATCATCAACTAGACAAGAATGATCTTAATCTAATGGCTGAGCGACCAATTTCCGAGACCACATTGTTAAGCACTCAAGACTCTGATCTGCCTCAAGTTCAAGTGTCGGATCCTTCATTGCAATGCTTACGAGAAGATGGCTTTTCAACGTTTAAGGATCAAGCTAAAGGTGTTGATGCTCCTGAATCAAGCAAGACTCGTAAGACTATACTTGTGTTCATCATTTTGGTCAAGCATTTGATCTTGTGAATGGTAATTATATTTAATATATGTATCATATGTTGTACAGAAATTCTTGGTTTTACACTAGGTACACATGAAGAGAAGAGCACAATGGATGAGAACGGAGAAAGGATAAACGCTTCTTTATCGGTTCATACGGATTGTAACAACAATGAAGCAGAGGAGGAAAAGTTCCCCGACACTCCAACTTCATCACACGAAGGTATGCATTACTTGCATAATAAACTGCTATTCTTCGAGAAAAGAGAATCTGGTATTGAGGAGTCTTTAGATGGGAGTGTAGTAACTGAGATGGAAAGTGGTGATCCGGTTCGAACCATTGAAAGGCTGAAAACTTCCTTAAAAGCTGAAAGAAAGGCATTGAGTGCTTTATATGCAGAGCTTGAAGAAGAAAGGAGTGCCTCTGCAATTGCTGCAAATCAGACAATGGCCATGATAACACGGCTTCAAGAGGAGAAGGCGGCAATGCAAATGGAAGCTTTGCAGTACCAGAGGATGATGGAAGAACAATCTGAATATGACCAAGAGGCCCTTCAACTACTAAATGAGCTTATGATCAAACGAGAGAAGGAGAAGGAAGAACTCGAGAAAGAATTGGAAGTTTACCGCAAGAAGGTTCTCTATTATGAGGCCAAAGAAAAGACGAGGATAATGAGGATAAGCAAAGATGGAAGCTTGGGAAGTGGGAAATCTTCGGCTGCTTGTAGCTATGCGGAGGATAGCGACGAGCTATCCATTGACCTGAATCGTGAAGCCAAGGATGAAGATAGCAGCTTCTCTGGCAACCAAGAAAGCAGCAGTGATGCAGTTGGTAACTTGGAAGAAATGGCACTGGATTGTGTAAACCATATAAGTGCCCTTGATGAATCGTTGACAGAATTCGAGGAAGAGAGGCTGTCCATCCTGGATCAGCTTAAGGCATTGGAAGATAAGTTACTAACTATGGGGGATGATCAATTCATGGAGGACTTGAAATCAATTCAGAATTCCTTTGAGGGTCTTGATGAGAAGAATGACCTACGCAGCAAAGAAGGTAATGGATTTTCAAAAGAAACAAGTTGTGGCAAAACAATGGCTTCCATGGCAAAGAGTCTCCTTTCTTTCCTGGATGCAGCTGATAACGGGACTGAAGAAGGAACGATGTATGGAAAACAAGGAGAATCTGATTCTGAACCGGTAGTAATGCAGACGTATCCTGGTCCAGAACTGGAGTTGGACCCCAAGAAACTTGCAATTGAAGAGGAGGTGGATCATGTTTATGAGAGGCTACAAGCACTTGAAGAAGACAAGGAATTTCTCAAGAACTGCATGAGTTCCATAAAGAAAGGAGACAAAGGGATGGATCTCCTCCAGGAAATCCTGCAACATCTCCGAGATCTGAGAGCCGTCGAACTCCGAACGAGGACCTTGAGTGGTGATGTGCAAGGGTGATCTTAGGCTTGCCATGCATAAAAGGAATCACCTGGACCTAGTAATTTCATATATATTCAGGTGTCTATAGGGAATATCTCCAGATTGATGGGGAGATTCCTTATCTTCCTTCCTTTTGGGCTTACAAGAATGATGCAAGTTCCCAAAATTGGAAGGATCTCCTCTTTATCTGCCTATTTACAACCAAAAAAGAAAGGGTGGAAAATGAAGGAAAACATACCATCTACCTGGGTTGTTCATGTAGGGTAAGTCAGTTGAGAACCTAGTAACATGTTTTTCTTATTTGTTTAGATTTCATTTACTCTTTTCTCCATAAGGTTTGGAGGAAGATTTGAAAGGAGAGGGAAGAAGGCTTTATCCTTTACTCTCTTACTGTTTGCATCAGGGAATGTTATAGATTTCATGAATTTTTTTTTCTTTTTTGGAACTCAAACGTATGTGTTGACTTTCTAGAGCTTTGTATGAAATTAATGTTGTTCTTTCTTCTTTGGGTTCTCTCCCTTAGTTAAACTGTCATGTGTATGGCTTCTCATTTAGAACAGGAGGAATTGGATATTCAAATTACTTGTGAATCTGATAGAAGATAATTTCTTGGTTCTCGGTTAGAACTTTCTGTTGTAAATATATTATATAGTATATTTCATATATGAAAGATTGTCATTTTTTTAGGTGACACTTATCTACCTATTGGTATATTAAAAACGTCTTATATTAGAGTTGAAATATTCATTTCTGAGTGTATCTTTCTTTCTTTTTAAAATGTTTTCCAGATGCACTTTAATTTGTAAGAACAATTTGAGTGGAATGTTTTCCAGATGCATTTTAATTTGTAAGAACAATTTGAGTGGGCTTATATTATTTTAAATCAATATAAAAAACATGGTATCATGAAAATAGCATTTTTATTATTATTTTGCGTAATAAAAAAATAAATTATTTAAAATAGTTTCTCGAGAACGCCTTGCTCTTTTATATATATATTTTTTATAATTTCCGATTTTCAAGTTCAACCATATATTTTATACAACAGTTTTGACGTATATATATTTTTTGGCAGGGGTTATTTTTTAAAAATATATACTCGTTTTAGATAAGAATTTTTCTTGTCGATTAAAGCAACGCTATCAAAATGGTCAATATTATATTATGTACATATATAAACTTGATATGGATATAATATATATTTTTAAATTTTTATATAATAAAACTTTGAAAATAATAAATTTTTTATATTAATGTATCAAATTCAAATGTATTTAAAAAATAAAAAAAATGGAGTAGAATAGATAAAATGTAATATGAGCTTATATAATCATGCAACAAAGCAGTGACATAGTTGTCACCTAATCATAATTAGCAGACAGTGGAGTCCATATTAGATTCAGACTTTCCTTGAAACAAGTTCCAACCCAAAAGCCAATGTGATATTTTCAGTGCTACAAGCAAAAGAGAGTGAAATACAATATGCAAAAAAATAATTAATAGGTGTAAAATGGAGTGGTCCAAAAAAAAAAAAAAAAAAAAAAAAACAAAAGCAAAAGGTGAAGATTCTCAACTTCCATTTGTTTTTTTACTTACTAGTATGGTTATTTTTATATTTTATATTAAGTTGATTATTTGTTTGTGTTAAATTATGAAGTAAAATTTTGAAGATTAAAATATGCTTTAAATCTATATACATTTTGTAGATTTAGATTTTAATTCATCTATTTTTAGTTTAAGAAATTTAGTCTCTTTACTTTTTGGATTTAAAAATTTAAGTATAATTATTATCACCATTAAAACTTTTTGGTGTGACCTTTTGAAATTAAAAAAATATATATTCACTTAATAGTCATGTAACAATAAAAATAACGTTGAAAATATTGATTACGATTTTTGTTTTCTTAAATGCACTCATTTGAACTTGCCATGATAAAAAAAAAAACTTTTTTGTTAAAATAGTGTTCTTAAAAAAAATTGATGGCATCATTTAGATTCAAATAGTTAACAATATTAACTATTTAGACTTGCTAATGACATTATAAAAATCGAAAGACCAAATTATGTCAAAATTTAAAGTATATAAATGAAATCTCAAGTTTCATTATAGTATAAAGGCCAAAATTAAAAATTGACCATCTTATTATAATGTAAAAAAAAATCAATACAAACCTAAAAGAAATAGAAAGTCACATGTCAATCTCTAAAGCTGTTAGAACATTCAAATTATGTTAGAATTTAAAGTATAAAAATTTAAACTTAAATTTAAGCATAATAGAGAGCTAAAAATAAAATTTAACCATTTTTTCTAAAATGTAAAAAAAAAAAAAGGAGAACATTAGTAGGAGTACCCTTGTGTCAACAAATGAAGATCTTTTGGACCTTTTCTGGTTACCAAGTACTTAATAGCAGAGTGGTTTGTATACACTGTGACTTTACTCTGAATTTGTCGAAGGCAAATACTACAACTAACAGCTCCTTTTCAGTGGTGGTGTAATTTAGCTGTGGATTCGTCAACGTACGACTAGGATAGTATATAGCATGAAATACCTTGGCCTTTCTTTGTCCCAGGACTACTCCTACGACAAAGTCACTTACAGCACACATCAGTTCAATGGTAAAGTCCAGTGTGGTGCAGTGACTATTGGTGCTGTGATCAATCGCTTTTTCACTCCCTCAAATGCTTGCAAGCATGACCTATCAAAATTAAAAGATCTATTTTGTTCCAATTGTAACACCGCCAAACCCGGCCTAGATGTTATGGCCGAATCTGGCGATATCACATTGAAGTATTTTTCGAAAAATAATTTCATTGAAAAAAAACCCGTTCTATATTAAAACCCTTTTGTGATCTTAATGAAAATTTTAGGGTATCCCATTCATTGTTAAAACTCAAGTTGTTCTAGCAGAATGTTGATCATCTTAGATTGTTATTATACTTTAAAACAATGTTTGATGCGGAAGCTTTTAAGAATATGTTATGTAAACGTGGTATTTTGAAAAGCATTTATCTTTGGAAAATCCGCATCCTACTACTATCAGACATGAATCAAAATGAATAAAATCCCAAATTAAAAGTTAAAATTTTAAAGAGGCCTTAATACAAAAACAAATACCCAAATTAAATTTCTTGTAAATAAAAAGGCAAATATGGAAGCATGTATAGTTGTGTGGCCACCTCCGAGTCTCTCGCAGCACCGATCCGTCAAGACTGGGGATTACCTGTATAGATAAACAGATGAGTGAGTTTACAAAAACTGAGTGTGTAACCCCATATGGGCAAACAGTCGGTCATGCCATAGGCAAGTACAGTCTGGGCCTAAGCCTGCATCAATAACAGTTCAGTTTCAATTAGGGCCTTAGCCCATTACAGTATCAGTATCATTGTGGGCCTTAGCCCATTTTAATGACAGTAATAGTACAGATATGCAATCAGAAAATCCTACCCAACCAGCTTCTACACTCCACTTCGTCTAGCCCTACACTCCATGTGGGTATAAAATCAACCCACCCATCCCTACACTCTAAAAATTAGCACCGGTTGCGGCATTAAACGACATTTGTAGCAAAGCTGCCAGTAAAGTACACTTCCTCCAGTCATAATAATCCCATCCCCATGCAACATATCACACATGTATGCGACATGTATATATATCGTGGCATGCTCAAATACAGTCATATATAACATAAGGGCATAACAGTCATTTTATCTCATAGGGGCATAATAGTCATTTTATCAATTTGGGGTCTAGGTATACTTATCGACCTATCAGTGGGTCCACAGTCATCTCAAGCGACCCGTGCAACATTAACAGTTAAATAGTAAAAATGGGCCAATGGCCCATATCGTGGGCCCACACGACTGTGTGGCCTAAAGCCTAGAAATGACTTTGGCTGTGTGAGCTACACAGTCTGGCCCACTATTTTCCACACATTCGTGTGGTTTACGCGTGTGGGGCCCACACGGCCCATTTTGGCATAATATGACCCAAAATGGCCTAAGTCCATAAAATCGTTCATGGTGGCCTCTATAGTCCAATGCCCATATTTTATACGTTTAAATTACCACACGAGCGAGCGCACGCTCGTGTAGCATTAATTGTCGTATTTCCCGGCTTTTGCCGATTTATGATTATAGTAGTGTGGTTACACACCTGTTTGAGAATAGTGCTAAAAGTCCATGAACACTAAAGCCTGCCTTGATTGAACGAAAGTGGTTTATCCGCCTTAAATCGCTAACCAAGATTAACTTTAAGATCCTTGGAAAAAATCGAAACATGGTACTACAAAAGGTAGATAGAAGTATTTGGCCTACAATACCACACCCTAAAACTGAGGTACGAGATGGTACAATTGCACCCTCTTGCACTCGAACCTAACTGATCAAAGAACAATTGCCCAAAGCTGCACAGAGAAGGGAAGAGATGAGGTAATTGGTCATGATAGAAAGATGAAAAGAAAAGAAATAAGTTAATCACGAAGGAAGTCTAAGGAGGGGGAAAAGGTATATTTTGCCAAGAGAGGAAATTAATTGAGGGAAGAGAAGAAGAGGAGTCAAAGAGCACTTGCCAAAATTGAAAACAAAAGCAATAAGGTAATCGGCCTAGGAAACAAAGTGAAAATGAGAGAATGGAAAATCGAAACAAACTAGAACCGAAAGGTACCCGAAAAGAACAATAGCAAAATTCAGCTTTAGAAACAAAGAGTGAGAAGAACCACAATTTGGCAAAAAAGGCCTGAAATAGAAAGACAATTACCAACTTAAGGCCGAATTCCTAAGTGGTCAAAGCACCTATTCGGGTACAACTCCTCCAATTTTAAATCCCACAAAATCCTCCTAAAATCACTCCACCATTACCTTCTCAACCACTAAATTCAAACTTTACTCAACTAGCATTATCTCAGTCAACTTCTACTTCTCACACGGTAAGGAAAGCAAAATAAAACACTCCTTGTGCATAGTGGGACTCGAACTCAAGACCCTTAGTAGTAATAACACGCCACTATCCCCTGGACCAGCAGGCTTTTTATGTCATGTTTTAACCATATTTATTTAAGAAGCCTATTGGCTAAAGATAGGGTTTATTCAAGTAAAATCAAAATTTTTGCATAAGCCAAGGCTTGAACCCAAGACTTCTCAAACACTCCTAGAACACTTAACCACTGAAGCAGACAGATATTTGTGTGATACAACATACAAAAATAAAAACTTAGATTTTGAGGCATTACAACTCTACCCTCTAAAAGAAAATTTCAGCCTTGAAATTTACCTGGTCAAAACAGATGAGGGTACTGTTTTCGCATCGGCTCCTTGGGTTCCCATGTGGCCTCCTCAGAATTGTGATTACGCCAAAGTACCTTAACTAGTGGGATAGATTTCTTCCTTAGGACTTTCACATCATGGTCTAGAATCTGAATCGGCTCTTCTTCAAAGGTCAGATCCGGTCTAACCTCAATCTCCTTATTCGAGATAATGTGCGACGGATCAAAACAGTAACACCATAACATAGAGACGTGGAACATATCATGAATCTGGTCCAACTCTGAAGGTAACTCTAACTGATAGGCAATCCGTCCCACACGTTTTAGTATGCTGTAAGGCCCGGCCCAATGAATCTAGGGCTCAGCTTGCCCTTCCGTCCAAACGTCAGTATTTTCTTCCATAGTGAGACTTTAAGAAAAACGTAGTCCCCCACAGAATACTCAATCTCCTTACGCTTCAGATCCGTGTATGACTGTTGTTTATTTGATACTGCCTTCAGTCGATCCCGAATTAGTCTAACTTTATCCTCGGTATCAGTAACTAACTGAGGGCCAAAAATATGCAGCTCACCCAACTCAGTCCAACATAAAGGAGTGCGACACCTACGAACATATAATGCCTCGTAAGGTGCCATCTGTATGCTAAACAGATAACTGTTGTTGTATGCAAACTTCGCCAACGGCAAATAGTCCTACTATCTGCCTCGGAAGTCTATTACACAACCCCTCAACATGTCCTCTAGTATCTAAATCACCCTCTCTGACTGACCATCAGTCTGAGAATGGAAAGCAGTACTGAAGTCTAACCTTGTTTCAAGAGCTTCATGCAACTTCTTCCAGAACCGAGATGTGAAACGAGGATCCCTATAAGATATTATGGAAGCTGATACCCGATGTAGTCTCACTAACTCAGCCACATACAGTTTAGCCAACTTCTGTAAAGAATAATTGATATGCGTGATATGAAGTAATAAAATTTATAATAATGATCACACTAGAAACTAACTAATATCACGATTTTAAGGCAAGCACACCTATCGAACAGTAGTATAGTTTAGTGGCAAGATCGAGATATCGTACCAAGGGAACCAAAAGTACTAGTACTAACTTTCTTTCTATTATTTAACCTAGAAATAAAATGGGGTTTGTATGAAACTAAACTAATTCTAAAATTAACTATGAATGCACAAAAAGTAAATTCAGGAAAAACTCTTAGGAAAAATTGATTGATTTGGACAATACTCAAGGGAGAATCCACCTAGACTTCACTTGTTATCAACTCTTGAACTAGACGATTTATTCACTTGACTTGATCCGTAGAAATCCCTAACTTATGTTAATATCTCTCTTGAGACTAAAAACAACTAACCCTAGATTGATTATTTGAAATCTCTTTCTAATTAAAACCCCTAGTGTTGCATTAACTTGATCTATGGATTCCCTTATTAGGTTTGACCCTAATCCGGCAGATTTTCGTCGTCCTATCTCTAGGATTGTGATCAACTCTGCTTAATTGTGTTGGATCTACTCCTATGCAGGGACGACTTAAATCAATATCCTGGAAATATCAATTTAAGAGTTAAAAACACAATTAAGAACAAATCAAATATCTATCATATAATTCAAGAGAAAATAATAACAAGATCTGTCTTAGGTTTCATCCCCCTCAAGTATTTGGGGGATTTAGTTCATGATTATAAAAGAAAACATCTCAAAAGAATAATGATAACAAAACATAAAGCACCCAAAAACCCTTGTAGGAATTTGAAGGGAGATCTTTAGTATTGAAGGAGAATTCGGCTTCTGAGATGGATCAATTGGCTTCCCTTCGAGTAATTCCCTACCTTTAACTCCCCGTCTTGGCGAAAAAATAAAGTGTCCTTTGAAGTTGCCTCCTAGGGTCTTTATATAGAGTTTAGAATGGCTTTCTTAGCCCCTAAGCAACCTTTTTCGAGTGAAATTGAACTTCCTCATGACAGGGACATGCCCGTGTGCCACACTCGTGTGGATCAAAGCCCAGGCCGTGCTCGGGCCTGTTAAGGTGGCACGGTCGTATGGTCTGGCCGTGTGAGTCGGGGTTAGGCTGTGTTTATGCTTAAAGTGGCACGGCCGTGTGACACGGCCATATGGTGAATCTCTGGGCCGTGTTGATTATTAAATTGGCCTAATTTGCCCGTTTTTGGCCCTTTTCTTGCTCTTTTCTCTTCCTATGAAATAGAAGGATTAAGAGCACCAATTTCCACAAATTCAATGATAATTCATCCATAAATTAGGCTAAGCATGAGGTAAAAACATGTATAATTTATCATTTATCAAATACCCCTACACTTAAGCCTTTGTTTGTCCTCAAGCAAAATCTCAACCCACAGTTAAGAATCATTCTTCTTAACTTACAATCCTTATCAATAATGTTTCAAACTAACCCAAAAGTAATCATACAATGAAAATTCAATCAGAAGAACATTAAAGTTTCAAACATTCTAAGTTGAGAATTTTATCACAGAAACATAGGCTTCTTCCCTTCTCTTAAGTAATCACCTTTTAATCAAAATCAAGAAGATTTGACATCCTCATTAAAGATTCACTCTATCCACTCAAAGTGTTTAGGGTTCAAGAATTAAGCACTCCTTAGTCAACCTGAAAAGTTATTACCATAGGCTTGTAAGAAAATCAAATCTCCACCACTATAGATTGATATGACACATTGATCAAAAGGTCTTTCAATGGTTGTAATGGGGCTTTGGTTAGGGGTGTTGTCACAAGCTGAAAGAGAAGGTTAAAATCGAGATTGAATTGAAAGATCGTCGAACTAGAAGAATCTCTATCATTTGAACATATTTCTAGAGCTTAAGTCTTCTGATGACATTATTCCAGATTCGGTAGCTTATAAAAGAAATATGCAAAAAATATTAAACTATAAATAAAATATGAATTACAACTGAATTAATTGTATAAACACCTTTTTGTTTTTTTTGTGGTTTTTTTAAGAACAAATAAAATACAATACTTTGAATGTTTATAAAATGAACAAGAGTACAAAGCTAGATAATAATTTCAACTCAAATCTCGACAAAAATAGGGATCAAAATAATTGAATGGAATTCAACAAAAAAATGAGTTATAGGTTAATATTAGAGGTAAGTCAAAGAATGGGTTGTTAGGCTCAATGGGGTTCACTATGGGTCAATTTATGGAGGTAGGCTTTTATGGGGTAAGTGGGTTAAATCCTATGTGCCTTTATCATCTCAGTGTATCAAATCAATGATGTGGTCTCGACATGTATAATCGAAGCAAGTTCTAGAATAACAAATCAGTATTGACTCACTCAAAGCAACAATAAAAGTGAGCACGAAAGGATTTATGCTCAAAAGGCTCAAAAGTTTCACCAGAATTATGGCTTTTGATGTCAATCCTGTGAATTTCAGATCTCAAGATAATACTTAAAATTAGGGAAAATAACCTAGAAAAAATTTAAATTCTCAAAAATTTCAACTTATCATGCTTGATTCCCTAATGTTTTAAAGTTTGAATGATCAAAGCATAAATACCTATGCCTTAATTCTCAACATATCAATAAAAATCATAAATCAATCAGAATTCATTCCTAATAGGAGATTGAGATTAATGCAGAGAATTCAAAATTTGAGAGCAATTTTCAGGGATTTCAAAGATAATATAAAGAATAAAAGTGAGTTTCCCCCCCACTTTTAAGATGTACATTGCCCTCAATGTACAAAGATAACATTAATAGCAATAGAAGCACAAGATCATAAGTTAGGGAGAGAAGTAAAACTCCCTGAATATTGGATGGAACCCTTGAATTGTGAAAGCTGTCTTGGAGGAAGAAATACTTGAAGTTCATGATTTTGGGTAAAGTTCAAGTTTTACTCGATAGAAATTTAATTGTAAAATAAAAGGAACAAGAGAAATAAAAAGTAAAGAAAATGAAAATTAAAAATAAAAATTAAGTAACAGTGATTTTGCCCCACGGCCGTGTAAGGGATCACACGCCTGTGTCTGAATTGGTAGGTTCGACCACGGTCTTGGGGCACGGGCGTGTCGTACGCCCGTGTTGTATTAACAGGTTTGGCCACGGCCACATCGCACGGCCGTGGTAAGTTATTGAAGCTCGTGTGTTAGGAACATCTTACCCTGCTCATACACGGCCATATTTCACGGCCGTGTCTTTACTTGTGGTGTCCACACGGCCTGAGGCACGCCTGTGGGCATGGCCGTGTGGCTCGAAAAACATGCATTCAAAGGGTTAGTTGATGTATTAAAGAGCCTAAATAAAATAATTTACTAAGTCAGTGCTCGGGTTACCTCCCGAGAAGCGCTTATTTATAGTCTAAGCTTGACTTTGCTCGAGCTTGTATGTTCACGGTGGTTTGAAGAGTTGGAACTCTTTTAACCTGTTTTCAGTTTCATTGTCAAAATAAAGTTTGAGTCCGGTTTGATTTACCTTAAAAGTGCCGAGTGACTCATGATTTATCTTGACTGTACCATAGGGAAAGATTTTCATTACCGTGAAGTAGGGTATGTCACTTGTATGTTCTTTTGAATTCAAGATTCGAGGATCGTCTTCCCCTAATATTACCTTATCTCCTACCTTGATTTGATTCGTTTTCACCTGAGGGTCGTCTTGGTGATGCTCTGGGTTGGTATGGCATACTTTGAGCTTTTCATGATAGTTTGGCCATTCATCTAGTTCCTCGATCTGAAGCATTCACTTTTCAAGTGCATCTCCCTTGGATGGACTTGTATGTGATTGGGTTGCCTTTATGTGGAGTGTATCCTGCGCAGAAGGTTAGGTGGTGAGTTCAGTGTTTTTACAAGGACTCGTAACTATATTTTTATCATCAACAATTTTAATCGGGTTTCGGGCTTGTAAAGTAACTTTGTCATCACCTACACGTAGTGTAAGTTCACCTGTTCCTAAATCAATTATTGTTCTGGCAGTTGCTAAAAAGGGTCGCCCTAGAATTAATGGTACATTGCTATCCTCATCAATGTCTAAAATAACAAAGTCAATTGGGAATATAAATTTATCAATTTTGACAGGCATATATTCAATTATTCCCTTTGGAAATCTAATGGTCTTATCAGCTAATTGGATGCTCTTCTTAGTTTGTTTAGGTTTTCTAAGGCCTAGTTGTTTAAACAGTTTATAAGGCATGACATTAATAATACCCCTAAATCAGCTAAAGCATTTTTGACGTCTAAGCTACCAAATAAACAAGGAATTGTAAAACTCCCTGGATCCTTTAGTTTGTTGGGTAGCTTTTTCTGTAGAATAGCTGAGCAGACTGTATTCAGCTCCACATGAGTTTTCTCATCTAGCTTCGGCTTGTTTGTCAAGAGCTCTCTGAAAAACTTAACAGCATTTGGCATCTACGACAGAGCTTCAATAAACGGTAAGTTAATATGTAATTTCTTTAAGAGTTTAAGAAACTTACCAAATTGCTCATCTGTACGATCTTTCTTTAATGATTTAGATATGGGATACGAGGTTTATACTCTTTGATAGTTACTTCTTTGGAACTTACCTCACCCTTACCTTTACTTACCACAGTCTCCTTGTATGGCTCTGGGTTGGTTTTGGTCAACCCTTCCTCATCTATTGTATTCACGGCGTTGAGTTGCTCCTTAGAGTTAGTCTTAGTGTTGCTTGGTAACCCACCTTGCAGTCTTTTAGAAATTAGCTTAGCGAGCTGGCCTATTCGAGTTTCGAGACTTTGAATAGATGCTTGCTGGTTCCTTAATGCCTTTCGATATTTTTGGAACGAGTTTCTGATACGGCGATAAATTTTGTGAGCATTTCCTCAAGGTTTGGCTTTTTCTCTTATTGTAATGGTAGTTGTTGAAATCCCGGAGGGGGTGGTTGTCTTTGATTTCCTTGTCCCCCCATGAAAAATTGGGGTGGTTCCGCCAACCTGCATTGTAAGTGTTACTATAAGGGTTATTTTGAAGTCTAGAGTTATTAACCATATAGTTGGTTTGCTCGGTTTCCATGCCATGTCCATAGGAAGAGTAATCTGGATTGTGCATGTTTCCTTGAATTGAGTCACACTGCATCACTGGGTGTGCCTGTGTAGAACCAACAAAATTATCAAACTTTTTATTTAAAAGTTCTATCTGATTAGTAAACATGGTGACGGCATCAATCTTAAAAACTCCTGTAGCTCTTGTCGACTTTGTCCTCATGACTTGAAAATGATAGTTATTCAGTGACACCTCTTCTATAAATTTATAAGCTGCATGATTATAAAAGAAAACATCTCAGAAGAATAATGATAATAAAACATAAAGAACCCAAAAACCTGTAGGAATTTGAAGGGAGATCTTTAGTCTTGAAGGAGAATTCGGCTTCTGAGATGGATCAATCGGCTTCCCTTCGAGCAATTCCCTACCTTTAACTCCTCGTCTTGGCGGGAAAATAATGTGTCCTTTGAAGTTGCCTCCTAGGGTCTTTATATAGAGTTTAGAATGGCTTTCCTAGTCCTTAAGCAACCTTTTCCGAGTGAAATTGAACTTCCTCATGACAGGGACACGCCCGTGTGCCATGCCCGTGTGGATCGAAGCTCAGGCCGTGCTTGGGCCTGTTAAGGTGGCACGATCATGTGATCTGGTCGTGTGAGTCGAGGTTGGGCCGTGTTTATGCTCAAAGTGGCACGACCGTGTGACATGGCTGTGTGGTGAATCTCTGGGCCGTGTTGATTATTGAATTGGGCCTAATTTACCCATTTTGGCCCGTTTCTTGCTTTTTTCTCTTCCTTAAGCTTACCTGGGCATAAAACATGAAATATAAGGATTAAGAGCACCAATTTCCACAAATTCAATGATAATTCATCCATAAATTAGGCCAAGCATGAGGTAAAAACATGTATAATTTATCGTTTATCAATAATCAGTACGGACTGGTATGAAATGGGCAGATTTGGTCAACCAGTCCACAATGATCTATACTGAATCCTTCTTAGTAGGCTTTAGGGGTAGCCCACTAACGAAGTCTATTGTCACTCTCTCTCACTTCCAAAGATGTATTTTAACTGGCTGTAGTAAACCTGAAGGTAGCTGATGCTCAGCCTTAACCTGCTGGCATGTTAGACATTTATTCATAAAATCGGTAACCTTGTGCTTAAGCCCTGGCCACCAGTATAACTCACGAAGGTCTTAGTACATCTTATTTCTACCAAGATGCATATCATAAGGACTACTATATGCCTCTTGCAGTATAGACTGGCTCAAATTAGTATCCTTCGGTACACAGACTCTCCCATAAAAAGAAAGTACCCCTTCGCTATTCAGTCTAAAATCTGATGTGCTATCACTCTCAATCAGTCGAAAACGAGGACCTAGTAACTCATCCTCCAACTATTTACCTTTAATCTGCTCAATCTACGTCGGTTTAACTTGGACTTCAGCCAATAAGCTACCATCATCGAATAAGCTGAGTCGAGCAAACATCACCCTCAGATCAATCATAGTCCTACGGCTCAGTGCATCGGCCACCACATTAGCCGTACCAGGATGGTATTCAATGGAACAGTCATAGTCCTTAAGCAGCTTGATCTATCTACGCTGCCTAAGATTTAGCTCCTTCTGAGTGAAGAGATACTTGAGGCTCTTGTGATCCGTGTAAATGATACACTTTTCACTATACAAGTAATGCCTTCAGATTTTCAGTGCGAATACCACTGCAGCCAACTCCAAGTCATGCTTTGGATAATTTGCCTCATGGGTCTTAAGCTGGCGAGATGCATAAGCCACCACTTTACCTTCTTACATCAACATACATCCTAACCCAACATGTGATGCATCGCTGTAGAAAGTGAATTCTTTCCCAGACTCTGGCTATATTAAGACAAAAGCCTTAGTCAGAACTTTCTTAAGCTTCTCAAAACTTTCTTGCTACTGATAGTCCAGTTAAACGACACCCCTTTACGCAATAACTTAGTCAGAGTGCTTCAATCAACGAAAACCTTTCAACAAAACGTCTATAATACCCTACTAGAATCAGAAAACTTCGGATCTTAGATACTGTCTTAGGTGGTTTCCAATCCAGAATAGCTTCAATTTTCTGAGGATGAACCCTAATCCCCTCAGCAGATGCCACATGGCCAAGAAATGTTACTTCTTGTAATTAGAACTCACACTTACTGAACTTGGCATACAGTTGCTTCTCTCTCAAAATTTGGAGAACCACTCAAAGATGTTCATCATGTTCAACTTCAGTTCTCGAATACACCAGAATATCATCAATAAACACCACTACGAACCGATCCAGATAGGGCTGGAACATTTGGTTCATCAGATCCATAAATGCTATTGGTGCATTCGTCAGTCCAAACGACATCACTAGGAACTCGTAATGACCATAATGAGTCCTAAATGTTGTCTTGTAAACATTAGTCTCTTTCACCCTTAATTGATAGTACCCTGATCAGAGATCAATCTTAGAGAAAATTGAAGCTCCTCAAAATTGGTCGAATAGATCGTCTATCCTCGGTAGGGGTACTTATTTTTAATAGTCAATTTATTCAGTTATCAGTAATCGATGCACATACGCATGGTTCCATCCTTCTTTTTCACAAATAAGACTGGTGCTCCTCACGGAGACTCACTAGGTCGAATGAATCCTCGATCCATTAACTCTTAAATTTGAGCTTTAAGTTCCACAAGCTCCTTCGGTGCCATTCGATAATGGGTGATGAACGCCGGAGCTGTATGAGGCAGAAGCTCCACCCCAAACTCAACTTCGCGGTTTGGCTGTAACCCCTACAGTTCATCAGGAAAAACATCCGAAAAGTCCTTAACTATTCTGATATCCTTAACGGAAGAAACCTCGAAATCAAAAACACCGATGTAAGCTAGATACGCCTCACAACCCTTCCGAACCAATTTTTTGGCCATCAGTGCAGAGATCACATTTGACAAATAATTTTGACTCTCCCCAGTTAAACTACTTCATCACCCTCTGCAGTTTTTAATACCACCCGTTTAGTAGAACAATCCAAACTCACTTGATGCTTAACTAGCTAGTCCATGCCCAGTATTAAGTCGAATTTTCCAAAAGGGAGTTCCATTAAATCTGCCAAAAAGATCATTCCTTGAACCTCCAAAGGTACATCCTTAAACAGTTAATTCACTCTCACTGACTGCTCTAATGGACTCAACACAGTAACCTCACTCGTAGTGTTTTCAACCACTATAGCCAAAGTCTCAGACACAGTGCATGCTATATAAGAATGCGTAGACCCAACATCAATTAATGCAGTATAAGGTACATTATGGATAAAGAACATACCTGTAATAACATCTGGGCCGTCTCTGTCCTCTTGGTGATGTGCAGCATAAACAAGTGCTGGCTGCCTTGCCTCAGTATGACCAGCACCTCTGCCCGATGCCCTCTGACCATGGCCCAACCCATTACCACCTCTGACCTGCCCACAGCCTCTCGGTGGTTGCTAAACACCTCTTAGCGACTGTACAGTACCTAAACATGTAGCTTGTACCTGATCGGGCCTCCATGGACACTCTTTGATACGGTGCTCCATCGATCCGCACCTCAAACAAGCTCTAGTCCTTTTCCAGCACTCGCCCTGATGGCGTCTCCTACAATTAGCACAAGGCTGTGATCTAGTAGCAGCAATAGGGAGACCAACTCTGACGGACCATCAACTCTGGCCTTTTTCTTAGGCCTTTGAACAGAACTGGAGGGCTCCGAATCCCTCTTGTTCCTACCTCTCTCCTTCTCACGGTTCTAGCGCTTAACGTGCTTCACATCCTCGATAATCTTTGCCCTATCCATTAAAGTAACAAAATTTTGCTCCATCTGGAGAGCTATCAGAACCCTTAGACTATCTTTGAGGTCGTCCTCGAAACGAATACACTGTTCATATTCAGTTGCCACTATCTCACGTGCATAGTAGCTTAGTCGCAAAAATTCAGCCTCATATTCAGCCACTGATTGATCCCCCTATGTCAAATTTAGAAACTCTCTCCTCTAGGCATCCACATAACTAGCACCTACATACTTCCCTTGAAAAGTAATCTTGAAGAATTCCCATGTCAATCGATCAGATTGAGTTCCCTCTTTAACGGTAAGCCACCACTGGTAGGCCTCATCTCGCAGCAGTGACACTGCACCCTTTAATTTCTACTCAAAGGTACAGTCGAGGTCATCCATTATCCTCTCCGTGGCCTCAATCCAATATTCAGCCACATTAGGGGCTAATCCAGTAATACCCCTAAAAATCTCAGCTCTATTAGATCGGAGTCGTTTCGTAACCAACCCATAACCCACAGTACCAGATTGGGCCCAACGACCCTTTCTAGAATTCGTACCATAGCTTGGGACAATGCGTCATCCCCAACTGCTCGATCATGTGACCTCATCTTAGTTACAAGTGAAGCCGATGCCTTCCTAGCTTCAACGTTAGGCATGTGGCCAGATGACGAAGAACCAGCCCTAGCACCTCCACGGCCTCCACCTTAGTTTCTTGTACCCCTTCCACGAGTACTTCTAGTGCTCATTATTGAGTTACACTTTATCTATTTTAACAGTTTTATGCAAGTTAGTTTACAGTTCTAGTAATTATTAGCAGATGCTCTACGAAAAATAGTAATTTAGAGTTTGTTTTCGTAGATTGTAGTCTCACTACAATTTTTAGTTTCCTATGGTTTCCAGTTTACTCTGACTAGAGTGTTTCAGTACAATCTACTACCTACAGTAGTCTTAGTATTTTTTACCTATTGCATTTCAGTTTAAAATAGACAACAATATCATGAAGACTTACAGAATCGGCGCCAGAGACTCGGTGTGTCACACAATTAGTAAAACCTTTCAGAACACTTCAAATTGTTTGAAAGTAACTTTTAGAAATTCAAAATTTAAAAACCCATTCAATAGTTGAGTTTTGTAGCCTGGCTCTAATACCACTAAATATAACACCCCCAAACCCGGCCTAGACATTATGGCTAAATCTGGCGATATCACATTGAAGTGTTTTTTTGAAAAATAATTCCATTAAAAAAAACCCGTTCTATATTAAAACACCTTTGTGGTCTTAACGAAAATTTTAGGGTATCACATTCATTGTTAAAACTTAAGTTGTTCTAGTAGAATGTTGATCATCTTAGATTGCTATTATACTTTAAAATAATGTTTGATGCGTAAGCTTTTAAAAATATGTTACGTAACGTGGTGTTTTGAAAAGCATTTATCTTTTGAAAATCTGCGTCCTACTACTATCAGACATGAATCAAAATGAATAAAATCCCAAATTAAAAGTTAAAAATTTAAAGAGGCCTTAATCCAAAAACAAATACCCAAATTAAATTTCTTGTAAATAAAGATGGAAGCATGTGCGGTTGTGTGGTCACCTCTGAGTCCCTCGCATCACTGATCCATCAAGACTGGGGATTACCTGTACAGATAAACAGATGGGTGCGTTTATGAAAACTCAATGTGTAAACCTATATGGGCAAACAGTCGATCATGCCGTAGGCAAGTACAGTCTGAGCCTATGCTTACATCAGTAACAGTTTAGTTTCAATTAAGGCCGTAGCCCATTATAGTATCAATATCAGTGTGGCCTTAGCCCATTTTAGTGATAGTAACAGTACATATATGCAATCAAAAAATCCTACCCAACCAGCTTCTACACTCTACTACGTCCAGCCCTACACTCCATGTAGGTATAAAATCAACCCACCCATCCCTGCACTCCAAAAATTAGCACCAGTTGCGACATTAAACAACATTTGTAGCACAGCTGCCAGTACAATACACTTCCTCTAGTCATAATAATCCCATCCCCATGCAACATATCACACATATATGCGACATATATATATATATATCACGGCATGCTCAAATACAATCATACATAACATAAGGACATAATAGTCATTTTATCTCATAGGGGCATAATAGTTATTTTATCAGTTTAGGGTCAAGGTATACTTATCGACCCATCAGTGTGTCCACAATCGTCTGGGACGACCCGTGCAACCTTAATAGTCAAAAAGTAAAAATAGGCCTACGGCCTATGTCGGCCCACATGGCTGTGTGGCCCACAAAGCCCAGAAATGACCTTGGCTGTGTGAGCTACATAGCTTAGCCCACTATTTTTCACACATTTATGTAGTTTACGCGTGTGGGGCCCACAAGCCCGTTGGGCCCACACGGCCCATTTCGGCCTAATATAACCCAAAATGGCCTAATCTCATGAAATCGCTCATGGTGGCCTCTACAGTCCAACGCCTACATTTTATGCGTTCAGATTACCACATGATATCGGCATGATATGAAGTAATAAAATTTATAAAGAACTTGATCAAACCTAAACTAACTAATATCACGACATTTTTAAGGCAAGCGCACCTGTCGACAGTAGTATAGTCTAGTGATAAGATCGAGTATCGTACCCAAGGGAACCGAAAGTACTATTACTCACTTTCTTTCTATTATTTAACCTAAAAATTAAGTGAGGGTTTATTTAAAACTAACTCTAAAACTAACTAAGAAAAGCAGGAAAAATAAATTGGGAAGAACTTTTAGGGAAAAGCTAATTGATATGATTAATACTTAAGGAGAATCCACCTAGACTTCACTTGTTATTATTTTCTTGAATTATACGAGTTATTTACTTGACTTGATCCGTAGAGATCCCTAATCTATGCTAAACCCTCCGTCAAGGTGAAGAGCAACTAGGCCTAAGTTGTTAATTAAAGTTCCTTTATTAATTAACTCCCTAGGTTGCATTAATTCGATCTATGGTTCCCCATATTAGGTTTGACCCTAATCCGGCAGATTTATGTCGCCCTATGTCTAGGGTTGCATGCAACTCCGCTTAATTATGGTAGATCTACTCTTATCACAGGGACTTTTGCTCCTCTGCTCTAAGCACATCCAATTCTTGAATCAATACCTAGGACTATTAAATCAAGGATTAAAAACACATAATTAAGAACAATTCAAGTAATTCTCATAATAATCAAGAATAAATAACAAGATCTGTCGTAGGTTTCATCCCCCTCAAGTATTTGAGGGGTTTAGCTCATAATAATAAAAGAAAACATCTTAGAAGTTATAAAATAACAAATCATAAAAGAAACCAAAAACCCCTGAAGGAATTTAGGAGAATCCTCTATGTTGATGCAGAATTTTGGCTTCTGAGATGAATCGATTGGCTTCTCCCTTCGAGTAATCCCTTGCTTCTACCTGTGGTGTGGCAGAAAGACGAGAGGAAAAGAGTATAGAGGGTGTGTAAAAGATGGAAGAAGGCCCTGGTCTATGTTGCCTCATGGGGTCTTTATATAGAGAGGTTTTGGGGATTCTTTCTTAGCCCCTAAGCATCCCAATTCGAGTGAAATTCGTCTTTCCCGCGACTAGAACACGCCCATGTGCCACGCCCGTGTGGGTTCGATAGAGGCCGTGTGATTTAGCACACCCATGTATAGTGGCCGTGCTTGTCGGGGCTTTATCTGTGTGATCTTCGTGAGGCACGCCCGTGTGGCACGGCCGTGTGGCATCCCCTGGCCCGTGTGATTCGTGCTTTTTCATCCATTTTTCACTGTTTTGGGCCCATTTTCTATTCTTTCATCTCCCCTATGCTCTCTTGAGTATAAAATATGCAAAAGAAAGATTAAGAGCACCAATTCTTACTAAATTGATAATAATTCATCCAAAATATAGGCTAAACATGAGGTAAAAATATGTATAAATTAGCGCTTATCAAATACCCCCACACTTAAACCTTTGCTTATCCTCAAGCAAAATCTCAATCCCTAAAGGAAACCATTCTTCTTGATCTATAACCCTTATCAATAATGTTTCGAATTAATCCACAGGTAGTTATACAATGAAAATTCAATCTCAAGAACATTTAAAGACTCAATCACTCTAAGTTGAGAATTTTATCATCGAAAACATAAGTTTCTTCCTTCCTTCTAAGTAGTTATCTCTCCATCTTAATTAACAGGAGTTGACATCCTCACTAAAGGTTCACTCTATCCACTCGAAGTGTTTAGGGTTCAACATTTAAGCACTCCTTAGTCAACCTGAAAAGTTATTACCATAGGCTTGCAAGAAAATCAAATCTCCACCACTAAATTTTGATATGATACATTGATCAAAAGGTCTTTTAATGGTTGTAACGGGGCTTGGTTAGGGGTGTTGTCACAGGCTGCAAAAAGAAGGTTAGAATCGAGATTGAACTGAAAAATTATCTAGCTAGAAAAATCTCTATCACTGGAACATATTTCTCAGCTAATTCTTATGAAACTATCATTTTTGCCTTGGTAACCTTAAAATAGAAATATGCAAAAACTTGTTCGACTATTACAAGTTACAATTGAATTTGACTGTATGTACTCATCCATTCATTTTTTTTTAAGAACAATTCAAGTATTTACAATAAATTGAACAAAACTTTACAATTTAGAAAAGAGAATAAAGCTAGATGAAAAATTCAACTCAAATCTCGACAAAAAATAGAGATCAAAATAATTGAATGAAATTCAACAAAAAATGGGTTATTGGTTAATAATTAGAGGGTGAGTCAATAGAAAAGGTTGTTAGGCTCAACGGGGTTTACTAAGGGTTAGATTTATGGAGGTAGGCTTTTTGTGGAGTGAGTAGGTTAAATCCTATGTGCCTTTATCATTTCAGTATATCAAATCAATGATGTGGTCTTGACATGTATAATCAAAGCAAGTTCTAGAATCACGATTCAGTATTGACTCACTCAAAGCAATAATAAAAGTGAGCACGAAGAAAATGTATGCTCAAAAAGGCTAAAAAATCTCACCAGAATTATGGCTTTTGATGTCAATCCTGTGAATTTCAAATCACAAGATAGTGCTTAAAATTAGGGAAAATAACTTATGCAAAAATTGGGGATTCTCAAAAATTTCAACTTATCATGCTTGATTCCCTAATGTTTTAAAGTTTGAATAATCAAAGTACAAGCGCCTATATCTTAATTCTCAATATATCGATAGAAATCATAAATTAATCAGAATAAATTCCTAATAGGAGACTGAAGATATTGCTATTAGGAAAAGTTCAGGGGTTTCAAAGATAGTATAAAAAGTGAAAGTAAGTTACCCCCCCACACTTAAGATGTACATTGCCCTCAATGTACAAGGAGAATATTAATAGCAATTAAAAGCATAGCATCATAAGATAGGGAAGGGTATGAAACTCCCTGCTTTGGATGGATTAGTGGAAGAGCTGGTAGGTTTGGCACTGTGTTCCCTTTTTCGTAGAGATTTGAGCTGTAGAGCTCCTTTGAAATTGCGAAGGGATTTATTAGTCGTGGGAGGTTAAGATGAAGAGGGATTATTTCGTTAGGAGATAACCGTTATGATAATAAAATAGAAAATTTACTAAAATTCAAAATAAAGAAAAATATAAGAAAATTAAAAGCTGCAAAAGGAAAAAGAAGAATTAATATTTAGAGATTAAGATTAGTGTGTACTAGGTAGAAAAAGAAAGATAGAAGATAAAATAAAATAAAATAAAACAAAAACAAAAGTAAAAATAAAATAAAATAAAATAAAATAAAAATAAAAATAATAAAAGAGGATCTAATCCTCTGGTGGGTTTCGTGGTGGTGGGACGATGCCAAGGTGTTGACATATGTGCGATAAGGTGGCGTCGATGTAATCGAGGCGCTGCTCAAAGTGGTCTAGGCGCTCAGATATGTCAACACTGGATGCTGCCGTCTGCGGTGGTCGTCTAGGGCGTGGTGGCTCAGCTGGCGCGTCTTCTGCTGGTGGTGGCGGTGGGACATCATCAGGAATGTCCTCTTGATCCTCGCCTTCTTGGACAAGGCGGAAGTGAAAGTGGTCGCCACCGAGACGTCGCTCGACCATCCTCATCGAAAGCATGCTCTGGATGCCCTGGGAGGACATCTGGCCAAGTAAGGTGTAGGAGGAGGTCTGGGCTGTAGTGTTAAATAGGCCGAAGTAACGGCCTAGTCGAGTGATGTACGGGCCCATGGATACGACTCCGTTGCGGTGCCTCTCGGTCTGATGTTGCATGGCGAGTGCGATGAAATATGTAAGGTCAATGGGGTGGCCATTCGCCATGTACCATAAGAAGTAGACGTCGTGTGTGTTGACGACGCCTGTGCACTCTCGGCGACCTATAATAGTATAACCTAGGAGTGCGTGGATATACCTGAGAGAGGGAGGGAGAGCGGAGGCTTTGCTGACGCTGGGGTTGTATAGCTGTCTTCCTGGGGCAATCTCTTTCCAGCAATCAAGGGGTCAGATATGGATGCGCCTAGAAAGGGTGGGGAAACTCTCCTCAGCCATAAACTGCTCGGTGTAAAGGCCGAGTGCCACACCGAATTCTGGGACGCTGAGTTGTCGAACGAGCCCTCCCAACCGAAATTGGACTGTCCCAGGATCATCGAACCGTGTCATCACCGTCTGAAGGTGGAATGTGGCACAGAACTCGAGAGTGAGTTCAAGGTATGTGGGCTCTACGATCTGAAAGAACTGGTCCCATGGGTCAGTGGCGAGCAGGGCCCGGACATCATCTACCAGGCGTACTTGTTCGAGGGCCCTCCAGTCGATGCATCGGCCCATCATGATATTGCGCGCACGCAGCAGCTGGTAGCGTTCTTCCTGGGAGTCTTATGAAAAAGTAAGAAATGGGTGGCGCACCTCGGAAGTGGTCCTAGTCGAAGAACTCCCTGGCCCCTGTCTTTTCTTAGAGGCGGGGACGGCAGCTTTCCTGGCTCGGGAAGATGACATGGGATCAAATTTGGTGTCACACGGTCGTGGGTACTGTTGCACGGGCGTGTGGATCGAGAAAATCTAGAATGGTAGCGTTTTAGAGGGCTGTGGTGGTGTTTTTGGAGGTTTGGGGAGGTTTTGAGGGAAAAAGCTTAGGGTTTAGATGAAATAGGAAGGGAGAAATGGCCCTGTATATATACATTTTGGGTCACACGGGCATATCGCACGCCCGTGTGAGTCGTGTTGAGCCTGTGCTTTTTGAAAATTGGAGGTTTTTGGCGTGCCACGTTTGATGAGCATGCCCGTGTTTCCTTTGAGCACGGCCGTGGAGAGTAGTCCTTCGTTAAAAGCACGGGCGTGTAATAGAGTACACGGGTGTGTCTGAATTGACAGTAGCTTCCACGGGCTTGTGGCACGGGCGTGTGGCTCTATGTTTGCCCGTGTGGAAGTTGCAGGGTTGCCACGGCCATATCACACGGCCGTGTGTTTTTTTGTCTTACCCGTGTAGATGTCGAAGAGTTGCCATGGCCATTTTGCACGGCCGTGGGATTTTATCGGAAGCCCGTGTTTTGGGGAAACGGTACTCTGTTTGTACACGGTCTGCCCACACGACAGTGTCTCTGCTTTTTGGTATGCGCACGGCCTTAGGCACGCCCGTGTGCCTGGCCGTGTGGTCCATATTTTCTGCAGGAAAAGTGTTAGTTGATGCAATAAAATCATGAAAAATTAAAATTAAAAAAAAAGAGGTTACTATGTTAGTGCTCGGGTTGCCTCCCGAGAAGCGCTTATTTAGAGTCTAAGCTCGACTCTTCCTAGAGATGTCAAGAAGAAATGGGATGGAGCCTAAGCTCCTCCTTGTTTTCTGCAAAATTCTCAATTTTATAATGTTTTAGCCTATGGCCATTTACCTTGAAAGTACCGTGGTTGGGGTATGTTACCTCGACAATGCCGTATGGAAAGACTTTGAGAATGGTAAACGGACCTGACCACCTTGATTTGAGTTTTCCAGGGAATAGTTTCAATCTTGAGTTGTAAAGTAGAACGAGATCACCTATTTCAAACTGTTTAGGTTGTTTTAGCCTTTTGTCGTGACGTCGCTTCACGGCTTCCTTATATAATCGTGAATTTTCGTACACGTTGTAGCACCATTCATCTAGCTCATTTAGCTGCAGAAGTCTTTTTTCACCTGCCCTTTTAAGATTAAGGTTTAGAAATTTTATAGCCCAGAATGCTTTATGCTTGAGTTCAAATGGTAGATGACAATTTTTTCCATAAACGAGTTTATAAGGAGATGTTCCTATGGGTGTTTTAAACGCAGTTCTGTAAGCCCATAGTGCATCATCTAATTTTCTAGACCAGTCCTTCCTATTTGATTCTATGGTTTTTTCTAGGATGCGCTTCAGTTCTCTGTTTGTCACTTCGACTTGGCCGCTAGTTTGTGGGTGGTAGGGGGTGGCTATTCTATGGTGTACTCCATACCTTCTTAAAATTTTTTCAAATTGGGTATTGCAAAAATGTGTGCCCCTATCACTTATGATTATCCTAGGTGTTCCAAATCGAGAAAAAATCTTCTTCAAAAATCGTACTACCATTCTAGCATCATTTGTAGGTAAGGCTTGAGCTTTTACCCATTTTGACATGTAATCTACTGCTACTAGTATGTACTTATTTCTGAATGAATTAGGGAAGGGTCCCATGAAGTCTATACCCCATACATCAAATATTTCACATGAAAGTATATAGTTTTGAGGCATTTCATTAAGTTGGGAGATATTACCTGTTCGTTGGCATTTATCACGAGAAGTCACATACCTGTTGGCATCTTTGAAAAGTGTAGGCTAGTAAAAACCTGATCCGAGAACTTTATAGGCGGTTCTGGTTCTATTGTGGTGTCCTCCTGTGGGTCCTGAGTGGTAGTGTTCCAAAATTTGATATGCCTCTATGTCATCAACGCATTTCCGTATGACCTGATCTGCGCAAATTCGAAAAAGAAAAGGATCTTCCCAAAAGTAGTTTTTCACATTAGCAAAGAATCGCTTCTTTTGCTGATGGGTTAGCCCTTTTGGGGTTATATTGGCTGCTAAATAATTTGCAGAATCGGCAAACCAAGGAAGTGTCGTACCTGCTAAAGTTAGGAGTTGTTCTTCAGGGAACATATCATTTATCTTTTCGAGGTACCTGGGTTGTGTATTTTCTAGTCTCGAGAGGTGATCTGCTGCTAAATTTTCGGCTCCTTTCTTGTCTTTAATTTCCAAGTCGAATTCCTGTAAAAGTAAAATCCATCTTATTAACCGAGGTTTTGCATCAGGTTTGGCTAAGAGATAACGAAGAGCTGAATGGTCAGTAAAAACAATGACTTTTGACAAGATTAAATAAGATCTGAATTTATCAAAAGCAAAGATAGTAGCTAGTAATTCTTTCTTCGTGGTGGTGTAGTTGGCTTGAGCAGCTGTCAATGTTCTGCTGGCATAGTAGATCGGTTGGAAGTGCTTGTCCCTTCGCTGTCCTAAAACTGCACCTACGGCAAAATCACTTGCATCGCACATTAGTTCAAAAGGCAGATTCCAATCAGGTGAAATCATAATTGGAGCGCTGACTAACTTGTCTTTAAGGGTGCTAAAGGACTCTAAACATTCTTGGTCGAAGTTAAAAGGTATGTCTTTTTCTAGCAATTTAGTTAAAGGTTTAGCTATTTTAGAAAAGTCCTTAATGAATCTACGATAAAAACCGGCATGTCCTAAAAAACTTCTTATAGCCTTAACTGAACTGGGAGGGGGTAGTTTCTCAATAGTTTCAACTTTAGCTTTGTCTACCTCTATTCCTCTATTAGAGATTTTATGTCCTAGTACAATACCTTCCTAAACCATGAAATGACATTTTTCCCAATTTAGCACTAGATTTGTTTCTTTACATCTTATCAAAATAAGTTTCAAATTATTTAGACAGTGTTGGAAAGAGTTACCGAAAACGGATAAATTGTCCATGAATACCTCCATGATATCTTCCACAAATTCGTTAAAAATAGCTAGCATGCATCGCTGAAAAGTAGCAAGAGCGTTACATAAACCAAAATGCATTCTACGATATGCAAACGTACCGTATGGGCATGTGAACGTCGTTTTTTCCTGATCTTCTGGAGCTATCAGAATTTGGAAGTAACCGGAGAGGCCATCTAGGAAGCAATAATACATGTGACCGGCTAATCTTTCTAACATTTGATCGATAAAGGGCAAAGGAAAATGATCTTTTCGAGTGGCGTCATTTAGCTTTCGGTAATCTATGCATACTCTCCATCCTGTGACTGTTCGTGTTGGCACGAGTTCTTCTTTGTCATTGGATACCACGGTTAGCCCACCTTTCTTAGGAACAACCTGCACGGGGCTTACCCAAGAACTATCAGAAATAGGATAAATGATACCTGCATCAAGAAGTTTAATTACCTCAGCCTTTACGACTTCCTTCATGTTAGGATTTAATCGTCTCTGAGCTTGCACTACTGGTTTATATTTATCTTCCATTAAAATCTTGTGAGTACAGAAAGAGGGATTAATTCCCTTGATATCTGAAATTTTCCAGGCTATGGCTTGCCTATGTTTTCTTAATACCTGGAGCAGTTCTTCCTTTTCTCTAGAGCTTAAATTTGATGCAATAATGACTGGCAAAGTTGAGTTCTCTCCTAAAAAGGCATATTCTAAGTGTTCTGGCAGTTGTTTTAATTCTAATTTAGGGGGTTTCTCAATGGAAGGTTTCTGTCTTAGCTTATCATGCATCTTTAAATTGTCATAGCTTATGTGTCTAGTGATAGTTTCGCTAGAGTCTAATTCTTTTCTTACTTTCTCCACTTCTAAGGAGGTTCCACCCTCTCCCTGAATAAGACACAATTCCAGAGTGTCGGTGATAGAGATTTCCTACAAATTATCTTGAACAAAGTAATCAACCATATCAACAAAATAACAAGAATCATCTTGTTCTTTGGAAAATTTCATGGCATCATAGATTTTAAAAATGACTTCCTCTTCACCAACTCTAAGAACTAATTTACCATCTCCTACATCAATGATAGCTCTAGCAGTGGCTAAAAATAGGCGTCCTAAAATTAAAGGTACGTCAATGTCCTCATCCATGTCAAGCACAACAAAATCTACAGGGAATATAAATTTATCGACTTTTACTAGCACATCTTTAATAATTCCCCTAGAATACTTAACAGATCTATCAGCTAATTGGATGCTCATCCTAGTGGGTTTAGGTTCCCCTAGACCTAGTTGTTTGAACATTTTATAGGGCATGAGATTAATACTTGCACCTAAATCAGCCAATGCTTTATTAATAATTAAGCTACCAATTAAACAAGGGATAGTAAAACTCCCTGGGTCCTTTAGCTTTGTTGGCAGTTTATTTTGGAGAATGGCTGAACATTCCTCGTTGAGTTCCACTGTGGTTAATTCTTCCAATTTTCTTTTGTTCGTCAGGAGTTCTTTTAGGAATTTCACGTATTTCGGCATCTGTGAAATTGTTTCAACAAAGGGTAAGTTAATATGTAATTGTTTGAAAAGTTTAAGAAACTTACCGAATTGGGCGTCTGTTTGGTCCTTCTTTAACCTTGCTGGGTATGGGATGCGCGGTTTGTACTCCCTGAGTGTTGGAGTGGTGTCATCCTTAGATTCCTCTACTTTATCCTTCGGCAGTTCGTGAGCATGCTTCTTTTCTAGTTCTGCTAGCACTTTACCATCTCTTAGAGTGATTGCTTTCACATGTTCTCTGGGATTTGGTTCAGTGTTGCTTGGAAGCTCGCCATGAGGTCTTTCTGAGATTAATTTTGCAAGCTGACCGATTTGGTTATCGAGTCCTTGGATAGAGGCCTGTTGATTCTTTAATGCTGTTTCAGTGTTTTGGAAACGAGTTTCTGAGGCGGCCATGAATTTAGTGAACATGTCCTCAAGGTTCGGCTTCTTTTCTTGTTGAGGTGGTGGCTGCTGGAATACCGGAGGCTGTTGTCTTTGATTTCCTTGTCCTCCCCATGAAAAATTTGGGTGATTTGTCCAACCTGCATTATAAGTATTACTATAAGGATTATTTTGAGGTCGAGAATTATTACCCATATAATTGGCTTGTTCGGCTTCCATGTTGTGTAGATGGTCTGAATTAAACATATTTCCTGGGGCTGCATCACATTGCATCACTGATTGAGCCTGCGTGGAACCAACAAAATTATCAAATTTTTTATTTAAAAGTTCTACTTGGTTAGTGAGCTTAGCAACAGCATCAATATTATAGACTCCTGCGGCTTTCGTCGGCTTTGTCCTCATGACTTGCCATTGATAGTTATTCAATGACATTTCCTCAATAAATTCGTAAGCTTCGTCAGGTATTTTATTATTGATGGTTCCGCCTGCGGCTGCATCGATCATCTGCCTAGTTGATGGGTTTAACCCATTGTGGAAAGTTTGAACCTATAGCCATAAAGGTAATCCGTGGTGAGGGCATCTTCTTAAAAGATCTTTGTACCTTTCCCAGGCATCATAAAGTGTTTCTAAATCTATCTGCACAAAAGAAGAAATATCGTTTCGTAATTTAGCAGTTTTAGCAGGGGGAAAATATTTAAGAAAAAATTTTTTAGACATTTGGTCCCATGTAGTAATTGAGCCTCGTGGTAAAGAGTTTAACCACTGTTTTGCCTTATTTCTTAGGGAAAATGGAAATAGCCTTAGGCGAATGGCGTCATCAGTAACGCCATTGATTTTAAAAGTGTCGCATAGTTCCAAAAAATTGGCTAGATGTGAGTTGGGATCTTCATCCTGTAAACCGTCAAACTGCACAAGTTGCTGAATCATCTGAATAGTACTAGGTTTTAATTCAAAATTATTAGCAGCGATAGTAGGTCTAACAATACTAGTTTGAGTACCAATCACACTAGGTTTAGCATAATCATACATAGTACGCGGAGCTTCTTCTAGTTCAGCGAGTAGTGCTAGAGGTTGGTGAATATTTTGATTCGCAGCCATCTCTTCGGTAGGTTCTGGCTCTTGCTCAAGTTCCTGCTCTGGATAATGTAAACTTCGTCTAATTTCTCTACGATTTCTGCGGATTGTAGCTTCCAAATCTTCGTCAAAAAGTAGTGGTCCTGACGGGTTGCTTCTAGTCATAAACTAGAAAAACCTAAAAATAAAATAAAATAAAATAAAATAATTAAAAGATCAAAATAACAATAAAAATAAAAATAATTAAATAAATAAATAATGGCTAAAGTAATAGAAATCGAGCTTTCGTAATATTTCAGTTATCTCCCCGGCAACGGCGCCAAAAACTTGATATCGGCGTGATATGAAGTAATAAAATTTATAAAGAACTTGATCAAACCTAAACTGACTAATATCACGACGTTTTTAAGGCAAGCGCACCTGTCGACAGTAGTATAGTCTAGTGATAAGATTGAGTATCGTACCCAAGGGAACCGAAAGTACTATTACTCACTTTCTTTCTATTATTTAACCTAAAAATTAAGTGAGGGTTTATTTAAAACTAACTCTAAAACTAACTAAGAAAAGCAGGAAAAATAAATTGGGAAGAACTTTTAGGGAAAAGCTAATTGATATGATTAATACTTAAGGGAGAATCCACCTAGACTTCACTTGTTATTATTTTCTTGAATTATACGAGTTATTTACTTGACTTGATCCGTAGAGATCCCTAATCTATGCTAAACACTCCGTCGAGGTGAAGAGCAACTAGGCCTAAGTTGTTAATTAAAGTTCCTTTATTAATTAATTCCCTAGGTTGCATTAATTCGATCTATGGTTCCCTATATTAGGTTTGACCCTAATCCGGCAGATTTATGTCGCCCTATGTCTAGGGTTGCATGCAACTCCGCTTAATTATGGTAGATCTACTCTTATCACAAGGACTTTTGCTCCTCTGCTCTAAGCACATCCAATTCTTGAATCAATACCTAGGACTACTAAATCAAGGATTAAAAACACATAATTAAGAACAATTCAAGTAATTCTCATAATAATCAAGAATAAATAACAAGATCTGTCTTAGGTTTCATCCCCCTCAAGTATTTGAGGGGTTTAGTTCATAATAATAAAAGAAAACATCTCAGAAGTTATAAAATAACAAATCATAAAAGAAACCAAAAACCCCTGAAGGAATTTAGGAGAATCCTCTATGTTGATGTAGAATTTCAGCTTCTGAGATGAATCGATTGGCTTCTCCCTTCGAGTAATCCCTTGCTTCTACCTGTGGTGTGGCAGAAAGACGAGAGGAAAAGAGTATAGAGGGTGTGTAAAAGATGGAAGAAGGCCCTGGTCTATGTTGCCTCATGGGGTCTTTATATAGAGAGGTTTTGGGGATTCTTTCTTAGCCCCTAAGCATCCCAATTCGAGTGAAATTCGTCTTTCCCGCGACTAGAACACGCCCGTGTGCCACGCCCGTGTGGGTTCGATAGAGGCCGTGTAATTTAGCACGCCCGTGTATAGTGGCCGTGCTTGTCGGGGCTTTGTCCGTGTGATCTTCGTGAGGCACGCCATTGTGGCACGGCCGTGTGGCATCCTCTGGCCCGTGTGATTCGTGCTTTTTGGTCCAATTTTCTCCGTTTTGGGCCCATTTTTTGTTCTTTCATCTCCCCTATGCTCTCTTGAGTATAAGATATGCAAAAGAAAGATTAAGAGCACCAATTTTTACTAAATTGATAATAATTCATCCAAAATATAGGCTAAACATGAGGTAAAAATATGTATAAATTAGCGCTTATCACCACACGAGTGAACGCACGTTTGTGTAGCATCAATTGTCGTATTTCCCAGCTCTTGTCGATTTATGATTATAGCAATATGGTTACACACCTGTTTGCGAAAAGTGCTAAAAGTCCACAAACACTAAAGCCTACCCTGATTGAACAAAAGTGGTTTATCTGCCTTAAACCGCTAACCAAGATTGACTCCAAAATTCTTGGTAAAAATCGAAACATGGTACTACGAAAGGTAGATAGAAGTATTCAACCTACAATAGCACACCCTAAAATCAAGGTACGAGATGGTACAATCACACCCCCTTGCACTCAAACCCGATTGATCAAAGAACAATTGCCCCATGTTGCACAGAGAGGGGAAGAGATGAGGTAATCAGTCACGATAGAAAGATGAAAAGAAAGGAAATAAGTTAATCACGAAGGAAGTCCAAGGAGGGGGAGAAGGTAAATTCGGCCAAGAGAGGAAATCGATTGGGGTAAGATAAGAAGAGAATTCAAAGAGCAGTTGCCAAAATCAAAAACAAAACAAAAAGGTAATCGGCCTAAGCCATAGAGTGAAAAGGGGAGAAGGGAAAATCGAAACAAACTAGAATCGAAAGGTACCTGAAAAGAACAATAGCAAAATTCGGCTTCAGAAACAAAGAGTGAGAAGAACCATAATTTGGTAAAAAAACTCGAAATGGAAAGACCAATTACCAACTTAAGGCCGAAGTCCTGAGTGGTCGAAGCACCTATTAGGCTACAACTCCTCCACTTTTAAATCCCAAAAAATCCTCCTAAAATCACTCCACCATTACCTCCTCAACCACCGAATTCAAACTCTCATCAACTAGCAGTATTTCAGTCAACTTCTACTTTTCACACGATAAGGGAAGCAAAATAAAACACTTCTTGTGCATAACGAGACTTGAACTCAAGACCTTTAGTAGTAGTAACACGCCACTATCCTCTAGACTACAGGCTTTTTATGTCGTGTTTTAACCATATTTATTTAAGAAGCCTACTGACTAGAGATAGGGTTTATTAAAATAAATTCAAAATTTCTACTTAAGCCGAGGCTTGAACCCAAGACTTCTCAGAGACTCCCAGAACACTTCACCATTGAAGCAGACAGATATTTGTGTGATACAACATACAAAAGTAAATACTTAGATTTTGAGGCGTTACACAAATAATGTGCAAAGACATTTAGGTATTTTGGAAAAATCCTTGATAAATCGACGATAAAATCATGCATGACCAAGGAAGCTTCGGATACCTTTTATTGAAGTGGGTAGTGGCAATTTCTCAATAACCTCAATTTTTTGCTTTGTTAACGGTAATTCATTACAGTGAAATCTTATGTCCTAGAACAATACCCTTACAAACCATGAAGTGACATTTTTCCCAATTTAGCACAAGGTTGGTTTCTTGACATCGACAAGAACTAACTCCAGATTTTGAAAACAGTCTTCAAATATATCGCCATACACTGAAAAGTCGTCCATAAACATTTCTAAGAATTTCTCCACCCTACCAGAAAGTATTGCCATCATGCAACGCTGAAAAGTTGCAGGGGCATTGTGTAATCTAAATGGCATTCTTCGAAATGCAAAAATTCCATACAGACATGTGAATGTGGTCTTCTCTTGATCAGCAGGTGTAATAGCTCATTTTTAGTGAAATCGGAACAGTGGTTTCGGGACATAAATCTGAGCCAAAGAGAAAATTTATTTTAATATTATTGCATGGTCTGCATTATGATAGGAGTGTTATATGAAAATTCTGATAAGAAAATTTTACCAATTATGTGTTTAATTAAGGAAAGGACCAAATTGCATAAAATACAAATGTTGTATTATAGTAGCTATAAGGACCAAATAGCTATGGAATTAAAAAATTAAGGACCTTAATATGGTAATTAGACCATTAAATAAAATTTAGTAGATATTTTTGATGAATCATCCACGGAAAAATTAAAAAAGGGCAAGGACTAAATTAGAAACTAAAATAATAAAAAGATGATAACAGAAAATATCATCTTATTTTTCTATCATCTACCCCAAATTAAGATATGGAAACCTTAGGAAAGAGAAAAGTGTTCAAGCAAGCTTTCTTGGTTTAATTGAGTAAGTATTCTTGTCCCGTTTTTAGTAATTTTTATATATTTAAGATCGGGATAGATTAATATATCTATTTTGGGGATTAATTTGAAAAGTTATGAAAGTATAGAAGTTTTTCCATGGATGAATATACTGAAAATTTGAAATTTATGGTAGAAAATGAAAGGTTGTTGATAGATAAATAACTTTTACAAAGTGAATTTTGATGAAATTGTGATTTAAGGATTAAATTGTAAAGTTGTAAAATCAATGGAAAAATTTTGATTTTTGTGAAATTTATGGACTGTTATTGTTATATATGAAAATTGGCTAGGCTTGGAATAATGGATAAATTGCATGAATCTTATTTTCCGAGCCTAGGGATGAAATTGGAATTTATGAAAAGTATAGGGGCAAAATGGTAATTTTGCCTAGGGTGTAAATTAAATCTAATTGAATGTGAATTGTATTAAATTGATGATTATATTCATTTATCATGAAAGATGTAAAATTGAGTTGGATTGAGGAAAATAAAAAGTTTTAGATTAGTAGATTTCATATACGAACAAGTATCGAGGTAAGTTTGTCTTAATTAATTATGTAATTATATGCTTGAATTGAATGATTTATATGATTGAATTGTTTGAATTGAATATTGTATATGTGAATTGTGTAAATGCTATATATATAAGAAATTGATCACATATCCGATAATGCCCGATAAATGTTAAGTACCGTTTGAATAAATAAAATCGATGGATACAAGTTCCACGTATTGGTTGTAGTCTTGCATATGTTGCAGACACACTAGAGCTCAAAGAGAGCATCCCGTATTAACCCTCTCGAGCTTCCCATTATAGTGTTCTTGTAAGTTTCCTGTTATAGCTCTTCGAAGCGTGTTGATAGATTGTGATCCTACATTTGTTTTGGACACACCTTAGCTCTTATGAGCATCTCAATTATGGGCTCTTCATGAGCTTCTCATTAAATTGGCTCTTTTTGAGCTTCCCAATAGTGCTCGCTTGAACTTTCCGGTATTTGGCTATCCTAAGCTTCTCGATATGGTTCTTTGTGAACTTCCTGATTATGGCTCTTATAAGCTTCCTATTATATAGCCTAGATAAGCTTCCCGATAGGCTTTTTATGAGCTTGCCAAAATGGCTCTGTGTAAGCTTCCCGTTACAAGGCTCTAGAGTGTGCTTCCCGATTATGTGCCCTAATTGGTACCCCCAGATATGAATTGACAGATTTTAGTTTTGTACACTTTAAGTGTACTACACGAATGTATCCATCGATATTTCAAATAAATTCAACGAGAAATTTCTAACGTGGTTAAATTGAACCTGAAATGAAATGTCATGGATATGTACATGTAATATGGAATAATGGTATGAAAAGTATATGTATATGAAAGACATTAAATGATGAGCTCATCAATGTTCTTGGTATTATAAAGATTACTTGACTATCACGATTGTTGAAGTTGTGTTTTAGGCTATAAGCCAAAATGCTTGAATGCATTATTACACACTTATTTTAAATGAAAATATGTGGTAAGTTAAATTCTTGTTATACGAACTTACTAAGCATTAAATGCTTACTAGGTTCATTTTCTTCTATTTTATAGTGCTCAGAAGTTCATAAAGGTTGGAGATCAGACAGAGTATCATCACACTATCCTCTAGCTCGTTTCGGTATAAATTGGAATCTTACTTTGGTATAATGGCATATATAGGCTATTAGGCTAATGCTGGTATGAAAATGGATGTTTGTAAACTAGCCACTGGAATGGCTAGAATGGTATATTTTGGTATATAATTTTAAGATCATATCATGTTTGATATGTGTTTGAAATGGTTAAGTAGTATATGAAATATAAATCAAATGGTAAATAAAATTGAATTAGTATAAATGATACAAATTTACCTAAGTATGCAAATGAAAATTTTGGTAAGTTTAATTAGTTGAATAAACATGTGTACTTATATCAAACTTTATTTATATAACTTAAATTGGTTGATATATGTTTGTAAGTGTTGGTATAGGTTGTTGGTAAATTTTGGGTAAGAAATAAGGCTAGGAACTGGCCTTATTTTGTCTACACGGGTAGACACATGGGCGTGTGTCTTGATCGTGTGTCTTGATCATGTGTGACACACGGCCTGGCACATTGGCATGTGGCTTGGCGATGTGTCCCCTACATCTTACAATTTAGAAACAGAATGCTCAGAACCGATCACACGGGCGTGTGTCTCAGCCGTGTGAAACACATTGCCTAGCACACAGGTGTGTGTCATGGCCGTGTGAAACCTGCACCTAATTTTCAAAAATTAAATTGACCACATAGTCTAGCACATGGGCGTTTGACTTGGTCCTATGACCCATGCACTTAATTAAATTACAAGTCAGAGGGTTACACAGGTTAGGGACCCAGGTGGGTGCCTTACCTCATATGCCACACAGCCTGAGGCATAGGCATGTCTCCTGGCAGTGTGAGCCACACGGCCTGACCAGACGGGCATGTGACCCCTGTATATAAGAAAAATTTTGAAATTTTGTGAAAAATTTTCTGAGATCCCAATTTAGTCTCGATTTGTTTCTAATGCTTAAATTGGGCCTTGAGGGTCCAATCAAGGGACGATATGAATAGTTTCAGATTTGAATAGTAAAAGATATGAATTAGCTGTAAATGTTTTTGTAAACTCAAATAATACTTCCTAATCCTATTCTGGGTGTTACATTTGTTGGTATCAGAGCTACGGTTTAGTTGATTCTCGGACTAACATGGTGAAATACGAGTCTAGCTATACATGCCATTATATAATTTGTGATAATGTGATATCTCTTGACCTTTTTAAATATGTTTTTCTATAGTAATGTCATCCAACCAACCTAGAGTTTAATCCGAGAAAGCTGAGAGCAATGATCAAGCTTCAGTACAAAGAGCTGCATCTAGTAGTAGTAGAAGGCCCGTATCTGAGTGTTGAGGTGAGGAGGCAAAATAAGCCTTCTTTCAAATGATGAACTAGTGGTTCACAGAAGTTTTGAGAACAATTCTTGTTGTACAACAACCTCTCCCTCCTGTTCCTCAACTGGTTCCCGAAATGCCACAAAGTGATGAACCTATTAGAACTAGTAAGGCTCCGGTAGATAAAATCCGTAAATATAAGGCAGAAGAATTTAGAGCAACAACTGATGATGATCTAGAAAGGGCTGAATTCTAGTTAGAAAATACTATCAGAGTTTTAGATGAATTATCATGTACATCAGCTGAATGTCTGAAATGTGTGGTATCATTGTTAAAAGATTCAACTTATTAGTGGAGGAATACTCTAATTTTTTTTGTACCAAGAGAAAATGTTACATGAGAATTCTTTCAGAAAAAATTTAGAAAGAAGAACATTAGTCAGGGATTTCTGGATCAGAAAAAGAAAGAATTTTTAGAGCTCAAATAGAGGAATATGACAGTATCTGAGTACGAACGAGAATTTGTCAGATTGAGCAAGTATGCCAGAGAATGGGTTTCGACTGAAGTTGATATGTGTAAACATTTTGAAGAGGGATTAAATGAAGATATCAAGCTGTTGATTGGAATTCTTGAGTTAAGGGAATTTTTAGTATTGGCCGATCGAGCACTCAAAGCCGAAGAATTAAGTAAAGAAAAGAAAGAAGCAGAAAGAGAAACCCAGATTTCTAGTAAGAGATCTATAGGGAAATCACAAGCATCTGTTTCAAAGAAATCAAAGAAACACTATGGTCATTCTACCACATTTACGATGTATTCTAGAAGAGAACGAGGCTCTCAATGCTCTAATCCGAGATTTCCGTCTCTATCCATTACAAGTGTGGGAAGTGTTGGAAGTTCTACACCAAGATGTAAACATTGTAATAAATTGCATTTCGGTGAATGTCGCATACGAAGCGACGTATGTTTTAGATGCAGTTCATTTGATCATTTGTTAGAGACTGTCTAGAAAAGCCCGAGAAAGATATGGTTCAAACTTTAAAGCCAAGTAGCCCTGCCTTTAAAGGTAGACCACCTCGCCACCCCGACAATGTTAGTGGTAGCTGAGACGCGACGAAAGATTCAACAGTCAAATCTGATGCCAGAGCACCAGCAAGGACATATGCTATACGTGCAAAAGAGGATGTGTAAAGCTCGATTTAGACCCTATTCGAAACAGTGGTTTTGAGACCATAAATCTAAGTCAGAAAAATATTTTAAAATTATTTTCTAATTTTATTATGTGTGAATTTATATGTGTGAAATTTGTGTGTTTAAATTTTATCGTTTGAGTGCCCGATTTAATAAAAGGGCTTAATCGCGTAAAATGAAATTTTGATGGTTTAATATGTAAGTGCTTAATTGAATGTTTCTTTTTAATATGAAGTGTTTATAATGCAATTAAGCCATAATTATTAATGATGGATGACTATGGCCTTGTTTTATAATGATTTTGCATTATTTAATAAAGGTTAAGTTTGTAATTAAACTAATAATATATGTTACATAAAACATAAAATAAAATTCAAGCATTCATCTTTTATTTTGCATGGCTGAAATTTAGAAAGAAAAGAAAGAAATAAAAGAGTTTAAGGGTTTGGCATTGTTGAAGCTTGATTAAGGAATGTAACTAGCTTGGTTTTTGAAAATTTTTACATTTTTGAGATCGTTGCTATGAAATCTACAAAGCCCATGCTTTAATTTTTTATTTTGATGAATATTTTGAGTTATGCCGTTGATGAATATGTGATCTTTATGATGTTAGTTGATGAATTATGAAAGATATGTTTTGGATTAATATGTTTTGTATTTGAATTTTTGATGAATTTAAGTAATTAGGGCTAATTTATAAAACTAATAAATTGAGGGACTAAAATGTGAAATAAATGAAATGTATGGACTTGTATGGACAAGGTGAATATTCGGCCTAAGCATGGTATAGTGAAATTTTGCATATTTTGTGTTTTGTGCAATAGGGACTAATTTGTGAAAAGTGTGAAATGTCAGAGGTAAAATGGTAGTTTGCCCATTTATGGGTTTTTGGACTAAAGTGATTGAATGTGTGTTTGAATAGTTTTAATTTGAATATGTTTAGATCCATCAAGAACCAAAGAAATCGAATTTGGATTGGGGAAAAACCAAAGTTATTAAATAGTCGTTTTGTTCTGATCGTCGTTGTCCGAAAATATATGTTAAATTTCAATATATGTAAACTTTAAATGCTGAATTGAATTTATGATTAAATAAATGTGATTTCTGAATGATTATAAGCTTGAAGGAATTATTTATGAATTCAATTTGATCGATATGTGATTCAGATATGTGATGTGCGAAGTAACTTTGTATGTAATACATATTATTTTAGCAAAGTTTATATTTTATGAAATGAGTTAAAATGTGAATGTGAAGTACAAATAAGCTCCACGATGATTCAGTGATTTGTGGTACTAAGTGTGCAAGAACAAATAGCTTCAACTAAATAATTGGCACTAAGTGTGCGAGACTGAGACAACTTCGATTGAAAGTGATGGCACTAAGTGTGTGATATATTTATATCTTCTGCTATTTATTTGGCTCTAAGTGCATGATATATATTTATAGCTCTGGCTATTTATTTGGCACTAAGTGTGCGATATATATATATTTATAGCTTTGACTATTTGTTTGGCACTAAGTGTGCGATATTTTTATATATATAGCTTCGACTATTCATTTGGCACCAAGTGTGCGAGTTCATTAAATACTTAAAGACTACTGAATGATTTAGCATATTGATAAAAAAAGTGCAGTGAAAAATGTGATAGATAAATACGAGAAAGTATAGGTACGTACGAAACCTATGTGGTTGATGATACTTATTTATGAGTTTGAAGAAATGGAATGAGAATGAGTAATAATTCATAAGTAAGAATTGAGTAGTAAGATTATTGGTAATGAGTTGAAATAATGTGTTTTCTATGATGTTTAGATGACTCAACGGGCAATGACAAGTTATGATCCAATGTGTAATCGAGCTAAAGTGAACATGTATATGATAATTAATTGTTTATGTGCAATAAGGTAAGTTGGCTATTTGATATGTAATACAAATTATATATGATACAAATGAAAATATATGTGTACATGAAAATCTATATTCGGTCAAATAGTAAATATATGTGATATTATAGTTGGGATTTATGTGCTTATATATATATATATATATATGAATACATTTGGTCAAGAATGTGTATGTGACCTTATAAGTGAAAAAAAAATAGTTATGTTAGTAACTACATGTGTATTCGGCCAAGTTGAATTAATGCATAGTTATATGTTTGATATATGAATTTTGGTAAGCTTGAATGTGTATATGTGAATATAATAGCATAATTTGGTTTTATCTTGTTGAACTATTAATGTTATTGGGTTGTTTAATTTGTAACGCCCTAATCTTTAGGGGTTATTAAATTCTATGCTTAAATTATTTTTCATGTTTGGATCTGTTGAATTGATGTTTTGAGTGTGTCTAGTGGGCCTTTGGAAGGCTTAGGTTTGGGTCTAACCTCTGGCAAAATTTTAATTTTTGTCTTAAGTGAATCTGGACCCTGCTAATGGGGACTTATAAATTGATGGTAGGGTTTTGAGTCACAAAAAGTCCTGTGGTAGAGTGGCATGAGGTGCCACTTGAGAGCCTTGGTGTGGCATGATCTAGCAAGGTAAGGAGCTTGGGTTCGAACTCCCTTGGTAGCAAAATACTTTAATTTTGCTGCTTGGACAAGGCAAGAGGTTGACTCCAAGTTAAATTCAGGGGATAAGAGTTTGAATTGCTTAGGGGAGCGGATTGAGGAGTGATAAGAGGGGAGGTTATCAAGGAAGTTTTGAAGAGATGGGATAAGGATAGAGTTGGCCGAAGTTGGGGAACTTGGGAGGCATGTTCGGCTAGGTGACTTTAGGTACATTCCCTTTCGATTTGGGTTGTGGTACAATCGAAAAATAGGGGATGTGGGTGCCGACTTCTTCTTTTAGGGATTTTGGGATTTTTGTGTTTTTCTCTTTCTCTCTAGTACAGAATTAGTTAGTTTTAGGGAGACCCCATTCGATTTCTTCTTTTGTGCATAAAGCCGAAAGCCCTTAGGTGCCAAAATACCTATCTTTGACGAGTGGTTCAAAAGCTGAACACTGCTATTCTTTTACCTCTAATCACTTCTTTGGCCGAACCCTTTTCACTACTTCTTCTCAAAGCCGAACCTTCCCATTCTCTTCTCCTTATTATTTTTCCAACCTCTTCCTTTATTCTTCTTTTCTTTCTAGACACACACTTGGTCGAATTATTATTTCTAAACCTCCTCCCAATCTAGTCGATGCCATTATTATTCTTCTTCTTCTCCCTTCCTTCAATTTTCTTGTTAGCTGAACCTGAGTCACTATCTTGGCCTATTTCTTCAAAACTGAATGCCCTAGCCTTCTACTCCTCCTTTTGGTGATTCAACTAAATCTAGTTAAATCTGGGCTTAAACCCCTTTCTCCCTTGTGCGTTTTGATTTTGGGGTCTTCTTTGTAGGCCGATTTGAATTCTTTTCCTTGTGTTTGATTGTGTTTCAGTTATTCGTGGATTCAAATCTCGTGATCAGTGGGTAGTCGTTGATTAAGAAAAGCAGTTTGGATTTGTTGGCTTGGTTTCGGCAAAGGTAGGTGATGAGTAGTGTGGTAATGGCCGAATCTATTAAGAATAAGTATGATTGGTTTCAAGTGGATTATTGGTTAATGGTATGATTAGACTTTTGTAGGTTGGATGTTCGTGAGATTAGGCAACTCTAGACAATAACATGTTTGTAACTACACCCTCTGTAGTATAGGTTGGCAAAAGCCGGAATGCCGAAATGCCGGCATATCGATGCCCCATTGGCGTGCGAATGCTATTGGGCCAATCTGGACCCGTTGAGATGGGTTTTAGTCTGTGGAGACCATTTGGTACGATTCTTCACACTTAGGCTATATGCGGCTCGGAGGGGCCGAAATGGGCCTAATGGGCCTACTGATAAGTGATTATTAAAAGATGAATTAGTAAAAATTTGAAATTCTGAGAGTAAAATTAGGCGTAATGGGCCACTCGAGCAAGTGGGCCGTACGGGCCCAAAAAGGGGTTTTAGGGCCCTAAATCACTTTTGACCTAATTAATAAATTTGGGTTGCTAGGCTCGATGTAGGATTTGTTAAGAGGTTATATTTAGTGTTAAGGCATTAAATCTGATAAAAAGGACTGAAATACCACTGAGGGGTAAAATTACCACTTTACCCCTAGTTTTGGAAATGACTATTATACCCCTAGGGGATAGATTAATGACTTTGCATGATTAATTCTGTATCTGCTATTCTATAAGTATGTTATATATTCTGTTCTATGAATCTACATGGGGTTGGGATTATGAATAAGGAGGAAGTTTTATTATAGTGGCTCCGCTATATATTTTTGTTAACGGTGGCCTTGCCACTCGTTCTGTTTCTGGTGGCTCTGCCACAATATTCTATCATTAGCAGCTTTGCTGCACATTGGTGTGTGGGCTGGATGGGTTGAGTTATTCCCCACATGGTGTGTTGGTTGGTACAGGTGGTGTGATGGCTGGCTGGGGTGGGTTTTGCATAATATGTATGTATTCTGTATCTGTTTCGGCCTTAGATCCAATCTGTTTTTGTTTTGGGCTTTGGCTATTCTGATCTGTTGGGAAGTTGCACACTGAGTTTATCCAAACTCACCCTTTTAGTTTTTACATGTGCAGGTAACCCCCAGACTTAGTGGATTTGGTACCGTGATGGACTCGAGGTGGCCACATGTTTATCTGCTTGTTTTCTGATTCTGCTGGACCTTTACTGTTTTAGCTTTTTCCTCGTTTTTGATTTTGGGTTTTAAGTTATGTAATAAGGCCATTTCGGGTTTTTAACTTGTATTTGGTTACTTATTATTCTGATCGAAATTTACATGAAATTGGTTACTTAATCAAATTGGGCTTCTAATAATTTATAACAAAAGCTTTTGAAAGAAAAACCACGCCTTTATGTTTTAAACGCTTCCCTCAATTTTAAGCATAACCTAACCTAACTCGGTAACTTAACTTTGCTACGTTTTCTAAATTAAAATGATAGTTCTACCTATCCTTAAACTTGATTTTCAAAACAAAAACAAAGGATTTTACCTAGAACCCAAATAGGGTTTTCTAAATGAATGAACTTGTTTTAAAAGTCCTAACCTTGGTTTTGTTAAACGGATTTTTCTAAATCTTCACCATGTGACCCTCCAGATCCAGGCATAATGTCCAGGCCGGGTTTGGGGTGTTACATAATTGCTTATGGCTTACTAAGCTTTTGAAGCTTAATCTGTGTGTTTTTTTTCTTATGATTATAGAGTTTGGAGATTAGCTCGAATTGGAAGTCATGGAAGATCTCTTCACACTATCCAGATTTTGCTTCGATAAATAAAATCTTTGAGTTTTGGTTATATGGCATGTATAGGCTAGGATTGTTATAATTGGATTTCAAATTTGTATGTATATATAGCCATGCGAAAATGGCTTAATCATTATATCTAAGTTCAGTTACATATGTTCATGGTTAATATGTTTGATGTGTTTGGTTTTGGTGATTCGATAATAAGTAATGCAAGGCATGTTGCGTGTTCGATCATGGTATAAGCTCATTTCGGTAAGTATGTTTTATGAAAAGTATGAATGATGTTTTGGGTTATATGTTTTGATTGTGCAATGCTTGAATGATTTATAATAGCTCATTTTGGAAGCATGAAAAGTGGTATAATTTGTCTTGGTAGTAAGGTAAAGTGATGAATAAACATTTGTTTGTGTATTGGCTATTTTGATTTGATTTGTATTGACAAGTGGTGATTATGACATTGTTTGCGTTTGGCTATTTAGGTATGGTTTGTGAAGGTAAATATGAATATGTTTCAAAATTGTTTTGGTTGAATGTTTTGGTATGGTTTCAAAGGGTAATATATGGTTTTGAAATGGTACACTTAGTGTAAAATTGAATGGTGGGATTAGTGTACTCCTTGTGGTAAATTTTTTAGCCAAATAGGTGAGATGGAAAATAGATTGGGTAAATGAAAGGTTGGCATGGTTGTACAGTATTTGAAATGGGCATGTTTGATTCGGCTAATATACTTAGAATATGACTAATATTAATTAAGTGAGTAGTGCATGAGATATTATATTTATAATTGAAATCTGGTTATTTAGAAATGCTTGGTTGTGCTTATATAATTTTGTTAATTAAGCCGTGTGGGATAGCATAACTTAGACTAATATATATAATGTGCATAATAATTGAATTGGTAAATTTATAAATTAGTTAAAGGAATGGAATTACTAAAGGTTGATATTTGTGATTTGAATTGGCTTTGGTTTTAGGGTGATATACGCATATTATAATATTAAAAGTACTTTTGGTCATTAAGTAAAATTACCTAATATTTTATATGTGAATGAACATTAGGCCGTGTATTATGACTTATTTCTTTATTTATTTAAAATGTGCATGTGCAAGAATGTTTATTAAATGGATTGATTGATATTTAGCCAAAAGTTAGATGTAAACTAATAAATGTTTTGACACGAGTGAATTATGATGCGTAGTTTATATATATATGAGAATGGATGTACGCTATTTGAAAATTGAAAATACATTATTAAGAAGTCATTAAAACTATGTGCATGATTAATAATAAATGACTGTGCTGAACTGTGTCTTGTTCGGTAATGCCTCGTAACCCTAATCTGGCAATGGATACGGGTTAGGGGTGCTACAGGATGCCTCTACACCAGCGTTATTACTGGTACATTTTCTTTTCTTGACACTGGTATAACTGCTTTAATTGATCCTAGTTCAACATATTCATACATATGTACAAATTTAGCGTTTGTTAAAAATTTACCTGTTGAATTCACTGAATTTGTGGTTAAAGTTTCTAACCCCCTAGGCTAGAATGTATGGATGGATAAAATTAGTAAGAATTGTCCATTAATGATTGGGGCTACTGTTTCTCTGTTGATATGATGTTGTTGCCCTTTGATGAATTTGATGTAATTTTGGTAATGGACTGGCTAACTCAGCATGATACAGTGGTGAATTGTAGACAGGAATACATTGTGTTAAAATGTCAGAATGGTGAATTACTTCATGTTGAATCTGATAAACTGATGGGTTGTTTAATGTAATATCAGCCGTGACAACACGAAGATATATCAGAAAAGGGTATAATGCTTACCTCGCCTATGTGTTAGATGCTAAAGTGTGTGAATCTAAGAGCAAAACAGTATCGGTTGTTTGTGAATTTTCTGATGTGTTCCCAGAGGAATTACTTGGTTTACCACTAGTTAGAGAAGTAAAATTTTCTATGGATCTTGTTCCAGGGACAACACCGATATCCATAGCACCCGACAGAATGGCTCCGACATAATTAAAAGAGTTGAAAGCACAGTTGCAAGAATTAACCAACAGGGATTTTGCTCGACCTAGTTCTTCACCTTAGGGTGTGCCGGTTATGTTTGTAAAGAAGAAAGATGGACCGCTGAGGTTATGTATTGATTACAAATAGCTCAACAAAGTCATAATTAAGAATAAGTATCCATTACCTCGAATTGACGATCTATTTGATCAATTGAAAGGTGCCACTGTATTTTCAAAGATTGATCTCCTTTCGGCTACTATCAGCGACGGGTAAAAGAATCAAATGTTCCAAAGACAGATTTGTAACATCCCTAACCCCATATTCGTCACCGGAATAGGGTTATGAGGTATTACCGATCAAATTACATCAAATTACAATCATTTCACAATCATTGTTGTTCATACATATATAACATTCAAACATAATCATAATGTCCCTTACTTAGGTCTATGAGACCTTAAAATAGGCCTGAAAGAGGTTCGGGAGCCGATAACATTTGAAACTTTGTGGAAACTTAAAATTTTTCATGCAAATAAGGGTCACATGCCTGTGTGAATAGGTTGTGTGCCTCATATGACCACCAGACATGCCCGTGTCTCAGGTCTTGTGAAAACATGGCATACATACTGACTTGCACCACACGACTGAGGACACGCCTGTGTGCCAGGCAGTGTGAAGTCTGGAGGGATTACTAACTTGGGTTACATGGCCATGTGCCAGCCTGTGTGCCACCCACGGCCAATAGACACACCCGTGTGCCTATGCTATGTAACTCACTAACTTGTTTTAACTAAGGTGCAGGGGTCACATAGTCAAGTCACATGCCCGTGTGCTCAGGCTGTGTGGTACAAAAATAGGCTTGATTTAAGCCATTTTTCCCATCTATCATGCATGTACCTATAATACAACATTTCATGCCATTCTATACATTAAGGGGCAGCCAAAACATTACCAAAATATTCACATTTCATACCATGATAACATCAACCATTTCTAAACTCAAATGCCAAATCAAAGCATACCAAATTCATATACCAAAATCATCAATTTCACTTAACTTCTATAGACATTTTCTCACATTTTATCAACCAAATTCATGCCTCATAAACATACCAATTCATCATCCCCAATAATGTTCCTTATAAACACAAATTTACTACACCACATTAGTCATATTAAACTTTCCAAAATACAAGACAAATATATACATCACATTCCATATCATCTTATACCAAAAGCTATATCACATAACCAAAATCATCTCAACAACTATACCATTTATAAGCCAACTCACATGGCTAAGTTATTAACTCAAAACATACCAAAAGGACACTAGCCTATACATGCCATATACCATATATACAAAGCTTCAAAAGTACCAACTAAGTGATCGATAGTGTGATGACGTTTCTCGACGATCCCCGAGTCTGAGTTAGCTTCAAATTCACTATAAAACATGGAAAGGAAAACACAATAAGCTTCATAGCTTAGTAAGCTCATATGTAATAGACTTAATTCAACAAAGAAAAATAATTCAATTAATAAGCATTATACATTCATAGTAAAACACCTTTATTTACTCAAACCTTTCCATGTACTATTAACACTTAGCTTGGTATATCATATCACGTTACTCAACTTTCCTTTTTACTCAAGATCATTACTCGTTTCCATACAATTCCATCAAATTTCATACACATAGTACCAACAACCACATAGGTTTATTACGTACCTGTACTTCCTCGTATTTATCTCTCAACTTATCATGTTTTTGCTCAATACGTTAAATCATTCAAAAAATTTAAATATTCGATGAACTCGCACACTTAGTGCAAAATGAATAGCCGAAGCTAAAACGATATCGCACACTTAGTGCCATCACATTTAACCAAAGCTGTCTCAGTCTCGCACACTTAGTGCCAAATACTTAGCTGAAGCTATTTGATCTCTCACACTTAGTGCCACATATCACCGTATCATCATCGAACACATTTATAACTTCACATTCTCATTACAATTCAGTTCAAAGCATATAAACATTGTTAAAGTGACACGTACTACATATGAACTTACCTCGGGCGTAAAAATGACGAAACTAGCTGGTTAATCGAGTACTTTATTCTTGCCTCGATCTAAGTCTGGGTTCCTCTTTTCTTGATCTATATAATGTCAAATTCAACTCATTCAATCACATATTCATTCAATTTAGTACATAATACACATTTGGGCATTTTTACACATTAGCCCTTAAACTTTCACATTTTTACAATTTAGTCCCTATTTCATAAAAAAATTACAAAATTCTTTCATAACCCATGCTAGTCAAATCTATATAAGCTCCATATCAGCCCATATTTTCCAATTTTTCATACATTTAACCATAAATTTAGCACTTTTCACAATTTAATCCCTTTTATGCAATTTGACTAAAAATCACTTTACAAAACTTGTAAAACTATCATTAAACTTTCATATTTCATCATTAAAATTTAAAAGCTTAAGCATTCATCAATGGCAACTTTCAAAACATTAAGTAGTTTTGCAAAATAGTCCCTGGGCTAGCTAGTACTCGATACAACGATCACAAAAATGTAAAAATATAAAAAATGGAGCTAAAACCATACCTCAATCAAGGACTCAATGTGCCAAAACCCTAAAAGCTTCAAATGGTTTTCTTTTCTTCAATATTCGGTGAAGATGTTGAGAAATGGCCATTAAAAATTATTATTATTTATTTATTAAACATTAATTAAACAATTACTAAAATAACGTTAATGAAATAACACCAAAATCATCCATTTAATGGCCATTATTGTCCATCTCCACTATCCATGGTTTAATTACATAATAAGGACCTCACATTTAATAATTCATAGGAAATAAGCACTTAAACAATTAGAATGCAACTTTTGCATTTTATGCAATTTAGTCCTTTTGTCAAATTAACCAACCAATCAGTAAAATTATTTCATGAAACTTTTGCACATGCATATTCTTATACTGTAATAACCAAAAGTAATATTTAAATAATTTTATGACCTCAGATTTGTGGTTCCAAAACCACTGTTCCGATTTAGCTAAAATCGGGTTGTTACAAGCTTTCTGAACCAGGTATGGGCACTATGAGTTTCTTGTAATGCCGTTTGGCTTGAAAAATGTACCTGTAGTATTTATGGATTTGATGAACAGAATTTTTAGATCGTATTTAGACAGATTTTTGGTGGTATTTATGGATGATATTTTGGTATATTCTCGAGATGAAAATGAACATGCTGAACATTTGAGAATTGTGTTGCAAACTTTGTTTGAGAAGAAATTATATGCTAAATTCAGTAAATGTGAATTATGGCTTTGGGAAGTTGGTTTTTTAGGGCATATAGTATCTGTAGAAGGTATCAGGGTAGATCCGAGTAAAATCTTATAGTGAAGAACCGATAAGAATTCTGGCACGAGAAACAAAAGAGTTAAGAAATAAAAAGTTAGCTCTAGTAAAAGTTCTTTAGCAACGACATGGAATAGAAGAAGCTACCTGGGAACCAGAAGAAATAATGAGGAAGCAATACCCGAACCTTTTTACTGGTAAAATTGTTTTGGACGAAAATTCTTAAGGGGGAGAGTTATAACAGCCCATTTTCAGTGAAATTGGAACAGTGGTTTCGGGACCACAAATCTGAGCCAGAAAGAAAATTTATTTTAATATTATTGCATGGTTTTCATTATGATAGGAGTGTTATATGAAAATTCTGTTAAGAAAATTTTACTGATTATGTGTTTAATTAAGGAAAGGACCAAATTGCATAAAATACAAAAGTTGGATTCTAGTAGCTATAAGTACCAAATAGCTATGGAATTCAAAAATTGAGGTCCTTATATGGTAATTAGACCATTAAAGAAAATTTAGTAGATATTTTTGATGAATCATCCATGGAAAAATTAAAAAAGGCAAGGACTAAATTGAAAACTAAAATAATTAAAAGATGATAATAGAAATTATCATCTTATTTTTATATCATCTTCCCCAAATTAAGATATGGAAACCCTAGGAAAGAGAAAAGTGTTCAAGCAAGCTTTCTTGGTTTAATTGAGTAAGTATTCTTGTCCCATTTTTAGTAATTTTTATATTTTTGAGATCGAGATAGATTAATCTATCTATTTTGGGGATTAATTTGAAAAGTTATCAAATTATAAAAGTTTTGATATGCATGAATATGCTGAGAATTTGAAATTTATGGTAGAAAATGAAAGGTTATTAATAGATAAACAACTTTTACAAAGGGAATTTTGATGAAATTGTAATTTAGGGACTGAATTGTAAAGTTGCAAAATCTATGGAAAAATTCTGATTATTGTGAAATTTATGGACTATTATTATATATGAATATCGGCTAGGCTTGGAATAAGGGATAAATTGTGTGAATTTCATTTTTCGAGCCTAGGGACGAAATTGGAATTTATGAAAAGTAGAGGGGCAAAATGGTAATTTTACTTAGGGTGTAAATTGAATCTAATTGAATGTGAATTTTATTAAATTGATAATTAAATTCATTTATATAGATCCTGAAAGACCTAAAATTGAGTTGGATCGAGGAAAACAAAAAGTTTCAGATTAGTAGATTTCGTATACAAACAAGTATCGAGGTAAGTTAATGTAACTTACTTGTGTAATTATATGCATGAATTCAATGACTTATATGTTTGAATTGTTTGAATTGAATATTGTTGTAACACCCCTTACCCGTATCTGACGCCGGGACAGGGTTCGAGGCATTACCAGACTTATTCGTAAACATCCATGCAAAACCGGGCCATAAAGTTTCATTCATCTTTAAAAATCATTCAAACACATGCACATCGTCCCTTAAGTGAGCCTATGAGACTCGAAATGTACTTTGGGAGTGGTTCAGGACTAAACCAGAATCTTTGGAAAACTTCAAAAAATTTTCATCAAAACAGGGGTCACACGCCCGTGTGGATATAGGACACGCCCGTGTGGGTAGGCCGTGTGGTCACACACGCCCGTGTTTATACCCCGTGTAACTCTCTATTTATGACGTTATCAACTAAATGAAACCACACGGCCAAGCTACACGCCCGTGTGCTAGGCCGTGTGACGAATTAAATTCTCATAAATTAGGTGCAAACTTCACATGCCCTTGGCACACGCCCGCGCCCAAGGCCATGCCGTCCACATGGCTGAGAAACACGCCTGTGTGCTCAGCCTGTGTTGAATTATTTTTCATTTCAAAGCTAAAATAGTTTTCACACGGCCTAGTACACGCCCGTGTTCCAAGCTGTGGCTCTTACACTGTCGAGACACACTCTCGTGTCTCTTCCCGTGTGCTCCATATTGGGCATTCTGTTTCTTACAAATTAAGGTGCAGGGGATACACGGCCTGTTTACACGCCCATGGGGCTGACCGTGTGTCACACACGGCCTAGACACTCGCCCGTGTGGCTATTTACCAAGCCAATTGCCACCCTGAAACATAAACACACAAGCACCAAAGCATTGGTATAATTCATGGCATATTTAAGCAATCAACATGTCCACAACTAAGACATCGTCACATCATTCTCACTACATTTCTAGCACACTTAACAAATCACATACTCAATAACTCAAATCATGCAAATTACCACATCCATGAATTTCATCAACATGCCATAATACTTGTAATCAACATTAGCCAATATCAATTAACCTTATACAAAATGAATTAAGTATCATCAAAAGCCAACACATGTGGCTAACCAATATGACATATAACAAAAAGACCAAGTCCCTATACATACCATACTCAATGTGTTAAAACTAGCTATACCCAAATTTCCAATTGATAGTGTGATCAAGTCTTCAACGTCCTTTGATCCCTGAGCTAGCTTGGCGGTACTATAAGAAAATGGAAAAGAAAGGGGAGTAAGCATAAAGCTTAGTAAGTACAACACTAATCATGAAAGATTATACGCATAATATAAATATAACTTGATACAATTTCATCAATTATCATGAATACATCTTTGATCGCGTTCTTTACATAATGTACCATAAAACTCAGGATTTCCTTCATTCACTTCTTACCGAGTTTTTATCGATGCATAACTCAAGAATTATGAGTTTCGTGTACATACCTATACCCTTTCAACATGTTCATACCTTGTCATTACACTGCCATACTCTTGAATTCCCCGTTGAACCACTTAGAATACTAAGGATACTCGGGAAATCTCGTACACATGGTAGGATGCCAATTCCATATCCCAGATATGGTCTTACATGGGATCACAAATCGATGCCAATGTCATATCCCAGATGTGGTCTTATACGAGATCTCATATTGAAGCCATGTCCCAGACATGGTCTTACACGAAATATCATAATGATGCCAATGCCATGTCCCAGACATGGTCTTACACTAAATCTCATAACAATGTCAATGCCATGTCCCAAACATGGTCTTACATGGGATCACATATCGATGTCAATGCCATGTCCCAGACATGGTCTTACATGGGATCACACATAACCCTAATGTCATGACATTTGTATCCTATCTATTCCTAAGGTTCGATCGGGATTTTGAAACTTTAAACCTCGTTATGTCGTCATCGAGTCATTGTAAATCATAATTCATAAAACAAGTATACATATCATGGAAAAAATTAAAGCATTAAACAATAATAACATAACGTTGCATTATTTACCCACAAACTTACCTCGGTACCCAAAATATGACTAGTTATTCGTTTTAGTCCTCAACTTTGTTCTTCCTTCGGTTTAGGTTTGGACCTCTTTCCTCTTGATCTATAATAGCAAATTTCACTTATTTAATTATCACATTGTTCAAATCAGTCCATAAATCATACTTTGGAAAAATTATAATTTTGCCCCTAAACTTTTACATATTTATAAATTAATCTTTAAGCTCGTAAAATGAAATGCATTCATTTTCTTTGTTACCCAAGCCTAGCTGAATCTAACACATGCTTATAACAACCCACATTTTCCTTCAAATCAAACTTTTACTACTCATTTTACAACTTTTAGAAAAAGGTCCTTTTTAGGTGTTTTCATGAAAAATCACTTAGTAAAAGATGTTTATCACACATCAAACTTTCATGTTCCTTCATTAAACATCAAAATACATGCATGTCATACATGGGTAAATTTTTGAACATGAACCCTAGCTCAAAATATGGCTAGAAATAGGTAAATCAGGTTACGAGGGTTTCAAAAATGTAAAGAGCATTAAAAACTGGGCTAGCATGCACTTACTTGTGAGCTTGAAAATGTCAAAAACCCTAGCTATGTCTTCTCTTCAATTTTCGGCACAAGGGGAAGAAGATGGACACAATTTTGAGTTGATTTTTCCCTTTTTATTCTTTAATTAACCAAATGACTAAAATGCCCCTTTTACCTTTCTTTGAAATTTTACCCTTCCATGTCCATTTTTGTCCACCTTGACATATAATGGTCTAATTACTAAATAAGGACCTCTAGTTTATAAATTCATTTCAATTAAGTATATAAAGCTTCTAAAATCTCATATTTTGCAACTTTTACAATTTAGTCCTAAAAGTTAAATGGGGCAGTTATCCACAAAATTTCTTTATGAAACTTTCACACAATCATGCAAACATGTCATGGACCTCAAAATAATCATAAAACAAATATTTCTATTTCAGATTTGTGGTCTCAAAACCACTATTCTGACTAGGCCCTAATTTGGGATGTTGCAATTGTATATGTGAATTGTGTAAATGCTATATATATATAAGAAATTGATCACATATGCAATAATGCCCGATAAATGTTAAGTACCATTTGAATAAATGAAAATCAATGGACACAAGTTTCCCGTATGGTTGTAGTCTTGCATATGTTGTAGGCACACCATAGCTCAAAGAGAGCATCTCGTATTAGCCTTCTCAATCTTCCCATTATAGTGTTCTTGCGAGCTTCCTATTATAGCTCTTCGAAGCGTCTCGATAGGTTGTGATCCTACATTTCTTTTAGACACACCATAGCTCTTATGAGCATCCTAATTATAGGCTCTTTATGAGCTTCCCATTAAATTAGCTTTTTGTGATATTCCCGATAGTGCTCTCTTGAACTTTTCAATATCTGGCTATCCTGAGCTTCCTGATATGGTTCTTTGTGAACTTCTCGATATGGTTCCTTACGAACTTCCCGATTATGGCTCTTATGAGCTTCCTGTTATATAGCACGGATAAGCTTCCTGATAGGCTCTTTATGAGCTTCTTAAAATGGGTCTGTGTGAGCTTCCCATTATAAGGCTCTAGAGTGTGCTTCCCGATTATGTGCCTTCATTGGGTATTCTTAGATATGAATTGACAGATTGTAGTTTTGTACACTTTAAGTGTACTATACGAATGTATCCATTGATATTTGAAATAAATTCTGTAACACCCCTTACCCATATTAGACACCAAAATCGGGTACGAGGCATTACCAGAACATAAGCACTAACAAACATACAATACCGAGTCATGCATTTCTGTCCAAACTTAAAAATTTTTACATTCATTCACATCGTCCCTAAAATGAGCCTACGAGGCCCAAAACATACTTTGGGAATAGTTTGGGACTAAATTGAGAACTTTAGAAAACTTTAAAAAAATTTTTGGAAACAGGGGCACACGTCCGTTTGGCTTGGGACACGCCCGTGTGCTCCCCCCATGTAACTCTCTGTTTATGATGTCATGCACCAAAAGAGGTCACACAGCCAAGCCACATGCCCATGTGCTAGGCTATGTGGCGAATTTAATTTTTGTAAAATAGGTGCAGATGCCACATGCCATGAACACATGCCTATGTCCCCGGGCCGTGTCCTTCACACGGCTGAGACACACGACCGTGTCTCTACCCGTGTGGCTAATTTGGAGATAAATTCAAGATACAGAGGACACACGGCTAGATTAGATGCCCATGGGGTAGACCGTGTGTCACACACGGCCTAGACACATACCCGTGTGCCTACCTGTGTGGACAAAATAAGTCTATTTACCAAGCCATTTTGTCACCCACAATTGTTTACATTTACACAACATCACTTGCCATTATTTTAAACATTTAAAACAACTAAAAAATCACAACCGACGCCATAACATGTCATTATGCAAATTTCCACACTGATAAATGACACTAATACGACATGCTCAAAATCAATACTAACCAAATTTCTGAACGGCCTTATACATAAAGAACCATGAATCATTATAAGTCAACTCATGAGACCAAAAGACCAAATCCTTATACATGCCATAACTTAAAAATACTTAAATTCATCAATACCCAAGATGGGAGCTTTATAGTGTGATAGAATCTCCGGCGAATTCCAACCTGAGCTAGCATGGGGACATTATAAACATAGAAAATAAATGGAGTAAGTGATATAGCTCAGTAAGTCCATATGTCTAAAGAACTCATAGAAGCGATAAAACACATTTTAAGTAACTACACATACTGTAACATTAATCGTAAAATTACTCTATACAAACATATGCTCACTTTTATAACCAACTTAGCTTTCACAAGTCTATCAATCCAATTCTCATTTATTTCTAGTACACCTCTTCAATTCATTTGCATTATATGACATTTTGACAACAATTACTACTTCACTCACAATCACTTTAAATCATCATTCAAAAATATGCTAAGATCACATATTTTATTCACATGATTCACATAAATGTAATATAGTAAAATATGGCGTAACACATACCACATCACTAACCTTTCACATGTTCAATACATATATTTTCATAGAAATCCATTTAGCTTCTTCCTTTCTATGTTCAAGTAGGTTTCATACATATTTGTATCATTTCACTCAAGTATACTTTTGTCCTCGTCCTTACTATGCCCACAAATACACTTAAGCATCAATGAAAACATATTGTCACAATTCGATATTTGATAACATCATTGTTTCATAATTTTTTCACATTTCATTCATACACTATAGATTTCCCAAATTTATTTGTTTCAATGTTCATATGAATCATATAAATTTCTCATAGACATAACTTATTCCATCATAATTTTACCGAGATTTTACCTTATATCGAACACATTACGTATAAGTTATACATACATACTCGTACCAATTCATATCATAACCATTACCATTCACAACCTTAACATCCCCGTTGAATACTCGGAATGATAAAGATAGTCAGAGCTGTTGCAAAATAGTGCCACATTTATTTTTAGCTGAAGCTACCACTTATCACTTGTAGCCGAAGCTACCACATATCTCATAACACATATAGGCTAGCTCTAGAGCTATGCACGGGCCTACTCACACAAGCTGACAATCATTATGTAACTACTCAGTGCTGCTCACACAAGTTGTCATGTATCCGTAATTTATGTCGGTATACCTAGCCACTATTAGAACATACAAGACCAGCACCCAGATCACATAACATTCACGGGCCTGCTTACACAAGCTGACAGTCATGACGAAACTACACGATGCTGTTCACACAAGCTGACGAGTATCCGCAACACGTGCCGGATAACTTAGCCACCGATAAGACATATGGACCAGCGCCTGGATAACATTGCACATAGCATCACATATCGATGCCATAGCCCAGCTATGGTCTTACATGGTTTCACTTATTCACACTTTGCCATGGTTCATCCATGGTCTTTTCCGTCAATTCATCTTTTGGCGCTGAATGAAAGTGCTCAACTTTGCATTCATTTGTTTTGAACATTTGGTTTTCAATATACAACAAATAGTACAATTAAATTCATGAATTGTTCATCAACTTAACAAATAAGCATAATGTTTACTATACAAACTTACCTCGACATAAAATGGCGAAGAGGACCAAATCGCCCAATACTCATTTTCCCCCGTTCTAAGTCTGAACCTCATTTTTCTTAACCTATAATATCACTTTTGACTTATTAAATTACCACATTGTTCAATTCAGCCCGAAAATCATACTATGGCAAAATTACATTTTTACCCCTAAAGTTTGACACTTTTACACTTTATTCCCGAGGCTCATATAATGAAATGTACCTATTTTTCTCAAATCCCAAGCCTAGCTGGTTCATATCACACTCATACCAGCCCACATTTTGCATTTATTCACACTTTTACACACATATTTTACAACTTTTACAAACAAGTCCTTTTTTACAATTTCACCGAAAATCACTTAGCAAAAGTCATTTATCACACATCAAAATTTCATTTTCTACCATTACACATCAAAACACATACATGTCACACATGGGTAAATTTTTAAACATAAACCCTAGTTCAAAATAATGGTAGAAATAGGTAGAACATGTCACAAGGATCTCAAAATCATAAAAATCATTAAAAATGAGGCTAAAACGGACTTACAATTGAGCTTGGAATCTTGAAAAACCCTAGCCATGGTTTCTTCTTTCCATATTCAGCCATGGGAGAAGAAAATGGACAAGGTTTGGCCTTATTTTGGCTTTTAATTCATTTTGATTACCAAATGACTAAAATGCCCTTAATGACAAACTTTGAAATTTTATCCCTCCATGTCCATTTTTGTCCAAACTAGAGTATAATGGTCTAATTGCCATTTAAGGACCCCTAATTTAAAACTCATCACAAATAAACATTCTTAGCTTCTAGAGCACACACTTTTCGCTTATTACAATTTAGTCCTATCAGTCAAATTGGGCACCCTATCAATAAAATTTCTTAATGAAATTATCACACAATCATTCAATCACACGTTAAACCTTAAAACTTAATCGCAATAAAATTTTTTACTTTAAATTCATGGTTCTGAAATGACTGTTCCGTTTAAGCTCTAAAACAGGCTGTTACAAATTCAACGAGAAATTTCTGACATGGTTCAATTGAACCTAAAATGAAATGTCATGGATATGTACATGTAATATGGAATAATGGTGTGAAAAGCATATGTATTTGAAAGACATTAAATGATGAGCTCATCTATGTTCTTGGTGTTATGAAGATTGCTTGACTAACACGATTGTGGAATTGTGTTTTAGGCTATAAGCCAAAATACTTGAATGCATTATTACACACTTATTTTAAATTTAAATATATGGTAAGTTAAATTCCTATTATACAAACTTACTTAGCACGAAATGCTTACTAGGTTTATTTTCTTCTACTTTATAGTGCTCAGAAGCTTGTAACAGTTGGAGATCAGTCGAAGTATCATCACACTATCCTCCAGCTCATTTTGGTATAAATAGAAATCTTACTTTGGTATAAAGGCATGTATAGGCTATTAGCCCAATGTTGGTATGAAAATGGATGTTTGTAAACTAGCCATTGGAATGGCTAGAATGGTATGTTTTGGTATATAATTATAAATTCATATCACGTTTGATATGTGTTTGAAATGGTTCAATAATATATGAAATATGAATCAAATGGTAAATGAAATTGAATTGGTATAAATGATACAAATTTACCTAAGCATACAAATGAAAATTTTGGTAAGTTTTATTAATTGAATAAACATGTGTACTTATATTAAGCTTTATTTATATAACTTAAATTGGTTGATATATGTTTGTAAATGTTGGTATAGGTTGTTGGTAAATTTTGGGTGAGAAATAAGGCCAGGAAATGGCCTTATTTTGTCCACAAGGGTAGACACACGGGTGTGTCTCTTGGCCGTGTGTGACACACGACTTGGCACATGGGCATGTGGCTTGGCGGGGTGTCCTCTACATCTTAAACTTTAGAAACAGAATGCTCAGAACTGATCACACGGGCGTGTGTCTTAGCCGTGTGAAACACATGGCCTAGCACACGGGTGTGTGTCATGGCCGTGTGAAACCTGCACCTAATTTTTGAAAATTATATTGAGCACACGGTCTAGCACATGGGCGTGTGACTTGGCCGTGTGACCTATGCACTTAATTAAATTGCAAGTAAGAGAGTTACACAGGTTAGGGACATGGGCATGTGCCCTACCTCATATGCCACACGGCCTGAGACATGGGCATGTCACTTGGCCGTGTGAGCCACACGGCCTGTCCAGACAGGCATGTGACCTCTGTATATAAGAAAAATTTTGAAATTTTGTATAAAATTTTTTGAGATCCCAATTTAGTCCTGATTTGTTTTTAATGCTTAAATTGGGCCTCGAGGGTCCAATTGGGGGACAATATGAATAGTTTTGGATTTGAATAGTAAAAGACGTGAATTATCTGTAAATGTTTTTGTAAGCTCCGGTAATGCTTTTCTAACCCTGTTTCGGCGATGGATATAGGTTAGGGGTGTTACAGTAGGAGCTATGGCAATCTGATTGTAGCCTAAATTTCCTTCTAGGTAGAAGACTTTCCCCATTAGTCTATCCAACATTTGATCGATAAATGGTAGAGGGAAATGGTCCTTCCTTGTTACTTTGTTGAGTTTCTGTGTAACACCCCTAACCCGTATCTGTCGCCTGATTAGGGTTAAGAGGCGTTACTAAACAGATCGAAACATTTTGCAGACACTTTATAAACATTTATCAATCATCATAATTATCATCATAATCATACATAATCCATAAGTCCCCTATAAAGGTCTACGAGACCTTAAACATGCATTAGAAAGAGGTTAGGACTAAATCGAACACATACAAATTTTTTTTGAAACTTAACAATTTTCAAAGTTACAGAGGTCACATGCCCATGTGGTTAGGCCGTGGCAAAACAGGGCATACATACTGACTTGTCCACAAGGCCATAAGACACGCTCGTGCGCCAGCCTGTGTGAAAATTAGGGAGACTACTGACTTGGCCATAGGGCCTAGCACACGCCCGTGTGTGCGACCGTGTGGTCCGCCCAGGCTTACTTTGAAGTGGACTTCAAGCGACACGGCAGAGACACACGCCTGTGTCCCTGCCCGTGTGGGTACAAAATAGGCCATTTACAAGACCAAAATGCCACCAAATTTTGGGTCCTCCCTACAAGCATCAAACATGTACCAAATATGCCATATTTGGCCAATTGCAAACACAAAATATTTACCATTCATAGCATAATGTCCTCAACCAATTTCACCATTAATTACCATGCTAAGTCATACTAAATAATAAGCCAAATTCTTACGAAAACATATGATTCATTATCTCAATTTACCACATCCTTTCACAAGCAAAACATACCAAATTCCAAACTAAAAACATACCAAGTTGACCATTTCATTTGGCCATTCTTGAACTCATCACATATACAAATTTTGCATCACATATCACATATCAAATTCAAACATAATCACTTCCATTTCCAAGCTTTATCAAATCATCATTCAATACCGAATTTATAAGTCTATATATCATATAAAATATTTCATAAAACATACTTCTAAAATAAGGTTAAAGCATAACCATATTCTCACAAACATTATTATCAAACTCAAGCCATTTTCGCATGGCTATCTATACACATATTCGAAAACCAAATATATCATAACTAGACTATACATGCCACAACCAAAACTCAAAGCTTTATTTTATAAAAGTGACAACCGGATAGTGTGATGACATCTCCAACGACTTCCAACCCGAGCAAATCTCCAAACATCTATAACAAAGGAAAAACACACAGAGTAAGCTTTGAAAGCTTAGTGAGCCATAAGCAAATAGATCAATTCAATGATATTTATAATTCAACTTAACTAGGTCGTATTTGACAAATTTCAACTACATATGCATTCGTCATACTTGGAAATTCATATGATCATGTTAAGTGCTTTACTTACTTTAGTATTTCATAAACATAATAACTTTATACATATCTTATCCATTTGCTTGCATTTCAATTTCATATATAATGCACATATTTACATTTCATTTTCAAATAAATCACATATCGTCTTTTACACATATCCTACTTTTCATTTCTCAAAACCATGTTTCTTGTGTCATAATTCTCATGTTCAAAACGTAGGACCACAATTCATGTAACAAACATATATAACACATCATTCATTTGCTTACATTCATATCATTCGATGTTGTATATTTTATTTATCATCATTTGAAACATATTCGCCTTTCATTTCTGAATTACATAAACAAATCATGCGTACCTGAATCACAAATGGAAAATCACAATTACCATTCCACATGTCTCATATAATTCATTTGATCATAGTTCACTTGCTATTAAGCACACCTCATTTTCACATAGATCATATATCAATTGATCATAATCATACTCACTTACTCAATTTCATATATATTGCAATATACCTGAATCAGATGCACATTTATATACTCATTTATTTCTCAAAATGCCCGTTGAACTGGTCGGAATCAAATAAGATACTCGGATAACTTTGGAAACTCATACAATGCCAACGTCCCAGACGTGGTCTTACATGTAATCAAATATCGATGCCACTGTCCCAAACAGGGTCTTACACGAAATCATATACAATGTCGATGTCCCAGACATGGTCTTACACGAAATCTCAAATCGATGCCAATGTCCCTGACATGGTCTTACACGAAATCGTATATTGATGCCACTGTCCCAGACGGGGTCTTACACGATATCTCCCATTTTGGAAGCTCACATGTTATGACACTAGTATTTTGTACATTTCTTATAGTTCGATCGAGACTTACAATTGCATAATAAAATCAACTCATGCTCAAAATAAATCATCAATTACTTAATTCCATTCAGTCATAAAAAAATAAATAAAAATTAATTCAGCACATATAATACATTTTCATTTCAATTAACAACATTTATTTGCTTATGAACTTACCTCGTACGGACGCGAACAGACTAGAACGACAATTAGATAACTTTCGATTTTCCCTATCAAATTTCGATTTCCACTTTTCTTGATCTAATTCAATACAAATTTAGGTTGTTTAATAACATATTCATTCAATTTCATCCAAAAATACATAATTTGGGCCCTTTGCACTTTAGCCCCTAACATTTCAAATTTTCACAATTTAGTCCCTATTTCAAAACAACACAAAATACTCAAAATTTCACTAAACCCAAGTATGACCGACTTCTTCCTTGGTCCCTAGCAGGCCATTAATTTCATTTATTTCACATTTTGACCCCTCAATTTACAAATTTCTCAATTTAGTCCTTAATACACATTTTTATCAAAAATCATTTAAGTAGACATTATAATCTATCAACAAAGATTTATTTTTCATCATCAAACAACAAATTCATCACATTATTAGCAATATCAAATCTCAAATTCATCATCAATTCTGAAAATTCAGGCATGGGCTTACTAGTACACGAAGCAACGATCTCAAAAACGTAAAAATTATCAAAAACCGAGCAAAACACATACCTAATTCAAGCTTCCAAAGGTGCCGAACTAAAAACAACTCCATGGCTTTCTTTTTTTCTCAACTTTTAGCCATTAAAGATAAAAATTGCATGTGACTTTTACTTTATGTTTTAATTATATTAACATTTATTAATTATTTACCAAATTAACCTTTATAAAATAATATGAAACTTATAATATATACCCATAACCGTCCATCAACCAAAATAGTGGCATAATTCCCTTTTAAGGACTTAACAATTAATAAGCCATAGCAAATTAGTGCTTTAACAAATAGTGTAACACCCCAAACCTGGCCTAGAAGTTAGATCCGAGTCCAATGTGTCACATTGAAGTGTTTTTAGAAAATCATGTTTTCATTAAAAACCCTTCTTAAAGAAATTTTAAAGAAATCACCATTCCATCTATCTTTGATTAATTAGGTTATGAAAATAGTTTACTTCGAAAAAACATATTTGTTGCAGAAGTTTTGTTTGAATTCACATTTGTCGTGGAAACGTGGTTTTTGGCAAATAGAAATCATTTTGTAAAACGTGCCTTAATGCTAGCAGAATAATAACATGCAGATAAATAATCCCAAAACTTAAGAAAAATTATATAGCGACCTTATTACAAACCCAAAATAAATACCAGAAATAAATTAAATGAAAATCGAAAGTAATGTTAAAGCAAAGTGTAACAGCATAGTGTGGCCGCCTCCAAGTGCATGTAGCACCGAATCGCCTATGCCTTGGAATTACTTGAACAATTAAAATAATTGGGTGAGTATACGTAATCCAGGCAATAACAATAGAACATAATCAGAATGGGTTAAAGCCTATAACAGTAGCATGTCACAATCAGTGGGCCTAAGCTCATTACAGTAAGCAGTATAGTATACAATCAGAATCCAAATACAGTATTAGTATGGCATGCAATTAGAATCAAATACAGTATCAGTATGGCATGCAATTAGAATCCTACCCATCCATCTGCTACACTCCATCTCTTTCCAACCCTACACTCCGTGTGGGGATATAATATCAACCCATCCAACCTTACACTCCATAGTATAGTACCGATGCAGCACAATCGATAAAGTTGCAGCAGTGCTGCTAGAATATTAAGCTATAAGCCTCAGAATAATACAGCAGAGCTGCTAGAATAGTACACTTCCTCCAAATACATATATCCCATCCCCCATGCAATGCAATATACTCAATGCCATGAACAGTCATAATACAGAATATACAAACATACATATATATCAGAGCATACATAATAATTCCATCATTATAAAGGGTCAAAACGGTTAATTTACCCACAAGGGGTATTTTGGTCATTTTGCCCATAGGGGTATTTTAGTCATTTGTCAATGTGGTCCTTCGATAGTAAAGGCCTATTAGTAAGCCCATGGTCATCTAGCGACACATGCAGCCAAACAGTCCAGATATTCGATAACGTGTTTTAAACCTGTCTGGCGAGCCCACAGGCCCATTGGGCCTATTCGGCCCGTTTTGGCCCAACTCATGAAATCGCTCTTGAAAGATGTTTTTCGATGTAGGGTCATAATCCGTGACCTCAATCAAACACATGAATGTTCGCACACCCATGTGGCCAACAATCGATTTGTAGGCTTCTCAGCACTTGCCGATTCGGCATTTTGCCTAAATATCCAAAAAGGACGATAACACACACCTTATCACGTGAAGTATCAAATAATCTTAAGCGCCATCACCTAAATTGAACATAACAGATGGTTAAACTACTTATCTAAAAACAATTAAGGAAAAACTAATCTGAACACTTAGCCAAAATATTTACTATCACTTGCCTTCATCAGAGTGGTCAATTGCGATTTGCCTAGTCAAATCGTAGTTTGACGCGGTCACCCTTTCGTATCCCGGTAGAAAGTCCCTAACTGCCGATACAGTCAAACCACAGTTTGGCACGGTCACTCTTCCGCATCCTGGTGGAAGGTCTCTAACTGGCGACACACTGCGTCTCTTGAACTTAGGAGTAGAAACCACGACTGCACTTCCAGTACATACCTTTCCATGACCTCCCTCAATCCGGTTATCACTTGTATCCATGATATTTCCCAAAAATCACAATCCTTATTCGGCCATCAAAAAGGAAACAACCAATATTAACCGCTTAGAAGAAATCAAATGATCCCATAAGGGTTCATGTAAACTTTCAAATAACATTATCAACTCTTGTGATTAAGGTACTTACCCAAAACTTGTAAAAGTTCACAAAGGAAAAGAATTTGAGTCTCAATCCTATCAACAAAGATTTAGATTTAGCTGATTGATCAATAACGAAAACAAGAAACAAGAGGAAGAAATGTACAATCGTTCAAAAAGAAGGAGAATGAGCAAATTGGCTAAAGTATAATCGGCTACTATTGCACAAGGGGAAAAAGAGAGTGTGAATGACAAGTATGGATATTCGGCCAAAGAGAACAATAAGAAGAGATAGGAGAAATAAAGTATCGATTGGTCAAATAAGAGACGAAATGTTTGGTTTAAGAGAATTCGGCCATGACACTAGCTATGAAGCAAATTGCAATCGGCTAAGGCAAAGCCAAAAGAGAAAAGAAAGTGACCACTTTGCATTCGGTATTGCCAAAATCAAAAGAAAAGAGAAAGCTGCTTGAAAGGTATAAGTAAAATGTGTATGTGTTAGTTCAAAACAAATGGAGTGGAGGTGTGTTTGATTTGGATTCAAAAGAATGGAAAGGAAAAATACTAAGAGGGGAGAAATCAAATCGGCCAAATGACTTTTATGTTGAGTAGAGAAAATGGTGTTGTCGGTCAAGGTTAGAAAACAAAATGGAAAGCAAATCTTCAATCCCACAATATGTTGAAAATCCTTGCCTACACTCCTTAATTTGGTAACAAAAATATACTCCTTCCAATCGGTCAAAATTTTGAACAGAATGGAAAGCCAAAATTAAAACCTTTATTAGCTATAATTCCCATGGCTGAATATCACCAAAAATAGTCTCACATTGGTCAAAATTTCCCATAATAAAACCTTTATTAGCAGCTAGAAAGCAGCCAACAATCATCCTAAATTATGTCCTTCTATCGCTTTGACTTGCTCACCGACAGTAGCTTCAAGCTCCCACCGCTTGACCATCAGCACTTACCAAATTCGGCCAGCCTTGCACGAGCAGCAAAAATTTAACCTTCCACGTGCAGGGTGAGGCTTGAACTCCAGACCTCATCCCGTCACTACGCCTTCAACCATACTGCTGGCCACTGCACCAAGTTTTTCTTTACACAATACTAGGGTCGCAATAAATTTTAACCTATACCTGCTGAAGCCACGATTATTCGAAAATAAAAATGAAAATTTCGCCTGTAATACAACTCGAACCTGTGCCCTTCCTTCAGATGCCCGCTACACACACTTCTTGCCATTGGACTAACACAACTTTCATGTCAAAACTTCCCCCGCAACAACTTATAAATCTTCCTGTCCAGAATGCCGTGTCCTCTTAAACAAAATAAAACGTTTTTCCCCTTAAGTAGACTCGAACCCCCAACCTAGGCGCACAAATTGCCACTACTCCATAGTTTCTTTGTGTTGAAAATCACCCCAACTAAATATATGCTTTAAACGCTAGCTTCCATGACCATAAACAAAAATTAAAAGAATTTATGCCATGGCCAGGATTCGAACCTTGGGCCTTCTATATGCTAACAGCGCTCCTAGCCACTAGGCCACTTACTTCTATTCATCAGGCCTTAACCAAAAATATTTTTAAGCCTTCTTTCGCGAAGCCAACTTCACATAATGAGAAAATCTAATTTTTTTTCTTAAAGTCCCTTTTTAAATCCAGGACTTCCCGGACATCCCCAAACGCTCCAAATCATTTAATTAACAATCCAAACATAAAATTACGAAATTTTTCTTGACCACAAAAAATTTGAATTTCTCCGATACATGAAGCCCATTTCTCCTAAGCCCAAAATTCGGGATTGTTACAAATAGAATTCCACTTTTTCATTTTATTCGATTAAGTCCTTTTATCAAATTAACTAACCAACCGATAAAATTAAATTACGAAATTTTCACACTTATTAAATAACATGCTGTAAATACTAAAAATAATATTAAAATAATTTTACAACCTCAGATTTGTGGTTCTGAAACCACAGTTCTAACTAGGGTCTAAACTGGGCTATTGCAACTCTCTCCCCCTTTAGGGATTTTCATCCCTGAAAATCTTACAAGAAAGTAGATTAAGGATTTGCTTCCACACAGTACATTTCAAATTCACATATAGCTTTGGATTTCATATCTCTTTAATCTCACAACTAAGATTCTGGTCTGACTTCTACTACATATCATATCAAGCTGAAATTGCTTGTAACTATATTGAATTACTTTCATTTTTTTTTGCTCAATTTCTCGGATGATATTAATCCCACAGATCATTTTCTCACAAAGCTCGGTCCTGAAACAACAGAGTTCGATAATTATAGTCATACGATACCTCATATAATGTCATTATTATGATCTCATAATAGCTCATCAAATAGTAATAGTCTTTCTTTGTTGCTTTTGAACTCTTAAACACATTGATAAAACATAGTTTCGAAAATTTGAATTGCTTTCTCTGATTACGCCACAATCTCGTACTCAAAGCTTATTGTGGTTTCTCCTAGAATCATAATATAACTTTTAGATTTCAGTCTAAAAGAATGATAAATGGGCACCATATGTAAACTGACAGTCCCAGAAATGAATAACTTAACTAATTTATCAAAAGAGAAATCCTAGCGCACGGAAAAACTTATTCATCAATACTATAACTTGGTTTGTCATGTATTTTGTTACTCCCATATGAACCGAGTAACTGATACTGTGAATCACATGCAACAATGATTATACAATCTCAGAGCTTTTCGGTAAACAGACTCTATCTCGAAGCAACAAACAATCATCGCTTCCACATCAGAAGTTCTGAATTAAAAATCAATTTATGTTAAACCCCTTTTTAACTTATAATTCACTGACACATTTCTGAATTTCACAACTTCGTTAAATAATCATTTATTTAGCTTCTAATTCAGCTAACAACTGTTCAACATCTGATAAGATGAATCACATATTCATCGCTCGTAGAGCACATAAAAGTTTCTTATTAGAAACATTCGAACAATAGTCATTTTCCTCAAATAATGTCACTCAAAACTTTTTGAAGATTCAAGCTACATCTTAAACTCTTATAGTCGTTAAATATGTTACATAACTCTTTTCATGTAGCTTTTACAATATGAAGTCACAAGATATCTTTGTACATTCTTATATTAGAACTTATTCCGAACCATGCAATAACGTATGGCTAAAAATTATAAACTCTTTATTCAACTTAGATTGTACCATAACTGATATTTCAGTTGAAAATATCTTTGTGCAAAAGAAAGCTTCAACAATCAAACTAACTTTAATTTACCACAACATTTCTCAAATAGAATCATTTCAGTAGTTACAATTCTGTATCAAATCTTTAAGAATACGAATTCTTCTTTGAGACCATTCTTCAATTCACACGTGTTCATTCAAAGTTTATTTCCTGTCCAGTGGATAAATTCAAACACATATATCTCAATCATCTTTTTCAATTAAATAGCTCAATTCAAACTAAATCATTGAATTGGTCTTTTTGAGGAAATCTTTTCTTCTCGTTAGAAGGATAATCCTAGATGTATCACTATACAGATTTGATAATTGTAACACCCCTATCCCGTAACCATCGCCGGAATAGGTAAAAGGGGCATTACCGGACTTGAAACCCATATCAGAACAGTAAAAATTTGAACTTTTTCTTGAAATAAAGAACATTTATTTAGATAAGTACTAAACACTGCCAGGGATAAAATTTAAACTTCTATAAGTGAACATTCAAAAGATGCCATTTTCGCATAGCTTATATACAATAGTCAAATTATCATTTTACTATAGTCTATCCTATACATACCATAAGATAAATCCAAATTTCTGGGTTACCACAATAGTAGATAGTGTGACGAAGAGCTGAAAATCCCCGAGCTGGTAGTCAAATTCCACAATCTATAAAACAAAGACACAAAACAACGAAGTAAGCTTTCATAAGCTTAGTAAGTCTTTAAGTAATACAATTAACTTTACTGAATTTAAAAACATAATTTCCTATTCAAATTGGTAAATGAAAAATCGTTTGGTGAATGAATCTAATCACAACTACACATACTTTACTCATCGACTCATTTACATAGAAATTTATATCACCTAACCACTTCAATATGTCGTTACCACAATGGCCATTTGTAAAGGTACTCAACCACAATTCAAATTTCCCGGGGCTATATCTACTTCCGAGTTCTTTTCATAGATGACCAAAATATACCCAAGCACACGATGCACATTATTTAAAATTTATAAGTCATTTAAACTTTATGCTCAAACAACAATTTAAAATCGGTAACTTCACATGACTCTTCACATCAAGCGAGCATGGCTCAATCGCATAGTAATCTGTACTCATTTCTATAAGTTTATATTATAACTCCTTCTTATGATTCAATCCAGAGCAGATTTAATTCTGAGTGGGGGATACATACCTGGCCAACATAAGGGATTCCATCATCATTAAATTCCGATAACCGAAGACACAGACGCATAAATATCATACCTTCAATTGAATAGTTTTACAGTTGAACATAAACAAATCCAATTCGAGTCATTCTTACATCAAAAGATAAGATCACATACCTGAGTCATTTAATGCATACTATAAGCCTCATTCGTCATCTTACTGTGGGATCTTGTAATCAAAGGCACTTGGCCGGCAAGTTATAAAACCCGATCCAATTTACCAGCTTTGAAGCTTACTAAGTCAATATCCCGAATAATTTTGTACCATAATCTATTCAGAAGGTTTATTACACTTTATGATATACGCTGGTTGTATTTACATATCACAACATATTAACAGAATAATGCTTCTATTCAGACTAACTCATAGATTACATAATTCACTTTCATTCTTTGTAATAGCCGTTAGGCCGTGCCCGGTATTCTATAAGTTATGCATTCTCACTTTGTATACATAAATTAATACACATCTTACACATATCTAATATTTACCGATCAGCCTTATCACATATACACACTAACACATGTGATCTTAATACATATCTTAGTCTCTTCCTTAATAAACAATTTAGTAAATCAGTTTTCATACACCTTAGCACATATAGGACTCTTACCTTAATCTTATGCATACTATTAACCAAAAGGAACATATCTATTTATGTACCTTTCATTTATAATCTGACACTCAACCAAGATCATTCATGCAAGTAGCATCAATTGATAAAGATACTAGACATGCTAATTTACTTAAAGCTTTTAGAAAAGAATCAACTCAAATACTTAAGAACTTACTTATGCGTATTATTCGCATATATATATATATCATATCATATCACATTCAAAAATTATTCCCCTTACTCGAATACAATCATGGCATGTTTACAAATCATAGGTCATTCGGTTCACTTATCATAAACAAAGGGTAAAATTTCATTTCAAATGATGACCAGATTCAAGGTAATACTCGACTTCCAACCTTTGCACAAATTAGCTTTTCCACTACAACATTCAAGTATGACCTTTAAGTTGGAATCTATATATTATGCATATGTACTTTAATTTCATCATGTCATGGACTAAAATCCATTACTCAAACTTACCATGTCGTTCTTGAATCAACTATCCAAGCTTAATTTGTAAACACATACTTACATGTAACATTTATTCACATATAAAATCCCATTAGGCCGAATATAAGAGTATACAACCAATTCTCATTTGCTTCTCACTTCTCATTCACAATTTGATTATTCGGCTACGTTACAAGCACATAAGCATATATGCGAATCACATTTACCTATTACAACCGTATTACATATACGCAAATATATATGTATTTTCCACCTTAGTCATTCATCTTTATTTATTTATTTATTTATTTATTTTCTTTTTCTTTTACAAACACATTCACATGACTCACATTAATCGTTCAATATATACATAACATACATATATGCCATTAACTTCATTCGGCTTAATAGTAAAATTTTGACGATAATCTCTTAGCTATTTTCATTAGACCAATAAGCATGCAAAAAAAAAATCAACCAAACACTTAAAGACTTACTTCGACAATTTCGTACGATATATTCTGATTACTCGACCAGCTTTGCTTAACTTCGATCCGACTCTGTTTCCTTGCTCTTGAGCTAATTCAAAACCAAATTCTAACTAGTTTAATAGCCTTGCCAAATCTTTATAAACAGAAATGCAGATATCTTCACAATGAAACACATATAGATTTGTGCGGCAACTTATAAGGGAACACAGATAGTTCACATTTCTTTGAGCTTATTTCCCTATTTAAAAAAATATCATATAACTGAATATACATACAATCCTCATATCACATTCAACAATCACAATTCAATGTATTTTACCCAAAATTTCACTTTTGGCCGAATACTTATAACCAATGTAAATATTTCACATTTTGTTTTCAAAGCTAATTTTATCAATACCTCAAGAAAACATTCGGCACCACACATAAACATAAATATTTTAGCCGATTGACCTAATCAACCCTTGCCATAAGTCCAAAATTATCCAAATTCAATTGATCAATCAACCACTCTCAAGACACCAATTGTCAAAACAAAAATAAAAGAATTTAAGTACATGGCCGAATAGGCCATTTCTTTAGCCAAGAAACTACCACAAGCACAATTTGACCAATTAGTCTAACCATTCCATGAATTTAACAACACACTCCCTTAAATTCGCCCATAGCTTTTAAAATTTCTAAACTTCAACCCCTTAGCACATTCCAACCTAAACCGAAAGCTCCATGTCTTATAAACTTAGAAATTCACTCAAGGATACACACATGGACTAAACTTTGATATAAACATATATATATATATATATTTGAATTTTGCTTTATTTATTCAAAATATGAGGTACAAACATCACACTCTCATTTCTAGCAAAATTTACTATGGCCGAAAGCTTCAACTACTCAAAACTCAAAGAATTTCATGATGGGCAAAGAAGAGAACCTCATGGAATCAAACATCATATTAACTATCTAATACTCATTCACTAAATTCTAACACCCAATTTTTTTTTTGTGAATTTCATAACTTTAAAACACCATTGCCGTATATCAACTTAACGAAGAAAATCCCAAAGGATGGGTCATGGTTTTAGGATATAATCGGCCATGATGCTCAAAAACACCAAAACAAAACCAAAGAATCAAGACTTTCTTACCATGTGAGCTTCAATGGCCGAATATCTCAAGCTTCAATTCCTCTCTTAGTTCCTCTCATGGTTCGGCAAAGATGAGGAAAATAAGGAGAGAAGAAACAAAAATGAAAACACCTTGTTTTTGTCACCCTTTTTAACTCATTTTATGCCTTTTCTTTTAATTATAAGATAAAATAAATATTTCTTATAATAATGCATGAATATATATTATATAAATATATAAAACATGCAAACTTTTCATGATTACACCACATGGCCGGCCACTTTTAAGAAAAATGGCAAATTTGACATGCAAACCCCTTTGAATTTATACCATATAGAACTAGGCCATTTCACATTTACCTATCATGTTTTTCATAAATCTCATACAATTCCATATAAATAAATTTCGCATCAATTGGCCAAAATCAAAACACCCCAATCTCACACATACATTTTACACATATATTAGGTACGGAATTTAACATCCATTAATTTAAACGACTCAGTTTAGTGGTCCCGAAACCACTTCTCGGCTATGGTCGATTTTTTTTGGGCTGTCACAATAATAATTTTCTATCACTTTCATTTTTATCAATGTCAAACCTTTCACGAGAACTAAAAAAGAGTTTATAATAAAACTGTCTTATATATTAATCATCAAAGCTCTGAATTATACAGAAGTCACCTTTATCAGATAGAAATCATTGGGCCTTAATAAGAATGATGTCTCAACCCTATAAATAGATACTATCCTGGCTGTTAAGAAAGTATTTGAACACAGAAGAGAATCAAATATGATTTATACAACAACCAATGTAGAAACACAACTTCTATAAATTTGATGACTATACCACTGTACTCTCACATTTGAAGTCATAAGTTATAATCATAATAGACATAATCATCTCTGTCAAATAAATATCTCTTGCAGATAATCACATAGAATCATAAGAACACTAGAATAGCAAAATTTCAACGTTTGAAGCTACACAAAATATCAGAAATTACAACCCATATAGAATATTATCGATCCCGATGATATCTTAGGAATTGTCTAGAAAGATCAATGTCACTCATAAACACTAAAATCCACAGTAACAGAAGTAATATAATCTTCATGTATATTCAATAGAATAATAGCCAATAGAAACAAAATATTAACCTCATACAGATTTTACCGTCGATTTTTATGTTTGCACAATGGAATGAATACTAGAGAAGGACATAGCAATGTTGAATATAACCCAAACAGACAAATGATACTTTCATCTATTAATATGTTTAGCTAATGTTCTCATACGATAAGAGTTCTTTCTAAAACTAAATAGTCACATATACTTCTGAAGATATTTGTACACACAGAATGTCCAGAAGAAATCATAGTAACTGCACGACTATAGCCACTAGACTCAGCCATCAATACAATTTAAACATTATTCAACTGTCTGATTCTGTCATAAAAATTTTTTCACATTATCCCTTCATTAACAGAAATCAATTCAGAAAAGCTTTCAATTAATACAATCTTTAAATAACATACCTGAATAGATCATTTAATCAGAGTTAACGACTTCTGTAACAATAATGTTGTATAATCTAAAAAGTTTTCAAAACTATCCAATATCTCTTTTAGCACTGCATTCATTTACTACTTAAATCTCTTTTCTGACCATGTTATTAATCTTCTAAACACAGACTTTTGTAATTCCACACCCGTGAGTTTATTCAACTCAAATTTTACAGATTTCATTATAACAATTCACTACTAAGGGGGTGAGGGTAGCAAAGCCTCAAATTTAACTTACACATAATTGCACATAGCATATATTATCACAAATAACCAGTTCACTAATATTTCAGATTCTCAAATCATTTAATAATTATTTGTTTTTAATCACTTTTGTTTTTAATACATAGTTCATATACCAACTCAAATCACTAATTCATAATCAAAATTCTCATATAGCATCATAGTTCACATATCATAACTCATATACTCATATCATTCCAATATTTATCAACAACAAAATATCTTGTATTCTTATTCATAACTTTATGAGTTTCAACTCATAATTAACATATTTCCAATGCAACATTTGAGTATACATTCGGTACAATCAGAATTAGCTCGGTTAGAAAACATATTTGTCTTATCAAAATAATTTTCATCAGATTTGGGAGATATCACACTATTGCAGGTTAAATGTGGCATGTATTGTAACGCCCTAAATTCTTAAGGTTTTCAATTTTTGATTAAATTTAGCTTTGCATGGTTTGATGTGTTGTATTAACGTGTTGGGTGTGATTAGTGGACCTTTAGAGGGCTTGGGTTTAAGTGTAAAGCCTGGCAGAATTATAATTTTAGCTCTATGTGAGAAGGGACTTGGGCAAAGTGGGCTTTTAAATAAATGTTTGGGCTTTATGGCCCAAGTGAGCCTGTGGTAAAGTGGCAAGGTTGTACCACTTAAAGCTTAGGGAGGTGGAGTATGGAAGCTTGTGAGGGAGCTAAGGTTCAAGTCCCTTTGTGAGCAAGGTATTTTATTTTACTGCATGTGCATGGTATGTGGTGGACTCCAAGTCAAACTCTGAAGGAAGGTGTTTGAGCTGCTCATGGAATTGGATTAAGGAATGATAAGGGGAGATTATCAAGGAGAAAATTTAGGGATTGAGTTAGGAAGGGGGAGTTGGCTGAATGTGGGAAGCTTGGAGGAGCAAATTTGGCTTTTGGTATTTGAGTATGCATTTTCAGCACATATAGTAGAAGTGAGCTGAATTTTTGTAGAGTATACCTTTTGGGATTTGCATTTTGGGTTATTTTCTTCTTAGTGTCAATTAGGTAAGTTGAAAAGTGCCTATTGTTCTTTTCTTTTCTTTCACTTCTTCTCCCCTTTTTGTTCAAAAAGTCGAAAGTCCCTAAGCTCTCAACCTCTCCCTTGGTCGATTGGTGCAAGAACCGAACCCTTCCATTTCTTTTTCTTCTCAAACCGAGGCTATCTTCTTCTTCTCCTCTTTTTTTTTTCTTTATTGCTTGAATTGACTCACCTAGAACCCTTCTTGGTCGATTGCTTCAAAAGCCAAAACCTGAAACATTTGGTCTTCTTCTAGCTGATTTCTTCTTTGACTGAACCGTCTTCATCTTTCCCTTAAAGAGCCGAAACCTTCAAGCCTCTCATGTCTCTGTCGCCATCTCCTACTCTTTAATACCTTCATCTTTTGTTTCTCTGCAGATCACCCTAGTCCAGTAAACACCCTTAAACTGATTACCCTTTTTTTTTCAGTCGGCTACTGTTTTTGTGTGGCATTCATAGCCAAATCTTAGATCTCTCCATCTCTTACATTTGACTAGATCTACTATAGATTTGGGTTTAGGATAGTGATTGGTGGTTCTCTCTTCTGCCAAGACAAGTAAGCGAAATGGGTAAGTACTCCTCGTTATAGATTTTGACTTTTGTATTTCAGCTTCTCTTTGAGTAAAGACTCAGTTTGGGAGGTTAACACTCCTTTAACTTTCATATGTTGGTTTGGATCTATCCATGGTCGTAGGTACTTAGATCCGATATCGTTCAAGCAATCCCGGAGGGAAACATTGGATTTAGGTGATTATAGACAAATGGAGCAGTGGTAAGTAGCCGTTGAGTAAGTCTTATGTATGGTTTCGTTAAATGTTGGTTAAGGTATTGATGATTGTTATTTGGTAATAGGTTGAGAGCGTGACGACTGCGGAAATCGCGAAATCAGGTGTGCAATGACATCCTCTAGTAGCTTAGATTGGAAAAAGCCAAAAAGTCAAAATACCGACATTTTGTGGATTTGCGAGCATACGAATGCTTGTGGGTCAATCCAAAATTGTGAATCTCAAATAATGGATGGTAAGGGCTGTTGTGCGCGTTTTTTGTGAATTTAGATTATTTTGGGCCTCGATGGGCCAAAATTGGGCCTAACGGGCTTACGAGCCCATATGGGTAAAAGTATGTGGTAAGTGATTTTTGGTAAACTGGATAATAAATCTGTGATAATATGTGTAAAAATTAGACTGAGCGGGCCACAGTAGCATGTGGGCTCCCTTGGGCCCATTAGGGGTTTTAGGGCCCGATGGCACTATATGAATGTATGGACTATTTGAGTCACTCGGAGCGACGTTAGACCTACTAGAAGGTCGTATTAAGCATGAAACTTAGTGACTAGCTAAATTACCAAAATACCCTGAAGGGTGAAAATTACCGTTTTACCCTTAGATGCTAAATGACTGTTATACCCTAGAAATAGTTTACCGATTTGCATCTTATTGCATCTGATATTTTGTATGCCCATGTCATATAGTACTCTAGTTTGCATGGGGTTGGGTTATGGATATGGAGGAAGTGCTAAAAGTGGCATTGTCACGTAATCTGCTTATAAGCTCTACCTCGTATTTTTGTTCTGGTGGCTTTGCCACAATTTTTGTATTAGCAGCTCTGTTGCGTCTATGGTGTATAGGGCTGGGTGGGTTGAGTTATTCCCCACATGGTGTGCAGGGCTGGTACGGGTGGTGTGTAGGGCTGAACTCGGCTTAGGCTTTGTATACATACATATATATATACTTTGATCTGTTCTATAATGGGCCCAAAGCCCACTCTGTTTCTCAAAAGGGCCAAGGCCCAGTATGATCCGTATCTGAATGGGGCTTTGTCCCAGACTAAGTTTTGACTGGTCTTTGACACTGGTTAGGTTACTTTACACACTGAGTTTTCACGAACTCACCCTATTATTTCTATCCATACAGGTAACCCCCAACCATAGAGGACTTGGAGCTGCGAGGGATTTGGGGTGGCCACATGATTCATGCTTCCGATTTGTAGTTTTTGTTAAATTTACTTTATATATATTTTATTTCTAAATTTCATATTTATGCTATAATAAGTCCACTCAGGTGTTTGTTTTTGGGTTTTATTTATATTGTTTGTTTTAACACGGTAGGCTAGATTATGCGGGTTTTCAAATTTAATCAGTCGTTTTTATAAAAACCTACCTTACGTAATGATTGGATAACTCAACAATGAGATCTTTTAAATATGAATTTTTCTAGGTAATAGATACGGTTTTTAAACCTCATAATGTTTTTAAATTACAAGCTATTAAACCTGGTTCTACTACGAACAACATAACGTTTGTTAAAAAAAGATCATAGATTAATCAATTGAACATGTGAACACCAGATCTGATCATAACGTTTGGGCCGGGTTTGGGGTGTTATTTAATGGTATCAGAGCCCAGTTGCAACAATTCGGCTGTGGAATGGGATTCAAATGTTTTCTTAAAATTTAAGTCCTAATTTATTTTGAAGTCGACTTCGAAAAGCGTACTTAAGAAAAATCTTTTAAAAATTGATTTCTTTTCCAAAAATGTTTTCTTCAATTACTAGAGTTTTTTTGAGAAACTTTTTACAAAGTACATTTAAAATAATTACTACCAATGAAACTTGGGTTTTTCTGAATTTGGTTTCTAAAGAGTGGCACACCGAGTCTCCAGCACCAAGTCCGTAAGTACCTTTTGCTTTACTGTATTTAATTAAGATACTGTGATACTATTGTAATTAGTACTAAGACCCTACTAAAATTCTGTAGTTAGGGTGGCACTAAGACTATAGAAGACTGAGACAGTAGGAAAAATTGAAACTCTAGAAGACTGAAACTGTAGCTAGGCTACGACTCTACAAAAAAAACTCTGAAATTCTATCTTTGCGTAAAACATCTGTAATAAATACTGGAACATTGAACTAATTCATAAAATTCGTAAATTAGATAATACGATATGACTATGAGGGCAGCACGTGGAAGAGGCCGTGGTCGAGGTCGAAGGAGTACTCAGGCTAGATCTTCATCTTTGGGACATATGCCAGTTGAGGAGGCACGAGTGCCACCAGCAACTGAGACGGGGTCTTATGATCGGGTTGCTGGGGATGACGCTTTATCTAGACAATACTCCGTGTTCTGGAAATGGTAGTTAGAGCAAGCACGGGAATAGTGAATCATGGATTGATTTTCAAACGGCTTCAAGCTAATGGAGCGGAGATTTTTAGGGGCGTATCTGGTGTATCACCGAATGTGGCTAAGTATTAGTTGGAGGCCACGGAATGAATAATGAACGACCTGGACTGCTCAGTGTAGTAGAAGCTGAAAGGAGCAGTATCTTTGCTGCGTGACGAGGCTTACCAGTGGTGGATCACTGTGAGCGATGGTACACTAGCTGCGCGAGTGACTTGGGAGTTGTTTAAGACGGCCTTCAAAGGGACGTACATCAAGGCGAGCTATGTGGACGCCTGAAGGAAAGAATTCTTGAATCTGACTCAGGGTAGTAAGACTGTCGCGGAATATGAAGCTAAATTTTTAAGGTTAAGCCAGTATGCTGGTGGTATAGTCGCTACGGAGTATGAGCGCAGTGTGCGATTTGAGGATGGCCTCAGAGATGAGCTAGGAGTGCTGATTGCTTCACAAAGGGAGCATGAATTTGCTGATCTGGTGGAAAAAGCCAAGATTGCTAAGGAGGTAAAGCACTCGGAGCACCACAACCGCGAAAAAGACAGAAACTGATTCAGGAGGGATTCAAGGCCCTCGGGTGCTGTGGGTAGGACTGTTAAAAGAGTTAGAGTGGATGAGCCAGTTTGAGTAGTTCTGGTGAATGTGGTTAGACCGTAAGCTTGTGGGGATTGTGGTACGGTACATCTGGGTGAATATTGGAAGTGTTCTGGAGCATGTTTCCGGTGTGGGTCCAAAGATCACCGAGTCAAAGATTGCCCACAGAGGCTGGCATAGATGCAAGTTGCTGAGCTGAGGGTTGCTCAGCCAGTGAGAGGTGGTGAACAACTGCTGAGAGGACGTGGACAGGCAAAGGGCGGCAATGGAAATGGACGTGGACGTGGAGCACTGGGTAGGGGTACTAAAAATGCTGAGGCATGAGAGCCGGCATTGGTTTATGCTACTCGTCGCCGAAAGGAGGGTGACGCACCTGACGTCATAACCGGTACATTTTTAATTTATAGCACACCATACACTGCTCTGATTGATATTGGATCTACCCATTCGTATGTTGCTTGTGATGTGTCTGGGACGTTGGGTGTGCAATCTGAGAAAACTGTGAGTGGGGTATCTGTGATAAGTCCACTGGGTCACTCGGTTAGGGTAGACAAACTTTTTAGAGATATACCCTTAGAGACACAAGGTAGAACTTTTTCTGCGGACTTGATGGAGTTACCATTTGGAGAGTTTGATCTCATATTGGGTATGGATTGCCTTGCAAAGCATCGAGCGACGTTTGATTGCGCTGCCAAGCGGATGGTGTTAAAGACCACATAGGATGAGGAGGTAACTGTAATAGGGGAGCGAAGAGACTACTTGTCCAATGTTATCTCAGCTTTAAGAGCTAAAAAGCTGATTCGCAAGGGTTGTGAGGCGTTGTTAGTGTGTGTGAGTAAGTCAGATTCTGAAGGTTTGACCGTAGGGGAAGTTAGACTTATCAATGAGTTTCAGGATGTTTTTCTGGATGAGCCTCCTAGGTTGCCTCCAAACCGTGAAGTTGAATTTGGAATCGACTTGTTGCCTGGAACGGCTCCAGTGTCCATCACTCCTTATAGATGGCACCAAAGGAGTTAGTGGAGTTGAAAACACAAATCCAAGAGCTTCTGGATCAAGGTTTTATTAGACCAAGTGTGTCTCCGTGGGGAGCACTGGTCTTGTTCGTTAAGAAAAAGGATGGGACGATGCACATATGCATTGATTATTGTCAGTTGAACAAGCTGACTATTAAGAACAAGTACCCTCTACTAAGGATCGACGACCTATTTGACCAACTAAGAGGAGCTTCGGTATTTTCCAAGATCGATCTTTAATCTGGATATCATCAACAAAGAGTCAAAGAGGTGAATATTCATAAGATAGCATTCAGGACTCGGTATGGTCATTACGAGTTCCTAGTAATGTCATTAGGGTTGACGAATGCACCAGTGGCTTTCATGGATCTTATGAATCAGGTTTTCCAACCCTACTTAGATCAATTTGTGGTCGTCTTTATAGATGATATTCTGGTATATTCGAAAACTGAGGAGAATCATGATGAACATCTCTGGATTGCAAGTGTTGAGGGAGAAGTAGCTATATGCAAATTTAGCAAGTGTGAATTTTGGTTGCGAGAAGTGACATTCTTGGGTCACGTTGTTTCTGCTGAAGGGATTAGGGTGGATCCTCAAAAAATTGAGGTGGTTCTAAAGTGTAAGCCACTGAGATCTGTGTTGGAAATTCGGAGTTTTTTGGGTTTGGTAGGGTATTATAGGAGATTTGTGGAAGGGTTTTCCTTGATTGTGGCACCGTTGACAAAACTCTTGAGAAAATGAGTACCGTTTGTGTAACACCCTACGCCCCTGTCCGTCGCCGGATTAAGGTTTAGAGTATTACAAAATCAAAATACAACTACCGAGGTTCATAGATACAAAGCTAGACGTGAATTAATTGAGCAAACTAACTAATTGGCTAAAACGAACAAATTCGATAACCAAACATTATATTAAAAAAAATCATTGCATATTGGGTACTGACTAAATATCATGCCATAAACATCGAACCACATGAATTTCATCCAAACATATATTCATACTTAAAGACTAAGCAAGCCATTTTCGCATGGCTAAAATGATTACAACTCAAAACGTAATTCGGTTTAATGTACGAAGATTAGCCTATACATGCCATTTTTCTCAAAATAACTATCAAATATACCAAAATAACGACGATAGTGTAGGTGATTTAGGTTTCAATCCCCGAGTCCGTAGCTTCCAAAAAGAGATCTATAAAACAAAGGAAACAAAGCAAACGGAGTAAGCATTACAATGCTTAGTAAGTTTTAAGCAGTGACAACGGATGAAATTAAATTATAACATGGTTATTCGCGTTTTTTTTTGTTTCCCTCTTCTTTTGAGTATGTCACCCTTACCCGAATACACACATTCTTATCACATACGATAGGCAGATAACATTCACTCAATAGTGAGCTCATGTAATCATAGACATATTGCATAATTTCACATAGCATTTCTCATTAACCAATAGTGCTATAACCTTATTAATAGTCTCATTTCATAATCACATACGCAATCGCATAATGACCTTATGTTTTGGTCCAAAACAAGCTTGCATATAAGTTAGGATACATACCTGTATAACTTAAGGCTTTAACGCATTCATTAGCAATCGTTATTATGAAGTTTTTTAATCTTAGACTTTATTCGTATCATCATCGAGTCTTTTAGCTCGGATAAAACCTCCACTCAAGCCTTCGGGTCTTAACCCGGACTTAGTCTCCGCATGTAGCCTTCGGGTCTTAACCCGGACATAGTCTCCGCATATAGCCTTCGGGTCTTAACCCGGACATAGTCTCCGCATATAGCCTTCGGGTCTTTAATCCCGGATTCAAATCACAGAGTTCCATTTATATCTATTCACATTTTACTACATTTCACATAGCGAAGAATCACATGTGTAATTCAAGTCCACTCATTTACATATAGACATATATCATGCTCACTGACTTTGTGTCATAGACATCATCCAAGTCCAGTACAAGTATACTTCTTTTACTAAACTTTCAGCTCAATAAGTAACACACATATGCATATATCCCAAATCTTATTCTTTGCTTAGTTCTCTAATAGCCATTTGGCTAATATAACAAACATATACAAGGTTTCTTACTCAATAACCTTATTATGGTAAGGTCAATAGGACATCATTCATTTGTCATTCATGCATATCATGGCATTTAAATTAAATACCAAAACCCATTACTCAAAACTTACCTTGAACTTTCCCGAGCAATTATGAGTTGGCTATTCGACCACTTTAGCCTTCCCTTTATCCGAACTTGTCCCTCTATGCTCTTGAGCTAAATAAAATATTTAAATCTATTAATCCTTATTCAAACATCTCAATTAATCAATTTCACTTATAGTCAAATGGTATATGCATATACTTCTCATAGCAAACACACACACATTCGGCCATTTCACATACATACCACAAGTTGCAACAAGCTGATTTTCTGAGCAACATTCAATAAATTACTCATAACTGGAGCTACGAAACTCCAAATGATGTGCCGTTAATTTTTCCTGAAAATAGACTCATATATCTTCCATCTATAAAATTTCCAGAATTTTTTGTTTGGCCAATCAATACCAGAATTTTCTTAAATTTTCCCCTATTTCACTGTTCAACTAAACTGACCACTCTTTACTACGAATCGAATTTCTCCTTGTACAGAATTCAAAACATGTCCTAGCCTATTTCATTCAAAACTAGACTCATTAAGGAGTCTAAGCATATAAATGGGGTCTCATAACAATTTTTATACAATTTATAGTGATTTTCCAAAAACAGAGCAGGGGACTTCGAAGTCAATCTGACACTGTCTCACTCTACTCTAAAAATCTATTTATCGGAAATTCCTTTGCTTGCAAGGTTTCTTTTATAAGAAACTAGACTCATTAAGATTCAATTACACAATTTATTCAGTCTCTAATTCAGCTCACACAATTTATGGTGATTTTCTAAAATCATGCTACTGCTGCTGTCCTAAGCAGATTTATTACAGATTTACTTTAAAACATACATATGTCAAATTACAAGCTTAAACCAACACATCACCATTTACAAATCAAGACATTAAGCATTCATAATTTAGTTCATAACAACATGGCCGATTTCTAGTTTTGCCGCCTAACCAAGATTTCGTGAATTTTAAGCTCAATATAACGAAGAGCATGCCTAATTTAAGCAAAACAATTTCCTTTCTTATAATCACATCTATATATAGCAATTTCTACTTCATACCACTTAAGAATGGATTCAATTTAATCATCCATCACCAAGCACTCAATCGGCCATTTATTAAATAAAATTATCAACAAAACAACATCTCCTAAAAATTATCAAATTCACATAAATTAGCAAAGTGCCGAAGGCACATATGTCCATTTATTCACTTCCCTAATTAGAAACTAATTTGGCTAACATATAGTAACTACTAATGGTTTGGAAATTGTTTCTATTATCAAATATTCATTCCACATCTTACCATGATAGCCGATTATCAAAAAGCATTTTAAGCTACCATGGCCGAAAACCCCCCCTTATTCAAACAATCCGATTCCCAAATATCATCAAATCCATACATCAATGCATTTAGCTAGCTCAAAGCTCTCTTTACTACCATTTCTAAACAAAAACAGCAAAACATTCCAGCAACTAGCATATTATAGCTACTGCCGAATGCTCTCACAACCTATTGGCCACACAAAAATACAAGTTTTCACAATTTAACTTACCAATTCAATTTCACATGCATATAGCATCGCACAATCCATTAAGCACCCCTAATTTCATTTCTATCATCAAACTCAAAATTAATAATTTCCTACTCATGACCGAAGCCTTCTACAACACCAAAATTCCAAAATTATAACATGGGTTATGTAGGAGACCTAAAGACCATTTCAATTTCATCAAAAACCAAACTTGATATCTAGTATTACTCATCGATTTTAACTTATTTTCAAGCTATTTAACCCCACATCTTAGCTTGGCTTTACAAAAACCTTACCCAAACATCAAATGAAGATTTTTATCACCAAAATGGCATGGCCGAATGTCCATATTTTTGTTCAAGGTGCACATGTATCTTAATTAAAAAAATGATAAGACACACAAACATGCATTTAGCCTCATATTCACCCTCAAGCACTCTAATATGCAAAAATTTAGCATCAAAACTCAAAAGCCTAAATTTTTCTCACTTAATTCAACAATGACCGAATACAACTTTCATCATCAAACCAAAAAAATAAAATAAAAAAAAAATCAATCCATAGGTTTTGCTATGAGCTTAATTACCAACCAAAATTCATAACAATTAAAGGAATTTAACAAAAATCCTTACCTAAATTTTAAGAACCACCATGACCGAATATTGTTCTCCCCCCCCTTAGCTTAATTTCTTTTTTTTTTCAAACGGCAATGAAGAACAAAACAAGGTAGCTTTGATCTTTTCACCATTCTTTTTATTAATTTATTAACTTTATTATTTTATGCACATAATAAACATATATATTTACTAAAAGACAAAATAAAAGCAAACAAAACATCATTATTTGATAGGTTGGCCGGCCACTATTGATAAAAAGGAAATTTTGACATGCAAGGCCATGTTTTTACCACATGCTATTATTTGACCATTCCACATTCACCTAGCACATTTTAAAAAGTTCATAATTTAGCCCTTCTAGGTGAAATTCACAATTATAAGGCTAAATTAAAGCACCCAAAATTTCACACATGAATTTACACATACAATAGGCATTAAAATAATTATTAAAATATTTTTGTGCCTCGGTTTTGTGGTCCCGAAACCACATTCTGACTAAGGTCGTTTCAAGGCTGTCACAGTTTGTCTGGACTGAAAAGCAACAAGAGAGTTTCAAGAAGTTGAAGAAGGTTTTGACTGAGGCGCCATTAATTCAGTCGGAGTCTGGTAGGGATTTCACTGTGTGTAGTGATGCATCACATGTTGGATTGGGCTGTGTGCTGATGCAAGAGGGTAAAGTGGTTGCTTATGCATCGCGACAACTTAAGCCTCACGAGGCGAATTACCCTATGCATGATCTGGAATTGGCAGCAGTAATTTTTGCGCTTAAGATTTGGAGGCACTACTTGTATGGAGAAAAGTGTATCATATACAAGGATCATAAGAGCCTTAAGTATCTTTTGACTCTGAAAGGGTTGAACCTTAAGCAACGAAGATGGATAGAGTTGCTTAAGGATTATGACTTTTGGATTGAGTAGCACCCGGGCAAAGCTAATGTAGTAGCTAATGCACTAAGTCGGAGAGTTGTAACTGAGATGAGAGCGATGTTTACTCGTCTTAGTCTGTAAGATGATGGTAGCTTGTTAGTTAAATTGCAAGTAAGACCGACTTAGATAGAGTAAGTTAAGGAAAAGTAATTACTGGATGGATCTTTGGTTCCTCGGTTTTGACCGGTTGAAAAGGGTGGAACTTCTAATTTTGGTTTGAATAATGAAGGGATTTTGTGTTTCTGTAGGAGAGTTTGTGTCCCAAAAGACTCTGGTTTGAGGCACTCTATACTGCAAGAGGCTCATGGCGATCCTTGTGCCATGCATCCTGGTGGGAATAAGTTGTATCAAGATTTACGGGAGTTGTATTGGTGGCCTGGACTTAAGCAGGAAGTAACAGAGTTGGTGGGTAAGTGTCTAACATGCCAGTAGGTGAAAGTTGAGAATCAACTGCCTTCTGGACTTCTGCAACCGGTGAAGATTCACTTTGGAAGTGGGAAAGGGTAACTATGGACTTTGTGAGTGGGCTACCCTTGACACTTGCCAAGAAAGACTCGGTTTGGGTGATTCTGGATAGGCTGACCAAATCTGCTCATTTTATACCCATCCGAACCGATTATTCACTTTAAAAATTGGCAAAGTTGTATCTAGCGGAGATAGTGCGACTTCATGGAGTGCCAGTTTCGATTATTTCTGATCGGGACCCTAGGTTTACATCTCAATTCTGGCAGAAGTTGCTTGAGACGTTGGGTACACAGCTAGACTTCAGCACTGCTTTTCACCCCTAGACGGATAGACAGTTGGAAATGGTGATTCAGGTTCTGGAAGACATGGTGAGAGGGTGTATTATCGATTTTCGAGGTAGCTGGGAAGACTACTTGTCGTTAGTGGAGTTTACATATAACAATAGTTACCAGGTGAGTATTCGAATGGCACCTTATGAGGCGTTGTATAGTCGAAGGGGTCGTACGCCTACTTGTTGGATAGAATTGGAGGAACGTCAGGTTCTTGGGCCAGAGTTAGTAGCGGATACAAAAGATAAGGTCAAGCTGATTAAGGATCGGTTAAAGGAGGCATCTAATAGGCAGAAATCTTATGCCGACTTGAAGTGTAAGGAAATTGAATGTTTTGTGAGAGATTTGGTTTCCTTGAAAGTCTCGCCTTGGAAGAAAATCTTGAGGTTCGAGAAGAAAGGCAAGTTGAGTTCACGATTTATCGGGCCTTATCGAGTTCTTAAACGGGTGGGTCCAGTAGCATATCAGTTGGAACTACCTCTGGAGTTGGATCGGATTCACGATGTCTTTCATGTAACACCCATACCCCATAACAGTTGCCGGAATAGGTCAGGGGTATTACCAGACTTGTAACTCAGATCAGAACATTTACAAAAGTAAACCAACATCATTTTGATTTCCAAAATATCAATCATTCACAGCCATCCAATAGATGTATCAATGCAACTCACATATAACAACTTTCATGTTCGTATTTCATGTTAAGTATCTATAATTTAAAAACTCAATTTCATTCACTTAAAACATGGCATGTACTTGCCAATTCCATATTATTTAGGGCCATTAGACCTATATCAAAAGATCACATTTCATATACCTTAAAACATCTACAAATCATCACTTTGTCAATTGCAAAACATATCATATAAAAGTTTTATATCAAAACATCCATCTCAAAACTAAGCCATGTCTCATAGCTTAGTCAAATACCAAACTCGTACCAAAATCATCCACAAAAATATCCATATAGTTCAACCTATAAACTAGCCTATACATGCCATATTACCATATTTCAAATAGTTCAAAAATACCAATTGTCTCCTGGATAGTGTGATGAAATCTTCGATGACTTTCAACCCGAACGAGCATTCAAATCATTGTAAAATACAGAGAATAAATTGAGTAAGCTAATAAGCTTAGTAAGCTCATATAATTAACACTTTTATTTATGGTTTAATAAATATTTCACCATTTAAATAAACTTGAATACATGTAATCCAACTCTAGCAATTTCAATATCTTTTAGTTGTACTACCAAACAATTCATGTATGAATTTATTAGTTTTCACTTACTTATCAAGTTTACCACATATACCTTTACTAATTCGTATCATCATTTCTATTCTTGTAACACCATCTTTTCCGTTGAACCATTGAGACCAACATCAAATACCTGATATATTGCACACTAAGTGCCATATATATAATTAAATCATTTATATCACGTATTACCTATATAACAACGATATCATATAGTTCACATAACACTTGTATCAATTTATTTCACTATGTATAACCTGTAACACATTCATATAACCTATAGCAAAATTATGCCCGTATAAATATTAACTCATCAATAACAACAGTGATTCATTTTCCAATTAGTCACTTAACAACATTATATTCATCTATTCATAAGGATGAAACCAATATGTAATGTCTATATAACATTTAATTCATTCCCCATTTCAAATATACCATTTATATAAATCATGCCACATTTCATAATTATATTTCATTAAACCATGTATCAATTCATCTATATATATCATTGATCTCATGTAACATTTCAATACACATATTTCATCTATCTTTTACGTATATTATATCACATATCATCTTTCATTAGTATACATTCATATCATTCAATGTCATATATTTCACATACCGTTATTTGAAACATATTGCCTTTCATTTCTAAATTACTTAATCGAACACATGTACCTGAATCATATAAGGCAAAACACAAGTACCCTTCCACATTGTTCATATAGCGTATAAATAATCATAGTCCATTTGTATATACACATCTTTTTCTCATACTTATTTTATGACATCATATACAACTCATGTATTAGCCGAATATACTCATAAGTCCCTTATCAAGGAATCATTTATTTCCAAGCCATAATATCATTACTTAAACCGAATATATATGTGCAATCATGAATCAAACTTCATTATCACATGTTTATACATTAAACCACATATAGATTGTTATATTCACAAACATCACCATTAACATCCTTTATAACTTGTATTGCATATCAATAATCAACTTACCTTACTTACAAGTAGGAAAATCAACTTTTACATACCTGATCGTTTTAGCTTGTTTAATACATTTGATTACATTTATCATTCATATACACATAAACACGTAGATCATAAATATAATATCCCATGTACTTGTCATAGACCGAATATACACAAGTCTACTCTCAAATTCAACTTGCATTTTTTTTACATTATAGTTACCTTAATTTGGCTGAATATACATACATTCAACTCAACATTTAATTATATATCAAATTCATTTGACCGAATACACAAGCTAATACCAACATATATAATTCTTCACTTCTAATAGCATTAACATATTTGTGGCTAAATATAATCACTTACATAAGCATACTTATAATTCAAGATTATAATACCACTATTTCTTGTCATTAGGCCGATTATGAAACAACTCAATGACATATTCAAATATCACTTTTAATATCATAAATACATTAAATTGGCTTATTATAAATATATTCAAAATCACATATATTAAATGATCATGCTTACCTTGTTTTACATAGCATATAATTAACACATACTTGAGCCTTTGTAATTCAATTTCACATTCGGTCTCTACTTAACATTTCCTGTTTTAAGTCTACTAGGCATAGAGCCTAATATAATACTCCAGTATGAAGCCTGCTAGGCATAAAACCTGGTATAATACACTGGCGCGAAGCCGGCTAGGCATAAAAGCCCAATTATCACTGATACAAAGTTGGTCTTACTCACACGCATATATCAGAATCACATATCACTAGTCAAAGTCTCATATATATATATATATCCATGTATCAATTTAAACTTGGCCAAAACATAAATATATTCATGGTTCATACTTTAACATCACATATATAAACATATCTTATTTAGCCGAATATAAAATTGCAATTTATATACAAATAATTAATGTTTTAATATGGATAGCTCATGAACTATTACTCATTTTCATATCATTTCTTCAAACTCACACACAAATATCATCAACCACATAGGTTTCGTATGTACCTATACTTTCTCGTTTATCTATCACATTTTCACTTTACCTTTTAGATCAATACGCTAAATCATATAGTAATCTTTAAATATTCAATGCACTCTTACACTTAGTGCCAAATGAATAGTCGAAGCTATAAATATATATATCGCACACTTAATGCCAAATGAATAGCCGAAGCTATAAATATATATCGCACACTTAGTGCCAAATGAATAGCTGAAGCTATAAATATATATCGCACACTTAGTGCCAAATGAATAGCCGAAGCTATAAATATATATCGCACACTTAGTGCCAAATAAATAGCCAAAGCTATAAATATATATCGCACACTTAGTGCCAAATAAATAGTTGAAACTATAAATATATCACATACTTAGTGCCAAAGAAATAGCCAAAGCTATAAATATATATCGCACACTTAGTGCCAAATAAATAGTTGAAACTATAAATATATCACATACTTAGTGCCAAATAAATAGTCGAATCTATAAATATATTGCACACTTAGTGCCACATATCACTGAATCATCATTGAGATTATTTATACTTCACATTCACCTTTTTAACTCATTTCATAAAATATAAACTTTACTAAAATGATATGTATTACATTCGAACTTACCTTATTTCATATATCAACATTAATTATATGATTTCAACATTTATGCACGTATGCATATTAAAAACCATATAAGTCATATCACACCACTTAAAGACCAAACTTACTTATTCTTTTACTCATGATATACGCATAAGTATATCAAATGAACCTTAAAAACTGATTCTCAAAAGGTCAACTTATACATTGCTTAATCATCAAACCTAAATCATTTTTTTTCTAGAATAGTAGCCAACTCAAAAATGTACCATTTCATTTACCATAATTCAAGCAAAAAATCTCATATTTAATACAAATATCTCATAAATTAACATTCGACTATCACTTATATATTTTCATATAATTCAATTCAGCTTATAAATTTCATATTTATTCAAAAATAACAACATTTATTTGCTTATAGACTTACAAACTTACCTCGTGTATCCATCGACTGTTCGTCTATTTTTGTTTTTCCATGATCAAATTCCGAGATTTTCTTATCTGGATCTATATTAATTCAAATTTCATTCTATTATTCATTAAAACTTTCAATTTAATCCAAAAACATATATTTTGGCCTATTTACAAAAGAGCCCTCATATTTCCATACTTTGACATTTAAGTCCTTAATTCATAATTAATCAAAATACACAAATTTTCCACAATTCCTCTTAGCCAAATTTTCAAGTGTATAATACAAGCCCATATTTTCAATTATTTCACATTTTAGCCCATAAATTTCTCATTTTCACAAATTGATCCATAAAACTCAAATTCATCAAAATTTAATTACAAAATGCATAAATTTGAAACCAAGCTTTCATATTTCATCAAATATCAACACAAAACTCTCTTAATTAATTAACATCATCTCATAAAAATATCAACAATTTCAATAATTATAACATGGGCTAGATAGAGCATAAAACAAAGATACCAAAAACGTAGAAATTACTAAAAACGGATCAAAACACATACCTAATTGCTCAAATGTCTTAGCTGAATGAAAAACTCATTTTTTCTTCTTTTGTTTCTTCAATATTCGGTGCATGAATATAAACAAGACCATGTTTTCATTCATTATGTTTTATTAATTCAAACATATTAATTATATTACTAATATACCCTTATTTAATACACATGAAATCATGCAATTTATGGCCCCAAACCGTCCACTCAAAATTGCAATGGTATATATACCATGCAAAGACATCCATTTAAAAAGCCATGGTCATATAAGGCCTTTTTCTAATAGAACTCATGTTTTTCGTCTTACACGCTTTAGTCCTTTTTACCGAATTAACCATTTAAATGATAAAATTTCTTTACGAAATTTTAGCACGGTAATTCTATCAGCCTGTAAACATTAATAAAATAATAAAATAAATATTTTAACTTGGTTAAGTGGTCTCAAAACCACTCGTTCTGATCAGACTCAAAATTCGGCTGTTACATTTCATGTCTCCATGTTGAGAGGATATCGGTTTGATCCTTCCCACATTGTACCAGTTGAGGAAATTAAAGTTAGATCTGATTTGACATTCGAGGAAGAGCCTATGCAGATTCTGGACCATGATTTCAAGATGTTAAGAAGGAAATCCGTTCCTTTGGTAAAAGTGCTTTGGCGTAATCATGGCAGAGAAGAAGCTACGTGGGAGCCGGAGGAGGCGATACGTCAACAATACCCTTACCTGTTTAGACCAGGTAAAATTTCGAGGCCAAATTTCTTTAAGGGGGTAGAGTTGTAACGCCCCAAATTTTTAGGGTTTTTAATTTTTGTGTGAATTTAGCTTTGCATGGTTTGATGTGTTGTATTAACGTGTTGGGTGTGATTAGTGGACCTTTAGGGGGCTTGGGTTTAAGTCTAAAGCCTGGCAAAATTTTAATTTTAGCTCTATGTGAGAAGGGACTTAGGCAATGTGGGCTTTTAAATAAATGTTTGGGCTTTATAGCACAAGTGAGCCTATGGTAAAGTGGCAAGGTTGTGCCACTTAAAGCTCAGGAAGGTGGCATGTGGAAGCTTGTGAGGAAGCTAAGGTTCGAGTCCCTTTGTGAGCAAGGTATTTTATTTTACTGCATGTGCATGGTATGTGGTGGACTCCAAGTCAAACTCTGAAGGACGGTGTTTGAGTTGCTCATGTGATTGGATTAAGGAGTGATAAGGGGAGATTATAAAGGAGAAAATTTTAAGGATTGAGTTAGGAAGGGGGAGTTGGCCAAATGTGGGAAGCTTAGAGGAGCAAATTCTGTTATTGGTCTTTGAGTATGCATTTTCGGCACATGTGGTAAAAGTGAGCCAAATTTTTATAGAGTATACCTTTCGGGATTTGTATTTTGGGTCATTTTCTTCTTAGTGCCGATTAGGTAAGTCGAAAAGTGCCTATTGTTCTTTTCTTTTCTTTCACTTCTTCTCCTCTTTTTGTTCAAAAAACCGAAAGTCCCTAAGCTCTCAACCTCTCCCTTGGCTGATTGGTGCAAGAATCGAACCCTTCCATTTCTTTTTCTTCTCAAACTGAACTATCTTCTTCTTCTCCTCTTTCTTCTTTTCTCCATTGCTTGAATTGACTCACCTAGAACCCTTCTTGGCTGATTGCTTCAAAAGCCGAAACTCGAAACATTTGGTCTTCTTCTAGCCGATTTCTTCTTTGGCCGAAGCCTCTTCATCTTTCCCCTAAAGAGCCGAAACCTTCAAGCCTCTCATCTCTCTGTCGCCATCTCCTACTCTTTCATACCTTCTTCTTTTGTTTCTCTACAGATCAACGTAGTCCAGTAAACAACCTTAAACCGATTACCCTTTTTTTTCAGTCGGCTACTCTTTTTGTGTGGCCTTCATAGTCGAATCTTAGATCTCTCCTTCTCTTACATTTTGACTAGATCTACTATAGATTTGGGCTTAGGCTAGTGATTGGTGGTTCTCTCTTCTGTTAAGACAAGTAAGCGAAGTGGGTAAGTACTCCTCGTTATAGATTTCAGTCTTTGTATTTTGGCTTCTCTTTGAGTAAAGATTCGGTTTGGGAGGTTAACACTCCTTTAACTTTCATATGTTGGTTTGGATTTATCCATGGTTGTAGGTACTTAGATCTGATATCGTTCAAGTAATCCCGGAGGGAAACGTTGGATTTAGGTGATTATAGACAAACGGAGTATTGGTAAGTAATCGTTGAGTAAGTCTTGTGTATGGTTTCGTTAAGTGTTTGTTAAGGTATTATGATCATTGTTTGGTAATAGGTTGAGAGCGTGCCGACTATGGAAATCGAGAAATTAGGTGTGTAACGACATCCACTAGTAGCTTAGATCGGCAAAAGCCAAAAACCCAAAATGTCGAAATGCCGAAATGCTGACATTTCGTGGACTTGTGAGCGTGCAAACGCTCGTGGATCAATCTGAAATCGTGAATCTTGAATAATGGACGGTAATGGCTGTTGTGCGCGTTTTCGTGCACTTAGATTGTTTTGGGCCTCGATGGGCCGAAATTGGGCCCAAGGGGCTTTTGGGCCCATATGGGTAAAAGTATGCGATAAGTGATTTTTGGTAAATTGGATATTAAATCTGTGATAATATGTGTAAAAATTAGACTGAGCGGGCCGCAGTAGCATGTGGGCTCCCTTGGGCCCATTAGGAGTTTTCGGGCCCGATGGCATTATATGAATGTATGGACTATTTGAGTCGCTCGGAGCAACGTTAGACCTGCTAGAGGGTCGTATTAAGCATGAAACTTAGTGACATAGCTAAATTACCAAAATACCCCTGAAGGGTGAAAAATACTGTTTACCCCTAAATGCTAAATGACTGTTATACCCTAGAAATAGTTGACCGATTTGCATCTTATTGTATCTGATATTCTGTATGCCCATGTCATGTAGTACTCTAGTTTGCATGGGTTTGGGTTATGGATATGGAGGAAGTGCTAAAAGTGGCATTGCCACGTAATCTGCTTATAGGCTCTGCCTCGTATTTCTGTATTGGTGGCTTTGCCACGATTTCTGTATTAGCAGCTCTCTGCGTCTGTGGTATGTAGGGCTGGATGGGTTGAGTTATTCCCCACATGGTATGTAGGGCTGGTACAGGTGGTGTGTAGGGCTGGGCTCGGCTTGGGCTTTGCATACATACATATATATATATACTCTGATCTGTTCTGTAATGGGCCCAAGGCCCACTCTGTTTCTCAAAAGGGCCAAGGCCTAGTATGATCTGTATCTAAATAGGGCTTCAGTCCAAACTGAGTTTTGACTAGTCTTTGGCACTGATTGGGTTACTTTACACACTGAGTTTTCACAAACTCACATTATTATTTCCATCCATGCAGGTAACCTCCAACCACAGAGAACTTGGAGCTGCGAGGGATTTGGGGTGGCCACGTGATTCATGCTTTCGGTTTTTAGTTTTTCTTAAATTTACTTTATATATATTTTATTTCAAAATTTTAGATTTATGCTGTAATAAGGCCACTTGGGTATTTGGTTTTGGATTTTATTTCTATTGTTTGTTTTAACACGGTAGGCTAGGTTATGCAGGTTTTCAAATTTAATCAAACGTTTTTATAAAAACCTACCTTACGTAATGATTGGATAACTAAACAATGATAACACAATAATGAAATCTTTTAAATATGAATTTTTCTCAGTAGTGGATACGGTTTTTAAACTTGATAATGTTTCTTAATTACAGGCTATTAAACTTGGTTCTACTACGAACAACATAACATTTTTTAAAAGAAGATCATAGATTAATCAATCGAACATGTGACACACCAGATCTGGCCATAACGTCTGGGCCGGGTTTGGGGTGTTACATGTATAGCTAGACTCACATCAGCTATGTTAGTCCTAGAACTGACTAAACTATAGCTCTGATACCAACTAAATTGTAACACCCCTAACCTGTATCCGTCGCCTGATTAGGGTTAAGAGGTGCTACTAAATAGATCGAAACATTTCGCAGACATTTCATAAACATTTATCAATCATCATCATCATATCATAATCATACATCATCCATAAGTCCCTTATGAAGGTCTACGAGACCTTAAACATGCATTAGAAAGAGGTTGAGACTAAACCGAATACAAAATTTTTCTAAACCTTAACATTTTTCAAAGTTACAGAGGTCAGACACTCGTGTGGTTAGGCCGTGGCAAAACAGGGCATACATATTGACTTGTGCACACGGCCACAAGACACGCCCGTGTGCTACGCCGTGTGAAGATTAGGGACACTACTGACTTGGCCACATGGCCTAGCACATGCCCGTGCGTGTAACATCCCTCATTCGTATTCGTTGCCGGAATAGGGTACGAGGCATGATCGGACTTATACATACGTAACCGCACAAAACTGAATCATAAAATTTACGTCCAATTTAAATCTTTTCAAACATAATCATAATGTCCCTAATAAGGGTCTACAAAGTCCATAACATGCTTTGGAATCATTTCGGGACAAAACCGAGACCTTTCGTATACATAGAAAAGTTTTACTCAAAATAGGGTCACACGCCCGTGTCTCACACGATCAAGGCACGCCTGTGTCCTCACCCGTGTGTAAAGACCTGTGTATTCTGTTTATGACGTCAGCAAGCATTTAGGGGCACACGGCCAAGTCGCATGCCCGTGTACCAAGCCGTGTCCTCCACACGGCTGAGACACATGGTCGTGTATCTTCTCGTGTAGCCAACCCTTAGGCTATTTTCCAAGCCATTTTCCACCCTAACATGTCCATACTTGATCATAACTTTAATGTCACTTTCCATAACATAACAAGGCTATCTAAAACATACATCGCCTACTCAACAAGTCCTAGCATACATTTTATTCAACCATGAATTTACTTCTTCATAATTTGTAACATAACGAATTTATTAGCCATATAGAATGACATTATACAACAGTAATTCCAACTATCATAGGTCAATATTCTAGACTAACTCATAACCACATGTACCCATGACTCAATTTCATATACATGCCATAATCTTAAATATTAGAAAATCATCAATACGTAAAGTGCACGATCGATAGTGTGATATGTTCTCCAACGGCTTCCAACCCGAGGTAACCTGAATACAATACAAGCATCGAAAATAATGAAGCAAGCATTAAGCTTAGTAAGTTCATATGTAAATAACAATAATAATATTTAGCAATTTATTAAATTGCTTCTAACAAACTTTATGGCATGATCTAAAAATGATATCATCATTTCCATATAATTTTCATTATTCACCTAGGCTCATTTCAAGTAGTTTACCCGAGTTATAGTCACTAAATTATTTTTATCCGGAGCTACGAAACTCCAAATAAAGACCCGCAAATTTTTCCTAATACTAGACTCACATATCTTCTTACCATAAAATTTCCAAAATTTTTGGTTTAGCCAATCGATACAGTTCATTCATTAAAGTCTCCCCTATTTCGCTATCCGATGGCTATGACCCCTCCTCACTAAAAATTAATTATCTCATTGTACAGAATTTGAAACATGTTTTTGTTTATTTCCTTTGAAAGTAGGCTTATTAATTAATTCAGGAATATAAAGCATGTCCCACAATTATTTTTGTATAATTTTTAATGATTTTCCAAAGTTGAAATAGGGGATTACCGAAACCATTCTAATCCTGTCTCACTATAATTCAAATATCTCATAATATATAATTCATTTGCTCACACTGTTTCTTTTAGGTAAAAATAGACTCGATGAGATCTAATTTCACATCTTATTCAGCACCTAATTCAATTTCTACCATTTTTGGTGATTTTTCAAAATCATTTAGCTGCTGCTGTTTCAACTGTTTTTATTGAAAATTTACTCTCCCATGTTTTCGTTGTATAACTTCCATTATTTTTGCATGTCACTAAGCATATTCAATATTAGCCATTTCAATGGGTAATCATCATCCATATATTTATATATACAAGTATCCATAATAGTATTCACACCGTATCAACCTTACCACAAGTTCAATTTCATACCAAGCACATTATTTACATACTCAAATTTACATGCATCCTTGCATCACATTTACACCTTACCAATATTCTCATGCATATCATGCATATTTCTCACACGTACACATGCTCACACCCTTGTACTTATACATCACCACATAACCACACAAATCTCTTTTAGTAAGCTTTCCTGTTGAACCCTTTGGAATAACATCCGATACTCGATGGTTTCAGCACATAGCTCCACCAACACATAATCCGGCTCTTGTGTACACATGGTGAACTCTCAATATCACCTATGTGACCTAGCCATTAAATCCTGCAACTCTCGTGTCTACATGCTGTCCAACACTCAAAATCACACATATGACCCATCTACATATAACATAGCTCTCCTGTCTACATGATGTACTCTCGGTACCATACATGCGACCTGGCTATTTTTAACCTGTAGCTCTCATGTACACATGGTATACTCCCAATATTACACATGTGACCTAGCTACCTATGGAATCATTATCTCGTAGCTCACTTGTACACATGGTATACATACTGTATTACACATGTGACCTAGCTACCACATAGAATCTCATATCTTTCGTTTTTTGAAGGTTCAATCGGGAACTCCAAATTTCCATAATTCTCAAAATCATAAAAGTCATCCAACATTATCTGTGACATACATTAAATATAATTTATGGAATTAAAATCAATGTATTACTTACATATAAACTTACCTTGAACATGAAGGAGGCTAACGTTTCCGATTTTGTCCCTAACCTCAATCCTCCTCGATCTAAGCCCGAATTTTGTTTTCCATGATCTATAATATCAAAATTAGCTCATTTATTAGTCACATTATTTGATGTGACCGAAAAATCACATTATGGAAAAATTATGTTTTTGCCCCTAAACTTTTACATAATTACACTTTTACCCTTAGGCTCGTAAATTGATTTTTATTCAATTTTCTTGTATTTTGGACCTAGCCAAACCATTTCATGACTATAATAGTCCACATTTCTCACTAATTCATACACTTATGACCAAATTTTAACTTTTACAATTCAGTCCCTTTTTCTCGGTTTCATCAAAATTCACCTAGTAAAACTCGTTCACCACACCTCAAGCATTCATTTTCTACCATTAGACATCAAAATATATGCATATATTCATGGATAAATTTTTAAACATAAACCCCAACTCAAAATAATGGTATAAATAGCTAAACCGAGTTACTGGGATCTCAAAAATGCAAAGAACATTAAAAACAGGGCTTGGGTGGACTTACTATTAAGCTTGGAAGCTTCATGGTGTCCATGGAGAGTTTCGGCCAAGGTTGAAGAAGCATGGACACAATTTTAGCTTATTTTCCCTTTTTAATTCTTTTAATTACTAAATGACCAAACTGTCCTTAAAGGCTTTTCTTTCAAATTTGTCCTATTCATACCTCTTTCTGTCCAAATTAAAATATAATGGTCTAATTTCCATTTGAGGACCTCCACTTTAAAACCCCACTTCAATCAAGTACCTTTATGAATAAGAACACACACTTTTCACCTTTTACAATTTAGTCCTAAACACTAAATTGAACACCCAATCAATAAAATTTCTTAATGAAAATTTCACACAATCATTCTATCAAATTATAAACTTTAAAACTTAATCGAAATAAATTTTTCTACTTCAGATTCATGGTTTTCGAAACCACTGTTCCGTTTAGGCCCTAGTTCGGGCTGTTATAGTGTGTACGAACAAAATCCCCGAATGGTAATAATGAAACAAATTCTGCTAGTCCAAAAAAAAAAGAGAATGCAGAAAACCCCTAAGACCCTAAGAAAGAGTCAGCTAAAAAGTGACAAAAAAAGAATCCCCAATATGCTTACAACCGCCCCAAATGGGAAGCTATTCCCTCAAAGCCGAATTACTGTTCACAATCAGCACTAACTCTTCCCCCTAACACAAATTCCCTTGATTTTCTCCCATTATCACTCCTAAATTCTCTCTTCAAATCCCTCAACTACTCAGTTCAAATTTCCTTCAAACACCTCAATTTTGGTCAACCTAGGACACCCCCACGACAAAGAGCAAAATAAATACTCCTTTGTGCATAACATGTCTCGAACTCAAGTCCCTTAAAAGCAGTAACACGCCACCTACAACTGGATCATCAGGCTCTTTTTGTGTCATGGTTTTCCCATATTTAATTGTAAGCCTATTAGCCCAAAGTTAGGGGTTTACTCAATAAAGACAAAATTTTTGTCTAGGCTACAGCTTGAACCCTAGACTTCTTAGACACTCCCAAACACTCCTAAATCACTTAACCACTAAAGCAAACATTCATTCATGTCACTTTCTTGCACAACTAAATATTTATGTGCAGGCTCCTTACAGTTCCCATGCTCATGACTTATTTCTTCTAGGCCCAAGATTCAGGGCATTACAATTCACCCCTCCTTAAAAAAATTTCGTCCTCAAAATTTCCAACTATCAGATCAATCGCCTAACACAGACTACACCACTACGCTCCTGCTGTGCACTCTAGTTTCAAATTAGGGATATGGTACATTATGGATAAAGAATGTACCAGTAATCCCATCTAGGGCGTCTTCACATTCTTGGTGACGTGCAACATAAACTAGAGTTGGCTGCCTCGCCTCAGCATAACCAGCACCTCTGCCAAGTGCTCCACGACCACGGCCTCTCGGTGGCTGAACAATACCCCGTCCTATAGCTTGCATTTTCTCAAGCCTTTATGGACAATTTCTAACACGGTGCCCCAATGATCCGCAACTAAAACACGCCCTAATCCTTTTCCAAGACTCGCCCTGATTGCGTTTCCCACAACCGCACAGAATTGCGGTCTAGTAACAGCAACGAGGGCCCTAACTCGGGCTGGCCCATCATCTCTGACTTTTTTCTTAGGCCTCCCAAAAGAACTTGAGGACTCTAAATCCCTCTTATTTCTACCTCTTTCCTTTTCCCGATTTTGGCGCTCAGCACGCTTAACATCCTCGGCGATCTTCACCTTTTCCACAGCGCAGATTTATCTCCTTGAGTTAAGTTTAGAAACTTCTTCTTCAGGCACCCACATAACTAGCGCCCACATACTTTCCTTGGAATGCATTCTTCAAGAATTCCCAAGTTAATCAGTCAGGCTGAGTACCCTTTTTCACGGTAAGCCACCACTGGTAGGCTTCGTCTCACAGTAAAACACTACACCTTTTAGTTTCTGCTTGGGGGTCCAGTCGAGATCATCTATTATTCTCTCCGTGGCCTCCAACCAATATTTAGCCACACTAGGAGCTACTCCAGCAATACCCCTAAAGATCTCAGCTCCATTGGACTGGAGTCATTCTGAAATCGACCCACAGCCCGCAGTACCAGTATTGAGCCCAACGACCCTTTCCAGAATTCGGAGCGTAGCTTGGGACTGTGCGTCATCCCCAGTTGCCTAATCATATGACCTCGTCTCAGTTCTTGTGAACCCGGTGCCTCCCTAGCCTCAACATTAGGTTTGTGGCTCTATGACGAAGACCCAGCCCTAGCACTTCCACATCCTCTGCCGCGGCCTCTTGTACCCCTTCCACGAGTACCTCTAGTGCTTATTATCACTTTGCGTATTATCTGTTTTAGAAATTTTATGCAGATTAGTTTATAGTTCCAGTAATTATTAGAAGATGTTTTATGAGAAACAGTAACTGAGAGTTTGTTTTCACAAATCTTAGGCTCATTACAATTTTTAGTTCTCCTACGGTTTTCAGTTTACTTTAACTAGAGTATCTCAGTACGATCTACTAAAGTAATCTCAATATTTCCTATATATTGCATTTCAGTTTAAACAAGCAACAGTGTCAAGAAGACTTACAGAATTGGCGACAGAGACTTGGTGTGCCACATTTCAATTAAAATATTTCAAAATACGTAACATCATTTGAAAGCAACTTCATTGAAATTCAAGATCTAAAAACCCATTCCACAGTCGAGTTTTGCAACTTGGCTCTAATACCAGTAAATATAACACCCCAAACCCGGCCTAGACATTATGGCTGAATCTGGTGGTGTCATATTGAAGTGTTTTGAAATTATATTTTCATGTAAAAACCTATTTAAAAAAAAAGTTAAAGTCTCATTGTGATCGAAAAATTCAGGAAATCTCATACGTTGTTAAAACTCAAATCGTTTAAGCAACTTGATGATAATATTGTATTATTTTTACACTTTCATAATAGTGTTTGTTGTGAAAGCATAAAATCGTGTCACGAAATTGTGGTGTTTCAAAAACAATTATCTTTTGAAAAAAAAACTGCCTTTTCCTACTACTAGCAGTTTATATTAAAGCAAGTAAATATCCCAATTGAAAACTTAAATCTTAGAGAGGTCTTATTATAAAAAAATAAATATCCAATTTGAAATTTAATAGTAAATAAAATCAAGTATAAAATAGATGCAATCGTGTGGCCACCTCCATCGAGTCCCACGCAGCACCAACCCTCCTACGACTAGGGATTACTTATACAGTTAAATAAAAGGGTGAGTTTATGAAAACTCAGTGTGTAATCCCTTATCAAACAGTCAAACATACAGTATGCAATAATAGCCTGGGCTAGAGCCCTTTACAGAACAATAGCAGTGCAGTAATACAATAAAAAATCCAACCCAATCCAACCTCTACACACCAACTCCGTCTTGTCAAACACACCATGTAGGGATAAAATCAACCCTCCCAGCCAGACACACCAAGATTAGCACCAGTTGCGGCACTAAATAGTATTGCAGCACAGCTGCCAGTAATATGAGTGGCTTAAAACCATCAATAGGTCTACATTCATCTTGTGCGACCCGTGCGACCTTATCAGTACAGTACACTTCCTCCAAATATCATAACCCATTCTCATGCAATGCAATATGTCGTGACATAATATCATACGTGTATGCAAAATGTCATGCTCAACTACAATCATACATATCATAGAGCCAATCAGTCATTTTTATCTCCTAGGGTTATAACAGTCATTTTTACTCAATTCAGGGTCTAGGTATACTTACCGACCCATCAGAACAAAATAGTGTAAATAGGCCTAAGGCCCATTATGCGGCCCATATGGGCCCATTAGCCTGTGTAGCCCACGAAGCCCAGAACAACCTTGGCCGTGTAAACGACACAGCTAGGTCCCATATCCTACACACATCTATGTGGTTTACCTGTGTGAGGCCCACGAGCTCATTGGGCCCACACAGCCCATTTCGACCCAACATGGCCCAAATCAGCCTAAGCCCATGAGATCGCTCATCGTGGCCTTTACGGTCAAATGCCCATGTTTCATGGGCTTAGATTACCACATGAGCGATCACATGCCCGTGTGGCATCAAATGTCACTTTTTTCGATTTTTTGACTTTTGTCGATTTATGGTTAAAACAGTGTGAATACACACCCGTTTGCAAGAACGTGTTAAGATCCATAAGAACTCCAACCCAAAATCAAACCACGATAAACCATCTAATACCACTATCCAAAATGATTTAATACTTGCCTCAATTGGTTAATGTGGCTTAGCCCACTATACTACTGACGAGAGTTGATCACAATCCCCTTGATGAAAAACTGCACTACAAGCAGATCTTATTAGATAGGATTTGCTCATACCAGTGGCTTAAATCCACAAATGTAACTTATAGAACCACAGAAAGTATTAGGCCTACACCCTAAGAGAGTAAGGTAACGCATTTACCTTAATTGAATGATGAGAGAAAGGTTTCAATCGCTTCATAATCACTTGCACTCCTTCACTCCTCGGGAAAACCTAGAAACCCAACGAACATCCCATCATGAGGAAGAGACAAGAATCGACAATCAGAGAACATAAGCAGAAGGAGCATTCGGCTTTAGATAAAAGTAAGAGAGTACAAACTTGAATCCCTCGAAAGAATAGAGATAAGCAAGAAGTAGTTAAGTGACTTACCGAATGTTTAAGAACCACTACCAAATCGAAATCGAATAGAGAGAGGAGAAGGATACATAAATCAGTCATAAGAATCCATAACTAAAAGTCACCAGACAAAGAAAGAAGAGAGAAGAGAAAATTAGCTAGGAGAGAAAATCGAAAAGGAAAAAGAAATGGTGGGGGAGGAGAGAAGCTAAATTCGGCCAAGGTTGAGAGAGGGAGAAGGAGAGCAGTTGACCAACAAATGTGAAAGGATTGAGGGGAGAAAGTTGATATTCGGTCAAGGAGGAACTCTTGAGGAAGGGAAGAAAAGGGAATTGGTAACAAGCAACATGAACGGAATCCCTGAATGGTAACAATGAAACAAATTCGGCTAGTCCAAAAATTACAGAGAATACAAAAAACCCCAAAGACCCTAAGCAAGAGTCAGCTAAAAAGTGCCAAAAAGAGAACCCCCAATATGCTCACAACCACCCCAAATGGGAAGCTATTCCCTCAAAGCCGAATTAGTATTCACAATCGGCACTAACTCTTCCCCTTAACTCAAATTCCCTTGATTTTCCCCCGTTATCCCTCCTAAAATCTCTCCTCAACTACTCAGCTCAAATTGCCTTCAAACACCTCAATTTTGGTCAACCTAGGACACTCCTATGGCAAATAGCAAAATAAATACTCCTTTATGCATAACGTGTCTCAACTTGTCAAAATTATGGGGGGTTAATTCGGTCATAGGCTAGGCGATTGCCGAAATTACATTTTTTTGGGGAGCTAGTGCTTACTCTTGTCAGTTTTGCTTTTGAGTTTTTGTGTAATTATGATAGTGACTGATTTTGCTGTTAGGGTAATTGGTTCGTTTTTCTTGCCGTCTTTGCCGAATACACCTCACTTTGACTCATCTTCCCTTCTCAAATTTTCTTTTGTTGGTCAAACCGAATGCCTATGTACCTTGATAGCCGAATTTTGTCTTGGGTGAATCGACCTCTATCTCTCTAGCCGATCCTCATCTCTCGTTGGTCCTCTATCTCTTTCTTCTATTTCGTGCTTTGACTTTTTCACACTCGGTTGGGTTTTTTCTTTCTATTGTTTCTTTATTCGAATTGTAATGCACTAAATTTGGGCCTAGATAAATTGGGCCTTCAGCATCGAATAATTAGGTTGTGCAACAAAATTTCACAAATTTCATGTTTAGGCTAGTTGTTAAGTGATTTGGGAAGGGTTGGGAGTGTTGGAGAAGTCCTGGGTTCAAACCAGGGCCCTAGCAAAAATTTTAATTTTTCCCTTAAGTGGACATTGGCGTTAGCGTGAAGACCTTATAAATATTTTGGTTAAAATATGACACAAAAAGAGCAAGTGGTCTAGTGGCAAGGTGGCGTTAGGAGTGTACAGGTGGTCTGGGGTTCAAGTCCTGGCGTCTGCAAAGTTTACAATTTTTACTTTTAATAAGAGATTGATGCTAGCAAGGTGGACTTAAGTTTATTTGGTGTTAGTTTATGACACAAAGGTGCCTGTGGTAGAGTGGCTTGTGGCGTGTTGGACCAAGCGAGAGAGAGTTAGGGTTCAAGTCCCCTTGCAAGCAAAATGTATTTATTTTGCTGCATGGGATCAGTAAGAGGTGTATTTGAATTCAAACACTCCAAGGTTGTTGAGGACTTGGTAAAAGGATGGACTTGGTCTTGGTGGTTGTGGTTTGAATTTGAATGGGTAGAGTAAATCAAGGATGGTTGGTAGAGCAATATGTGGAGATGATCTTGGGATTCAAGGGGAGTTTGGTGTGGTAGCCGAATTGGGGGTATCTAGGAGGAGTGAATTTGGCTAGGGGCCCTTTGAATTGGCATTTTTGGCATTTTTGGTACATTCTCAGTCTTGGGTGAGTGTTGAAGCCGTTTTCTCGTTTGATTGTCGGGTTTTTCTTCCTTTTGGCATTTTCGTTCGACTTTGTTTTTGACCGTTTAGGCATCGCTTTCCAAGAAGCTGTATTTTCAATTTCTTTTCTTCCAATCTTAGTCCATCAAGCTTGATTTCTTCTCTGGCTGAATCTCATTGTTCTCTTCTTATTCTTCTTAACCGAATTTTTACATCTCATTTTTCTTGTTCACTTTTCTATCACCCTTTCGAAGCCATTGCCAAATCTTACCCCCTTTTTAGCATCCCGTTGTCTTTTTCTTCACACAAATTGCCTAAAGTTGAACCTATCATCTCTCTACTCTATTTCTCTCTTGACTGAATTCAACTCATCTCTATTCATAGTTTGCCGATTTGTGCTACTCTCACTTTCTCTTTCTCTTAGTTTTTTCACTTCTCCCTGGTAACCGAATACAGTTGTGTTCTCCCATCACTTGATTTTAGGTAAGTGATTCTCAATTTTGGGTTCGATTCTTACTACTCTCATTTCTTTGTCATTCAAGTAGAATGTTGAGTTCTCCGTTATATTCTAACCATTACTTTATTCCTCCTCTATGGGACAATGGGCGACGATTCTAGGGATCGTAGTCGAGTAGGGTGATCTTGAAGCTATAGAACTTACCTGGCTCTCATTATTCTTTTTCTTAAGGTAAACTCGATATCTTATTTGGGAGTATTGGCCGAATACTCAGTTGGATTCTAGGGGAATGGTTTTGGAATTGAGTCATGACTCTAATCTTTTTAACCCAATCTAGTTTAATGTAGTGGACTGCCGGAGTGCAAGGTTTGGTTTGGTCGACGACGTGGAGGGATTGTCCTTAGGTTAGCTGATCGTAATTGGTGTTTTTGGTGTTTCACAGGAACTCGAAATCAGGTGTGTAACTTACACCTCAATTGTGTGGGTATCTGTATGCTATTTTGGTGGTCGGTTATAAAGCTGAAAGTATGGGTAATTGTATGCCATGTTTGATAATCGGCTGAAAAGCCAGAAGTATGTATCCGTATACGTTGTTCTGGTTGTTCTGTGGCTGAAAAGCAAAGAGTGCATATTTCGTACTGTTATTGATGGTAGATCGGCGAAATACTGAAAAGTCGATGTACCGGCGAGTGATGCCATACGAGCGTGCGATTGTACGTGTGGTAATTCGAGCCCACAAATCGTGGGCATTAGACTGTAGAGGCCAACTAGAGCACTCTCGTGGTCGAGGGCTGTTCTGGGGCCACGCTGGGATGTGTGGGCCTAATAGGCCTGTGGGCCCTACATAGAGTAAACTTGCATATTGTGGTAAATGTTAGACTGAGCCGTGTAGTCCATGTAGCTAGGGTTGTTTTAGGCTAAATGGGCTGTGTGGGCCGAGTGGGTCCACTTGGGCCGAGTAATGGGCTTTAGGCCTAATTACCCCGTTTTGTCTGTTTAGGTTACAAAAGTTGCTCGAGACGACAATGGACTTTCGGTTAGGTCGTTAAGACCCCGATTGCAAAATTACCAAAATACCCCCAGTTTGCAAAATTAGCAAAATACCCCCAATTTACAAAATTACAAAAATACCCTCAGTTTAAAAAATTACAGAAATACCCTTTGTTTGTAAAATTACTGAAATACCCTTAGTTTGTAAAATTACTAAAATACCCTCGGTTTGGAAAATTACTGAAATACCCCCGATTTACAAATTATAGAAATACCCTCGATTTACAAAATTATTGAAATACCCTCGGTTTGTAAGATTACTGAAATACCCTTGATTTTTAAAATTACTAAAATACCCTCAGTTTGTAAAATTACTAAAATACCCTCTATTTGTAAAATTATCGAAATACCCCTGATTTGTAAAATTACCGAAATACCCATGGTTTGTGAAATTACCAAAATACCCCTAGTTTGTGAAATTACCAAAATACCCCAGATTTGGAAAATTACTGAAATACCTCAGTTTGTAAAATTACTTAAGTACCCTCGGTTTGTAAAATTACCAAAATACCCTTGATTTGTAAAATTACTGAAATACCCCTAATTTGTAAAATTATTGAAATACCCCTGGTTTGTGAAATTATCGAAATACCCCTAGTTTGTGAAATTATCGAAATACCCCCGGTTTGCAAAATTATCAAAATACCCTGATTTGTAAAATTACTGAAATACCTTCGGTTTGTAAAATTATCGAAATACCCCTAATTTGTAAAATTACTGAAATACCCCTGATTTGTAGAATTATCAAAATACCCCTGGTTTGTGAAATTACCGAAATACCCCTAGTTTGTGAAATTATCAAAATACCCCCGGTTTGCAAAATTATCAAAATACCCCAGTTTGTAAAATTACCGAAATACCCCTGTAAGGTAGGTTTATCGAGATACCCTTGTAGGGTAAAATTACCGAAATACTCCTGTAGGGTAGAATTACTGAAATACCTGGTAGGGTAAAATGACCATTCTGCCCTAGGGTTTAAAATGACTGTTTTGCCCTTGTGGGCAAGTGACTGACTTGGATGTGTAATTGACTGATTTGACTGTGATCGTATGATAGTGATTTGACTAACGTGGCTGTGGTTGTATGATTGATACGTGTGTAATATATGTTTAAATGTCTGTTACTGCGCATGGCCAGTTTGCATCACGTGTAACGTTGAACTTGACATATTGCATTGCATGGGATTAGGTTTGATTTGGAGAAAGTTCTATGCTAGTGGCCTTGCCACGTATTTCTATTATTAGTGGCTTTGCCACGTATTCTAATTTTTGTGGCTATGCCACTTATTCTGTTATTAGCAGCCATGCTGCATATTGGTGTGTGGGTTGGGTGGGTTGAGTTATTCCCTACAGATGTGTAGGGTTGGTACAGGTGGCATTATGGTTGGACTGGGTTGGGATGCATAATCACACTGCTGCATATCTGTGTTATACTGTTACTGATTCTGTATTGGGCTTAGGTCCACCTGTTTCTAATTCTGATTCTGATTCTGATCCTGATAATGTTTCTTATTCTAGAATGGGCTAAGGTCCATCTAGTACTGTCTGTTTTAATGGGCTAAGGCCCAATTGTACTAAAACTAGAGTAAGGGCCGGGGCCCAAACTTTTAATTCTTTTGTATGTCTGACTGCTTGTTCTCTATAGTAGGGGTTTACACACTGAGTTTTTCATAAACTCACCCTGTTTAGTTAACTGTGCAGGTAATTCCTAGCATTAAGAGGATCGGTGCTGCGAGGGACAAAAAGATAGCCACACATTATTTACACTTCTAGATTTGATTATTTGTTTTTCAGTACTTTTGATTTGGGTTGTAATAAGGCCTTTATAATTTCTGGATTTTTAAATTTGGAATTTTACTTATTGCTTTAAAATTTTTAGAAGTAGAACACGATTTTTCCAAACCAACACCTGTTTTCCAAATATCACGTTTCCCATCTGTTTTAAATAAAGTTTTCACAACAATTAAGATTTTTAAAGTAATAACATTTTAAAAAGGGATTAATCTTTTTAATAAATCATGTTTTGGAATTGATCAAGTACAAACTGAGGATTTACACAAATTTTTAATAAGAAGGGTTTCTAATGAAAACAAGGTTTCCGAAAAACACTTCAATGTGACACGCCAGATTCAGGCCTAACTTCTAGGCCGAGTTTGGGGTGTTACACTCGTTTAAAGCTGAATACTTGATTCCCAATCAGTTTTCTCCTTCACCGATTGCTTCCTCTTTCCTTGTTCTCTAAGCCGAACCTACTTTCCCTTTTTTTTACCTTTCTCCTTCAACTATTTTATCTTCTCCCTCTCGATTCTCGAGTTCATCTTTGATCAAACAGCCAAACGTGACTCTCTTTTCCTTTTGATAGTAGCTGATTGCACTCTTAGGATTTGCTTGGGTCTTGCGTTGGTCTAAGGGTGCCGATTCCTTCTGTTCCTCTTATTTCTATCAATCAATTGTGGGTAAGTAGTATTTCGACTTTGTTAGCTTGTTCTTATTTCTTAAAGTTTCTTAAAGGGTTAGAACCGAATGTGCGATCTATGTATATTAATACCCTTTTCTCCTGTTTATGTACATGGTCATGGGGTTTCGAAGTGAAAAGCATAGAGTACTTTGGGAAATCCTAAAGTCTTCTAGTAAGTGACGATTGACTTTGGGGTAGGTGGTCGAATGTTCCATAATTATATATATTGGAATTATAAGTCATAACCTCGTAGATGATTGTATCTAACAGAAAGTATGTTATTGCAGATAATTGTTCACGAGGTATTATTGATTGTAGTTAATAAATTTGGGAAAATTTCGTGTATTATCGTGCGTTCAAGGTGAGTAAACTTATTTGATGGATAAGTAATTGGAGATGGTTAATCTTTAAGGGTGTTAGCTAACATGGTGTTTGATGGAATTGTTAGGTTGGTACAAGGGACAAATTATACGTCCATAAATAGGGACAAATTGCACGTTCATAAATGCTGAAATGTTAAATGCAGAAAAGCTGACAAATCAAATGTTGGCCACATGGGTGTGTAAATGCTCATGTGATTGGCTGAGGCCACAGATTGTGGCTCTACATCAAAAAGTGACTATCATGAGAGGTTTCGTGAGTTGGGCCGAGATGGGCTGAATGGGCCCGATGGGCCCATGGGCCCGCTTGATGGGCCTTGGGCCATAATTGAGTTCCTAGACTGTTTGGGCCACATGTGTCGCTAGATGACCACGGGTCAGTTGATGGGCTTTCGCATGCGTAGGCCCACATTGCTAAATGACAAAAATGCCCCTAAAGGGCAAAATGACCAAAATACCCTCCAGGGGTAGAACGACTGATTTGACTTTGTATGCTTTCTGAATAAGTATGTATGCCATGAAATGCTCTATATGTGCTATCTGTATCATGTTAGCATGTCTCTTAGTATGATGCATTGCATAGGGGATGGGGTATATGTTATGGAGGAAGTGTATTGTTCTGGCAGCTTTGCTGCATTATTCTCTTGGCTTATAGCCTAATATTCTGGTAGCCCTGCTGCATATTTATCGATAGTGACGTATCTATACCACACTGTGGAGTGTAGGGTTGGGTGGGTTGATTATATCCCCACGTAGAGTGATGGGCTGGACGGAGCTGGTGTGTAGAGGGTGGTTGGGTAGGATTTTGTTTGCATGACATACTGTTCTGTAATGGGCTTTGGCCATTGACTTTAACCTGTACTGAAATGGGCCCAGGCCCATATTGATTCTGGAACACTATTATGCACGGGAATACACACTGAGTTTTTACAAACTCACCCATTTATTTTACTGTACAGGTAATCTCGAGGCATAGAAGGTTCGGTGCTGCGAGGGACTTGGAGACGGCCACACTTCGCTTCTTTATTGCTTTTGAATTTAAAATTTACTTTAATTATTATTTTATTTTGGGGTTGTAATAAGGCTGCTATTTAATTTTTCATAAATATTAGGTTTATCTATTTCATTTAAAATCTGTTAGCTCTAGGGTGTGATTTTAACAAAAGATAGTTGTTTTTCACAAAAATCGCGATTTCATTACAAACAAGATTATAAGCAAAGCTTCCGTAATTAACAAAATTTCAAAGTAAACTACTTTTATAACCGAATTATCTAAGATGAACAAAACTATGCCGAATTATCTAAGATGAACAAAACTATGTTTTCTTCCAAAATTAAAATGGTTGTACATCAAATCAAGAGATAATAAGTTCACAATTTCACAACACTTTGATGTGACACTTCCAAATACGACCATAACGTCTAGGCCGAGTTTGGGGTGTTATAGGTGCAGACTTCCCATACCCTGGACACATACCCATGTCACGGGGCAGTGTCCTTCGCACGGCTGAGACACACAGCTGTGTCTCTGCCCGAGTATTTACTATTGGGCATTCTGTTTTGTTAAACTAGGGTACAGGTGTAACATCCCATAAATAGGGCCTAAATGGAATAGTGGTTGCGAAACCATGAATCCGAGATAGAAAATTTTATTCCAATAAATTTTTATGATTTACCGAGTGATTAGATGCATGTGTTAGAATATTGATAGAAAATTTCATGAATTGCATGTTTAATTTGCCTATTAGGGCTTAATTATAAAAGTTAATGAATATGAGTTCTAGATAGGAAAGGATTAAATTGAAGAGCATTAAATTCTCATGAATTGCATGTTTAATTTGCCTATCAGAAAGCCCATTTGAACCTTAGAAATGTATGGGATACGGGATGTCATGACATTTTAGGTTGAGACAGTTGAAGAACATCCCATGTAAATCCATATCAGACATATGGCATTGGTAGGTTGAGACAGTTTAAGAACATCCCATGTAAGTCCATATCAAATATATGGCTTTGGCAGGAACGGGAGCATCCCATGTAAGACCATGCCTAGAGCATGGCATTGGCAGGCTATTATCAGGCAGGAAAACTCAAGTATCTGGAGTATTCCAAATGGTTCATTGGGTTGATATACAGGCTATGTTACAAGAAAGTTCAGGGAAAGGAATGATAAATAGGAAAGTTAAAGAGTAAGTGGAGAAGTAAAATAAAGATTTGTTAGTTGATGGTATAATATGAGTATATTTATACTTGGTGAATGCTGTCATTTATTTATTTGTAAACTTACTAAGCATTGTAGCATACTCCTTTTCCTTTCTCTCTTAAGCATTGTAGCATACTCCTTTTCCTTTCTCTCTTTTATAGTGTAGCGAAGCCAATTCAGGAACCAAAAGGACATCAGAGTTTGTCTCACACTATCAAAGGCTATCTCGGTATTTGTAATTTGAAATGTTTTGAGTTATGTCATGTATAAGGACTTGGATATTTTGTGTGTATGTTCTTATGATATGAATAAAGAATGGCATGGGAATACTTGATAATGATTAGCTATTGAAATGGCTAATTAAAAACATGGTTTGATGTTATGTATGCCTAAATGATAGTTTATGCAAAGAAATGATGGAGTAAAAGTTGGCCATGAAACAGTTTTGTATGGCAGCAGTGAAGTGAATTTGAAAAATCACTAAAAATTTTAGAAATAGAATTAATGATGAATGAGATATATAATTAACTCTTATTGAGTCTATTTTCATAAGAAAGAAACAGATCAAGCAAAGGAATTCTATATTCTGAGATATTTAGACTTTTGCGAGACTAGTTTAGAGTGACTTTGTTATCCCCAATTCTGATTTTAGAAATTCACTAAAAATTGTACAAAAAGAATTATGAGCCATAATTTATATGTATAGATTACTTAGTGAGTCTATTTTTATTAGAACACTAAATGAAAATTGTACTATGAGATAATTGATTTTTTGTGAAGAGAGGTTAGGTCCACTGGGTTGCGAAACAAGGGAAACTTTAACTAATAAACTGTACTAATTGGCCACACCAAAAATTCTGGAAAAATTATGGTTAGAATACATATGAGTCTATTTTCAAGGAAAATTTAAGAATTCAAATTTTGATTTTCATAACTCAAGTTATAATTAATTTAGTGACTATTACGCAGGTGGACAGTTTTATTATGAACAGTGAAATAAATTGTTTTAATTTGTGTAAGTAATTGGAAAATTTTTAAATGTTTTTGGTTTGGTCCCGAACAGTTCCAATTGCATGTTTAGGGACTCGAGGTCCCATTTTAGGGATATATTGAATAAATGTGACTGAATTAATTTTAAAAAGTAAATTTTTATGCCCCGAACTAGTAAGGTAAGTCTGGTAACCACTTGTGCTCGACTCTGGAAACAGTCCTGGGTAAAGGGTGTTACAGTAGGGGAGACATGGCCGAACTACATGCCTGTGGTGCAGACCGTGTGTCATGCACGGCCTACACACACGCCCGTGTGTCTACTCGTGTAGAAAAATATAAGGCTATTTTCCAAGCCATTTGCCACCTTGAAACACAAGCACACTTACTCCACTTCAAAGGCACATAACATAACATAAGTAAGCTATCAAACATTCCAAAATCAAGTCTTTCACACATCATTCGCATACCACATCCATCATGTGTATATCTCACACACTTAGAAACTTAAACATGCAAACTACCTCAATCATGAATAACATCATCATTTGCATATACCAAGTATCAATATTGGCCAACTTTTAATGGCCTTATACAAAATGATCATTCATCAAAATAAGCTAACATACTTGGCCCAATCAAATATGACATATATAACAAAATAACCAAGTCCCCTACACATGCCATAACTCAAAATGCCAATAACTACATATACCAAAAGAGTAATTTGATAGTGTGAGACGATCCTCCAACGTTCTCCTAATCCAAATTAGCTTGGTGACACTATAATACAAGGGAAAAAGAGAGGAGTAAGCTAAATATCTTAGTAAGTTTATATGCAAATAATGAGCATTATAAGCACATATTTAACATAAAATTCAAGTTATAACAATTTCATGGATAGTATCAAAATCTTACGATCATAACTTACTCATTCACAACCTTACCAATAGTCATCAGATAACGAACTCATCTTTTAGGAGTTTCACATACATACCTATGCCAACCCTTACATAATCACTTGCACTCACATTTCGTTATTTTGCTAAATCACCCGTTGAACCACTTGGAATTCTAAAGGATACTCGAAAGTCTTGCACATAAGTGCCACACTTATTTGTAGCCAAAGCTACATGTCATTAGGTTGAGATTTGGCTTCGAGCCATGATATCGGCACTATGGGTGCGAGTAATACCTTGATTTGGCTACGGGCCATGGTATAGGTACTTATCAATCCAAACATTCAAGGATCTGATTTGAGTTCCAAATGGTTCAACGAATAAGCAAAAGTTGTATTTGAGAAAGGAATTAAAACGAGATGATATGGTATGTATGATGGCTATACGATGAATAAATTGAAAGGTTCAATGAGATGACTTGACTATGTTTGTGTTATAAGAAAGGTTGGTGGTATGGTATATTTGGCATTAAGTTGTATAATTGTTTAAATTATATTTGATTATTATACATTTAATTAGTTACTTATGGACTTACTAAGCTATGAAGCTTACTTGGTGTGTTCGTTTCTATTTTATAGATTATCGAAGCTACTGGAGGCTAGGGAATTGTCGAGGATCATCACCGCACTATCAAATCTTGTTTTGGTACCCTTATGAAAATGTGAATAATGAATTATGGCATGTATAGGCTAGAAGTAGTTGAATATGTTTTGTATTGTATATAAGTCTTGCCATGTGATATGGCTTGATTATGGATGAAACTATGTTTGAATTTATTATGTGTTTTGTGTTATAAATTTGGTATGTTTTATAATACAAATATTGCCTAATGAGAAATGGTCATTTTGATGGATTAATGTTGTGAATTATGGTAAGATTAGATATGAAATGAAATGGTTTATAATGAGATATGGAGTATGTGTTTTGACTTGATTTTTGGTTTACATTTTGGAATGAATTGGTGAGGAATAGAGTATGAATTGAGATGAGAAATATATGATATGAATGAAGAATATTTTGAGCATGTTTTGGCTGGAAATTTTGGTATAAATTGCTTTGGTTTTATGCTTATAGGGATGACCCAAAATTGGGTGGGATATTGGCCTTATAAATGGCCTATTTTGCGCCCACAAGGACAAGTATAAATTGCTTTGGTTTTATACTTGTAGGGATGACCCAAAATTGGGTGGGATATTGGCCTTATAAATGGCCTATTTTGTGCCCACAAGGGTAGGGACAAAGGCATGTGTCTCTGCCGTGTCATTCGAGGGCCGTTCAAAATGTGCCTCTGATGGCCACACGGGCTAGACACACGAGCGTGTGACTGGCTGTGTGACCTAGTCAGTATACCCCCCAGTTTTCACATGGCCAGGAACACGGGTGTGTCCTTGGCTGTGTATCCCAAGTCAGTAGGGATGCCCTGTTTTGTCACGGTTTAAACACACGGGCATGCACGGCCTGACCACACAGGCATGTGGCCTCTATAGCTTTGAAAAATGTTTAAGTTTTGAAAAATTTTCTAAGTGTTTGGTTTAGTCCTGACCTTCTTCTAATGCATGTTTAAGGTCTCGTAGACCTTTATAAGGGACTCATTGTTGATGTATGATTATGATATGATGATAATGATTGTGAAATGTTCGTGAAAGTTCTAAATTATCTAGTAATGCTCTTATCCCTTGTAACACCTCTGTCCCGTAACTGTCGCCGGAATAGTTAAGGGGCATTACCGAACTTGTAACCCAGGATAGAATAGTAAATTTTTTTTTTTAAAATAAAGATCATTTATTTAATTAAATTTCTAAACACAAACAAAGATCGAACTTATAACTTATAAAAGTAGACTTCCAAAGGATGCCATTTTCGCATGGCTTATATACATTAACCAAATTATTCTTTCGTTACTAGTCTATTCTATACATGCCATAAGATAATCCAATCTCATGGCTACCGTAATGGTAGATAGTATGACGAAGTGCTGACGATCCTCGAGCTGGTAGTCAGAATCCACAACCTACAGACCAAAAACATGAACGAACAGAGTAAGCTTTCGTAAGCTTAGTAAGTTTTAAGCAAAACAATAATTTTGTTGAAACAATGACGTTTTTCTCATATACTTAATCTAGGTAAAATCTCATTTGACCCAATATACCTAGCCAAAATTTCACGTAATTTAATTCACCTTTCTTTAGCCTTGAGTTTTAAGTCACAAAGTGTTTTCATTCAATATCATTGGTCATTCATTTCAACTGTTCGATGAAGTTAATCTAGAGCTTCATCTCGAACCATAATATCAATAAACGCATCACTTAGCTATCACATATATACTTTCGTATAATAGTGACCTAGATGGTCGAATATTTCCAAAGCACATTCTTCTTCAACTGAAGATGGATTCACGTGGTAAGCACATTCTTCACCAATTTACAACTTTCAATAATCATTTCCACTTTTTCATAATCACATCCATATTTTCAAGTATTTCAACATGACAAGTACTAAATTACCGTAGGCACATAAAGAACCAAACATATTCCTTATCACATATACGTAAGTTTACAGAATATAATACTTACCTTGTACTGGCACATCTAGCTAAACCCAACCTATACTCAAATCATAAGGCCTTTGGGCAGAATATGCACTAATACATAAGAATATTTCATCACATATTTCATTATACAAGCATACCATTACCAAATAGATCATTCTCGTATTTGGAGTTATAGTATTGATCACATTTATATACCTCTTTGATACTAATAATTCACTTCGAAATCAATCCACCGACGAGTAAGTAATACGTACCTGAACATCTTAAATACATAATACTTATTTGATGGTAACTTACTACGGTTACTCAATATCAAAGTCTTACTTGAATCCTAGCATTTAGCCTTCGGGTCTTTAAAACCCGGATATAGTACAAGCACGAAGCCTACAGACATTAATTCAGGATAATATTCTGGCATAAAGCCTGCGGGATCTTAACCCGGATACAGTACTGGCACAAACGCCCTTCAGGACTTATCATATTTATACACTTTCACATCCATCACATTGGCCATTCGGCCTTATCACATATATACACTTTCACATTCATCACATTGGCCATTCGGCCTTATCACATATATGCATGTTCACATTCATCACATTGGCCATTCAGCCATATCACATATTTAATAATACACACTTTTCACAACTGATCATTTGGCCACATTATGTACACATGAACATATGTACATTTCACATTTACCCATTCGGTCACATCACATACGCAAACACATATATAAGATAATGTTTTTATCATCACTTGATAATACATCACATACTTTGCTTTCATTTAAATAACCACTCAGACATATTACACTTCTAAATAAACATTCGGCCTCACTATACAAATAAAGATAGCACACATTTTCATCAAGGCCATTCAGATGACTTTCACACATTTGATGTTAGCCATTTTCGCCTCACCACACATACATATCTTGTACATCAATTTCATCATAACAAAATTGACTAGGTATACTAGTCATTTACAGCTTATAGCTTCACTTTAATACGGATTTGGTAATTTGATTACCAATATTTAATCGATAACTTATAAGCAACTCAAATAGTTTTATCAAGGTTTACAACATAATCACAAATTCAGCACAAGCTATTTTTCCTGAGCAACAATCATTAAATTATTCGTAAATGGAGCTACGAAACTCCAAATGAAGTGCCGTTAATTTTCCATGAAAATACACTCATATATCTTTATCCATAAAATTTTCAGAATTTTTGGCTTGGCCAATCAATACCAGATTTTTCTTGAAGTTTCCCCTATTTCACTGTTTGACTATACTGACCACTCTTCACTATGAATCAAATTTCTCATTGTAAAAAATTCAAAAATATGTTTTTGTTTATTTCGTTTGAAACTAGACTCATTAAGGAGTCTAAGCATATAAATCTTATCTTATAATCATTTTTGTACAATTTATAATGATTTTCTAAAATCAGAACAGAGGATTTCAGAGTCATTCTGACACTGTCTTACACTACTTTAAATATCTCTTTATAGGAAATTCTTTTGCTTATGTGGTTTCTTTTATAAGAAACTAGACTCATTCAGCTTTGATTACATATTTTATTCAGCCTCTAATTCAACTCCAAAAATTTATGGTGATTTTCTAAAATCACGTTACTGCTGCTGTCCTAAGCAGATTATTACAATTTGCTCTTAAATTTCCAAGTCCAAACACTTAAGAACTTACCATTTGGTTTAGAACATATCATGGCCACATCATATCTTATTAAATCAACTCATTATATCCTATTATGATTGAATTTAATCCGCGTTTAATCACTTAAAACTTACCTCGAGTATATCTGAACAACTACAGGTCGGCTATATAACCATTTTAGCTTTCCCTTTATCCGCATTTGTCTTTCCGTGACCTCGAACTTAGATTAAGCAAGTAAACTAGTTTAATCATCTTATCAATTTCTCAAAACAGGCATTAATCGAGTATATAAACCAAGTACATATAAATCACTTTAGTCAACTACTGTTTGTCACTTAACATAATTAACTTCCATTTTCAAAAAAACATAGAACCTAGGTTGGCCGAATGTATTCTTTCCTCTATGTATGCATATTATTCGTATTTCATTTAGCTTACTTATCCATTTAAAAACCATATCACCGAACACACATAGACTCATTTTACAACTACTTTCAATACGCAACATTAAGACACCATTTAGTTGCACCTATATACGATGATTCAAATGCACATAACTCTCAACTCAACCAAACTTGACTTAATATATTCATATTGGACAGCATATGAAATCTCAATTGAACAATAAGTAAATAAATTCAAGTAAAAACAATTTCTCCTCCTACTATCACATAGCTATTTCAAAGCTCACATACGGCACATTAACACCAACTTAACTCAATTCACGATTTCACTCATGTATAATTTCTTAGCCGAAACCTATAAAATCCTTGAATTTGTCTAAAGCACATATATACTAAACTTCTCATTAAAATTAACTTATAAAAACATCAACTAAGTGTCAGATACTTAATTCCTTCCTTCAAAAGAATATGGCCGAATATTTCCTTTTTGTTTAAAGAGTAGCATAAAATACATTTTGCATTTAAATATCTCATGCCTCAATGTCAAGCATATTAGATAATGGTGCACATCAATTAACAAACAACATTTAAATACACATTCGGCTAATACACAAACATATACCAATACTTTAACAATTAAATTCCAACCAAGCAGCACATTTCTATCTTGGCCGAATATATATATATATATATATATATAACCAAAATTTCCCCTTTTTAACATTCATACATATTGACCGAATGCTCAAAACTTTAACAATTTGAAAGCTCACATTACCATTACTACTCAAACATCAAACACTCTAATTAATTCATTCTAAACATGACCGAATATGAATCCTTTTTATTTAACACCAAATTTTCCTTATTTCCTAGCTCAATTCAACAATGGCATAGGAAAATTAATCAAATATAATGTTTCTTTCCCAAATACATCTATACGGAAATCTCCATTTTAAACCCCAAGGAAATATTTAACTTAATCATCATTTCATTTCTCATTCTAACACATAGTAGGCTAACATATAAATGTATACTATCAATTTAATTAGCAAAAATAATAAAAACTAACATAATCCTCACATTCTCCACAATAGCCGAATGTTACTACTCCATGTAGATAATCTTAACAAAATTTTACAATTAAACAAAATTATTTAACACATAGCACATAGCCAAATCTCCCAAGAATTTCCTAATAGTCTATACTTTGTTATAAACATTCCTATAATCAAATTATGCTTCAAATATCCAAATTTTAAAGTAGAAAACATTAAATTCAAATCCTTTAATTAACTATCATCTAAGGCCGAATGCCTCATCACCTTCAATTCTCAAAATTAAACCGTGGGTAGAAAAAGTTATACCACAATCAACTCCAATACAAAGAAAAATTAATTTGTAAAACACCCAAACATACCTTTGAATTTATGCTATCCCATGGCCGAAAGTAGGAGCTTCATTTTTTTTTCCTCTTTTAGAATCGGCTATCAAGAACAAGGATGATCCAACCTTGTTCTTTTCACCCAAAAATATTTTATTTATGTTTTCTTTATAATTTAAAGCCATATAATATTAATATACTTACTTAAAATACATATTTCATGCACCCTAATCATTATGGCTGGCCACTACTTCTCAAAATGGGGTATTTGACATGCAAGTCCCCATTTTGAGAACCATGCACTAATTAGTCTTCAAATTAATTCATCACATTTTTAATGTTTCACACACAAGCCCTTTGACTAAAATTCACATTCAACTAGCAGAATTTAAGCATCAAAATTTCGCACATGGGTTTTGACATATAGTAAACATGTACTTTAACAATTAAATAAATTTTACGACTCGGTTTAGTGGTCCCTAAACCACTTCCCGACTAGGGTCGAAATAGGGCTGTTACAACTCTCCCCCCTTTAGGGATTTTCGTCCCCGAAAATTTCTACCGATGCATATGTTAGGATAACGTCCTCTTATTGAATTATATCCATAAAGACATTAGCTCATCGATAGCAATTGTAATTCATTACTGATTTCGCATCGATCTATAAAATCATTTTCTTATCTTAAAACAAATACATAAACATTTCTACAAGTATGCACATATATTTCATTTTCTTGATTTCGTAAGCAATAATCACTTAATTTAATTCACAAATGCATTTCAACCACATATAAATCACATATTAACATGTGTAATTTATATCATCAACCCACATATTCGTAACCCATATTTTCATTCATGTATAAGCTGTAACCTGACCGAAAGTACACATATACTCAAACATCCCAACAAATATCCTTTATAACTCCATCATATCTCAATTTTCAACTTAACCTATTTCCGACAGAAAATCAACTTCCACATACCTGAACATTTATTTCATTCAGCACATTCAATCACCATTAACACTACCCGTATACAGTTGATTAGGCATAAAGCCTCATATAGTATACCGGCATGGGATTTAATTTAGCACATAACCCATATATCCAAAATTATCAGCATTCATCAAAAATTTTTACAGACTTCCAAATGTCGAACTTAATCGAAATAATTTCTTGAACATGATTAACAAAAATAGGGGTCATTTAGCAATAGCACATATGACTTCATACACCGACTAAATCCGTAACACATTTATAACATGAATTCATTTCTTAACAACATATCGACCATCTTAAATCAATGCCTTCGTTCCATACAAGGTCTTACATGAATCTCGTTTTACTCACTTAATGTCTACTGACCGATCTCGCACACATAGTGCTCGGTTGAAGAACTCGCACTCTCAGTGCCTCTAATCATTTGCACACATAGTGCCCCTATGCATTTGTTGTTACACATTGAAATGACTTAACCAAGTCTATAAACATCATGTATGTACACTTTTAAACATATCCTTTCATTTAACATTGAATTCATATAGTAATGAACACTTAAATTTTGCTCAAATCACCGGCACGAAGCCTACTAGGCACGAAGGCCCGAATACACATCACCAGCATGAATGCTCTTCGGGACCTAGCCCGGATATAACACCAGCACGAATGCTCTTCGGGACATAACCCGGATATAACTCCAGCACGAATGCTCTTCGGGACTTAACCCGGATATAACTCTAGCACGAATGCTCTTCGGGACTTAACCTGGATATAACACCAGCACGAAGCCTGCGAACTTTAAGTTCGGATATAAACCCAGCACAAAGCCTGCGGACTTCAAGTCCGGATACAATTCCATTCCAGTATATAGCCTGCGGACCTCAAGTCTGGATACATATATACATCAATTATAAAATTAGATCATTCGTATTTTCATTGTAATCCCCTTTTTAGGTATATCGCCACTTGGCCAAAAATGCAAATTCTCATCACACACAATAACGGATATAATTTCACTTGAAAGTGATCTCGTATACACATCGGTAAGTAGATATACATATTTTTCACATAACTTATCACATTGGCCAATTATACTATAATCATATAAATAATCTAATTTCTTACTCACATATGCAATCGTATAATGACCTTTTTGAATTGGTCCAAAACAAGCTTGCATATAAGCTTAGGGCACATACCTGTATAACATAACGCATTGAGCGTATTCATTAGCAATCGTTAATATGAAGTCTTTTAGCCTTAGACTTTACTCGAATCATCGTCGAGACATTTAGCTCGGTGAAATCTCCACACGAAGCCAGCGGGTCTTTCCCTGAATTCACATCACAGAATTTCATGCATATCTACTCACATGTTACCACATTTCACATAGCGAGATCATATTTGTAATTCAAGTCCACTCATTCGCATATAGACATATAACATGCTCATTGACTTTGTGTCGTAAACATCATTCAAATCTAATACATGTATACTTCTTTTACTAAACTTTCAGCTCAATAAGCAAAACACACATAAGCATATATCCCCAATCTTGTTCTTTGTTTAATTCTCTAATAGCCATTCGGCAATATAACAAACATATATAAGGTTTCTTTTTCAATAACCTTGTTATGGTAAGGACAATAGGACATCATTCGTCTACTATACATGTATATCATGGCATTTTAAATTAAATACCAAATTCAATTACTCAAAACTTACTTATATTATACCCTTCTCAATATTGACACATCATAAGCATGTCTCAGTCCTCTCAATACCATCTGCTACAGCTCGATCGGGATCGAAATTCATTACAATATGAAAAACACATTTTAACTGTCAGAAATCATCACACTATCATTTTTATCACTTTACGGCATGTATAACTAGACTCACACGTACTACGTTAGTCCTAGAATCGACTAAATCGTAGCTCTGATACCAATAAAAGTAACACCCCTGTCCCGTAACCGTCGCCGGAATAGGTAAGGGGCATTACCGGACTTGTAACCCAGGACAGAACAGTAAATTTTTTTTTTAAATAAAGATCATTTATTTAATTAAATTTCTAAACACAAACAAAGATCGAACTTATAACTTATAAAAGTAGACTTCCAAAGGATGCCATTTTCGCATGGCTTATATACATTAACCAAATTATTCTTTCGTTACTAGTCTATTCTATACATGCCATAAGATAATCCAATCTCATGGCTACCGTAATGGTAGATAGTATGACGAAGTGCTGACGATCCCCGAGCTGGTAGTCAGAATCCACAACCTACAGACCAAAAACATGAACGAACAGAGTAAGCTTTCGTAAGCTTAGTAAGTTTTAAGCAAAACAATAATTTTGTTGAAACAATGACGTTTTTCTCATATACTTAATCTAGGTAAAATCTCATTTGACCCAATATACCTAGCCAAAATTTCACGTAATTTAATTCACCTTTCTTTAGCCTTGAGTTTTAAGTCACAAAGTGTTTTCATTCAATATCATTGGTCATTCATTTCAACTGTTCGATGAAGTTAATCTAGAGCTTCATCTCGAACCATAATATCAATAAACGCATCACTTAGCTATCACATATATACTTTCGTATAATAGTGACCTAGATGGTCGAATATTTCCAAAGCACATTCTTCTTCAACTGAAGATGGATTCACGTGGTAAGCACATTCTTCACCAATTTACAACTTTCAATAATCATTTCCACTTTTTCATAATCACATCCATATTTTCAAGTATTTCAACATGACAAGTACTAAATTACCATAGGCACATAAAGAACCAAACATATTCCTTATCACATATACGTAAGTTTACAGAATATAATACTTACCTTGTACTGGCACATCTAGCTAAACCCAACCTATACTCAAATCATAAGGCCTTTGGGCAGAATATGCACTAATACATAAGAATATTTCATCACATATTTCATTATACAAGCATACCATTACCAAATAGATCATTCTCGTATTTGGAGTTATAGTATTGATCACATTTATATACCTCTTTGATACTAATAATTCACTTCGAAATCAATCCACCGACGAGTAAGTAATATGTACCTGAACATCTTAAATACATAATACTTATTTGATGGTAACTTACTACGGTTACTCAATATCAAAGTCTTACTTGAATCCTAGCATTTAGCCTTCGGGTCTTTAAACCCGGATATAGTACAAGCACGAAGCCTACAAACATTAATTCAGGATAATATTCTCGTATAAAGCCTGCGGGATCTTAACCCGGATACAGTACTGGCACAAACGCCCTTCAGGACTTATCATATTTATACACTTTCACATCCATCACATTGGCCATTCGGCCTTATCCCATATATACACTTTCACATTCATCACATTGGCCATTCGGCCTTATCACATATATGCATGTTCACATTCATCACATTGGCCATTCAGCCTTATCACATATTTAATAATACACACTTTTCACAATTGATCATTCGGCCACATTATGTACACATGAACATATGTACATTTCACATTTACCAATTCGGTCACATCACATACGCAAACACATATATAAGATAATGTTTTTATCATCACTTGATAATACATCACATACTTTGCTTTCATTTAAATAACCACTCAGACATATTACACTTCTAAATAAACATTCGGCCTCACTATACAAATAAAGATAGCACACATTTTCATCAAGGCCATTCAGATGACTTTCACACATTTGATGTTAGCCATTTTGGCCTCACCACACATACATATCTTGTACATCAATTTCATCATAACAAAATCGACTAGGTATACTAGTCATTTACGGCTTATAGCTTCACTTTAATACGGATTTGGTACTTTGATTACCAATATTTAATCGATAACTTATAAGCAACTCAAATAGTTTTATCAAGGTTTACAACATAATCACAAATTCAGCACAAGCTATTTTTCCTGAGCAACACTCATTAAATTATTCGTAAATGGAGCTACGAAACTCCAAATGAAGTGCCGTTAATTTTCCATGAAAAAAAACTCATATATCTTTTATCCATAAAATTTTCAGAATTTTTGGCTTGGCCAATCAATACCAGATTTTTCTTGAAGTTTCCCCTATTTCACTGTTTGACTATACTGACCACTCTTCACTACGAATCAAATTTCTCATTGTAAAAAATTCAAAAATATGTTTTTGTTTATTTCGTTTGAAACTAGACTCATTAAGGAGTCTAAGCATATAAATATTATCTTATAATCATTTTTGTACAATTTATAATGATTTTCTAAAATCAGAACAGAGGATTTCAGAGTCATTCTGACACTGTCTTACACTACTTTAAATATCTCTTTATAGGAAATTCTTTTGCTTACGTGGTTTCTTTTATAAGAAACTAGACTCATTCAGCTTTGATTACATATTTTATTCAGCCTCTAATTAAACTCCAAAAATTTATGCTGATTTTCTAAAATCACATTACTGCTGCTGTCCTAAGCAGATTATTACAATTTGCTCTTAAATTTCCAAGTCCAAACACTTAAGAACTTACCATTTGGTTTAGAACATATCATGGCCACATCATATCTTATTAAATCAGCTCATTATATCCTATTATGATTGAATTTAATCCGCGTTTAATCACTTAAAACTTACCTTGAGTATATCTGAACAACTACAGGTCGGCTATATAACCACTTTAGCTTTCCCTTTATCCGCATTTGTCTTTCCGTGACCTCGAACTTAGATTAAGCAAGTAAACTAGTTTAATCATCTTATCAATTTCTCAAAACAAGCATTAATCGAGTATATAAACCAAGTACATATAAATTACTTTAGTCAACTACTGTTTGTCACTTAACATAATTAACTTCCATTTTCAAAAAAACATAGAACCTAGGTTGGCCGAATGTATTCTTTCCTCTATGTATGCATATTATTCGTATTTCATTTAGCTTACTTATCCATTTAAAAACCATATCACCGAACACACATAGACTCATTTTACAACTACTTTCAATACGCAACATTAAGACACCATTTAGTTGCACATATATACGATGATTCAAATGCACATAGCTCTCAACTCAACCAAACTTGACTTAATATATTCATATTGGACAGCATATGAAATCTCAATTGAACAATAAGTAAATAAATTCAAGTAAAAACAATTTCTCCTCCTACTATCACATAGCTATTTCAAAGCTCACATACGCCACATTAACACCAAGTTAACTCAATTCACGATTTCACTCATGTATAATTTCTTAGCCGAAACCTATAAAATCCTTGAATTTGTCTAAAGCACATATATACTAAACTTCTCATTAAAATTAACTTATAAAAACATCAACTAAGTATCAAATACTTAATTCCTTCCTTCAAAAGAATATGGCCGAATATTTCCTTTTTGTTTAAAGAGTAGCATAAAATACAATTTGCATTTAAATATCTCATGCCTCAATGTCAAGCATATTAGATAATGGTGCACATCAATTAACAAACAACATTTAAATACACATTCGGCTAATACACAAACATATACCAATACTTTAACAATTAAATTCCAACCAAGCAGCACATTTCTATCTTGGCCGAATATATATATATATATATATATATATAACCAAAATTTCCCCTTTTTAACATTCATACATATTGACCGAATGCTCAAAACTTTAACAATTTGAAAGCTCACATTACCATTACTACTCAAACATTAAACACTCTAATTAATTCATTCTAAACATGACCGAATATGAATCCTTTTTATTTAACACCAAATTTTCCTTATTTCCTAGCTCAATTCAACAATGGCATAGGAAAATTAATCAAATATAATGTTTCTTTCCCAAATACATCTATACGGAAATCTCCATTTTAAACCTCAAGGAAATATTTAACTTAATCATCATTTCATTTCTCATTCTAACACATAGTAGGCTAACATATAAATGTATACTATCAATTTAATTAGCAAAAATAATAAAAACTAACATAATCCTCACATTCTCCACAATAGCCGAATGTTACTACTCCATTTAGATAATCTTAACAAAATTTTACAATTAAACAAAATTATTTAACACATAGCACATAGCCGAATCTCCCAAGAATTTCCTAATAGTCTATACTTTGTTATAAACATTCCTATAATCAAATTATGCTTCAAATATCCAAATTTTAAAGTACAAAATATTAAATTCAAATCCTTTAATTAACTATCATCCAAGGCCGAATGCCTCATCACCCTCAATTCTCAAAATTAAACCGTGGGTAGAAGAAGTTATACCACAATCAACTCCAATACAAAGAAAAATTAATTTGTAAAACACCCAAACATACCTTTGAATTTATGCTATCCCATGGCCGAAAGTAGGAGCTTCATTTTTTTTTTCCTCTCTTAGAATCGGCTATCAAGAACAAGGATGATCCAACCTTGTTCTTTTCACCCAAAAATATTTTATTTATGTTTTCTTTATTATTTAAAGCCATATAATATTAATATACTTACTTAAAATACATATTTCATGCACCGTAATCATTATGGCCGGCCACTACTTCTCAAAATGGGGTATTTGACATGCAAGTCCCCATTTTGAGAACCATGCACTAATTAGTCTTCAAATTAATTCATCACATTTTTAATGTTTCACACACAAGCCCTTTGACTAAAATTCACATTCAACTAGCAGAATTTAAGCATCAAAATTTCGCACATGGGTTTTGACATATAGTAAACATGTACTTTAACAATTAAATAAATTTTACGACTCGATTTAGTGGTCCCTAAACCATTTCCCGACTAGGGTCGAAATAGGGCTGTTACAGCCCTAATCCGACGAATGATATGCGATAGGGGTGTTACACATGCCAGACCTCATCCATCGGTAGGGCATTCAAAATTAGTACCCGAAACATGGAAAACCTAATAACTTGTCATTTGTATCCTACGAATTCCTAAGGTTCAAACAGGGCTTGATAGATTTTGTAACATCATTGGATTTGCATTGATCATTTACATAAAAATCCATAAGTTACATATAGTTCAAAAGATAACATTAAAACTTTACATAATTACATGAACTTACCTCGACGATAAAGGCGTAGAAACAAAGTGACTAATTTGAAGCTTTATCTTTACCCCGATCTAAAGTCGTACGAGGTCTATCTTGATCTAAATAAATAAATTCAGTCTATTTAATATCCATTCTATTCAATTCAATCCAAATTCGTATTTTTGCAAAATTAAACTCTTGACCCTATTGTTTTAATTTCATTACAATTTAGTCCTTAAGCCCGTAATTTTAAATTCATGCAATTTCATCCCTACCCAAGCTAGCCGAATTTCATATAGATCCATATCAATGCATACAATTCATTATTTCACAAATTTCACCATGTATTTTACACATTTTACAGATAAATCCCTATTTGACATTTTCAACAAAATTAACTTTACAAAAGTTCTTTATCTATCAACAAAGAATTATTTTCTTCGCAATTTATACGTGCCCTTATTTTTACTTTGGTACCCCTGAATTATACATACGTACCCCTATTTAAACTGTGGTAACTATGAATTGAGTAATATATGTGTTGTATTCAATTGTTGTTAGGTTAAATGATATATTATGTCTTTACTAAGCTCTATAAGCTTATTCATTCTTGTGGATTGTTTTGTAGATTGTTGTTGCTGACATTTGCACTGATTGAACTTTCGGGTTACACTATCCATCGATGTCGATAGTTCTTGCGTCTCTTAGGGTAGTGGCATGGATATGCAGCTATAGGTTGTTTTAGTACAATAGGACAATATACTTGTAACACCCCCTAACCCTTATTCGTCACCAAAACAGGGTTATGGAGCATTACCGAGCTTTACAAATCAAATACGAATACTAAATAATTCAATCAGCATACACACCATAAATTAATCATGTCGTCCCCCTTTTTTTGTCAAGTTTACTAGCACTGCAAATCTTGAACAACAAGCAACTCAAATCCAATTGCTCAACTAATCCAAAACACAACTAAACACCCCTAAAACTTATCAAAATAGACATCGTAAATGCCTAATCAATGAACTATCATAGGTACCTTACTTATATTATCAAATTTATCCAACATATCATTAATCAAACCAAATTCTAATTCATATCAAATTTAGCTTCTTTAAACTATTGCATACTCACATTTTATTAACTTAGTCATACCATTTGATACCTCAATATCTCATATATATATTGTATATTAAGTGACTAATAACATCATATAACATTATTTACAACCATTTTTCAAAATGGCATACATATAATAGCCTAGGTACATGCCATTTACCAAAAAGAAACATATGTCACCAGGTTTTGAGTTCGGAATCGTCTTTGGATGCTAAATTGGCAATTCAACTTTAACCTAACCTGCGCACAGAAACAAACCATACGCTGAGTATAAACTCAGTGGTATTTCTATAATTCGAATACTTATTAAATAAGAATTTAGAATATTTATATATTTAAACAATCATAACAAAAATCATACAAACAATTAATCAATTTCATAAAACATCATTCATAGCATTATCAATTCTCATCTCTTACTATTTCAATCTAATAATTGATATTCAAATAATTTTTCTCAATAGTATACACATATCATTTCACCATTTCAATATCCATTTCATGAACTCGTTGGTTCATACATTTTAATTTCATAACTCAATTCAATATCCCAATCCAATTCATGTTTAAAAATCATCCAATATAATTCATATTACCAAATCACTTGTTTGCCCCTATTAACAGGACTCGGACTCAGACGGATACATGGATCCAACGAAAACACACTAGGTTGGCACCCACTGCCTCATCGGATAATTCAAAGTAATAAGTTGACACCAAGTGTCTCATTGGCCATGCCGAAGTAAATTGGTACCCAATACCTCATTGAATTTATTGGAAGTAATAATAATTTGACACCCAGTGTCTCATCGACTCAAGGTCAAAGTAATCCCGAAACACTTCCAGCCCTATGGCATGCCAACTATATCCAACTCAACCCTATATAGTTAATAGGGTTTTCAATTCACTTTCCAATAAAAATAATATCCAATATCATATTTGCACAATATTACATTTACACATATATATTCATAATATATATTCCAATTCAATTTAATAAATATAAATTCAATAATTTCATCATATATCAAATCAATCTATTTCAATTGCAAAACACAAATATTCTCACCTCAACACTTACCAGATACATTAAATAAAAACTATAACAATTAATAACTAGCTTCGGATTATTGAAATACAAACCATAATTCTCGAACTACTCCTCGTTAATCTTGTCTTTTCCTTTCTTAATCGAGGTCTCTTGCTCAACGTTTGCTACGAAATTAAAATAATTAAAAATCATCAATACAACCGAATATAACATTAAATATTTCAATTTATACACAACTTTTGCCAAAATTTTAATTTAATCCTTAATCTAATCTAACCTTATTTTCTTTACAATTTTATTCTTTATTTTTATTTAATTACCATTTAAAACTAAATTTTAACTCTCTAATTTCACCATAAACCCTAAATTTTAAAAATTTTCCAATTTAGTCCCTATTACTCAAATCTTATAATTTATTTTACAATTCAATCCTCTACTCAATTTTAACTTGAAATTCTATCAATTTAACCCCTAATTCTTTAATTTGTTCAACATGAATGACATCTAAAAATCTACTAACTTCTAAAACTTCAACATAAACTGAGTAGTATTTTGTTCTAGGATTCTAAAAATTCAAAAATTACAAGAAAAGAGATTAAACTAACTTATCAATTGGACTTGGAACCTTAAAAACCCTAATTTTCTTTCTTTTTCTTTCCTTTTTTATTTCTCCCCTGTTTCATTTGCTATTCTGTTTCTTTTTCTTCTTTTTGTTTCTTTATTTACTTTATGTTTTATTTAGTTATAATATAATATTATATAATATAATTAGTTAATATAAAATACTTATTCATTAAGTTATATATTATAATATATATTTTACTTAAAAATATCTTAAGATATTTCTTCATTTATGCCGCCTCAATTTATGCTATTGGCATAATTGCCTATTTGGCCCTTTTAACTTTCTTTAATCTATTACTAAACTTTCACCCTTTATTCAATTTATTCGTTTTACTTAATTACTCTTAATTCAAGCTAATTCACCTAACCAAAACCTAATTAACTACACAACTAACTTTGTTAATATTTTTAATAAAGATTTATGAATCCATTTTACGAAAATAGAGACCCGAAAATATACTTTCCGATACCTGTGACTTTTTGGTCATTACATTTCTCTTCCCCTTAATAAATTTTATCCTCGAAATTTATCTAGAAAGAGGTGGGGGTTCTGAGATCTCCTAGTTTCTTCTGGTTCCCAAGTCGCTTTTCAACACTATGACTATGCCACAACACTTTTACTAAAGGAGCCCGTTTATTACATAATTCTTTCACCTCTCGAGCTAATATCTCAACCGGTTCTTCTTCATATGACAAATCAAGTCAAATTTCAATATCTTCTATCGAAATAACATGAGAGAGATTTGATCGATATTTTCTAAGCATCAAAACATGAAAAACATCATGAATTTTCTGTAATTCTGGAGGCAAAGCCAAACAATAGGCAACTAGTCTAACTCTTTCCACAATCTCATATGGCCTAATAAAACGAGGACTCAATTTTCCTTTTTGATCAAATCTCAAAATTTTCTTCTAAGGCGAAACTTTAAGGAATACTTTGTCTCCAATAGAATACTCAATATCTTGATGTTTCAAATCTATATACGATTTCTGTCTGTCGAAAGCTGCCTTCAGTCTATCTCGAATTTTCTTAATAGTGTCTTCTATTTCTTGAATTAATTCTGGCCCAATCATTTTTCTTTCATTCAATTCTATCCAACACACAGGCGATCAACACTTATGACCATATAAGCTTCATATGGAGCCATTTGAATACTTGATTGGAAAATATTATTATATACAAATTTAGCCAACAGTAAATAACGTTCCCAACTTGATTCAAAATCAATGACACAAGCTCATAGCATATCTTCTAAAATCTAAATAACTCGCTCAGACTGTCCGTCAGTCTGCGGATGGAAAGCTGTGCTAAAGTTGTGTCGAGTACCAAGAGATTCATGCAATTGCCTCTAAAATCTCGATGTGAACCGTGGATCTCGATAAGAAATTATCGATACAGGAATACCATGCAATCTCACAATTTCCCGAATCTAAACTTTAGCAAGTTTCTGAAGTGACCAATCAGTTCTGACCGCTATAAAATAAGCTGATTTTGTAAGCCGATCAACAATTCCCCAAATTACATTTTTCTTACTTGTTGACAATGGTAATCCTGTTACAAAATCCATTGTAATACAATCCCATTTCCATTCAGGAATATTAATAGGCTAAAGTAATCCAGTAGGAACCTGATGCTCTACCTTAACTCGTTGACAAGTTTAGCATTTAGCTACATCCTCAACTATATCACTTTTCATACCTGGCCACCAATATGATTCTCATAGATTTTGATACATTTTCGTTCCTCCAGTGTGTAAAGCAAAAGAACTGTCATGAGCTTCATAAAGTATCAACTCTTTTAATTCAGAAACAGCTGGAACATGAATCTGATTATGAAATCTCAGGCAATCATGATCATCAATGCTGAAATTCTCTAACGTACCATTCTGAACTATTTCTTTTCTCTTCATCAACTTGTCATCTTCTAACTATGCTGACTTAATTCGATCGAACATTACCGATTTAACCCTCAATTCAGCCAGTAGACTTCCATCATCATTGATACTGAGCTGTGTAACTATTGCTCACAATTCAATTGTTGTTTTTTTACTCAATGTATCAGCTACATCATTCGCCATCCCTAAGTGACAATAAATAATACTATTATAGTCTTTTAAAAGTACTATCCAGTGACACTATGTAACACCCTGAATTTGGGCCTAGAAATATTGGGCTTTGAGCAAGGGAATAGTTGGGAGACGGCACATAGGTGTTTAGTTGTGCAAGATAATGACATTAAAAATGGTCTGTTTGAGTGGCTTAGGAGTGTTTGGGAGTGTTGGAGAAGTCTTGGGGTCAAACCTGGGCTTTAGTAAAAATTTTATTTTTAGTGCATAAAACCCTGGATGCTGTAGTGTACGCCTTATAAATTATTATGGTTAAAATGTGACACAAAGAGGTCTAGTGGTCTAGTGGCAAGTGGTGTGTTGTGTATTGGGGAGGTCTGAGGTTCAAGGCTGGGCGTACTCCATGGTATGTTTATTTTTCTACTTGTGCTGGTAAGGTGGTAGAGTTCAAGTGAAAGACTACTAATTGGAGTTTGAGCTGGTCATAGAGTAAATCAAGGAGGAAAAATGGGGATTTGTATAGGATGGGTTGTTGAGAAAAAATAGGAGATTGGTAAGGGAGGTAGTCTTTATGCCGAACATGGACTTTTATGGTGGAGAATTCGGCTAAGAGGGGGAATTTATGAGCATTAGCAGTTTTGGTGGTGTCCTTTTGACATTTGTTATTTTTAGTTTTTGGTGGTTTTGACATCTAGTTTCAGCATTCTTTTGCTTTCAGGAATGGGGGTCTCTCGCATCTATCTATTCTTTCTTTTTGAGCAACTTCGTTTTCATTTTCCTTTCTTAGCCAAATAGGCACCTAACCTTTTTGTGCAAAAGCCGAGTATTGTTTTTCTTTCTTTCTTTTTGAGCCTAATCAAAGACTCCTTTTTCCTTCTGCAACCTCTTCACACTTTTGGCCGAAACTCTACATTTCTAGTTCTCTTCACTTTCTCCTCTTCTTTCCCTTCCTTCCTAAATCTAGTCGAATATAGCATTGCTCATTTTCCCTTTGTTATTTGGTTTGGCAAGTTCTCTTCTTTGTGTTACTTTCACTCTCTGTTGATCCCCTCCCTTTCTTGTCTCATTAACTCACTTTCAATTTAACAACTAGTTCCTGACAAGCAGTATGTGTTCAAGTTGTGCTCTTTTGCATTTATTAAAAGTTGAATGCTCTCTTCTTCTTGTTCTCTGCTAGCTGAATTTTGATCTCTTCCTCGTGATGTGTTATTCGTTAGGTCTCTTGGGTTTCCTGGGGAGTGAAGGTGTGCAAGTGTTTTTGAAGCGGCCTAAACCTTTTCTTCCATAATTTAATTGAGGTAAACATGTTATTTTGCGTATTTGGGGGTAGGCCAAATACCTTCTGTGATTCTATAGGTAATATGTATGGGTTTTAGCCATGTGTTTTTACAATCCGATTTGGTTAAATTTGCTTTCCATGTAGATAATCATTTAGGAGTGTGTGATCATTTCTTGCCAGTGGTTTAAAAGGATTAAGCCATATTTTGTTCATTCAGGTAAGACGATAGTAAGTAATCTTTTGATTAGGTCTTGGGTAGTGTTCCTTTTGACTTGGGTGTTAAATATTTAACCAAAGCTTCTATTGTATTAGGTCAGAGTACACGTGGGCTAGTTTACTCGTTATCACAAATAGGTGTGTAACTATATACTGTATATGATAATCAGCTGAAAAGCCAGAACTGTGTGTACTAACACCGCTTGACTGTTGATCGGCAAAAGCCAAAAAGCTGAAACTTTGGCATTTGATGCCACACGAGCGTGCACTCGCACATGTGGTGAATTGAGCCCACGAGCATGGGCGTTAGACGGAAGGGGTTGCCATGAGTGTTCTCATGGGTTTGTGTCATTATGGGCCACGTTGGGCTAAAATGGGCCATTTGGGCCCAATATGCTTGTGGGCCCAACACGGATAAAATGTACATCATATGGTAGGTAATGGGCTGGACTGTGTAGTTACATGATCGTAGTTTTTTTGAGCCAGATGGGCCACATGAGCCTGTGGGCCCACTTGGGCCGCATAATGGGCCTTTGGCCCAATTGCACTGTTATGACTGTTCAGGTGCACGTGATGATCGTAGACCTTCTGTTGGGTTGGTAGGTTAGAATGATCGTAATACCCCTATAAGGCAGAATGATCGTAATACCCCTATAGGGCAGAATGACCGTAATACCCCTATAGGATAGAATGACTGTAATACCCCTATAGCGCAGAATGACCGTAATACCCTTATAGGGCAGAATGACCATAATACCCTTATAAAACAGAATGACCATAATACCCTTATAGGGCAGAATGACCGTAATACCCTTATAGGGTAGAATGACCGTAATACCCTTATAGGGCAGAATAACCGTAATACCCTTATAGGGCAGAATGGCTGTAATACCTTTGTTGGGCAAAATGACTGAATTACCCCTAGAGGGTGAAATGATCGAATTACCCCTAGAGGGTAAAATGACCGAATTACCTCTGGCAGGTAAAATTACCGAATTACCCCTAGAGGGTAAAATTATCGAATTACCCCTGGAGGGTAAAATGACCAAATTGCCCCTGGAGTGTAAAATTACTGAATTACCCCTAGAGGGTAAAATTATCAAATTACACTTGTAGGGTAAAAAGATCGTAATACCCCTGTAGCGTAGAATGACTGTTTTGCCCATATATGATGTTTGATTGATTGAGTGTTATGTGATTTTTATGTGTTTTGCATACATGCACGACATACTGCATGGGTTATGATAATGATATGGAGGAGGTACTGATCTGTTAGGGTCGCACGGGTCGTACGAGAAGACTATAGACCCATCGAAGGCATAAAATTGTATATTCATACTGATCTGTTAAGGTCGTACGGGTCGCATGAGATGTCTGTGGACCGACCGATGGCTTTGTGTCGTACCTACTATCGATGGCTTAGTGCCGTTCATTTTACCAATGGCTGGTGCCACGCATATTATCAATGGCTTAGTGTTGTCCATTCTACTTATGGGTTTGTGCCACGCATATTATCGATGGCTTAGTACTATCCAATTTACCGATGGCTTTGTGCCACGCATACTATTGATGGCTTTGAGCCGCTACTACTAATGTCTATGTGCCATTATTGACAGCTTGTGCCACTACTGATGGCTCTATGCCATCCTGATCATGGCTCTATGCCATCTTGATCATGGCTCTATTCCATCCTATTTATGGCTCTGTGCCATCCTATTTATGGTTTATAACCAGTCTATTTATGGCTTTTGGCCATTTTGTTTACAGGCAGCATTGCTGCGATTCTAGTTAGTGCTGCAACTGGTGCTAATTCTTAGTGTGTTGGTTGGGTGTGTTGATTTTATCCCCACAGTAAGTGCAGGGTTGGACGGAGGCAAGTGCAGGGTTGGATGGGATAACATGCATCTTGCATCATACATACTGCATACTGAATTGTTTCTATAATAGGATAAGGCCCATCTGTTACTGTCTGTTGTAATGGGTTTAGGCTCGGATTATTATTGCATTTTTGTATGACTAACTGTTCTTATTATATAGTAGGGTATTACACATTGAGTTTTCGTAAACTCACCCTGTTTTTATTTGTGTAGATAATCCCCAGTGTTAGCTGGATCAATCCTGCAAGGGACTCGGAGATGGCCACTCAACTGCTCATATTTTTTTGTTTTATTTATTTCCTTATAAGTACTTTACTTTTTTCTCGGTTTGTAATAAGGCCTCTCTTAAACTTGTGGACTTTAATTTGGGGTTTTACTATGTTAAGTTTTATATCTGCTAGTATTAGGATGCAGTTTTTCCAAAACGATAACTGTTTTCAAAATATTACGTTTCCGCAAAATATCACAAAAGCTTTCGCAACTTCCTTGGTTTTCAAACATAACAACAAACTAATAATGTTCTAAAGTAATGACGTTTTTAAATAGTTAGTAATTTTAACAAAAAGGCTTTAACTTTTAGGCTTTTATCAACAAGAACGAGTTCTCAAAAAGACACTCCAATGTGACACCGCCAGATTCGGTCGTAATGTATAGGTCAGATTTAAGGGTGTTACATTTAGTAGTATCAGAGCCAAGTTACAAAACTCAGCTGTAGAATGGGTTTTTAGTTTTTGGATATTTAAAGTTGTTTACAAGTGATTTAAAGTATTTGAAACAATTTTTCTAATTGTATCGCACACCGAGTCTTCAACACTGGTTCTGTAAGTCATACTGAAGCACTTAAATTTAGGTTTTGTGTTTATTTGATATATGTATTGGTAATGTGGAGAACTGATATAGATTCTAAGGATAAGCAAGTTCTACCAACTACGGGTGCTGATAACCCGGAGCTTGGTACTGAGGCACTAACTTGAATAGTAAGGGGAGTGCTAGAAGAGGTGTTCGAGGCCAGAGTTAAGGAGATGGGTGAAACGCTTCAGTCTAGGTGCTTGGATTGTAAGAAGAAGAGGGATCACAGTTCTCTGGGGCTGGAGCCTCATTCAGTGAAACATGTTAAGACGCATCCGAACCTGCCGGCTTGCGAGTACTATAAGAGATATCATCCGGGTGAATGCCAGAGGAATACATGAGTATGCCTCAGATACGGATCTAAGGAGCATCGAGTTCGGGATTGCTCGATCCCTTTTAAGTCAGGTATGTTTTGTTTAGGTGTGATAATTTGCCTATAGAAATTGTTTACATATGAATCTATCCACTCTGATGGATAGATGTTTTAGAAGTGTGTTAGTATTATTAGGATCAGAGTACGCAGCGGAAGCGTAGTGGTGTAGTCTAGTTTGTGCAACTGTTCGAATAATTGGAAATTTTGAGGATGAAATTTCTTTTAGGAGGGGTGAATTATAACACCCTGAATTTGGGCCTAGATGTATTGGGCCTTGAGGAAGGGAACAGTTGGGAGATGGCACATAGGTGTTTAGTTGTGCAAGATAGTGACATCAAAAATAGCCTGTTTGAGTGGCTTAGGAGTGTTTGGGAGTGTTGGAGAAGTCTTGGGTTCAAACCTAGGCTTTAGCAAAAATTTTATTTTTAATGCATAAAACCCTGAATGATGGAATGTAGGCCTTATAAATTATTATGGTTAAAATGTAAAACAAAGAGAGCTAGTGGTCTAGTGGTAAAGTGGCGTGTTGTGTATTGGGAGGTCTGAGGTTCAAGGCTGGGCGTGCGTAATGGTGTGTTTATTTTTCTGCTTGCTAGTAAGGTGGTAGAGTTCAAGTGAAAGACTGCTAATGGGAGTTTGAACTGGTCATAGAGTAAATGAAGGAGGAAAAATGGGGATTTGGATAGGATGGGTTGTTTAGTTGTTGAGGAAAAATAGGAGATTGGTAGGGAGGTAGTCTTTGTACCGAACATGGACTTTTGTGGTAGAGAATTCGGCTAGGAGGGGGAATTTATGAGCATTAACGATTTTGGTGGTGTCCTTTTGACATTTGTTATTTTTAGTTTGTGGTGGTTTTAACATCTAGTTTTGGCATTCTTTTGCTTTCGGGATTGGGGATCTCTCGCATCTATCTTTTCTTTGTTTTTGAGTGGCTTCGTTTCCATTTTCCTTTCTTAGACAAATAGGTACCTAGCCTTTTTGTGCAAAAGTCGAATATTGTTTTTCTTTCTTTTTTTCTGGGCCTAATCAAACACTCTTTTTTCCTTCTGCAATCTCTTCACACTTTTGGCCAAAACTCTGCTTTTCTAGTTCTCTTCACTTTCTCCTCTTCTTTCCCTTCCTTCCTAAATCTGGCTAAATATAGCATTGCTCATTTTCCCTTTGTTATTTGGTTTGGCAAGTTCTCTTCTTTGAGTTACTTTCACTCTCTGTTGATCCTCTCCCTTTTTTGTCTCATTAACTCACTTTTAGTTTGACAACTGGCTCCCGACAAGCGGTATGTGTTCAAGTTGTGCTCTTTTGCATTTATTATAATCCGAATGCTCTCTTCTTCTTGTGCTCTGCTAGCGGATTTTTGATCTCTTCCTTGTGATGTGTTATTCGTTGGGTCTCTAGGGTTTCTTGGGGAGTGAAGGTGTACAAGTGTTTTTGAAGCAACTTAAACCTTTTCCTCCATAATTCGATTAAGGTAAACATGTTATTTTGCGTATTTGGGGGTAGGCTGAGTACCTTCTGTGATTCCATAGGTAATATGTGTGGGTTTTAGCCACGAATTTTGTACAATTCGATTTGGTTTAATTCACTCTCAATGCAGATAATCATCTAGGAGCGTGCAATCATTTCTTGCTAGTGGTTTAAAAGTATTAAGCCATATTTCATTCATTCAGGTAACAATAGTAAGTAATATTTTGATTAGGTTTCGGGTAGTGTCTCTTTCAATTCGGGTGTTAAATATTTAACCGAAGCTTCTGTTGTATTCAGTCGGAGTGCACGTGGGCTAGTTTACTCATTATCACGAACAAGTGTGTAACTATATACTATATATGATAATTGGCTAAAAAGCCGGAAGTGTGTGTACTAACACCACTTTGACTGTTGATCGGCAGAAGCTAAAAAGTCGAAACTTCATCATTTGATGCCACACGAGCGCGCAATCGCACGTGCGGTGAATCAAGCCCACGAGCATGGGTGTTAGCCAGAAGAGGCTGCCATGAGTGTTCTCATGGGTTTGGGCCGTTGTAGGCCACGTTGGGCCAAAATGGGCCGTTTGGGCCCAATATGCTTGTGGGCCCAACACGGATAAAATGTACATCATATGGTAGGTAATGGGCTGGACTGTGTAGTTGCATGATCGTAGTTTTTTTTAGCCAGATAGGCCACACGAGCCTATGGGCCCACTTGGGCCGTATAATGGGCCTTGGGCCCAGTTGCACTGTTATGACTGTTAGGGTGCACATGATGATCGTAGACCTTCTGTTGGGTCAGTAGGTGAGAATGACCACAATACCCCTATAGGGAAGAATGACCGTAATACCCCTATAGGGCAAAATGACTGTAATACCCTTATAGGGTAGACTGACCTTAATACCCCTATTGTAACACCCTAATTTTTTGCCTAGAAGTATTGGGTCTTGAGTAAGGGAACAATTAGGAAACTGTGCATAAAAGTTTATGTGGGCTAGGAAATGACACAATTATATGTTTGCTCAAATCGTTAAGGGTCCTGAGAAGCGTTGGAAAAGTCCTAGGTTCAAACTTGGGCTTTAGCAAAAATTTTGGAAAAAAAAGAATTAAACCCTGGATACGTAGAAGTAGGCCTTTTAAACTATTTTGTTAAAGAAATGACATAAAGAAGCATGTGGTCTAGTGGTTGTGGCGTCATTAAGGTTGCAAGGGAGCAAGGGTTTAAGTATTGGCTCTTGTAATTTATTTTGTTTTTCTTTTGAAGGAACCTGGACTTTGGTCTATAGACTTTATAAGTAATTGTGGACAAAATGGGACACAAAGAGAGCTTGTGGCTTGGTGGCAAAGTGGCGTATGGAGCATATAAGAGGGAAAGGGTTCGAATCCCACTGCAGGCAATAGACTTCTATTTTGCTACATGGGGGTAGCAAGTGGTTGTATTGGATTCAAATTCTATGGAGTTGTTGTGGATTTGGTAAAATGAGGAGTGTATCATGGGATAAGATGTGGTTGTTGAGAAGTTGGAGGAGGAAGAGATGGAGGAAATCGGGGAATTTGAACTAGGGAGAGAGCTGGGGCTGATTGGGCAGTTTGAATGTGCAAATTTGGCTAGGAATGTTCCTTAGGTGCCAATTCAATTTTTTTGCTTTTGGGGAGTGAGTTGTCGATGTGACAGCCCTATTTTGGCCCTAATTAGAAAAGTGGTTTCGGGACCACGAAACCGAGTCAGAAAATTTTTAAAATATTATTTTCTGTGTTTATATTATGCGAATTGACATATGTAAAAGTTTGGTATTTTAATTCTACCGTTTGGATGCTAATTTATTAATTAAGGACTTAATTGCATAAAGGAAAAATTAGATGGTTAATGTGTAAGTGCCGAATTGTGGATGTTCTTTTAATATGAAGGGTTTAAAATGCAATTAGACCAAGCATAAATTGCATGGACATATTCGGCCATGAGATAGTGGAGAAGCAATGATTTTATCAAGGCTAGTGTGGTAATTCAATAATTAAACACATGCATGTAATAGTAAAACATAACATGAATGCTTATTCTCTCTTGTTTTTACCAAAACTAAAGAAAAGAAAATAGAAACAGATCAAGGGCATTCGGCCATGGTAATAGCTTGATTAAGGTATAATTTCTATGTAGTTTTCTTTAAATTCTATGAAATTGAGTTAGTTATTAGGTTCTTTTCATAACCCATGTATCAATTTTTAAGTCTATGGCAAAATACTCATTCGGTCATTTGAGTTATGCATAAGATTGTTGGTATTTTGATGATTTTAATATGAGAAATGATTATAAGATGAGTATGAGCTTGTTAAATTTTGGTAAATAAGACTTTATGGACTAAATGGTATTCGGCTATGGTGTATATGCATGAAGAATCGGTGTTGGACGTTTTAAGTGTTATATACTTAAAAATTTAGTTCGAAGTTTGATAAATTTTGTTAAGGGTGAATTTAAGAGCTATGTGCATTCGGTCATTGTAGATATGTACAAGTTTGATGATGTTTTGATGTGTTAAAAATGAGAGATGGTTGAAGGATATATATATATATATATATTCGATCATAAAGGAAATTAAGTTGAATTTGATTGTGGTTTTAGTTGATTAGAGAAATTAATAGAATGAAGAGTTAGAAGGACCTATATGTTAAGATATCATTTTCGTTTTAAAAGTACTGTGGATAAACTCATTTATGTTAATTTATAAGCACTTGGATTGATTTGTAAAGATTTGGGTATGCTAGGGAGTATTCGGCTAAAGTACAATAGGTAGAATGTTGAATAATTATTTATTCAAGATGATAGGACCGAATTGTTATTGTTCGGTTTTGTAAGGGTTGTTATGTAATTTTGTACTAGTTATATTGTGATTTGGTAGATTTGGTATCATGAAATTAATTCGTGTATTATATTGAATGGAAGATTGTAATAAGTACATTTGACCTAAATGTTTCTTTGATAAATGTGTATTTAGTTTGTTGTTCATGAATATAGGATTTAATGTAAACTAATTTTGGGGATTAAAAAGCCGAATGTGAATATTTGTAGGGATTAAATCGGTAAATGGTCTAAATGTTCAATTGGGATTTAATTGCATAAATCAATGTTGTTTAAATTTTGTATATGTGATATATTTGAATGAAAACAATTTGGTTAAGTGATTAAAGAAGTTAATTTGTTTAATTTAGCTCAAGAACAAAAGGAATCGATTTCGGATAAGGGGAAGGCAAAAATAATCGAATAGCCATTTTGTAATCATTCGACAACATCCGAGGTAAGTTTTAAGTGATTAAACAAAGGTTATATCCGATTATAATATGATATATTATGTGAATTAAGTATAATATATGTATATGGCCGAATGGCAAAGATGAAATGATGGTGAGTTTGCATTATGCTTATATGGTCGAATGGCAAAGATGAAATGATGGTGAGTTTGCATTATGCTTATATGGCCGAATGGCAAAGATGAAATTATGGTGAGTTTGCATTATGTTTATATGGCCGAATGGCAAATTTTAAAATGAAGGTAAATTTGTGACATGCTTTTGTGACCGTATGATACGTGTGAAATGAATGTGAATGAGATGATATGCATAAACTAACGAATGAGAAGTATGAAATGGAAACAATGTGGTTGGTATATGCTTATATGTGAATAATGCTAATGTTTTTAATATTGTGTTTGTATTATATGGATACTAAAAGAATATGATTCGATGTGTATGGAATTTCAGGAATTGATTAAAATTACTGTATTATTTGGGCCTCTGGCCTAACAAGCTATAAGCTGGTGTTTATCATTAGGCTTTGAGCCTAGCAGGCATAATGCCATTGAATGTGTTTCAGACCAAAAGTCCAGCAGGCCTTGTGCCAGTGATGAATTCAGGCTCTTGCCTAGCAAGTTTTAATACTGGTGATCTATTTTAAGTTTATGATTGAAAGCTTTCCAATAATTGCGGACATTGAGTGATAGGAATTGAATTATATGAAGTATTATAGATTCGGCTACAAAGGTAAGTATATATATTGACCTATAATATACTTGTGTAGTCAACCCTTAAATGAAGTTAACTTAAATGTGTATATTCGGCTTTGTTATAGATGCATTAAGCTTTAATGCTTGTGGGGCGAGATTATCTTGTATGAAGTGATATGGAAGTTACATTGAATATATGATTTGGTTAATATGATACAAGGTTGAGTAAAGTTACAAGTATCATATGAGGTTTCGGTTACCTATGACATTCGGTTTAGGTATTTACCTTTTGTGATTGCATAAAATTTAAGATGGTAATATTTAATTATGTGGCATGTGTATTAATGATTTAAACGTTTAATTTACTTAAGACTTACTAAGCTAATTAGCCTATTTTAAGTGTCTTTGTTATTCTATTTTATAGATCTCGTTTGAAAGTACGAGTTCGGGGATTCATTATCGAAGTCATCCACACTATCGTCTTTCTGCGGTAACTTTCAAGATGTTTTCATTTCCAAACTTATGGCATGTATAAGCAGATATGTATTTTTTCTATTTTGGACTTGTATAATGTATGCCATGCCAATATGGCTTGGTCATTTTGAAAGTTGGGTTTCACCTTTAAATTTTGTATTAGTGAAGCTGGTTTAGTAAGAATGTGTGATGTTTTGATAAAGTTATAAAATTGTGTATATATATACATATATATATGTGAGAAATGGGTGGATATGAAGTGATTTTGGTGGTTGATGTATGTATTTAAATTTTATGCTTAGTTATGTGGTTTGCCAAGTTGAAAGTATGGTATGAATTATTTAGCTATGATTCAAACTTTGATATTACCTAAGTATTAAATTTCAGGTTTTAATTGTGATCATTAATACATAGCCGAATGAAATGTTGAGCAATAATTGTTTTAGACTACTTTCAAAATGATTAATGTTAGACCATTTGAGACATAGAAAAATCTTTATATCTTTGGGTGTGGTTGCATTCGGTTATGAACTTAAATTGATCATATGAACAATGTTTATTTCTAAAAGGGTTTTTAATAGTTGTATGCAAGTTTAGTATATGTTATTAATTATATGAATTCATAAGTTTGATAAGACTTATGTGGTTATGTGTTTTCCAAGTTCTTGTATGTATAATGTGGTAATACCTGCAACTCATTCTGGCGACGGATTAGGGTTACATGTGTTACAGTCAAATTCTTTTTACTTTTAGTGCTAGAATTGCCTTGTTACCACTTTCATTTCTTTGTCATTTTAATTTTGGCATTTTGGGAAACAGGTTAGTGTTGTTGATTTTACTTTTTGGGATTGTTCTCTTTTCTTTAATCAAAACTGAATAGTACTTCTCTCTTGCCTCTCTAGTTCTTTTTCTCCATTTTTTTTTATTCTCTTCTCTATTGACCATTCCTTCACAGTCTTAGCCGAATTTTTACATTTCTTTCCTCTCTCAACATTGAACCGTTACACCTTTCTTCTTCCTCTCTTATTCTCTTCATTTTACCTTCATAACCGAACCTAATATATTTCCTCTCTTGACTCTTCTTTAGCCGAAGTTACATTTCTCTGCTAATCAATCTCTCTTGATGGAATCCAACCTTCTCCACTCTTATCTGGTCACTTTGTTATTGACGTTTTGAATCGACTTTTGCAAGTGGGTCTGGTATTCGGTAAGCGCTCATATTCTGCACTTCTTAGTAAACCGTTCTCATTCCCTTTTCTTTTGTCAAAACCATGCTTCTTTTGTCTCTGTAGTTTTATATTCACAGAGTAAGTTACAACCATGATCGATTTTGCCTGATAAGTCCTCTCTTTAAAAGCAGTTTATCGTTAAGGAAAGTGTTGTCAGTTTCAAGCCTTCGATCGAAAAGGGCAGGCTGTAGTTCTTGCGACTGGGTTAAGTGTTATTATCTATATGGGTTTGAGGTTGATGAACTCTAGTATGATTAAAGCTGACTTTGAATCATGTCAGAATGTAGGCTCGGTGTTTGAAAGTTAATCGTTCATGCTGCAAAAAGGTGTGTATTCACACCATTATTTAACTGTGAATCGGCAAAAGTCGAAAGGCCGAATGCCGAAATCTTGGCATTCGAGGCCCCACAAGCGTGTAAGTGCATGTGAGGCGAACCGAGATCAAAAAATGGGTGATAGGCAGTAAAGGCCACCACGGGTGTCCTCAAAGTCTTGGGCCAAAATGGGCCGTGTGGGCCCAATTGGCTCGTGGGCCCCACACGGACAAAATTCTTGATAAGTGGTAAATATTGAACTGGGCCTTGTAAATCACATGGCCATGGTTGATTTGGGCCAAAATAGGTCGAATGGGCTCGATGGGTCTTGGGCTTGTTGGTGTAAATCTGACATTTAGGTGGAAAATAGTGAGGCTTATCATGTCGCTTACATGGCATATGCTGTTCTGGGCCTTACTGGGCTGAAATGGGTCGTGTGGGCTTAATGGGCTTTTAGGCCCCACACAGATAAAATTCATGTTATGTAACACCCCAAACCTAGCCTGGACGTTATGGTCGAATCTGTTAGTGTGACATTGAAGGGTGGGTCGTTCAAATCGATGTTGTTGGTGTACTTTAGTTTTAAACGAAAAACCTTTGAGCCTTGTTTAATTGTGAGTTTGAAATAAATCTTTGTTATTTGAAAAACGCAACTTATATATCCATTATTAGATTCCCAAATCTCAGTTAAAAGTGGAAGCTCATTCTTTATAAATCGTCAGGTTTTAAGTATGGTTTGAAAATTATCATTTTAAGTTTCTTTTGGAAAAACAAGTTTTAAATTTGGAAATGAAGCAATTAAAAAAAATAAACCCAAATCAAATCAGAGGATAATGGCCTTATTACATCAACTCAAAAGAAAGTAATTGAAAATACTATAAAATGAAATTCTGGAATCTAAACTGCTCGCTATGTGGCTACCTCCGAGTCCTCCCAAACATCGAGCCGCCTACTGAGGATCACCTAAAAAATTAAAAAGAGGGGGTGAGTTTACAAAAACTCAGTGTGCACAACCCTTGCCAATCATACTGTACGCATTTCTCAATTTGGGCCTAAGCCCACTACAATAACAGTGGCGTTTGGACCTTAGTCCATAATAGCCTCAGTTGGGCCAGAGCCCGTATCACAATCATAGTCAACGTATGCAATGCACATATATCCAGTCCAAGCCTACACTCCGTGTCCCTTCCAACCCTACACTCCTGTGGGGATTTAATGGACCCACCCATCCCTACACTCCCAATGTAGCACTGGTTGTGGCACTAACAATGTCGTAGCAGAGCTGCCAATCACTTAATCGACTTAAAGCCATTGGTCGGTCCACAGTCGTCTCAGGCGACTCGTGCGACCTCCCCCGTATAGATCTATAGTCGTCTTAAGTGAGCCGTGCGACCATAACAAATCAATCACTTCCTCCAACAATGTTCCCATCCCCATGCAACATAATATCACATGAATGCAAACATATCAAAACATGGCATACAAAATCAATCATATAGCATATAGGGGCATTTTAGTCATTTTGCCCTTTAGGGGCATGATGGTCATTTATCACTATAGCCCAAAGGCCTAATATGTGGCCCAAGTGGGGCCCACACTCTCATGTGACACACTGAGCCCAAATCTGCCCTTGGCCATGTGGACAACATGACCGGCTCGTTATTTCGTAACCATCCATGAATTTCACTCAGGATAGCCCAGGGCCCATCGGACCCCTATGGCCCATTTCGACCTAGTTGGCCAGAAAGCGGCCCAAGTTCATAAGATCACTCATGGGGCCTTTGTCATTGAATCGATCCGTCCACACGAGTGTTCACGCACTTGTGTGGTTACTGTGGCCAAACTTTCGGCATTTCGGCATTTTGACTTTTGCCGATCTATAGTGTGTACAGTGTGTGTACACACCTGATTTATGAAGACTCGTTATGAATCCCTAGCACAACTCCTACATCAGTCAAAGTCAACTATTAATCACTTGATCGATACCTTTATCCCTCTTATCCTAAGCAAAAGTCGAAACCACAAAAATACTTAGCTTAAACGATGTAGCTTGCTAGATCCTTCCCAATCTATTAGCTATGATCGCTTCCTTTGACTAGATCTGCGTTACCAACACGTAGCTTATGAGGTAGTAGGACATGTGGTTAGATCCACAATTATGTGCTTCTAAAGCCATCAAAGTATTCAACCCTTAACTTAAAAAAATAGGAGAAGATCTCTTACCTTGGTTGAAACTTGGAGTAGGAAATCGACTATTACTAACCACTTGTCCTTTGCTTACACGTCGAGCGAGCCTAGGAACCAATCAACGTTGGATCAAGAAAAGAGAGGGAAGATTTGACATAACGAAAAAGTAGCCATACTAGCAACAAAAATCCATTTAAGAAATCACCAACCTTACACTTACTCTTAGCAAAAGGAGAGGCAAAGAAATGACAACACTGAGAGAAAAGAAGTGAGAACAGATTCAGCAATAGATGAGAAAATAAGGTACTCGGCTTATACACACTTTTAACCTAAAACTAATAGTGTCAAACCAAAAGAGAAGATTCGGCTTAAAGGAGATAGTGTTGAGAAAAAGAAGATATTCAGCTATGAGAAATAAATGGAGAGAAGTAGAAAAGAAATGATGTAGAAGAGAGCCAGGGTTTAGAAGAGAAAAAGGAACAATAATCGGTACAAGAAATAGGCCAAAGGTATTATGGACAATAAATGCCCGAAATGGTACCCTCACAATTCGGCTAATCACAAAGAAGTAGAAAAAAAAAACAAAATAAAATGTACAAGAAGCAAAGAAGTCACTTGGCAGAAATGGCTCCCAAAGGCCAAAACCCAAAAGAAATATTCTCAAATGCCTTAAAAATCAAATGTACACCACTCAAGACCCTTTTGTAGAAATTGACTTCCCCAAATGCCAAAAATGAACAACAAACGACATTTACCCTACCCTATGCCGAATTTGCCTTCCCACAATTCCCAAATTGGCTCCATCTCTCCACAACCAAATCCTCTAAATTTTCTCCAAGATTTGCTCCATGATCCCTCCTTAAATTTCTCATATGACCAATTCAAACTCTCCCATTCAAAGTTCAACTTCAGCCCAACTACTGGCTGTCCAAAGGTGCAAAATAAATTCTCAATGAAGTACCATACCAGCACTCAAACCTTGGACCTCCCTGCCTCTCTATGGCGCCACGTCCATGCCCCCTATGTGGCACCACTATGCCACTAGACCACTTGTCACCTAGTGTCTTATTTACATCCCATCTATTTAAAAGTCATACCCCTTGAGGTCAGGGTTCCACTAGCACTAAAAATAATTTTTTTCCCCGTGCCTAGGCTTGATCTTAAGACTTCCTAGAAACCTCCTAACACTCCAAAATCACTTAACCAATAGTGCCAGAACGCCATTTGTGTCATTTTCTTGCTTACTTAAAAAAAATTTATGAGACCCAAAGCTCAAGGCCCAATTCATCTAGGCCCAAATTTTGGTGTGTTACATGTTATGTGGTAATTTTCGGATTGGGCTATGACATTTTGCATATATGACATACTGCATGAGGGTTGGGATTCTGTTATGGAGGAAGTTTTGTGCTAGTGGGTTTGCCACATATTTCTGTTATTAGTTACTTCGCCACGTATTCTGATCTGGTGGCTCCGTCACGTTTTTTGTTATTAGCAACCAGGCTGTGTTATTGGTGTGTTGGCTGGGTGGGTCGATTTAATCCCCACATGGTGTGTTGGATGGTACGGGTGGTCAGTTGGATGGATTGGGTTGGGTTGGGTTACATATCTATTTTGTTCTGTTTCTGTATGGTCTAAGGCCCACCTGATTCTATTGATGGGCTCTGGCCCAGTCTGATACTATATTCTGTATGACTGATTGCTTTCTAATTAAGGGATTACTCACTGAGTTTTCATAAACTCACCCTTCTAACTAACTGTGCAGGTAATCCCCAGCGTTAGGAGGATCGGTGCTGCGAGGGACTCGGAGGTGGCCACACGATCACTGATGTTTTGCTTTAGACTTAATTGTTTAAATTCCATTTTGGGCTATTGTTTTGTAATAAGGCCATATGTGGCTTACTTTTTCATTGAGTTTCTACTTTTTCTATTTTAAATTTGCTATTTAGGAAAGGCTAGATTTTCAAGATAGTAACTGTTTTCAAAAACATACGTTTTAAACTTCTTTACTTCAAATTAGCTTCCGCAACTATAAAAGATTTTCAGCAAGATTAATAATGTTTTTAGAGGTGATGAACTTTTCAATGAACCACGTTTTGAAATTCAACGAACACAAACTTAGTCTTTACACAAGTTCTTAAATATCAAGAAGGGTTTCAATGAGAACATGGTTTTTGAAAAGCACTTCAATGTGACACGCCAGATTCGGGCCTAACTTCTAGGCAAAATGACCGTAATACCCTTATAGGGCAAAATGGCCGTAATACCCTTATAGGGCAGAATGACCGTAATACCCTTATAGGGCAGGATGACCATAATTCCCCTATAGGGCAGAATGACTGTGATACCCCTATAGGGCAGAATGATTATAATACCCCTATAGTGCAGAATGATTGTAATACCCTTGTAGGATAAATGATCGTAATACCCTTGTAGGGCAGAATGACCGTAATACCCTTATAGGGCAGAATGACCGTAATACCCTTATAGGGCAGAATGACCGTAATAGCCCTATAGGGTAGAATGACCGTAATACCCTGTAGAATGACCGTAATACCCCTATAAGGCAGAATAACTGTAATACCCCTGTAGGGCAGAATGATTGTAATACCCTTGTAAGGTAGAATGACCGTAAAACCCTTGTAGGATGAATGATCGTAATACCCTTGTAGGGTAGAATGATCGTAATACCCTTATAGGGCAGAATGACCGTAATACCCTTATAGGGCAGAATGACCGTATTACCCTTATAGGGCAGAATAACCGTAATACCCTTATAAGGCAGAATAACCATAATACTCTTGTAGGGCAGAATGACCATAATACACTTATAGGGTAGAATAACCGTAATACCCTTATAGGGTAGAATGACCATAATACCCTTATAGGGTAGCATGACCGTAATACCCTTATAGGGTAGAATGACTGTAATACCTGTGTAGGGCTGAATGACCGTAAAACGCTTGAACGGCAGAATGAATGAATTACCCCTGGATGGTAAAATTGTCAAATTATCCCTGGAGGGTAAAATGATCGAATTACCCCTAAAGGGTAAAATTACCGAATTATCCCTAAGTGTAAAATTACCAAATTACCCCTGGAGGGTAAAATTACCAAATTACCTCTGGAGGGTAAAATTACTAAATTACCCCTGGAGGGTAAAATTATCAAATTACCCCTAAAGGGTAAAATTACTGAATTACCCCTGTAAGGTAAAAAGACGATAATACCCCTGCCCTTATGTGATGTTTGATTGATTGAGCTTGTTATGTGATTTTTATGTGTTTTGCATACATGCACGACATACTGCATGGGTTGGGATAATGATATGGAGGAAATACTGATCTATAGGGTCACACGAGTCACATGAGATGACTGTGGACCCACCAAAGGCTTAAAGCCTTATATTTGTACTAATCTATTAAGGTTGTACGGGTCGCACGAGACAATTATGGACCGACCGATGGCTTTGTGTCATACCTACTATTAATGGCTTAGTGTCGTTCATTTTACCAATGGCTGGTGCCACGCGTATTATCGATGGCTTAGTGCTGTCCATTCTATCGATGGCTTTATGCCACGCATATTATCGATGGCTTAGTACTCTATATTTTACCGATGGCTTTGTGCCACGCATACTATTGATGGCTTTAAGCCGCTACCACTAATGGCTATGTGCCACTATTGACAGCTTGTGCCGCTACTGACGGCTCTATGCCATCCTGATCATGGCTCTATGCCATCTTATTTATGGCTCTTTGCCATCCTGTTTATCGTTTATAACCATTCTGTTTATAGCTTTGGGCCATTTTGTTTACAAGCAGCATTGCTGCGATTCTAGTTAGTGCCGCAACTGGTGCTAACTCTTGGTGTATTGGTTAGGTGGGTCGATTTTATCCCCATAGTAAGTGCAGGGTTAGACGGAGGCAAGTGTAGGATTAGATGGGATAACATGCATCATGCATCATGCATCATACATATTGCATACTAAATTATTTCTATAATGGGCTAAGGCCCATCTGTTACTATCTGCTATAATGGGCTTAGGCCCAGATTGTTACTATATTTTTGTATGAATGACTGTTGTTTTTATGTAGTAAGGGATTACATACTGAGTTTTCATAAGCTCACCCCTTTTTTAATTGTATAGGTAATCTCCAGCATTAGGTGGATCGGTACTGTGAGGGACTCAGAGATGGCCACTCAACTACTAATATTTTTCTGTTTTGTTTATTTATTAATAAGTACTTTACTTTTTGTTTGGTTTGTAATAAGGCCTCTCTTAAACTTTTGGACTATAATTTGGGGTTTTACTATGTTGAGTTTTATATCTGCTAGTAGTTGGATGTGTTTTTCCAAAACCATAACTATTTTCAAAATCGTAAAATATCACAAAAGCTTCCGCAACTTTCTTGGTTTTCAAACATAACAACAAACTAATAATTTTTTAAAGTAATGACATTTTTAAATAGTTAGTAATGTTAACAAAGAGGCTTTAACTTTCGGGCTTTTATCAACAAGAATGAGTTTTCAAAAAGACACTCCAATGTGACACCGCTAGATTCGACCGTAATGTCTAGGCCGGATTTGGAGGTTACACACTGTATCAAATTTAGCTCCTTTTGAGATAAAAAATACTTGAGACTTTTATGATTGGTATAAATATAGCATTTCTCACTATATAACTTCTTCATATCATTAATGCAAAAATCACAGTAGGTAGTTCCAAATCATGCGTCGGGTAATTACGTTCATGCAGTTTCAATTGTTGAGATGCATAAGCGACCACCTTTCTATCTTGCAGAAAAACACACTTGAAACCATTCAAAGAAGCACCGCTATAAATAACAAAATCCTTTCCCGAATCTGGCAAAGTTAAAACTAGTGCTTGAGTTAACTTTTTCTTCAATTTCTTAAAACTTTCCTCGCACTGATCATCCCAAACAAACGAAACATTCTTTTACAACAACTTTGTTATTGGCAAAGCTATCTTTGAGAATCCATTTGCAAATCTTCGATAGTAACCAGCTAGTCCAAGGAAACTACGTACCTCTGACATATTCCTCGGTGATTTCCACTAAACAATCGCCTCAATCTTCTTTGGATCAATTCTGATTCCATCTACTGAAACAACATGTCCCAAGAAACAAGCTCTGATAACCAGAATTCACATTTGCTAAGCTTCCTATATAATTGTTTCTTCCGTAATACTTGTAAAACAATTTTAAGATACTGCTCATGTTTAGATTTAGACTTTAAATAAACCAGAATATCATCAATGAAGACCACCACAAACTTGTAACGCCCTAAATTTGGGACTAGTAGGAACGGGCCTTGTGCATGGGAGCCATTAGAAGGCTCCACATAAAAGTTTATATGTGCAAGAAATACCACAATTGTGTGTTTGGTGGATTGATGAAGTGAATTGGGAGTTTTTAGGAATACTTGAGAAATCCTAGTTTCAAGCCTTGGCTTTTGGCAAATTTTTTATTTTGCTCTTAAGTGAACCTTGGCTTTAGCAGGTAGGCTTTATAAATGATTGTGGTGGAAATGCGACACAAGATGAGCTTGTGATCTAGTGGTTGTGGCGTCATTAAGGTGGCAAGGGATCTTGAGTTTGAGTCACTTTGTGCTTAAGGTATATTTATTTTGCTCTCTTGTCATATGAGAAGCAGAATATAACTCAAACTCTATTGGTAGGTGAGTTTGACTTGGTCTTGAAAGAGTGGAGTGGATCAAGGGATTTAGAAAGGAGTTTGAATTAGTGATTGAGTAGAATAATGTGGAGAGATTTTAGGAGAGAGATAAGGGGGAGAAAAAAATAGAGTTTGAAGTTGAGTGAAGTTGTGCCAAGTTTGGGTGTTGTGGATAGGGACTTTTAGCTGTGTAGTTTTTCCTTAGGATTTTCAGTTTTGTCTACTTTTTTGGGCTCTTTTCTCTCTTTTTTGGGAACTACTTTTTTTCCTTGATCTTTGTTGCCTATGATTTTACTGCTTTCTCCAAATCTTTTTCCCCTGGTCTGTCTTTCCCTCACAACTCCTCTCAAACAGTTTTCCTTTAGGCCGAATACTTATCTCTTCCCTATCTCTCTGACCACTTCTATTTTAGTCTGGGTGATCGAGTTTCCCATTTCTCCTTTTCTTCTTGGGAGCAATTTATTATTTGCTGGTCGAATAGTGCTCATTTTTCCGTGTGTGCCGACACTTCTTTTGGCTTTTGCTTCTTATTTGTTGGTCTTGGTGGTAAGTGCTACTCATTTGACTTTGTCTAGTTTATTCTTTTTTCTCTTTGTCGTATCTATGGTTCCCTTTTAACACTGTGTTTTTTTGAATGTTGCTAAGGGGTTCGATCTCTTTAGTCAAGGGATAAGGCTGATTGTTCTTTCTCGACAAGTGATCGTGGTAAGCGCTTAAAGTTCTAGATATGTCTATGTTGGGTTTAGATTCTTATGAATTGATTAACTATTTGGGTGAAGGATAGAGCTTTGGGGAGGTTGTGTTAGTTTTGGTTCAAGAAGGGGGTGCTGGGACTGTTCAATTGGTAAGTACTAATGAATAGGGTTAAGTATCTCTTCTTGTAAGGTTTTTTTGTGATTGGGTATTAAAGAGGAAGATGTTTTACATAATTGCCAATTGGCTAATGGAATGTTTTGAATGGATATAGGTTTGTGGTTGTAGACTTCGATGCGACTCATAATCAGGTGTCTAACTTTGTGCTCTGTGGATGATCGGCTGAAAAGCTGAAAGTGTGTATTCACACTGTACTAATTGTAGATCGGTAGAAGCCGAAATGTTGAAATGGGCCGAATAGGCCTGATGGGCCCGTAGTCCTGCTTGTGTAAATCTAACTGCTAGGTGGGAAATGGTTGGGCTTGTCATGTCGCGTACATGGCATAGGCCATTCTGGGCCACATTGGGCCAAATTGGGCCGTGTGGGCCCAATGGGCTTATAGGCCCACATGAATAAAATGTATGTTATGTGGTGAGTTTTGGACTAGGCTATGTCGTTCGTATAGCCGTGGTTAGTTCTGGGCTAAATAGGTCACACGAGCGTGTGGGCCCACTTGGGTCGAGTAATAGGCCTTAGGCCCATTTTCATCGTTATGTCAATTTAGGTTATTTAGGTCACTTGAGGCGACTGTAGACCTTCCAAGAGGTTGATTGTTTGTACCAAGACCTCAGAGGGTAAAATAACCAAATGAAGGGTAAAATGATTGTTTTGCCGATTGAGGGTAAATAATCGACTTGTGCTATGATTGGACTAATTTCACTGTGATTGTATGACTATGATTGGACTAATTTGACTGCGATTGTATGACCAATTAAGAACATGACATTTTGCATACATGATATATTGCATAAGGGTTGGGATATTGTACGGAGGAAGATTTGATCTGTTAGGGTCACACAGGTTGCCCAAGACGACTGTGGACCCACCAAAGGCTTAAAAGTCGTACATTCGCATTGATCTGATAAGGTTGCATGGGTCACCCAAGACGACTGTGGACTAATCGATGGCTTAGTGTCGATCATTTTTCTTCGATGGCTTTGTGCCATACAGACTATCGATGGCTAAGTGTCGATCATTTTTCCGATGGCTTTGTGCCACGCACATTATCGATGGCTTAGTGTTGTCTATTCTATTGATGGCTTTGTGCTACGCATATTATTATGGCTCTGTGCCATCCTGTTTTTTGTTTGTAACCATTCTATTTATGGCTTCTAGCCATTTTGATTTCAGGCAGCATTGCTGGGATTCTAGTTAGTGCCACAACCGGTGCTAACTCTTGGTGTGTTGGTTGGGTGGGTTAATTTTATCGCCAAAGTAAGTGTAGGGTTGGACGGAGGCAAGTGCAGGATTGGATGGGGTTAACACATAACATGCATCATACATCATTCATTATGATTCTGTTTTGATATAGGCTTGGCCCAATTGACTCTACAATGGGTTGTGACCCAAATGATAATGTATTAGGCTTTGGCCCATGAACTGGACTGTTCTATTTATGACTAGGGCTCAAGCCCAGATTGTGTCTTATTTCCATTGTTCTGACTGACTATTTTTATATAGTAGAGGATTACACACTAAGTTTTCTTAAACTCACCCCATTTTTAATTATGTAGGTAATTCCCAACGTTAGGTGGATCGGTGCTACAAAGGACTCGAAGATGGCCACACAACTGCTTATGTTTTTTTCTGTTTTGTTTATTTACTTATAAGTACTTTATTTTGGTTTGGCTTGTAATAAGGCCTCTCTTAAACTTTTGGACTTTAATTTAGGATTTTACTATTTTAAGCTTTATATCTGCTAGTATTAGGACGCGGTTTTTCCAAAATGACAACTGTTTTCAAAATATCACGTTTTTGCAAAATATAGCAAAAGCTTTCGCAACTTCCTTGGTTTTCAAACATAACAACAAACTAATAATTTTTTAAAGTAATGACATTTTTAAATGGTTAGTAATGTACACAAAGAGGCCTTAACTTTCAAACGGGCTTTTATCAATAAGAACGAGTTTTCAAAAAGACACTACAATGTTACATCGACAGATTTGGTCGTAACGTCTAGGCCGAGTTTAGGGGTGTTACAAAACTGATTTAGGTACGATTGAAAAACACGGTCCATAAGATCCATAAAAGCAGCTGGAGCATTTGTCAATTCGAAAGGCATAACTAAAAATTCATAATGGCCATACCTTGTACGAAATGCTATCTTCAGTACATCATTTTCTTTCACCTTCAACTGGTATCAATTCTTGATCATCACCTTATTCAATTGTCGATAATCAATACACAACCACATTGAACTACCTTTCTTTTTAACAAACAGCACTGGAACTCCCTATGGTGAAATACTAGGACGTCTAAATCCTCGATCCAGTAAATCCTATAATTGTACTTTCAATTCTTTTAGCTCGGTTGGTGACATACGATATGGGGCTATTGATATTGGAGCTGTACCAGGATAAACTTCAATTGCAAATTCAACTTCCCAGTCTGGTAGTAATCCCGGTAATTATTCAGGAAAAACATCAGGAAATTCACAAACAATTCAGATTTTACTTATTGACTTTCAATAGAATTTGAATTGATAACATAAGCTAGAAAAGTTGCACAACCCTGATAAAGAAGTTTACTAGCTTGAATCGCTGAAATAATACGAGTTGACCCACTGGTTCGAATACCATTCAGTTCAATCTTATTCCCATTTTCACTCTTAACCATAAATTTCTTTTTACTACAAGCTAAAATCACCCCGTGCTCAGATAGCCAATCCATTCCCAGAATTATATCAAAATCACCAAATGGCATTATCAACAAATCAACAGAGAAGATTTTATTCTGTATCATCAACGGGCATCTTCGACATACTTGATCCACTAACACAGTTTGCCCCAATGGACTAGACACCACTATTGGTACTCTAGACATTTCAGATTTTAAATTTCTCGACTCAACCAATTTTGTATTAATATATGAATGTAAAAATCCCGAATCTATTAAAGCATAAACAAATTCTGAATGTAATAAAAATATACCTGTCACCATATCATGAGCATCACCCTCTTCACGAGTCCGTACATCATAAGCTCGAGTAGGTACACTAGCCTCTAATTGTTGAGTAGCAACATCACTTCATCTTCTAGCTCCTCCACTAGAAACTGAACCACTTTGACTTGATCCTTGACCTCTAGAAGTAGGCACAGATCTATGAGATGTAATAGGTGCAACATTTTCATTTTTTAGCCAATTGCTAATAAAATGCTCAATATATCTGCAACAGAAACAACCCGAGTCAATTTCCAACACTTACTCCGATGCTTTTTCCCACAATGCTCACAATCTGGAATTTTAGCATCCCGAGATGGACCTCGTACACTACTAGTAGAAACTGTCATCTGCTTTCCACGATTTCTGTCACCCTTGTCAGATTTGAAACTCGATCTCCAACTACTAGGAGATTCTTTTGATTTTTTAAATTATAGGTTTGAACTAACAGCTCCAGAATGTTTCCCAATTGGATGAGTATTTTCAGGCCTTTTGTCAAGACCTAGAACTTGTTCAACCATCTTTGCCCTTTCAACTAAATCTATAAATTCAGTAATTCTATGAGATACCAGTTGTACCCTTAATTCATCACGTAAACCCTGTAGAAATTGCTTTTAATTGTCAGCTTCAATTGGCACAAATTTAGCTACATATATGCTAAGTCACGAGAATTCCCATTCATAATCAACTACTGACATCTCACCTTGTTTTAACATTAAAAACTCTTGCTTCTTCTCTTCAATATAAAACTCACCAACATATTTCTTCTGAAATTCACTTTGAAAGAAATCCCAATTTACATGTTCTATTGGTACATGTCGTATTACTGATTCCTATCAAACATATGCTTCTCCTTGTAGTAAAGAAACAACATATAACAAACTTTCTCGTGGAGTACACTTGAGTTGCTAAAGAATTCTTTTTGTAGATTCTATCCAATTTTTAGTTGTAGACAGATCAACTCCTTTTAAACCCAGAAATTCATTTGCACCATACTTACGGAGTTCTTAAATCAGGGCTAGTTGGGTAGTAAGAGAAAATGTCGTGGCAGATGCAGTTCCTGCTACTCGTTGAAGGGCATCAGCTATAACCTTAAGTAGATGTGAATCATCTCCCTCTCTAATATTACCTCGTTCAACATTAGGTGGTTGATTACCTATTCAGTTTACACTCAGTGTTACCGACTCTATGTCATCTAATTCACAGTCTCAAGTATACATTTCTTGATCAACATCATCGTTATATTCATCCGACATCTTTTTAACTATAAAATAAAAAATACATATATCAGCATCAAAATCCCGACTCAATTCGACTCAATCATGGCATGTACCTCTAGAATCATTTTCCTACCTCAATTTAGTCTGAGAATTGGCTAAATCTGCAAAGCTCTGATACCACTAAATGTAACACCCCCTAACCCTTACCCATCACCAGAACAGGGTTACAGAGCATTACCGAATTTTACAAATCAAATATAAATAATTAATATTTCAGTCAGCATACACACCATAAATTAATCATATTGTCCCCTTTTTGTCAAGTTTACCAACCCTGCAAATCTTGAACAATAAGCAACTCAAAATCCAATTGTTCAACCAATCCAAAACACAACTAAACACCCCTAAAACTTATCAAAATAGACATCCTAAATGCCTAATCAATGAATTATCATAGGTATCTTACTTACATAATCAAATCTGTCCAACATATCATTAATCAAACCAAATTCTAATTCATACCAAATTCAGCTTAAATCTTTAAACTATTGCATACTCACTTTTTATTAACTTACTTATACCATTTGATACCTCCATATGTCATACATATATTGTATATCAAGTGACTAATAACATCATATAACATTATTTACAACCATTTTTCAAAATGACATACATATAACAAGCTAGGTACATGCCATTTACCAAAAAGAAACATACGTCACCAGGTTTTGAGTTTGGGAGTGACTTTGGATGCTGAATCGACAATTTGACTTTAACCTAACTTGCGTATGGAAACAAACCGTACATTGAGTATAAACTCAATGCTATTTCTATAATCTGAATACTTATTAAATAAGAATTTATAATATTTATATATTTAAACACTCATAACCAAAATCATTCAAACAATTAATCAATTTCATAAAACATCATCCATAGCATTATCAATTCTCATCTCTTACAATTTCTGTAACACCCCAAACCCAGCCTAGACGTTATGGTCGAATCTGGCGATGTCACACTGAAGTGCTTTTCGAATACTTAATCTTATTGATAAAAACCCGTTTAAGGTTAAAGCCTCTATGATAATTTTCAAATCATCTTAATCATTTGTTAACCATTTTAAATCGTCTTTACTTTTAAAACATTGTTTGTTGCGGAAGCATTTCAACAGTATTGCGAAAACATGATGTTTTGAAAACAGTTATAGTTTTGGAAAATCACACTCTACTTCTAACAAATGTAAATCAAAATAAATAAAAACCCAATTGAAAGCTAGAAAATTGGAGAGGCCTTATTACACAAATAAAAACCCAGAACGAAATTTAACAGTAAGTAAAAGCCCAATAAAAGAAAACAGGAGCAGTAGTGTGGCCACCTCCGAGTCTCTCGCAGCACCGATTCGACTAACGCTGGGGATCACCTGTACAGTTAAACAACGGGGTGAGTTTATGAAAACACAATGTGTAATCCCCCAATATGTAGTTAGTCAGATGTACAAAATGTAGTAACAGTTTGTGTAACACCCCTTACCCGAGACCGTCGCTGAAGTCGAGCACGAGGCGTTACTAGACTTACCTTACTAGTTCGGGGCATAAAAATTTCTTTTAAAACTAATTCATCGACATTCATCCAATATATCCCTAAAATGGCCCCTTGAGGCCCTACACATGCATTATAATAGTTCGGGACCAAACCAGGAACATTAAAAATTTTACGATTACTTACACAAATTAAAACAATTTGTTTCACTGTTCATAATAAAACTGTCCACCTGCATAATAGTCACTAAATTAATTATAACTAGAGTTACGAAACAGATAAATTTTCCTTGAAGCTAGACTCATATATCTTCTTACCATAATTTTTCCAGAACTTTTGGTGTGGCCAATTAGTACAGTTTATTAGTTAAAGGTTCCCCTATTTCACAGTCCAATGGTTCTGACCTCTCCTTGCTACAAATCAATTATCTCTTAGTAAAGTTTTCATATAGTGTTTCTGCTTGCTTCTAATGAAAATGGACTTACTAAGGAATCTATACATATAAATTATGACTCATAATTCTTTTTGTACAATTTTGAGTGAATTTCTAAATTCAGATGGGGGATTACAAAATCCCTCTAAACCAGTCTCACAAGAATTTAAATATCTTAGAATATAGACTTTCTTTCCTTGCTCTGTTTCTTTCTTATGAAAATAGACTCAATAATATTTAATTCTATATCTCATTCACCATTTAATTCCATTTCTACAATTTTTAGTGATTTTTCAAATTCACATCACTGCTGCTATTACAAAATTGTTTCATGGCCAACTTTTACTCCTTCATTTCTTTGCATAAACCAACTTTTAGGCATACATAACATCAAAACATGTTCTTAATTAGCCATTTCAATAGCTAATCATTATCAAGTATTCCCATGCCATTCTTTAGTCATATCATAAGAACATACACATAAAATAGTCAAGTCCCTATACATGCCATAACTCAAAACATTTCAAATTATTAAATACCGAGATAGCCGTTGATAGTGTGAGACGAACTCCGATGTCCTTACTGTAACGCCCTAAATTTTCAGGTTTTTCTTAGATTTATCATTATCGGTTAAAATGTTTAAATGCTAGTATTTGGGTGTGAAATGCATGTCTGAGGTGTGTTAATGGGCCTATGGAGGGCCCATGGGTTAGTTAGAAGCCCGGTAAAATTTTGTATTTTTGACTTAGGAGTTAGGGGACCTTTGGAAGTAAGGGTCTTAAGAAATTGTGTGAGAAATATAACACAAGTGGATCAGTGGTAAAGTGGCAAGGGAGACGCCACTAGGCTCCTTAAAAGGTGGCACCTAAATGAGCTTAGAGGTCAGGGGTTCAAGCGCCAGAAGTTGTAGGGGTAGCGTTTTTATTTTTCAGCTTTTGCAGGTAGGAGTTTGAAGCAGAACTGAACTCTGCTTAAGAGAATTTGAACTGGTCAAGGGAGCAACTTGAGGAGCAAATCAAGGAGTGATTTGTGGAGCCTTTGAATTTTGAAAATGATGATCGGTTGAAGGACTCTTGGTGTGGTAATTTCGGCTATAGTTTGGTAGTGCCAAATTCCTTAGATTCTTTGGAGTGTGCTGGCGCCGATATTCCTATGAGAGTAAGCTTCCAACCTTGTGTTGATTTTGCATAGCTTAATAGGTACTTTTCGCCACTTTGCTCTTTCCATCCAAACCGAGTAGCCGAATCCTAGTGAACCCCATTGTCGATTTCCCTTTCTTTTCATTGCCGAATTTGGAACTTCCAAAGAAGCCTATTGTGTACCGTTCTTCTTTTGGTTAAACTGATTACTCATTCTCTACTCTCTCTCGAACCTTCTTTCTTATCTTCTTTTCTCCATTTTCTTCTTCTATCATTCACACATCTTCTTTTGGCATTACTCTCTGGTTGATAGTCACAAAGAGCCGAAAGTAAATACCTACTTTGCCGAAACACCTCCTTTACACTCTCATTCCTTTCTTTTTTTTTTCAAGCCCCTAAACCGAATGTCTATTTGATCTCAACCCTTCTGGCCGAATACCTTGTATGACCGAAACCATACCTCCTTTGTTTACCTATTGATCGAAATCTATCACTTCTCCTTCCTAACCCTCTTGGTTAGCCGAACCCTCTAGTGCTCAAAACTCTATTTCTTTCTCTTCTAAAATTGTAATCCTTCAACACCCTTTACTTTCTCGTTGTTACAAAGGGAACGGCTGTGGTTTGGTATTTGGGTCGGTAAGTATTTTGTAGCATTATCTCGTTTATTCTTTCAAGTATAAGGCTAGATGCCGAAACCCCTTAGGGGGGAGGTTAACGTTTCTAGACTAAGGCCTTATGGCTTTTCTCTTTAGTTCATATGCATTAGAGTGGACAAGGGGCGTGCAGCAAGGGAGGCGATTGTAGGTTACCGCAGTTGGACACTGTGATCTAGTCCAAAACCGAAAGGGGTAAGATCTAATACCTTAGGCCATGTTGGCCGATTGTGCTTAGTGGGTGAAGGTCTTATATATGTGGCCGAATCTTAGACTAACATTTAGTGATCAATTGTAGGATTTCATTCGTGGGTTCTTCAGCGATTCCGACAGTTAACATGTGTGTAACGTATCTCCATCATAGACTAGGATGGCTAAAAGCCGAAATAATCGAAACTGTGCTAAGTGACCGATCAAAAGTGACCGAAAAATTAGCCTTGGAAAGGAATAAGAGTGACCGAATACTCTGTTGTGGTCACATTGGGAATTGGCGATGGCGAAATTGCAGAAGGTGCAATTTCGAGCGTTTTGGTAAGTTGGGCCTCAATGGGCCAAGGTGGGCCCAATGAGCTTCCGAGCCCAAATTTGAAAATGTTCATAAAAGACTTTCTGGTAACTTGAATAAATAAAACTTGGTAAAGTCGGTAAACTAAAACCTAAAATTGGGCTTAACGGACTTATCAACGATATTGGACATAGTAAGGCCCATTAGGGGATCTAAGCTAAAAAGGGCAAAATTGGAAATTTGGCTTAAGTGGACTTCCGTGGTTATTTAGGGACTGTTAATTTATCAGACTTGCATAAAATCTCTGAAAATAAGAAAAAGGACTAAAATACCCTTAAATATGGAAAATTACCAAAATACCCCTAGGTGTAAAAAAGACTATTATACCCCTAGGGTCAATTCTGTATGAAATGTATGATGTTATGTATCTGCATGAGTTAATTATTAATATGAATATATCTGATGCATGAGATGCTATATATTGCATACTAGTATGATTATCTATTGCATGGGGTATGGGTTTATGATGGAGGAAGCGTTCTGGCAGCCTCGCTGCAATCTGGTGGCCTCGCCACAATATCTGTATCTGGTGACCTCGTCACAATATCTGGCAGCCTCGCTGCAAATGTTATCTGGCAGTCTCACTGCAAATCATATCTGGCAGACTCGCTGCAAATATCTGTGGTGTGTAGCGGTTGGGTGGGTCGAGTAGTCTCCCCACATGGTGTAAGGCTGGTACGGGGGTGTTAAGGATGGATCTGGGTTGGGTTTCTGTTTGCATAATGCTTATATCTGATCTATTTCTGTTATGAGCCTTTTGGGCTTAACCTGATTCCTGTAATGGGCCAAGGCCCAATTAAATCTGTTTCTGAGGCTTGATCTGTTTTGGCCTATGGTTGAGATAATGTTGCACACTGAGTTGTCAAACTCACCCCTTTTAATTAATCTCTGCAGGTAACCCTCAACCATAGTGGGCTTGGAGCTACGAGAGATTCGGAGTGGCCACAGCGACTACAATAAAACTGGTTTTCATTTATGTTTTAGTATTTTAATTTTATGTTAATTTTTTTGGGTCTTAATGTGTAATAAGGCCGCTATTAAATTTTCTTTTTGGGTTATAACTTTCTAAAGGATTTGGTTCGTACTTTATCGAAACTGCTAGATATAGGCTGCGCGGGTTTTCAAAACCTTAATAACGTTTATAAAATTTAAACAATCTTGAATAATGACAACTTAAAGTAGTTTTAACAAGAACTTTTCTCACCTTGCTAGTTTTATAAAATATCACCTAAGTCTCAACGCGTATTAAACGGTTACAATAGTAGTTTAGGATCATGTGACACACCAGATCTGGTCATAACGTTCAGACCGGGTTTGGGGTGTTACACTTACGATCCTCGAATTGGCTTGGCTACACTATAAAAGAGAGAAAGGAAAAAGAGTGAGCTATAATGCTTAGTAAGTTTACAAGTAAATAAATGACAACATTCACCAAGTATAAATATACTTATATTATACCATCAACTAACAAAATCTTTATTTTACTTCTCCACTTACTCTTTAACTTTCCTATTTATCATTCCTTTACCTAAAAACTTTCTTGTAACACAGCTTGTATATTATCCTGATGAACTGTTTGGAATACTAAGGGTACGTGGGTTTTCCTGCCTGATAATAGCTTGCCAATGCCATGCTCTAGGCATGGTCTTACATGGGATGTTCCCTGTCTTGCCAAAGCCATATATCTGAAATGGACTTAGATGGGATGTTCCTGAACTATCTCAACCTACCAATGACATATGTCTGATAGGGACTTACATGGGATGTTCCTCAACTGTCTCAACCCAAAACGTCATGACATTCCGTATCCCATACATCCCTAAGGTTTAAACGGGGCTTTCTGATACTTTTTCTTTGTTATCTCATCTTTGATTCAACTTGGAATATTCTCATAAAATAAATGTATATATGCTAGAAATTAATAACATTAATATAAAATATTGAAATATTGCATTTATTTACCGTAAACTTACCTCGGTGCAAAATACGATCAACTTGAGAACTTAATCTTCTACCTTTTTCTTTCCTCGATCTATCCCCAAATTTCGTTCTTCTTGATTATGGAGCTTGGCAGCATGAAACAAACCCTAGCTATGGTGGTACATGAGGTTCAGCCACTTGAAGAAGATGATAGCAATTTTGCCATCTTTTTCCATTTTAATTCCTTTTAATTACCAAATGACTAAAATGCCCTTCATTAAAACTTTGGTTATTTCTACCTATGTATGTCCATTTTTGTCCATAAAAACCTAATGGTATAATTATCATTTAAGGACCTCTACTTCAATTATGCTTTTCAATTTAATCCTTTTCCTATCTAGAACTCATATTTATCAACTTTTGTAATTAAGCCCTACTAGGCAAATTAAACTTGTAATTCATGAAATTTTCTATCAATATTCTAACACATGCATCTAATCACTCGGTAAATCATAAAATTTTATTAGAATAAATCTTTCTATCTCAGATTCATGGTTTCACAGCTGCTGTTCTGTTTAGGCCCTATTTCGGGATGTTACAGTTTGGGCCTGAGCCTATTATAAAAGCAGAACCAGTAACAGAATACAGGTGGGCCTTAGTCTAATGCAGTAGCAGAATGAGTAAGAATAGTATGCAATATCATTTACCAAAATGCATGATGCTTCTTACCTCAACCAACCCTGCACTCCATCTCTTGTCCAACCCTGCACTTACCGTGGGGAATAAATCACCACCCATCCCTACACTTATAGAGTTAGCACTGGTTGCGACACTAACCAAAATCATAGCAAAGCTGCCAGTAAACAGAGTGGCTAAAAGCCATAAACAAGAAGGCTATAAGGCTTGAACAGGATGGCACAGAGCCATAATCAGGATGGTTAGAAGCCATGCACTTCCTCCATCAATAATCAACCATCCCCATGCAAAATGTCATGTCATACCATCATACATGAATGCAGAAAGTCATGCTCAATCATAGTCATTTATATATCATATAGCAAATTAGTCACACATAGTATAAGGAGCATAACAGTCATTTCCCCTACAGGGGTATTACGGTTGTTTTACCCTATAGGGGTATTACAGTCATTTCACCCTACTGGGGTATTACAGTCAATTCACCCTACAGGGGTATTACGGTCATTTCACCCTACAGAGGTATAACGGTCATTTTACCTTAAGGGAGGTAATTTGGTCATATTACCCTTCGAGGGTAATTCAGTCATTTTACCCTTCGAGGGTAATTCGATCATTTTACCCTTTGAGGGTAATTCAGTCATTTTACCCATTGAGGGTAAGTAGGTCATTTTACCCTACGGGGGTAATTCGATCATTTTACCCTTCGAGGGTAATTCGGTCATTTTACCCTTCGGGGGTAATTCGGTCATTTTAGCCTTCGATGGTAATTTACTCATTTTACCCTTCGGGGGTAATTTGGTCATTTTACCCTTCGAGGGTAATTCGGTCATTTTACCCTTTGAGGGTAATTCGGTCATTTACCCTTTGAGGGTAATTCGATCATTCTACTGTCATTCGCCCATGTTTCGTGGGCTTAGTTCACCGCACGTACGATAGCACGCTCGTGTTGTATCAATCGCCAGTTTTTTAGCTTTTCGACTTTTCAGCTTTCGCTAATTTATAGAGAAATAGTGTGAATAGACACCTTTCGACTTTTTCGCTGATTATCAGTTACAAGGTATTGTTACACACCTGTTAACGAAAAGTGCTAACGGTCCATGAATGCCAAAACCTACAATCACGCAAGGTTTCCATTAATCGCTTGGTAACAGGGTTAATCGCCCACTCATACACATTTAACTCACTATAATGCCTCGAAATTGGGCCTAAAAGAATGGGTCGTGTAGGTCCACACAGGTCGTTGTCTTTGGGCTTACGAGAATTAGTGGACCGGCTATGTTGTACACGTGGCTATGGGCAAATCTGGCTTAGCGGACCATGCAAGCACGTGGGCCCCACTTGGGTTGCGTAATGGGCCACGGGCTCATATTCACTGAATGGCGTGTTCGTGTGATGGCTAAGAGGTTTGGGAGTGTTGAAGAAGTCCTGGGTTTAAACCTAGGCCTTAGCAAAAATTTATGTTTTTCTCTTATGGGAGCCTTGACGTTAGTAGGTAGGCTTTAAGAATATTTTTGGTGAAAGCATGACAGAAAAAGGTGTGTGGTGTAGTGGCAAAGTGGCACCACTTAGGGGACAAGGAAGTGACGCCATAAAGGAAGCAAAGGGGTCCAAGGTTCAAGTCTTGGCTCTTGCAATTTATTTTGGTTTCCCTTTTAAATAAATCTAGAAGCGAGTAGGCGGGCTTTAAAGTTAAATGTGTTGGACTTATGACACAAAGGAGCTTGTGTCCGAGTGGTGGTGGCATGGCATGGCTATCGAGAGGACTTTGGTTTGAATCCTTTGGCACGCAAAGGTATATTTTGCTAATGCTTTAGTTTTTGGGGATTGATGGAGAATCCCACATCGGGAAGCTAACATGAGAATAGCTGAGGAGTTGGCTTTAAATAGAGCAAACCATGAGGAGAGTAGGCATACCTTTCTTGGCTTATCCCTTTCACATTGTGGCGTGTTCGTTTGGGCTAGGCGTTGGATAATTCGTTGATCTGTATGCCATTGGGTCATGGTGGTGGTGACCGTAGTTGATCGACACAACCCCCTAGGGAGTCAAGGGTGCGATTATTGTTGGCTTCTGGGCATAGCAGCATTCAGAGCGTGGATAACTTCATATTCCTATTAGGTGTGTACTTCACCCTACTCTAGCTATAGAACGGCAAATGCCGGAATACCTAAATGGGCCCGTGGGCCCAATCAGACAAATTGTATGATTGTGTAGTAAATATTAGACTAGACTAGGTGAATTTCATATCTGTGGCTAGTTTTGGGCTAAAGGGCCACACGAGCGTGTGGGCCCACTTAGGCCGAGAACGGGCCTTAGGCCTATCCGCAATGTTATCCCTGTTTAGAATAGTTGAGTCACTCGAGGCGACTGTAGACTTTCTGAGGGATTGATAAAATTACCAAAATACCCCTGTAGGGTAGAATTACTGTAAGACCCTCAATTTGTAAAATTACTGTAATACCCCTGATTTGCAAAATTAGCAAATTACCCTCGATTTGTAAAATTACAAGAAATACCCCCGATTTGTAAAATTATAGAAATACCCCCAATTTGTAAAAGTACTATTTTACCCCTAATTTGCAAAATTACCGTTTGACCCCTAATTTGTAAAGTTACTATTTTACACATGATTTGTAAAGTTACCATTTTACCCCTGATTTGTAAAGTTACCATTTTACCCTTGATATGTAAACTTACCGTTTTACCCTTGATTTGTAAAGTTGTCGTTTTACCCTTGATTAGTAAAGTTATCGTTTTACCCCTAATTTGTTAGAATTACCGTTTTACCCTCAGTTTACAAAATTACAAAAATACCCCAGTTTACAAATTTTGAAAATACCCCAAATTTCAAAATTATCGAAATACCCCTGATTTACAAAATTACCAAAATACCCCTAGATTGTGAAATTACCGAAATACCCCTGGTTTGTGAAATTATTAAAATACCCCTGGGTTGTAAAATTATCGTAATAGCCCTATAGGGTAGAATTACCGAAATATCCCTTTAGGGTAGTATTACCAAAATACCCCTATAGGGTAGAATGACTGAAATACCCTTGTAGTGTAGAATTACTGAAATGCCCCTGTAGGGTAGAATTACTGAGATGCCCCTATGGGGTAAAATTATCATTTTTCCCTTAGGGTGTTAAATGACTGTTTTGACTTTGTGGGCAAGTGACTGACTTGGACTATCTGTTTGACGGATTTGACTGTGTTTGTATGACAGTGATTTGACTGACGTGACCGTGGTTGTATGATTGATATGTTTTAATATGTGTTTAAATGACTGATACTGAACATGGCCATTTTGCATACATGTGTGATAATTGAGCATAACATACACGACATATTGGGTTGGGACATTGATATGGAGGAAGTTCTGTTCTGATAGGATTACACGGGTCGCACGAGACGACTGTGGATCCAGTAATAATTTGATAAGGTGACACGAGTCGCACGAGATGACTGTGGACCGACTGAGGGCTTAATGCCAATTATTCTAAGTATGGCTTTGTGCCAACCAACATATGGCTCTGTGCTATCAGGATCATGGCCTTGTGCCGATTATATGTGCCTAAAGCTATGTGCCTATCTTTTTTACTGATGATTGTATGTCAATCACATTTACCCATGGCTGTGTGATGGTTATATTACCCTAATTGATGGGTATGTGCCAATGCTATTACAGTTACTGATGGCTTTGTGCCAATTATGTAACGCCCTAATTTTCGAGATTTTTCCAGATTTTTACGATTTTCATGAAATCATGAAATTTTGTTGTTTGATTATGAAATTTATGTTATAAGTGTGTTGGTGGGCCTTTAGAAAGCCTAAGCCTAAGTTAAAACCCGGTAGAAATATCAAATTTTGGACTTAAAGAGAATGGGACTTGAGTAGGTGGGCTTTTAAGAAAAAGTGGGTGATTTAAGACACAAGTGAGCCCTTGGTAAAGTGGCAATATGGCATCACTTAGTACGTAATAAAGCGGCGTGTGGATGTGTGCAAGGGCCAAGGTTCAAGTCACAAGGTAAGCAGTATGGTATTTTATTTTATTTTATGCAAGTGCTAGTCATGTGATGGAATTCAAGTGGAACTCTGTTGGAAAGAGTTTGAGTTGTTCATGAGATTAGGTCAAGTAGGATAAGGGAGAGAAATTTTAGGAATTTGAATGGCAGTTAGTGGTGGTCGATTGTAGGTTGAAGGTGTATTCGACTAGGGCTTTAGGGGTTGCACTTTCGGCAATTAGGGTGTGTGCCGACATTGGTAGAGGTTAAGCTTTTGGGATTTGTCACTTAGGGGTTGTTTCTTTTAGCTGAATAGGTATAGTGCCTTAGGTTTCGTTTCTTCCTCCTCTTTTTTACTAAAAACCAAAACCTAAACCTCTATAGCCTCCTTGTACTGATTTGACCATAATAGAACCCCTCTTCTCTTCTTCCATCTCTATTCTTTTCTTCTTCTTTCTCTAAACTGATTTCACTTCATCACCTTTCTTCTAGACTGAATCTACTCTTTATTTTTCCTTTTTCTTCTCAAGCCTACTAGTCGACTACCACCAAAAGCTGAAACCAAAGGGGGCTGTCATTTTCTCCCTTGGCAGAGACCCTACTCTTCCTTCCAATCCAACCTTTTCAAAAGTCGAAACCCAACACTATAACCCTGTCGACATCACTTCTCCAACTTGTAACTCCTGAATCATCTCCTTCTTTTCACATCAAAGCCAAACCTCTATATTCTTAGTGATTTGGGGATTAATCTCTAGATCTATTCTCTACTCGCGCTTTAAGTTAGATCCACAGTAGATCTGAGAGTGGAATGGTGTTGGAAATGCTTCTGACAAGTACATCTTTGGTGGTAAGTACTCGGATCTTATCTTCCATTAATTTGTGATTCAAGAAAAGTCGAAAACCCCTATGTGCATAGGGGGCTATCGACTAAGGCTAAAGGGTTTATTGGTTTGATATCGGTCTATTATGTGTAGTAATGATTAAAGGCTATCGATCAAGGGGTGTTGGAAGGCTAGGGTTGTTCGGCAAGGTAAGTATTCGAGGGCCTTATAGGAGGTTGGCCGAATGTGGTGATGGTTATTTTGATTAGTTATTATTTAGTTCATGGTCTAATCTCGCAGTGAACGATTGGAGGTTAATCGCGTGGGAGATCTCACTGTAGTAATCACAAATCAGGTGTGAAAACGAACACCCTCTAGTTGACTAAAACGGTAAAAGCCAAAAAGCCAAAATGTCGAAATTCCAGCATTTCGTGGGCTTATGAGCGTGCGACCACTAGTGGGCCAGTTGCAAATGGTAAGATCCGTAATCACAATTGGTAAAGTTGGTGAGTGCGCGATTTCATGCACCTCGGTAAAATTGGGCCTTGATGGGCTGAATATGGGCCCAATAGGCTTACGGGCCCATTTGGGTGAAAACTAGCTGTAAGTGGGTTTTGGTGATTCATATGTTAAGATTGTTAAAACCATTGTAAAATTTGGGCTTAGTGGGCCAAAGTAGCTAATTGACATTGTAAGGCCCATTAGGGGTTTTAGGGCCCGATAGCTTTAAAGTTGGTAAATGGGCTAGATAACCTACTTAGATGGGAAATTGGACTGTTAATCACTGTAATAAGCATGAAACCCTAAAAACTAGAATAATTACTGAAATACCCATGAAGGGTGGAAATTTATTGTTTTACCCCTAAGTGCAAAATGATCGTTATACCCCTAGGGCTAAATTTGACTGAAATGCATGCTTTACTGTTTCTGTTCACTGTATGCCATGACATGTTTAAACTGTTGCATGGGACTGGGTTTATTGATGGAGGAATTACAAGTGGCATTGCCACGTTTACTGAAAGGGGCTTTGCCTCATTTTACTATTAGTGGCTTGGCCACGTTATCTGAGTAGCTATGCTGCGACTGTGGTGTGTAGGGCTGGGTGGGTTGAGTTATTCCCTACATGGTGTGTAGGGTTGGTACGGGTGGTGTGTAGGGCTAGACATGGGCTGGGCTTTGCATACATGCATTATTCTGTTCTGTTACTGTCATGGGCCTATGGGCCGCACTGTTTACTGAATAGGGCTAAGGACCAAGAACTGATTGCTGAATAGGGCTTCGGCCCAGTTATTACTGAGACTGGATAGGGCTTAGGCCCAGTGAGCTTGAGCTAATTTGGTCTCTGGATGGGCTTTCTTTGTACACTGAGTTTCCAAACTCACCCTTCCTTTCATCCATGCAGGTGAGCCCTAGCTAGTAGACTTAGAGTTGGAGGGATTCAGAGTGGCCATGTGGACTGCTCTTGATGGTTTTAATTAAGTCTTTTTACTTTTATATTTATTTTTAAATTATTTTTCATTCTGGGTTTGGGTTTGTAATAAGGCCGCTTTAAGTATTTTAATTTGGGTTTTTAATTCGTTAATTATAATTTTATTCAAATAAGTAGACTAAGGCTGCACGAGTTTTCCTTAAAATTAGTCAATGTTTTCAAAACAAAGCACTCATAACAAACGGATAACAAGTCACTGAACAAGATCTGATAACAAGATGAATTTTAAACTGGTAGTGGATAGGACAAACACAAATTAAACTTGGATTTTCTTCCCAAACTGCTAGTACAGTTTTGCAAAACTCACCCTAATCATAATAACTAAGGAACATGGTTAATCCGTTGTTGATGTGACACACCAGACTTGGCCATAACGTCTGGGCCGGGTCTGGGGTGTTACAAATTATGATACTACTACTAAAGGCTTAAAGCCATATTTAAATTAGCAGCATGGCTGCGTCATTGGTGTGTAGGGTTGGGTGGGTCGAGTTATTCCCCACATGGTGTGTTAGGTTAGTACGGGTGGTGTGATGGCTGGACTGGCTTGGGATTGCATTCACATATTGTTCTGATTCTACTATGGGCTTGGAGCACACTATTCTGTATAGGGCCTTATCTGTCTTGTATAGGGCTTTGGCCTAGTCTGTTCTGCATATCTGTATTATACTGTTACTGATTCTGTTTTGGGCTTAGGCTTACTTGATTCTGATTTTGATTCTAATTTTGATAATGTTTCTGATTCTGTAATGGGCTAAGGCCCATCTGGTACTCTCTGTTATAGTGGGCTAAGGCCCAATTGATGCTGGAACTGCAGTAGGGCTGTGGCCCAGATTTTTAATTCTTTTGTATTACTGACTGTTCGTTTTATATAATAGGGGATTACACACTGAGTTTTCAAAAAACTCACCCCGTTTAATAACTGTGCAGGTAATCCCTAGCTTTCGGAGGATTGGTGCTGCGAGGGACTCAGAGAAGGCCACACAAAACTTATGCTCTGTCTTGATTTACTTTTAAGTACTTTATTCTGGTTTGGGTTGTAATAAGGCCTTTTAAACTTTCTTGTTTTTACAGTTGGGATTTTATTTATTGTTTTATAATTGCTAGAAGTCAGACACGATTTTTCCAAAACAACAACTATTTTTCAAAATATCACGTTTTCGCAACTGTTCTAAATTAGGCTCCCGTAACAATTAAGGTTTTAAAGGTAATAACATTTTACAAGAGAACGTCTTTTAATAAACCACATTTTAAAAATATACATAAGAAATTCGAGATTTTATGTAAGGTTTAAACGGCAACAATTTTTAAGAAAGATTTTTAATGGAAACAAGGCTTTCGAAAAACACTTCAATGTGACACGCCAGATTCGGGCCTAACTTCTGGGCCAGGTTTGGGGTGTTACACCCACAAAAAAAAATACTTGCCTTAATCGAAAGAGTACGGTTTAACTCGCTTAAATCGCTGGCTAGGACTACCTTCATGGTCTTTAACAACGATCTGCAATATAACCAAATCTTGTTGACCAAAATCCTAAATGTAAATAACCTGAACCAAAAGAACAACTTACCGAATTATGGAACTAAGAGTGGAGGGTAGTAGCAATTGGCCTACCCCAGTATTTTCTAACCAAGGCACGAAATGGAACAGACGTACCCCTATTATTAAACGATAGATAGAAGAGTTGTCAAAAGAAGGTAGTAACAACTAGTAAAGAGGGACAGAGTGGAAAAGAACAGTACATCATGATTAACGAAGACTTACCTAGTCAAAATAACCACGAAGAAGTATGAAGAATTTAGCCCAGGTTATCAGTCGATTAGAGACACGGTAATAAAGAGTTTAAGAGAAGATAAATTTGAAAAGGGAAGGGTGTATACGGCCGCTATTGAAAGAGGGAGGGAAGAGAAAAGAATAGCAAAGAGAAGAGGGGAGCAGAAAAGAGGATTCAGTAGAAGAAAGAACCGAAGAACTATTTAGCCAACAAAAGTAATTAAAAGGAAGCACAAAATCAAAGACGAAGCACCCCAAGAGGTGCCCGAAGTCTTAGCAAAATACGACATATAAGAAAAAGGTAAAAAGGATGCTGGCCAAAACTGAAACAGGAAAACGCAAAAGAGGAGAGAAAGCATCCTAAAAACCCCAAAACCAAAAAAGTGTCCACAACTTCCCCCTAGCCGAATTTCTCATTCCCAACAGTTCAAATTCGGCACAGAGATTTCCACCCATGAAACCCTCTCTTTTTTTTCAAAATTACCTTGATTTCTCCCTAACAACTAGATTACCTCCACAAATCCCTCCTCAAACTACTCCTTGACCAATTCAAATTCCAACTTTGTAGAGTTCTAGTCAAACTCCACTTCTCATGTAGCAATGAAGTAAAATAAATACTCCCTTGCGCATCATGAGACTCGAACTCAAGCTCCCCTTGCAACCTTAATCATGCCACTTACCACCTTACCAGCAAGCTTTTTATGTTATACTTTATCCATGAATATTTAAAAGACCTACATGCTATAAGCAAGGTTTACTTAAGAGGAAAAACTAAAATATTGCTAGAGCCTAGATTTGAACCCAGGACTTCTCAACACTTCTCAGGACCTTTAACCACTGAAGCAAGCATTCATTTATGTCCCTATCTTGCACAACTAATTACTTATGTGCAGTCTCCTAACTGTTCACTGGTTCAAAACCTAATCCTTTTAGGCCCAAAATTTGGGGTGATACAATTCACCCCTCCTTAAAGAAATTTCGTCCTTGAAATTTTCAATTATCAGAACAGTTGTACAAACCAGAGTACACCACTATGCTCCCGTTGCGCACTCTGATCCCCATAACACTAACACACTTTAACTTGAACTTGGAACCTCATACACACACCCAAAACATCTAACTATCGGAGCATATAGATATCACATGCATACAATTTCCATATTCAAATCATCACACCCAAACAAGACATACCTGCCCCAAAAGCGACCTGGCAATCCTGAACTCGATGCTCCTTAGACCCACATCTGAGACATGCTCCTGACTTCTTCTAGCATTCACTCGAATGACGTCTTTTACAATGCTCACAAGTCAGAAAGTTCAGACGTGTTTTAACATGCTTCACATAATGGGGCTCCAGCGTAAGAGAACTGTGATCTCTCTTCTTCTTATCTCCAAGCACCTAGCTTGAAACGTTTCACCAATCTCCTTAACTCTAGCCTTAAATACTTCCTCTAGCACTTTCCTTACTAACTGGGTCAGTGCCTCATTACCAAGCTCTGGGTTATCGCTACCCGAAGTTGGCGAACCTACCCTGACCTCCATCTCTTGAACAATCTCATGATCCGATGAAATGAGCAACTCCTTCCGACCTTGCTTACCTTCGGAATCCATATCAGTACCGTCGCTAACTTAAAAATCTACATTTCCAGAACACATACAAAATAAATACAAAATCTAAATTCAAGTATCACAGTACAGTCTAGTATCTAAAGTAATCTCGGTGTTCCCTATTTATTGCATTTTAGTTTAAAAAAACAAACAACAGTATCAAAGAAATTTATAGACTCGGTGCTGGAGACTCAGTGTGCCCCACAATTTAGAAACCTTTCAAAACACTTCAAGCATTTGAAAATAATTTCTAGAAATTCCAAAAATTAAAAACCCATTCCACAGTTGAGTTTTGTAACTTGGCTCTGATATACAAAATGCAGTAATAGTTTGGGCTTGAGCCCATTATAGAAGCAGAACCAGTAACAAAATACAGGTGGGCCTTAGTCTAATACAGTAGCAGAATCAATAAGAACAGTATGCAATATCATTTATCAGAATGCATGATGCATGTTACCCCTACCAACTTTACACTCCATCTCCTGTCCAACCCTGCACTTACTATAGGGAATAAATCAGCCACCCATCCCAACACTTACAGAGTTAGCACCGATTGCGACACTAACCAGAATCGCAGCAACGCTGCCAGTAAACAGAATGTCTAAAAGTCATAAACAAGAAGGCTATAAACCTTGAACAGGATGGCACAGAGCCATAATCAGGATAGTACAGAGCCATAATCAGGATGGCAATGAGCCATAATCAGGATGGCAGAGAGCCATAATCAGGATGGCTAGAAGCCATGCACTTCCTCCGTCAATAATCAACCATCCCCATGCAGAATGTCATGTCATACCATCATACATGAATGCAAAAAGTCATACTCAATCATAGTCATTTACATATCATATAGCAAATCAGTCACACATAGTATAAGGAGCATAACAGTCATTTCCCGCTATAGGGGTATTACGGTCATTTTACCCTATAGGGGTATTACGGTCATTTCACCTTATAGGGGTATTACGATCATTTCACCCTAAAGGGGTATTATGATCATTTCACCCTACAGGGGTATTATGGTCATTTCACCCTACAAGGGTATTACGGTCATTTTACCCTACGGGGGTATTCGATAATTTTACCCTTTAGGGGTAATTCTGTCATTTTACCCTACGGGGGTAATTCGATCATTTTATCCTACGGGGGTAATTCGATCATTTTACCTTTCAGGGGTAATTCGGTCATTTTACTGTTTGGTGGTAATTCGGTCATTTTAGCCTTCAAGGGTAATTCGGTCATTTTACCCTACGGGGGGAATTCGGTCATTTTACCCTATGGGGGTAATTCAGTCATTTTACCCCTTGAAGGTAATTCGATCATTTTATCCTTTGGGGGTAATTCATTCATTTTATCCTTCGGAGGTAATTCGGTCATTTTATCCTTCGAGGGTAATTCGGTCATTCTTCCGTCTTACGCCCATGTGTCGTGGGCTCGGTTCATCACACGTGCGATTGCATGCTTGTGTGGCATCAATTGCCAGTTTCCTAAGTTTTTGGCTTTTCGGCTTTTGCAATTTATAGAAAAACAGTGTCAATACACACCTTTTAGCTTTTTCACCAATTATCAGTTACAGGGTATTCTTACAAACCTGTTAATGAAAAGTGCTAATGATCCACGAATGCCAAAACCTACAATCATGCAAGGTTTCCATTCATCGATTGGTAATAGGTTTAATCACCCACTCATACACATTTAACCCACAATAAAAAATACTTGACTTAATTGAAAGAGTGAAGTTTAACTCGCTTAAACCACTTGCTAAGACTACTTTTACGGTTCTTGGCAATGATCTGCAATATAACCTAATCTTGTTAACCAAAATCCTAAATGTAAATAACCTGAACGAAAAGAACAACTTACCGAATTATGAAACTAAGAGTGGAGGGTAGTAGTAATCAGCCTACCCCAGTATTTTCTAACCAAGGCATGAAATCAAACAGACGTACCCCTATTATTAAATGATAAAGAGAAGAGTAGTCAAAAGAAGGTAGTAACAACCAGTAAAGAGGGACAGAGTGGAAAAGAATCGTACATCATGATTAATAAACACTTACCTAGTCGAAATAACCACGAAGAAGTATGAAGAATTTAGCCCAGGTTATCAGTCGATTAGAGACTCGATAACAAAGAGTTTAAGAGAAGATAAAAGTAAAAAGAGTAGGGTGTATATGACTGCTACTGAAAGAGGGAGGGAAGAGAAAATAACAACAAAGAGAAGAGGGAAGAAGAAAAGAGGATTCATTAGAGGAAAGAACTAAAGAACTATTCGGCCAACAAAAGTAATTAAAAGGAAGCGCAGAATCAAAGATGAAGCAACCCGAGAGGCACCCGAAGTCTTAGCAAAATACAATATATAAGAAAAAGGTAAAAAGGATGCTGGCCAAAACTGAAACAGGCAAACGCAAGAGGAGAGAAAGAACCCTAAAAACCCTAAAATTGAAAAAGTGTCCACAACTTCCCCCTAGCCGAATTTCTCATTCCCAATAGTTCAAATTTGGCACAGAGATTTCCACCCATGAAACTCTCCATTTTTTTCAAAATTACCTTGATTTTCTCCCTAACAACTAGATTACCTCCACAAATCCCTCATCAAACTACTCCTTGACCAATTCAAATTCCAACCTTGCAGAGTTCTAGTCAAACTCCACTTCTCATGCAACAAGGAAGTAAAATAAATACTCCCTTGCACATCATGAAGCTCGAACTCAAGCTCTCCTTGCAACCTTAATCATGCCACTTACCACCTTACTAGCAAGCTTTTTGTGTTATACTTTATCCACAAATATTTACAAGACCTACATGCTACAGGCAAGGTTTACTTAAGAGGAAAAACTAAAATATTGCTAGAGCCTAGATTTGAACCCGGGACTTTTCAATACTTCTCAGGACCTTTAACCACTGAAGCAAGCATTCATTTATGTCTCTATCTTGCACAACTAAATACTTATGTGCAGTCTCCTAACTGTACCCTTGCTCAAAACCTATTCTTTCTAGTTCCAAAATTCGGGGCGTTACAATTTCAATCTCATAATTGATATTCACATAAATTTTCTCAATAGGATACACATATGATTTCACCATTTCAATATCCATTTCATGAACTCGTTGGTTCATACATTTTAATTTCATAACTCAACTCAATATCCCAATCCACTTCATGTTTAAAAATCATCCAATATCATTCATATTGCCAAATTACTTGTTTACGCCTATTAATAGGACTCGGACTCGGACGGATACACGGATCCAACCAAAACACACCAGTTTGCTCAGTGCCTCATTAGATAATTTGAAGCAATAAGTTGACACCCATTGTCTTATCGGCCATGCCGAAGTAAGTTGTACCTAGTACCTCATCAAATTTATCAGAAGTGGTTCGAAACTGAATCTAGAACTTTCGAAACCTTTGGGAAACTTAGAAAATTTTCATGTTTTGGAGAGTCGCATGCCTATGTGACCCTAGGACACGCCAGTGTTCTAGACCGTGTCCAAAGTAGGGGGCATTCTGTTTATGATGTCATCACCCAAATATGGTCACACGACCAAGGCACACGCCTATGTCCTTAGACCATGTGGCGAATTAATTTTTGAAATTTAGGTGCAGACTTCACATGGCCTAGGCATACGGCCATGTCCTTAGGCTGTGTCTTTCACACAGTCGAGACACATGGTCATGTCTCTACCCGTGTGTTTACTACTGGACATTTTGTGTTGCAAAATTAGGATACAAGGGACACACGGCCTATTCACACACCCATGGGGTTGACTGTGTGTCATACATGGCCTAGACACACGCTCGTGTTCTACCCATGTGGACATATATAAGGCTATTTACCAAGCCTTTCGCCACCTTGAAACACAAGCACACTTACACTATTTCAAAGGCACATAATGTAACATATGTGAGCTATCAAACATACTTAAATCAAGTCTTCCACACATTATTCACTTACCCCATCTATCAAGCTTGTACATCACATAATTAGCAACTTGAACATGCAAGCCATCACTTCCATGAATAACATCATCATATGTATATACTAATAATCAATATTGGCCAATTTCATATGGCCTTATACAAAAGGATCATTCATCAAAATAAGCCAACGTTTTGGCCAAATCAATTATGACATATTGCAAAATGACCAAGTTCCTATACATGCCATACTCAAAATAAAAAGCTAGTTATACCCAAATATTCTAATTGATAATGATAGTATGATCGAGCCTTCGACGTCCTTTAATCCCCTAGCTAGCTTGGCGATACTATAAGAAAATGAAAAAGAAAGGGAAGTAAGCATAAAGCTTAGAAAGTTTGCATGTAAATAAATATCAATATTAATCATGCAATATCATACACATAACAGATTTATAACTTATCACAATTTTCATTAAATATCATGGATACATCTTTACTCATGTCAATTTCATAGTATACCATAAAACTCATAGTCATGATTTATTCATTCACTTCTTGTCGAGATCTCATCAATTCATAAACTCAATAGGTATGAGCTTCGTGTACATACCTGTACCTTTTCAACATGAACATACCTTGTCTTTTTGTAATAGCCCAGTTTATACCCTAGTTGGAATTGTGGCTTTGAGACCATAAATCTAAGGTCAGAAAATACTTTTAATATTATTTTCCATGGTTACAGCATGTGATAGGGTATGTGTGAAAGTTTCGTGTGATAATTTTATCGTTTGTGTGTTCAATTTGATAGAAGGACTAAATCACATAAAATGCAAAAGTGTCATTCTATTTGTTAAAGTGGTTATTTCTTATGATTTACTTAAGGTAAGGTCCTTATGCTGTGTAAAGACCATTGTTAGTGATCATGAGGGAGAGCCAAAGCAAGCCTTTTTCCAAATGATGAATGAGTGGTTCACGGAATTCGTTTGAACGAATCCAACTTCTCAACAACCTCCACCCCTATCTGATCCCCAACAAGTCCCAGTTGTGCCACAAATGGTAAGTTTGACTACAATGAATAAGCCTCCGATCGATAAAATTAGAAAATGTGGGGCTGAAGAGTTTCGAGCCACTATTGATGATGATGCTGAGAGAGCTGAGTTTTGGCTCGAGAATACGATCAGAGTATTTGATGAAATGTCGTGTACTTTAGATGAATGTGTTAAATATTCCATTTCATTATTAAGAGATGCAGCTTGCTGATGGTGGAAAACTTTGACATCTGTAGTTTTAAGAGAACGAGTCACCTAAGATTTCTTTCAAATCGAGTTTTGAAGCAAATATATCAGTCAAAGATTCATAGATCAGAAATGCAAAGAGTTTCTTGAGCTAAAACAGGGTCGTATGTCCATTACGAAATATGAACGAGAAGTCGTGAGACTGAGTCGTTATGCATAAGAATGTGTCTCGACTGAAGCAATTATGTGTAGAAGATTTGAAGATAGTTTGAATGAAGACAGTCGCCTGTTAGTCAGAATTCTGAAAATAAAAGAATTTGTTGTGCTTGTCTACCGAGCGTGTAAATCTAAAAAACTTGGGAAAGATAAAAGAAAAGTTGATTCAAAAGCTAGAGATGTAATGAAAAGATCAACGAGTAAGTCATTTCGGTCAGTATCAAAGAAATTCCAAGCTGATTATAGCCATTCAAAGACTAATATAGGACAGTCGAGTAGAGATCGTGCAAGGTCACATTCGAGCTTTAAAACTCCAGCTACTTCAATTGCTAGTGTTGGAAATGTCAGATATGATAGACCCGAGTGCAGATGGTAAAAGACATTCTGATAATTGTAGACTGAATGATCGAGCTTGTTTCAAATGTGGATCATTAGATCATTTCATCCGTGACTGTCCCGAATCAGTTGAGCAAGAGATTGTGTAGAATATGAGGCCAAGTAACACTACAGCTAGAGGTAGACCACCTAGAAACATTAGAAATATAAGTGGTAGCCAAAGAGCAACTAAAGATACAGCTGTGAGATCTAAGGCGAGAGCACCTACCAGAGCTTCTACTATTCACGCTCGTGAAGAAGCTTCATCTCCAGATGTCATTACTAGTACTTTTACACTTTATGATACCTCTATGATTGCATTGATAGATCAAGGATCGATACATTCGTACATATGCATGAACTTAGTATCTAGTAAGGCTTTACCTATAGAGTCTACTGAATTTGTAATTAGAGTATCAAACCCCTTAGGCAAGTGTGTTCTGGTTGACAAGGTATGCAAGAATTGTCCATTGATGTTCCGTGACATTTGTTTCCTGGCTGATCTGATGTTATTACCCTTTGATGAGTTTGATATAATTTTGGGTATGGATTGGCTAACATTGCATGATGGTGTTGTGAACTGCAAACGGAAGACTATTGATCTAAGAGGTCAAAATGATGAGATAATCCGAATTGAGTCCAGTGATTTGAATGGGTTACCAGCTGTGATATCTTCGATGAAAGCTTTGAATTATGTGAAAAAGTGTTGTGAAGCTTATTTGCCTATGTGATTGATATGAAAGTGACTAAAAAGAAAATTGAATCAGTGCATGTTGTTTGTGAGTATCCAGATGTGTTTCCTGAAGAATTACTGAGATTACCACCAAAATGAGAGGTTGAGTTTGGCATATAGAATGGCTTTGATGGAATTAAAAGAATTAAAGTCTCAGTTGCAAGAGTTGACCGATAGGGGATTTGCACGACTAAGTTTTATACCTTAGGGTGCTCTCTTACTGTTTGTGAAAAAGAAAGATGGCACGATGAGAATGTGTATTGATTATTGACAGTTAAACAAAGTGACTATCAAGAAAAAGTATCCTCTGCCCAGAATTGATTGTTCGATCAGTTTAAAGGGGCTACTGTGTTTTCAAAGATAGACTTGAGATCGGGATACTATCAATTGCGAGTAAAGGATCTAGACATACCGAAAACTGCTTTCCGAACAAGATACAAACACTATGTGTTTGTAGTCATGCCCTTCAGATTAACAAATGCTCCTGTTGTTTTTATGGATGTGATGAACAAAATTTTTAGACCTTATTTAGATCGATTTGTTGTCGTATTCATTGACGACATATTGATTTATTCATATGATGAAACTTAGCATGCTGGGCAATTGAGAATTGTGTTACAGACCTTGCATGATAAGTAGCTATTTGCTAAGTTCAGTAAAAATGTGAATTATGGTTACACGAACTTGGTTTTCTGGGCCATATTATGTCAGGATCTGGTATACGAGTTAATTCGAGCAAGATTTTAGCAATTTTAGATTGGAACCCTTTGAGAAATGTGTCTGAAGTTTGTAGTTTTCTATGACTTACTGGTTATTATAGATGGTTTGTAAAAGGCTTTTTGATGATTGCTACTCTGTTGACGAGATTGCTTCAGAAAGACGTAAAGTTTGAATGGTCCGAGAAGTGTCAGAAAAGCTTTGATCAGTTGAAAACCCTATTGACAGAAGTTCCAGTGTTAGTACAACCAAAATCAGGTAAAGAATTTGTGATTTACAGTGATGCTTCGTTGAACGGCCTGGGTTGTGTTTTGATGCAGGAATGCAAAGTTATAGCCTATGCCTTGAGACAATTGAAGCCTCATGAGAAGAATTACCTGACACACGACCTTGAATTAACAGCTATTATGTTTGCACTAAAGATTTGGCGCCATTATCTATTTGGTGAAAAATGTCATGTGTATTCAGATCACAATAGTTTGAAATTTTTGATGACTCAAAAATATTTGAACTTGTGTCAGAGAAGAAGGCTAGAGTTGTTAAAAGACTACAAGCTTGTGATTGATTATCATCCAGGAAAAGCAAATGTAGTTGCTGATACTTTAGGTCATAAATCATTGTTTGCATTACGTGTGATGAATGCTGAGTTGTATCTATTTGATAATGGGTCGGTTTTAGCTAAATAAAAAGCTAGACCATTATTTTTGCAACAGATATGTAAAGCCCAAAAAGTTAAGAATGAAACGCTAATGAAACAAGATCAGTGTGATTCAAATTTCAATTTAGAATTTTAGATTGATAATGATGATTGTTTGAGATTCCGAGAACAAATCTGTGTTCAAAGAAATCCAGAGTTGATTCAGATGATTTAAAATAAAGCTCATAGCAGTCATTTATTTGTTCATCCGAGAAGTACAAAAATGTATAACGATTTGAAACGGCTATACTGGTGGCCTAGCATGAAATGAGATATCTCAGATTTTATTTCGAAATGTTTGACTTGTCAGTAAGTTAAAGCTGAGCATCAGATGCCATCCAGTCTATTATAGACTATTATGATTCTCAAGTGGAAATAGGATAGAGTGACAATGGATTTTGTTTCGAGTTTGCCCCTATCTTCAAGAAAGAAAGATGCGATTTGGGTTATAGTTGACAAATTGACAATATCAGCTCATTTATTCCAGTACGAATGGGCTATTCATTTGAAAAGTTAGCTGAGTTGTATATCTTTGAGGTTGTGAGATTACTCGGAGTACCTATTTCTATAGTGTTTGATAGAGATCCAAGGTTTACTTCGTGATTTTGGAAGAAACTGCAAGAGGCTTTAGGTACGAAATTGCATTTCAGTACTACTTTTCACCCGCAGACGAATGGTCAATCAGAGTAGATTATTCAGATACTCAAGGACATGCTAAGATATTGCATTCTTAAGTTTGAAGGTACATGGGGACAGTATTTGCCATTGATTGAATTCGCATATAATAATAGTTTTCAATCAAGTATTAAAATGGCACCGTACAAAGCTTTATATGGTCGCAAATACTGAACACCGTTATACTGGACTGAGCTTAGCGAGAATAAGATTCACGTGGTTGATTAGATAAAAGAGACTGAGCAGAAAGTAAAAGTAATTCGTGATAGTTTGAAAGCAGCGTCAAATCGTCAGAAATCATATGCAGACTTGAAACGAAAAGATATTGAGTTTGAGATTGGTGATAAAGTGTTTTTGAAAGTGTCTCCGTGGAAGAAAATACTCCGATTCGGCAGAAAAGGCAAATTGAGTCCGAGGTTCATCGGGCCATATGAGATTATCAAGCGCATTGGTCTAGTTGGATATAGATTGTTTTGCCACCTGAGTTACAAAGGATTCACAATGTGTTTCACGTATCGATGCTTCGATGATACAGATTCGACCCATCGCATGAGATATCCCCTTCTGAGATAGAGATTTAGTCCGATATGATCTATAAAGAAAAATCGATTAGGATCTTGAATTGTGAGACTAAAGAATTGAGAAATAAGAAAATTTCGCAAGTGAAAGTGTTATGGCATTGACATGAGGTCGAAGAGGCAACGTGGGAGCTCAAGGATGCTATGAGAGAACAATATCCGAACCTATGCACTGGTAAGATTTTTAGGGACGAAAATCCCTAAGAGAGAGAGTTGTAAAAGCCCAATTTATACCCTTGTCAAAACTGTGGTTTTGAGACCATAAATCTGAGGTCAGAAAATATTTTTAATATTATTTTCCATGGTTACAACATGTGATAGGGCATGTGTGAAAGTTTCGTGTGATAATTTTATTGTTTGCGTGTTCAATTTGATAAAAGGACTAAATCGCATAAAATGCAAAAGTGCCTTCTATTTGATAAAGTGCTTATTTGTTATGATTTACTTAAGGTAAGGTCCTTATGTTATGAAAAGACCATTGTTAGTGGAAGTAGTCATAAATGACCTTGAAATGGATGAATTATAAGTTATTAAACCATGGGTAAAATGGTAAATGATGTATAAATTATGATTAAATAAAACAAAATGATAAAATGATGTTCATCTTTGTTTTAAACCACCGAAAATAGAAGCAAAGAATAGGGTTTTGAAGTCTAAGATATTCAACACTTGAAAGCTTGATTTGGTAAGTGATTTTTGTTAGATTTTGGATAATTTCTACATTTTTGATATAGTTGCTTAGTACTCTAGCTAGCCCATGCTTAAATTTCTAAATTTGATGATGATTTTGAGATATGCCATTGATGAATATGTGAGTTTTTGTTAAATGGTGAAATATGAAAGCTTGATGATAGATAAACATGCTTTATATTGTGATTTTTGATGAATTTGCTTATTATGGACTAATTTGTGAAAATGAGAAATTGAGGGATTAAAATGTGAAATAAATGAAATTTATGGGCAGCTAGGGACTCAAATTATATTCGGCCAAGCTTGTGATTAATGAGATTATGTGAATTTTGTGTATTTTTGTAATAGGGACTAAAATGTCAAAAATGTGAAATTATAGTGGTCAATGTGTAAAAAAGCTAAATAATGTGTTTGTGGATTGAATTGAATGAAATGTGTTATTAAATACTTAAATTTGAATTTAAAAAAGCTAAATAATGTGTTTGTGGATTGAATTGAATGAAATGTGTTATTAAATACTTAAATTTGAATTTATATAGATCAAGAATGAAAGAAATCTGAATTAGATTGGGGGAAATCGAAAGTGGTCGATTAGTCACTCCTATCCGTTAGTTTTCGTACAAAGTATGTTCATATGCAAATAAATGTGTTTTATGTGAATTATATTTGTTCATTTGATATTGAAATGCTATAAATGCTAAATGTTCATAAATGTGGAAGTATTGATAGAGTTGAGATATCCGAAAGCCCCGTATGAACCATAGGAATAGTATAGGATACATATGTCATGACATAGGATTTCGAGATGTGATATTGTATAAGACCACGTTTGGGACGTTGGCATCGATTTGAGATTTACGTGTAAGACCATGTCTAGGACAGTGGCATTGTATATGATTTTATCTAAGACCCTATATAGGACAGTAGCATCGATATTTGATAACATGTAAGACCATATCTCGGATATGGCATTGTACGAGCTTTACGAGCTATCTAAGTATCCTTATTGATTCTGAACGATTCAACGGGCATTTTTGTGAAAGGAACGAAAATGTGAATGAAGATCCAATTCAGGTATGAAAGAAAGGTATATGAAGTGTAAGTATAAAAGGTGAGCATGAATATGTATATTGATATGTAAGTTATATGAGAATGAGATGTGTTTATATGCGAGTGAATTATGAACAAATGAGCTATATGAGAAATATGAACTTGTAATTGTGTTTAGCCATGATTTACATGAATGAATTGGTCTATATTTGTTTTATGTGATAAGTTTATTTGTATATGGCTTACTAAGCTTTTGAAAGCTTACTTTGTATGTTTTCACTTGTTTTATAGATTAACGAAGCTACTAAAAGCTCAAGGATCGTTGAGGATCGTCATCACACTATTAAAAAATATTTTGGTACTTTTTGAAGTTGTGTATGTTAATGTATGGCATGTATAGTCTAGGATTAATGTGATATGTTTTTATTTGTAAATATCATGCCATGTGATATGGCTTGATTATGTTTGAGATTATGGGTTGATTTTGGCATAAGTTATGTGATGAATTATGATGGTATAATATGTTGATTTATGGCCTATTGAAAATGGTCATTTTGGTAAGCTTGATATGAAGTTGATTTGGTATGTTTCATGGTTGAAATAGTAAGGATTTGGTATGTTTTGTAATGGCTTATATTTAGATATGTGATATGTGGTTTTGGTATGATTTATGTTCATGAAATTGGTATGTTTTGAAATGAATTTAAGCATGAAATTGATTGGTCATATTATGGCATGATTGGTGTATGTTTTGGTGATGTTTTAGATGCAAATTAGTGGTGAACTATGTGTCATTTGTGCTTGTAGGGATGACCCTTAAAGGGTGGTAAATTTGGCCTTGCAAATGTCCTATTTTTGCTCACATGGGCAGGGACACGGGCGTGTGTCTCTACCATGTTGCCCGAAGGCCAATTCAAATTGAGCTTGGGTGCTCCACATGGCCTCACACACAAGCGTGGGACTGGCCGTGTGGCTTAAGTCAGTATATCCTATAGGTTTTGACACAGCCTGATGCACGGGCGTGTGGGCCATTTAAAAGGGCATATGGGCAGACACACGAGCGTGCAGTTGGCCGTGTGACCCAAGTCAGTATACCCCCCAGATTTCACATGGCCTGGCACACGTGTGTGTCCTTGGTCGTGTGACCTAAGTTAGTAGGTATGCCCTTTTTTCCCACGTCCTAGACACACAGGCGTGTCAGATGCCGTGTGAGGCACACGGCCTATTCACCCGAGCGGTGACTTTTATAACTTAAAAAAATTGTTAAGTTTCAAAAAAATTTATACGAGATTGGTTTAGTCCCGAACCTTCTCTAAAGCATGTTTAAGGTCACGTAGACCTTCTAAAGGGACTTTATGATTATGAATGATTGTGATTTGATGACGTGTAAGACATCTTTGTAATATGCTATGAAATGTTCGGTAATGCCTTTTAACCCTAGTCTAGCAGCGGATACGGGTTAGAGGTGTTACACTTTTCATTGGCATACTCTTTGGATTACCCGTTGAACCACTTGGAATACTAAAGGATACTCGGGAAATGTCATATACATGGTAGGATACCAATGCCATGTCCTAGACATGGTCTTACATGGGATCAAATATCGATGCCGATGCCATATCCTAGATGTAACGCCCCAAAATTCTCAAACTTTCATTTTTGTGTGTTATAGCTTTGTTCGCATGTTATCATTACCAGGGTATTGATTTTGAAGTGTTAGTGGGTCTTTATGAAGTTCTGAGTTCGAGATTTGGTTTAGGAAAAATTTTGGTTTTTAGCCTTAAGGGAACATTGACTTCAAGTGGTATGTCTTTTAAATAAATGAGACTAAGATACGACACAAAAGGAGTTGTGGTCTAGTGGCAAGTGGCGCTATATTAGAGGCAAGGAGAAGGCATCACATGCAGGACAAGGAGGTCTAGTGTTTGAGGGGTGGCATGGTATTACATTGGGAATTTATTTTGCAATCTTAAACAGCTAGTAGTTGGGTTGAACTCTGAAGAGGAGAGTTTGAACTGGTCATATGAGAAATTTAAGGAGGGGATCATGGAACATATCTTAGAGAAAATTTAGGGGATTTGGTTGTGGAGTGATGGAGCCGATTTGGGAATTGTGGGAAGGCAAAATCGGCATAGGGTAGGGTGAATGCCGTTTGTGGTTATTGTTGGTATAGTGTCGAATTCCTTTTGATATTTTGGCTTTTAGGTATTTCCTTTTGGTAGTCGATTTTTCTAAGAAGAGTTTTTGTGTTCTCTTTTCATTCGTTTTGGTACCTTTACTTCTGGCTTTCAAGACCTTGGTTCTACTCTTTTCTAAGCCGAAATTACTTTACCATTGAGGTCACTTATTAGCCGATTTCTCATCCTCTAGTTCTCTCCTCCCAATTTTACTTTCTTATTGCCAAATCTTTGCTTCTTCCTTTCTTCCTTCATATCAAACCCTTTTCATTCCTTTGCTTCTAGCTGAATCTTCCTACTCTCAATTTGTTTTCTTTGTACCGAACATCCTTTCCTCAACACTAGTCTCTAAAAGCCGAGTAACTCCACCCTCCCTTGGCCGAATTTCTTTTTGTGCCGTCACTATCTTTTCAACCTGGACTAAACTGATTCTTGTTTTCAACCTTGGTCTCTTGAGTTCTCTTCAGTCAAATCTACTTTAGGCTATCAAGTTCGTGGGGTTGAGAATTAAATCTTGGTAAGTAATTGTATTCTTTCCTCTTGGGCGGTTATGGGTAAAAGCCGAAGGGCTCATGTTATTCTTTTGAAACCAGGGCAATAGTTTGGTGGTGAGTCTTCTGATTGAGTCTAATCTTCTCATGTTTCCCACTTGTTATGTTCGATTCCATAGGGATTCTTTAGCAATAGGGTTTTCAAGGGTCAGGACCTCTTCTTCGGCAAATAATCGACTTTGGAGGGTAAGTACTATTGGTTGTATATCTTCTTTAGTTAGTATTTTTTTTAACTTAGTTATCTGATGTGGAACTTAATGATGGATGTGGTACAGATAAAACACAAAGGAGGAAAATTGATTCTTAATCAATCGATTTAGGAGGTTTAAGCAGATTCGGTCAAGGTAAGTATTAATCTTAAGATTCAGTTTTGGTAGTGGGAAGGCTGTCAAATCTTATTAATCGAAGGGCTAACCAAGTATCTTGTTCAAATATAGGTTCTACGCTCGTGGGCTATTATGTTTCTCTCCATTAAGGTGTGTACACACACCCCACACACACTGTATATTGGCAAATCCCGAAAAGTCAAAAAGCAGAAATGCTGAAAAACTGAAAGTTTGGCTACGGTAACCACATGAGTGTACGAACACTCGTGTGGGGATATCGATACAATGACAGACGCCCTATGAGCGATCTCATGGGCTTGGGCCACTGTTTGGCCAACTGGGCCAAAATGGGCCAAATAGGCCCGATGGGCTCGTGGGCCCAACACGAGCAAAATTGATGGATTATAAGAAATGACGAGCCAGTCATGTTGACTACATGGCCAATGGTAGATTTGGGCTCAGCGGGCCTCACAAGAGGGTGGGCCCTACTTGGTCTACATAATGGGTTTTTAGGCTCTAGAGTATTAATAGTTGCTAAAAGTGACATTAGTCGTGCTGGATGATTGTGGACTTAGTAATGGGCCGAATCATGTACTTAGGCCCATGATGAGAAATGACTGATATGCCCCTTAAGGGAAAAATGACTAAAATGCCCCTACATGTTATATGTAAGATTTTGTATGCCATATATATATTTGAATTACATTCATGTTATATTATGTTGCATATGGGTTGGGATTATGGATTGGAGGAAGAGATTGATATGTGAGGATCGCATGGTCGCTTGACGACTGTAGATCCATCAATGGCTTTTAAGCTTAATATATGATTGATAGCTTTGCTATAACATTGAGTGGTGCAGCAACCGGTGCTACAACAGGAGTGCAGGGATGGGCGGGTCGATTAAATCTACACAGGAGTGTAGGGTTGGATGGGGTAATTGAGCATTGCATATATGATATCATTTGTGATATGGGCTTAGGCCCAACTAAGGCCATTATGGGCTTAGGCCCAAATGCCATCGTTAATGAAATGGGCTTAGGCTAAAATTGATTGATGCTTGTTTTATAATCGTTGAGGGTTGTACACACTGAGTTCTCGAAAACTCACACCCTCTTTTTAATTTTACAAGTGATCCACAGTAGATGGTTCGACGTACGGGAGGACTTGGAGATGGCCACACCACGAGTAGTTTTAGATTTTCGTATTTCGTTTTACTTTAGCTAGTATTTGCTTTTTATTGGGTTTTTGATTGCAATAAGGCCTGTCTTCTGGCTTGCTTTGGTTTTGGACTTTACTATCGTATTTGTTTAACTGTAAAGTTTGAACTGATTTTTCTGAGAAAGAAACTAAAGTAATATTTTTGCAAATCATAACTAAAAACATGAACGTTTTCAAAACAAGAGCTTCCGCTGTAAATAAACAAAGGAAATTAACAAGGAATATAAACTAAGGTTTCCAAATAACAAACTCAAGGTTTTATCTAAACTTGCAATTAAACAAGTTTCCACTGGTTTTCGTTTTAAACTAAAGTACTTCGTTTTTTAGGCCGATTTTGAATAAAAGAGTTACAACATAAGAATACTGTTTTATGTCGCAAACAACCTAACGCTTTCAAGGTTCTTCAACAACTTCGATTTGAACGAACTACCTTTCAACGTGACACCGCCAGATTCAGCCATAACGTTCGGGCTGGGTTTGGGGTGTTACACCAGATATGATCTTATACCGGATCTCATGTCAATACCAATGCCATATCCCAAACATGGTCTTACATGGGATCACATATCGATGCCGATGCCATATCCCAGATATGGTCTTATATGGGATCTCATATCAATGCCAATGCCATGTCCCAGACATGGTCTTACATGGGATCACACATAACCCTAATGTCATGACATTTGTATCCTATCTATTCCTAAGGTTCAACCGGGTTTTCGAAACTTTAAACCTCGTTACATCGACATTGAGTCATTGTAAACAAAATTCATAAAACAATTATACATATCATGCAAAAATTAAAGCATTAAATACAAAGTGAAGAAATGTTGTATTATTTACCCACAAACTTACCTCGGTAACAAAATATGACTAACTATTTGATTTAGTCCTCAACTTTGTTCTTCCCTTGGTTTAGGTTCGGACCCCTTTCCTCTTGATCTATAATAGCAAATTTCACTTATTTAATTATCACATTGTCCAAAACAGTCCATAAATCATACCTTGGTAAAATTATAATTTTGCCCCTAATCTTTCACTTAATTACAAATTAGTCCCTAGGCTCATAAAATGAAATGTACCCATTCTCTTTAACATAATAGCCTAGCCGAACCATTTTCACAACTATAGCAGCCCACAATTTGAAATCAAACATTTACTACTCATTTTACAACTTTTACTAAAAGGTCCTTTTCAGGTGTTTTCATGAAAAATCACTTAGTAAAAGATGTTTATCACATATCAAACTCTCATATTCCTTCATTAAACATCAAAATACATGCATGTCACACATGGATAAATTTTTGAACATGAACCCTAGCTCAAAATAATGGTATAAATAGCTAGATCAGTTGATAACGACTTCAAAAATGCAAAAAACATTAAAAACGGAGCTAGGATACACTTATTATTGAGCTTGAAAATGACAAAACCCTAGCTATGGAGGGCTTGTGAAATTCGGCAGCTACTTGGAGAAGATGGACACAATTTTGACTTATTTTTCCCTTTCTATTAATTTGTTAACCAAATGACAAAAATGCCCTTTTAACCCTTCTTTGAAACTTTACCCTTTCATGTCTATTTTTGTCCAAAAATATAAATTTCAACAAATTGCTATTTAAGGACCCCTAATTAATAATCCAAATCTATATCATCCTTAAAGCTTTTAGAATCTCATATTTTGCAAATTTTGCAATTTAGTTCTAAAAGTCAAATTGGACTCTTATTCACAAAATTTCTTCATGAAACTTTCACACAATCATGCAAACATGTCATGGACCTAAAAATAATCATAAAACAAATATTTCTACTTTAGAGTTGTTGTCTCGAAAAACTATTTTGACTAGGCCGTAATTCGAGATGTTATAAATCTATTTTAATTGCAAAACACAAATATTCACACCTCAACACTTACCATATACATTAAATAAAAATTATAACAATTAATAACTACCTTCAGATTATAGAAATACAAACCGTAATTCTCAAACTACTCCTCGTTAATCTTGTCTTTTCCTTTCTTAATCGAGGTTACCGGCTCAACTTTTGCTACGAAATTAAAATAATTAAAAATCATCAATACAACATAATTTAACATTAAATATTTCAAATTATACACAACTTTTGCCCAAATTCCAATTTAATCCTTAATCAAATCTAACCTTATTTTCTTTACAAGTTTGTTCTTTATTTTCATTCAATTACCATTTAAAACTAAATTTTAACTCTCTAATTTCACCATAACCCTAAATTTTGAAAATTCCCAATTTAGTCCCTATTACTCAAATCTTATAATTTATTTTACAATTCAATCCTTTACTCAAATCTAACTTGAAATTCTAACAATTTAACCCCTAATTCTTCAATTTGTTTAACATGAACAACATCAAAAAATCTACTAACTTCTAAAATTTCAACATGAACGAAGTAGTATTTCGTTCTAGGATTCTAAAAACTCAAAAACTACAAGAAAAGGGATTAAATTGACTTACCAAATAGACTTGGAACCTTAAATACCCTAATTTTCCTTCTTTTTCTTTTCTTTTTTTCTTTCTCCCCTATTTCGTTTGCTATTTTGTATCTTTTTCTTCTTTTTGTTTCTTTATTTACTTTATGTTTTATTTAGTTATAATATAATATAATAAAATATAATATAATATAATGTAATATAATTAACTAATATAAAATACTTATTCATTAAGTTATATATTATAATATATATTTTAATTAAAAATATATTAAGATATTTCTTCATTTATGCCGCCTCAATTTATGCTACTTGCATAATTGCCTATTTGGCCCTTTTAACTTTCTTTAATCTATAATTAAACCTTCACCCTTTATTCAATTTAATCCTTTGACCTAATTAATCTTAATTCAAGCTAATTCACCTAACCAAAACCTAATTAACAACACAACTAACTTTGTAAATATTTTTAATAAATATTTACGAATCTATTTTAAGAAAATGGAGACCCAAAAGTACACTTTCTGATACCCGTGACTATCGGGTCGTTACAATACTAAACTAAGTTGTTAGGTATTTTATCAAGATTGTAAATAGGTATCTTCTTGGTATAATTAGAATGGTATGAAAGTGAACACTTGTGGTTTGTTTTGGTTTATGATTGAATTAAGTTGCTTTGCTAGAAATGGATCAATGTTGACATGTTTTAGTTGTTGATGTTTGGACATTGTAACACCTCTAACCCGAATCTATGGCTGGAATAGGGTTACAGAGTATTACCGAAGTTTACAATTTAAATGGACAAAAAATTTAAACATTTCATAACTTATAGCATTTATGTTAGAAACCAATCACAATCATGCATACTGTTCCTAATACGAGCCCTCAAGGCCCAAAGCACACCTTAGAAACAAATCGAGAATAAATTGGAAACTCAAAAAATATTTCAGAAACATTTAAAATTTTCAAAGCTTCAGGGGCCACACGACCATGTTACTCACAACCAAGAGACATGCCTGTGTCTTAGGCCGTGTGGGTATTTCAAATAGGGACACACGGCCGTGTCCCAACCCATGTCCGTGCCCTTTCAACTCACTAACTTATGCCACACGGTCAAGCCACACGCCCGTGTTTGAGGCCGTGTAAGCATACTAACTTGCACTCTTCAAAAGATACAAGGGACACATGGTTGTGTCACTTGGCCGTGTGCATACATGACTGAGACACACGCCCGTGTGGATGAAAATAGGCCATTTTACAAGCCACATTTCTCACCTAATTTGGCATCCACCTACACTCAACATTTTGCATATACACAAATCATAAATAGGCATTGAAAACAAGCCAAAATCAAGCCTTAAACATGTAAAATCTTCACATACAACCAATATGGCCTTAGGCACCTCAAATGACAACTTATAACATGTAAATATAAACATTCAATATATCCAATTGTTTAACTAACTCATATTTATATTTGAACCAAAACTTACCATGTAAATCACTAATCAAAACATACCATTTAGTACCATTAATGTACTTGATCTCTAGCATCAAATGGTCATGTAAGTCACTTGTAATTTGTGCACTAAAAATACCAATACAAACCATTCAAAAACTAACCTCAGTATACATATGTTCTTTCCATAATGAGCACTAAATCACTCCAAATTATAATACATATCCAAATGCATATTCAACTACCATTTAAATTTTCATCCATCAAACATAAATCAATTCACATATTACCTATACCAAACCACACATCAAACATGATAAGGCCATTTATATATATATAGCCAAATATACTAAAGTACAAGCCAAAACATATGGCCAAAACCACAACATCACACATAAGCTGCATTAGCCAAAATAACCTATACATGTCATTATAACCGAAAGTAAACAACCAAAAGTATTAAAAGAGCCGATAGATAGTGTGATATAGCTCTGACAAGATACCAACCTGAATGATCTTCCAAATCACTATAAAACACGGAAATAACATAGAGTAAGCATTTAAGCTTAGTAAGTTCATATAATAAAGAAATTAACTTACCATTTAATCACATTTAGGGTAAGCATACAAAGCATATCAAACTCAATTTGGCCAAAAGCCTAAACACTTATCCTCATCAACTAGGTTAGTCATGTAATTCATAAAATATCTAGAAAGATGTATGAGCTCAATAATAATCAAATTTCCATGTACATATAATTTCTACTTCATGTATCTATATATCATATACCAATCATTTTCATATATCTCATGTAAATACATGTAGTAGTTCGTGATGAACTCATGTAATATCATGACAAAATAGTTCCCGTTGAACCATTTAGAATATCGTTCGATATGCGGGTATTACAAACGAGGTGTACTGAACTGTAATTCGTCAATTCATGTACATGTATGCTCAAAGGAGCTATAAACGATAAGGTCCTCCGAGCTAAATAATGGTAAGCTCCTATAGTTGAGTATCGATAAGCTCATAAGAGCTAAAATTGTAACACCCCCTTACCGGGTCCAGCGCTGGGACAGGGTACGAGGCGTTACCTTACTGAATCATACTAAATCTTGTAATCTCGAGCTATAAAATTTCTTTTCTTTTTAAAACTTTTCGTTCATTCTCATTATAACCTTATCATGGGCTTACGAGGTCCAAAACATATATCGGGTATGTTCCGAAACCGATCTGAGAACCTTCGGGCACTTAGAAAAATTTTGCCTAAAATAGGGCCACACGCCGGTGTGAGATGGGACACGCCCCTGTGGGCAGGACGTGTGGTCTCACACGCCTATGTCCCTAGACCGTGTCCCTAGCCCATGTCGAATTTATTTTTATTTTCAACCTACAGGGGTTTTCACACGGCTTGGGCACGTGCCCGTGTCTATGACCCGTGTCTCTCACATGGCCTAGACATGCCCGTGCCAATATCCTGTGGAATATCCTAACTTTGAAAACTATAACCATCAGTAGCACAAATAGCCAAGGCACACGCCCGTGTTGTAACACCCCTTACCCGAGACTGTCACCGGAGTTGAGCACGAGGCGTTACCAAACTTTTATTACTAATTTGGGGCATAAAAATTTACTTTTAAAATTAATTCACTCACGTTCATCCAGTATATCCCTAAAAAGGGCCCTTGAGGCCCTAAAACATGCAATTAAAACGGTTCGGGACCAAACTGGGAACATTAAAATTTTTCTAATTACTTACACAAATCAAAACAATTTATTTCACTATTCATAAAAAAACTGTCCACCTGCATAACAGTCACTAAATTAATTATAACTAGAGTTACAAAACTTGAAATTTAAATTCATAAATTTTCCCTGAAACTAGACTCATATATCGTCTTACTATAATTTTTGCAGAATTTTTGGTTTGACCAATTAGTACAGTTATTCATTAAAAGTTCCCCTATTTCACAGCCCAATAGACCTGACCTCTCGTCACTAAAAATTGATTATCTCATTTTACAGAATTTGGATAATGTTTTTCTTTCCTTCTAATGAAAACAGACTGACTAAGGAATCTACACATATAAATTATACATCATAATTATTTTTGTACAATTTTTAGTGAAATTATAAATTCAAAATAGGGGATCACAAAGTCACTCTAAACCAGTCTTGTAAGAGTTTAAATATCTCAAAATACATACTTCCTTTTCTTACTCTGTTTCTTTTCTATGAAAGCAGACTCAATAATCTTTAATTCTATATCTTATTCACCATTCAATTGCATTTCTACAATTTTTCGTGATTTTTCAAAATCACATCATTGCTGCTGTCCCAAAACTATTTCATAACCAAATTTTACTCTTTCATAATTTATTTGCATTAAACCTCATTTAGGCATGCATAACATCAACACGTGTTCTTGGTTAGCCATATCATAAGGACATATACACAAAATGGCCAAGTCCCTATACATGCCATAACTGAAAATGTTTCAATGAAAATACTCAATTAGTAACTTGATAGTCGAAAGTGTGAAGCGATCTCCGACGACCTCCAACCCAAGCTTGTTTGATAAAGCTCTGGAACAGAGGAAAGGAAAGAAGTAAGCTTATAAATCTTAGTAAGTTCATATGTAAAATAATAGGCATTAGTAATGAATTTAGCTTATTATTAAACTTTCATAATTTGCATAAATAATGTTAAGTTCTTACTTTCCCATCTTACTCATTGGTGACCTTACCAAAGGCTCGGAATAATAAAAAAAATACCTTACTTAATAGCTTGCTTATGTACCTACAACATCTCACTTAACACATTAATACTCTTTCATAATATATAGGCATATTGCTAATCATGTCACAAAGCATCATAAGTATAATTGAAAACTTATCACTTACTTAATACTTGAATATACTCATTAAAATACTTTTAATATCATCAACTTATAACCTCAATATTAATAAGCCTTATGTACATACCTGTGCTCTTTCCTCGTGATCTTACCTTGTCATCTTTTTGACTTACACTTTGGATTACTCAAGTACCTTTCCTTTTGAAATTTATCTTTGCCATGTCTTGACATGGTCTTACGTGGTATCCTTGCCCTATGTACTCAGCAATGTCATGCCTTGGCATGGTCTTACATGGGATTCTTGCCTTATATACTCACCAATGCCATGCCTTCGCATGGTCTTGCATGGGATCTTTTCCTTATAGTAACTTATCAATGCCATGTCTTGACATGGTCTTACATGATTTCCTTGTCTTGTAAAATTCACCAATGCCATGCCTTGGCATGGTCTTACTTGGTATCCTTATCTTAGGTTGCCATAGGTTAACCATGGTCTTTTTCCATAAATTCTTCCTTAATTGCCATGTTATAAACATAGACTTTGAAATATTAATGTCTTGGAAATTCATAGCTAAAACATACTTGCTCAAAATTCTCAAGGTCAGTCACATAACTCAATAATAATAGTAACAATTTAATAATAATAAAATGCTACTCAACTTACATACTTACATTCTTAATCTCATCATATCCTCAGTTTATCTTGCTTTCCTCAAATTATGCTATTCGATACTTTCTTGACCTTATACAAAGCCACGTTACCACTATGGTCTTATATGTAAACTTATTCGAATTCTCACTTTTAATGTTGAATCATTATCGAACATTTCTCAATTATTATCATTATATTCAAAAATCAATACTAAAACATTTATAACTAATATATCAATTTAGCATTCAAACATGCTTAATTAAATGCTTATTAAACACATGAACTTACCACAATACCAATACGACCATTTTGACCAACTTTCCCAATTTTCGGTTTTTCTCCTGTTCTAGGTCCAAATCTTGTTTTCTATGATCTAAAAAATCATATTTCACTTATTTAATTAGTGTACTAATTATTTCTGACCTAAAACATATTTTAGAAAATTTACATTTTTCCCCTAAACTTTTGCATATTTACACTTTTACCCCAAAGCTCGGAAATAAATTTTTATTCAATTTCTTTGCATTTTAAGCCTAACTGAACTATTTCATAAATATGACAGCCTACAATTCTCATTAAAACTCACACTTATGACCAAGTTTATAACTTTTACGATTTAGTCCTTTCGAACGTTTTCGTCGAAAATCACTCGGCAAAAATCGTTTCTCTAACCATAAACATGCAAATCTAAAATTCACAATTATTCAACATGGGTCAATCTTTGAAATCAAACCCTAGCTCAAATAAATGGTAGAAATAGAGAAATCATGTTACCGAGATTTCAAAAACGTAAAAATCATTAAAAATAGGGCTAGAACGGACTTACAATTGAGCTTGGGAGCTTGAAAAACCCTAGCCATGGTTTCTCCATGCTATATTCGGCCTTGAGGAAGAAGATGAGAAACTTTTTGCTTCATTTTCCCTTTTTAATTCTTTAAATGACTAAATGACCAAAATGCCCTTAAAGACTTTTCTTTCAGATTTGTCTTATTCATGCTTATTTTTGTCCAACAATTTAACCAATGGTCTAATTACTATTTCAGGAGCTTCAATTTAAAACATCATAACAATTGGACACTTCTAACATATGGAACTCAACTTTTGCACTATTTATAATTTAGTCCTTTTGACTAAATTGAGTGGCCAAACGTCAAAATTTTCGAACAAAATTTTCACGAAATCTTTCCGTGAAATCGTAAATCATAAAAATTTAATAAAAATAATGTTTTTCTTGTCGGGTTTGTGGCCTCAAAACCGCTGTTCCGACTAGACCCAAAATCGGGATGTTACATTTCTCCCCCCTTAGGGATTTTCGTCCTTGAAAATCTTACCAGATGACAAATTAAGGATTGATTTCACAAGGCACTTTTAATTTCTCGTATAGTCTCGGCATCTTGAGCATCTTATTGCTCAAGCTAAGATTCTAAATTATACTATCTTATCGTAGACATAGGAATCACATTACTGATCTTCTCGGATTCTAACTAAAATACCTACTAATAAGTAACTGGCCTTATTCTTTCTATAATCTCATACTCTTAGATGAACCGTAACTCACTTTTCTCTACATACCAAAATGAAAAATTGTCTGTTAATAAAATACTTTTAGAAACACCTGACACCCATCTGAGTTTCAGTATTCTTGCCTTTCAATTCTATACACAATTTCTGATAATCTATCTCTAATCTCAAAAATCAATTTTCACCTTTCTCTAAAATTTTAACTCAAATTAACCTTGTGAGTTTCTCTTTCTAAATTGCTCTTAATATTTAAAACACAATATAAAACTTACCTTTCCAAGAATCTGAATCACTTCCTCAATTTAACTATTAGTATTAGAGTGACACATAATAACATTCAGAAATCTCATACTCAAGGCTTACTGTAACTTTCTTCTGAAGTTATAATACAAATCTCAAATTTCAACCATAACCAATGAAAATTTGGGCTCTGTATAAACTCACAACCTTAGGATAAATAACTCAGATAACCCATTAATAGAAAAACTTGGTCATGCTGAAAAAAATATACATAAACTTCCTCAAGTAATCAACCATAGCTCACATAACCTTTACCCTTTTGATGATAATACTAATTCTGTTGTACAATTCTTCGAATTACCATTACATGTAACACCCCTTACCTGAGACCGTCACCGGAGTCGAGTACGAGGCATTACTAGACTCAGAACAATGATCACAGACATAATTCACAAACATTCTCAGAAAACACATAAAGTTCTATCCATTTCTCCCTTACCAAGGGTTTTCAACCACAATATTATCGATACAAACCATTCGGAATCGAATCCTATCCAATGGAACACTCAGAAAATTTTTCACTTGAAAACTATAGTCACACGCCCATGTGACAACATGGCACGGCCGTGTGAATAGACCGTGTGTCCTTCACACACTCATGCTCGGTACCCGTGGACAAATCTGTCTAATCCAACACGGCCACCCCGCATGGCCGTTTGGGGGCCGTCTCCACCACATGGTTGAGACACACGACTGTGTCTCCTACCCGTGTGGCACACTGAATAACAATGCAGGGTGCAGGGGAGGCACGATCCAGAGGGATGCCTGTAGGGTTAGATCGTGTGACGCCCACGGCCTAAACACTCCGTGCCTTTCACCCGTGCAGCAAACTGTCACATGACCCATGGCCAAGGCATACGCCTGTGTGCCTTGCCATGCAGGCCGTGCCAGGCTATCTACCAAGCCTTTGCGTCCCTAACACACAAGCAACAACATCCACAACCAATTCAAACAAATGCAATTAACATTTTGCTAAAATGACTACTTTTATACACATCAACTTACCAATAACTAATCTTTATACATGCCACAATAAACAAATAAATGAGGGTTATTATTTTTCCCAAGTTGACAAATTGATAGTGTGGTGCGACCTCCGACGATCTCCAACCTCGTGCTAAATCCTGAAAACAATGAGAGAAAAGGGAAGATGGTGTAAGCTTCATAGCTTAGTAAGTTGGTATATCAAAATAAATAATTTAATTAATAAGATTTTCCCATTCCTCAATAAGTATTTTAAGAAGATAGAACTATTATTCCCATGGTTTCACATTTTTACTCAAGTTCAACTTGAGCTATTTTTCTAAGTCACAGTCACTAATTTAATTATTTCTTTAGATACAGAGCTCTAAATTAAGTACCATAAATTTTCCTTGAAACTAGATTCATATATCTTCTTTCCATAAAATTACCAGAATTTTTGACTTAGTCAATTAGTACAGTTTATTTACTAAAGTTTCCCTTATTTCACTGATCAACTGCTCTAACCTTTGTTCATTACAAATTATATATCTCAAAATACAGAATTCGGATAATGTTTATGTTTGTTTCTATTGAAATTAGACTCATCAAGGAATTTAAGCATATAAATTACACATCATAACCATTTCTATACAATTTTTGGTGATTTTCCAAATTCGGTACAGAGGATCAGAAAGTTATCCTGAACCAGTTTCACTAACGTTTAAATATCTCACAATTTACACTTCTTTTGCTTACTCAGTTTCTTTTATATTCACTTCATAATTCAGTTTTCACCATTTTTGGTGATTTTTCAAACGTACACAACTACAACTGTCCAATACTATTTTAATGCAAATTTCACTTTTTCATGCTTTCTTAATAAAGCTTTAATGGTAGCACTTACCCCTCATCATTCTTACCATAATTCGATCAATTATCAAATTTATTGCTCATCATTTACACTTACATACCTGCACTTTTCATTAGATTTCATATTCACACTTATCATATAAATGCATCAATCATAATATTCACTTACATATTCTTAACAATTCATTTGCATATACATTCACACACTTAACCTTTATCACATGTGCTCATTCTTTCAATAGTGCCTGCATACATACTTCGTTTCATAATCACTTGCATGTTCACTTTACTTTAATACAGTTAATCTAATCCTGTTGAACAATTTTGGAATATAAACAGATATACAGAGGTTAGCACATAAGTGCTATACAGACATGGCAAAGCCATGAGGTAGCCAAAGTTACTAACAGTAGGGTAGCCGAAGCTACAATCAGTGAGGTAGCCGAAGCTACTAACAGTAGGTAGCCGAAGCTACAATCAATCACAGTACAGAAGTTAACCACGGGCATGCTCATATAAGCTGACAGGTGTCTGCAACACATGCAAGACCACCCAGCACCCGGGTAACTATAACAGTCAGAAACAGTGGGGCCCTCAAGTGACATGTCACCTATATCTATATCTATTTCTACTTGTTCAACTGGGATTTACGGTCAATACACCCTTTCCATGATCACTTAGGCATAGACAGTCCACAATTATTTCAATACATTGCCATAACACTTTGTACCATAGGTGCATTTTTAAATCCATTCACCAACTTGGCACATTAAACATTTATTCCACATAATTCAATCAATACAAAAATTTTAGGCTTCAAGCACAACTTACAATAATATTGCACTATTATGATCATACCAACTTACCTCGAATGCCGAAACGACTAATTTTCCCGCTTTAGTCCACCATTTCGTTCTTTCCCGATCTTAGTCCAATTTCACATTTTCATCATCTAACATATTAAATAACATTCATTTAACACATTTTATCAACACACTAATCAATTCAATTCACATATCATATTTTGGAAATTTTACAATTTTAGCCCCTAACTTTTCAAAAATTGCACTTTTGCCCCAAAGCTCATAAAACAATTTTTATTCAATTTTCTTGTATTTTGGACTTATCTGAACTATTTTCATAACATGGCAGTCCAAAATTCTCACAAATTCATACACTTATGACCAATTTACAACTTTCACAATTTAGCCCCTTTTTAACATTTTTACCGAAATTCATCGGGCAAAAATCGTATTTATCACATCAAACATTCATTATCTACCATCAATTATCAAAACACAACCATGTCATGAATGGGTAAATTTTTAGACTCTAATTTATATTCAAATAAGTGGTAGAAATAGAAAATTCAAGCTTCAATGATCATAAAAATACGAAAATAATTGAAAACGGGACCAAATTTCACTTACAATTAAGCTTGAAAAATCAAGAAACCCTAGCCATGGAATTCATGGTATAATCAGCCAGCACATGGAGAAGATGACAACCTTTTTGCTTGATTTTTGGCTTTTTAATTCTTTTAATTAACAAGTGTCAAAAAAGCCCTTTGTCCTTTCTTGAGATTTTTTTCTACTCATGCCCATTTTTGTCTACATCAACATAAAATGGCCTAATTGCCACATAAAATATTTCATTTTCATGAAACAATTCAATCAAATCCATTTATCAATTATTAGGCACATTTTACACTTTTCTCAATTTAGTCCTAAAAATTCAATTAGGCACTAAATCAATAAAATTTCTTAAGAACATTTTCACACAACATTCCAATAAATTGGTAAGCTATAAAACTTTATAAAATGAAACTATTTCAATTCGGATTTGTGGTTTCGAAACCACTATTCTGTTTAGGCCCTTTTTCGAGATATTACATTGCATTTCCACACAGATATCAATACTGACTGTAATTGCTTCTAATATACTATAAAAATCAACTTTAACTCTTTGAAAGTTCAGACATCACGTTCAAAATCTGGTACATAGCATATCTTACGCTTACTAGTATACCTATTTTTGAGTATCCTCCATCTCTGGACTCCTCGAGTAGACAGATAATTATCACTGTGTCAGGCTTCATAACTGTTGCATAATCTCTTTACTCAATTCAGACTAAATCATAACAAATACTTCGGTCGTCAATTTCTTCAGCTATTTATAACTTTACTAGCATGGATTTAAGCCAATTAAGCTTCATATAATGAGAACTCTAGAAATTGGACAACTTGGATTGGCAAAATCATACCTCAAATGCAACCCTTTCGATGTATATATATATAACTCTGTATCATAACTTCTAGAATAGGTACTTTTCACTCAAGTCATTTATCCATTTATACATAAACAATCAACATTTAATTTTGGAACTGTAAATAATTCTAACATACATATAACTCAATCAGACTACTCAACTGAATCGGTTTTGACTAATAAACAATAACTTTTCAAGAACTGCTCTTCTTTATGCTATCATTATATCTCAGACATACATTCTATCATGATCTCTTTAAAAAGCTAATCACTGCATAACTCAAAATAACATAACATTCGGTCTTTAACTTCTGATACATTATCAAGATAATTTAAAAAGAAAAATCATTACCTCATTCTAAGCTGAACTTCTTATCACTCACATTTTGCCAGTCACTTTCTCTTCAACTTCATTCAGCTTAAAATTTGCAGTGCCATAATAGGATTGACTTCTTAATTACTTTAGTAAATGACATCTTAGCTCTGTACTTTCATTATCAGGTCCGAGCTCATATTCGTCAATAGAACATTTCTTACTATTATCTTATGGCTAATACTTTGAACAGTAATTTATTAAAAAACTCGGGATAACAAAATCTCAGAACACGGAGCTATATAGAATTTCTAAAAATCACTTCTCATGTAGAACAATTAAGGTCTTCATAGCATCTCAGAAAATTTCCAAAAAGGAAAGATAATACTCACAAGCACTAAAATCAACTATAACAGAAACCATACAAATTTTCTTTATATTTACCAAACAATAGCTAGTAGAACAGGACACTAACATCATACGAACCTTACCGTCAACTTTCCATCTCTACATTGGAGTAGAAAACCAGATTAGATAGAGCAATATCAATCACAACTCAAGCAAACTACAATGCCTTAATCTGTCTCTATATTCAATTGACATCCTCATCAAGTAGGAATTTCATCTAAAATCTTGTAGATATAAATATATATATCTTTGAAAATAAATGTACACATATAATAGTTGAAAGAAATTTCAAAAATTTTCTCAACTAAAAAATTTGCATTCAGCTATTAATGTAGCTCAATCATTATTCCTCTGTCTAATTCTGTTATTACTGAATCCATATTATCTCATTCAAAATTGGAATTTATTCGGAAGAAAATCCAACAATCATATACCTTACATGTAATGCCTTGATTTTCGAGATTGTTCGGGTTTTTGTGATTTTTGGTGAAATTCTAAAATTTTTTGAGTGTTAGATACTAAAATGGTGTTTAAATGTGTTAGTGGGCCTTTAGAAGGCACAAGCCTAAGTTAAAACCCGGTAAAATATCAAGTTTGAATTTTAAGTGAAAATGAGACTTGGTTAAGTGGGCTTTTAAGAAAAACTTCGTAAATTATGACACAAATGGGACCTTGGTAAAGTGGCAAGGTAGCACCACTAAACTCCTAAAAAAGTGGGGTGTGGATGAAGGTAAAGAGCCTGAGTTCAAGTCACAAGGTAAGCGTATTGATACTTTTAATTTTTAGGCATGTGCCGGCTAGGGCCTTGGGGAGGTTGGGCCGATTGCTTTAGTGGGTATTAGGGTTAGTTTCTTTTCTTTTTCTTCTATTTTTCCAATTAGGGTTAGCCACCTAAAATTTTATTCTCTTTTCAAGTTTCACAAAGTGACCGAAAACACAAGACTAATCCCTTGTGCCGATTTCTTCTTCTTCCCCTCTCTTACATTCTTTTCTTTTCCTTTTTGTTTCTTCTCTAGCCGAACATCTCTACCACTCACCTCATTCTCTCTGTCGATCCTAGTCTTTTTCAAAGCCACTATAGCCGATTGCCATAAAAGCCAAAATCCTGAAAACTTGCTCTTGTGCCGATTTCTCCAAGCCAAAATCCCTCTATTTTTTTCATCCCTTTTGATCGATTTTCACCTTCTTTAAACCCTTAGTACTTGTTGGCAACACCACTCCAAAACTATAACCCCAAATCTTCTTCTTCTTTACCAGTCAAAAAGCCGAAAACGCCACATCCTTAGGAGTCCATAGCCGAAACTTTAGATCTGCTGGATTCGAGTTCTACTATCGTTTAGGGGCTAGATCTACATCAGATTTGAGTAGAAACAGAAGGGGAATCAGTAGTAAGTGCTTATCACCTCAGATCTATTCTTATTTTGTGTTTTGGAAAAGCCGAAGTCCCTAGAGGTTAGGGAGGTTGTCGATTGGGACCTAAGACCCTAAGAGGTTGTAGTAATCAGTTTCTTTTAGTGTTAGTGTGATTCAGAGGCTGCTGACGAGGGCTTGGATATTTGGTACGATTAGATCTAGATCTAGTCATCAGTTTTTGGCAAAGGTAAGATTTTGAGGGCCTTAGGGCCATTCGCCGAATATGGTAAGTGAACATTGAGATTGGTTATACGGATTTGTAAACTAAAAGTTGTGGTAATCGATTGTAGGATATCATGGCGGGATCTTATTGCAGTCGTCGCAAAATAGGTGTGTATCGAACACCCTTCTTTAGTCTAAGTCGGCAAAAGTCTAAAAGCTGAAATGCTGAAATTCGGGTATTTTGTGGGCTTGTGAGTATGCGATTGTTCATAAGATGGTTGGAAATCGTTGGATCTAAAATCGCAAGTGGTGAGATAGTTGTACGTATAATTTAATTGGGCCTGATGGGCTAAAAGTGGGCCCAATGGGCTTACGGGCCCATATAGGTGAAATGAGTAATTAATGTGTACTGGTAGACTGTAGGTTCAAAACTGGTTAAACTGATAAATTGATCATAAAATCTAAACAAAATGGGCTTAAGTAGCTAATAGACACTGTAGGGCCCAGTAGGGGTTTTAGGGCCCAATAGCGTAAAACTGTTAAAACAAGTTAAATAACCATTGAGACGAAAGTTAGATTATTTGAGACTGAAATATGCATGAAAACCCTAAAAACTGATAAAATTACTAAAATATCCTTAGGGAAAAGAAATTACTGTTTTACCTCTAGGTGTAGAATTACCGTTATACCCCTAGGGTTTGATCTGACTGAATTGCATGTGTTACTGTTTTTTGTTCATTACATGATTATCTGTTGCATGGGACTGGGATATTGATGGAGGAAGTACTAAAAGTGGCTTGACCACGTACTGGAGGCTTCGCCTCAACTTATTGTTATCTGAGCAACTATGTTGCAACTGTGGAGTGTAGGGCTGGGTGGGTTGGGTTATTCCCCACATGGTGTGTAGGGCTGGTATGGGTGGAGGGTAGCGGCTGGATTTAGGCTGGGTTGGGTTTGCATTCATACTTATTATCTGTTCTGTTCTGAAATAGGCCTATAGGCCGTATTGTTATCTGAAAAGGGCTAAGGCCCAGTACACTGTATCTGGATAGGGCTTTGGCCCAATGAGCTTGAGCTGACTTGGGCTCTAGATGGGCTTTCTATACACACTTAGTTTTCCAAACTCACCTCCTTTCTTTCCATCCATACAGGTGAGCCCTAGTTGGTGGACTTGAAGCTGGGAGGGATTCAGAGTGGCCACGAAGATTAAATTTCTGGTTTTCAATTATTTTAGTTATTTATTTAGAATATTTTTATCCTGGTTTCTCGGTTGTAATAAGTCCGCTCTATTTGTTTTATTTTGGGTTTTTTTTTTATTCTTCACTTATTTTATTTGTTTTAACTTAAGAATAATATTGTTTAAATTGTTTTTGAAATTAGATTTACTTGTTTTCAAAATAACACGATAAACGAACATTTTCAAAACCAAATGCACTTTCCAAAGAGTATAAAAAGTCACGGTTTTTTATAAACCTTTCATGATCGGTAGTAAATAGGACATTTATTAATTAAATCAGGAATTTCTCTTAAAATAACAAAAACGGTTTTGTAGAGCTCACCCTAATCTTAGTAACTAGGTAACATGGTTAGATGTAGGTGATGTCACACACCAGATTTGGCCATAACGTTTGGGCTGGGTTTGGGGTGTTACATTACACATCATACCTGAATAAGTGTATTAGCTGAACCTAACTTTTCTTTGACTGTAACGTTTCAGAATCCGGATGATCTGCATATTAGCCTAGCATCTTTTCTGTAACTGTATTCCTTTGCTAAATCATTCTCGACTCTGATTATGATGTCAATTAATCTACCACTGAACTCTTTAGTTTTTCACTTGTAAGCCTATTTAGTCTGAATTTTATGTAATCTCTCTCTGAAATACCATGTTGAAAAGGGGGGTGCCTTTGATTTGCCTTGTATACACTCATGCATATAACTTAACACTCATCAATATATAATATTATCACAATTATACAATTTTCTTCAAGCAACTTAGCATACACATTCATAATACAGAGACTTCCTGATCATCTTATGCAAACTACTACACTTATACATGCATTCATGAATCTCAAATAACATTACTCATAACATTCACTTAACTTCTCTAGTTATACATATAGCATCATACAAATGCCAATTTAACATGAAGAATTATCTCAATATAAACATTCCTTTCATCTCATCTCATCTTTCATATTTCCAAAACAGTTCTTATTCACAATTTATTTATTTTCACATAAGCACCATGAGCTATTATTCTTACCTTTTATGAGCCTCAACTCATCATAAACATACTGTCTGCACTATCAAACTTAACTCGATTGAAATGCACATCTGTTTGACAAAACATTATGCATGTGGGTCGGGAGTCATCACACTATCACAATTCAATATGGCATGTATAGCTAGACTCTTACACATGCTAGATAGTTTGAGAACTGACTAAAATCTTTCTCTGATACCAATAAATGTAACACCCCTTACACAAGACCGTCGACGGAGTCGAGCACGAGGCGTTACCAGACTTATCTTACTAATTCGGGGCATAAAAATTTACTTTTAAAATTAATTCACTCACATTCATCCAATATATCCCTAAAAAGGGCCCTCGAGGCCCTAAAACACGCAATTGAAATAGTTCGGGACCAAACTGAGAACACTAAAATTTTTCCGATTACTTACACAAATCAAAACAATTTATTTCACTAATTATAATAAAACTATCCACCAGTGTAACAGTCAGTAAATTAATTAGAACTCAAGTTACAAAACTCAAAATTTAAATCTGTAAATTTTCCCTAAAACTAGACTCATATATCGTCTTACCATAATTTTTCCAGAATTTTTGGTTTGGCCAATTAGTACAGTTTATTCATTAAAAGTTCCCCTATTTTGCAGTCCAACAAACCTGACCTCTCTTCACTAAAAATCAATTATCTCATTTTACAAAATTCAGATAATGTTTTTGTTTCTTTCTAATAATAATAGACTCACTAATGAATCTAGACATATAAATTATACATCATAATTATTTTTGTACAATTTTTAGTGAAATTCTAAATTCAGAATAGGAGATCACGAAGTCACTCTAAACCAGTCCCGTAAGAGTTTAAATATCTCAAAATACAGACTTCCTTTGCTTACTCTGTTTCTTTCCTACGAAAATAGACTTAATAAGATTTAATTATATATCTCATTAACCATTCAATTCAATTTATACAATATTTAGTGATTTTTCAAAATTATGTCACTGCTGCTTTCCCAAAATTGTTTCATAACCAACTTTTACTCTTTCATAATTTCTTTGCATTAAACCTCATTTAGGCATACATAACATCAACACATGTTCTTATTTAGCCATATCATAAGAACATACACACAAAATGGCAAAGTCCCTATACATGCCATAACTAAAAACGTTTCAATAAAAATACCCAATTGGTAACTTGATAGTTAAAAGTGTGAAGCGATCTCCGACGACCTCCAACCCGAGCTTGTTTGATAAAACTCTAGAACAGAGGAAAGGAAAGAGGTAAGCTTATAAAGCTTAGTAAGTTCACATGTAAAATAATAGTCATTAGTAATGAATTTATCTTATTATTAAACTTTCATAATTTGCATAAATAATGTGAAGTTCTTACTTTTCCATCTTACTCATTGGTGACCTTACTAAAAGCTCGGAATAATAAAAAAATACCTTACTTAATAGCTTGCTTATGTACCTATAACATCTCACTTAACACATTAATACTCTCTCATAATATATAGGCATATTGCTAATCATGTCACAAAGCGTCATAAGTATAATTTAAAATTTATCACTTACTTCATACTTGAATATACTCATTAAAATACTTTTAATATCATCAACTTATAACCTCAATATTAATAAGCCTTATGTATATACCTATAGTCTTTCCTCGTGATCTTACCTTGTTATCTCTTTGACTTTATCTTTGGATTACTCAAGTACCTTTCCTTTTGAAATTTACCATTGCCATGTCTGGACATGGTCTTACGTGGTATCATTGCCTTATGTACTCACCAATTCCATGCCTTGGCATGGTCTTACACGGGATCCTTACCTTATATACCCACTAATGCCATGCCTATGGTCTTACATAGGATCTTTGCCTATAGTAACTTATCAATGCCATGTCTTGACATGGGCTTACACGATTTCCTTGCCTCGTAAAATTCACCAATGCCATGCCTTGGCATGGTTTTGCTTGGTATCCTTATCTTATGTTGCCATGGGCTAACCATGGTCTTTTTCCGTCAATTCTTTCTTAAATTGCGATGTTATAAACATGGACTTTGAAATATTAATGTCTTGGTAATTCATAGCTAAAACATACTTGCTCAAAATTCCCAAGGTCAGTCACATAACTCAATAATAATAGCAACAATTTCATAATAATAAAATGCTACTCAGCTTACATACTTACATTCTTAATCTCATCATATCCTCAATTTATCTTTCTTTCCTCAATTTATCTTAATTTCCTCAAAGTATGCTATTCGATACTTTCCTGACCTTATACAAAGCCACATTACCACTATGGTCTTATATGTAAATTTATTCGAATTCTCACTTTTAATGTCAAATCATTATCGAACATTTCTCAATTATTATCATTATATTCAAAAATCAATACTAAAACATTTATAACTAATATATAAATTTAGCATTCAAACATACTTAATTAAATGCTTATTAAACACATAAACTTACCTCAATACCAATACGGCCATTTTGACCAACTTTCCCAATTTTCAGTTTTTCTCCCGTTCAAGGTCTAAATCTTATTTTTCGAGATCTAAAACATCATATTTAACTTATTTAATCAATGTACTAATCATTTCGGAGCTAAAACATATTTTTTACAAAATTTAAAATTTTCCCTAAACTTTTACATATTTACACTTTTGCCCCAAAGCTCGGAAATAAATTTTTATTCAATTTCTTTTCATTTTAGGCCTAATTGAACCATTTCAAAAATATGGCAGCCCACAATTCTCATTAAAACTCACACTTATGACCAATTTTATAACTTTTTCGATTTAGTCCTTTCGGACGTTTTCGTCGAAAATCACTCGGCAAAAATCGTTTCTCTAACCATAAACATGCATAATCTACCATAATTCATAAAAATGCACAATTATTCAACATGGGTCAATCTTTGAAATCAAACCTTAGCTCAAATAAATGGTAGAAATAGAGAAATCATGTTACCGGGATTTCAAAAAACGTAAAAATCATTAAAAACGGGGCTAGAACTGACTTACAATTGAGCTTGGATGCTTGAAAAACCCTAGCCATGGTTTCTCCATGCTATATTCGGCCTTGAGGAAGAAGATGAGAAAATTTTTGCTTCATTTTCCCTTTTTAATTCTTTTAAATTGCTAAATGACCAAAATGCCCTTAAAGACTTTTCTTTCAATTTTGTCTTATTAATGCCCATTTTTGTCCAACAATTTAACCGATGGCTTAATTACTATTTAAGGACCTTCAATTTAAAACTTCATAACAATTGGACAATTCTAACATATGGAACTCAACTTTTGTACTATTTACAATTTAGTTCTTTTGACTAAATTCAGTGCCCAAACGTCGAAATTTTCGAACAAAATTTTCATGAAATCTTTCCGTGAAATCATTGATCATAAAAATATAATAAAAATAATGTTTTCCTTGTTGGATTTGTGGCCTAGAAACCACTGTTCCGTCTAGGCCCAAAATCGGGATGTTACATGTATGCTCAGCCCATGCTCTATACTGACTTAAGTAAATTGGATGCAGTGGACACACGGCCTATTAACACGCCTTTGAGGCTAACCACGTGTCACACACGACCTAGGCACATGCCCATGTGCCCAACCTTGTGGACAACAATAGGCTATTTTCCAAGCCTTCTTGCCACCCTGAAATTGAACCAGAACAATACCAATTCATGCCAACTTTAACCCCACAAATCAAGGATTATCATACATTAAGAACATTCATAATTGAGACACTCACATGCAACCATACATATCATAAATTTCATCCTCATTGCATAAAATATAACTTAATCAACATTAGCCCATTTACAAGTCTATTACAACACCCTAAGAGTAATATTACTAACCAATACCTTGTGCTACACAAAATGATATTCGTCGAGATAATCAACTTCCTATACATGCCATACAACAAAAAGACTAACTTTACTATACCAAAATGAAAGGCTTGATAGTGTGACTTCGAGCTCCGACTTTAACGATCCCCGAGCTGGTTTGGCAACTCTACATGTAAGAGGAAAAAGGAAAGGAGTAAGTACATAAATTGCTTAGTAAGTTGCATGAATAAACTAGCAACAAAGATCATGAAACATCACCCAAATAGGTTATCATGAATTTCATATAGTTTTTTACTCATCCTCATGACTTACTCAATCATATACTTACTCATGCTTTTCATGTTGTATTTCTCATAATAATGTACTTTCAATTTCTCATACTTACTCGTATATACCTACAACACTCAACATGAACCTTTAGCCTTTCTCTTGAAACTTATCAACCTGAACACTTTTCTCCTTTAAGATTCTTTTAGAATATTGAAGGATACCCGTAATTCAATCTCATGAAATGATGCCAATGCCATGTCCCAGCATGGTCTTACCTGGGATCACACATCGATGTTGATGCCATGTCCCAGACATGGTCTTACACGAGATCGTACTCTGATGCCGACGCCATGTCCCAGACATGGTCTTACATGGAATCTCATATCGGATGCCCATGCCATGTCCCACACATGGTCTTACAAGGGATCCTTAACTCCTTACGGTGCCGAAGCCATGTCCCAGACATGGTCTTACACGGGACCTCATCTAGGATGCCCATGCCATGTCCCAGACATGGTCTCGCAGGTGATTACATCTTGATGCCAATGCCATGTCCCAGACATGGTCTTACATGGGATCTCAGTTCGGTGTCAATGCCATGCCCCAGATATGTCTTATACGGGACCTACAATACTCATGACATGGTTACGATATCCATCGTTTCATTTAAACTTGCATGTAATTTCTCTTTTCATGTTTTCATCATTTCTTGGTAGAATTTTACACATTGCCTCAACAAATCAATATCATGGAACTTATACATAATTCATACAAGATCATATCCATGTCTTCATGGAATACCATAATTTCATAGAAAGTCATCATAATAAATTTACATAACATATGAGTTAAATTATTACATACAACTTACCTTGGGTCCAAAATGTGAGCGAATGCTCAATTTAGTCCACAACTTTACTTTTTCCTCGGTTTTGGTCTGGGCTTCATGTTTCTTGATCTAAAATGAAAATTTTGACTTATTTAGTACTCACATTGACTAAATAGCCCATAATTAATACTTTGGCAAGATTTATAATTTTGCCCCTAAACTTTTACATATTTGTAAAATAGTCCCTAGGCTCGTATAATAAAATATATTTATTCTCTTGGCTACCCAAGCCTAGCCAACACTTATTAGTGTCCATAAAAGCCCACATTGCTCATAAATTCACACTTTTACTACACATTTTATCACTTTTGCAATTTAGTCCCTATTAGGGACTTTCATGAAAAATCACCTAGAAAAAGATGTTTACTACACTTTAAACTCTCATATTCTACCACTAGACATCAAAATACTTGCATGTCATGCATGGGTATATATTTGAATATGAACCCTAGCTCAAATTAGTGGTAGAAATAGCTAGATTAGGCTACAAGGATTTCAAAAATACGAAGAGCATGAAAAATGGGACTTGGAGTCACTTACTTGGAGCTTGAAAATGAAGAAAACCCTAGATATGGAGGGCTTATGATTTTTGGCACTAGCATTGAGAAGATGAGCCTATTTTTGGCTTACTTTCCCTTTTTATTACTTAACTTTACCAAATGACCAAAATGCCCATATAACCTTTCTTTAAAATTTTACCCTTCCATGGGCATTTTTGTCCATAGTGCCAAAAATTAGTCTAAATTGCCAAATAAGGACTCCTACTAATTTTTATAGTGCTATTTCATACTTAAAACTTCTAGAAACTCAATTTTTCAACTTTTTCAATTTAGTCCTAAAGGACAAATTAATCACTAATTCTCAAAATTTCTTCCATGAATTTTTATCACTATTATGAGATTATGTCATAAACCTAAAAATAATCATAAATCATACTTTTCTTGTAATACCCTTAACCCGTATTTGTCGCCAGAATAGGGTCATAACGTATTAACAAGCTAAACACAACTTCCGAGCTTTTATAGGCTCGCCAATTTATCAACTTTGAACTAATTTAAAACTAATAGCATAGGATTTAACTAACTATAAATTCATAAACACAGCTTTTAAAGTATACAATTCAAATTCATTAATCAACACCAAATCACATGAAATGTGTTTTAAGTACACTAATATACCATGAATTTTTTATAAGTCCTTAGCTGAATAATAGCAAATTAAAAACAATTACTATTCATTTGGTTAAATTCGAAACCTTAAACTTTAAAACAAAACACAAGTGATCATATCTATTACAAATCTGTTACCTTAATGTCTAACCTATCATTTGGTGCAATAATTAATATCAAAACCCAACTCAAGCATTTAGTGATAAAATATAGCCTAATCCATCATATTACTAATACGACCATATACAACTTAGACAATTATCACACTGAGCAGCTATATAAATATAGATTCATATAAATATGTGTATACACGAAATCATACAAGCCAAAATTATATTCAATTAAACATAAATGTCAAATATGCAGCGATCAATTTACATATCATACATTATCTTAACTATGTACTAAGGCCAATTCTTTTATAACCATATACAATCGTCAAATAACCCAAAAATATAAAAAAAATATATCATACCACTCAAATACAAGCATTATCATCCACTATTATTCAATCACTGCATACACATAACCATTACACAAACTAACTTCAACTTTAATACCAAATCTGCCATTACTTATCGTAATACACTCATATATATATATATATATATATATATAACTCCAAAACATGATCACTTGAACCTAAACCCATCAACCAAAGTAGACAAAACCATTAATAACAACGATATCAGCCATTTTCGCATGGCTTTCCAAGTCATTACAAAATATACCAAATATATAAATATATTTATCAGTATCATCTAACCTACACATGCCATAAGTCAAGCTAAAAACATCAAAATACCAAGATAGTAGATACTGCGATGAATTGTCTGACGATCTCTGAGCTTGAAGCTGGATTCTACAGTCTATAAAACAAAGAGACAAAGCACTCAAAGTAAGCTTTCATAAGCTTAGTAAGATTTAAGCAATTATATATTTCAACTAAAATAATTGGTATATTTCATATGTTCTAAAATGTATTATTTAAACTCTGTTTTAATTTAACTAAACCCTTTTATAGCCACATAGCCGTATTGTAACGCCCTAATTTTCGGGTTTTTCTTAGATTGATCCTTATCTGATAAAATGTTTAAATGTTAGTATTTGGGTGTGTAATGCATGTGTGGGGTGTGTTAATGGGCCTATGGAAGGCCCATGTGTTGGTTAGAAGCTCGGCAAAATTTTGTATTTTTGACTTAGAAGATAGGGGACCATTGAAAGTAAGGGTCTTAAGAAATTATGTGCGAAATATAACACAAATGGATCAGTGGTAAAGTGGCAAGGGAGATGCCACTAGGCTCCTTAAAAGGTGGCACCTAAATGAACTTGGAGGTCCAAGGTTCAAACTTCAGAGGCTGCGAATGTGGTGTTTTATTTTTGAGCTTGAGCAGGTAAGAGTTTGAAGCAGAATTGAACTCTGCTTGGGAGAATTTGAATCGGTCAAGGAGCAAATCGTGGAGGAGGTTGAAGAGCAAATCAAGGAACTTCGAATTTTGAAAGGAGGTAGCCGATTTTGGGACTTTGCAAGTGCAATTCGGCTAGGGGGATTAGTGCTTACATATTTGGCAATTAGGCTCTAGTGGGGGCCGAATTCTCTTTAGTTCTCTAAGAGTTTTGTGCCGATTTTCTTTAGGTAAGAAAGCTCCCCTTTCTCTGTCAATTTTGCATAGTTTATTAGGTACTTTTCTTTTTGCCATTTTGTTCCTCTCATCAACCTAGTAGCCGAACTCTTATTCCACTCTTGAGCCGAATCTTCATTTGACTAAGCACCTCCCTTGTTTCTTTTCTACTCTCATCTATTTGCTTCTCTTCTTCTCAAACCATAAATCGACCCCCCCTTACCACCATTCTTCTACTAGCCGAATCCAATCTTCTCTCCCTCTCTTCTCTGAATCTTTGCCGACAACTGTGAAAGAGGCCAAAACTCTTGGTGACCGATTACCCTTCTTCCAAAGTCGACTGCCTTCTCTTCTTTCAAAACATTCAATTAGCCGAATCCCTATCCCTTCATCCCTTGTATCTGCCGAATCACTCTTCTTTCTCTCTTCTTCTTTTACTTCATAAAACCCTTGTTTTGCCGGAACCGAATCTCCTTTTTTACCGAAAGCCTCCATACCTTGTGGTGCTTTAAGCCGAATTCTAAGTCATCTTTTATCTCTTCTGGCGGTGGCAAGTGGAGCTGTTGTAGATCGTGATTAGATTGGTAAGTACCTTAAGACTTATTTCGTTAGTTCTTCAGGATTTAAAGCTGTAAGCCGAAACCTCTTATGGGGAGGCTAACGTTAATGACTATGGGCTTGTTGGCCGTTTTCTTTTTGTTTGATTATGTTAGTGAGATCAAGAGGTTGTGCAACTAGGGACTTGGAAGGCTAAACGCGATTGGACTTCAGGATTTAGTCCACAATCGACAAGAAGGGGGTAAGATTTCAATGCTTAGGCCACGTAGGCTGATTATGGTAAGGGTTTATGGCTCTTTGGTTATAGATTATTAGACTAAAAATTATCGTTCGATTGTAGGCTCTTCGTACGTGGATTCCGTCGTTGTTTCATCCATTAATAGGTGTGTAACGTATCTCCATCATAGACTAGGATGGCTAAAGGCCGTAATAACCAAAAACTGTGCTAAAGTGACCGACCGAAAGTGACCGAAAATCAGTCTTGGAGGGATCTAAGAGTAGCTGAATACTCTATTATGGTCACATTGGAAATTGACGGTGGCGAAATTGCAGAAGGTGCAATTTCGAGCGTTTTGGTAAGTTGGGCTTCAATGGGCCAAAGACGGGCCCAATGGGCTTCCGAGCCCATATCGGTAAAAAATTGTCGTTAAGGGTATTCTGGTGACCTGTTGATAGTAATACGGTTAAATTGGTTGTCTGAGCATAAAATTAGGCTTATTGGGCTTAAGACGTTAGTGGACTCAGTAGGGCCCATTAAGGGCTTTTGGGCTGAAAAGGGTAAATCTGGAAACTGAGTTTAAACAGACTTCTATGGACTATTACTTAACTGAATATGCATAAAATCTCTGAAAATGTGAAAAAGGACTAAAATACCCCTAAGGGTGGAAAATTACCATTATACCCCTAGGTGCAAAATGACCATGATACCCCTAGGGCTAAATCTGTATGAAACACATGATATTCTGTTTCTGTATGTTGTATCTTGTAATATGTATATCTGATGCATGCTATTTTGTATATAATATGACATAACATGTACATCTGTTGCATATATATATATCTGTTGCATGGGGAGATGGGTTTATGATGGAGGAAGCGTTCTGGCAGCCTCGCTGCAATCTGGTGACTTTGTCACATTATTATCTGGCAGCCTCGCTGCAATCTGGTGGCCTCGCCACAATATCTGTATCTGGTGACCTCGTCACAATATCTAGCAGCTTCGCTGCAAATTATATCTGGCAGCCTCGCTGCAAATATCTGTGGTGTGTAGCAGTTGGGTGGGTCGAGTAGTCTCCCCACATAGTGTAAGGCTGGTACGGGGGTGTTATGGATGGATTTGGGTTGGGTTTCTATTTGCATATTATATTTGATCTGTATCTGTTATGGGCCTATGGGCTTAACCTGATTTCTGTAATGGGCCAAGGGCCAATTAATATGATTCTGAGGCTTGATCTGTTTTGGCCTATGGTTGAGATAACGTTATACACTGAGTTGTCAAACTCACCCCTTTATTTCATCTCTGCAGGTAACACTCAACCATAGTGGGCTTGGAGCTGTGAGAGATTTGGAGTGGCCACAGCATCTGCAATAAAACTAGTTTCCGTTTATGGTTTTTAAGTATTTTCATTATGCTAATTTGGGTTTTAAATTGGTAATAAGGCCGCTATTTAAGTTTTCTTTATTGGTTTATTTTCTTTAATGTTTAAAATCATGCTAAATCGAATCTGCTAGTTGTAGGCTGCGCGGGGTTTTCAAAATCTCAACAATGTTTTCAAAACGCTTTAAGATCAAAATACGGATAACTTAAAGGGTTAATAAACTGGTTTTTACAAACTCACTAATTTGATTTGAACCTCACTTGAGGCACAACAAGTTAAAAGACCGTAACCTTAGTTTTAGGATCATGTGACACACCAGATCTGGTCGTAACGTCCAGGCCGGGTTTGGGGTGTTACACGTATATGCACTTTCTATTTAATTTCAACCAAAAACAAATATGCCTATTATATAAGCATAAACGCTCACATTTAATCGAATATACTAAATTATATGAAGATCACATTCATTCAATATATCAAAACAATATAATTAATTAACTAATTAAGTCCCAAATTCTTAGCTTTCAATTATATTCATATGGACTAAGATCTCATAACCGAACGCTCTATTCCACATATGCCTTATTAGCAATATATTATTCCAACTTCTTGTCTATTATTCAATGTTAACAATTACCTTTAAATAATATAATTGTATAGGTACACCTTCATGGAAATAAATTCCATAAATTTATAAACATACCTGAAATTGGTAATACTAATCCGACTTACTCAAACCTTTAGATCTAAATTTATATTTTCTTTTCGAAGTCACATAGGCACTATGCCTCTTAAGCATTAAGCTTGATACGGTTCACCGGCTTAAAGCCTGCTAGGAGTAAAGCCTGTTTTAAACTCACCAGCACAAGGCCTGCTAGGCGTAAAGCCTGATTCACAACACCGGCACCCAATGCCTGCTAGGCATAAAGCCTGATTTAAACTAAAACACTTACATTAATAATCTCCCAAACAAACTCACATTTGGCATATTCAATATACACATCAATTTGATAACTTCTACACTTCATACTTTAATCAGCACTTTCCACGATATCATAGTTATCACATTCTAATTATTAAAGTCACACATGACACATCTAAGTACCATAACTAAATCACCACAATTAATTTCTATAACATTTATCCTTCGCATTAAAACATCACACATATATTATTCACATTATAATTCACCTTGAACTACCTCAATTATAGCTATTTATAATAAATCAATTCGGCTATTATCATTACCATAGATGCAAATTTAGTACATAACTTAGCTTTAAAACTTACCTCGATACTTTTTGTACGATTATATCAGCTACTCAGCTAACTTCGCTTTTTCCCGATCCAAGTCTCGTTTATTCGAATCTTGAGCTTGAATTAAGAACAATTTATTTATTCAATCAATTGATCCACTTATAATTACTCAAAGATTATACATATAAACAACACAACTAAAAAAAATTCCCACAACAGCCCTTACAAATTTAGACTTTAACAGTTTGGCCCTATCATGCTTAATATGTAAATACTCAACATTTCTACCTAGTGTACTTCAGCCAAATATTCTCTTAGCATACAAGTCCTCCTAACTCATTATTCTACCAATTTAGTCACTTAAATTTATTGAGTCATCAGTTTCTCTACTCAACTTAAAGAAATAATCAACTTCGACTCTACTTTCCTCTATGACCGAATATAAATCCCTCAATCGAATTCAAAATTACAACATGGGCTTTAGAAAGGATTAAACAAGGATTTTAAATGCACCAAATTTAACAAGAATGAAGATGAAAATCACCTTGAATTAGAGATTGCAAGTGGCCGAATGCTCAACAAGCTTTCTTTATTTCTTTTCTTTTGAGTTTTGGTAAAAACAAGAGTATAATGTCTTTATTTTCATGTTTGTTTTATTTAATAAACCTTAATAAACCATTTCCAAATTTGGCCTTATCAATTTCATTACCATTCCACTATCTCATGTCTAATAATGTCCATGCATTATTTCAATGGTGTAATTACAAGTTAAGGACTCAACAATATAAAAACAATAGCAAAGTAGTACTTTAACAATTAGCTAATCACTTTTAAAATCTTCACGATTAAATCCTTTTCATTAAATTTAGCACACAAACGATAAAATTTTTATACGAAATTTTCACACATACTAATTCATATATAATAAACACATAAAATAATATAAAAATATTTTTCTAACTCGGATTCGTGGTCCCGAAACCACCATTCTGATTAGGGTCTAATACGAGCTGTCACAACTCTCCCCCTTAGTAATTTTCGTCCTCGAAAATCTTACCAGTAAAAAGATTTGGATTGCATTCTTTTATCGAACTCTCAAGCTCCCAAGTTGCTTCTTTGATCCTGTGTTTCTGCCACAATACTTTTACTAATGAGATTTTATTATTTCACAATTCTTTCACTTCATGAGCTAGAATGCGGATCGGTTCTTCCTCATAACTCAAATCAGGTTGAATCTCAATCCCAGACAAATTAATCACATGGGAAGGGTCGGATCTATATCAGCGAAGCATTGAAACATGGAAGACATTGTGGATCTTTTCTAAATCAGGTGGCAATAACAATCGGTATGCAACTGGATCGATACGCTCGATAATCTCAAATGGCCTAATGAATCTTGGAATTAACTTGCCTTTATGACCGAATCTGAGTACTTTCTTCCATGGTGAAACTTTTAGAAACACTTTAGCACCGATTTGAAACTCTATATTTTTACGTTTCAAATCTGCATAAGATTTTTGACGATCCGATGCTGCTTTCAAACTTTCACTAATTATTGTCACCTTCTGCTCCGTCTCTTTAACTAAATCAACCCCGTGAATCTTGTTGTCACTGACCTCATTCCAATACAAGGGTGTACGACATTTACGACCATACTAAGCTTTGTAAGGGGCCATTTTGATACTTGATTGAAAACTATTGTTATACGCAAATTCAACCAAAGACAAGCATAGATCCCACGAACCTCTAAACTCAAGAATACAACATCTCAACATATCCTCGAGTATCTGAATGACTCGCTCGGACTGTCCATCTGTCTGGGGATGGAAAGCAGTGCTAAAATGCAATTTGGTACCCAGCGCATCTTGCAGTTTCTTCCAAAATCGCGATGTAAATCTCGAGTCTCTATCCAAAATGATAGAAACAAGTACTCCGTGCAAACGCACTATTTGAGAAATATACAATTCCGCTAATTTATTGAGCGAGTAATCTAAACGTACCGGAATAAAGTGAGTGGATTTTGTCAATCTATCAAAAATAACCCAGATTGTATCCTTGTTGCTCAATGTCAACGGTAAACCCAATACGAAGTCCATCGTGACTCGGTCCCATTTCCATTCAGGTATCATGATCGGTTGAAGTAATCCAAAAGGCACCTGATGCTTGGCTTTCACTTGATAACATACCAAACATTTTGAAACAAAGTCAGAAATGTCTCGTTTCATACCATGCCACCAATAATGCTATTTCAAATCGTTATACATTTTTGTGCTACCCGAGTGAACCGACATTCGACTATTATGAGCTTCGTTCAAAATCATCTGTATCAACTCTATATTCCTCGAAACACATAATCAGTTTCTAAATCTCAAACAATCATTCACATCAATCAAAAACTCTGAATCATCTTTTGAATCACATTGAGCCCGTTTAGCGATCAAATCATCATCAACTTTCTAAGCTTCACAAATTTGTTGTACTAGCATCGGCTTTGCTTTTAATTCAGCTACTATTGCATCATCAACAGATCGGGACAAATGCGCATTCATCGCTCGCAAAGCAAACTGTGACTTTCGACTTAGAGCATCAGAAACCACATTAGCCTTTCCCGGATGATAATCAATTACAAGCTCATAATCTTTAAGTAATTCTAACCATCGTCGCTGTCTCAAATTCCGATCCTTCTGTGTCATCAAGTATTTGAGGCTTTTATGATCAGAATAAATGTGACATTTTTCTCTAAACAAGTAGTGATGCCAACTTTTCAAAGCGAAAACAATAGCTGCTAACTCGAGATCATGATTCGGATAGTTTTTCTCGTGTGGCTTCAACTGTCTCGAGGCATCAGCTACGACTTTTCCTTCTTGCACTAAAACACAACCCAAACTGTTCAAGGATGCATCGCTATAGATTACGAATTCTTTACCCGATTCTGGCTAAACTAGCACTGGAGCTTCGGTCAAAAGAGCTTTCAACTGATCAAAGCTTTTCTGACATTTATCCGACCACTCAAATTTGATGTCTTTCTGTAGCAATTTTGTCAATGATGTTGCTATAATCGAGAAGCCTTTCATGAACCATCTATAGTACCTAGCAAGTCCCAAGAAACTCCGAACTTTCAAAACATTTCTTGGAGGCTTCCAATCAAGTATGGCTGAAATTTTGCTCAGATCAACGCGGATACCTGATGCTGAAACAACATGCCCCAGAAAACTAACCTCTCGCAACCAGAATTCACATTTATTGAACTTCGCGTACAACTGCTTATCACGCAAAATCTGTAACACAAGTCTCAAATGTTCGGTATGCTCGGTCTCGTCATGTGAATAGATTAGAATGTCATCTATAAATATGACTACAAACCGATCCAAATACTATCTGAATACCTGATTCATCAAATCTATGAAAACTGTAAGGGCATTAGTGAGCCCAAATGGCATCACCAGGAACTCGTAATGTCCGTAACTCGTCTGAAAAGCGGTCTTAGGCACATCCGAGTCTCTAACTTGCAACTGATAATAACCTGATCACAAATCTATCTTCGAAAATACTGAAGCTCCCTTTAGCTGATCAAATAAATCGTCAATTCACGACAACGGATATTTATTATTTATAGTTACTTTATTGAGCTGTCGATAATCGATGCACATTCTCATGGTTTTATCTTTCTTTTTCACGAATAACACTCGTGCACCCCAGAGAGAGAAACTCGGTCGAGCAAAACCTCTATCTGTCAACTTTTGCAACTGAGATTTCAATTCTTTTAATTCGGTTGCTACCATACAATACGGAGCTATCGAAATTGGAGTCATTCCAGGTACTAATTCTATACCAAATTCTACTTCCCGAACAGGTGGCAAACCTGGTAATTCCTCGGGAAATACATCCGGGTACTCAGATACAACTGGCATAGTCTCGAGCTTCCTTTCTGATACTTTACTATCCAGTACATACGCGAGATAAGCTTCACAACCCTTTTTTACATACTTCTAAGCCAACATCAAAGATATTACTACCGGTAACCCATTCAAATTAGTAGACTCAACTTGAATTATCTCATCGTTCAGACATCACAAATCAATTGTCTTTCATTTGCAATTTACTACAGAATCGTGCACGATTAACCAATCCATACCGAGAATGATATCAAACTCGTCAAATGGCAATAGCATCAAATCGACTGAAAAACAAGAATCATGAATCATCAGGGGACATTTCTTGCATACTTTGTCAACTAACATATACCGGCCTAGAGGGTTTGGCACCCGAATCACAAACTCAGTAGACTCAATAGGTAGAGTCTTACTGGACACTAATGTTTCCCACACATAGGAATGAGTCAAACCGAGATATATCAAAGCAATTACACTAGTATCATAAAGAGTAAAAATACCAGTGATAACATCCGGAGATGAAGTTTCCTCTCGAGCACGGATAGCATAGGCTCTGGCAGGAGCACGAGCCTCAGATCGAATAGTGGTATCTTTCGTCCCTCTCTGATTGCCACTAGCATTACCCACATGTCTAGGTGGTCTACCTCATGCTACAGTATTACTAGGTCTCCCACTCTGGTCAGTATTCTACTCAGCTAACCTCTGACACTCTCGAATAAAATGATCCATTGATCCACATTTAAAACAGGAGTGATTGCATAGTCTATAGTCTCCCGAATGCCATTTACCGCAGTGTTTACACTCAGCTCTTTGCTGTCGTACGTTGCCAACACTAGCAACAGATGTAGCTCGCAAATTCCCATGAGGTCGGTCTCGATCTTGTCTAGAATAACCCGCATCAGCCTTAGATCGACTAGTATCTCCTCTAAGCTTCTTTGAGGATGACTAGAAAGTTTTACTCATTGATCTTTTACCGGAGTCTCTAGCCTCGAAATCAGCCTTTCTCTTTTCTTTTCCCAGTTCTTCGGCTTTACACGCTCGCTCGACAAGTACCACGAACTCTTTAATTTCAAGAATACTGACCAACAATTTGATGTCTTCATTCAACCCCTCTTCGAAGCGTTTACACATAGTAGTTTCGGTCAAGATACATTCCCAAGCATATCGACTAAGTCGTACGAATTCTTATTCATATTTGGTGACAGACATACGGCCTTGTTTGAGCTCGAGAAATTCCTTACGTTTCTGATCGATGAATCTCTGACTAATATACTTTTTATGGAACTCAGTCAAGAAGAATTCCCAAGTAACCCGTTCCCTCGGCACCACTGAAACTAGGGTTTTCCACCAATGATAGGCAGAATCACATAACAGAGATATGGCACATTTCAAGCTCTCATCAGGTGAACATGCTAACTCATTGAACACACAGAGTGTATTATCAAGCCAGAATTCAGCTCGCTCAGCGTCATCACTAACTGTGGCTCTGAATTCTTTGGCCCCATACTTTCTAATTTTATCAATTGGGGGCTTATTTAATCTCACAGGATCTATCACAGGAGACACTACAGGTATCGAAAATAGATTATTCGGGGGTGGAGGTGGTTGCGTAGCTGGAATATTTCGTACAAATTTAGAGAACCATTCGTTCATCATGTTAAAGAAAGCTTGCTTGGCCTCTCACTCATTACCCAGGATCGGCCGAGAATCAGTAGATGCTGTCCCTTATGCGGGAGCAGCCGCTACGATCTCAACATCATCAGATAAAGCTCGATTGGGATTCATTTGCTATATAAAAATACAATTTCAAATGTCAGAAGTCATCACACTATCATATTATCACATTATGGCATGTATAGCTAGACTCACATGTGTTACGTTAGTCCTAGAATCGACTAAATCGTAGCTTTGATACTAATAAAATGTAACACCCTTAACCCGTATCCGTCGTCGGAATAGGGTCACAAAGTACTAACAATCTAAACACAAATTCTGAGCTTTTATAGGCTAACCAATTTATAAACTTTGAACTAATTTAAAACTAATAGCATAGGATTTAACTAACTATAAATTCATAAACACAACTTTTCAAGTATACACTTCAAATTCATTAATTGACACCAAATTCACATCAAATGTGTTTTAAGTACACTAATATACCATGAATTGTTTATAAGTCCTTAGCCGAATAATAGCAAATTAAAAACAATTACTATTCATTTGGTTAAATTTGAAACCTTAAACTTTAAAACAAAACACAAGTGATCATATCTATTACAAATCTATTACCTTAATGTCTAACCTATCATTTGATGTAATAATTAATATCAAAACCCAAGATGCAATAATTAATATCAAAACCCAACTCAAGCATTTAGTGACAAAATATAGCCTAATCCATCATATTACCAATACGATCATATACAACTTAGACAATTATCACACCGAGCAGCTATATAAATATAGATTCATATAAATATGTGTACACATGAAATCATACAAGCCAAAATTATATTCAATTAAACATAAATGTCAAATATGCAGCAATCAATTTACATATCATACATTATCTTAACTATGTACTAAGGCCAATTCTTTTATAACCATATACAATCGTCGAATAACCCAAAAATATAAAATAAATATATCATACCACTCAAATACAAGCATTATCATCCACTATTATTCAATCACTGCATACACATAACCATTACACAAACTAACTTCAACTTTAATACCAAATCTGTCATTACTTATCATAATACACTCATATATATATATATATATATATATAACTCCAAAACATGATCACTTGAACCTAAACCCATCAACTAAAGTAGACATAACCATTAATAACAACGATATCAGCCATTTTCACATAGCTTTCCAAGTCATTACAAAATATACCAAATATATAAATATATTTATTAGAATCTTCTAACCTATACATGCCATAAGTCAAGCTAAAAACATCAAAATACCAAGATAGAAGATAGTGCGATGAATTGTCTGATGATCCCTGAGCTTGAAGCTGGATTCTACAGTCTATAAAACAAAGAGACAAAGCATTCAAAGTAAGCTTTCATAAGCTTAGTAAGATTTAAGCAATTATATATTTCAACTAAAATAATTGGTATATTTCATATGTTCTAAACTGTATTATTTAATTTCTGTTTTAATTCAACTAAACCCTTTTATAGCCACATAGCCGCATATGCACTTTCTATTTAATGTCAACCAAAAACAAATATGCCTATTATATAAGCATAAACCCTCACATTCAATCGGATATACTAAATCATATGAAGATCACATTCATTCAATATATCAAAACAATATAATTAATCAACTAATTAAGTCCCAAATTCTTAGCTTTCAATTATATTCATATGGACTAAGATCTCATAACTGAATGCTCTATTCCACACATGCCTTATTAGCAATATATTATTCCAACTTCTTGTCTATTATTCAATGTTAACAATTACCTTTAAATAATATAATTGTATAGGTACACCTTCATGGAAATAAATTCTGAAAATTTATAAACATACTTGAAATTGGTAATAGCTAATCCGACTTACTCAAACCTTTAGATCTAAATTTATCTTCTTTTTTTTTTTTTGAAGTCACATAGGCACTATGCCTCTTAAGCATTAAGCTTGATACGGTTCACCAGCTTAAAGCCTGCTAGGCGTAAAGCCTGTTTTAAACTCACCAGCACAAGGCCTGCTAGGCGTAAAGCCTAATTCACAACACCGGCACAATGCCTACTAGGCATAAAGCCTGATTTAAACTAAAACACTTACATTAATAATCTCTCAAACAAACTCACATTCGGGATATTCAATATACACATCAATTTGATAAATTCTCCACTTCATACTTTAATCAGCACTTTCCATGATATCATAGTTATCACATTCCAATTATTAAAGTCACACATGACACATCTAAGTACCATAACTAAAACACCATAATTAATTTCAATATCATTCATCTTTCGCATTAAAACATCGCACATATATTATTCACATTATAATTCACCTTGAACTACCTCAATATACAACAATTAAAACCATTCAAATCTTTAATTCATATTCGGCGACATTATAGCTATTTGTAATAAATCAATTCGGCTATTATCCTTACCATAGATGCAAATTTAGTACATTACTTAGCTTTAAAACTTACCTCGATACTTTTTGTATGATTATATCAGCTACTCGGCTAACTTCGCTTTTTTTTTTATCCAAGTCTCGTTTATTCAAATCTTGAGCTTGAATTAAGAACAATTTATTTATTCAATCAATTGATCCACTTATAATTACTCAAAGATTATATATATAAACAACACAACTAAAAAAAATTCCCACAACAGCCCTTACAAATTCGGACTTTAACAATTTGGCCCTATCATCCTTAATATGTAAATACTCAACATTTCTACCTAGTGTACTTCAGCCGAATATTCCCTTAGCATACATGTCCACCTAACTCATTATTCTACCAATTTAGTCACTTAAATTTATTGATTCATCAATTTCTCTACTCAACTTAAACAAATAACCAAATTCGACTCTAATTTCCTCTATGACCGAATATAAATCCCTCAACCGAATTCAAAATTACAACATGGGCTTTAGAATGGATTAAGCAAGGATTTTAAATACACCAAATTTAACAAGAATGAGGATGAAAATCACCTTGAATTAGAGATTGCAAGTGGCCGAATGCTCAACAAGCTTTCTTCATTTTTTTTCTTTTGAGTTTAGGCAAAAACGAGAGTATAATGTCTTTATTTTCATGTTTGTTTTATTTAATAAACATTAATAAACATTTTCCAAATTTAGCCTTATTAATTTCATTACCATTCCACTATCTCATGTCTAATAATGTCCATGCATTATTACAATGGTGTAATTACAAGTTAAGGACTCCACAATATAAAAAAATGGCAAAGTAGTACTTTAACAATTAGCTAATCACTTTTAAAATCTTCGCGATTAAATCCTTTTCATTAAATTTAGCACACAAACGATAAAATTTTTATACGAAATTTTCACACATACTAATTCACATATAATAAGTGCACAAAATAATATAAAAATATTTTTCTAACTCGAATTCGTAGTCCTGAAACCACTGTTCTGATTAGGGTCTAATACGGGCTGTCACATTTCTATTCTAGATTTGTGGTCTCGAAACTACTATTCTGACTAGGCCCTAATTTGGGCTGTTATAAAAATTGGTAACCCTAATGACATGTCATTTGTATCTTACGAATTCTTAAGGTTCAAACGGGGCTCGGTAATTACCGTACATTGTTGGATATGCAATTGATATTCATATATGATGATTACACACTTCACAGACATATAATGCAATTTGAAACATATAAATGTACAATTTAATTACATGAACTTACCTCGACGAGTGTACGTAGGTACGGAAGTAACTAATCTGAGATTCTTTGTTTGCCTCAATCTACCTCCATACGAGGTCTGATAGGATCTACACGAATGAATATAACTCTATTCAATATAATTCATATTCAATTTAGTCCAATACACTTTCTGGTAAAATTACCATTTTGCCCCTATACTTTTAATTCTTTACAATTTAGTCCTTGTCTCATAAAAATGGAAATTTGCACAATTTCATTACAATCCATCATAGTCGAATTATATACATGCTTATAACAGCCCACATTTTTCATAAATTCACAATTTTACCACACAATTTATCACATTTTTCAATTTAATACTTAATTGATAATTTAATAAAAATTCCTTTTGTAACAGTCCGCTTTTAGTAAAATCAAGACAGTGCTTTCGAACCACAAATTCGAGGTTGAAATATTTATTTTATTTTTATTTTTATTTTGAGGTCTACAGCATGATAATATGGTTGTGTGAAAATTTCGTTAGGAAATTTTATTGTTTAAATGCTTAATTTGTGAAAAGGGACCATATCGTGTAAAGTGCAAAGTTAGAGTTCTAAAAGAAAAAGGTGTCAATTTGCTATGAATATTGAATGTAAGTGGCCTTAAATGGTAATTAGACCATTACTAGCATGATTGGACATTTATAGACATCATTTAAATGTTATAAAGGTTATATATTAAGGTTAAATAAGTAAATAACTAAAAACTTTAATTTAAAATAGGTTAAACGTAAAAATATTCTTATTTTCACTTCATCTTCACCGAAATTAACCTAATAGAAAGCCATTCATGGAGTTTGAAGGTTTAGCCATGGAGTTTTGAATGCATGGTATGATTTTTGACTCGATTTTTAATGATTTTTACGTGTTTGGAATCGTTGCAGCTTAATCTAGCTAGCCCATGAACTAATTTGTGAAACTGTTAAAAGTATAAGGTTTTACCATTGATGAATACACATTTGTTTTAATGATTGATGATAGAAAATGCATCCTTTTTGTTAGGTTAACAAGTTTTGTAAAGTGATTTTTAGTGAAAATGTCAAATAGGGGTTAAATTGAGAAATGTGAAAATTTGTGGTTAAATGTGTGAATAAATGAAAAATATGGGCTAATATAAGCATATATGAAATTCAGCTAGCATGGGTTGGTTTAAATTGAATGAATTTTCATTTTTATAAGATAAGGATTAAATTGTAAACTACTCAAAAGTTGAGGAGTAAAAGTGTAATTTTTCCAAGATATGTGTTTTGGGTTAAATTGAATAGAATGATAACTAAATAAGTTAAATTTGATTATATATAGATCAAGAAAAGCAAAAATCCTAATTAGATTTGGGAAAAGACAAGGTTATCGAGTAGACGATCGCTTGAATATGAGGTAAGTTCGTATGATTAGAATTGACCAATTTTATATACTTATTTAAAATGTATGTATGTGAATTGAGAAACTAAATTAATAATGATCAAATGCCTAGTTGGTGAAGTTTGAATAATATCGAGCCTGTTTAAACGTTAAGAATTCATAGGATACGCGTGACATGTCATTAGGGTTACCGATTTCGTTGAGATCCTGCATGTGTTGCAGGCTCACCATAGCTTGTATGAGCTGATTGATATTTCAGCTTATTAGAGCTTACCGTTTCTCAGCTCATTAGAGCTTACCTTTATTTTAGCTCAGGAGGAGCTTACTGTTCATAGCTCAAAAGAGCATACATGTACAGGAATTGGTGGATTACCGTTTAGTACACTGCGTGTGTACCACCCGTACATCTGATGACATTCTAAATGGTTCAATGGGCACAGTTCTGTTACAGGTTAAGCAAGTTGATAATTGTAACGCCTCGAAAGAAGAGTGAGCCTTGAGCTTGGGGAGTGTTAGGAAGTCGGCATATGAATATTTATTGTGCAAGAAGTGGAATAAATGAAGGTTTGTTTCAGTGGTTAGGGGTCCTAAGAAGTGTTGGAGAAGTCCTGGGATCAAACCTAAGCTTTAGTAAAATTTTGTGTTTTAAGTGAATAAAACCCTTATCTTGGGTTGGTAAGGTTATAAATAAAATGTGGTGAAATATGACACAAATAGAGCTTGTGGTCTAGTGGCAAGGTGGCGTGATGTGTAACTGTAAGGTTTGAGGTTCAAGTCTTGGTGTGTGCATAACTTTTGTTTTATTTATTTAAGGGAACTCTGACTTTGGCTTATAGGCTTTTAAATTGTTGAGGACAAGTTATGACACAATGAGCCTATTGGCTTGATGGTAAGTGGCGTGATGGAGTTTCAAGAGGGCTGGAGTTCGAGACACGCCTTGAGCAAAGAGGTATTTATTTTGCAGCATGGACAGCTAGAGTTTGTATTGTAGTGGAATTTTGATGGATGAGGTTTGAAATGGTCAAGGAAGAGAGATTTAGGGGATATGGTTGAAGTTGGAGATGAAGAGGAGAATTAGAGGAAGAAAATCTAGGAGTTCAGCTGTGAGAAGGGTTGTAACTGGTTGGGGAGTTTGGGAAGGCAAAAATTCAGCTAAGGAGATCTTTAGGGGTCTGTATATAGAAATTAGTGAGCTTTAGGGGTTATTTTGTTTTAGGGGTACCGATTGTGGTGTTATTTTGAGGGGAATTTTGTTTTGGTCTTTTCTCTGGTATTGGTCGTCTTTTCCTTTCATTTAGTCTCTTACTCAAGACCCCAGGTGCCGAATTGTTCTCACTTCTTGCTTTGCTTTAGATGCTTTGGTATTACCGAATAGCTTCTGCTCTCACTTTTGATTTTTGCTTCTTTTTCTCCAAAACCGAATGCTTCTCTTCTCATTCTAGTCTCTTCATCTTTTCTTTAATTTCATCTCTGAGCCAAACTTTTCCATCCTCTGCCTCTCTTATTTATTTCGCATGATCGAATACTTTTTGGTCCTTTCTTCTCTTTTCTTTGTTCTCTCATTTGTGTTTCTTAAATAGCTCAAACCAAATCTTCTCCTTCTTCCCGTCTTTATTCATTCTTTTCAATTGCTCTAGCACCATCTCCCTCTTTAATACCTTGGCCGAATACTTGTGTTTGTAAGTGATTATACTCTCCACTTCTGATTAAATCTAGTCTCTTTTCCTAAACTCTTTCTCTTTATTTCTGTTTTTGATTTGGCAAGTAACTTCTGTTAATCGGACTTTAGATGGGTAAGGGGGTGCTGGTGATGAAGTGACGGTAGAGGTGCCGACTAAGACTGAATGCGTAGTCTCTCCTCCCAAGTTTAAGCTGCATAAGGTGTCAACAATTTAGGACTTTCTGCCTGGCTATGGAAGGGTGACTGCATCAAACTTTGGATTAAGTAGGCAAATCTCAGTTGATAGATCTAGTCAAGGTAAGTGGTAGTCGATCTCTCGGTTAGGTGGTTGTTAAGAGTTTTTCTAACACTATTCGATTAGTGGTTAACCAAATGTTATGTTTTAATATAGGTTCTGGCAATCATGAATTCCTAGTACTCTATGTGATCAGGTGTGTAACCGTACCCTATAAACAGTAATAGGCATAAGGGCCAGTAAAGTGTGTAACTATATACTGCGTATGATAATCGGCTAAAAAGTCAGAGGTGTGTGTACTAACAACTCTTAACTGTTTATCGATAGAAGCTGAAAAGCCAAAACTTTGGCATTTGATGCCACACGAGCATGCGATCGCACGTGTGGTGAACCGAGCCCACGAGCATGGGCGTTAGGCTAAAGGGGCTGCCATGAGCATTCTCATGGGTTTGGATTGTTATGGGCCACGTTGGGCTGGACTGGGTCGTGTGGGCCTAATGGGCTTATAGGACCACATGAATAAAATGTATGTTGTGTGGTAAATTTTGGATTAGGCTATGTCGTGTGCATAGCCGTGGCTAAATCGAGGCTATTTGGGCCACACGAGTATGTGGGCCTACTTGGGTCGACTAATAGGCCCTAGGCCTATTTACATTGTTATGTCAATTTGGGTTATTTAAGTCACTCGAGGTGACTGTAGACCTTCTAAGAGGTTGATTGTCTGTACCGAGACCCCTGTAGGTAAAATGACCAAAATACCCTTGAAGGGTAAGATGACTGTTTTGCCCCTCGAGGGTAAATGATCGACTTGTGCTATGATTGAACTAATTTGACTCTGATTGCATGACTGATTAAAAACCTGACATTTTACATACATGACATATTGCATGAGGGCTGGGATATTGTACGGATGAAGATTTGATCTGTTAGGGTCGCACGGGTCGCACGAGACGACTGTGGACCCATCAAAGGCTTAAAAGCCGTACATTCGTATTGATTTGATAAAGTCACACGGGTCGCCTGAGACGACTGTGGACTGATCGATCGCTTAGTGCTGATCATTTGTTCCGATGGCTGGGTGCCGATCATTCTATCGATGGCTTTGTGCCACGCATATTATCAGTGGCTTAGTGCTGTCCATTTCACCTATGGCTATGTGCCATGCATATTTTCAATAGCTTAGTGCTATTTGTATTACCGAAGGCTCATGCCATCACTAAAGGCTTTGTGCCGCTATTGATGGCTTTAAGCCACTTATTTTTACTAGCAGCTATGCGGCGACTCTGTTATCTGGCAGCCTTGCTACGATGTTAGTTAGTGCTGTAGTCGGTGCTAACTCTTGGTGTGTTGGATGGGTGGATTGATTATGTAACACCCTAAATTTAGGCCTAGAAGAATTGGGCCTTGAGTCGGGGTTTAGATAAAAGAAAACCTGAATAATTAAGAAGTTTTAAAAATTATTGGTATAAAAAAAAAGAAGAAAAAAATTATTATTAATAAAATATTACTGTTATTATTATTGATGCTTTAAAATTGTATGAAAATTATAATTATTAGTATTAGATAAAAAAATATATTTATAATATTATTGTTGTTAATTTGGTGTTTAAATTTAGTGTTTAAATAAATTTTAAATGATTTATAGTATGGGAAAGGTCTTGGGTTCGATCCAAGACTCTAGCAAAAATTCTTAATTTTTGCCTCATAAGGAAAACTAGGCATAAGGCCTTAAAAATAAATTGGGTAAAAATTGGGCATAAGGAAACGTTTGGCCCAGTGGGGTGGCGCGCTATGCAGCTGGAAGAAGGCGAGGGTTCAAGCCCCAGCATGGGCAATATGGGTTTTTATTTTTAGCAAATCAGGCTGTCGCAGGTAGGCCTTATAAGTGAATGGGGTTAATTTGTGTCACAAGAGAGTATTCGGTCTAGTGGATTGAGGCGCTAGGTCGATAGGGGAGTGTTTGGGTTCGATGTTCGGCGCGCGCATAGTTTGGTTTTTATTTTAAAAGTCAGGTTACATTTTAAAAAGGGGTTAAAGGATGTTGCAACTAGATTATGCCACAAGGAGTGCCAGTGGCACAGTGGTAGAAGCGTGCTAGGATTTCCAAAGGGGCATGGGTTCGAGTCCAGGTGCAAGTAAGTTGTAATTTTATTTTTTTAAAATAGCGGGGACTTTAGCAGGTATGGCTTAAGATTAAATACGACCGTATATTGTTGAAAACAAAGTTACGGTGCAGTGGCCAGCAGCGTGCTAGGCTACCTGGAGGTCCTGTGTTCGAGCTGGGGCGCGCGCAGAAGGATGGCCTTTTTGCTTGGCGCGCGTGGGAAGGAGTCATGCAGGATTGAAGCTCCTAAGCAGCATGCAGTGCAAGCGGTGGTAAGGAATTTGGGTGAAATCCAAATTGGTAGGGGCTGAAATTAAGATGCAGAGAAAGGAATTTAATTTTGGGGAGGACTTTTGTGCCTATTTAAGCACCCATTCGGGCATAAGCATGAGGTGCCAATTGCTTCTATTATTTTGGGGGGCCTTCATGAGTTATTTTTCTTCTTGGAGATTTGCGGTTTTTTTTTAGTGTGCTAGCCAACTTTGTTTTTACTTTTCTTTCAATCGGGTTTGTTTCTTTTTAATTATTTACTTTATTTTATTTATTTTCTTTTGGCTCACCTTCTCTTTTATTTTCACCTAAAGGCCTAATAAACTCTTTCTTTTCTACTTTTTTTTTTTATATTACCAAATCCTATTGAAACAACCTTTCTTCTCAAGTCTACTTGTCAACACCTTCTCTTTTCCATTACAACTTCTACTTTCTCTTTTTCAATACACTAAAATCCGAAACCTCCATATTTTAGTGATCCGGGAATTAATATTGAGATCTATTTTCTACTCGCATTTAAGTGGGATTCACAGTGGATCTAAGGTTGGAAAAGTGTTGGAAACGCTTCTGACAAGTACGTCTTTGGTGGTAAGTATTCGGATCTTATTTTTCATTATTTAGTAATTTGAGAAAAAAAGCCGAAAATCCTTAAGTTTAGGAAAGTTGTCAAATTCGGTAAAAAGAGTAATGCTAGTTTTGCCTTGTGTGGTTTTTGTGTTTTAGTCACAAGAAGGGAAATTGGCAAGGAGCAATAAAGGCTAAAGTTGTGCAAGTGATCTAGATTTAGATCTAGATCTAGTGGATTAAAATCGACAAAGGTAAGTATTTGAGGGCCATGTAGGATGTTGGCTGAATATGGTGTTAATGGTTACATTGCGTTATCGTTGATTTATGGTCTAATACCTTTAGTGACCGATTGTAGGAGAAATGGCGTAGGAGATCTCTTCGGTATAATCGCAAATCAGGTGTGTATCAAACCCCCTCTTTAGTCTAATTCGGCAAAGGCCAAAGTAACTGAAAGTTTGACCGAAAGTTGGTATTTCGTGGGCTTGTAAGTGTGCGAATGCTTACAAGATGTTTAGAAATCGTTAGATCTGAAATCGCAAAGTGGTAAGCTAGCCGCGTCTGGAATTTTGTGTACTTCGGTAATTAGGCCTCGATGGGCTAAAAATGGGCACAATGGGCTTACGGGCCCATATGGGTGAAAACGGGTAATTAATGTGTACTGATGGATTGTAGGTTCAAAACTGCTTAAACTGATAAATTGATCTTAAAATCTGGACTAAAAGGGCTTAAATAGCTAATAGACACTGTAGGGCCTATTAGGGTTTTTAGGGCCCAATAGCTAAAAATAGTTAAAACGAGTTAAATAAACTGCTGAGACGGAAGTTGGGTGAATAATGACTGAAATATGTATAAAACCCTAGGAAACTGATAGAATTACTAAAAACCCTTATAGGTGGGAAATTACGGTTTTACCCCTGGAGCAAAATGACTGTTATACCCTTAGGGTTAAGTTATACCCTTAGGGTTAAGTTTGACCCAAAATGCATGTTTTACTGTTACAGTTTACTGCATGCCATGTCATTATTATATGTTGCATAGGACTGAGATATTGATGGAGGAAGTACTGAAAGTGGCTTGACCACGTACTGGAGGCTTTGCCTCAACATACTGTTATCTGAGCAGCTATACTGCAACTGTGGAGTGTAGGGTTGGGTGGGTTGAGTTATTCCCCACATGGTGTGTAGGGCTGGTATGGGTGGAATGTAGCGGATGGATTTAGGTTGGGTTTGGGCTTGCATTCATGTTATTATCTGTTCTGTTCTGAAATGGGCCTATGGGCCGTACTGTTATCTTAGAAGAGCTAAGGCCCAGTATACTGAATTTGGATAGGGCTTCGGCCCAATAAACCGAGACTGAATAGGGTTTAGGCCCAGTGGGCTTGAGCTGATTTGGGCTCTGAATGGGCTTCTATACACATTGTGTTTTCCAAACTCACCCATTTTTCCTTCTATCCTTACAGGTGAGCCCTAGATTGGTGGACTTGGAGCTGAGAGGGATTCAGAGTGGCCACATGGACTGGACTGTTGGTTTTGATTAAGTTATTTATTTCGATACAGTCTTAATTGTTTTTAATCTGATTTTGGGTTTGTAATATGACCGCTATAATTATTTTTAAATTATTTTTAGCTTAAGTAGTATATTGTTTAAATCGTTTTGAAATCGGTTAGCTCTAAGGCACGTTTTTATAAAAGTTAATTGTTTTCAAAATATCATGACAATAGAGCAAAGCTTCCGCAACGTAAATGTTTTCATAAATAAATGTCTTAAATACACTTAAACTCAATTTGTTGTTAGTAGACAAGTCATAAGGTTAAAGTGTGGCAATAGATGTGTGCATGTCTAGGATTGGATCTAGGAAGAGCTTGGTACTTAAGCAGTCTAAATGACTCACCTCCTCTTCTCTTGAATCCTACCTAGTGCGTAGTATCCATTCACTTTAAGCCATAACAAAAAAGGTCTGATTTTTTGATACTTAATCTGTATTTTAAAATAACATGTTTCGGCAACTACAAAGGTTTACAAGCTTTCAGAATTTTTCCTTGAGATTTTACAAAGTTGTTAACAATGTTTGAAAAAGGAACGTTTTGTAAAAAAAAAAAAAAATAGGCTTTATACAAGTTTAACGGTAAAAGGTTCTAAACATTAAGAAGGGTTTTCAATGAAAACATGGTTTTCGAAAAACACTTCAATGTGACACACCAGACTTGGCCGTAACGTCTGGGCCGGGTTTGGGTGTTACAGATTATATCCTTATATACTGTGCAGGGTTGGAAGGAGGCAAGTGTAGGGTTGGATGGGGTTAACACATAGCATTCATCATACATCATTCATTATAATTTTGTTCTGATATGGGCTAGGCCTAATTGATTTTGCTGTGGGTTGTGACCCAAATGATAATGTATTGGGCTTTGGCCCATGAACTGGACTGTTCTGTTTCTGACTAAGGCTCAAGCCCAGATTGTGTCTTATTTCTATTTTTCTGACTGACTGTTCTTTTATAGTAGGGGATTACACACTGAGTTTTGGTAAACTCACTTCGTTTATTAATTTTTTTAGGTAATTCTCAGCGTTAGAAGGATCGGTGCTGTGAGGGACTCAAAGATGGCCACGTAACTGCTTATGTTTTTCTATTTTGTTTAATTTACTTTTACCTGCTTAAATTTTGGTTTGGTTTGTAATAAGGCTTCTCTTAAACGTTTGGAATTTAATTTGGGGTTTTACAGTATTAAGTTTTATATATGCTAGCTTTAGGACGCGGTTTTTCCAAAACGATAACTATTTTCATAACAACATGTTTCCACAACATTTTCAAAATGGTTTTGTAACTCAATTTTTAAACATCGTGTTCTCGCAAATCAACTATTTTGAATTAAGCTTTCGCAATAAACAACGTTTTAGAAAAAAAATAACAAAGTTTTTATAAGAGAATAACTTTTCAATGAAGCACGTTTTGAAAATAAACTATCGTAGGTTTTACACCCATTTTGGAATGGCTAAAAGTTTTAAATAGTAAGAATAGTTTTCAATGGAAACATGGTTTTCGAAAAACACTTCAATGTGACACGCCAGATTCAGCTATAATGTCTAGGCCGGGTTTGGGGTGTTATAAGAACTAGCATAAAAGTTACATAGATTACATGGAAATGGCATTACATGTTATATTGAAGCATGAAATGGATGATATATATATATATGAAATTTGTTTAGTTGTTACGCTCATCTATGTTATTTGGTTATTATATGTGTTTTACATGACTAACCTATTGGTGAATACATGTGTTTAAGCATTTAACAAATTGATCAGAATATATTATGTTAAGATAAGTTGCACTCATCTATGTTGTTTGGTTATTATATGTGCTTTACATGACTAACCTATTGGTGAATACATGTGTTAGGCATTTGACAAATTGATTGAAATATATTATGTTTAATTACATAAATTATGAATAAATGGTAAGTTTAAATTCTATGTTATACGAGCTTACTAAGCTTTATAGCTTACTCTGCTTTCTTTTCCATGTTTTATAGTGACACAGAAGCTCATTCGGTTTGAAATTCGTCGGAGATCTCATCACCCTATCTAGCTATCATTTTGGTACTTTTAAACTTGTGTAGTTCGCTATATGGCATGTATAAGTGTTATGGATAACATGGTTTATATGTTTGTGACGTGTATAGCTAATTGAATCGGCTTGTAAGTGATATATGTAAAGGTTATATGTTTAGCCATGTGATTTCGCTTATTTTGCTAGACTTGGTGATGTATATATGTGTAAATGGCCCTTTTGTTATGTGGTTTAAAATTTCTATGTGAATGATTTTTATGAATTGGTATTTTGAGTACCAAATGATTAAAAATTTGAGATATGGTATGTAACACCCTGATTTTCAGGATTTTTTTTTGGGTTTTTGTGATTTTTGGTGAAATTTTGAAATTTTGGTGTTTCAATTGTTAAATTCATGTTTAAGTGTATTAGTGGGCCTTTGGGAGGCCCAAGCTTAGGTTAAAACCCTGTAAAAATGTCAGAGTATGGATTTAAAGTAAAGGGGGAATTTGGTTAAGTGGGCTTTTAAGAAAAACCTAGTGAAATATGCCACAAAGAGGCCTTTGGTAAAGTGGCAAGGTGGCACCACTAAGTTCCTAAAAAAGTGGCGTGTGGGTTGGTATTCAAGGGCCAGATTTCAAGTCACAAGGTAAGCGTATGGTATTTTTATTTTTCTGTGCATTTGTTGGTCAAGTGAAGGCACTCAAGTAAAACTCTGCTGCAAAGAGTTTGAATTGCTCATAAGAGTAGATAAGGGAGAAATTTTAGGAAGAGAGATTTTAGGAGTTCTAGATGGAAGCAAATGTTGGCCAGCCAAGGGGGTTTGTCTTACATTTTTGGCAAAAGAGGCTTGAGGGTGCTGATTGTCTTAAGTGGCCATTTGGGTTAGTTTGTTTTCTTTTTTTTTTTTGCCGAATTTAAGTAGTGTTTGCTTGGGTTCTTTGTTCTGATTTTGCTCCTCTCATTTCAGTTCCAAAAAGACCAAAAAAGCAACTTTGTTGCCCTTGTGCCATTTTGCTCACAACAAAACCTTCTCCTCCTTTTTCTCATATCTCTTCTTTCCTCTTTTCTACCTTCGTTCTTAACTGAAACACCCTCTTCTTCCCAATCATCTTTTCTTCACTTTTTTTCAAAACCGAATCTACTATACTCCTTCCCTTCTCTAGCTGAATCCATACTCCCTACTCATTTCTTTTCTTCTCTTCTCAGTTAGCCGAAATCCCAAAAAACATTAGTGCTGAGCCGATTTCTCCTTGGCTGAAAAACCCTTACTCCTTTCTTCTCTTATAGCTGAACTTCCCACTCCCAAAACCCCCAACCTCTGTCGTCAAACAGTCTTTCAATCCACAACTCCAAATCATCATACTCTTGGGGACTTAATAGCCAAATTTTTAGATCCCTAAGATCCATTCTCTGCTAGCGTTTAGGGGCGAGATCTGCATCAGATCTGAGTAAAAACGGAAGTGAAATCGTTTCGACTAGGAGAACTTGTGGTAAGTACTCGAAACCCCTCGTTTCTATTCACTATTTCGAGATTTAGAAGCTGAAATCCCTGGAGGCATAGGGAGGCTGTCGACTTGGCTAAATTGATCATAATTTTGTATTGGTTATTATGTGTGTTAGTTCGTGAAGGAGGTGATCAAACAAGGAGTGTTGGAAATTAAGATCGTTGGTACAACTAGATCTAGATCTAGTGGATTTAAGTCAACAAAGGTAAGATCTCATGGCCAGTAGGGGTATTGGCCGAATATGGTAGGTAATTTCTACATTGGTTTCATGGATTCGTAGTCCAATCTGTTAAGTGGTTGAGTATAGGAGGAATCGCATAGGAGGTCTCACCGGTAGAATCGCAAAACAGGTGTGTATCGAACACCCTCTTGTAGTTCAATTCAGCAAAAGCCAAAACGCCGAAATTTTGGCATTTCTTAGGCTTGTGAGCGTGCAAACGCTTATAAGTCGGTTGGAATTCATTGGATCTATAATCGCAATTGGTAAGTGGGTTGAGTGTGCAATTTTGATCACTTCGGTAATTTTGGGCCTCGATGGGCTTAATGTGGGCCCAATGGGCTTATGGGCCCATATGGGTGAAAATAGGCAATAAATGTGTACTGATAGACTATAGGTCTAAAATCACTAAAACTGGTAAAGCGATCGTAAAATTTGGACCGAATGGGCTTAAGTAGCTAATAGAGACTGTAGGGCCCATTAGGGGTTTAGGGCCTAGTAACTAAAACTGTTAAAACAAGGTAAATAGACTACTAAGACGAAAATTGGATTACTAGTGACTGGAATGTGCATGAAATCCTTAAAATTGGATTAATTACTTAAATACCCCTTAAGGGTGAGAAATTACCGTTTTACCCCTAGGTGCAAAGTGACCGTTATACCCCTAGGGCTAAATTTGACTAAAATGCATGACTTACTATTTCTGTTTACTGTGTGCCATATCATGACTATCTGTTGCATGGGACTGGGTTATGGATGGAGGAAGTGCAAGTGGCATTGCCACGTTTACTGAAAGGGGCAATGCCTCGTATTACTGAAAAAGGGGCTTTGCCTCGTTTTACTATTAGTGGCTTGGCCACATTATCTAAGCAGCCATGCTGCGACTGTGGTGTGTTGGGCTTGGTGGGTCAAGTTATTCCGCACATGGTGTGTTGGGCTGGTACGGGTGGTGTGTAGCGGTTGGACTTAGAATGGGTTTTTAGGTTGCATACACGCTTAATATCTATTCTATTTCTGTATTGGGCCTATGAGCCGAACTGTTTCCTGATAGGGCTTCTGCCTGGATTATTGTATCTGAATAGGGCTTTGGCCCAGTAACTGAGCACTGAATAGGGCTTCGGCCCAGTTAATACTGAGACTGGTTAGGGCTTAGGCCCCGCGGGCTTAAGCTATTTTGGGCTTTGGATGGGCTTCTTTACACACTGAGTTTCCAAACTCAGCCCTTATTTTCCATCCATGCAGGTGAGCACTTGATTGGTGGACTTGGAGTTGGGAGGGATTCAGATTGGACACATGGACTGGACTGTTGGTTTTATTAAGTTAATTATTTTACTATTTATTTTAGTCATTTTTATTTTTAATTTGGGGTTTGTAATAAGGCCGCTCTAATTATTTTTGTTTTAGGGGTTTTTCTTTTTACAACTTATTCATACATTGCTTAAATTGTTTTGAATATGGCTACGTGAGTTTTCAAACTTAAACAACGATTTCAAAGTCAGTCACACGGCTCAATCGAATACCAAAGTTAGATAATAAAAGTGAATCTCTTAATGAACCAATTAAAAGCGGGAATTTCTCTTATAACTTTACATATCGGTTTTCAAAGCTCACCTTAATCTTAGTAACTAGGTAGCATGGTTAGTTTTAAGTGATGTGACACACCAGACTTGGCCATAACGTTTGGGCCGGGTTTGGGGTGTTACATGGTATGCATATTGTATAGGTAAAATAATGTATAGTTGAAAGTGACCATTTAGGTGATTTTTAGATCTGAAATTGGTATGTTTTAGATTGGCAAATTATTATGTTACAAGTATTATAGTTGTTGGTATTAGAATTGCATGATTTAGGCTTGGTTGAGATTGGTTCAATGCCTATTGATGCTATGTTATATGCCATTTGACATGTTTAGGTTGATGCAAATTTGGGTGAGAAAGATGGTTTGGAAAATAGTCTATTTTGTCCACATGGGTAGAGACACGGGCGTGTGTCTTAGCAGTGTGTGGCACATGATCTGGTGACACAACTGTGTGTCTACTGTAGTTTTTAATGCTACTGTAGTTTTTAATAGAAGCAAGTTAGTGAGTTACACGGGCTACTCACACGGGCGTGTGGTTGGCCGTGTGACACAAGTCAGAGAGTTACACAGGGTAGGACATGGTCTGGGACACAACCATGTGATCCCATTTCGAATGTCCATATGGCCTGGCCACACGGGCGTGTGTCCCCTATTTTAGAAAATTTTCAATATATTCTTCGAATTTTCATAAGTTTGTGATTAAGTCCCAAATTGTTTTTAATGACTATTTAAGCCTTAGAAGGCTCGTGTTAAGGACTATATGAGTGTGTGTGAATGAATTATGTATGAATATGAATTATGGTTGTAAAATGTATTATTATTTATGTGTTAAGTCTAGTAATGCTCCGTAACCCTATTCCAGCAATGGATACAGGTTAGGGGTGTTGCATTTATTAATATTAGAGCAATAGTTTAGTCGATTCTAGGACTAATGTAGTGTATATGAGTCTAGCTATACATGCCATATTTAAGATGTTATAGTCTGATATCTTCTAACAGTTTCTAAATTTTATTTTTTATATAGTAAAGTATTCCAACCGAGCTGACTCCGATGATGTTGAAAGTAATGCGCCAACCTCCATTCACGGAGCAATACCATCTGAATCGAGACCCATATCTGAGGGTCGTAGAGGAGAAGCCAAAGAAGCCTTCTTTCAGATGATGAACAAATGGTTCACTGAGTTTGTCTAAACGAATCCAGTTGCTCAGCAACCTCCACCCCCACCTATTCCCCAACCGATCCTATAACACCCCTTACTCATATTCGATGCTAGAACAGGATACAAGGCATTACCAAAACACAAACACATGCAATCGTACAAAACCTAGACATAATTTTTTATCCAAACTTAAACTTAAACTTTTAAATTTTCATCATCAAGTCCCTAATATGAACCTAAGAGGCCCAAAACATACTTTGGAATCAGTCCGAGACTAAACCGAGAACTTTGAAAAATATTGAAATTTTTTTTAAAAATAGGGGCACACGCCCGTGTCCAAGGTCGTGTCCTTCACAAAACCATTCACATGCCACGCTTTTGTTATTTAATCATCACACACTCATTCACCCAAATCATACATCTCATAAATTGCATCATCATAAACATATAACTTGAACAATACTTGCCAACACCAATCGCCTCATACAAAGTGAACTACTAAATATTAAGGGCCAACATTTTAGGCCAAACCGATTATGACACATACAAATGACCAAGTCCTCTATACATGCCATAATTCAAAATATTGATTTCAAAACACCAAAATGAATGCTAATAGTGTGGATGGATCTCTGACGATCTCTGAATTCCCAAGCTGGCTTGGTGACACTTAGTCCAAAATATCAAATTTTGCGTTTTAGTCCAAAACCTTTTCCTTCCCCCGATCAAGGTCAATTCCACATCTTCCTTGATCTATAATAACACATTTGTCTTATTCAATGCTCACATTATTCAAATTAGCCCAAAAACATTCTATGGCAAAAATTACAATTTTGCCCCTAAAGTTTCACATAATTACGAAATTGCCCCTAGGCTCGTAAAATGGAAGGTACTTAGTTTTCTCAAATCTTAAGCCTAGCCAATTCATATTCCCTCTTATAGCAACCCACATTTTTCACTAAATCACATTTTCTACATATATTTTACAACTTTTACAAATAAGTCCTTTTTATGCAATTTCATAAAAAATCACCTACTAAAAGTTGTTTATCACACCCCAAACTTTCATATTCTTCCAAAAAACATCAAAACACATGCATGTCATCCATGGGTAAATTTTAAACACAAATCCTAGCTCAAAATAATGGTAGAAATGGCTAAACCAAGCTACAAGGATCTAAAAAATGTAAAGAACATTCAAAACGGGGCTAAGATGCACTTACTATTGAGCTTGAAGATGAAAAACCCTAGCTATGGTGTTCTTGCAAGTTTCGGCCAAGGGTTGTAGAAGATGAACAAATTTTGGCTTTGTCTTCCCATTTTATTCTTTTATTTACCAAATGACCAAAATACCCTTTATTAAAAACTATGGATTTTATCCCTCCTTGGGTATTTTTGTCCAAACTAAAATATAATGGTCTAATTATTATCTAAGGACTTCTAATTTCAAACCTCATTATAAACAAGTACTTTTATGAACTAGAACACACATATTTCACCTATTGCAATTTAGTTTTAATTATCAAATTGGACACCCAATTGATAAAATTTCACAACGAAAATTTCACACAGTCATTCAATCACATAGTAAACATTAAAACTTAATCACAATAAAATTTTCTACTTCGAATTTGTGGTTTAAAAACCACTATTTTGTTTAGGCCTTAAATTGGGATGTTACAGATCCCCGTAGCTTCTCAAGGTTTGCAACCTATACGTGTGAGTAAGCCACTTGTTGATAAAATCTGAAAGTATGGGGCCGAAGAGTTTAGAGCTACTGTTGATGATAATCCAGAGATAGCCGAGTTTTGGCTTGAGAATACAATCTGAGTTTTTGATGAACTGTCATGTACATGATTTAATGGTTCAATGTGATGTATCACTTCTGAAAGAGTCAGTTTACTAGTGGTGGAATATCTTGATATCTGTGATGCTTAGATAAGAAGTCACGTGGGAATTCTTTCAGGCCTATTTCAGAAAGAAATACATAAGTCAATGGTTTATTGATCAAAAGCACAAAGAGTTTCTAGAGTTGAAACAGGGTCGTATGACTCTATCTGAATATGAAAGAGAATTTGTGATACTAAGCAAGTACGCCTGAGAGTGTATCTCTACTGAAGAAATTATGTGTAAACGATCCGAAGATGGGTTAAATGAAGACATTAAGATTTTAGTCAAGATTCTTGAACTAAAAGAATTCATTGTGCTAGTTGACAGAGCTTGCAAAGCCAATGAGCTTAGTAAAGAAAAGAGAAAAGCCGAATTTGAAGCTAGAGATCTGAGAAAGAGATTTTTGGGAAAGTCTCATCAATCAACAATGAAGAAATCTAAAGAATATCACTATCATCCTACTGTTTCTATGGGGTATTCTAGTCGAGACAGAGATGCAAGACATTTTACTCCTAAACCTTAGGCTACATCAGTAGCTAGTGTGGGTAGCGTTAGAATGCTAGACCCAAGTGCAAACATTGCAACAGGCCACATTATGGTGAGTGTTGAGTGAAGAGCGGATCATGTTTCAAATGTGGATTCCTTGACCATTACCTTAGAGATTGTCTAGAGAAGTCTATATATGAAAAAGCTTAAATAGTGAAACCGAGTAACATAGCTACTAGAGGGAGATCGCCTAGAAACACTGGAAATATGAGTGGTAATCGTGGTACTACGAGAGATTCTGCTGTGAGATCCGAGGCATGGGCGCTAGCCAGAGCTTATGCCATTCGTGCTCGCGAGGATGCGTTGTCACCAGATGTTATCACCGGTATATTTTCTCTTTATGACACTGATGTAATTGCTTTGATAAATCTTGGATCGACTCATTCATATGTTTGTATGAATCTAGTATCTAATAAGAGTTTACCTATTGAGTCCACTGAATTTGTGATTAAAGTATCGAACCCCTTAGGCAAGTATGTCCAAGTTGATAAAGTTTGCAAGAACTGTCTTTTGATGACTCGGGGTTATTATTTTCCAGCTGGTTTGATGTTGTTACCGTTTGATGAGTTTGATGTAATATTGGGTATAGATTGGTTAACTTTGCATGATACTGTCGTGAATTATATACGAAAGACTATTGAGTTGAAATGTAAGAATGGTGAGATTCTTCGCATTGAATCTAATGATTCAAGTGGATTGCCTATTGTGATATCGTCTATACTAGCTCAGAAATATGTGAGAAAAGGTTATAATGCATATCTTGCTTATGTATAGGATACAAAAGTGTCTGAATCAAAGATTGAATCAATACCAGTTGTTTGCGAATATCTAGATGTGTTTCTAGAAGAGTTACCTGTGTTCCCACAATTCAGAGTAGTACCAGTTTGCTATTGAATTAATACCGGGAACATTACCGATATCGATAGCTTTATATAGGATGGCTCCTATAGAATTGAAGGAATTGAAAGCTCAATTGCAAGAGTTAATAGACAGAGGTTTTACACGACTGAGTTTTTCACCTTGGGGTGTACTAGTTCTATTCGTAAAGAAGAAAGATGGATCGACGAGAATGTGTATCGATTATCGACATCTCAATAAAGTTACGATCAAGAATAAGTATCCTTTGCTGCGAATCAATATTTTAGTTGATCAATTGAAATGGGCAACGGTGTTTTCTAAGATTGATTTACGATCTAGTTATTATCAGTCGAGAGTTAAAGATTCCAATGTGTCGAAAACTGCGTTTGAAACCAGGTACGGACACTATGAATTTCTAGTAATGCCATTTCGGTTAACTAACGCTCCTGCAATTTTTATGGACTTGATGAATAGAATTTTTAGACTGTATTTAGACAGATTTGTTGTAGTATTCATTGATGACATTCTGATCTATTCTCAAGACAAATCTGATCTATTCCCGAGTATAGTGGTATAGTTAATAGATTTATAGAAGCTATGTTTCTGCATAGGTTGTTATTGAAATCATATTGGATTTTTCTTGTGTTCAAAATGCATCCTTAATAGCTAAGATATTATTTATCTGTATGGTTGAAACGTTAGACTTATTATAGCACTATTTTTTAATCTATCTGATGGATGTGACTTCAATACCGTTCAACATTTTGATGATTAATAGTGGTAAGTAGATTTATTATAGACCATCCTTTTCTAGTTTTCATTAAAGGGTTGGCATTAGTAAAACTGTTAACTGGATGTTATATTCCAATTAAGTTATACAGTTTTTAAAGATCTTTGATTAGCATTATGAGGAATTAGGAATAAATTTATACATTCAAGGGTAAATAGACAAATAGTCTAAACGAAGAATTCATATTCTCGAAGATATGATACATAATTATATTTATTGGAATGGTTCTACCTGAGAGAGGTTACTGTAAATGAAAGTTGTTTCGAATGTTGAAGTTTTCATTTGTGTGAAGTTTGATTTGGGTTACTTGTAATAGCCCGATTTAAACCCTATTCGGAATGGTGGTTTTGAGACCACAAATTCGAGTCAGAAAAATATTTAAAAATTATTTTCTGTGTTTATTATGTGGAAATTTATGTGTGTGAAAATTTTATACGAAAATTTTATCGTTTGAGTGCCCGATTTAATAAAAGGGCTTAATCGCGTAAAATGAAAATTTGATGGTTTAATTTGTAATGGTCGAATTGTGGTTGTCTTTATAATTTGAGGTTTTTAAGTTGTAATTAGACCATATGAATTAGTGATGGATGATTTTGGTCTTGGTTTATAATGGCTTCATATTTTATAATAAAGGTTAAATTTGTAAAATGGTAAATAAGTTAATATAATATAAAACATAAAATGAAACAACATACATTCATCTTTATTTTCTCATGACCGAACACTAAAGAAAAGAAAAAGAAAAAGAAAGTCATAGTCGATCATTAGCAAGTTTGATTAAGGTATGTATCTAGCTCGGTTTTTGATAATTTTTATGTTTTTGAGACTGTTGCTATGAAATCAACAAAGCCTATGTTGTCATTTTTGAATTGGATGAATATTTTGAGTTTTTCCATTAATGAATAATTGAGCTTTGTGATGTCAGTTGATGAATTATGAAAGATATGTTTTGGATTAATATGTTTTGTATTGGAATTTTTGATGAATTTGAGTAATTAGGGATAAATTGCAAAAATAATAAATTGAGGGATTAAAATGTGAAATAAATGAAATGTATAGACTTGTCTGAGCATAAGGAAGATTTGACCTAAGCATGATTTATTCCAAATTTTCATGTTTTGTGTCTTGTGCAATTTGGACTAAATTGTAAAAAAGATGAAATGTCAGGGGCAAAATAATAATTTTCCCTTTTTTGGTTTTTGGACTAAATTGAATGAATGTGTGTTTGAATAAGCTTAATTTGAATATGTTTAGATCAAGAACCAAAGAAATCGGATTTGGATTGGGGGGAAACCAAAGTTGTCGAATAATCGTCCCATTTCGATTATCATTGTTCGAGGTAAGTTTATAAGCAAATAGACGTTGTTCATTTTAAATAAATATGAGTTATAAATGCTGAAATGAAATATGTGAAAATATATATGTGATAGCCAAATGTGTATATGCTTGGGAGCTATGTTTACGAATTCGATTCGATCAAGTTACGACGTTTGAAAGCCCCGTACGAACCTTAGGAATAGCTAGGATACATATCTCATGACATAGGATTCTAATATATATGTGCGAGTAAGACCACGTCTATGACATTGGCATCGAAATATGTGTGCAAGTAAGACCACGTTTAATACGTTGGCATTGATATGTGATTTCAATATATGTGTATGAGTAAGACCCTGTCTGGGACAGTGGCATAGATATCTGATTACATGTAAGACCATGTCTGGGACGTTGGCATTGTATGAGCTTTCTGATTATCCGCGTATCCTTTTTAATTCCGAATGGTTCAACGGGAAATGATAAGTTAAGACTAAATGTAAAATAAAGTTAAAAGGCTAAGGTATGTATTCATACTAAGTTATGAAAATATGGTAAGTTGGATGTTTGATTCGATGATATATTATGTTATATGTTAATGTGAACTATGCGTATGAATAAGTGAATGTATACATTCAGCTAAATAATGTGTTAATGATGTAAGAAATGTAAGATAAGCATGCTAATGTTCAAATGAGTATTCAACGAAAAGAAAACTTATGCAAAATTATATGGCTGGGTATATGAAATTATAAGCTTGGAAATGTATATGAAATTTTGATGGTTTATTTCAGTTTAGGTAAATTGAATTATGGATGTTAGTGAATTGTTTATTTGCTTATGACTTACTAAGCTGTGATAGCTTACTCTGTGTATGTTTGCTCTCTGTTTTATAGATTTTGAAAGCTAGTTACGGGCTCAAGGATTGTCAATAAAGTCTATTACACTATCAACTGTTTCTCGGTACTTTTATAAACTAAATGTTGAACCTATGGCATGTATAGGCTATACTATATTCGGTTATGTTTGATGTTGTGTATATATTATGCCATGCGAAAATGGCTAATTTGATACATAAAGATATGCTATCTTAATCATGGATTTTATGTGTGATATGCATGAATAATGATGAAGTGAATTTTGTGTGTGGTTCGACTGGTTCGGTCATGGTAAGTTTACATGTATGAGTTGTACTTGATATTATTTGATTAAGGTTTTGTTATATGTTTGATTTTAGGTAAGTCGGTTATGGCATATAGGTGAAATTATGGTTGGATATATGTTTGAGTTAAATGCATGATAAATGTTTAAGTTATATGTGTGAGATATGCTTGATATCATGGATAGATGTATTCAACAATTGACATGTGGCAGATGTTATGTGATTTATCATGGATACGTAGAACATTGAATAGATATTCAATGTTTTGGTTTAGTGTATGACAATTGGTATATTGTAAAATAAATGACATTAATATGACTAGATTCGACTTTGATATTTTTAAGCATGAGACAAAAGGTTACTATGTTATACGTATATATATACATATTTGTGATGTCTTTGATATGAAATACAAATTTTGGTCGAATTATGGATTTGGTTCTCTACAATGTTACATGTGTATAATTTGATTGAGTAAACGAAGTGGTCATTGAATAAAACATATGAATTTAGCATGTTTATATTCGGCTAAAGCATTGGAAAATGACCAAATAAATGGTAATTTATGTTGTGAAGAATCATGATTGTTTAATGCAAATTAAGTATGTTGGCTTTGTTATTTGTGATTTAATTATTAAGTATAATATGACGGCTTATTAATGCTCATGTTACATTCAGCCAGGTATATATAGATTGATTGTATTTATATATGATTATTGCTATGATCGTTAATACCTAAATTGGTTCAAATCTCTTGGTTAAATTTTATTGGCCGATTAGTTTTTTTTTTATAAAACGTATTATATGCACCTATGTTATAATATGTTGGTTAATAATTTAGGTTTATAAGTCAACTTGGCTATAAGATGAACATATTGATGTGCTGAATATAATTGGTCATATGATAGGTGTTTGATTTGCTCGTTTTATAAGATTCATGTAATGAAATAATTTTATTGGTTTGGTTGTGCGCATATGCTTATATGATAATTACATATATGATATTTGTGCTTATGAATTAAATGACTATTTATATATTCGTTATGTGATATGAATTGGTTTGTAAGTGATTATTTGACTTTATGGTTTTACATTTGATTGGTCTAAGAGACTTGAACATGTGAACATGCGAATGTATGAAAGTTCAGCATTGTCCGGCAATGCCTCATAACCCCTTTTCAGCGACGGATACGGGTTAGGGGTGTTACATGCTAGCTAAAAGATTTCAATGCGAGTCGACTACTGATTCAGAGTATCAGATCGGATCCGGTAATTGTTGTAAACTGAAAATATATAGATTTTTCCTATGTAATTTATCACCTTTTTACTTAAATTCATTGTTAAAACTAAGTAATTTTTAAATTAATTAATGAAATATGTGAAAATATGAAATTAGGACATAGAAATTATTAAAATGTGATTTTATGCTTTATTATATAGTTTTCATGCATAAAATTGCTTATTTTATATTTATTTGAACATATTATATTTTTAAGACATAAAATAGGCCATGCATGATTTAATTAAATAATAAAATATAAAATTATATTTAATAATTCATTTTAAAATATTTCATTAATAATTTGGGTTTTAAATAAGAATTTAAATTTTACTCTTTGGCCCTTTAATTTATTTATTTATTTTGGATAGGTTTGATAGCTTTGTTGGTTTACAAAAACCATCCAAATTCAAGACCAAGTCAACCCAATTTCTGCGGCACATAGCTGTCCATATAAACCACTTTTTGGTTTAATTGCACAAGGTCCTTGCAATGTTGAAGAAATTAGAGATTTTCCCAAAGATTTATATTGTACCCAGTCTCAGTCCTAAGTTGTTATGGCATTTAAATTGTTTAAAAATGAAGCAAAATTTAACTTAATATCTACTAATCATGGCCGACCACTCATTGAAGAAGCTTGAAGAGACTAAACCTTTCTATTTTTAGCAAACTACTCTCCTCTCTTCACCTATAAATAAGACCCCATTTCACCATTTCTAATCATCCCTCATCCCTCAGCATTCTCTCTTTTCTCTCAATTCTCTTAGCATTTTCCATTCCCTATACCTAACATCATCTCTTCATAGAGATTTTAGCAATTAAGCCTCTTAAAGAGCCCTTGGTCGGCCACCTTGGAGAGCCATCAGCAAAGGAGCAAAGCAAAGGAACGAAGGAGCCCTCATCGGTTAGAGTCTTGGTTGACAACCACTTTAATTTGGGTTTAATCTTTCTTTTCTTTGATTTAATCTGAAAATGTTTGATATGTGTTCTTTGTTCTTGTTTACAACAATGTTAGCTGAATTTTATTTACGCTATCATGATTGTTTTGATTAAATAACATTTATTTGATTCATGCTTACGATGTTTGTGCCTTAATTGATGATGTTTTCAATTAAAATCAAGTTTGTATATCGTTCATATGTGATTGGAATGCACCTGAATTAGCTGAGCGAGCCTAACCAGATGGCGGCTAGTGGACACATAATTGAAATGTGCATGCTCAATTTAGATTGTAACACCCCAAACCCAGCCTAGAAGTTAGGCTTGAATCTGGCGTGTCATATTGAAGTGTTTTTCAAAAACTATGTTCTCATTGAAACTCTTCTTGATATTTAAGAACTTGTGTAAAGACTTAGTTTATGTTCGTTGAATTTCAAAACGTGGTTCATTGAAATGTTAATCACCTTTAAAAATGTTATTAATCTTGTTGAAAATCTTTTATAGTTGCGGAAGCTAACTTGAGGAAAAGAAGTTTAAAATATATGTTTTTGAAAACAAAAATTGGTTTGAAAACTTGTCTACATCTAACAGATATAAAGCATAATAAAATCCTACACTTAAAACAAAATCCAGAGAAGCCTTATTACATAAATTAAAACCTAAATTGGAATTTAAAACATATATAAAATCCAACATAATAACTACAGTCGTGTGGCCACCTTCGAGTCCCTCGCAGCACCGATCCGCCTAACGTTGGGATTACCTGCACAGTTAGTTAGAAGGGTGAGTTTACGAAAACTTAGTGTGTTATCCCTTAATATGAGAACCGTCAGTCAGACAAACAGTATCAGATGGGCCTTAGCACATTACAGTAACAAAATCAGAAGTACAACATATGTGGGCCTAAGCCCAAAATAGAACAGAACAGAGTAGATATGTGTCCTAGCCCAATCCATCCAACTCACCACCCGTACCATCCAACACACCATGTAGGGACTAAATCGACCCACCCAGCCAACACACCAATTACGCAGCATGGCTGCTAATAGCAGAATACGTAGCAGAGCTACCAGAATCAGAATACATGGCGAAGCCACTAATAACAAAAAGATGTGGCAAAGCCACTAACACAGAACTTCCTCTATAATAATATCCCAACGCCATGTAGTATGTCATGTCACAAATAGTACGTGTATGGAGTATGTTATGCTCAGAAAGAACAGTCAAATCATAGCACAAAACAGTCAACTACCCTTGAAGGGTAAAATAGTCATTTTACCCTCTAGGGGCATTTTGGTCATTTCTATCAGAATGGATCTAGGCACATTTACTGGCACATCAGAGGGTCTACAGTCGTCTCGAGCAACTCGTGTAACCTCAACATGCAAAACAGTATGAATGAGCTCGAAGCCCACTATACGGCCCATGTAGGCCCACACATCCATATGGCCCACTAAACCCAAAAATGACCTTAGCCAATTGTGCGACACAGCTGGGTCCAATATTCCCAACACGTTCGTGAGATTTACCCTACGGGGGTAATTCGGTCATTCTACCCTACAGGGGTATTACGATCATTCTGCCCTACAAAGGTATTACGGTCATTCTACCCTACAAGGGTATTACGGTCATTCTATCCTACAAGGGTATTGCGATCATTCTGCCCTACAAGGGTATTACGGTCATTTTACCCTACAAGGGTATTATGCTCATTTTGCACTATAATGGTATTTCAGTAATTTTGCACTATAAGGGTATTTCGGTAATTTTGCACTATAAGGGTATTTCAGTAATTTTACAAATTGAGGGTATTTTGGTAATTTTACAAATCAGGGGTATTTTAGTAATTTTACAAACTAGGGTATTTCGGTAATTTTACAAATTAGGGGTATTTCAGTAATTTTACAAACCAGGGGTATTTCGATAATTTTACAAGCCGGGGGTATTACAGTAATTTTACGAACTGGGGGTATTTTGGTAATTTTACAAACTGAGGGTATTTCGATAATTTTACAAACTGGGGGTATTTTGGAAATTTTACAAACTTGGGGTTTTCGGTAATTTTACAAACTTAGGTATTTCGGTAATTTTACAAACTGGGGGTATTTCGGTAATTTTATAGTCCAAGGTCTTAACGACCCAACAGAAGCTCCACCATCACCTCGAGTGACTAACTTAACCTAAATAGACATAATGGTGCAGATGGGCCTAAGGCCCACTATCCGGCCCAAGTGGGCCCACATGTTCGTGTGGCCTATTTTGCCCAGAACTTACCACGGCTATGTGAACAATCATAGTCCAGCCCAAAACTTACCACGTACATACATTTTATTCGTGTGGGCCAACAAACCCACTGGGCCCACACGGCCCAGCTCAGCCCATTAAAGCCCAGAACGGCCAGTGCCATGAACGCGACATGACAAACTCACTACTTCTCACCTAAGAGTCAAATTTACACCAACGGGCCCACGGGCCAATTGGGCCCATTCAACCCATTTCGGCCCATTTGGCCAAAAAGTGGCCCAAGTCCATGAGGTCGCTCATAGGATCTCTGTTGTCACATCAGATTCTCCACACATGTGTTCGCACGCTCGTATGGTGACCATTATCGAACTTTCAACTTTTCGACTTTTCGACATTTGCCAGTCTACATTCTATTTAGTGAAACATGAACTTTCAGCTTTTCAGCCGATCAATAATAGAGCATAAAGATACACACTTTCGGCTAAACAGCCGATAATCATGTATGGCGAATCATTATTACACAAACCATCGGCTTCTAAGCTGAACAACAGGAACAGGGTTTGATACACACTTTATCGGCTTATGTCGATCCACAAAAATAGGGTATATGGTTACACACCTGATCACATAGAGTACTAAGAATTCCTGAGCGTCGGAACCTATTCAAACAAAACATCAGCTAATAACCTAACATAAGAATTAAAAGAACTTTAACCCAAACTCCTAGCCGAAGAATCATCTACGACTTGCCTTGACTTGACTGGTCGACTGCGATTTGCCTACTTAATCTGAAGTTTGATGCAGTCACCCTTCTGCATCCAAGCGGAAAGTCCTGAACTGTCGACACCCTATGCCGTTTAAACTTGGGATTATAGACTACGCGTTCAGTCCCAGTTGGCACCCTTCCTGGTCTCTCCTCAGACTGACCATCACTTGCCTCCATAGCAATCTCTTTAGTACCAAGAAAACCTTATCGATTTCCCAAGAAGTAACCTTCACATTCGATCCTTAAATAATATAGGAAGAAGACATATTCAGTTTTTAGGAAAAACCAGAAGAAATGGATTAAATCTGCATAGTATTAACGAAGTAACAACAAATGGATCTTTGAGTACCTACCGCTTGCCAAAACCCTTGCAAACCGAGACAATAGACCAACAACAGAAAAGAAGAACAATCAGCCAACAACTAATTAGCCTAGGGGAGAAAAATAGAAGAGGAACAACAGATGCGAATGATACGGTATATATTTAACCCAAAAGAAGAATAAGAAAAAGAGTATAGAAAGTAGTGAGATATATAGGGGTTCGGCCGAAAGTGTGAAGAGATTGGGGAAGAATCAAGAGAGTTACTCGATCAAGACTAGAGAGGAAGAGAATGAAAGAAACAAATGGGGAAGAACAAATGGGGAGAAGGATTCGGCTTTCCAAGATAAGTGAAAGTAGAAGTCAATTTAGATAAAGAGGAAAGGAAGAAAAAGTACACAAAAGAGGCTAATTCGGCACTTTAAGTCTTGGTTTTCAACAACGTGAACAAAAGTGCAATAAGTCTGTAGCAAATTCAGCACAAGGAGAAAAGAAACCAAAAAGCGTAAAAGAAACAAAACCCCAAATTGACACAAGGAGAAATCAGCACCTACTTACCCTCTAGTTGTCAAAAACACACCCAAAATGAACTCTCTAGCCGAATTGGACTAATTAAAACCCCAAAATCGATTCCTTACCTACTCAGATTTCAAATTCGGCTACAACACACTTCAATTTCAAATACCTTTCAAATCTCCACAAATCCCTCCTTGATATGCTCCACAATCTTCTCCCAACAACTCAAGACCAATTCAACCTTCCTTCCAGCAGTCTTTCACTCGAATTCCACCACCTCACAGCAAAGGAGTAAAATAAATTCTCCCTTTTGCACAGGGTGACTCGAACCCAAGATCCCTCAATTACCAAGACGTCACTTGCCACCAAGCCACAAGGCATGTAGTGACAAAAATCATGTGCAATAATTTAAAAGGCCTATGTGTCAGTAACTAGATTCTTTTAAGAGCAAAATAAATAGCCCAATACTCATCCCAAGACTTCCATACACAATACGCCACTAGCCACTCCACCATAGGCTCTTTCTGTGTCACACTTTACCCATAAATATTCTTAAAGCCTACTTACTAATATTCAGGGTTTTATTCACTTAAAACCAAAATTTTGCCTAAGCCCATGTTTGAACCCAAGACTTCTCCAACACTTCTCAGGGCCCTTAATTCACTGAAACAAGCCTTCATTTACGATAATTCTTGCACACACAAACTTCTACGTGCAGCCTTCTAGCTGCGCCCATGTACAAGGCCCATTCCTACTAAGCCCAAATTCAGGGCGTTATATAGATCCTAACCTGATTAAATTGCAAGTTGCATAAAAACTCTAGCCAAGCTTTGTTCTCTGCATAGTAGATTTATGTGATTAAACTGTTTCAAACCTAACACATCTCTGTTATCTCGCACGAATGCTAAGAAACCCTTAGTAAATAAGGATCAGTAAAATACATATTTACTAAGTAAAGGATTCTGAAAGGACCTAATGTGGTTTCCAAACTCATGAAAGATCGAGTTGCCATGGAATGTTTTTCTAAATGTTATTAAGTATGATGATAATGAATTGAGTGTAATTAAAGTAATTGTCCTAGTTTATTTATGTTATAATATTGTTGCAGATTGCGTTTAATTTTGCTAAAATCTATTTCATTCATATAGTTTGCATATTTAGGATAATTTGTATTGGGGATCATTGCATTTAGTTTAATATATTTAGTTTTAATCATCACTTCTTAATCATATTGTGTTTTTAAATTTACCAAGTTGTTAATATAATTTTACAATTAAGTGATTTAACACAAATACAATCCCTGTGGAGACGATAACTCGATACTTACTGATTACTTGATAACAACTGTGTACACTTGCACAAACCTAGGCATTAGAATTGTTTATTATTCTGTGGTAGAATTTGTGTACCGAGAACTCCAGAACTTATACAGAAAATCTTACAAGAGGCACACAGTGGTAGTTTGTCTATTCATCTGGAGAGTAACAAGATTTACAATAATTTGAAACAGTCGTATTAGTGGTCAAGTATGAAACAAGATATTTTTAATTTTGTGACCAAATGTTTGATCTGTTAGCAAGTTAAAGCTGAACATCAAGTGCCTTCAGGACTACTATAGCCAGTGATGATACCAGAATGGAAATGGGATAGAGTTACGATGGATTTTATAACAGCCCATTTTTGGCTAAATTAGAATAGTGGTTTTGGAACCACAAATCTGAGGTTAAAAAATTATTTTATTATTATTTTAAGTGTTTGTGGCATGAAAGCATGAATGTGTTGAAGTTTCGTGAAGTAATTTTATTGTTTTGATGTCTAATTTGATAAAATGACTAAATCGCATAAGATGCAAAATTGATGTTATCATATATTAAAGTACTTATTGACTATGAAATTGAAATATGAATGTCCTTATGTAGTAATTAGACCATTAGAATAGTAAGTGGACAATGATGGACATGGGTTGATAATTTTCATGTTTTATAACAAAGGTTAAAAAGGTAAATTTGTTATTAAGTTAAAATATCATAAACAAAATATGTCCACCTTCCTCATTTTTCTTCATCTTCAACTGAAATCACTAAGGAAGCCATAGCTAGGGTTCAGCTAAGCTACTTTCTATGCATGTAAGTTGATTTTTTTCCATTTTTGATGATTTTTATGTTTTTGTGATTATTGCAACTAGTTCTAGATAGCTCAAGGACTATTTTGCAAAGCTGTTAAATATTTTGAAAGTTTTCATTGATGAATGTTGATGTGTTTTGATGTTATATGATGAAATATGAAACGTTGTTGTTAGATTTATAAGTTTTGTTAAGTGATTTCTAGTGAAAATGTAAAATAGTGACTAATTTGTGAAAAAGAGAAAATGTGTGGTTAAAATGTGAAATAAATGAGAAATATGGGCTACTAGGGCCTAATTGCAATTCAAAAAGCATGGGTAGGGGCTTAATTGTATGAATTTATGATTTTGTGAAATTAGGACTAAAGTGTAAAAATGTGAAAGTTTGGGGCAAATGTGTAAAATAGCCCTAATGTGTATTTTGGACTGAATTGAATAAATAGAGAAATAAATAAGATTTTTGATTTCATATAGATCAAGAAAAGAGGAATTCGGACTTAGATTAGGGAAAAGTAAAGTTATTGAATAGTCGGTCTATTTCGTCAATTACATATTCGAGGTAAGTTCGTATGCTAATAAATGTTGTTGAATTATGTTATAATTTGTTATTATTGAATTGAATTGTGAAGCTGGTTTAATATGTGTTATGAGACATGATCGACAGAGATACTACAGCTAAAAGTCCCGTACAAACCTTAGGAATAATATGGGATACAAATGTCATGACATTAGGGTTATTGAGATTACGTGTAAGACCATATCTGGGATATGGCATTGGTATGTATATATGTGATTCTCGAGTATCTTTTAGTGATTCCAAATGGTTCAACGGGTATAAATGAGACGAGGATGAAAGTAAGATCGACTTAAGTGATAAAGGTATGTATGGAACCTATATGAGAATTGATTGGAGGTAAGTTTATGAATTCACACATGATCATGATTTAAACATGAGAAAGGTTTGTGAATTGATATGTGTTATAACATATCATGCTTATTTGATTGAATTGCACTTATTTGTTAAGTTTATTATAATACAAGCTTCCTAAGCTGTAAAGCTTACTTCATTTATTTTCTCCCTGTTTTATAGTGAAATTGAACTAGCTCAGATTTGAGGATCGTCAGAGACTTCATCGCACTATCAGACATCTATTTAGTACTTTTAAGATTATATATGGTATATTGCATGTATAGTCTATGGTCATTTTGGTATGTTTTTGAGATATGAGTTTATAACCGTGAGATTTGGCTTGTATATGAAGTAATGTTTGGTGTGTATATAGCTTTATAAGTTGGTTGAGTTTTGTGCTTGATAATGTGGTTGATGATGGTTAGGTTGCTTAAATGGCTATTTGGTATATGATATATATATTTGCTTGAGATATGCTTGATTGTGGTTTGGTGCATGAATGCCAAATTGGTTGACTATATGAGTAGATTTTGGTATATGTTCTAAATGTAAATTATGTTTAGTAAATATTGTGGAAATTATAACAATCCGAATTAGGGCTAAGTCAGAATAGTGGTTTCGGGACCACGAATCTAAAGTATAAAAATTTATTGTGATTAAGTTTTAAGGTTTATAATGTGATTGAAGGCATGTGTGAAAATATCGTAAAGAAATTTTATCGATAGAGGGTCCAATTTGGCTATTAGGACTAAATTGCAAAAAGTGCAAAATAGGTGTTCTTGAAGCATTGGGTGCTTAATTGAAATGAATTTGTAACTTAGAGGTCCTTATTTAGTAATTAGACCATTATATATCATGATGGACAAAAATGGACATGGAAGGGTAAAATTTTGAAGAAAAGCCTTAAAGGCATTTTGGTCATTTGGTTAATAAAAGAATAAAAAGAGAAAATTAAGTCAAAAATTGTGTCCATCTTCTCCTACCTTGGCCGAAAATCACAAGGGAGACATATCTAGGGTTTCTTCAACTTCCAAGCTTAATAGTAAGTGCATCCTAGCTCCATTTTTAATGCTTTTTTTACGTTTTTGAAGTCATCATCACCTTATTTACCTATTTCTACCATTAATTTGAGCTAGGGTTCATGTCAAAAAAATTTACCCATGTGTGACATGCAAGAATTTGATGTCTAATGGTAGAAAATAAGTGTTTGGTGTTAGATAAACAACATTTACTAGGTGATTTTTGATGAAACTATTAAAAAGGACCTATTTGTAAAATTTGTAAAATGTGTGTAGAAAGTGTGATTAAATGAAAAATATGTTCTGGTATGAGTATGAAAATAGTTTGGCTAGGCTTGGGTAATAAAGAAAATGAGCACATTCCATTTTACAAGCCTAGGGACTAAAGTGTAAATAAGTGAAAGTTAAGGGCAAAAATGTAATTTTACCTTAATGTGATTTTTGGGTCAAATTGAATAATGTGATAATTAAATGAGTTAAATGTGTCATTATAGATTAAGAAAGACGAGGAATTGACCTAGATTGGGGAATGGCCAAAGTTATGGACTAAATCGTAAAAATTTGTTATTTTTGTATTGAGGTAAGTTTGTATGTAAATAACGCATCATTTTATCATATTTTTATGTTCTAATGTTTTATAAATGTGTGAATGATGATATGTGACATAATCAACAAAGTTTTGATAAGTAATAACTGTGAAAGTGATTTCCCGGTTGAACCTTAGGAATAAAATAGGATACAAGTGACATGTCACTAGGACCTTAAGTGTGTTTATGTGATTATGTGATGTCTGGGTGCTGGCCTTGTACGACTACCAGTGGCTAGGTAATCCTGCATGTGTTGCGGATACCTATCAGCTTGTTTGAGCAGCACTAAATAGCTACGTTTGACCATCAACTTGTGTGAGCAAACCCGTAACTAGCTCGAGAATGAGCGTATATGTGAAATGTGATAAGTGGTAGCTTTGGCTACATATATGTGGCACTATTGTGCAAGTTTTTTGGGTATCCATTAGTATTTCGATGTGTTCAACGGGAATAACAAAAGATATGAAAATATGTGTGTTTGTATGATGATGTGGTATAGGTGTGCACGAGAAATTCGTAAGTATAAACATTATAACTGATGATATCATGGTAAATTGTGCTTGAGTGAGCTTAACATATTTGAGTTCAAAGGTAAATGTATTAACTCTCCTTATGTGAATTTGCATGGTTAAGATGATATTTAATTGTATATAAACATACTAAGCTATTTATGTAACACCCCTTACTCGGGTTCGTCACCAGAACTAAGTACGAGGCATTACCAGGCGATAACACAACCAATTGTGTACAATTGAACCATAAAATTTCATTCCAATTTAAAACTATTCATAAAATATTGTACCATCCTTAAAATGGGCCTATGGGGCCCAGAACATGGTTTTGGAGTAGTTCGGGACAAAACTGAAAACTTAGAAAAATTTTGGAAATTTTGGCCAAGTACAGGGCACACGCCCGTGTGGAACAGGGACATGCCCGTATGGGCAGGCCCTGTGATCACACACGCCCATGTCCCCAGCCCAAGCGGAATTTATTTTCAATTCAAACCTATAGGGGTTTTCACATGGCCGAGTACACGCCGTGGCCCATTCTTGTGTCTTTTACACGGCCGAGCACACGCCCGTGTGGAAACTTGGGGGTATTCTGTTTATGACGTCATCACGAAAACTTCGTCACACGGGCAAGCCACATGCCCGTGGGCTAGGTCGTGTCTATCACACGGTTGAGACACACAGCAATGTCTCCACCCGTGTGTTTACTACTGGGTAATTAATTTTTATGCATACAAGTGCAGAGTACACAGACCTATTCACATGCTTATAGGGTTGGTCATATGTCGCACACGGCCTAGACACACGCCCGTATGTCTACCCCGTGTACAATTATAGGCTATTTTCCAAGCCCATTGCCACCCTAAAAATACATGCTAACTCATTCCACTTTTTACCAATACACAAGAAGACATGAAAACATATCCAAACAACCACATTTCGATCATCCATGCAACACATTATTCCCAACCATTCACAAGCACAACAATTGTCCATGAATTTCCTCATAAAGATATATGTATAGAAACTAACATCATTATTTACCATATCTCATTGCTTTAGTTACAAAACACTTATCAAAAGACTTGTACCCATATGGTAGCCAACTCACATTAACACTTACAACACCACTAAGTCCCTATACATGCCATAGTTCAAAAGGGTTTATTTTACTATACCAAAAGTAAGATGTTGATAGTGTGGGTGATCCTCCGACACGTCTCGATCCCCGAGCTGGCTTGACTACACTATAAGACAAGGAAAAAGAAAAGGAGTAAGCTTTTGAAAAGCTTACTAAATCTCTATGCAAATAAATGACATTACAACATATTTTCAAATTAAGCTCATGATAACTAAAATTTGAGTTCTTATCAATCTCACTTACTCCTGTAACCTTACCAAATCTTCATATACCTCATGAAATCTTGCTTATCCATGTATATACTCACAACCTCCTTGCTGTTATATACCAATGCTCACACTTACATATATTTGCATACATCCCTGCATCTATATATTACATTCCACTTAAGACATCTTTTAGAAATATTCCATATTTACCCTTTGGTCTATCAATCGATATTCGGTGGTTTCAGCACAAAGCTCTACCTTAATAAAATGATTCTCTTTAGTCGTGGTAACAACACTTAGCTCCACTCTTCTAAAACAATGCAATGTATTTTTATCGTAGTAACATCACATAGCTCTACAATGTTAACATAATGCATTATATTCTTGGTCACAGCACATAGCTCCACGATATTTTGACGCTTGCATCTACGAGTGGTTTCAGCACATAGCTCCACCCTTTCATGTAATTTTTCATATCCGAATAATTTTCCTCGTAAATTTTCTAATTTAATCTCACCACCTTTCCACAATTCATAATTTGTAATATAGGACCATTTAATACTCAATTTTCACCCCACATGATAAAACAAACGTTCTAACATAACTAATCAAAGTTTATTTACATATAAACTTACCTTGATTACAAAATGAGTCTGATTTGCGATTTAGTCCAAAACCTTGCCTTTGTCCCGATCAAGGTCGATTCCTCGTTCTTCTGGATCTATAATAACATTTTCAACTCATTTCATACACACATTAATCAATTTAGTCCAAAATCATCCTATGACGATTTTTACAATTTAGCCCCAAACTTCCTCAATTTTACACTTTAGTCCTTGGCTCGTAGATCGAAATGTATCTATTGTCTTGGCTACCCAAGCCTAGCCAAACCTTAGTAGTGCTCATAATAGCCCATATTTCTCATCAATTTATACTTTTGCTACCTATTTTACTATCTTTACAAGTTAGTCCCTATTAGGGACTTTCATGAAAAATCACCTAGAAAAAGGTGTTTACTACACTTTAAAACTTCATATCCTACCACTAGGCATCAAAATACTTGCTTTTCATGCATGGATATATTTTTTAACATAAACCCTAGCTTAAATTAGTGGTAGAAATATCTAGATTAAGCTACGAGGATTTCAAAAATACGAAGAATATTAAAAATGGGGCTCGAAATCACTTACTTTGAGCTTGAAGCTGTCAAAACCCTAGCTATGGAGACTCTTCATATTCGGCCAAAGGGAGAAGATTATGGAAACATTTTGGCATTATTTTCCCTTTTTATTTCTTTTATTAACTAATGACCAAAATGCCCTTCATTAAAAACCTTTGATATTCTATCCTTCCTTGGGCATTTGTCCAAATTAAGTTAAAATGGTTTAATTACCATATAAGGACTTCTAATTTAGAAACCTATTTCAATCAAGTACCTTTACGGATTAAAACCCATATTTATCAACTATTGTAATTTAGTCCAACCTACCAAATTGGACATGCAAACATTAAAATTCATGCACCAAAACTTCACATAATTATTCAAACAGCAAACAAACATCAAAACTCAGTCAGAATAATACTTTAGACCTCAGATTCATGGTTTTGAAACCACTATTCCATTTAACCCCTAATTCGGGCTGTTACAATTTAGCTTACTCCCTCCTTTCCTTTCCTTTGTTTTATAGTGTCACCAAGCTAGCTCGAGACGGGACTTGTTGGAGGCTCGCATCACACTATCAGAATTGTTATTTTCGTTATTTGATATTTGTGATCTTTTTGTAAGTATGGCATGTATAGGGACTTGGTCATTTTATTATGAGTCATATTTGATTTCGCCAAAAATGTTGGCCTAAGTTAGCTGAAAGTCCATTTTGTATATGGCCATTTGAAATTGGCAAAGGTCGGTTATTAGTATAATCAATTAAAGATGTCTTTCATGAATGTGGTTGAATGCATGAGTGAGTTGATATTTGTGTAATGTCCATGCAAGGGAATTGTGGTATGTGAATGATGAGTGGATGCCTTGATTGTAACACCCCTTACCTGAGACTGTCGCTGGAGTCAAGCACGAGGCGTTACTGAACTTACCTTACTAATTCGGGGAATAAAAATTTGCTTTTTAAAATTAATTCATTCACATTCATCCAATATCCAAAAAAAGGGCACTTGAGACCCTAAAACGTGCAATTGAAACGGTTCGGGACCAAACTGGAAACACTAAAAATTTTCTGATTACTTACACAATTTAAAACAATTTATTTCACTATTCATGGTAAGACTGTCCACCAGCGCAACGGTCACTAAATTAATTATAACTTGAGTTACGAAACTCAAAATTTAAATCCATAATTTTTCCCTGAAAATAGACTCATATATCTTCTTACCATAATTTTTCCAGAATTTTTTTATGGCCAATTAGTACAGTTTATTAGTTAAAGGTTCCCCTATTTCACAATCCTACTATTCTGACCTCTCCTTACTAAAAATCAATTATCTCTTAGTACAGTTTCATATTGTGATTACACAATCTCTAATGAAAATAGACTCACTAAGGAGTTTATACATATAAATTATGAATCATAATTCTTTTTATAGAATTTTTAGTGAATTTTTAAAAATTAGAACAGGGGATCACGAAATCCCTCTGAACTAGTCTCACAAGAATTTAAATTCTCACAATACAGACTTCCTTTGCTTGGCCTGTTTCTTTCCTATGAAAATAGACTCAATAAGCTTTAACTCTGTATCTCATTCACCATTTAATTAATTCCTACAATTTTTAGTGATTTGTCACATTCACGTCACTACTGCTGTTACAGATCTGTTTTATGGCCAACCTTTTCCTCCATCATTTCTTTACATAAACTAACATTTAAGCACACATAACACCCATACATGTTATTACTTAGCCATTTCAATAGCTAATCATCATCAAGCATTCACATACCATTCTTTAGTCATACCGTAAGGACATACACACCATAATGACCAAGTCCCTATACATGCCATAACCCAAAACATTTCAAACAACAAAATACCGAGATCGCCTTTGATAGTGTGAAACGAGCTCCGACGTCCTTTTGGTTCCCAAATAGGCTTGGCTACACTATAAAAGAGAAAAAGGAAAAAAAGGAGTAAGCTACAATGCTTAGTAAGTTTACAAGTGAATACATAACAACATTCACCATCAACAACTAAATCTTTATTATACTTCTTCACTTACTCTTTAACTTTACTGTTTATCATTCCTTTACCTGAACCTTCTCATAACATAACCTGTATATTAGCCATTGAACCATTTGGAATACTCAGAATACTTGGGTTTTTCTACCGATAATAGTCTGCCAATGCCATGCTCTAGGCATGGTCTTACATGGGATGTTTCTTGTCCTGCCAAAGCCATATATCTGATATGGACTTACATGGGATGTTCCTCAACTGTCTCAATCTACCAATGCCTTATGACCGATATGGACTTACTTGGGATGTTCCTCAACTATCTCAACCTACCAATGCCATATGCCTGATATGGACTTACATGGGATGTTCCTCAACTGCCTCAACCCGAAATGTCATGACATTCCGTATCCCATACATTCCCAAGGTTCAAACGGGCTTTCTGATACCTTTTCTCTGTTATCTCACCTTTAATTCAACTTGAAATATTGTCATAAAATAAATGCATATATGCTAAAAATTAACAAAATTAATATAAAATATTGAAATATTGCATTTATTTACCGTAAACTTACCTCGGTGCAAAATGCGATCGACTTGGCAACTTAATCTTCTACCTTTTTCTTTCCTCAGTCTATCCCCAAATTTCATTTTTGTTGATCTATAATGAGAAAATTTAGCTTATTTAATACCCACATTTATCAAAATAATCCTTAACTCTAACTTTGGAAAAATTATAATTTTGCCCCTAAAATTTTACATATTTACACTTTTGCCCCAAAGCTCAGAAATTAAACTTTTTCCCTAATTCTTATGTTTTATGATATGCTGATCATTTTCCCTTAATGGCAACATCAAATTCTCACCCTAACATGTACTTATGAACAATAAGTATTTTTACCGATTGTGTCGTTTTACTCGTTTTCACTTAAAATCAAGTAACACACAAGTTGTTTAACATAATTTAGAACTTCATATTCTATCATAAAACATCAAAATAAACACTTTTCACCTATGGGTATTTTTCCAAATATGAACCCTAGGTTAAATTATTGCTAGAATAAGCTAAATCAAGTTATCAGGACTCCGAAAACGTAAAGAACATTAAAAACGGGGCTTGGAATCACTTACTATTGAGCTTGGAAGCTTGAAAGAAACCCTAGCTGTGGAGAACCCTTGAAATTTCGTCCTAATGAAGAAGATGGACATATTTTGCCATCTTTTTCCGCTTTTTTAATCCTTTAATTACTAAATGACTAAAATACCCTTCATTAAAAACTTTGGTTATTTCTACCTATGTATGTCCATTTTTGTCCATGAAAAACTAATGGTATAATTACCATTTAAGGACCTCTACTTCAATTATGCTCTTCAATTAAATCCTTTAACATCTAGAACTCATATTTATCAACTTTTGAAATTAAGCCGTAATAGGCAAATTAGTCATGCAATTCATAAAAATTTCTATCAATACTTTAACACATGCATCTAATCACTTGGTAAATCATAAAAATTAATCGTAATAAGCTTTTCTCTCTCAGATTCATGGTTTCACAACCACCATTCCGTTTAGGCCCTATTTTGGGATGTTACATTTCTCCCCCCTTTAGGGATTTTCATCCCCGAAAATCTTACCTGTGAATAGCTTTGGATACTGTTTTCGCATAGCCTCTTCAGGCTCCCATGTAGCCTCGTCTACCCCATGTCTATTCCATAATACTTTCATAAGTGCAATACTTTTGTTCCTTAATTGCTTAACCTCTCGAACTAAAATCTTTACCGGTTTTTCACCATAAGTCATATCTGGCTGAATCTCAACCTCTGTCTCTGAAATCACATGTGACGGATCGGTAACGACATAAGATGAACACATGGAAAACATCATGAATCTTCTCTAACTCTGTCGGCAACGCCAACCGATATGCTAATGGCCCAACTCTTTCAGTCACTTCAAACGGTCCAATAAAACGTGGACTTAGTTTGCCTTTCTTGCCAAATCTAAAGACTTTCTTCCACGGGGATACTTTCAAGAACACTTTGTCACCAACTTGATACTCAATCTCTTTTCTTTTCAAATCTGCATAAGACTTCTATCTATCTGAAGCTACTTTCAAGCAATCTCTAATAACCTTCACTTTCTTTTCAGTTTCTTTAACTAAGTCAACCTCGTAAATCTGATTTTCTTTAAGCTCCGTCCAATACAAAGGTGTGCGACATTTACGTCCATACAAAGCTTTATAAGGTGCCATCTTCAAACTCGACTGATAACAATTTTATAGGCAAATCCACCAACGGCAAATATTTTTCCCAACTACCTTGAAATTCTAAGACACAACATCTGAGCATATCCTCAAGTACCTGAATAACTCTCTCTAACTGACCATCGGTCTGAGGATGGAAAGCTGTACTAAAACTCAACTTTGTGCCCAAAGCTTCCTGTAACTTCTTCTAAAATCACGAAGTGAATCTCAGGTCTCTATCTGAAATAATCGATAATGGTACTCCATGTAGTCTAACTATCTCTGAAATATACAACTCGGCCAACTTATCAAGTGAATAATCCATACGATCTTGAATAAAATGAGCCAACTTCATTAGATTATCAATCACAACCCATATTGCATCTTTCTTTCTCGGTGTCAACGGCAATCCTGTCATAAAATCCATAGCAACTCGATCCCATTTCCATTTAGGAACTAACACAGCCTGCAATAAACCTGAAGGGGCCTGATGTTCGGCTTTTACCTACTGACAGATCAAGCATCTAGAAACAAACTCTGAGATATCTCTCTTCATTCCTGCCCACTAATACATTTTCTTCAAATCATTATACATTTTTGTACTACCTAGATGAATAGACAAGGAACTACTATGTGCTTCCTCTAAAATCTTTCGAATAAGCTCATTATTCTTTGGTACACATACTCAATTTCTGAACATCAAACAACCGTCAGAACTAATTTGAAAATCTGACTCTATACCTGACTCACACTGAGCTCTTTTGGCTTGCAACTCACTGTCATCTTTCTGAACTTCACAAATTTCTTCAAGAAACATTAGTTTAGGTCTTCATTCGACTAAGATAGAACCATCATCAGACAATGATAACTGAGTCTTCATAGCTCGCAAAGTAAATAAAAATTTTCGACTCAATGCATCAGCTACAACATTAGCCTTACCTGGATGATAATCAATAACCAAATCATAGTCCTTAATCAGTTCAAGCCACTTGTGCTACCTCAAATTTAAATCTTTTTATGTCATCAAATATTTCAAACTTTTGTGATCAACAAATATTCGACATTTCTCATCATACAGGTGATGTCTCCAGATTTTTAGCTCAAATACAATGGTAGCTAGTTCTAAATTATGTGTCGGATAATTTTTCTCATGTCGTTTTAGCTATCTCGAGGTATAAGCAATTACCTTTCCTTCGTGCATAAGTACATAGCCTAGTCCATTCAATGACGCATCACTGTAAATCGCAAACTCTTTACCTGGTTTTGGTTGTACTAAGACAAGAGCTTCAGTCAACAATGCCTTTAACTTGTCAAAACTCTGCTGGCACTTTTCATTCCAGTCAAACTTGACATCCTTCCATAGCAATCTTGTCAATGGGGTAGCTCTCATGGAAAATCCCTATACAAATTATCTATAATAACCGGCGAGACCAAGAAAACTTCTGACCTCTGATACATTCCTGGGAGGCTTCCAATCAACAATGGTTAAAATCTTGCTTGGATCAACTCTAATACCTTCACGTGAGACTATATGTCTAAGAAAACCAACTTCCCGTAACCAAAACTCACTTTTGCTAAACTTGGCATAAAGATGATTATCTCTCAAAGTCTGTAAAACTGTTCTCAAATGATCTGAATGTTCGGTTTCATCATGGGAATAAATCAAGATATCATCAATGAACACAACTACAAATTTATCCAAGTAAGATCTGAAAATTCGATTTATTAAGTCCATGAAAATGGTAGGAGTCTTAGTTAAGCCAAATGGCATCACAATGAACTCATAATGGCCATACCTAGTCCGAAAAGCAGTCTTTGGAACATCTGACTCTTTAACTCACAATTGATAATACTCGGATCTCAAATCTATCTTGGAGAACACAGTAGCTCCCTTCAATTGATCAAACAAATCATTAATTCTAAGCAGTGGATACTTGTTCTTAATAGTTACCTTGTTAAGCTGTCAATAATCTATGCACAATCGCATCGAACCATTTTTCTTTTTCACCAAGAGTACTGGTGCACCCCATGGTGAAAACTAGGTCTTGCAAAGACTTTATCTGTTAATTCCTGCAACTGAACTTTTAATTCTTTCAATTCCATTAGAGCCATTCTATAAGGAGCATTAGAAATAGGTGTTGTACCCGAAACCAGTTCAATACCAAACTCAACTTCTTTGATAGGAGGCAAACCTGGTAGTTCTTTCGGAAACACATCAGGAAACTCACATACCACAGGCACTGATTCAATTTTCAACTTTGGATCTTTAGTATTCAACATAAAAGCAAGATAAGCTTCATATCCTTTCCTCAAACATTTCTGAGCAGACAGAACAGAAATCATGGCAAATGAACTATCTGATTCATATGAATTAACCCGGAGAATTTCACCATTTTCACATTTCAACTCAATGAATTTCTTTCCACAATTCACTATCACGTCATGCGCAGTCAACCAATCCATACCAAGAATCACATCAAACTCATCAAATGGCAATAGCATGAGATCGGCAGAAAACAGTAACCTCTAACCATCAAAGGGCAATTTTTACATACTTTGTCTACTAATACATACTTACCTAATGGATTTGATACTTTAATCACAAATCTCATAGACTCTATGGGCAAGTTCATACGAGGTATCAATTTCATGCAAACATAGGAATGGTCGAACCCGGATCAATCAAACTAATAACATTAACATCATGAAGAGAAAATGTACCCGTAATTACGTCAGCGGAGGATGCCTCTTAACGAGCACGGATAGCATAGGTCCTTGCAGGTGCTCTAACATCAGGTTTCGCTGCTGAATCTCTGGATGCACCTCTACATGCCCTTGTTCCTGAGTTTCTCTGTTGTCTACCTCGTACTGGAACATTCTCAAACCTAGCACTATGTAATTTTTCCTTTTTAACCATTTTTGGATACTCTCGCATAAAATGATCTAGAGCACTATACTTGTAACAACCACTCTCATCTGCTCGACACTGGCCAAAATGAAGTCTACCGCACCGTGGACACTCTGGTTTGCCCGGTCAGACATTACTTACACTCGCAATCGAGGTCGTCTGAGCTTTCGAACTCATATTTCTGTTATCTTTGTTTCTGCTTGAATACCTAACTGAAAAGTTTGATCTACTAGAGAACTCTCTAGGCCTCTTGGATGTAGACTGAAACGATCTGCTCATCTGTCTTTTCTTTGTATCTTGTGTCTCAATTCTAGCTTTGCCTTTTTCTTTTTCCTTTTCTTTCAGCAACTCCTCTACCTTACAGGCTCTTTCAACTAAAACAACAAACATTTTTATCTCTAGAACACTAACGGACAGTCGAATATCATTATTGAGCCTATCTTTAAATCTCTTGCACATAATAGCTTCAGTTGACACATACTCTCTGGCATAATTGCTAAGTTTGACAAATTCACGTTCATATTCAGTTACTGTCATCTTACCCTGCTTTAGTTCAAGGAATTCCTTTCTTTTCTAATCAATGAACCTCTGACTAATGTACTTCTTACGGAACTCCTACTAAAAGAAATCCCAGGTGACCTTTTCTTTCGGTACTACTTATACAAGTGTCTTCCACCAATGGTAAGTTGAATCTCATAAAAGTGATACAACACACTTCATGCACTCTTCAGGTGTGCAGGATAACTCATCAAAAACTCTGATAGTATTCTCAAGCCAGAATTTAGCTCTCTCTGCATCGTCATCTTTAGTAGCCTGAAACTCTTTGGCCCCTTATTTTCTAATCTTATCTACTGGTGGCTTTTCTCTTCTGATTGTATCTGTAACTGGGGAAGCTACATTGGTACTCTGAGGATCATGAGGGGTGGAGGTCTAACAGCTGGATTCGTACAAACAAACTCGACAAACCATTCGTTCAAAGCTTAGAAGAAGGCCTCTAAGCCCCTCCTCCCTGACTTACTATAACGGGCCTTTCACTACTATCTGGTGGCACCATCCCTTCTATGGGAGCGGGCGCATTACTTTCTACATCATCTGCACCAACTCGTTCAGGATCCATAACTATAAAAGAAAAGCATTTTAAAATCGTCAAGAGTCGTCACACTATCAAAACATAAGTATGGCATGTATAGCTAGACTCTTACTCATACTGAATATTCTAAGAATCGACTAAACTCTGGCTTTGATACCAATAAATGTAACCCCCTTACCCAAGATCGTTGCTGAAGTCGAGCACAAGGCGTTACTGAACTTACCTTACTAATTCGGGGCAAAAAAATTTGCTTTTTAAAATTAATTATTCACATTCAACCAATATCCATAAAAAGGGCCCTCAAGACCCTAAAACATGCAATTGAAATGGTTCAGTGCCAAACTAGGAACATTAAAAGTTTTCCGATTACTTACACAATTTAAAACAATTTATTTCACTATTCATGGTAAGACTGTCCACCTGCGTAATGGTCACTAAATTGATTATAACTTTAGTTAAGAAACTAAAAATTTAAATCTGTAATTTTTCTCTGAAACTAGACTCACATATCTTCTTACCATAATTTTTCCAAAATTTTTGGCGTGGCCAATTAGTACAGTTTATTAGTTAAATGTTCCCCTATTTCACAATCCTACTATTCTGATCTCTCCTTACTAAAAATCAATTATCTCTATGTACAATTTTCATATTGTAATTTTGCATTCTCTAATGAAAATAGACTCACTAAGGAGTTTGTACATATAAATTATGAATCATAATTCTTTTTATAGAATTTTTAGTGAATTTTTATATATCAAAATAGGGGATCACGAAATCCCTCTAAACCAGTCTCACAAGAATTTAAATATCTCACAATACAGACTTCCTTTGCTTGCCCTGTTTCTTTCCTATGAAGATAGACCCAATAAGATTTAATTCTATTTTTCATTCATCATTTAATTCTATTCCTAAAATTTTTAGTGATTTTTCACATTCATGTCACTGCTGTTGTTATAGATCTGTTTCATGTCCAACTTTTTCCTCCTTCATCATTTCTTTACATAAACTAACATTTAAGCATACATAACACCCATACATGTTCTTACTTAGCCATTTCAATAGCTAACCATCATCAAGCATTCACATACCATTCTTTAGTCATACCATAAGGACATACACACCATAATGACCAAGTCCCTATACATGCCATAACCCAAAACATTTCAAACGACAAAATATCGAGATCGCCTTTAATAGTATGAAACAAGCTCCAACGTCCTTTTGGTTCCCGAATAAGCTTGGCTACACTATAAAAGAGAAAAAGGAAAAGAAAGGAGTAAGTTACAATGCTTAGTAAGTTTACAAGTAAATAAATAACAACATTCACCATCAACAACTAAATCTTTATTATACTTCTTCACTTACTCTTTAACTTTCCTATTTATCATTCTTTTACATGAACCTTCTCGTAACATAAACTATATATTAGCCCATTGAACCGTTTGGAATACTCAGGATACTTGGGTTTTTTTTCCTGATAATAGCTTGCCAATGCCATGCTCTAGGCCCAAATTTCCTCGGTCTTAATCTTCTACCTTTTTCTTTCCTCGGTCTTTCCCTAAATTTCATTCTTCTTGATCTATAACTAGCAAATTTAGCTTATGTAATACCCACATTTCTCAAAATAATCCTGAACTCTAACTTTGGAAAATTACAATTTTGCCCCTAAACTTTTGCATATTTACACTTTTGCCCCAAAGCTTGAAAATTAAACTTTTTCCCTAATTCTTATGTTTTATGACATGCTGATCATTTTCCCTTAATGGCAACATCAAATTCTCACTATAACATGTACTTATGAACAATAGGTATTTTTACAGATTTTGTCATTTTGCTCGTTTTCACTTAAAACTGAGTAACACACAAGTTGTTTAACATAATTTAAAACCTCATATTCTATCATAAAACATCAAAATAAACACTTTTCACCTATGGGTATTTTTCCAAATATGAACCCTAGGTTAAATTATTGCTAGAATAAGCTAAATCAAGTTATCAGGACTCTAAAAACGTAAAGAACATTAAAAATGGGGCTTGGAATCACTTACTATAGAGCTTGGAAGCTTGAAACAAACCCTAGCTATGGAGAACCCTTGAAATTTCGTCCTAATGAAGAAGATGGACATATTTTGCCATCTTTTTCCCTTTTTTAATCTTTTAATTACCAATTGACTAAAATACCCTTCATTAAAAACTTTGGTTATTTCTACCTATGTATGTCCAATTTTTTCCATGAAAACCTAATGGTATAATTACCATTTAAGGACCTCTACTTCAATTATGCTCTTCAATTAATTCCTTTAACATGTAGAACTCATATTTATCAACTTTTGCAATTAAGCCCTAATAGGCAAATTAGTCATGCAATTCATAAAAATTTCTATCAATACTTTAACACATGCATCTAATCACTCGATAAATCATAAAAATTAATCAAAATAAACTTTTCTATATCGGATTTGTGGTTTCACAACCACCACGTTTAGGCCCTATTTCGGGATGTTACATTGATTGTGAAAGTTTGGTTGCTCAATTGTGTTATGATAAGTGTTGTTGAATGGTCATATGTGCTATTTTATTTTAGGGTGGCAAGTGGCTTGGAAATAGACTATATTTTGTTCGCACGGGTAGGTACACGGGCGTGTGTCTAGACCGTGTGTGTGACACACGGTCAGTCCCATGGGCGTGTTGATAGGCTTTGTGTCCCCCTTCACCCTAATTAGGCAAAATAGAATGCCTAGTAGTAAACACACGGGCAGAGACACGACCGTGTGTCTCGATCGTGTGAAGGACGCGGCCTCAGGACACGGGCGTGTGCCCAAACCATGTAAGTCTGCACCTTAAATGTGAAAATTAAATTCACCACACGGCCTAGCACACGGGCGTGTGACTTGGCCGTGTGACCCTCAATTGTTAATGATGTCATAAACAGGGAGTTGCACGGGTTGAGGACACGGGGGTGTCCCAAGCCACACGGGCGTGTGTGACCACACGGGCGTGTGACTCTCTAAACATGAAAATTTTTTAAGTTTTATAAAACTTTCTAAAGTTCTCGGTTTAGTCCCAAAACATTTCCAAAGCATGTTTTGGGCCTCGTAGACCCATAATAGGGACGCTACGTGTATGTATGAAAAGTTTTGAATTTGACACAAATTTTATGACTCAGTGTGGTATGTTTACATGTGTTTAAGTCCAGTAATGCCTCGAAACCTATCCCGATGTCAGACGCGGTAAGGTGTGTTATATTAAGTGGTATTAGAGCTATGATTTAGTCAATTCTTGGACTAACCTAGCGTGTGTGCGAGTCTATATAGCTTATGATAGTGTGACAACTCGTGACAACTTAAATTGTGTATTCATATAGGAAATCGATCCCGATCGAGCTGTAGTTGATGACGTTGAAAATAATGCGCTGTCTCTCACCCAAGGGACCATGCCGCCCGATAGTAGGTATGTGACAACTAGTCACAAATGAGAGGCTCAGGAAGCCTTTCTCCATTGATGGATGAGTGGTATACGGATTTTATTCAGGCGGATCCAAATGCTCAACCTCCCCCACCCCCTCCTATTCCTTAACTAGTTCTCATAGCCCTTCAAGTTGTGGAAATGGTAAGACTGAGTAAGCCTCCTATTGATAAGATTCTGAAGTATAGGGCTGAAGAATTCAGGGCTAATATAGATAATGACCCCGAGAGGGTAGAGTTCTGGCCAGAGAACACATCAAGGTGTTGGATGATCTTTCATGTACACCCAAAGAATGTTTAAAATGTGCTATATCTTTGTTGAGGGATACGGCACATCACTGGTGGAAGACACTAGTATCTGTGGTTCTAAGAGAGGGTCACATGGGATTTCTTCCAAGAATAATTTCGAGAGAAATATATAAGTCAGTGGTTCATCGATTAAAAACATAAGGAGTTTTTGGAATTGAAGTAAGGCCTTATAACCGTATTTGAATACGAGCGAGAGTTCATCAGACTTAGTAAGTACGCTCGGGAATGTGTGTCTACAGAAGCTATTATGTGTAAAACGTTTTAGGATGGATTGAATGAAAATATTAGAACGTTTAATTGAATTTTGGAACTGAAAGAATTTGTTGTGCTAGTAGAACAAGCTTGCAAAGACGAAGAGTTGAGCAAGGAAAAGAGAAAAGCTGAGCTCGATGCTAGTGATTCGAGGAAGAGACAAATGTGTAAGTCCTTTCAGTCCTTGTCGAAGAAACTGAGGGATATGCACGCTCATTCGAATGTTTCTGTCAGGAATCCTAGCCGAGATCGTGGGAAGTAATATTCGGGTTCTAAGGCCCGAACTACATCCAAGCAAGTGTTGGGAATGTGAGATCTAATCGGCCTGAATGCCAACATTGTGGTAGGTGACATTCTGGTGAATGTTGGATGATCAACTGGTCTTGTTTTAAATGTGGCTCCAAAGGCCATTTCACTAAAGATTGTCCTGAGATAATTGAAAAAGATAATTCCCAGAATGTTAAATCGAGTAACATTACTGTTAGAGGGAGGCTAGTGAAAAATACGAGAGATAGGCCAGTAGCAAAGTTGTATCCAAAGATTCAGCTATGAGATCGAAAGTTAAAGCACCTGCGAGAACTTATACAATGTTGGAACACCGGTACCCCCAAGGCGCAGTGAAAAAAAATCTGGTGATTCAAATCATGTATTCATGTGCGAGGAACGAATCGGGGTGAAAAATGGTGTCGAAATTACCAAAACTTCAATCTGAGTAGACAGTGACGCCTCGGCAATGAGAATACTATTTTGCTATCGAATCCAAGTCGCAATCTTTATGATCCCGACCTCTACGTAATCCACCTAGTTGATGATGAGCGAAAGAAATCCCAAAAACTATTTTTGGAGATTTCTTTGCTTGAAGGCTGCTAGACCTCACAAGCAAAGCTTCGGGGTTTTTATATATATCTTTTAGGGTTTTCCTCCTTTTCCTATATATTCCTCCCCTTTTAATTGGTATATATATAATGAATCTTAATTCATATTTATTTTTTTATCCGAACATAATAAACATAATTAAAATAAAAATATATAATAATGTTTTAACAAAAATTATAATTACATTAATTATAACAAGGATTTCGGTAAACTATATTTATTTAAATTTATATACGAACCAAATTCATATATTAATAAAATTATGTTCTCATTATGTGTACAACATCCTTGTACATATAATATGTTCGATATTTGATTGCCCAATTAAATTAATTCTATAATTAATTTAAATCATGTGAGAACCAAACACAATACCAACTATGTTCTATTCCATTCATTTCAACCATAGGGTGTGACCTTGTAGGTTCTTGTAACGTTAGCAGTAATACTAGAACGATTCTAATTTTACAAACAATGAGTGGCATCTAGCAATGCATCATTCCTACCTAAGTTACAAGAAGTCATGATTCGACATAACCTTTTGTGATTAACCTTTCATGCATTAATCCTTAAGTCCTTTATCTCTGGAATGGACACAAGTCATGGAATAGTCACACTTGCATAGTCCATCCCATGTTTCTTGATACCTTGAGTAGACTATGATACACAAATAAGTATGACATCTCATATCAACTTATTTGAGCATGGCCATGCATTTCTAGTCTCACTCAATCAAGTGGCCTGAGACATTACTCCCATTATGTAAGAGGGACTTATCTTATATTGATCAACCATATCCCTCTACATAAATTATGGTATATCCAACATCAGCCTTTATAGAACAACTAGTTACGGTGTTCGTTTGACTATATCAAAATATACAACTCACGAAGTTGGGATAATGATGATCTCAAGTTTGAGGATCATATACATATAAATCATTATGAGTAATGTTCCGACAATTACATAATAATCCAAGAAACATACTCATAGCGGGTTAGTCCAATATGTTGTTCTCTAACACACATATTCTGTAACACCCCAAACCTGGCCCAGACGTTACGGCCAAGTCTGGTGTGTCACATTGAAGTGTTTTTCGAAAACCATGTTTTCATTGAAAACCCTTCGTAATGTTTAGAAACTTTTATCGAAAAATTTGCATAAAACCTTAGCTTTATCAAAACGTGATACATTGTAATAATCAAAACATTGTAAACAACCTTATTAAATCTTATGGGAAATTTTGAAAACTCGTAAACATCTGTACTTGCAGAAAACATGTTATTTTAAAAACAGTTTAGGTTATCAGAAAATCAGATCCTCTTGTTATGGCTTAAAGTGAATGGATACTATGCACCAGGTAGGATTCAAGAGAAGAGGAGGTGAGTCATTTAGACTGCTTAAGTACCAAGCTCTTCTTGGATCCACTCGTAGACATGCACACTACCATTGCCACACTTTAACTATTTGAAATATTTATCTACAAGATCATTTAAAATTGCAGAAGCTTTGCTTGGTTATCGTGTTATTTTGAAAATAAGTAACTTTTATAAAAACCGCGTCTTAAAATCATTTATTTTCAACTCGATTTAAATAATATCCTACGTAAGCTAAAACCAATTTAAATAAGTAAAGAAAAAACCCAAAATAAAAGTAATTAAAGAGGCCCTTTTTACAACCCAAAACCAGAAATAAATAATTAAATCTAAATTCAAATAGGTAACTTAATTAGAAATCCAATAGTCCAGTCCATGTGGCCACTCTGAATCCCTCCCAGCTCCAAGTCCACCAATCTAAGGCTCACCTGCAAGGATGGAAGGAAAAAGGGGTGAGTTTGGAAAACTCAGTGTGTACAGAAGCCCATCCAAAGCCCAAGTCAACTCAAGCCCATTGGGCCTAAGCCCTAACAGTAACATCAGATACTGGGCTGAAGCCTTATACAGATAATAGATACTGGGCCAAAGCCCTATGACAGATAATGGGCTGAAGCCCTATTCAGATAACAGTTTGGCCCATAGGCCCATAACAATACAGAATAGTAAACAGTATGCATGCAACCCAATTGGGGAGACTACTCAACCCACCAACCGCTACACACCACCCGTACCAGCCAACACACCATGTGGGGAGACTACTCGACCCACTCATCCGCTACACACCACAGAATTTGCAGCGAGGCTGCTAGATATTGTGATAGAGTCACCAGATATAGATATTGTGGCGAGGCCACCAGAATAGATATATGTGGCAAGGCCACCAGAACAGATATATGTGGCAAGGCCACCAGAACAGATATATATGTGGCGAGGCCACCAGATTGCAGCGAGGCTGCCAGAACGCTTCCTCCATCATAAACCCAAACCCCATGCAGCAGGCATACATGCTATGACATATAACATACAGAATCACATGCATCAGATATATACATATGTTATGAGATATGACATGCAGAAACAGAAAATCATACATTTCATACAGAATTTACCCTAGGGGTATAAAGGTCATTTTACAATTAGGGGTAAAATGGTAATTTTCCATACTTAGGGGTATTTTAGTACTTGTTCCAATATTACAAGTTTTATGCATGTTACAGTCACATATAAGCTTTAGTTCCATCTTAGCAGTCAATTTAACAGATTTTAACAATTTCAGTCACTGGGCCCTAAAACTCCTAATGGGCCCTACAGTGTCTATTTAGCAAATTAAGCCCATTCAGCCCAAATTTCCTATCTAGCTACCAGTTTTAGCAGTTCCGATACTACAATCTAACAGAACACATTTATTTCCTATTTTTACCTATATGGGCCCGAAAGCCCGTGAGCCCATGTTCGGCCCATCGAGACCCAACTTACCGAGGTGCGCGAAATTGCACACTCAACTAACTTACCACTTACGATTACAGATCTCAGGATTTCCAATCATCTTGTGAGCATTTGCACACTCACAAGCCCACATAATACCAACTTTTCGGTTACTTGGCCTTTGTCGAATTAGACTAAAGAAGGGTTCGATACACACCTGATTACGACGAACGATGATGATATCTGCTCCAACTCAATCCTATATTCGATTACTAAAACATTAGACCACGAATCAATGATAACTAAATTTAACATACTCTTACCATATTCGGGCATCCATGAACAAGGCCCTAAATCCTTACCTTTGCTGAAGTTGATATCCAAATCTGGATCCAAACACTCCACTGATCCAAGCCCTTAGTCAGCAGCCTTTAACCCTTACAAGCACAGAGTAAAATAATTGGTAACAGCCCCTTAAAGCCTTAGGCACTATTTCGACAGCCTCCCTAAACACATAGGGATTCCAACTTTTCCAAATCCCAAAAATAATAATAGATCACAGTCAAGTCATTCATATCACCAACTTATATCCACGGTCAAACTAGCCCAATCATCACACAAGTTAGTCATTTACCCACGAAGGGCAAAACAGTCATTTAACACCTAGGGGCAAAATGGTAATTTTACCCCACAGGGGTATCTCGGTAATTCTACCCTACAGGGATATTTTAGTAATTCTACCCTAAAGGGGTATTTCAGTAATTCTACCCTAAAGGGGCATTTCAGTAATTTCACAAATCAAGGGTAAAATAGTAATTTTACAGATCAAGGGCAAAACGATAATTTTACAAATCATGGGTAAAATGGTAATTTTACAAATCAGGGGTAAAATAGTAATTTTACAAATCAGGGGTAAAATGGTAATTTTACAAATTAGGGGTAAAATGGTAATTTTACAAATCAGGGGTAAAATAGTAATTTTACAAATCAGGGGTAAAATGGTAATTTTACAAGTCGAAGGTATTTCAGTAATTTGGTAAACTAAAGCATTCTAAACAGAGATAACAATGCAAATGGGCCTAGGGCCCATTCTCGGCCCAAATAGGCCCACACGCTCATGTGGCCCTTTTAGCCCAAATTTAGCTACAGATATGCGATTCACCTAGTCTAGTCCAATATTTACTATACAATTAAACATCTTGTCCAAATGGCCCCGTAGGCCCATTGGGCCCACATGGCCCCTTGGCCCATCGTAGCCCGAAGTAGCCGTCCTACCGCTAGAGTAGTGAGAAATACACACCTGATAGGAGACTGAAGTTAATCCACACTCCAAACACTCTTAGCCGATGCCCAACCCAAACGGGCACGCCATAAAGCGAAAGGGATCAGCCAAGAAGGCTGTGCCTACTCTCCTCCTGGTTTGCTCTCTTTAAAGCTAACTCCTCACCTGCTCTCATGTTAGCTTTCCGATGTGGGATTCTCCATCAATCCCCCTAAAATTAAAGCATTAGCAAAATAATCAACCTTTGCGTGCAACGAGATTCGAACCAAGGTCCTCTCAGTAACCCTGTCATGCCATCACCACTCGGACACAAGCTCCTTTGTGTCATAAGTCCAACACATTTAACTTTAAAGCTCACCTACTTGCTTCCAGATTTATTTAAAAGAAAAACCAAAATAAATTGCAAGAGCCAAGACTTGAACCTTGGACCCTTTGCTTCCTTGTCCCCTAAGCGGCGCTATTTTGCCACTACACCACATTCCTTTTTTGTGTCTTATTACACACATAATTCCTTACAACTCCTCTTTTCCAAGTCCTCTATTCCTTAAGTCCAAAAATCCAAGAATTCTCTGGGTTTTTAACCAACACTTGGGCCTTCCATAGGCCCAATAACACACTCCAAACACGAATTACACATCCATATATCAAAATTTCAACATTACACCAAATATCACAAAAATTCCGGAATCCCAGAAATTAGCCCAAGACTTTTCCCCACACTATGAATCCTTCGCAGTTCACTAAAATACCACATTAACCCATTAATAATAACCTTCCATAACAGAATTCAACACATCAATAATTTTATTTCGAACTATTTCACACCAACACCCAGGCCCAAGGCCCAATACTTCTAGGCCCAAATTCAGGGTGTTACATATTCATGCATTGATGCTGACACTCCATATCAATGACAACTCTTTATCATCAATCAACTACAAGTTAGTCTTAATGCATTATTATTGTCCTAGCCAACAATAATACTTGACTAAGGATCTTTTAAGAATAATCATATTATTCTCAGAACATTATTAGAAAATAGTTTATTTATACACACAGAAAAGAAACTGAAATAATAATGGCAACGCCTTATATTAATAAACATGGTAAATCAAGTATGTTATTACAACCATCTCATGATTGATCTTTGGGATACTCTTACATGCAATCCGTGCTCGAGAGGATGCATCATCCCTGATGTGATTACGAGTACATTTTCTCTTTATGGTACTAATATATTTGCACTAATCGATCCTGGATCGATGCATTCTTATATTTTCATGAATTTGCTATCTAGTATGAAATTACCTGTTGAGTCTACTAAGTTTGTGACTAAAGTGTCAAACCCTTTAGGCAAGTGTGTGTTAGTGGATATAGTTTGCAAGAATTGTCCATTGATGATTCGAGGTCACTGTTTTCTAGCTGACTTAATGCTGTTGCCTTTTGATGAGTTTGATGCTATTTTGGGTATGGATTGGTTGACATTGCATGATGCCAAGGTAAATTGTTGGCAGAAAATTATTGAATTAAAATATGAAAATAGTGAGGTTCTTTGGGTTGAAACAGATAAATCAAGTGAGCTAACCATTATGATTTCGTCTATGTCTGCTCAGAGGTATATAAGAAAAGGTTGTGAAGCATTTTTGCGTATGTATTAAACACCAAAGTGTCTGAATTAAAGATTGAATCAATGCCAGTAGTTTGTGAGTATCCAGATGTATTTTCAGAAGAGTTGCCTAGTTTGCCTCTCATCATGGAAATTGAGTTTGATATTGATTTGGTACCGGGAAATGCTCCGATATCAATTGCTCCATATAGCATGGCTCCGACCGAATTGAAAGAGCTAAAAGCTCAGTTGCAAGAGTTGACAGATAAGGGATTTGCGAGATCGAGTTTTTCTTCCCAGGGTTCTGTAGTGTTATTCGTTAAGAAGAAAGACGGATCCATGAGAATTTGCATCGACTACCGAAAACTCAACAAGGTGACCATAAAGAAAAAGTATCCTTTACTGTGAATCGATGATTTGTTTGACCAGCTGAAAGGAGCGACAGTGTTTTCAAAAATAAATTTGAGATTCGGCTACTACCAATTGAGGGTTAAAGGCTCGAATGTGTCAAAAACTGCATTCAGAACAAGGTGTAGACATGAGTTTCTCGTTATGCCTTTTGGACATACTAATGCTCCGGCTGTATTTATGGATTTAATGAATCGTATTTTCTGACCGTACTTGGATAAATTTGTGGTTGTTTTTATTGATGATATATTGATTTATTCTCGTGATAAGAATGAACATGCTGAACACTAGAGAACGATTTTGCAAACTTTGAGAGATAAGCAATTCTATGCTAAATTTAGTAAAAGTGAATTTTGGCTTAGAGAAGTTGGATTTTTGGGCCACATTGTTTCGAGTGATGGTATTAGAGTTGACCTAGGTAAGATTTTGGCTATTGTTGAATGAAAATTATTGAGGAACGTGTCAGAGGTTAGAAGCTTTCTAGGCTTAGCTAGCTATTACAGATGATTTGTTAAATGATTTTCATTAATTGCTTCTCCTACGACCAAGTTGCTGAAAAGGATGTTAAGTTTGAATGGACCGATAAGTGTCAACAAAGTTTTGAGAAAGTGAAAGCAATGTTGACTGAGGCACCAGTGTTAGTGCAACCTGAGTCTGGGAAAGAATATGTGATTTATAACTATGCGTCTTTAAATGGTCTTGGATGTGTATTGATGCAAGAAGGCAAAGTGGTAGCTTATGCCTCGAGACAATTGAAACTGCACGATAAGAACTATCCGATGCATGACTTGGAATTGGCTGCCATCGTTTTTGCTTTGAAAATTTGGCATCATCATTTGTACGGTGAGAAATGACATACCTTTACCGACCATAAGAGCTTGAAGTACTTGATGTCTCAAAAGGATTTGAATTTACAGCAATGACGGTGGCTCGAACTATTAAAAGACTATGAGTTGGTGATTGACTATCACCTGGGAAAGGCGAACATGGTCACGGATGCTTTAAGCATAAAATCCTTGTTTGCTTTGAGAGCTATGAATTCGAATTTGACCTTGTCTAGTGATGGTTCAGTCTTGGCTGAGATGAGAGTTAAACCAATGTTTCTTTAGCAAATATGCAAAGCTCAGAAAAGTGATAGTGATTTGCAAGCCAAAAGAGCTCAGTGTGAATCGATGAGTGAGTCAGATCTTTGAATCGGGACCAATGACTGTTTGATGTTCCGAGGCAGAGTTTGTGTTCTAAAAGATGCTGAGTTGAATTAGAAAATTTTGCACGAGGCATATAGTGGTTTCTTATCAATTCATCCAGGTAGTACCAAAATGTACAATGATTTAAAGGATTTGTATTGGTGGCCAGGTATGAAAAAGGATATTTCTGAATTTGTATCAAAGTGTTTGATATGTCAGCAAGTGAAAGCTGAGCATCAAGTGCCCTAGGGTTTACTTCAGCCAGTTATGGTACCCAAGTGGAAATGGGATAGGATTACTATGGATTTCGTAATGGGGTTACATTTGACTCCAAAGAAGAAAGATGCCGTTTGGTTTGTTGTGGATCGATTGACAAAATCGGCTCACTTGATAAGTTAGCGGAGTTGTACAGTGCTAAAATTGTGAGACTTCACGGAGTACCTTTATCGATTATTTCGGATAGAGATCCAAGGTTTACATTGCGGTTTTGGAAAAAGTTGCAAGAAGCTTTAGGCACAAAGTTGAATTTTAGTACCGCTTTTCATCCGCAGACTTACGGACAGCCGGAGAGAGTAATTCAGATACTCGAAGACATGCTCCGATGTTGTATATTGGAATTCCAAGGTAGTTGGGAAAAGTATTTACCGTTGGTAGAGTTTTCCTACAATAATAGTTTTCAATCTAGTTTGAAACTAGCGCTTTATAGGGCCTTGTATGGGCGTAAGTGTCGAAAGCTATTGTCATACAAGGGGTTAATTTGGTCAGAGAAACCAAGGAGAAGGTAAAAGTGATTCGTGATTATTTAAAAGTCGCTTTGGATAAGCAAAAGTCATACACGGATTTGAAAGAAAAAGAGATTGAATTTTAGACTGGTGATAAAGTGTTTCTGAAAGTGTCTCAATGGAAAAAGATTTTGAGATTTGGTTGGAAAGGCAAGTTAAGTCCGCATTTATTAGTCCATATGAGATTACCGAAAGGATATGTAACACCCCAAACCTGGCCCAGACGTTACGGCCAATTCTGGTGTGTCACATCAACGATGGATTGGTTATATTCTTTAGTTACAACGATTAAGGTGAGTTTGCAAAAGTGTTGTTAAGTGTTGGAAAGGATAACGAGTTATTTAATTTGTGAAGGTCCTATCCACTACCTGTTTAGAGTTCATTTCATTTAAAGACTATGTTTATCATTAAGTAATCCAATTGATACGTGTGTTATTTTGAAATTGTTGATTAATTTTAAACAAAAACCTGCACAACCTAAATCTATCCATTTTAAGCAAGTTATAAGTAAAAACCCAAATAAAAATACTTAGAAGCAGCCTTATTACAAAACAGAACCCGAAAAGAAAATAATTTTGAATGAAATACTGAAAATAAAATAACTTAAGTAAAATTAACCAAATGCAGTCCACATGGCCACTCCGAATCCCTCCAGCTCCAAGTCCACTAGCTTAGAGCTCACCTGTATAGATGAAAGGGAAGGGATGAGTTTGGAAACTCAGTGTGCAAAGTAAACCCAACCAGAGCCCAAATCAGTTCAAACTTACTGGGCCTAAGCCCTATCAAGTATCAGTATTAATTGGGCCTCAGCCCTATTCAGTATATAGTATTAACTGGGCCTTAGCCCTATTTTGTAATCAGTGCGGCCCTTAGGCCCATTGTAGTAACAGAACAGATATTATGCATGTATGTAAAAACCCAGCCCAAATCCAACCCTACACACCACCGATACCAACCCTACACACCATGTGGGGAATAACTCAACCCACCTAGCCCTACACACCACAATCGCAGCATAGCTGCTTAATTAGATAACGTGGCCGAGCCACTAACAGTAAAACGAGGCAAAACACCTATCAGTAAATGTGGCAATGCCACTTAGCACTTCCTCCATCAAAACCCAGTCCCATGCAACAGTAAAACATGTCATCGCGACAGTGAACAGATAAGATATAGCATGCATTTCAATCAAATTTTACCCTAGGGGTATAATGGTCGTTTTGCACTTAGGGGTAAAACAGTAATTTTTCACCCTTAAGGGGTATTTCAGTAAATATACCAGTTTTTAAGATTTCATGCTTATTGCAGTTGTTAACAGTCCAATTTTCATCTAAGTAACATATCTAGCCCATTTAAGCGGCTTAGAGTTATTGGGCCCTAAAACCCCTAATGGGCCCTACGATGTCCATTAACTATTTTGGCCCACAAAGCCCAAATTCCACAGTTGTCTTAGTAGTCTTAGCATACAAACTACCAAAACCCACTTACCGCTCGTTTTCACCCATATGGGCCCGTAAGCCCAATGGGTCCAAATTTAGCCCCTCGAGGCCCAAATTTACCGAGGTGCACGAAATTGCGCACACATCAACCTTACCTTTAGCAATTGTAGTTTTTACCGAGTGAATCGGCCCACAAGCGCTCTCACACTCGTAAGCCTACGAAATGCTGGAATTTCGACGTTTCGGCTTTTCAGCTTTTGCCTATCTAGTCTACTAGTGGGTGTTCGTTTACACACCTGATTTGCGATTACTACGACAAGATCTCCCACGCGATTAACCTACAATCGCATGAAACCATACTGTTAATCTAACATCCCACCGAAACTATCATTACCTTCCCCCATATACAATCGACAATCACCCATGAACCACTTGAATACTTACCTTTGCTAAAAGCAGTGACTAGATCTAGACCTAGTCGCACCAATGGTCCTAGCCTCTAACGCTCCTCGTTAAATTATCCCTTTCGTGAACTAATACACACAAAACCGAATAAAAATACTAGCTTTAATCCTAACCAAAATCGATAGCCTCCTTAAAGAGTTTAGAGGTTTTCGGCTTTTCTTAGATCCCAAGATAACGAATGAAAAGGGATTTCGATAACTTACCAAAGATTTAATTGCCCAAAATCATTCTCAAATACCTTCTTATTCCAGATATATTATAGATCTAACCCAAAGTGCCAGTGGCGAATATATCTAAGAGATCTAGAGGTTCAATTCCTGAATCACTATGAATGGAGGTTTCAGCTTTTGGTATAATGAAGAAGAGAAAGATAGAAGTTGTAACGGAAAAGAAAAGATGCTGACAAGGGTTATGGGAGTTGTGAGATTCGGCTAGGTGGATTAAAGAAAGAATGGGGTTTCGGTCAAGAGAGTAAACGGCAACACAGCTTCAGTTTTAGCTTTTGTGGAAGTTGACTGAAAGGCTTGAGAAGAAAGTTGAAAAGAAGGAAGTAGATTCGGCTTTAGGTGCAAATAAAAGAGAATGAAGATGAAAGAAGAGAGGAGAGGAAGAGGATGGTAGATTCGGTTTGAAAAGAAGTAAAGAGATGGTAGTTCAGTTCTTTGCACAAGTCGGCACAAAAGGGAATAACAGTTGCGTTTTTGGCTTTTTGGAAGGAGGACAAAAAAAGAGAGCAAAGAACCCTAAGAAACACCACCCTAATTCGGTAAGATAGAAGAGAGGTCAAAAACCTGAAAAATCCCACACAAATCATTCGGCACACCCAAAGCTTCACTTGCCGAAATTGCTCTCTAAGACCCCTACAATCGGCCACCACTAGCTTCCCTTCAAAATCCTTAGATTTTCTCCTCCTTATCCTCTTTGACTCAATCTCATGAACATCTCAAACTCCTACCAACAGAATTTCACTTGGAGTCCATCACATGTCTTGCACATGCAGTCAAAATAAAATGCTACACTACTTATCATGAGACTTGAACCTTGGCCCTTGCACAACTTCCACATGCCACTTTCCTAGGCTTTAAGTGGCGCCACATCGCCACTTTACCAAGGGCTCACTTGTGTCTTAAATTACTTACTTTTTGTTTAATGCAAATTAAGTATGTTGGCTTTGTTATTTGTGATTTAATTATTAAGTATAATATGACGGCTTATTAATGCTCATGTTACATTGAGCCAGGTATATATAGATTGATTGTATTTATATATGATTATTGCTATGATCGTTAATACCTAAATTGGTTCAAATCTCTTGGTTAAATTTTATTAGCCGATTAGTTTTTTTTTATAAAACGTATTATATGCACCTATGTTATAATATGTTGGTTAATAATTTAGGTTTATAAGTTAACTTGGCTATAAGATGAACATATTGATGTGCTGAATATAATTGGTCATATGATGGGTGTTTGATTTGCTCGTTTTATAAGATTCATGTAATGAAATAATTTTATTAGTTTGGTTGTGCGCATATGTTTATATGATAATTACATATATGATATTTGTGCTTATGAATTAAATGACTATTTATATATTCGTTATGTGATATGAATTGGTTTGTAAGTGATTATTTGACTTTATGGTTTTACATTTGATTGGTCTAAGAGACTTGAACATGTGAACATGCGAATGTATGAAAGTTGAGCATTGTCCGGCAATGCCTCATAACCCCTTTTCGGCGACGGATACGGGTTAGGGGTGTTACATGCTAGCTAAAAGATTTCAATGCGAGTCGACTACTGATTCAGAGTATCAGATCGGATCCGGTAATTGTTGTAAACTGAAAATATATAGATTTTTCCTATGTAATTTATCACCTTTTTACTTAAATTCATTGTTAAAACTAAGTAATTTTTAAATTAATTAATGAAATATGTGAAAATATGAAATTAGGACATAGAAATTATTAAAATGTGATTTTATGCTTTATTATATAGTTTTCATGCATAAAATTGCTTATTTTATATTTATTTGAACATATTATATTTTTAAGACATAAAATAGGCCATGCATGATTTAATTAAATAATAAAATATAAAATTATATTTAATAATTCATTTTAAAATATTTCATTAATAATTTGGGTTTTAAATAAGAATTTAAATTTTACTCTTTGGCCCTTTAATTTATTTATTTATTTTGGATAGGTTTGATAGCTTTGTTGGTTTACAAAAACCATCCAAATTCAAGACCAAGTCAACCCAATTTCTGCGGCACATAGCTGTCCATATAAACCACTTTTTGGTTTAATTGCACAAGGTCCTTGCAATGTTGAAGAAATTAGAGATTTTCCTAAAGATTTATATTGTACCCAGTCTCAGTCCTAAGTTGTTATGGCATTTAAATTGTTTAAAAATGAAGCAAAATTTAACTTAATATCTACTAATCATGGCCGACCACTCATTGAAGAAGCTTGAAGAGACTAAAACTTTCTATTTTTAGCAAACTACTCTCCTCTCTTCACCTATAAATAAGACCCCATTTCACCATTTCTAATCATCCCTCATCCCTCAGCATTCTCTCTTTTCTCTCAATTCTCTTAGCATTTTCCATTCCCTATACCTAACATCATCTCTTCATAGAGATTTTAGCAATTAAGCCTCTTAAAGAGCCCTTGGTCGGCCACCTTGGAGAGCCATCAGCAAAGGAGCAAAGCAAAGGAACGAAGGAGCCCTCATCGGTTAGAGTCTTGGTTGACAACCACTTTAATTTGGGTTTAATCTTTCTTTTCTTTGATTTAATCTGAAAATGTTTGATATGTGTTCTTTGTTCTTATTTACAACAATGTTACCTGAATTTTATTTACGCTATCATGATTGTTTTGATTAAATAACATTTATTTGATTCATGCTTATGATGTTTGTGCCTCAATTGATGATGTTTTCAATTAAAATCAAGTTTGTATATCGTTCATATGGGATTGGAATGCACCTGAATTAGCTGAGCGAGCCTAACCAGATGGCGGCTAGTGGACACATAATTGAAATGTGCATGCTCAATTTAGATTGTAACACCCCAAACCTAGCCTAGAAGTTAGGCCTGAATCTGGCGTGTCATATTGAAGTGTTTTTCAAAAACTATGTTCTCATTGAAACTCTTCTTGATATTTAAGAACTTGTGTAAAGACTTAGTTTATGTTCGTTGAATTTCAAAACGTGGTTCATTGAAATGTTAATCACCTTTAAAAATGTTATTAATCTTGTTGAAAATCTTTTATAGTTGCGAAAGCTAATTTGAGGAAAAGAAGTTTAAAATGTATGTTTTTGAAAACAAAAATTGGTTTGAAAACTTGTCTACATCTAACAGATATAAAGCGTAATAAAATCCTAAACTTAAAACAAAATCCAGAGAAGCCTTATTACATAAATTAAAACCTAAATTGGAATTTAAAACATATATAAAATCCAACATAATAACTACAGTCGTGTGGCCACCTTCGAGTCCTTCGCAGCACCGATCCGCCTAACGTTGGGATTACCTGCACAGTTAGTTAGAAGGGTGAGTTTACGAAAACTTAGTGTGTAATCCCTTAATATGAGAATCGTCAGTCAGACAAACAGTATCAGATGGGCCTTAGCACATTACAGTAACAAAATCAGAAGTACAACATATGTGGGCCTAAGCCCAAAATAGAACAGAACAGAGTAGATATGTGTCCTAGCCCAATCCATCCAACTCACCACCCGTACCATCCAACACACCATGTAGGGACTAAATCGACCCACCCAGCCAACACACCAATTACGCAGCATGGCTGCTAATAGCAGAATACGTGGCGGAGCTACCAGAATCAGAATACATGGCGAAGCCACTAATAACAGAAAGACGTGGCAAAGCAACTAACACAGAACTTCCTCTATAATAATATCCCAACGCCATGTAGTATGTCATGTCACAAATAGTACGTGTATGGAGTATGTTATGCTCAGAAAGAACAGTCAAATCATAGCACAAAACAGTCAACTACCCTTGAGGGGTAAAATAGTCATTTTACCCTCTAGGGGCATTTTGGTCATTTCCATCAGAACGGATCTAGGCACATTTACTGGCACATCAGAGGGTCTACAGTCGTCTCGAGCAACTCGTGTAACCTCAACATGCAAAACAGTATGAATGAGCTCGAAGCCCACTATACGGCCCATGTAGGCCCACACATCCATGTGGCCCACTAAACCCAAAAATGACCTTAGCCAATTGTGCGACACAGCTGGGTCCAATATTCCCAACACGTTCGTGAGATTTACCCTACGGGGGTAATTCGGTCATTCTACCCTACAGGGGTATTACGATCATTCTGCCCTACAAAGGTATTACGGTCATTCTACCCTACAAGGGTATTACGGTCATTCTGTCCTACAAGGGTATTACGATCATTCTGCCCTACAAGGGTATTACGGTCATTTTGCCCTACAAGGGTATTATGGTCATTTTGCACTATAATGGTATTTCAGTAATTTTGCACTATAAGGGTATTTCGGTAATTTTGCACTATAAGGGTATTTCAGTAATTTTACAAATTGAGGGTATTTTGGTAATTTTACAAATCAGGGGTATTTCGGTAATTTTACAAACTAGGGTATTTCGGTAATTTTACAAATTAGGGGTATTTCAGTAATTTTACAAACCAGGGGTATTTCGATAATTTTACAAGTCGAGGGTATTACAGTAATTTTACGAACTGGGAGTATTTTGGTAATTTTACAAACTGAGGGTATTTCGATAATTTTACAAACTGGGGGTATTTTGGAAATTTTACAAACTTGGGGTTTTTCGATAATTTTTCAAACTTAGGGATTTCGGTAATTTTACAAACTGGGGGTATTTCGGTAATTTTATAGTCCAAGGTCTTAATGACCCAACAGAAGCTCCACCATCGCCTCGAGTGACTAACTTAACCTAAATAGACATAATGGTGCAGATGGGCCTAAGGCCCACTATCCGGCCCAAGTGGGCCCACACGTTCGTGTGGCCCATTTTGCCCAGAACTTACCACGGCTATGTGAACAATCATAGTCCAGCCCAAAACTTACCACGTACATACATTTTATTCGTGTGGGCCAACAAACCCACTGGGCCCACACGGCCCAGCTCAGCCCATTAAAGCCCAGAACGGCCAGTGCCATTTACGCGACATGACAAAATCACTACTTCTCACCTAAGAGTCAAATTTACACCAACGGGCCCACGGGCCAATTGGGCCCATTCAACCCATTTCGGCCCATTTGGTCAAAAAGTGGCCCAAGTCCATGAGGTCGCTCATGGGATCTCTGTTGTCACATCAGATTCTCCACACATGTGTTCGCACGCTCGTATGGTGACCATTATCGAACTTTCAACTTTTCGACTTTTCGACATTTGCCAGTCTACATTCTATTTAGTGAAACACGAACTTTCAGCTTTTCAGCCGATCAATAATAGAGCACAAAGATACACACTTTCGGCTAAACAGCCGATAATCATGTATGGCGAATCATTATTACACAAACCATCGGCTTCTAAGCTGAACAACAAGAATAGGGTTTGATACACACTTTATCGGCTTATGTCGATCCACAAAAATAGGGTATATGGTTACACACCTGATCACATAGAGTACTAAGAATTCCTGAGCGTCGGAACCTATTCAAACAAAACATCAGCTAATAACCTAACATAAGAATTAAAAGAACTTTAACCCAAACTCCTAGCCGAAGAATCATCTACGACTTGCCTTGACTTGACTGGTCGACTGCGATTTGCCTACTTAATCTGAAGTTTGATGTAGTCACCCTTCTGCATCCAAGCGGAAAGTCCTGAACTGTCGACACCCTATGCCGTTTAAACTTGGGATTATAGACTACGCGTTCAGTCCCAGTTGACACCCTTCCTGGTCTCTCCTCAGACTGACCATCACTTGCCTCCATAGCAATCTCTTTAGTACCAAGAAAACCTTATCGATTTCCCAAGAAGTAACCTTCACATTCGATCCTTAAATAATATAGGAAGAAGACATATTCAGTTTTTAGGAAAAACCAGAAGAAATGGATTAAATCTGCATAGTATTAACGAAGTAACAACAAATGGATCTTTGAGTACCTACCGCTTGCCAAAACCCTTGCAAACCGAGACAATAGACCAATAACAGAAAAGAAGAACAATCAGCCAACAACTAATTAGCCTAGGGGAGAAAAATAGAAGAGGAACAACAGATACGAATGATACGGTATATATTTAACCCAAAAGAAGAATAAGAAAAAGAGTATAGAAAGTAGTGAGATATGTAGGGGTTTGGCCGAAAGTGTGAAAAGATTGGGGAAGAATCAAGAGAGTTACTCGATCAAGACTAGAGAGGAAGAGAATGAAAGAAACAAACGGGGAAGAACAAATGGGGAGAAGGATTCGGCTTCCCAAGATAAGTGAAAGTAGAAGTCAATTTAGATAAAGAGGAAAGGAGAAAAAGTACACAAAAGAGGCTAATTCGGCACTTTAAGTCTTGGTTTTCAACAACGTGAACAAAAGTGCAATAAGTCTGTAGCAAATTCAGCACAAGGAGAAAAGAAACCAAAAAGCGTAAAAGAAACAAAACCCCAAATTGACACAAGGAGAAATCAGCACCTACTTACCCTCTAGTTGTCGAAAACACACCCAAAATGAACTCTCTAGCTGAATTGGACTAATTAAAACCCCAAAATCGATTCCTTACCTACTCAGATTTCAAATTCGGCTACAACACACTTCAATTTCAAATACCTTTCAAATCTCCATAAATCCCTCCTTGATATGCTCCACAATCTTCTCCCAATAACTCAAGACCAATTCAACCTTCCTTCCAGCAGTCTTTCACTCAAATTCCACCACCTCACAGCAAAGGAGTAAAATTAATTCTCCCTTTTGCACAGGGTGACTCGAACCCAAGATCCCTCAATTACCAAGATGTAACACCCTACACCCCTATCCGTCGCCAGAATAGGGTATAAGGTATTATAATCTAAATACAATTCACCGGGGTTCATAGTTACAAGCTAGACGTGAATTCATTGAGTTCCCTAATCGAAGATCATACTAGGTCGGTGCGGTCAGTCCATCATATTTTATTAAAAACATTCTATAAGCATGCTAGCAAAACTATACCTTGATGGCTACTAATAATTGGGCTAATTCGAACATTCAATGACCGATCATCATGTTAGAAATTCATCACATATTGGTTACTAACTAAATAACATGCCACAACCTCAAACCATACAAGTATCATTCACACACATACTTATATATTCAACTCGAAGACTAAGCAAGCCATTTTCGCATGGCTAGAATAATTACAACTCAAAATGAAGTTTGATTCAACCGAAGGAAAATAGCCTATACATGCCATTTACCCAAAATAACCATCAAATGTACCAAAAAGGCAGCGATAGTGTAGGTGATTAAGGCTTCAATCCCCGAGTCCGTAGCTTCCAAAAGAGATCTATAAAACAGAGGAAACAAGGGAAACGGAATAAGCATTACAATGCTTAGTAAGTTTTAAGCAATGACATTAAAAAGATCATTAAATTATAGCATAGTTGATCATATCTTTGTTTCCCTCTCCTTTTCGGGTATGTCACCCTTTTTCCAAACATAGACATTCACATCACGTACGAAAATGGATAGCTTCCACTCATAGTAAGTTCACATAACATATACATGTCATAAAAGTCACATAACATTTCACAAAGGCCAATTTTACTTTGGTCATATTAATAATCTCATTTCAAGTACACATATGAAATCACATAATGACTTTAGTATTCGGTCCAAAATCCATCTTGTATATAAGCCAAGAGTACATACCTGTATAGTTTAACACTTTCAGCGCAATTCATTAGCGATCGTTACCTTGAAGACCATTAGTCTTAGGCTTTATTCTCATCATCATCGAGGTCTTTAGCTCGGGTAAAACTCTATTCATAGCCATCGGGTCTCTAGCCCGGACATAATCCCCGCATATAGCCTTCGGGTCTTAATCCCGGACATCATCTCTGCATATAGCCTTCGGGTCTTAACCCGGACATCATCTCCACATATAGTCAGCGGGACTTAAATCCCGGATTCGCATCACAATTTCTCATATATGCATATATATATATATTCACATGTAGCCAAGTTTCACATAGCAAGATTTCACTTACAATTCAATCAATTCATGTGCATACCAACATGTAACATGCTTCTCGACTTTATATCATAAATATACATATAATTCAAACTTATACACACATATACACTTCTTTTCTAAATTTTCGGCCCAATGATCAAACATACATAAGCAAATGCGTTTCAAAGCTCCATTTCGGCCCTTTTCTCTATGAGCCATTCGGCCATATCACAAACATGAATAAGGTTTCTTTCTCAATGGGACATCATTTAATATCAGCATGTATATCATGGCATTTTAACTTAAATACCAAATTCGATTACTCAAAACTTACCTTTAACTTTCACGAGGAACTACGAGTTGGCTATTCGACCATTTTAGCCTTCCCTTTATCCGAACTCGTCCCTCTATGCTCTTGAGCTAAATAAAACATTTAATTCTATTAATCCTTATTCAAGCACCTCAATGAATCATTTTCAGTCATAGTCAAATCATACATGCATATTCCTCTCATTACAAACACACATGCACATTGGAGCATTTCACATACATGTCATAAGTCACAACAAGCTGATTTTCTGAGCAGCATTCAGTAATTTATTCATAACTGGAGCTACGAAACTCCAAATGTAGTGCTGTAAATTTTTCATGAAAATAGACTCATTTATCTTTAATCCATAAAATTTTCATAATTTTTGGCTTGGTCAATCAATACCAGAATTTTCTTAAAGTTTCCCTATTTCACTGCTTGACTAGACTGACCACTCTATACTACGAACTGAATTTCTCCTAGTACAGAATTCCAAATGCGTCCTCACCAATTTTATTCGAAACTAGACTCATTGAGGAGTCTAAGCATATAAATTTTGTCTCATAACAATTTTTATACAATTTATAGTGATTTTCCAAAAACAGAGCAGGGGACTTCGAAGTCAATCTGACACTGTCTCACTCTACTCTAAAAATCTATTCATCGGAAATTCCTTTGCTTGCAAGGTTTCTTTTATAAGAAACTAGACTCATTAGGCTTTAATTACACAATTTATTCAGCCTCTAATTCAACTCTCACAATTTATGGTGATTTTTCCAAAACACGTTACTGCTGCTGTACCAAGCAGAATTTTATACCAAATTCACTCTTTAGTGTTCTCATGCACATACTTAAAACATACCATTTCCTAAGGCACCATTTAGAGTAGTCATTGACCTTAACATATATATATACATAATTCATATTTATCCCATCCACAATCAGATTTCTCCATACAACACAAACCAAACTACTTATCAATTTAACACCCAAAACATCCAAAAACAACATCAAAGGCACATTCAAGCTCTTTAATTGATCCCTATTAACAATCAATTCACAAATGTGCATTTAACAAGCTCAATTTCACTTATTAATCAAAAACACATTCGGCACCCTCATCCAAAATTACTAGCATTACTTATTTTTCAAGTACAAATAGCCTCACTTCCATTCATTAGCACACACACACAAGTTGCAACAAAAGAAGTCATTTGACTACTAATACCTTATCTTTTACACATATACAATTCCTAATAGCAAATTCAAGTTCATGGCCGAACCTCCAAGTCAATAGCCAAAACAAAATTTCTATCATGGTTAAGTAAGACTCTTAATACTAAATTCAAAATCACAAATCTCACAACTTAGATTCGGAATTTAGAAGTAGGAAGCTAGACATACAACCGATTCAATCTATTCATAAAACCTCATAAATAAACCTCTATCTAGCTCAAACAACATCCAAACTCTATTATTTACACAACTCCAAATTAGACAAGAATTTTTCCCCACTTCTTCTCATATGGCCGAATATGGAGAGTGATATAAACTCAAAAACTTTCACAAGAGTCATGTTAGAAGCTTGGTTTTCATCTCAAAATCACAACATTCAAAGAAAAATTCCATGAATCTTACCTTGTTTGTGCTTCCCTTTTGCCAAATGCCCTAACTCAAGGGTTTCTTATTTTCTTTCTCTACTCAACTCAGGGTAATGAGAGAACAAAGATGAATCACTTTGTTTTTTTTTCACCCAAATTTACTAATATTAATTTAATTCTATTTTATTTATTTTATGCTACCAAATTACTAATTTCTTTTTATTTCTATTATTATTAATTAGCCACAAACAAAGCACAAAATGACAAACTAGGTCATCATTACCATCCACTATCATAAAAGTGGGTAATTTGACATGCAAGTCCCTTATTTTGCATGCATGCCTTTATTAGTCATCACACATCTAGCTAGTTTACTTTCAAAGTTCACAACTAAGTCCCTTTTAAGTGAAATTCAAATTTATAACTCTAAATTGACACACCAAACATGTCACACATGAATTAACACATATTATAGGCATCAAGAACATTAAATATATTTTAGGCCTCGGTTTCGTGGTCCCGAAACCACATTCCGACTAGGGTCGTTTTAAGGCTGTCACAACTCTCCCCCACTTAAGAAATTTTCGTCCCCGAAAATCTTACCGGAAAATAAGTTTGGGTAACGTTCTCTTATCGAATCCTCAAGCTCCCAAGTAGCTTCTTCGACCCCGTGTTTGACCCATAACACTTTCACTAAAGAAATCTTCTTATTCCACAACTCTTTAACCTCGCGTGCCAAAATACGAATTGGTTCCTCCTCGTAACTCATATCGGGTCGAATCTCAATGTCAGACGGATTAAGCACATGTGATGGGTCGGATCTATATCGTCGGAGCATCGAAACATTAAAAACATTGTGGATCTTTTCAAGTTCGGGAGGCAAAATCAATCGATATGCTACCGGTCCAATCCGTTCAGATATTTCATATGGTCCGATGAACCTCGGACTCAATTTGCCTTTACGGCCAAATCTGAGCACCTTTTTCCAAGGTGACACTTTAAGAAATACTTTGTCTCCGACCTGATACTCGATATCTTTCCGCTTTAAATCCGCGTAAGACTTTTGACGATCTGAAGCTGCCTTAAGGCTATCACGAATCACTTTTACTTTCTGCTCGGCATCTCTAATCAAATCAACTCCAAAGATCTTACTTTCACTGAGTTCGGTCCAAAACAACGGTGTACGGCATTTGCGACCGTACAAAGCCTCGTAAGGTGCCATCTTAATGCTCGATTGGAAACTGTTGTTGTAAGCGAATTCAATCAAAGGCAAATACCGTTCCCACGAACCACTAAACTCAAGGACACAACATCTCAACATATCCTCGAGTATCTGGATTACTCGTTCCGATTGACCATTCGTCTGAGGATGGAACGCGGTACTAAAATGTAGCTTAGTACCCAATGAATCTTGTAGTTTCTTCCAAAACCGCGATGTAAATCTCAGGTCTCTATCCGACACGATAGAGATAGGGACCCCGTGCAATCTGACGATCTGAGAAACATACAACTCCGCTAGCTTATCAAGTGAGTAATCCGTACGCACAGGTATAAAGTGAGCGGATTTAGTTAATCGGTCTACGACAACCCAAATCGCATCTTTTTTTCTCGGTGTCAGTGGTAGCCCAGATACGAAATCCATCGTTACTCTATCCCATTTCCACTCGGGAATCAAAATCGGTTGCAACAAACCCGATCGCACTTGATGTTCCGCTTTTACTTGTTGGCATATCAGACACTTTGACACAAAATTTGAGATGTCTCGTTTCATACCATGCCACCAATATTGACGTTTCAAATCATTGTACATTTTAGTGCTTCCCGGATGAACCGACATTCGGCCATTGTGAGCTTCCTCTAAAATCACCGAAACCAACTCTGAACTTCTCGGTATACATACTCGGCCTCGAAACCTCAAACAATTATTGTCGTCAACTTGAAACTCAGGATCCGCATTCACATCGTATTGAGCTCGCTTGGCAATTAAGTCGTCATCCACTTTTTGAGCTTCACAAACTTGTCGGAGAAATACCGGCTCGGCTTTTAATTCCGCTATCATCACTCCATCATCTGATACCGATAAATGCGTATTCATGGCTCGTAAAGTAAACAATGATTTTCGGCTAAGAGCATCAGCAACTACGTTCGCCTTTCCAGGATGATAGTCAATGACAAGCTCGTAATCCTTTAGCAATTCAAGCCACCGTCTTTGTCTCAGATTCAAATCTCTTTGCGTCATCAAGTACTTGAGGCTTTTATGGTCGGAAAAGACATGACATTTCTCACAAAAAAGGTAGTGACGCCAAATCTTCAAAGCAAAAACAATAGCAGCTAATTCGAGATCGTGAGTCGGATAGTTTTTCTCATGAGGTTTTAATTGCCTCGAAGCATAAGCAACAACTTTGCCTTGTTGCATCAGAACACACCCCAAGCCATTCAAGGATGCATCACTATATACTACAAATTCTTTACCGGATTCAGGCTGAACTAAGACTGGAGCTTCCGTCAATAGGGCTTTCAATTGGTCGAAACTCTTTTGGCACTTCTCGGACCATTCGAATTTAACATCCTTCTGCAATAGCTTCGTCAACGGGGTTGAGATCATCGAAAAGTCCTTCACAAACCGTCGGTAGTACCCGGCAAGTCCTAAAAAGCTTCGGACTTCCGAGACATTTTTAGGAGGCTTCCAATCAAGGATAGCGGATATTTTATTCGGATCAACTCGAATACCCGCAGCAGATACAATGTGTCCCAAAAAGCCGACCTCGCACAACCAGAACTCACACTTGCTAAATTTCGCGTACAACTGGTTATCACGCAAAACCTGTAGCACAAGTCTTAGATGCTCGGCATGCTCAATCTCATCGCGAGAATAAACCAAAATATCATCGATAAACACGACCACAAATCGATCTAGGTACTGCTTAAACACTCGATTCATCAAATCCATGAAAACAGCGGGGGCATTAGTCAGCCCAAACGGCATCACTAAAAATTCATAGTGTCCGTATCTCGTTCGGAAAGCAGTCTTGGGCACGTCTGAGTCTCGTACTCGCAACTGATAATAGCCAGATCGCAAGTCAATTTTTGAAAACACTGAGGCTCCCTTTAGCTGATCGAATAAGCCGTCGATACGAGGCAACGGATACTTATTCTTTATAGTCACCTTGTTCAACTGCCGATAGTCGATACACATTCTCAAAGTCCCGTCCTTCTTTTTCACGAACAAGACTGGTGCACCCCAGGGAGAAAAGCTCGGTCTTACGAAACCTCTATCGGTCAACTCTTGTAACTGGGATTTCAACTCTTTCAACTCCGTCGGAGCCATACGATATGGAGCAATTGAAATCGGAGTTGTACCCGGAACTAACTCAATGCCGAACTCAACCTCTCTAACAGGCGGTAATCCCGGTAATTCTTCGGGAAATACGTCCGGATACTCACAAACCACAGGAACAGTCTCAAGTTTTAGTTCGGATATTTTGCTATCTAAAACATAAGCAAGATAAGCCTCGCGACCCTTTTTCATAAATTTCTGAGCCAACATAGAAGATATTACTGCCGGTAGCCCGTTTAAATCCGTTGACTCAATCCGAATGATCTCATTAGTCGAACATCGTAAATCAATAGTCTTTCGTTTGCAATTTACTACCGCATCGTGCACAGTTAACCAATCCATTCCGAGTATAACGTCGAATTCATCGAATGGCAAAAGCATCAAATCGGCCAGAAAACAGGAATTTCGAATCATAAGGGGACATTTCTTACACACTCGATCCACTAAAACACAACGACCTAAGGGATTGGACACTCGAACCACAAACTCAGTAGACTCAATAGGAAGAGTCTTACTGGATGCCAAAGTTTCACATACATATGAATGAGTTGAACCGGGGTCAATCAAAGCAATTACATCAATATCAAAGAGAGTGAAAGTACCGGTGATAACATCGAGCGAAGAGGCATCCTCTCGTGCGCGAATTGCATAAGCTCTAGCAGGAGCATGAGCCTCAGATCTTGTCGTAGCATCTTTAAACCTTCTCTGACCACCGCTAGCATTCCCCGGATTTCTAGGTGGCCTCCCTCGAGCTGAAGTAGTATTCGATTTTCCACTCGGGTTCACATTTTGTTCGGACCATCTAGGGCAATCTCTTATAAAGTGATCAGCCGACCCGCATTTATAACAAGAGCGATCATGAAATCTGCAGCTCCCCGAATGCCATTTTCTACAATACTTGCACTCGACTCTGTCTCGACGGTCGTTCCCAACACTGGCAGCAGAAGTAGCACGTGAACTCATAGGGGGTCGATCACGGTCTCGCCTAGAAAAACCCGAAGTAGCAGATGGTCTGTCTGACTCACTTCGAAACTTCTTTGAGGATTTTTGAATAGACCTCCCAGAAGACCTCTTACGGAACTCTCTGGCTCCGCTATCAGCTTTTCTCTTTTCATTTCGAAGTTCTTCGGCCTTGCAGGCTCTCTCGACAAGAACAACAAACTCTTGAATTTCTAGAATGCCAACCAGCAGTTTGATGTCTTCATTTAACCCGTCCTCGAAGCGTTTACACATAATAGCTTCGGATGATATACACTCGCGAGCATAACAGCTGAATCGTACGAATTCCCTCTCATATTCGGTCACCGACATTCTGCCTTGTTTAAGCTCGAGGAATTCTTTCCGTTTCTGATCGATAAATCTTTGGCTGATATACTTCTTTCGGAACTCAACTTGGAAAAACTCCCAACTAACTCGCTCTCTCGGCACCACCGAAACCAATGTGTTCCACCAATAGTAGGCAGAATCACGCAGCAGGGATATGGCACACTTCAAGCATTCTTCAGGCGTACACGACAGCTCATCAAACACGCGGATTACATTATCGAGCCAAAACTCGGCCCGCTCAGCATCGTCATCAACTGTAGCCCGGAACTCTTCAGCCCCATATTTTCTAATTTTATCAACCGGGGGTTTACTCGACCTCACAGGGTCGGCCTCAGGAGGAGCCACAGGGGTCGGAAGTGGGTTATTCGGGGGAGGAGCCTGTGGAACAGCCGGATTATTTCGTAGGAATTGAGCGAACCAATCACTCATCATTGCATACAAATTCTGCCTCATGTCATCATCTCGACGACTGGCATTCGGCTGAGAGTCGGTCGGCGCGGTCCCTTGCGCGGGAGCAGCCGCTACACTCTCAATATCTTCCGCTACGGCTCGATCGGGATCGGAATCCATTACTATACAAAAAACACATTTCAAATGTCAGAAATCACCACACTATCGCATTATCACAAAATGGCATGTATATCTATACTCACACACGCTACGTTAGTCCGAGAATCGACTAAACCGTAGCTCTGATACCAATAAAAATGTAACACCCTACACCCCTATCCGTCGCCGGAATAGGGTATAAGGTATTATAATCTAAATACAATTCACCGGGGTTCATAGTTACAAGCTAGACGTGAATTCATTGAGTTCCCTAATCGAAGATCATACTAGGTCGGTGCGGTCAGTCCATCATATTTTATTAAAAACATTCTATAAGCATGCTAGCAAAACTATACCTTGATGGCTACTAATAATTGGGCTAATTCGAACATTCAATGACCGATCATCATGTTAGAAATTCATCACATATTGGTTACTAACTAAATAACATGCCACAACCTCAAACCATACAAGTATCATTCACACACATACTTATATATTCAACTCGAAGACTAAGCAAGCCATTTTCGCATGGCTAGAATAATTACAACTCAAAATGAAGTTTGATTCAATCGAAGGAAAATAGCCTATACATGCCATTGACCCAAAATAACCATCAAATGTACCAAAAAGGCAGCGATAGTGTAGGTGATTAAGGCTTCAATCCCCGAGTCCGTAGCTTCCAAAAGAGATCTATAAAACAGAGGAAACAAGGGAAACGGAATAAGCATTACAATGCTTAGAAAGTTTTAAGCAATGGCATTAAAAAGATCATTAAATTATAGCATAGTTGATCATATCTTTGTTTCCCTCTCCTTTTCGGGTATGTCACCCTTTTTCCAAACATAGACATTCACATCACGTACGAAAATGGATAGCTTCCACTCATAGTAAGTTCACATAACATATACATGTCATAAAAGTCACATAACATTTCACAAAGGCCAATTTTACTTTGGTCATATTAATAATCTCATTTCAAGTACACATATGAAATCACATAATGACTTTAGTATTCGGTCCAAAATCCATCTTGTATATAAGCCAAGAGTACATACCTGTATAGTTTAACACTTTCAGCGCAATTCATTAGCGATCGTTACCTTGAAGACCATTAGTCTTAGGCTTTATTCTCATCATCATCGAGGTCTTTAGCTCGGGTAAAACTCTATTCATAGCCATCGGGTCTCTAGCCCGGACATAATCCCCGCATATAGCCTTCGGGTCTTAATCCCGGACATCATCTCTGCATATAGCCTTCGGGTCTTAACCCGGACATCATCTCCACATATAGTCAGCGGGACTTAAATCCCGGATTCGCATCACAATTTCTCATATATGCATATATATATATATTCACATGTAGCCAAGTTTCACATAGCAAGATTTCACTTACAATTCAATCAATTCATGTGCATACCAACATGTAACATGCTTCTCGACTTTATATCATAAATATACATATAATTCAAACTTATACACACATATACACTTCTTTTCTAAACTTTCGGCCCAATGATCAAACATACATAAGCAAATGCGTTTCAAAGCTCCATTTCGGCCCTTTTCTCTATGAGCCATTCGGCCATATCACAAACATGAATAAGGTTTCTTTCTCAATGGGACATCATTTAATATCAGCATGTATATCATGGCATTTTAACTTAAATACCAAATTCGATTACTCAAAACTTACCTTTAACTTTCACGAGGAACTACGAGTTGGCTATTCGACCACTTTAGCCTTCCCTTTATCCGAACTCGTCCCTCTATGCTCTTGAGCTAAATAAAACATTTAATTCTATTAATCCTTATTCAAGCACCTCAATGAATCATTTTCAGTCATAGTCAAATCATACATGCATATTCCTCTCATTACAAACACACATGCACATTGGAGCATTTCACATACATGTCATAAGTCACAACAAGCTGATTTTCTGAGCAGCATTAAGTAATTTATTCATAACTGGAGCTACGAAACTCCAAATGTAGTGCTGTAAATTTTTCATGAAAATAGACTCATTTATATTTAATCTCTAAAATTTTCATAATTTTTGGTTTGGTCAATCAATACCAGAATTTTCTTAAAGTTTCCCTATTTCACTGCTTGACTAGACTGACCACTCTATACTACGAACTGAATTTCTCCTTGTACAGAATTCCAAATGCGTCCTCACCAATTTTATTCGAAACTAGACTCATTGAGGAGTCTAAGCGTATAAATTTTGTCTCATAAAAATTTTTATACAATTTATAGTGATTTTCCAAAAACAGAGCAGGGGACTTCGAAGTCATTCTGACACTGTCTCACTCTACTCTAAAAATCTATTCATCGGAAATTCCTTTGCTTGCAAGGTTTCTTTTATAAGAAACTAGACTCATTAGGCTTTAATTACACAATTTATTCAGCCTCTAATTCAACTCTCACAATTTATGGTGATTTTTCCAAAACACGTTACTGCTGCTGTACCAAGCAGAATTTTATACCAAATTCACTCTTTAGTGTTCTCATGCACATACTTAAAACATACCATTTCCTAAGGCACCATTTAGAGTAGTCATTGACCTTAACATATATATATATACATAATTCATATTTATCCCATCCACAATCAGATTTCTCCATACAACACAAACCAAACTACTTATCAATTTAACACCCAAAACATCCAAAAACAACATCAAAGGCACATTCAAGCTCTTTAATTGATCCCTATTAACAATCAATTCACAAATGTGCATTTAACAAGCTCAATTTCACTTATTAATCAAAAACACATTCGGCACCCTCATCCAAAATTACTAGCATTACTTATTTTTCAAGTACAAATAGCCTCACTTCCATTCATTAGCACACACACACAAGTTGCAACAAAAGAAGTCATTTGACTACTAATACCTTATCTTTTACACATATACAATTCCTAATAGCAAATTCAAGTTCATGGCCGAACCTCCAAGTCAATAGCCAAAACAAAATTTCTATCATGGTTAAGTAAGACTCTTAATACTAAATTCAAAATCACAAATCTCACAACTTAGATTCGGAATTTAGAAGTAGGAAGCTAGACATACAACCGATTCAATCTATTCATAAAACCTCATAAATAAACCTCTATCTAGCTCAAACAACATCCAAACTCTATTATTTACACAACTCCAAATTAGACAAGAATTTTTCCCCACTTCTTCTCATATGGCCGAATATGGAGAGTGATATAAACTCAAAAACTTTCACAAGAGTCATGTTAGAAGCTTGGTTTTCATCTCAAAATCACAACATTCAAAGAAAAATTCCATGAATCTTACCTTGTTTGTGCTTCCCTTTTGCCAAATGCCCTAACTCAAGGGTTTCTTATTTTCTTTCTCTACTCAACTCAGGGCAATGAGAGAACAAAGATGAATCACTTTGTTTTTTTTTCACCCAAATTTACTAATATTAATTTAACTCTATTTTATTTATTTTATGCTACCAAATTACTAATTTCTTTTTATTTCTATTATTATTAATTAGCCACAAACAAAGCACAAAATGACAAACTAGGTCATCATTACCATCCACTATCATAAAAGTGGGTAATTTGACATGCAAGTCCCTTATTTTGCATGCATGCCTTTATTAGTCATCACACATCTAGCTAGTTTACTTTCAAAGTTCACAACTAAGTCCCTTTTAAGTGAAATTCAAATTTATAACTCTAAATTGACACACCAAACATGTCATACATGAATTAACACATATTATAGGCATCAAGAACATTAAATATATTTTAGGCCTCGGTTTCGTGGTCCCGAAACCACATTCCGACTAGGGTCGTTTTAAGGCTGTCACACAAGACGTCACTTGCCACCAAGCCACAAGGCATGTAGTGACAAAAATCATGCGCAATAATTTAAAAGGCCTATGTGTCAGTAACTAGATTCTTTTAAGAGCAAAATAAATAGCCCAATACTCATCCCAAGACTTCCATACACAATACGCCACTAGCCACTCCACCATAGGCTCTTTCTGTGTCACACTTTACCCATAAATATTCTTAAAGCCTACATACTAATATTCAGGGTTTTATTCACTTAAAACCAAAATTTTGCCTAAGCCCATGTTTGAACCCAAGACTTCTCCAACACTTCTCAGGGCCCTTAATTCACTGAAACAAGCCTTCATTTACGATAATTCTTGCACACACAAACTTCTACGTGCAGCCTTCTAGCTGCGCCCATGTACAAGGCCCATTCCTACTAAGCCCAAATTCAAGGCGTTATATAGATCCTAACCTGATTAAATTGCAAGTTGCATAAAAACTCTAGCCAAGCTTTGTTCTCTGCATAGTAGATTTGTGTGATTAAACTGTTTCAAACCTAACACATCTCTGTTATCTCGCACGAATGCTAAGAAACCCTTAGTAAATAAGGATCAGTAAAATACATATTTACTAAGTAAAGGATTCTGAAAGGACCTAATGTGGTTTCCAAACTCATGAAAGATCGAGTTGCCATGGAATGTTTTTCTAAATGTTATTAAGTATGATGATAATGAATTGAGTGTAATTAAAGTAATTGTCCTAGTTTATTTATGTTATAATATTGTTGCAGATTGCGTTTAATTTTGCTAAAATCTATTTCATTCATATAGTTTGCATATTTAGGATAATTTGTATTGGGGATCATTGCATTTAGTTTAATATATTTAGTTTTAATCATCACTTCTTAATCATATTGTGTTTTTAAATTTACCAAGTTGTTAATATAATTTTACAATTAAGTGATTTAACACAAATACAATCCCTGCGGAGACGATAACTCGATACTTACTGATTACTTGATAACAACTGTGTACACTTGCACAAACCTAGGCATTAGAATTGTTTATTATTCTGTGGTAGAATTTGTGTACCGAGAACTCCAGAACTTAGACAGAAAATCTTACAAGAGGCACACAGTGGTAGTTTGTCTATTCATCTGGGGAGTAACAAGATTTACAATGATTTGAAACAGTCGTATTGGTGGTCAAGTATGAAACAAGATATTTTTAATTTTGTGACCAAATGTTTGATCTGTTAGCAAGTTAAAGCTGAACATCAAGTGCCTTCAGGACTACTATAGCCAGTGATGATACCAGAATGGAAATGGGATAGAGTTACGATGGATTTTATAACAGCCCATTTTTGGCTAAATTAGAATAGTGGTTTTGGAACCACAAAGCTGAGGTTAAAAAATTATTTTATTATTATTTTAAGTGTTTGTGGGATGAAAGCATGAATGTGTTGAAGTTTCGTGAGGTAATTTTATTGTTTTGATGTCTAATTTGATAAAATGACTAAATCGCATAAGATGCAAAATTGATGTTATCATATATTAAAGTACTTATTGACTATGAAATTGAAATATGAATGTCCTTATGTAGTAATTAGACCATTAGAATAGTAAGTGGACAATGATGGACATGGGTTGATAATTTTCATGTTTTATAACAAAGGTTAAAAAGGTAAATTTGTTATTAAGTTAAAATATCATAAACAAAATATGTCCATCTTCCTTATTTTTCTTCATCTTCAACTGAAATCACTAAGGAAGCCATAGGTAGGGTTCAGCTAAGCTACTTTCTATGCATGTAAGTTGATTTTTTTCCATTTTTGATGATTTTTATGTTTTTGTGATTGTTGCAACTAGTTCTAGATAGCTCAAGGACTATTTTGCAAAGCTGTTAAATATTTTGAAAGTTTTCATTGATGAATGTTGATGTGTTTTGATGTTATATGATGAAATATGAAACGTTGTTGTTAGATTTATAAGTTTTGTTAAGTGATTTCTAGTGAAAATGTAAAATAGTGACTAATTTGTGAAAAGGAGAAAATGTGTGGTTAAAATGTGAAATAAATGAGAAATATGGGCTACTAGGGACCTAATTGCAATTCGAAAAGCATGGGTAGGGGCTTAATTGTATGAATTTATGATTTTGTAAAATTAGGACTAAAGTGTAAAAATGTGAAAGTTTGGGGCAAATGTGTAAAATAGCCCTAATGTGTATTTTGGACTGAATTGAATAAATAGAGAAATAAATAAGATTTTTGATTTCATATAGATCAAGAAAAGAGGAATTCGGACTTAGATTAGGGAAAAGTAAAGTTATTGAATAGTCGGTCTATTTCGTCAATTACATATTCGAGGTAAGTTCGTATGCTAATAAATGTTATTGAATTATGTTATAATTTGTTATTATTGAATTGAATTGTGAAGCTGGTTTAATATGTGTTATGAGACATGATCGACAGAGATACTACAGCTAAAAGTCCCGTACAAACCTTAGGAATAATATGGGATACAACTGTCATGACATTAGGGTTATTGAGATTACGTGTAAGACCATATCTGGGATATGGCATTGGTATGTATATATGTGATTCTCGAGTATCTTTTAGTGATTCCAAATGGTTCAACGGGTATAAATGAGACGAGGATGAAAGTAAGATCGTCTTAAGTGATAAAGGTATGTATGGAACCTATATGAGAATTGATTGGAGGTAAGTTTATGAATTCACACATGATCATGATTTAAACATGAGAAAGGTTTGTGAATTGATATGTGTTATAACATATCATGCTTATTTGATTGAATTGCACTTATTTGTTAAGTTTATTATAATACGAGCTTCCTAAGCTGTAAAGCTTACTTCATTTATTTTCTTCCTGTTTTATAGTGAAATTGAACTAGCTCAGATTTGAGGATCGTCAGAGACTTCATCGCACTATCAGACATCTATTTAGTACTTTTAAGATTACATATGGTATATTGCATGTATAGTCTATGGTCATTTTGGTATGTTTTTGAGATATAAGTTTATAACCGTGAGATTTGGCTTGTATATGAAGTAATGTTTGGTGTGTATATAGCTTTATAAGTTGGTTGAGTTTTGTGCTTGATAATGTGGTTGATGATGGTTAGGTTGCTTAAATGGCTATTTGGTATATGATATATATATTTTCTTGAGATATGCTTGATTGTGGCTTGGTGCATGAATGCCAAATTGGTTGACTATATGAGTAGATTTTGGTGTATGTTCTAAATGTAAATTATGTTTAGTAAAGATTGTGGAAATTATAATAGCCCGAATTAGGGCTAAGTCGGAATAGTGGTTTCGGGACCACGAATCTAAAGTATAAAAATTTATTGTGATTAAGTTTTAAGGTTTATAATGTGATTGAAGGCATGTCTGAAAATATCGTAAAGAAATTTTATCGATAGAGGGTCCAATTTGGCTATTAGGACTAAATTGCAAAAAGTGCAAAATAGGTGTTCTTGAAGCATTGGGTGCTTAATTGAAATGAATTTGTAACTTAGAGGTCCTTATTTAGTAATTAGACCATTATATATCATGATGGACAAAAATGGACATGGAAGGGTAAAATTTTGAAGAAAAGCCTTAAAGGCATTTTGGTCATTTGGTTAATAAAAGAATAAAAAGAGAAAATTAAGTCAAAAATTGTGTCCATCTTCTCCTACCTTGGCCGAAAATCACAAGGGAGACATATTTAGGGTTTCTTCAACTTTCAAGCTTAATAGTAAGTGCATCCTAGCTCCATTTTTAATGCTTTTTTACGTTTTTGAAGTCATCATCACCTTATTTACCTATTTCTACCATTAATTTGAGCTAGGGTTCATGTCAAAAAAATTTACCCATGTGTGACATGCAAGAATTTTGATGTCTAATGGTAGAAAATAAGTGTTTGGTGTTAGATAAACAACATTTACTAGGTGATTTTTGATGAAACTATTAAAAAGGACCTATTTGTAAAATTTGTAAAATGTGTGTAGAAAGTGTGATTAAATGAAAAATATGTTCTGGTATGAGTATGAAAATAGTTTGGCTAGGCTTGGGTAATAAAGAAAATGAGCACATTCCATTTTACAAGCCTAGGGACTAAAGTGTAAATAAGTGAAAGTTAAGGGCAAAAATGTAATTTTACCTTAATGTGATTTTTGGGTCAAATCGAATAATGTGATAATTAAATGAGTTAAATGTGTCATTATAGATTAAGAAAGACGAGGAATTGACCTAGATTGGGGAAAGGGCAAAGTTATGGACTAAATCGTAAAAATTTGCTATTTTTGTATTGAGGTAAGTTTGTATGTAAATAACGCATCATTTTATCATATTTTGATGTTCTAATGTTTTATAAATGTGTGAATGATGATATGTGACATAATCAACAAAGTTTTGATAAGTAATAACTGTGAAAGTGATTTCCCGGTTGAACCTTAGGAACAAAATAGGATACAAGTGACATGTCACTAGGACCTTAAGTGTGTTTATGTGATTATGTGATGTCTGGGTGCTGGCCTTGTACGACTACCAGTGGCTAGGTAATCCTGCATGTGTTGCGGATACCTATCAGCTTGTTTGAGCAGTACTAAATAGCTACGTCCGACCATTAACTTGTGTGAGCAAACCCGTAACTAGCTCGAGAATGAGCGTATATGTGAAATGTGATAAGTGGTAGCTTTGGCTACATATATGTGGCACTATTGTGCAAGTTTTTTGAGTATCCATTAGTATTTCGATGTGTTCAACGGGAATAACAAAAGATATGAAAATATGTGTGTTTGTATGATGATGTGGTATAGGTGTGCACGAGAAATTCGTAAGTATAAACATTATAACTAATGATATCATGGTAAATTATGCTAGAGTGAGCTTAACATATTTGAGTTCAAAGGTAAATGTATTAACTCTCCTTATGTGAATTTGCATGGTTAAGATGATATTTAATTGTATATAAACATACTAAGCTATTTATGTAACACCCCTTACTCGGGTTCGTCGCTAGAACTGAGTACGAGGCATTACCAGGCGATAACACAACCAATTGTGTACAATTGAACCATAAAATTTCATTCCAATTTAAAACTATTCATAAAATATTGTACCATCCTTAAAATGGGCCTATGGGGCCCAGAACATGGTTTTGGAGTAGTTCGGGACAAAACTGAAAACTTAGAAAAATTTTGGAAATTTTGGAAATTTTGGCCAAGTACAGGGCACACGCCCGTGTGGAACAGGGACATGCCCGTATGGGCAGGCCCTGTGATCACACACGCCCATGTCCCCATCCCATGCGGAATTTATTTTCAATTCAAACCTATTGGGGTTTTCACATGGCCGAGTACACGCCGTGGCCCATTCTTGTGTCCTTCACACGGCCGAGCACACGCCCGTGTGGAAACTTGGGGGTATTCTGTTTATGACGTCATCACGAAAACTTCGTCACACGGGCAAGCCACATGCCCGTGGGCTAGGTCGTGTCTATCACACGGTTGAGACACACAGCAATGTCTCCACCCGTGTGTTTACTACTGGGTAATTAATTTTTATGCATACAAGTGCAGAGTACACAGACCTATTCACATGCTTATAGGGTTGGTCATATGTCGCACACGGCCTAGACACACGCCCGTATGTCTACCCCATGTACAATTATAGGCTATTTTCCAAGCCCATTGCCACCCTAAAAATACATGCTAACTCATTCCACTTTTTACCAATACACAAGAAGACATGAAAACATATCCAAACAACCACATTTCGATCATCCATGCAACACATTATTCCCAACCATTCACAAGCACAACAATTGTCCATGAATTTCCTCATAAAGATATATGTATAGAAACTAACATCATTATTTACCATATCTCATGGCTTTAGTTACAAAACACTTATCAAAAGACTTGTACCCATATGGTAGCCAACTCACATTAACACTTACAACACCACTAAGTCCCTATACATGCCATAGTTCAAAAGGGTTTATTTTACTATACCAAAAGTAAGATGTTGATAGTGTGGGTGATCCTCCGACACGTCTCGATCCCCGAGCTGGCTTGACTACACTATAAGACAAGGAAAAAGAAAAGGAGTAAGCTTTTGAAAAGCTTAGTAAATCTCTATGCAAATAAATGACATTACAACATATTTTCAAATTAAGCTCATGATAACTAAAATTTGAGTTCTTATCAATCTCACTTACTCCTGTAACCTTACCAAATCTTCATATACCTCATGAAATCTTGCTTATCCATGTATATACTCACAACCTCCTTGCTGTTATATACCAATGCTCACACTTACATATATTTGCATACATCCCTGCATCTATATATTACATTCCACTTAAGACATCTTTTAGAAATATTCCATATTTACCCTTTGGTCTATCAATCGATATTCGGTGGTTTCAGCACAAAGCTCCACCTTAATAAAATGATTCTCTTTAGTCGTGGTAACAACACTTAGCTCCACTCTTCTAAAACAATGCAATGTATTTTTATCGTAGTAACATCACATAGCTCTACAATGTTAACATAATGCATTATATTCTTGGTCACAGCACATAGCTCCACAATATTTTGACGCTTGCATCTACGAGTGGTTTCAGCACATAGCTCCACCCTTTCATGTAATTTTTCATATCCGAATAATTTTCCTCGTAAATTTTCTTATTTAATCTCACCACCTTTCCACAATTCACAATTTGTAATATAGGACCATTTAATACTCAATTTTCACCCCACATGATAAAATAAACGTTCTAACATAACTAATCAAAGTTTATTTACATATAAACTTACCTTGATTACAAAATGAGTCTGATTTGCGATTTAGTCCAAAACCTTGCCTTTGTCCCGATCAAGGTCGATTCCTCATTCTTCTGGATCTATAATAACATTTTCAACTCATTTCATACACACATTAATCAATTTAGTCCAAAATCATCCTATGACGATTTTTACAATTTAGCCCCAAACTTCCTCAATTTTACACTTTAGTCCTTGGCTCGTAGATCGAAATGTATCTATTGTCTTGGCTACCAAAGCCTAGCCAAACCTTAGTAGTGCTCATAACAGCCCATATTTCTCATCAATTTATACTTTTGCTACCTATTTTACTATCTTTACAAGTTAGTCCCTATTAGGGATTTTCATGAAAAATCACCTAGAAAAAGGTGTTTACTACACTTTAAACCTTCATATCCTACCACTAGGCATCAAAATACTTGCTTGTCATGCATGGATATATTTTTTAACATAAACCCTAGCTTAAATTAGTGGTAGAAATATCTAGATTAAGCTACGAGGATTTCAAAAATACGAAGAATATTAAAAATGGGGCTCGAAATCACTTACTTTGAGCTTGAAGCTGTCAAAACCCTAGCTATGGAGACTCTTCATATTCGGCCAAAGGGAGAAGATTATGGAAACATTTTGGCATTATTTTCCCTTTTTATTTCTTTTATTAACTAATGACCAAAATGCCCTTCATTAAAAACCTTTGATATTCCATCCTTCCTTGGGCATTTGTCCAAATTAAGTTAAAATGGTTTAATTACCATATAAGGACTTCTAATTTAGAAACCTATTTCAATCAAGTACCTTTATGGATTAAAACCCATATTTATCAACTATTGTAATTTAGTCCAACCTACCAAATTGGACATGCAAACATTAAAATTCATGCACCAAAACTTCACATAATTATTCAAACACAAAACAAACATCAAAACTCAGTCAGAATAATACTTTAGACCTCAGATTCATGGTTTTGAAACCACTATTCCATTTAGCCCCTAATTCGGGCTGTTACAATTCAGCTTACTCCCTTCTTTCCTTTCCTTTATTTTATAGTGTCACCAAGCTAGCTCAAGACGAGACTTGTTGGAGGCTCGCATCACACTATCAGAATTGTTATTTTCGTTATTTGATATTTGTGATCTTTTTGTAAGTATGGCATGTATAGGGACTTGGTCATTTTATTATGAGTCATATTTGATTTCGCCAAAAATGTTGGCCTAAGTTAGCTGAAAGTCCATTTTGTATATGGCCATTTGAAATTGGCAAAGGTGGTTATTAGTATAATCAATTAAAGATGTCTTTCATGAATGTGGTTGAATGCATGAGTGAGTTGATATTTGTGTAATGTCCATGCAAGGGAATTGTGGTATGTGAATGATGAGTGGATGCCTTGATTGTAACACCCCTTACCTGAGACTGTCGTTGGAGTCAAGCACGAGGCGTTACTGAACTTACCTTACTAATTCGGGGAATAAAAATTTGCTTTTTAAAATTAATTCATTCACATTCATCCAATATCCAAAAAAAGGGCACTTGAGACCCTAAAACGTGCAATTGAAACGGTTCGGGACCAAACTGGAAACACTAAAAATTTTCTGATTACTTACACAATTTAAAACAATTTATTTCACTATTCATGGTAAGACTGTCCACCAGCGCAACGGTCACTAAATTAATTATAACTTGAGTTACGAAACTCAAAATTTAAATCCATAATTTTTCCCTGAAACTAGACTCATATATCTTCTTACCATAATTTTTCCAGAATTCTTTTTATGGCCAATTAGTACAGTTTATTAGTTAAAGGTTCCCCTATTTCACAATCCTACTATTCTGACCTCTCCTTACTAAAAATCAATTCTCTCTTAGTACAGTTTCATATTGTGATTACACAATCTCTAATGAAAATAGACTCACTAAGGAGTTTATACTTATAAATTATGAATCATAATTCTTTTTATAGAATTTTTAGTGAATTTTTAAAAATTAGAACAGGGGATCACGAAATCCCTCTGAACCAGTCTCACAAGAATTTAAATTCTCACAATACAGACTTCCTTTGCTTGGCCTGTTTCTTTCCTATGAAAATAGACTCAATAAGCTTTAACTCTGTATCTCATTCACCATTTAATTAATTCCTACAATTTTTAGTGATTTGTCACATTCACGTCACTACTGCTGTTACAGATCTGTTTTATGGCCAACTTTTTCCTCCATCATTTCTTTACATAAACTAACATTTAAGCACACATAACACCCATACATGTTCTTACTTAGCCATTTCAATAGCTAACCATCATCAAGTATTCACATACCATTCTTTAGTCATACCGTAAGGACATACACACCATAATGACCAAGTCGCTATACATGCCATAACCCAAAACATTTCAAACAACAAAATACCGAGATCGCCTTTGATAGTGTGAAACGAGCTCCGACGTCCTTTTGGTTCCCAAATAGGCTTGGCTACACTATAAAAGAGAAAAAGGAAAAAAAAGGAGTAAGCTACAATGCTTAGTAAGTTTACAAGTGAATACATAACAACATTCACCATCAACAACTAAATCTTTATTATACTTCTTCACTTACTCTTTAACTTTACTGCTTATCATTCCTTTACCTGAACCTTCTCATAACATAACCTGTATATTAGCCATTGAACCATTTGGAATACTCAGAATACTTGGGTTTTTCTACCGATAATAGTCTGCCAATGCCATGCTCTAGGCATGGTCTTACATGGGATGTTTCTTGTCCTGCCAAAGCCATATATCTGATATGGACTTACATGGGATGTTCCTCAACTGTCTCAATCTACCAATGCCATATGACTGAGATGGACTTACTTGGGATGTTCCTCAACTATCTCAACCTACCAATGCCATATGCCTATATGGACTTACATGGGATGTTCCTCAACTGCCTCAACCCGAAATGTCATGACATTCCGTATCCCATACATTCCCAAGGTTCAAACGGGCTTTCTGATACCTTTTCTCTGTTATCTCATTTTAATTCAACTTGGAATATTGTCATAAAATAAATGAATATATGCTAAAAATTAACAAAAATAATATAAAATATTGAAATATTGCATTTATTTACCGTAAACTTACCTCGGTGCAAAATGCGATCGACTTGGCAACTTAATCTTCTACCTTTTTCTTTCCTCAGTCTATCCCCAAATTTCATTTTTGTTGATCTATAATGAGAAAATTTAGCTTATTTAATACCCACATTTATCAAAATAATCCTTAACTCTAACTTTGGAAAAATTACAATTTTGCCTCTAAAATTTTACATATTTATACTTTTGCCCCAAAGCTCAGAAATTAAACTTTTTCCCTAATTCTTATGTTTTATGATATGCTGATCATTTTCCCTTAATGGCAACATCAAATTCTCACCCTAACATGTACTTATGAACAATAAGTATTTTTACTGATTGTGTCGTTTTACTCGTTTTCACTTAAAATCGAGTAACACACAAGTTGTTTAACATAATTTAGAACTTCATATTCTATCATAAAACATCAAAATAAACACTTTTCACCTATGGGTCTTTTTCCAAATATGAACCCTAGGTTAAATTATTGCTAGAATAAGCTAAATCAAGTTATCGGGACTCCGAAAACATAAAGAACATTAAAAACGGGGCTTGGAATCACTTACTATTGAGCTTGTAAGCTTGAAAGAAACCCTAGCTGTGGAGAACCCTTGAAATTTCGTCCTAATGAAGAAGATGGACATATTTTGCCATCTTTTTCCCTTTTTTAATCCTTTAATTACTAAATGACTAAAATACCCTTCATTAAAAACTTTGGTTATTTCTACCTATGTATGTCCATTTTTGTCCATGAAAAACTAATGGTATAATTACCATTTAAGGACCTCTACTTCAATTATGCTCTTCAATTAAATCCTTTAACATCTAGAACTCATATTTATCAACTTTTGAAATTAAGCCGTAATAGGCAAATTAGTCATGCAATTCATAAAAATTTCTATCAATACTTTAACACATGCATCTAATCACTGGGTAAATCATAAAAATTAATCGGAATAAGCTTTTCTCTCTCAGATTCATGGTTTTCACAACCACCATTCCGTTTAGGCCCTATTTTGGGATGTTACTTTCTCCCCCCTTTAGGGATTTTCATCCCCGAAAATCTTACCTGTGAATAGCTTTGGATACTGTTTTCGCATAGCCTCTTCAGGCTCCCATGTAGCCCTCGTCTACCCCATGTCTATTCCATAATACTTTCATAAGTGCAATACTTTTGTCCCTTAATTGCTTACCTCTCGAACTAAAATCTTTACCGTTCTTCACCATAAGTCATATCTGGCTGAATTCTCAACCTCTGTCTCTGAAATCACATGTGACGGATCGGTAACGACATAAGATGAACACATGGAAAACATCATGATCTTCTCTAACTCTGTTGGCAACGCCAACCGATATGCTAATGGCCCAACTCATTCAGTCACTTCAAACGGTCCAATAAAACGGGGACTTAGTTTGCCTTTCTTGCCAAATCTAAAGACTTTCTTCCACGGGGATACTTTCAAGAACACTTTGTCACCAACTTGATACTCCAATCTCTTTTCTTTTCAATCTGCATAAGACTTCTGTCTATCTGAAGCTACTTTCAAGCAATCTCTAATAACCTTCACTTTCTTTTCAGTTTCTTTAACTAAGTCAACCTCGTAAATCTGATTTTCTTTAAGCTCCGTCCAATACAAAGGTGTGGCGACATTTACGTCCATACAAAGCTTTATAAGGTGCCATCTTCAAACTCGACTGATAACAATTATATAGGGCAAATCTACCAACGGTAAATATTTTTCCCAACTACCTTGAAATTCTAAGACACAACATCTGAGCATATCCTCAAGTACCTGAATAACTCTCTCTAACTGACCATCGTCTGAGGATGGAAAGCTGTACTAAATACTCAACTTTGTGCCCAAAGCTTCTTGTAACTTCTTCTAAATTCACGAAGTGAATCTCTGGTCTCTATCTGAAATAATCGATAATGGTACTCCATGTAGTCTAACTATCTCTGAAATATACAACTCGGCCAACTTATCAAGTGAATAATCCATACGATCTGGAATAAAATGAGCCAACTTCATTAGATTATCAATCACAACCCATATTGCATCTTTCTTTCTCGGTGTTCAACGGGCAATCCTGTCATAAAATCCATAGCAACTCGATCCCATTTCCATTTAGGAACTAACACATAGCCTGCAATAAACCTGAAGGGGCCTTATGTTTGGCTTTTACCTACTGACAGATCAAGCATCTAGAAACAAACTCTGAGATATCTCTCTTCATTCCTGCCCACTAATACATTTTCTTCAAATCATTATACATTTTTGTACTACCTAGATGAATAGACAAGGAACTACTAGGTGCTTCCCTCTAAAATCTTTCGAATAAGCTCATTATTCTTTGGTACACATACTCAATTTCTGAACATCAAACAACCGTCAGAACTAATTTGAAAATCTGACTCTATACCTGACTCAGCTGAGCTCTTTTGGCTTGCAACTCACTGTCATCTTTCTGAACTTCACAAATTTCTTCAAGAAACATTGGTTTAGGTCTTAATTCGACTAAGATAGAACCATCATCAGACAATGATAACTGAGTCTTCATAGCTCGCAAAGCAAATAAAAATTTTCGACTCAATGCATCAGCTACAACATTAGCCTTACCTGGATGATAATCAATAACCAAATCATAGTCCTTAATCAGTTCAAGCCACTTGTGCTACCTCAAATTTAAATCTTTTTATGTCATCAAATATTTCAAACTTTTGTGATCAACAAATATTCGACATTTCTCATCATACAGGTGATGTCTCTAGATTTTTTAGCGCAAATACAATGGTAGCTAGTTCTAAATTATGTGTCGGATAATTTTTCTCATGTGGTTTTAGCTATCTCAAGGTATAAGCAATTACCTTTCCTTCGTGCATAAGTACACAGCCTAGTCCATTCAATGACGCATCACTGTAAATCGCAAACTCTTTACCTGGTTTTGGTTGTACTAAGACAAGAGCTTCAGTCAACAATGCCTTTAACTTGTCAAAACTCTGCTGACACTTTTCATTCCATTCAAACTTGACATTCTTCCATAGCAATCTTGTCAATGGGGTAGCTCTCATGAAAAATCCCTCTACAAATTATCTATAATAACCGACGAGACCAAGAAAACTTCTGACCTCTGATACATTCCTGGGAGGCTTCCAATCAACAATGGTTGAAATCTTGCTTGGATCAACTCTAATACCTTCACGTGAGACTATATGTCTAAGAAAACCGACTTCCCGTAACCAAAACTCACTTTTGCTAAACTTGGCATAAAGATGATTATCTCTCAAAGTTTGTAAAACTGTTCTCAAATAATCTGAATGTTCGGTTTCATCATGGGAATAAATCAAGATATCATCAATGAACACAACTACAAATTTATCCAAGTAAGATCTGAAAATTCGATTTATTAAGTCCATGAAAATGGTAGGAGTCTTAGTTAAGCCAAATGGCATCACAATGAACTCATAATGGCCATACCTAGTCCAAAAAGCAGTCTTTGGAACATCTGACTCTTTAACTCACAATTGATAATACCCGGATCTCAAATCTATCTTGGAGAACACAGTAGCTCCCTTCAATTGATCAAACAAATCATTAATTCTAAGCAGTGGATACTTGTTCTTATAGTTACCTTGTTAAGCTGTCAATAATCTATGCACAATCGCATCGAACCATCTTTCTTTTTCACCAAGAGTACTGGTGCACCCCATGGTGAACAACTAGGTCTTGCAAAGACTTTATCTGTTAATTCCTGCAACTGAACTTTTAATTCTTTCAATTCCATTAGAGCCATTCTATAAGGAGCATTAGAAATAGGTGTTGTACCCGAAACCAGTTCAATACCAACTCAACTTCTTTGATAGGAGGCAAACCTGGTAGTTCTTCCGGAAACACATCAAGAAACTCACATACCACAGGCATTGATTCAATTTTCAACTTTGGATCTTTAGTATTCAACATAAAGCAAGATAAGCTTCATATCCTTTTCCTTAACATTTTTGAGCAGACAGAACAGAAATCATGGCAAATGAACTATCTGATTCATATGAATTAACCCGAAGAATTTCACCATTTTCACATTTCAACTCAATGAATTTCTTTCCACAATTCACTATCACGTCATGCGCAGTCAACCAATCCATACCAAGAATCACATCAAACTCATCAAATGGCAATAGCATGAGATCGGCAGAAAACAGTAACCTCTAACCATCAAAGGGCAATTTTTTACATACTTTGTCTACTAATACATACTTACCTAATGGATTTGATACTTTAATCACAATCTTATAGACTCTATGGGCAAGTTCATACGAGATATCAATTTCATGCAAACATAGGAATGGTCGAACCCGGATCAATCAAAGTAATAACATTAAATCATGAAGAGAAAATGCACCCGTAATTACGTCAGGGGAGGATGCCTCTTAACGAGCACGGATAGCATAGGTCCTTGCAGGTGCTCTAACATCAGGTTTCGCTGCTGAATCTCTGGATGCACCTCTACATGCCCTTGTTCCTGAGTTTCTCTGTTGTCTACCTCGTACTGGAACATTCTGGACCTAGCACTATGTAATTTTTCCTTTTAACCATTTTTGGATACTCTCACATAAAATGATCTAGAGCACTATACTTGTAACAACCACTCTCATCTGCTCGACACTGGCCAAAATGAAGTCTACCCGCACCGTGGACACTCTAGTTTGCCCGGTCAGACATTACTTACACTCGCAATCGAGGTCGTCTGAGCTTTCGAACTCAAATTCTGTTATCTCTGTTTCTGCTTGAATACCCAACTGAAAAGTTTGATCTACTAGAGAACTCACTAGGCCTCTTGGATGTAGACTGAAACGATCTGCTTATCTGTCTTTTCTTTGTATCTTGTGTCTCAATTCTAGCTTTGCCTTTTTCTTTTCCTTTTCTTTCAGCAACTCCTCTACCTTACAGGCTCTTTCAAATAAAACAACAAACATTTTATCTCTAGAACACTAACGGACAGTCGAATATCATTATTGAGCCTATCTTTAAATCTCTTGCACATAATAGCTTCAGTTGACACATACTCTTCTGGCATAATTGCTAAGTTTGACAAATTCACGTTCATATTCAGTTACTATCATCTTACCCTGCTTTAGTTCAAGGAATTCCTTTCTTTTCTAATCAATGAACCTCTAACTGATGTACTTCTTACGAAACTCCTACTAAAAGAAATCCCAGGTGACCCTTTCTTTCGGTACTACTTATATAAGTGTCCTTCCACCAATGGTAAGTTGAATCTCATAAAAGTGATACAACACACTTCATGCACTCTTCAGGTGTGCAGGATAACTCATCAAAAACTCTGATAGTATTCTCAAGCCAGAATTTCAGCTCTCTCTGCATCGTCATCTTTAGTAGCCTGAAACTCTTTGGCCCCTTATTTTCTAATCTTATCTACTGGTGGCTTTTCTCTTCTGATTGTATCTGTAACTGGGGAAGCTACATCGGTACTCTGAGGATCATGAGGGGCGGAGGTCTAATAGCTGGATTCGTACAAACAAACTCGACAAACCATTCGTTCAAAGCTTAGAAGAAGGCCTCTAAGCCCCTCCTCCCTGACTTACTATAACGGGCCTTTCACTACTATCTGGTGGCACCATCCCTTCTATGGGAGCGGGCGCATTACTTTCTACATCATCTGCACCAACACGTTCTGGATCCATAACTATAAAAGAAAAGCATTTTAAAATCGTCAAGAGTCGTCACACTATCAAAACATAAGTATGGCATGTATAGCTAGACTCTTACTCATACTGAATATTCTAAGAATCGACTAAACTCTGGCTTTGATACCAATAAATGTAACCCCCTTACCCAAGATCGTTGCTGAAGTCGAGCACAAGGCGTTACTGAACTTACCTTACTAATTCGGGGCAAAAAATTTGCTTTTTAAAATTAATTATTCACATTCAACCAATATCCATAAAAAGGGCCCTCAAGACCCTAAAACATGCAATTGAAATGGTTCAGTGCCAAACTAGGAACATTAAAAGTTTTCCGATACTTACACAATTTAAAACAATTTATTTCACTATTCATGGTAAGACTGTCCACCTGCGTAATGGTCACTAAATTGATTATAACTTTAGTTAAGAAACTAAAAATTTAAATCTGTAATTTTTCTCTGAAACTAGACTCACATATCTTCTTACCATAATTTTTCCAAAATTTTTGGCGTGGCCAATTAGTACAGTTTATTAGTTAAATGTTCCCCTATTTCACAATCCTACTATTCTGATCTCTCCTTACTAAAAATCAATTATCTCTATGTACAATTTTCATATTGTAATTTTGCATTCTCTAATGAAAATAGACTCACTAAGGAGTTTGTACATATAAATTATGAATCATAATTCTTTTTATAGAATTTTTAGTGAATTTTTATATATCAAAATAGGGGATCACGAAATCCCTCTAAAACCAGTCTCACAAGAATTTAAATATCTCACAATACAGACTTCCTTTGCTTGCCCTGTTTCTTTCCTATGAAGATAGACCCAATAAGATTTAATTTATTTTTCATTCATCATTTAATTCTATTCCTAAAATTTTTAGTGATTTTTCACATTCATGTCACTGCTGTTGTTATAGATCTGTTTCATGTCCAACTTTTTCCTCCTTCATCATTTCTTTACATAAACTAACATTAAGCATACATAACACCCATACATGTTCTTACTTAGCCATTTCAATAGCTAACCATCATCAAGCATTCACATACCATTCTTTAGTCATACCATAAGGACATACACACCATAATGACCAAGTCCCTATACATGCCATAACCCAAAACATTTCAAACGACAAAATATCGAGATCGCCTTTAATAGTATGAAACAAGCTCCAACGTCCTTTTGGTTCCCGAATAAGCTTGGCTACACTATAAAAGAGAAAAAGGAAAAGAAAGGAGTAAGTTACAATGCTTAGTAAGTTTACAAGTAAATAAATAACAACATTCACCATCAACAACTAAATCTTTATTATACTTCTTCACTTACTCTTTAACTTTCCTATTTATCATTCTTTTACATGAACCTTCTCGTAACATAAACTATATATTAGCCCATTGAACCCGTTTGGAATACTCAGGATACTTGGGGTTTTTTTTCCTGATAATAGCTTGCCAATGCCATGCTCTAGGCCCAAATTTCCTCGGTCTTAATCTTCTACCTTTTTCTTTCCTCGGTCTTTCCCTAAATTTCATTCTTCTTGATCTATAACTAGCAAATATAGCTTATGTAATACCCACATTTCTCAAAATAATCCTGACTCTAACTTTGGAAAATTACAATTTTGCCCCTAAACTTTTGCATATTTACACTTTTGCCCCAAAGCTTGAAAATTAAACTTTTTCCCTAATTCTTATGTTTTATGACATGCTGATCATTTTCCCTTAATGGCAACATCAAATTCTCACTATAACTGTACTTATGAACAATAGGTATTTTTACAGATTTGTCATTTTGCTCGTTTTCACTTAAAACTGAGTAACACACAAGTTGGTTTAACATAATTTAAAACCTCATATTCTATCATAAAACATCAAAATAACACTTTTCACCTATGGGTATTTTTCCAAATATGAACCCTAGGTTAAATTATTGCTAGAATAAGCTAAATCAAGTTATCAGGACTCTAAAAACGTAAAGAACATTAAAAATGGGGGCTTGGGAATCACTTACTATTGAGCTTGGAAGCTTGAAACAAACCCTAGCTATGGAGAACCCTTGAAATTTCGTCCTAATGAAGAAGATGGACATATTTTGCCATCTTTTCCCTTTTTTAATCTTTTAATTACCAATTGACTAAAATACCTTCATTAAAAACTTTGGTTATTTCTACTATGTATGTCCAATTTTTTCATGAAAACCTAATGGTATAATTACCATTTAAGGACCTCTACTTCAATTATGCTCTTCAATTAATTCCTTTAACATGTAGAACTCATATTTATCAACTTTTGCAATTAAGCCCTAATAGGCAAATTAGTCATGCAATTCATAAAAATTTCTATCAATACTTTAACACATGCATCTAATCACTCGATAAATCATAAAAATTAATCAAAATAAACTTTTCTATATCGGATTTGTGGTTTCACACCACCACGTTTAGGCCCTATTTCGGGATGTTACATTGATTGTGAAAGTTTGGTTGCTCAATTGTGTTATGATAAGTGTTGTTGAATGGTCATATGTGCTATTTTATTTTAGGGGTGGCAAGTGGCTTGGAAATAGACTATATTTTGTTCGCACGGGTAGGTACACGGGCGTGTGTCTAGACCGTGTGTGTGACACACGGTCAGTCCCATGGGCGTGTTGATAGGCTTTGTGTCCCCCTTCACCCTAATTAGGCAAAATAGAATGCCTAGTAGTAAACACACGGGCAGAGACACGACCGTGTGTCTCGATCGTGTGAAGGACGCGGCCTCAGGACACGGGCGTGTGCCCAAACCATGTAAGTCTGCACCTTAAATGTGAAAATTAAATTCACCACACGGCCTAGCACACGGGCGTGTGACTTGGCCGTGTGACCCTCAATTGTTAATGATGTCATAAACAGGGAGTTGCACGGGTTGAGGACACGGGGGTGTCCCAAGCCACACGGGCGTGTGTGACCACACGGGCGTGTGACTCTCTAAACATGAAAATTTTTAAGTTTTATAAAACTTTCTAAAGTTCTCGGTTAGTCCCAAAACATTTCCAAGCATGTTTTGGGCCCTCGTAGACCATAATAGGGACGCTACGTGTATGTATGAAAAGTTTTGAATTTGACACAAATTTTATGACTCATGTGGTATGTTTACATGTGTTTAAGTCCAGTAATGCCTCGAAACCTATCCCGATGTCAGACGCGGTAAGGTGTGTTATATTAAGTGGTATTAGAGCTATGATTTAGTCAATTCTTGGACTAACCTAGCGTGTGTGCGAGTCTATATAGCTTATGATAGTGTGACAACTCGTGACAACTTAAATTGTGTATTCATATAGGAAATCGATCCCGATCGAGCTGTAGTTGATGACGTTGAAAATAATGCGCTGTCTCTCACCAAGGGACCATGCCGCCCGATAGTAGGTATGTGACAACTAGTCACAAATGAGAGGCTCAGGAAGCCTTTCTCCATTGATGGATGAGTGGTATACGGATTTTAATCAGGCGGATCCAAATGCTCAACCTCCCCCACCCCTCCTATTCCTTAACTAGTTCTCATAGCCCTTCAAGTTGTGGAAATGGAAGACTGAGTAAGCCTCCTATTGATAAGATTCTGAAGTATAGGGCTGAAGAATTCAGGGCTAATATAGATAATGACCCCGAGAGGGTAGAGTTCTGGCCAGAGAACACATCAAGGTGTTGGATGATCTTTCATGTACACCCAAAGAATGTTTAAAATGTGCTATATCTTTGTTGAGGGATACGGCACATCACTGGTGGAAGACACTAGTATCTGTGGTTCTAAGAGAGGGTCACATGGGATTTCTTCCAAGAATAATTTCGAGAGAAATATATAAGTCAGTGGTTCATCGATTAAAAACATAAGAGTTTTTGAATTGAGTAAGGCCTTATAACCGTATTTGAATACGAGCGAGAGTTCATCAGACTTAGTAAGTACGCTCGGGAATGTGTGTCTACAGAAGCTATTATGTGTAAAACGTTTTAGGATGGATTGAATGAAAATATTAGAACGTTTAATTGAATTTTGGAACTGAAAGAATTTGTTGTGCTAGTAGAACAAGCTTGCAAAGACGAAGAGTTGAGCAAGGAAAAGAGAAAAGCTGAGCTCGATGCTAGTGATTCGAGGAAGAGACAAATGTGTAAGTCCTTTCAGTCCTTGTCGAAGAAACTGAGGGATATGCACGCTCATTCGAATGTTTCTGTCAGGAATCCTAGCCGAGATCGTGGGAAGTAATATTCGGGTTCTAAGGCCCGAACTACATCCAAGCAAGTGTTGGGAATGTGAGATCTAATCGGCCTGAATGCCAACATTGTGGTAGGTGACATTCTGGTGAATGTTGGATGATCAACTGGTCTTGTTTTAAATGTGGCTCCAAAGGCCATTTCACTAAAGATTGTCCTGAGATAATTGAAAAAGATAATTCCCAGAATGTTAAATCGAGTAACATTACTGTTAGAGGGAGGCTAGTGAAAAATACGAGAGATAGGCCAGTAGCAAAGTTGTATCCAAAGATTCAGCTATGAGATCGAAAGTTAAAGCACCTGCGAGAACTTATACAATGTTGGAACACCGGTACCCCCAAGGCGCAGTGAAAAAAAAATCTGGTGATTCAAATCATGTATTCATGTGCGAGGAACGAATCGGGGTGAAAAATGGTGTCGAAATTACCAAAACTTCAATCTGAGTAGACAGTGACGCCTCGGCAATGAGAATACTATTTGCTATCGAATCCAAGTCGCAATCTTTATGATCCCGACCTCTACGTAATCCACCTAGTTGATGATGAGCGAAAGAAATCCCAAAAACTATTTTTGGAGATTTCTTTGCTTGAAGGCTGCTAGACCTCACAAGCAAAGCTTCGGGGTTTTTATATATATCTTTTAGGGTTTTCCTCCTTTTCCTATATATTCCTCCCCTTTTAATTGGTATATATATAATGAATCTTAATTCATATTTATTTTTTTATCCGAACATAATAAACATAATTAAAATAAAAATATATAATAATGTTTTAACAAAAATTATAATTACATTAATTATAACAAGGATTTCGGTAAACTATATTTATTTAAATTTATATACGAACCAAATTCATATATTAATAAAATTATGTTCTCATTATGTGTACAACATCCTTGTACATATAATATGTTCGATATTTGATTGCCCAATTAAATTAATTCTATAATTAATTTAAATCATGTGAGAACCAAACACAATACCAACTATGTTCTATTCCATTCATTTCAACCATAGGGTGTGACCTTGTAGGTTCTTGTAACGTTAGCAGTAATACTAGAACGATTCTAATTTTACAAACAATGAGTGGCATCTAGCAATGCATCATTCCTACCTAAGTTACAAGAAGTCATGATTCGACATAACCTTTTGTGATTAACCTTTCATGCATTAATCCTTAAGTCCTTTATCTCTGGAATGGACACAAGTCATGGAATAGTCACACTTGCATAGTCCATCCCATGTTTCTTGATACCTTGAGTAGACTATGATACACAAATAAGTATGACATCTCATATCAACTTATTTGAGCATGGCCATGCATTTCTAGTCTCACTCAATCAAGTGGCCTGAGACATTACTCCCATTATGTAAGAGGGACTTATCTTATATTGATCAACCATATCCCTCTACATAAATTATGGTATATCCAACATCAGCCTTTATAGAACAACTAGTTACGGTGTTCGTTTGACTATATCAAAATATACAACTCACGAAGTTGGGATAATGATGATCTCAAGTTTGAGGATCATATACATATAAATCATTATGAGTAATGTTCCGACAATTACATAATAATCCAAGAAACATACTCATAGCGGGTTAGTCCAATATGTTGTTCTCTAACACACATATTCTGTAACACCCCAAACCTGGCCCAGACGTTACGGCCAAGTCTGGTGTGTCACATTGAAGTGTTTTTTCGAAAACCATGTTTTCATTGAAAACCCTTCGTAATGTTTAGAAACTTTTATCGAAAAATTTGCATAAAACCTTAGCTTTATCAAAACGTGATACATTGTAATAATCAAAACATTGTAAACAACCTTATTAAATCTTATGGGAAATTTTGAAAACTCGTAAACATCTGTACTTGCAGAAAACATGTTATTTTAAAAACAGTTTAGGTTATCAGAAAATCAGATCCTCTTGTTATGGCTTAAAGTGAATGGATACTATGCACCAGGTAGGATTCAAGAGAAGAGGAGGTGAGTCAATTTAGACTGCTTAAGTACCAAGCTCTTCTTGGATCCACTCGTAGACATGCACACTACCATTGCCACACTTTAACTATTTGAAATATTTATCTACAAGATCATTTAAAATTGCAGAAGCTTTGCTTGGTTATCGTGTTATTTTGAAAATAAGTAACTTTTATAAAAAACCGCGTCTTAAAATCATTTATTTTCAACTCGATTTAAATAATATCCTACGTAAGCTAAAACCAATTTAAATAAGTAAAGAAAAAACCCCAAATAAAAGTAATTAAAGAGGCCCTTTTTACAACCCAAAACCAGAAATAAATAATTAAATCTAAATTCAAATAGGTAACTTAATTAGAAATCCAATAGTCCAGTCCATGTGGCCACTCTGAATCCCTCCCAGCTCCAAGTCCACCAATCTAAGGCTCACCTGCAAGGATGGAAGGAAAAAGGGGTGAGTTTGGAAAACTCAGTGTGTACAGAAGCCCATCCAAAGCCCAAGTCAACTCAAGCCCATTGGGCCTAAGCCCTAACAGTAACATCAGATACTGGGCTGAAGCCTTATACAGATAATAGATACTGGGCCAAAGCCCTATGACAGATAATGGGCTGAAGCCCTATTCAGATAACAGTTTGGCCCATAGGCCCATAACAATACAGAATAGTAAACAGTATGCATGCAACCCAATTGGGGAGACTACTCAACCCACCAACCGCTACACACCACCCGTACCAGCCAACACACCATGTGGGGAGACTACTCGACCCACTCATCCGCTACACACCACAGAATTTGCAGCGAGGCTGCTAGATATTGTGATAGAGTCACCAGATATAGATATTGTGGCGAGGCCACCAGAATAGATATATGTGGCAAGGCCACCAGAACAGATATATGTGGCAAGGCCACCAGAACAGATATATATGTGGCGAGGCCACCAGATTGCAGCGAGGCTGCCAGAACGCTTCCTCCATCATAAACCCAAACCCCATGCAGCAGGCATACATGCTATGACATATAACATACAGAATCACATGCATCAGATATATACATATGTTATGAGATATGACATGCAGAAACAGAAAATCATACATTTCATACAGAATTTACCCTAGGGGTATAAAGGTCATTTTACAATTAGGGGTAAAATGGTAATTTTCCATACTTAGGGGTATTTTAGTACTTGTTCCAATATTACAAGTTTTATGCATGTTACAGTCACATATAAGCTTTAGTTCCATCTTAGCAGTCAATTTAACAGATTTTAACAATTTCAGTCACTGGGCCCTAAAACTCCTAATGGGCCCTACAGTGTCTATTTAGCAAATTAAGCCCATTCAGCCCAAAATTCCTATCTAGCTACCAGTTTTAGCAGTTCCGATACTACAATCTAACAGAACACATTTATTTCCTATTTTTACCTATATGGGCCCGAAAGCCCGTGAGCCCATGTTCGGCCCATCGAGACCCAACTTACCGAGGTGCGCGAAATTGCACACTCAACTAACTTACCACTTACGATTACAGATCTCAGGATTTCCAATCATCTTGTGAGCATTTGCACACTCACAAGCCCACATAATACCAACTTTTCGGTTACTTGGGCCTTTGTCGAATTAGACTAAAGAAGGGTTCGATACACACCTGATTACGACGAACGATGATGATATCTGCTCCAACTCAATCCTATATTCGATTACTAAAACATTAGACCACGAATCAATGTATAACTAAATTTAACATACTCTTACCATATCGGGCATCCATGAACAAGGCCCTAAATCCTTACCTTTGCTGAAGTTGATATCCAAATCTGGATCCAAACACTCCACTGATCCAAGCCCTTAGTCAGCAAGCCTTTAACCCTTACAAGCACAGAGTAAAATAATTGGTAACAGCCCCTTAAAGCCTTAGGCACTATTTCGACAGCCTCCCTAAACACATAGGGATTCCAACTTTTCCAAATCCCAAAAATAATAATAGATCACAGTCAAGTCATTCATATCACCAACTTATATCCACGGTCAAACTAGCCCAATCATCACACAAGTTAGTCATTTACCCACGAAGGGCAAAACAGGTCATTTAACACCTAGGGGCAAAATGGTAATTTTACCCCACAGGGGTATCTCGGTAATTCTACCCTACAGGGATATTTTAGTAATTCTACCCTAAAGGGGTATTTCAGTAATTCTACCCTAAAGGGGCATTTCAGTAATTTCACAAATCAAGGGTAAAATAGTAATTTTACAGATCAAGGGCAAAACGATAATTTTACAAATCATGGGTAAAATGGTAATTTTACAAATCAGGGGTAAAATAGTAATTTTACAAATCAGGGGTAAAATGGTAATTTTACAAATTAGGGGTAAAATGGTAATTTTACAAATCAGGGGTAAAATAGTAATTTTACAAATCAGGGGTAAAATGGTAATTTTACAAGTCGAAGGTATTTCAGTAATTTGGTAAACTAAAGCATTCTAAACAGAGATAACAATGCAAATGGGCCTAGGGCCCATTCTCGGCCCAAATAGGCCCACACGCTCATGTGGCCCTTTTAGCCCAAATTTAGCTACAGATATGCGATTCACCTAGTCTAGTCCAATATTTACTATACAATTAAACATCTTGTCCAAATGGCCCCGTAGGCCCATTGGGCCCACATGGCCCCTTGGCCCATCGTAGCCCGAAGTAGCCGTCCTACCGCTAGAGTAGTGAGAAATACACACCTGATAGGAGACTGAAGTTAATCCACACTCCAAACACTCTTAGCCGATGCCCAACCCAAACGGGCACGCCATAAAGCGAAAGGGATCAGCCAAGAAGGCTGTGCCTACTCTCCTCCTGGTTTGCTCTCTTTAAAGCTAACTCCTCACCTGCTCTCATGTTAGCTTTCCGATGTGGGATTCTCCATCAATCCCCCTAAAATTAAAGCATTAGCAAAATAATCAACCTTTGCGTGCAACGAGATTCGAACCAAGGTCCTCTCAGTAACCCTGTCATGCCATCACCACTCGGACACAAGCTCCTTTGTGTCATAAGTCCAACACATTTAACTTTAAAGCTCACCTACTTGCTTCCAGATTTATTTAAAAGAAAAACCAAAATAAATTGCAAGAGCCAAGACTTGAACCTTGGACCCTTTGCTTCCTTGTCCCCTAAGCGGCGCTATTTTGCCACTACACCACATTCCTTTTTTGTGTCTTATTACACACATAATTCCTTACAACTCCTCTTTTCCAAGTCCTCTATTCCTTAAGTCCAAAAATCCAAGAATTCTCTGGGTTTTTAACCAACACTTGGGCCTTCCATAGGCCCAATAACACACTCCAAACACGAATTACACATCCATATATCAAAATTTCAACATTACACCAAATATCACAAAAATTCCGGAATCCCAGAAATTAGCCCAAGACTTTTCCCCACACTATGAATCCTTCGCAGTTCACTAAAATACCACATTAACCCATTAATAATAACCTTCCATAACAGAATTCAACACATCAATAATTTTATTTCGAACTATTTCACACCAACACCCAGGCCCAAGGCCCAATACTTCTAGGCCCAAATTCAGGGTGTTACATATTCATGCATTGATGCTGACACTCCATATCAATGACAACTCTTTATCATCAATCAACTACAAGTTAGTCTTAATGCATATTATTGTCCTAGCCAACAATAATACTTGACTAAGGATCTTTTAAGAATAATCATATTATTCTCAGAACATTATTAGAAAATAGTTTATTTATACACACAGAAAAGAAACTGAAATAATAATGGCAACGCCTTATATTAATAAACATGGTAAATCAAGTATGTTATTACAACCATCTCATGATTGATCTTTGGGATACTCTTACATCAATCCGTGCTCGAGAGGATGCATCATCCCTGATGTGATTACGAGTACATTTTCTCTTTATGGTACTAATATATTTGCACTAATCGATCCTGGATCGATGCATTCTTATATTTTCATGAATTTGCTATCTAGTATGAAATTACCTGTTGAGTCTACTAAGTTTGTGACTAAAGTGTCAAACCCTTAGGCAAGTGTGTGTTAGTGGATATAGTTTGCAAGAATTGTCCATTGATGATTCGAGGTCACTGTTTTCTAGCTGACTTAATGCTGTTGCCTTTTTGATGAGTTTGATGCTATTTTGGGTATGGATTGGTTGACATTGCATGATGCCAAGGTAAATTGTTGGCAGAAAATTATTGAATTAAATATGAAAATAGTGAGGTTCTTTTGGGTTGAAACAGATAAATCAAGTGAGCTAACCATTATGATTTCGTCTATGTCTGCTCAGAGGTATATAAGAAAAGGTTGTGAAGCATTTTTGCGTATGTATTAAACACCAAAGTGTCTGAATTAAAGATTGAATCAATGCCAGTAGTTTGTGAGTATCCAGATGTATTGTCAGAAGAGTTGCCTAGTTTGCCTCTCATCATGGAAATTGAGTTTGATTTGATTTGGTACCGGGAAATGCTCCGATATCAATTGCTCCATATAGCATGGCTCCGACCGAATTGAAAGAGCTAAAAGCTCAGTTGCAAGAGTTGACAGATAAGGGATTTGCGAGATCGAGTTTTTCTTCCCAGGTTCTGTAGTGTTATTCGTTAAGAAGAAAGACGGATCCATGAGAATTTGCATCGACTACCGAAAACTCAACAAGGTGACCATAAAGAAAAAGTTATCCTTTACTGTGAATCGATGATTTGTTTGACCAGCTGAAAGGAGCGACAGTGTTTTCAAAAATAAATTTGAGATTCGGCTACTACCAATTGAGGGTTAAAGGCTCGAATGTGTCAAAAACTGCATTCAGAACAAGGTGTAGACATGAGTTTCTCGTTATGCCTTTTGGACATACTAAAGCTCCGGCTGTATTTATGGATTTAATGAATCGTATTTTCTGACCGTACTTGGATAAATTTGTGGTTGTTTTTATTGATGATATATTGATTTATTCTCGTGATAAGAATGAACATGCTGAACACTAGAGAACGATTTTGCAAACTTTGAGAGATAAGCAATTCTATGCTAAATTTAGTAAAAGTGAATTTTGGCTTAGAGAAGTTGGATTTTTGGCCACATTGTTTCGAGTGATGGTATTAGAGTTGACCTAGGTAAGATTTGGCTATTGTTGAATGAAAATTATTGAGGAACGTGTCAGAGGTTAGAAGCTTTCTAGGCTTAGCTAGCTATTACAGATGATTTGTTAAATGATTTTCATTAATTGCTTCTCCTACGACCAAGTTGCTGAAAAGGATGTTAAGTTGAATGGACCGATAAGTGTCAACAAAGTTTGAGAAAGTGAAAGCAATGTTGACTGAGGCACCAGTGTTAGTGCAACCTGAGTCTGGGAAGAATATGTGATTTATAACTATGCGTCTTTAAATGGTCTTGGGATGTGTATTGATGCAAGAAGGCAAAGTGGTAGCTTATGCCTCGAGACAATTGAAACTGCACGATAAGAACTATCCGATGCATGACTTGGAATTGGCTGCCATCGTTTTTGCTTTGAAAATTTGGCATCATCATTTGTACGTTGAGAAATGACATACCTTTACCGACCATAAGAGCTTGAAGTACTTGATGTCTCAAAAGGATTTGAATTTACAGCAATGACGGTGGCTCGAACTATTAAAGACTATGAGTTGGTGATTGACTATCACCTGGGAAAGGCGAACATGGTCACGGATGCTTTAAGCATAAAATCCTTGTTTGCTTTGAGAGCTATGAATTCGAATTTGACCTGTCTAGTGATGGTTCAGTCTTGCTGAGATGAGAGTTAAACCAATGTTTCTTTAGCAAATATGCAAAGCTCAGAAAAGTGATAGTGATTTGCAAGCCAAAAGAGCTCAGTGTGAATCGATGAGTGAGTCAGATCTTTGAATCGGGACCAATGACTGTTTGATGTTCCGAGGCAGAGTTTGTGTTCTAAAAGATGCTGAGTTGAATTAGAAAATTTTGCACGAGGCATATAGTGGTTTCTTATCAATTCATCCAGGTAGTACCAAAATGTACAATGATTTAAAGGATTTGTATTGGTGGCCAGGTATGAAAAAGGATATTTCTGAATTTGTATCAAAGTGTTTGATATGTCAGCAAGTGAAAGCTGAGCATCAAGTGCCCTAGGGTTTACTTCAGCCAGTTATGGTACCCAAGTGGAAATGGGATAGGATTACTATGGATTTCGTAATGGGGTTACATTTGACTCCAAAGAAGAAAGATGCCGTTTGGTTTGTTGTGGATCGATTGACAAAATCGGCTCACTTGATAAGTTAGCGGAGTTGTACAGTGCTAAAATTGTGAGACTTCACGGAGTACCTTTATCGATTATTTCGGATAGAGATCCAAGGTTTACATTGCGGTTTGGAAAAAGTTGCAAGAAGCTTTAGGCACAAAGTTGAATTTTAGTACCGCTTTTCATCCGCAGACTTACGGACAGCCGAGAGAGTAATTCAGATACTCGAAGACATGCTCCGATGTTGTATATTGGAATTCCAAGGTAGTTGGGAAAAGTATTTACCGTTGGTAGAGTTTTCCTACAATAATAGTTTTCAATCTAGTTTGAAACTAGCGCTTTATAGGGCCTTGTATGGGCGTAAGTGTCGAAAGCTATTGTCATACAAGGGGTTAATTTGGTCAGAGAAACCAAGGAGAAGGTAAAAGTGATTCGTGATTATTTAAAAGTCGCTTTGGATAAGCAAAAGTCATACACGATTTGAAAGAAAAAGAGATTGAATTTTAGACTGGTGATAAAGTGTTTCTGAAAGTGTCTCAATGGAAAAAGATTTTGAGATTTGGTGGAAAGGCAAGTTAAGTCCGCATTTATTAGTCCATATGAGATTACCGAAAGGATATGTAACACCCCAAACCTGGCCCAGACGTTACGGCCAATTCTGGTGTGTCACATCAACGATGGATTGGTTATATTCTTTAGTTACAACGATTAAGGTGAGTTTGCAAAAGTGTTGTTAAGTGTTGGAAAGGATAACGAGTTATTTAATTTGTGAAGGTCCTATCCACTACCTGTTTAGAGTTCATTTCATTTAAAGACTATGTTTATCATTAAGTAATCCAATTGATACGTGTGTTATTTTGAAATTGTTGATTAATTTTAACAAAAACCTGCACAACCTAAATCTATCCATTTTAAGCAAGTTATAAGTAAAAACCCAAATAAAAATACTTAGAAGCAGCCTTATTACAAAACAGAACCCGAAAAGAAAATAATTTTGAATGAAATACTGAAAATAAAATAACTTAAGTAAAATTAACCAAATGCAGTCCACATGGCCACTCCGAATCCCTCCAGCTCCAAGTCCACTAGCTTAGAGCTCACCTGTATAGATGAAAGGGAAGGGATGAGTTTGGAAACTCAGTGTGCAAAGTAAACCCAACCAGAGCCCAAATCAGTTCAAACTTACTGGGCCTAAGCCTATCAAGTATCAGTATTAATTGGGCCTCAGCCCTATTCAGTATATAGTATTAACTGGGCCTTAGCCCTATTTTGTAATCAGTGCGGCCCTTAGGCCCATTGTAGTAACAGAACAGATATTATGCATGTATGTAAAAACCCAGCCCAAATCCAACCCTACACACCACCGATACCAACCCTACACACCATGTGGGGAATAACTCAACCCACCTAGCCCTACACACCACAATCGCAGCATAGCTGCTTAATTAGATAACGTGGCCGAGCCACTAACAGTAAAACGAGGCCAAAACACCTATCAGTAAATGTGGCTATGCCACTTAGCACTTCCTCCATCAAAACCCAGTCCCATGCAACAGTAAAACATGTCATCGCGACAGTGAACAGATAAGATATAGCATGCATTTCAATCAAATTTTACCCTAGGGGTATAATGGTCGTTTTGCACTTAGGGGTAAAACAGTAATTTTTCACCCTTAAGGGGTATTTCAGTAAATATACCAGTTTTAAGATTTCATGCTTATTGCAGTTGTTAACAGTCCAATTTTCATCTAAGTAACATATCTAGCCCATTTAAGCGGCTTAGAGTTATTGGGCCCTAAAACCCCTAATGGGCCCTACGATGTCCATTAACTATTTTGGCCCACAAAGCCCAAATTCCACAGTTGTCTTAGTAGTCTTAGCATACAAACTACCAAAACCCACTTACCGCTCGTTTTCACCCATATGGGCCCGTAAGCCCAATGGGTCCAAATTTAGCCCCTCGAGGCCCAAATTTACCGAGGTGCACGAAATTGCGCACACATCAACCTTACCTTTAGCAATTGTAGTTTTTACCGAGTGAATCGGCCCACAAGCGCTCTCACACTCGTAAGCCTACGAAATGCTGGAATTTCGACGTTTCGGCTTTTCAGCTTTTGCCTATCTAGTCTACTAGTGGGTGTTCGTTTACACACCTGATTTGCGATTACTACGACAAGATCTCCCACGCGATTAACCTACAATCGCATGAAACCATACTGTTAATCTAACATCCAACCGAAACTATCATTACCTTCCCCCATATACAATCGACAATCACCCATGAACCACTTGAATACTTACCTTTGCTAAAAGCAGTGACTAGATCTAGACCTAGTCGCACCAATGGTCCTAGCCTCTAACGCTCCTCGTTAAATTATCCCTTTCGTGAACTAATACACACAAAACCGAATAAAAATACTAGCTTTAATCCTAACCAAAATCGATAGCCTCCTTAAAGAGTTTAGAGGTTTTCGGCTTTTCTTAGATCCCAAGATAACGAATGAAAAGGGATTTCGATAACTTACCAAAGATTTAATTGCCCAAAATCATTCTCAAATACCTTCTTATTCCAGATATATTATAGATCTAACCCAAAGTGCCAGTGGCGAATATATCTAAGAGATCTAGAGGGTTCAATTCCTGAATCACTATGAATGGAGGTTTCAGCTTTTGGTATAATGAAGAAGAGAAAGATAGAAGTTGTAACGGAAAAGAAAAGATGCTGACAAGGGTTATGGGAGTTGTGAGATTCGGCTAGGTGGATTAAAGAAAGAATGGGGTTTCGGTCAAGAGAGTAAGACGGCAAACACAGCTTCAGTTTTAGCTTTTGTGGAAGTTGACTGAAAGGCTTGAGAAGAAAGTTGAAAAGAAGGAAGTAGATTCGGCTTTAGGTGCAAATAAAAGAGAATGAAGATGAAAGAAGAGAGGAGAGGAAGAGGATGGTAGATTCGGTTTGAAAAGAAGTAAAGAGATGTAGTTCAGTTCTTTGCACAAGTCGGCACAAAAGGGAATAACAGTTGCGTTTTTGGCTTTTTGGAAGGAGGACAAAAAAGAGAGCAAAGAACCCTAAGAAACACCACCCTAATTCGGTAAGATAGAAGAGAGGTCAAAAACCTGAAAAATCCCACACAAATCATTCGGCACACCCAAAGCTTCACTTGCCGAAATTGCTCTCTAAGACCCCTACAATCGGCCACCACTAGCTTCCCTTCAAATCCTTAGATTTTCTCCTCCTTATCCTCTTTGACTCAATCTCATGAACATCTCAAACTCCTACCAACAGAATTTCACTTGGAGTCCATCACATGTCTTGCACATGCAGTCAAAATAAAATGCTACACTACTTATCATGAGACTTGAACCTTGGCCCTTGCACAACTTCCACATGCCACTTTCCTAGGCTTTAAGTGGCGCCACATCGCCACTTTACCAAGGGCTCACTTGTGTCTTAAATTACTTACTTTTTGTTTAATGCAAATTAAGTATGTTGGCTTTGTTATTTGTGATTTAATTATTAAGTATAATATGACGGCTTATTAATGCTCATGTTACATTGAGCCAGGTATATATAGATTGATTGTATTTATATATGATTATTGCTATGATCGTTAATACCTAAATTGGTTCAAATCTCTTGGTTAAATTTTATTAGCCGATTAGTTTTTTTTATAAAACGTATTATATGCACCTATGTTATAATATGTTGGTTAATAATTTAGGTTTATAAGTTAACTTGGCTATAAGATGAACATATTGATGTGCTGAATATAATTGGTCATATGATGGGTGTTTGATTTGCTCGTTTTATAAGATTCATGTAATGAAATAATTTTATTAGTTTGGTTGTGCGCATATGTTTATATGATAATTACATATATGATATTTGTGCTTATGAATTAAATGACTATTTATATATTCGTTATGTGATATGAATTGGTTTGTAAGTGATTATTTGACTTTATGGTTTTACATTTGATTGGTCTAAGAGACTTGAACATGTGAACATGCGAATGTATGAAAGTTGAGCATTGTCCGGCAATGCCTCATAACCCCTTTTCGGCGACGGATACGGGTTAGGGGTGTTACATGCTAGCTAAAAGATTCAATGCGAGTCGACTACTGATTCAGAGTATCAGATCGGATCCGGTAATTGTTGTAAACTGAAAATATATAGATTTTTCCTATGTAATTTATCACCTTTTTACTTAAATTCATTGTTAAAACTAAGTAATTTTTAAATTAATTAATGAAATATGTGAAAATATGAAATTAGGACATAGAAATTATTAAAATGTGATTTTATGCTTTATTATATAGTTTTCATGCATAAAATTGCTTATTTTATATTTATTTGAACATATTATATTTTTAAGACATAAAATAGGCCATGCATGATTTAATTAAATAATAAAATATAAAATTATATTTAATAATTCATTTTAAAATATTTCATTAATAATTTGGGTTTTAAATAAGAATTTAAATTTTACTCTTTGGCCCTTTAATTTATTTATTTATTTTGGATAGGTTTGATAGCTTTGTTGGTTTACAAAAACCATCCAAATTCAAGACCAAGTCAACCCAATTTCTGCGGCACATAGCTGTCCATATAAACCACTTTTTGGTTTAATTGCACAAGGTCCTTGCAATGTTGAAGAAATTAGAGATTTTCCTAAAGATTTATATTGTACCCAGTCTCAGTCCTAAGTTGTTATGGCATTTAAATTGTTTAAAAATGAAGCAAAATTTAACTTAATATCTACTAATCATGGCCGACCACTCATTGAAGAAGCTTGAAGAGACTAAAACTTTCTATTTTTAGCAAACTACTCTCCTCTCTTCACCTATAAATAAGACCCCATTTCACCATTTCTAATCATCCCTCATCCCTCAGCATTCTCTCTTTTCTCTCAATTCTCTTAGCATTTTCCATTCCCTATACCTAACATCATCTCTTCATAGAGATTTTAGCAATTAAGCCTCTTAAAGAGCCCTTGGTCGGCCACCTTGGAGAGCCATCAGCAAAGGAGCAAAGCAAAGGAACGAAGGAGCCCTCATCGGTTAGAGTCTTGGTTGACAACCACTTTAATTTGGGTTTAATCTTTCTTTTCTTTGATTTAATCTGAAAATGTTTGATATGTGTTCTTTGTTCTTATTTACAACAATGTTACCTGAATTTTATTTACGCTATCATGATTGTTTTGATTAAATAACATTTATTTGATTCATGCTTATGATGTTTGTGCCTCAATTGATGATGTTTTCAATTAAAATCAAGTTTGTATATCGTTCATATGGGATTGGAATGCACCTGAATTAGCTGAGCGAGCCTAACCAGATGGCGGCTAGTGGACACATAATTGAAATGTGCATGCTCAATTTAGATTGTAACACCCCAAACCTAGCCTAGAAGTTAGGCCTGAATCTGGCGTGTCATATTGAAGTGTTTTTCAAAAACTATGTTCTCATTGAAACTCTTCTTGATATTTAAGAACTTGTGTAAAGACTTAGTTTATGTTCGTTGAATTTCAAAACGTGGTTCATTGAAATGTTAATCACCTTTAAAAATGTTATTAATCTTGTTGAAAATCTTTTATAGTTGCGAAAGCTAATTTGAGGAAAAGAAGTTTAAAATGTATGTTTTGAAAACAAAAATTGGTTTGAAAACTTGTCTACATCTAACAGATATAAAGCGTAATAAAATCCTAAACTTAAAACAAAATCCAGAGAAGCCTTATTACATAAATTAAAACCTAAATTGGAATTTAAAACATATATAAAATCCAACATAATAACTACAGTCGTGTGGCCACCTTCGAGTCCTTCGCAGCACCGATCCGCCTAACGTTGGGATTACCTGCACAGTTAGTTAGAAGGGTGAGTTTACGAAAACTTAGTGTGTAATCCCTTAATATGAGAATCGTCAGTCAGACAAACAGTATCAGATGGGCCTTAGCACATTACAGTAACAAAATCAGAAGTACAACATATGTGGGCCTAAGCCCAAAATAGAACAGAACAGAGTAGATATGTGTCCTAGCCCAATCCATCCAACTCACCACCCGTACCATCCAACACACCATGTAGGGACTAAATCGACCCACCCAGCCAACACACCAATTACGCAGCATGGCTGCTAATAGCAGAATACGTGGCGGAGCTACCAGAATCAGAATACATGGCGAAGCCACTAATAACAGAAAGACGTGGCAAAGCAACTAACACAGAACTTCCTCTATAATAATATCCCAACGCCATGTAGTATGTCATGTCACAAATAGTACGTGTATGGAGTATGTTATGCTCAGAAAGAACAGTCAAATCATAGCACAAAACAGTCAACTACCCTTGAGGGGTAAAATAGTCATTTTACCCTCTAGGGGCATTTTGGTCATTTCCATCAGAACGGATCTAGGCACATTTACTGGCACATCAGAGGGTCTACAGTCGTCTCGAGCAACTCGTGTAACCTCAACATGCAAAACAGTATGAATGAGCTCGAAGCCCACTATACGGCCCATGTAGGCCCACACATCCATGTGGCCCACTAAACCCAAAAATGACCTTAGCCAATTGTGCGACACAGCTGGGTCCAATATTCCCAACACGTTCGTGAGATTTACCCTACGGGGGTAATTCGGTCATTCTACCCTACAGGGGTATTACGATCATTCTGCCCTACAAAGGTATTACGGTCATTCTACCCTACAAGGGTATTACGGTCATTCTGTCCTACAAGGGTATTACGATCATTCTGCCCTACAAGGGTATTACGGTCATTTTGCCCTACAAGGGTATTATGGTCATTTTGCACTATAATGGTATTTCAGTAATTTTGCACTATAAGGGTATTTCGGTAATTTTGCACTATAAGGGTATTTCAGTAATTTTACAAATTGAGGGTATTTTGGTAATTTTACAAATCAGGGGTATTTCGGTAATTTTACAAACTAGGGTATTTCGGTAATTTTACAAATTAGGGGTATTTCAGTAATTTTACAAACCAGGGGTATTTCGATAATTTTACAAGTCGAGGGTATTACAGTAATTTTACGAACTGGGAGTATTTTGGTAATTTTACAAACTGAGGGTATTTCGATAATTTTACAAACTGGGGGTATTTTGGAAATTTTACAAACTTGGGGTTTTTCGATAATTTTTCAAACTTAGGGATTTCGGTAATTTTACAAACTGGGGGTATTTCGGTAATTTTATAGTCCAAGGTCTTAATGACCCAACAGAAGCTCCACCATCGCCTCGAGTGACTAACTTAACCTAAATAGACATAATGGTGCAGATGGGCCTAAGGCCCACTATCCGGCCCAAGTGGGCCCACACGTTCGTGTGGCCCATTTTGCCCAGAACTTACCACGGCTATGTGAACAATCATAGTCCAGCCCAAAACTTACCACGTACATACATTTTATTCGTGTGGGCCAACAAACCCACTGGGCCCACACGGCCCAGCTCAGCCCATTAAAGCCCAGAACGGCCAGTGCCATTTACGCGACATGACAAAATCACTACTTCTCACCTAAGAGTCAAATTTACACCAACGGGCCCACGGGCCAATTGGGCCCATTCAACCCATTTCGGCCCATTTGGTCAAAAAGTGGCCCAAGTCCATGAGGTCGCTCATGGGATCTCTGTTGTCACATCAGATTCTCCACACATGTGTTCGCACGCTCGTATGGTGACCATTATCGAACTTTCAACTTTTCGACTTTTCGACATTTGCCAGTCTACATTCTATTTAGTGAAACACGAACTTTCAGCTTTTCAGCCGATCAATAATAGAGCACAAAGATACACACTTTCGGCTAAACAGCCGATAATCATGTATGGCGAATCATTATTACACAAACCATCGGCTTCTAAGCTGAACAACAAGAATAGGGTTTGATACACACTTTATCGGCTTATGTCGATCCACAAAAATAGGGTATATGGTTACACACCTGATCACATAGAGTACTAAGAATTCCTGAGCGTCGGAACCTATTCAAACAAAACATCAGCTAATAACCTAACATAAGAATTAAAAGAACTTTAACCCAAACTCCTAGCCGAAGAATCATCTACGACTTGCCTTGACTTGACTGGTCGACTGCGATTTGCCTACTTAATCTGAAGTTTGATGTAGTCACCCTTCTGCATCCAAGCGGAAAGTCCTGAACTGTCGACACCCTATGCCGTTTAAACTTGGGATTATAGACTACGCGTTCAGTCCCAGTTGACACCCTTCCTGGTCTCTCCTCAGACTGACCATCACTTGCCTCCATAGCAATCTCTTTAGTACCAAGAAAACCTTATCGATTTCCCAAGAAGTAACCTTCACATTCGATCCTTAAATAATATAGGAAGAAGACATATTCAGTTTTTAGGAAAAACCAGAAGAAATGGATTAAATCTGCATAGTATTAACGAAGTAACAACAAATGGATCTTTGAGTACCTACCGCTTGCCAAAACCCTTGCAAACCGAGACAATAGACCAATAACAGAAAAGAAGAACAATCAGCCAACAACTAATTAGCCTAGGGGAGAAAAATAGAAGAGGAACAACAGATACGAATGATACGGTATATATTTAACCCAAAAGAAGAATAAGAAAAAGAGTATAGAAAGTAGTGAGATATGTAGGGGTTTGGCCGAAAGTGTGAAAAGATTGGGGAAGAATCAAGAGAGTTACTCGATCAAGACTAGAGAGGAAGAGAATGAAAGAAACAAACGGGGAAGAACAAATGGGGAGAAGGATTCGGCTTCCCAAGATAAGTGAAAGTAGAAGTCAATTTAGATAAAGAGGAAAGGAGAAAAAGTACACAAAAGAGGCTAATTCGGCACTTTAAGTCTTGGTTTTCAACAACGTGAACAAAAGTGCAATAAGTCTGTAGCAAATTCAGCACAAGGAGAAAAGAAACCAAAAAGCGTAAAAGAAACAAAACCCCAAATTGACACAAGGAGAAATCAGCACCTACTTACCCTCTAGTTGTCGAAAACACACCCAAAATGAACTCTCTAGCTGAATTGGACTAATTAAAACCCCAAAATCGATTCCTTACCTACTCAGATTTCAAATTCGGCTACAACACACTTCAATTTCAAATACCTTTCAAATCTCCATAAATCCCTCCTTGATATGCTCCACAATCTTCTCCCAATAACTCAAGACCAATTCAACCTTCCTTCCAGCAGTCTTTCACTCAAATTCCACCACCTCACAGCAAAGGAGTAAAATTAATTCTCCCTTTTGCACAGGGTGACTCGAACCCAAGATCCCTCAATTACCAAGATGTAACACCCTACACCCCTATCCGTCGCCAGAATAGGGTATAAGGTATTATAATCTAAATACAATTCACCGGGGTTCATAGTTACAAGCTAGACGTGAATTCATTGAGTTCCCTAATCGAAGATCATACTAGGTCGGTGCGGTCAGTCCATCATATTTTATTAAAAACATTCTATAAGCATGCTAGCAAAACTATACCTTGATGGCTACTAATAATTGGGCTAATTCGAACATTCAATGACCGATCATCATGTTAGAAATTCATCACATATTGGTTACTAACTAAATAACATGCCACAACCTCAAACCATACAAGTATCATTCACACACATACTTATATATTCAACTCGAAGACTAAGCAAGCCATTTTCGCATGGCTAGAATAATTACAACTCAAAATGAAGTTTGATTCAACCGAAGGAAAATAGCCTATACATGCCATTTACCCAAAATAACCATCAAATGTACCAAAAAGGCAGCGATAGTGTAGGTGATTAAGGCTTCAATCCCCGAGTCCGTAGCTTCCAAAAGAGATCTATAAAACAGAGGAAACAAGGGAAACGGAATAAGCATTACAATGCTTAGTAAGTTTTAAGCAATGACATTAAAAAGATCATTAAATTATAGCATAGTTGATCATATCTTTGTTTCCCTCTCCTTTTCGGGTATGTCACCCTTTTTCCAAACATAGACATTCACATCACGTACGAAAATGGATAGCTTCCACTCATAGTAAGTTCACATAACATATACATGTCATAAAAGTCACATAACATTTCACAAAGGCCAATTTTACTTTGGTCATATTAATAATCTCATTTCAAGTACACATATGAAATCACATAATGACTTTAGTATTCGGTCCAAAATCCATCTTGTATATAAGCCAAGAGTACATACCTGTATAGTTTAACACTTTCAGCGCAATTCATTAGCGATCGTTACCTTGAAGACCATTAGTCTTAGGCTTTATTCTCATCATCATCGAGGTCTTTAGCTCGGGTAAAACTCTATTCATAGCCATCGGGTCTCTAGCCCGGACATAATCCCCGCATATAGCCTTCGGGTCTTAATCCCGGACATCATCTCTGCATATAGCCTTCGGGTCTTAACCCGGACATCATCTCCACATATAGTCAGCGGGACTTAAATCCCGGATTCGCATCACAATTTCTCATATATGCATATATATATATATTCACATGTAGCCAAGTTTCACATAGCAAGATTTCACTTACAATTCAATCAATTCATGTGCATACCAACATGTAACATGCTTCTCGACTTTATATCATAAATATACATATAATTCAAACTTATACACACATATACACTTCTTTTCTAAATTTTCGGCCCAATGATCAAACATACATAAGCAAATGCGTTTCAAAGCTCCATTTCGGCCCTTTTCTCTATGAGCCATTCGGCCATATCACAAACATGAATAAGGTTTCTTTCTCAATGGGACATCATTTAATATCAGCATGTATATCATGGCATTTTAACTTAAATACCAAATTCGATTACTCAAAACTTACCTTTAACTTTCACGAGGAACTACGAGTTGGCTATTCGACCATTTTAGCCTTCCCTTTATCCGAACTCGTCCCTCTATGCTCTTGAGCTAAATAAAACATTTAATTCTATTAATCCTTATTCAAGCACCTCAATGAATCATTTTCAGTCATAGTCAAATCATACATGCATATTCCTCTCATTACAAACACACATGCACATTGGAGCATTTCACATACATGTCATAAGTCACAACAAGCTGATTTTCTGAGCAGCATTCAGTAATTTATTCATAACTGGAGCTACGAAACTCCAAATGTAGTGCTGTAAATTTTTCATGAAAATAGACTCATTTATCTTTAATCCATAAAATTTTCATAATTTTTGGCTTGGTCAATCAATACCAGAATTTTCTTAAAGTTTCCCTATTTCACTGCTTGACTAGACTGACCACTCTATACTACGAACTGAATTTCTCCTAGTACAGAATTCCAAATGCGTCCTCACCAATTTTATTCGAAACTAGACTCATTGAGGAGTCTAAGCATATAAATTTTGTCTCATAACAATTTTTATACAATTTATAGTGATTTTCCAAAAACAGAGCAGGGGACTTCGAAGTCAATCTGACACTGTCTCACTCTACTCTAAAAATCTATTCATCGGAAATTCCTTTGCTTGCAAGGTTTCTTTTATAAGAAACTAGACTCATTAGGCTTTAATTACACAATTTATTCAGCCTCTAATTCAACTCTCACAATTTATGGTGATTTTTCCAAAACACGTTACTGCTGCTGTACCAAGCAGAATTTTATACCAAATTCACTCTTTAGTGTTCTCATGCACATACTTAAAACATACCATTTCCTAAGGCACCATTTAGAGTAGTCATTGACCTTAACATATATATATACATAATTCATATTTATCCCATCCACAATCAGATTTCTCCATACAACACAAACCAAACTACTTATCAATTTAACACCCAAAACATCCAAAAACAACATCAAAGGCACATTCAAGCTCTTTAATTGATCCCTATTAACAATCAATTCACAAATGTGCATTTAACAAGCTCAATTTCACTTATTAATCAAAAACACATTCGGCACCCTCATCCAAAATTACTAGCATTACTTATTTTTCAAGTACAAATAGCCTCACTTCCATTCATTAGCACACACACACAAGTTGCAACAAAAGAAGTCATTTGACTACTAATACCTTATCTTTTACACATATACAATTCCTAATAGCAAATTCAAGTTCATGGCCGAACCTCCAAGTCAATAGCCAAAACAAAATTTCTATCATGGTTAAGTAAGACTCTTAATACTAAATTCAAAATCACAAATCTCACAACTTAGATTCGGAATTTAGAAGTAGGAAGCTAGACATACAACCGATTCAATCTATTCATAAAACCTCATAAATAAACCTCTATCTAGCTCAAACAACATCCAAACTCTATTATTTACACAACTCCAAATTAGACAAGAATTTTTCCCCACTTCTTCTCATATGGCCGAATATGGAGAGTGATATAAACTCAAAAACTTTCACAAGAGTCATGTTAGAAGCTTGGTTTTCATCTCAAAATCACAACATTCAAAGAAAAATTCCATGAATCTTACCTTGTTTGTGCTTCCCTTTTGCCAAATGCCCTAACTCAAGGGTTTCTTATTTTCTTTCTCTACTCAACTCAGGGTAATGAGAGAACAAAGATGAATCACTTTGTTTTTTTTTCACCCAAATTTACTAATATTAATTTAATTCTATTTTATTTATTTTATGCTACCAAATTACTAATTTCTTTTTATTTCTATTATTATTAATTAGCCACAAACAAAGCACAAAATGACAAACTAGGTCATCATTACCATCCACTATCATAAAAGTGGGTAATTTGACATGCAAGTCCCTTATTTTGCATGCATGCCTTTATTAGTCATCACACATCTAGCTAGTTTACTTTCAAAGTTCACAACTAAGTCCCTTTTAAGTGAAATTCAAATTTATAACTCTAAATTGACACACCAAACATGTCACACATGAATTAACACATATTATAGGCATCAAGAACATTAAATATATTTTAGGCCTCGGTTTCGTGGTCCCGAAACCACATTCCGACTAGGGTCGTTTTAAGGCTGTCACAACTCTCCCCCACTTAAGAAATTTTCGTCCCCGAAAATCTTACCGGAAAATAAGTTTGGGTAACGTTCTCTTATCGAATCCTCAAGCTCCCAAGTAGCTTCTTCGACCCCGTGTTTGACCCATAACACTTTCACTAAAGAAATCTTCTTATTCCACAACTCTTTAACCTCGCGTGCCAAAATACGAATTGGTTCCTCCTCGTAACTCATATCGGGTCGAATCTCAATGTCAGACGGATTAAGCACATGTGATGGGTCGGATCTATATCGTCGGAGCATCGAAACATTAAAAACATTGTGGATCTTTTCAAGTTCGGGAGGCAAAATCAATCGATATGCTACCGGTCCAATCCGTTCAGATATTTCATATGGTCCGATGAACCTCGGACTCAATTTGCCTTTACGGCCAAATCTGAGCACCTTTTTCCAAGGTGACACTTTAAGAAATACTTTGTCTCCGACCTGATACTCGATATCTTTCCGCTTTAAATCCGCGTAAGACTTTTGACGATCTGAAGCTGCCTTAAGGCTATCACGAATCACTTTTACTTTCTGCTCGGCATCTCTAATCAAATCAACTCCAAAGATCTTACTTTCACTGAGTTCGGTCCAAAACAACGGTGTACGGCATTTGCGACCGTACAAAGCCTCGTAAGGTGCCATCTTAATGCTCGATTGGAAACTGTTGTTGTAAGCGAATTCAATCAAAGGCAAATACCGTTCCCACGAACCACTAAACTCAAGGACACAACATCTCAACATATCCTCGAGTATCTGGATTACTCGTTCCGATTGACCATTCGTCTGAGGATGGAACGCGGTACTAAAATGTAGCTTAGTACCCAATGAATCTTGTAGTTTCTTCCAAAACCGCGATGTAAATCTCAGGTCTCTATCCGACACGATAGAGATAGGGACCCCGTGCAATCTGACGATCTGAGAAACATACAACTCCGCTAGCTTATCAAGTGAGTAATCCGTACGCACAGGTATAAAGTGAGCGGATTTAGTTAATCGGTCTACGACAACCCAAATCGCATCTTTTTTTCTCGGTGTCAGTGGTAGCCCAGATACGAAATCCATCGTTACTCTATCCCATTTCCACTCGGGAATCAAAATCGGTTGCAACAAACCCGATCGCACTTGATGTTCCGCTTTTACTTGTTGGCATATCAGACACTTTGACACAAAATTTGAGATGTCTCGTTTCATACCATGCCACCAATATTGACGTTTCAAATCATTGTACATTTTAGTGCTTCCCGGATGAACCGACATTCGGCCATTGTGAGCTTCCTCTAAAATCACCGAAACCAACTCTGAACTTCTCGGTATACATACTCGGCCTCGAAACCTCAAACAATTATTGTCGTCAACTTGAAACTCAGGATCCGCATTCACATCGTATTGAGCTCGCTTGGCAATTAAGTCGTCATCCACTTTTTGAGCTTCACAAACTTGTCGGAGAAATACCGGCTCGGCTTTTAATTCCGCTATCATCACTCCATCATCTGATACCGATAAATGCGTATTCATGGCTCGTAAAGTAAACAATGATTTTCGGCTAAGAGCATCAGCAACTACGTTCGCCTTTCCAGGATGATAGTCAATGACAAGCTCGTAATCCTTTAGCAATTCAAGCCACCGTCTTTGTCTCAGATTCAAATCTCTTTGCGTCATCAAGTACTTGAGGCTTTTATGGTCGGAAAAGACATGACATTTCTCACAAAAAAGGTAGTGACGCCAAATCTTCAAAGCAAAAACAATAGCAGCTAATTCGAGATCGTGAGTCGGATAGTTTTTCTCATGAGGTTTTAATTGCCTCGAAGCATAAGCAACAACTTTGCCTTGTTGCATCAGAACACACCCCAAGCCATTCAAGGATGCATCACTATATACTACAAATTCTTTACCGGATTCAGGCTGAACTAAGACTGGAGCTTCCGTCAATAGGGCTTTCAATTGGTCGAAACTCTTTTGGCACTTCTCGGACCATTCGAATTTAACATCCTTCTGCAATAGCTTCGTCAACGGGGTTGAGATCATCGAAAAGTCCTTCACAAACCGTCGGTAGTACCCGGCAAGTCCTAAAAAGCTTCGGACTTCCGAGACATTTTTAGGAGGCTTCCAATCAAGGATAGCGGATATTTTATTCGGATCAACTCGAATACCCGCAGCAGATACAATGTGTCCCAAAAAGCCGACCTCGCACAACCAGAACTCACACTTGCTAAATTTCGCGTACAACTGGTTATCACGCAAAACCTGTAGCACAAGTCTTAGATGCTCGGCATGCTCAATCTCATCGCGAGAATAAACCAAAATATCATCGATAAACACGACCACAAATCGATCTAGGTACTGCTTAAACACTCGATTCATCAAATCCATGAAAACAGCGGGGGCATTAGTCAGCCCAAACGGCATCACTAAAAATTCATAGTGTCCGTATCTCGTTCGGAAAGCAGTCTTGGGCACGTCTGAGTCTCGTACTCGCAACTGATAATAGCCAGATCGCAAGTCAATTTTTGAAAACACTGAGGCTCCCTTTAGCTGATCGAATAAGCCGTCGATACGAGGCAACGGATACTTATTCTTTATAGTCACCTTGTTCAACTGCCGATAGTCGATACACATTCTCAAAGTCCCGTCCTTCTTTTTCACGAACAAGACTGGTGCACCCCAGGGAGAAAAGCTCGGTCTTACGAAACCTCTATCGGTCAACTCTTGTAACTGGGATTTCAACTCTTTCAACTCCGTCGGAGCCATACGATATGGAGCAATTGAAATCGGAGTTGTACCCGGAACTAACTCAATGCCGAACTCAACCTCTCTAACAGGCGGTAATCCCGGTAATTCTTCGGGAAATACGTCCGGATACTCACAAACCACAGGAACAGTCTCAAGTTTTAGTTCGGATATTTTGCTATCTAAAACATAAGCAAGATAAGCCTCGCGACCCTTTTTCATAAATTTCTGAGCCAACATAGAAGATATTACTGCCGGTAGCCCGTTTAAATCCGTTGACTCAATCCGAATGATCTCATTAGTCGAACATCGTAAATCAATAGTCTTTCGTTTGCAATTTACTACCGCATCGTGCACAGTTAACCAATCCATTCCGAGTATAACGTCGAATTCATCGAATGGCAAAAGCATCAAATCGGCCAGAAAACAGGAATTTCGAATCATAAGGGGACATTTCTTACACACTCGATCCACTAAAACACAACGACCTAAGGGATTGGACACTCGAACCACAAACTCAGTAGACTCAATAGGAAGAGTCTTACTGGATGCCAAAGTTTCACATACATATGAATGAGTTGAACCGGGGTCAATCAAAGCAATTACATCAATATCAAAGAGAGTGAAAGTACCGGTGATAACATCGAGCGAAGAGGCATCCTCTCGTGCGCGAATTGCATAAGCTCTAGCAGGAGCATGAGCCTCAGATCTTGTCGTAGCATCTTTAAACCTTCTCTGACCACCGCTAGCATTCCCCGGATTTCTAGGTGGCCTCCCTCGAGCTGAAGTAGTATTCGATTTTCCACTCGGGTTCACATTTTGTTCGGACCATCTAGGGCAATCTCTTATAAAGTGATCAGCCGACCCGCATTTATAACAAGAGCGATCATGAAATCTGCAGCTCCCCGAATGCCATTTTCTACAATACTTGCACTCGACTCTGTCTCGACGGTCGTTCCCAACACTGGCAGCAGAAGTAGCACGTGAACTCATAGGGGGTCGATCACGGTCTCGCCTAGAAAAACCCGAAGTAGCAGATGGTCTGTCTGACTCACTTCGAAACTTCTTTGAGGATTTTTGAATAGACCTCCCAGAAGACCTCTTACGGAACTCTCTGGCTCCGCTATCAGCTTTTCTCTTTTCATTTCGAAGTTCTTCGGCCTTGCAGGCTCTCTCGACAAGAACAACAAACTCTTGAATTTCTAGAATGCCAACCAGCAGTTTGATGTCTTCATTTAACCCGTCCTCGAAGCGTTTACACATAATAGCTTCGGATGATATACACTCGCGAGCATAACAGCTGAATCGTACGAATTCCCTCTCATATTCGGTCACCGACATTCTGCCTTGTTTAAGCTCGAGGAATTCTTTCCGTTTCTGATCGATAAATCTTTGGCTGATATACTTCTTTCGGAACTCAACTTGGAAAAACTCCCAACTAACTCGCTCTCTCGGCACCACCGAAACCAATGTGTTCCACCAATAGTAGGCAGAATCACGCAGCAGGGATATGGCACACTTCAAGCATTCTTCAGGCGTACACGACAGCTCATCAAACACGCGGATTACATTATCGAGCCAAAACTCGGCCCGCTCAGCATCGTCATCAACTGTAGCCCGGAACTCTTCAGCCCCATATTTTCTAATTTTATCAACCGGGGGTTTACTCGACCTCACAGGGTCGGCCTCAGGAGGAGCCACAGGGGTCGGAAGTGGGTTATTCGGGGGAGGAGCCTGTGGAACAGCCGGATTATTTCGTAGGAATTGAGCGAACCAATCACTCATCATTGCATACAAATTCTGCCTCATGTCATCATCTCGACGACTGGCATTCGGCTGAGAGTCGGTCGGCGCGGTCCCTTGCGCGGGAGCAGCCGCTACACTCTCAATATCTTCCGCTACGGCTCGATCGGGATCGGAATCCATTACTATACAAAAAACACATTTCAAATGTCAGAAATCACCACACTATCGCATTATCACAAAATGGCATGTATATCTATACTCACACACGCTACGTTAGTCCGAGAATCGACTAAACCGTAGCTCTGATACCAATAAAAATGTAACACCCTACACCCCTATCCGTCGCCGGAATAGGGTATAAGGTATTATAATCTAAATACAATTCACCGGGGTTCATAGTTACAAGCTAGACGTGAATTCATTGAGTTCCCTAATCGAAGATCATACTAGGTCGGTGCGGTCAGTCCATCATATTTTATTAAAAACATTCTATAAGCATGCTAGCAAAACTATACCTTGATGGCTACTAATAATTGGGCTAATTCGAACATTCAATGACCGATCATCATGTTAGAAATTCATCACATATTGGTTACTAACTAAATAACATGCCACAACCTCAAACCATACAAGTATCATTCACACACATACTTATATATTCAACTCGAAGACTAAGCAAGCCATTTTCGCATGGCTAGAATAATTACAACTCAAAATGAAGTTTGATTCAATCGAAGGAAAATAGCCTATACATGCCATTGACCCAAAATAACCATCAAATGTACCAAAAAGGCAGCGATAGTGTAGGTGATTAAGGCTTCAATCCCCGAGTCCGTAGCTTCCAAAAGAGATCTATAAAACAGAGGAAACAAGGGAAACGGAATAAGCATTACAATGCTTAGAAAGTTTTAAGCAATGGCATTAAAAAGATCATTAAATTATAGCATAGTTGATCATATCTTTGTTTCCCTCTCCTTTTCGGGTATGTCACCCTTTTTCCAAACATAGACATTCACATCACGTACGAAAATGGATAGCTTCCACTCATAGTAAGTTCACATAACATATACATGTCATAAAAGTCACATAACATTTCACAAAGGCCAATTTTACTTTGGTCATATTAATAATCTCATTTCAAGTACACATATGAAATCACATAATGACTTTAGTATTCGGTCCAAAATCCATCTTGTATATAAGCCAAGAGTACATACCTGTATAGTTTAACACTTTCAGCGCAATTCATTAGCGATCGTTACCTTGAAGACCATTAGTCTTAGGCTTTATTCTCATCATCATCGAGGTCTTTAGCTCGGGTAAAACTCTATTCATAGCCATCGGGTCTCTAGCCCGGACATAATCCCCGCATATAGCCTTCGGGTCTTAATCCCGGACATCATCTCTGCATATAGCCTTCGGGTCTTAACCCGGACATCATCTCCACATATAGTCAGCGGGACTTAAATCCCGGATTCGCATCACAATTTCTCATATATGCATATATATATATATTCACATGTAGCCAAGTTTCACATAGCAAGATTTCACTTACAATTCAATCAATTCATGTGCATACCAACATGTAACATGCTTCTCGACTTTATATCATAAATATACATATAATTCAAACTTATACACACATATACACTTCTTTTCTAAACTTTCGGCCCAATGATCAAACATACATAAGCAAATGCGTTTCAAAGCTCCATTTCGGCCCTTTTCTCTATGAGCCATTCGGCCATATCACAAACATGAATAAGGTTTCTTTCTCAATGGGACATCATTTAATATCAGCATGTATATCATGGCATTTTAACTTAAATACCAAATTCGATTACTCAAAACTTACCTTTAACTTTCACGAGGAACTACGAGTTGGCTATTCGACCACTTTAGCCTTCCCTTTATCCGAACTCGTCCCTCTATGCTCTTGAGCTAAATAAAACATTTAATTCTATTAATCCTTATTCAAGCACCTCAATGAATCATTTTCAGTCATAGTCAAATCATACATGCATATTCCTCTCATTACAAACACACATGCACATTGGAGCATTTCACATACATGTCATAAGTCACAACAAGCTGATTTTCTGAGCAGCATTAAGTAATTTATTCATAACTGGAGCTACGAAACTCCAAATGTAGTGCTGTAAATTTTTCATGAAAATAGACTCATTTATATTTAATCTCTAAAATTTTCATAATTTTTGGTTTGGTCAATCAATACCAGAATTTTCTTAAAGTTTCCCTATTTCACTGCTTGACTAGACTGACCACTCTATACTACGAACTGAATTTCTCCTTGTACAGAATTCCAAATGCGTCCTCACCAATTTTATTCGAAACTAGACTCATTGAGGAGTCTAAGCGTATAAATTTTGTCTCATAAAAATTTTTATACAATTTATAGTGATTTTCCAAAAACAGAGCAGGGGACTTCGAAGTCATTCTGACACTGTCTCACTCTACTCTAAAAATCTATTCATCGGAAATTCCTTTGCTTGCAAGGTTTCTTTTATAAGAAACTAGACTCATTAGGCTTTAATTACACAATTTATTCAGCCTCTAATTCAACTCTCACAATTTATGGTGATTTTTCCAAAACACGTTACTGCTGCTGTACCAAGCAGAATTTTATACCAAATTCACTCTTTAGTGTTCTCATGCACATACTTAAAACATACCATTTCCTAAGGCACCATTTAGAGTAGTCATTGACCTTAACATATATATATATACATAATTCATATTTATCCCATCCACAATCAGATTTCTCCATACAACACAAACCAAACTACTTATCAATTTAACACCCAAAACATCCAAAAACAACATCAAAGGCACATTCAAGCTCTTTAATTGATCCCTATTAACAATCAATTCACAAATGTGCATTTAACAAGCTCAATTTCACTTATTAATCAAAAACACATTCGGCACCCTCATCCAAAATTACTAGCATTACTTATTTTTCAAGTACAAATAGCCTCACTTCCATTCATTAGCACACACACACAAGTTGCAACAAAAGAAGTCATTTGACTACTAATACCTTATCTTTTACACATATACAATTCCTAATAGCAAATTCAAGTTCATGGCCGAACCTCCAAGTCAATAGCCAAAACAAAATTTCTATCATGGTTAAGTAAGACTCTTAATACTAAATTCAAAATCACAAATCTCACAACTTAGATTCGGAATTTAGAAGTAGGAAGCTAGACATACAACCGATTCAATCTATTCATAAAACCTCATAAATAAACCTCTATCTAGCTCAAACAACATCCAAACTCTATTATTTACACAACTCCAAATTAGACAAGAATTTTTCCCCACTTCTTCTCATATGGCCGAATATGGAGAGTGATATAAACTCAAAAACTTTCACAAGAGTCATGTTAGAAGCTTGGTTTTCATCTCAAAATCACAACATTCAAAGAAAAATTCCATGAATCTTACCTTGTTTGTGCTTCCCTTTTGCCAAATGCCCTAACTCAAGGGTTTCTTATTTTCTTTCTCTACTCAACTCAGGGCAATGAGAGAACAAAGATGAATCACTTTGTTTTTTTTTCACCCAAATTTACTAATATTAATTTAACTCTATTTTATTTATTTTATGCTACCAAATTACTAATTTCTTTTTATTTCTATTATTATTAATTAGCCACAAACAAAGCACAAAATGACAAACTAGGTCATCATTACCATCCACTATCATAAAAGTGGGTAATTTGACATGCAAGTCCCTTATTTTGCATGCATGCCTTTATTAGTCATCACACATCTAGCTAGTTTACTTTCAAAGTTCACAACTAAGTCCCTTTTAAGTGAAATTCAAATTTATAACTCTAAATTGACACACCAAACATGTCATACATGAATTAACACATATTATAGGCATCAAGAACATTAAATATATTTTAGGCCTCGGTTTCGTGGTCCCGAAACCACATTCCGACTAGGGTCGTTTTAAGGCTGTCACACAAGACGTCACTTGCCACCAAGCCACAAGGCATGTAGTGACAAAAATCATGCGCAATAATTTAAAAGGCCTATGTGTCAGTAACTAGATTCTTTTAAGAGCAAAATAAATAGCCCAATACTCATCCCAAGACTTCCATACACAATACGCCACTAGCCACTCCACCATAGGCTCTTTCTGTGTCACACTTTACCCATAAATATTCTTAAAGCCTACATACTAATATTCAGGGTTTTATTCACTTAAAACCAAAATTTTGCCTAAGCCCATGTTTGAACCCAAGACTTCTCCAACACTTCTCAGGGCCCTTAATTCACTGAAACAAGCCTTCATTTACGATAATTCTTGCACACACAAACTTCTACGTGCAGCCTTCTAGCTGCGCCCATGTACAAGGCCCATTCCTACTAAGCCCAAATTCAAGGCGTTATATAGATCCTAACCTGATTAAATTGCAAGTTGCATAAAAACTCTAGCCAAGCTTTGTTCTCTGCATAGTAGATTTGTGTGATTAAACTGTTTCAAACCTAACACATCTCTGTTATCTCGCACGAATGCTAAGAAACCCTTAGTAAATAAGGATCAGTAAAATACATATTTACTAAGTAAAGGATTCTGAAAGGACCTAATGTGGTTTCCAAACTCATGAAAGATCGAGTTGCCATGGAATGTTTTTCTAAATGTTATTAAGTATGATGATAATGAATTGAGTGTAATTAAAGTAATTGTCCTAGTTTATTTATGTTATAATATTGTTGCAGATTGCGTTTAATTTTGCTAAAATCTATTTCATTCATATAGTTTGCATATTTAGGATAATTTGTATTGGGGATCATTGCATTTAGTTTAATATATTTAGTTTTAATCATCACTTCTTAATCATATTGTGTTTTTAAATTTACCAAGTTGTTAATATAATTTTACAATTAAGTGATTTAACACAAATACAATCCCTGCGGAGACGATAACTCGATACTTACTGATTACTTGATAACAACTGTGTACACTTGCACAAACCTAGGCATTAGAATTGTTTATTATTCTGTGGTAGAATTTGTGTACCGAGAACTCCAGAACTTAGACAGAAAATCTTACAAGAGGCACACAGTGGTAGTTTGTCTATTCATCTGGGGAGTAACAAGATTTACAATGATTTGAAACAGTCGTATTGGTGGTCAAGTATGAAACAAGATATTTTTAATTTTGTGACCAAATGTTTGATCTGTTAGCAAGTTAAAGCTGAACATCAAGTGCCTTCAGGACTACTATAGCCAGTGATGATACCAGAATGGAAATGGGATAGAGTTACGATGGATTTTATAACAGCCCATTTTTGGCTAAATTAGAATAGTGGTTTTGGAACCACAAAGCTGAGGTTAAAAAATTATTTTATTATTATTTTAAGTGTTTGTGGGATGAAAGCATGAATGTGTTGAAGTTTCGTGAGGTAATTTTATTGTTTTGATGTCTAATTTGATAAAATGACTAAATCGCATAAGATGCAAAATTGATGTTATCATATATTAAAGTACTTATTGACTATGAAATTGAAATATGAATGTCCTTATGTAGTAATTAGACCATTAGAATAGTAAGTGGACAATGATGGACATGGGTTGATAATTTTCATGTTTTATAACAAAGGTTAAAAAGGTAAATTTGTTATTAAGTTAAAATATCATAAACAAAATATGTCCATCTTCCTTATTTTTCTTCATCTTCAACTGAAATCACTAAGGAAGCCATAGGTAGGGTTCAGCTAAGCTACTTTCTATGCATGTAAGTTGATTTTTTTCCATTTTTGATGATTTTTATGTTTTTGTGATTGTTGCAACTAGTTCTAGATAGCTCAAGGACTATTTTGCAAAGCTGTTAAATATTTTGAAAGTTTTCATTGATGAATGTTGATGTGTTTTGATGTTATATGATGAAATATGAAACGTTGTTGTTAGATTTATAAGTTTTGTTAAGTGATTTCTAGTGAAAATGTAAAATAGTGACTAATTTGTGAAAAGGAGAAAATGTGTGGTTAAAATGTGAAATAAATGAGAAATATGGGCTACTAGGGACCTAATTGCAATTCGAAAAGCATGGGTAGGGGCTTAATTGTATGAATTTATGATTTTGTAAAATTAGGACTAAAGTGTAAAAATGTGAAAGTTTGGGGCAAATGTGTAAAATAGCCCTAATGTGTATTTTGGACTGAATTGAATAAATAGAGAAATAAATAAGATTTTTGATTTCATATAGATCAAGAAAAGAGGAATTCGGACTTAGATTAGGGAAAAGTAAAGTTATTGAATAGTCGGTCTATTTCGTCAATTACATATTCGAGGTAAGTTCGTATGCTAATAAATGTTATTGAATTATGTTATAATTTGTTATTATTGAATTGAATTGTGAAGCTGGTTTAATATGTGTTATGAGACATGATCGACAGAGATACTACAGCTAAAAGTCCCGTACAAACCTTAGGAATAATATGGGATACAACTGTCATGACATTAGGGTTATTGAGATTACGTGTAAGACCATATCTGGGATATGGCATTGGTATGTATATATGTGATTCTCGAGTATCTTTTAGTGATTCCAAATGGTTCAACGGGTATAAATGAGACGAGGATGAAAGTAAGATCGTCTTAAGTGATAAAGGTATGTATGGAACCTATATGAGAATTGATTGGAGGTAAGTTTATGAATTCACACATGATCATGATTTAAACATGAGAAAGGTTTGTGAATTGATATGTGTTATAACATATCATGCTTATTTGATTGAATTGCACTTATTTGTTAAGTTTATTATAATACGAGCTTCCTAAGCTGTAAAGCTTACTTCATTTATTTTCTTCCTGTTTTATAGTGAAATTGAACTAGCTCAGATTTGAGGATCGTCAGAGACTTCATCGCACTATCAGACATCTATTTAGTACTTTTAAGATTACATATGGTATATTGCATGTATAGTCTATGGTCATTTTGGTATGTTTTTGAGATATAAGTTTATAACCGTGAGATTTGGCTTGTATATGAAGTAATGTTTGGTGTGTATATAGCTTTATAAGTTGGTTGAGTTTTGTGCTTGATAATGTGGTTGATGATGGTTAGGTTGCTTAAATGGCTATTTGGTATATGATATATATATTTTCTTGAGATATGCTTGATTGTGGCTTGGTGCATGAATGCCAAATTGGTTGACTATATGAGTAGATTTTGGTGTATGTTCTAAATGTAAATTATGTTTAGTAAAGATTGTGGAAATTATAATAGCCCGAATTAGGGCTAAGTCGGAATAGTGGTTTCGGGACCACGAATCTAAAGTATAAAAATTTATTGTGATTAAGTTTTAAGGTTTATAATGTGATTGAAGGCATGTCTGAAAATATCGTAAAGAAATTTTATCGATAGAGGGTCCAATTTGGCTATTAGGACTAAATTGCAAAAAGTGCAAAATAGGTGTTCTTGAAGCATTGGGTGCTTAATTGAAATGAATTTGTAACTTAGAGGTCCTTATTTAGTAATTAGACCATTATATATCATGATGGACAAAAATGGACATGGAAGGGTAAAATTTTGAAGAAAAGCCTTAAAGGCATTTTGGTCATTTGGTTAATAAAAGAATAAAAAGAGAAAATTAAGTCAAAAATTGTGTCCATCTTCTCCTACCTTGGCCGAAAATCACAAGGGAGACATATTTAGGGTTTCTTCAACTTTCAAGCTTAATAGTAAGTGCATCCTAGCTCCATTTTTAATGCTTTTTTACGTTTTTGAAGTCATCATCACCTTATTTACCTATTTCTACCATTAATTTGAGCTAGGGTTCATGTCAAAAAAATTTACCCATGTGTGACATGCAAGAATTTTGATGTCTAATGGTAGAAAATAAGTGTTTGGTGTTAGATAAACAACATTTACTAGGTGATTTTTGATGAAACTATTAAAAAGGACCTATTTGTAAAATTTGTAAAATGTGTGTAGAAAGTGTGATTAAATGAAAAATATGTTCTGGTATGAGTATGAAAATAGTTTGGCTAGGCTTGGGTAATAAAGAAAATGAGCACATTCCATTTTACAAGCCTAGGGACTAAAGTGTAAATAAGTGAAAGTTAAGGGCAAAAATGTAATTTTACCTTAATGTGATTTTTGGGTCAAATCGAATAATGTGATAATTAAATGAGTTAAATGTGTCATTATAGATTAAGAAAGACGAGGAATTGACCTAGATTGGGGAAAGGGCAAAGTTATGGACTAAATCGTAAAAATTTGCTATTTTTGTATTGAGGTAAGTTTGTATGTAAATAACGCATCATTTTATCATATTTTGATGTTCTAATGTTTTATAAATGTGTGAATGATGATATGTGACATAATCAACAAAGTTTTGATAAGTAATAACTGTGAAAGTGATTTCCCGGTTGAACCTTAGGAACAAAATAGGATACAAGTGACATGTCACTAGGACCTTAAGTGTGTTTATGTGATTATGTGATGTCTGGGTGCTGGCCTTGTACGACTACCAGTGGCTAGGTAATCCTGCATGTGTTGCGGATACCTATCAGCTTGTTTGAGCAGTACTAAATAGCTACGTCCGACCATTAACTTGTGTGAGCAAACCCGTAACTAGCTCGAGAATGAGCGTATATGTGAAATGTGATAAGTGGTAGCTTTGGCTACATATATGTGGCACTATTGTGCAAGTTTTTTGAGTATCCATTAGTATTTCGATGTGTTCAACGGGAATAACAAAAGATATGAAAATATGTGTGTTTGTATGATGATGTGGTATAGGTGTGCACGAGAAATTCGTAAGTATAAACATTATAACTAATGATATCATGGTAAATTATGCTAGAGTGAGCTTAACATATTTGAGTTCAAAGGTAAATGTATTAACTCTCCTTATGTGAATTTGCATGGTTAAGATGATATTTAATTGTATATAAACATACTAAGCTATTTATGTAACACCCCTTACTCGGGTTCGTCGCTAGAACTGAGTACGAGGCATTACCAGGCGATAACACAACCAATTGTGTACAATTGAACCATAAAATTTCATTCCAATTTAAAACTATTCATAAAATATTGTACCATCCTTAAAATGGGCCTATGGGGCCCAGAACATGGTTTTGGAGTAGTTCGGGACAAAACTGAAAACTTAGAAAAATTTTGGAAATTTTGGAAATTTTGGCCAAGTACAGGGCACACGCCCGTGTGGAACAGGGACATGCCCGTATGGGCAGGCCCTGTGATCACACACGCCCATGTCCCCATCCCATGCGGAATTTATTTTCAATTCAAACCTATTGGGGTTTTCACATGGCCGAGTACACGCCGTGGCCCATTCTTGTGTCCTTCACACGGCCGAGCACACGCCCGTGTGGAAACTTGGGGGTATTCTGTTTATGACGTCATCACGAAAACTTCGTCACACGGGCAAGCCACATGCCCGTGGGCTAGGTCGTGTCTATCACACGGTTGAGACACACAGCAATGTCTCCACCCGTGTGTTTACTACTGGGTAATTAATTTTTATGCATACAAGTGCAGAGTACACAGACCTATTCACATGCTTATAGGGTTGGTCATATGTCGCACACGGCCTAGACACACGCCCGTATGTCTACCCCATGTACAATTATAGGCTATTTTCCAAGCCCATTGCCACCCTAAAAATACATGCTAACTCATTCCACTTTTTACCAATACACAAGAAGACATGAAAACATATCCAAACAACCACATTTCGATCATCCATGCAACACATTATTCCCAACCATTCACAAGCACAACAATTGTCCATGAATTTCCTCATAAAGATATATGTATAGAAACTAACATCATTATTTACCATATCTCATGGCTTTAGTTACAAAACACTTATCAAAAGACTTGTACCCATATGGTAGCCAACTCACATTAACACTTACAACACCACTAAGTCCCTATACATGCCATAGTTCAAAAGGGTTTATTTTACTATACCAAAAGTAAGATGTTGATAGTGTGGGTGATCCTCCGACACGTCTCGATCCCCGAGCTGGCTTGACTACACTATAAGACAAGGAAAAAGAAAAGGAGTAAGCTTTTGAAAAGCTTAGTAAATCTCTATGCAAATAAATGACATTACAACATATTTTCAAATTAAGCTCATGATAACTAAAATTTGAGTTCTTATCAATCTCACTTACTCCTGTAACCTTACCAAATCTTCATATACCTCATGAAATCTTGCTTATCCATGTATATACTCACAACCTCCTTGCTGTTATATACCAATGCTCACACTTACATATATTTGCATACATCCCTGCATCTATATATTACATTCCACTTAAGACATCTTTTAGAAATATTCCATATTTACCCTTTGGTCTATCAATCGATATTCGGTGGTTTCAGCACAAAGCTCCACCTTAATAAAATGATTCTCTTTAGTCGTGGTAACAACACTTAGCTCCACTCTTCTAAAACAATGCAATGTATTTTTATCGTAGTAACATCACATAGCTCTACAATGTTAACATAATGCATTATATTCTTGGTCACAGCACATAGCTCCACAATATTTTGACGCTTGCATCTACGAGTGGTTTCAGCACATAGCTCCACCCTTTCATGTAATTTTTCATATCCGAATAATTTTCCTCGTAAATTTTCTTATTTAATCTCACCACCTTTCCACAATTCACAATTTGTAATATAGGACCATTTAATACTCAATTTTCACCCCACATGATAAAATAAACGTTCTAACATAACTAATCAAAGTTTATTTACATATAAACTTACCTTGATTACAAAATGAGTCTGATTTGCGATTTAGTCCAAAACCTTGCCTTTGTCCCGATCAAGGTCGATTCCTCATTCTTCTGGATCTATAATAACATTTTCAACTCATTTCATACACACATTAATCAATTTAGTCCAAAATCATCCTATGACGATTTTTACAATTTAGCCCCAAACTTCCTCAATTTTACACTTTAGTCCTTGGCTCGTAGATCGAAATGTATCTATTGTCTTGGCTACCAAAGCCTAGCCAAACCTTAGTAGTGCTCATAACAGCCCATATTTCTCATCAATTTATACTTTTGCTACCTATTTTACTATCTTTACAAGTTAGTCCCTATTAGGGATTTTCATGAAAAATCACCTAGAAAAAGGTGTTTACTACACTTTAAACCTTCATATCCTACCACTAGGCATCAAAATACTTGCTTGTCATGCATGGATATATTTTTTAACATAAACCCTAGCTTAAATTAGTGGTAGAAATATCTAGATTAAGCTACGAGGATTTCAAAAATACGAAGAATATTAAAAATGGGGCTCGAAATCACTTACTTTGAGCTTGAAGCTGTCAAAACCCTAGCTATGGAGACTCTTCATATTCGGCCAAAGGGAGAAGATTATGGAAACATTTTGGCATTATTTTCCCTTTTTATTTCTTTTATTAACTAATGACCAAAATGCCCTTCATTAAAAACCTTTGATATTCCATCCTTCCTTGGGCATTTGTCCAAATTAAGTTAAAATGGTTTAATTACCATATAAGGACTTCTAATTTAGAAACCTATTTCAATCAAGTACCTTTATGGATTAAAACCCATATTTATCAACTATTGTAATTTAGTCCAACCTACCAAATTGGACATGCAAACATTAAAATTCATGCACCAAAACTTCACATAATTATTCAAACACAAAACAAACATCAAAACTCAGTCAGAATAATACTTTAGACCTCAGATTCATGGTTTTGAAACCACTATTCCATTTAGCCCCTAATTCGGGCTGTTACAATTCAGCTTACTCCCTTCTTTCCTTTCCTTTATTTTATAGTGTCACCAAGCTAGCTCAAGACGAGACTTGTTGGAGGCTCGCATCACACTATCAGAATTGTTATTTTCGTTATTTGATATTTGTGATCTTTTTGTAAGTATGGCATGTATAGGGACTTGGTCATTTTATTATGAGTCATATTTGATTTCGCCAAAAATGTTGGCCTAAGTTAGCTGAAAGTCCATTTTGTATATGGCCATTTGAAATTGGCAAAGGTGGGTTATTAGTATAATCAATTAAAGATGTCTTTCATGAATGTGGTTGAATGCATGAGTGAGTTGATATTTGTGTAATGTCCATGCAAGGGAATTGTGGTATGTGAATGATGAGTGGATGCCTTGATTGTAACACCCCTTACCTGAGACTGTCGTTGGAGTCAAGCACGAGGCGTTACTGAACTTACCTTACTAATTCGGGGAATAAAAATTTGCTTTTTAAAATTAATTCATTCACATTCATCCAATATCCAAAAAAAGGGCACTTGAGACCCTAAAACGTGCAATTGAAACGGTTCGGGACCAAACTGGAAACACTAAAAATTTTCTGATTACTTACACAATTTAAAACAATTTATTTCACTATTCATGGTAAGACTGTCCACCAGCGCAACGGTCACTAAATTAATTATAACTTGAGTTACGAAACTCAAAATTTAAATCCATAATTTTTCCCTGAAACTAGACTCATATATCTTCTTACCATAATTTTTCCAGAATTCTTTTTATGGCCAATTAGTACAGTTTATTAGTTAAAGGTTCCCCTATTTCACAATCCTACTATTCTGACCTCTCCTTACTAAAAATCAATTCTCTCTTAGTACAGTTTCATATTGTGATTACACAATCTCTAATGAAAATAGACTCACTAAGGAGTTTATACTTATAAATTATGAATCATAATTCTTTTTATAGAATTTTTAGTGAATTTTTAAAAATTAGAACAGGGGATCACGAAATCCCTCTGAACCAGTCTCACAAGAATTTAAATTCTCACAATACAGACTTCCTTTGCTTGGCCTGTTTCTTTCCTATGAAAATAGACTCAATAAGCTTTAACTCTGTATCTCATTCACCATTTAATTAATTCCTACAATTTTTAGTGATTTGTCACATTCACGTCACTACTGCTGTTACAGATCTGTTTTATGGCCAACTTTTTCCTCCATCATTTCTTTACATAAACTAACATTTAAGCACACATAACACCCATACATGTTCTTACTTAGCCATTTCAATAGCTAACCATCATCAAGTATTCACATACCATTCTTTAGTCATACCGTAAGGACATACACACCATAATGACCAAGTCGCTATACATGCCATAACCCAAAACATTTCAAACAACAAAATACCGAGATCGCCTTTGATAGTGTGAAACGAGCTCCGACGTCCTTTTGGTTCCCAAATAGGCTTGGCTACACTATAAAAGAGAAAAAGGAAAAAAAGGAGTAAGCTACAATGCTTAGTAAGTTTACAAGTGAATACATAACAACATTCACCATCAACAACTAAATCTTTATTATACTTCTTCACTTACTCTTTAACTTTACTGCTTATCATTCCTTTACCTGAACCTTCTCATAACATAACCTGTATATTAGCCATTGAACCATTTGGAATACTCAGAATACTTGGGTTTTTCTACCGATAATAGTCTGCCAATGCCATGCTCTAGGCATGGTCTTACATGGGATGTTTCTTGTCCTGCCAAAGCCATATATCTGATATGGACTTACATGGGATGTTCCTCAACTGTCTCAATCTACCAATGCCATATGACTGAGATGGACTTACTTGGGATGTTCCTCAACTATCTCAACCTACCAATGCCATATGCCTAATATGGACTTACATGGGATGTTCCTCAACTGCCTCAACCCGAAATGTCATGACATTCCGTATCCCATACATTCCCAAGGTTCAAACGGGCTTTCTGATACCTTTTCTCTGTTATCTCATGTTTAATTCAACTTGGAATATTGTCATAAAATAAATGAATATATGCTAAAAATTAACAAAAATAATATAAAATATTGAAATATTGCATTTATTTACCGTAAACTTACCTCGGTGCAAAATGCGATCGACTTGGCAACTTAATCTTCTACCTTTTTCTTTCCTCAGTCTATCCCCAAATTTCATTTTTGTTGATCTATAATGAGAAAATTTAGCTTATTTAATACCCACATTTATCAAAATAATCCTTAACTCTAACTTTGGAAAAATTACAATTTTGCCTCTAAAATTTTACATATTTATACTTTTGCCCCAAAGCTCAGAAATTAAACTTTTTCCCTAATTCTTATGTTTTATGATATGCTGATCATTTTCCCTTAATGGCAACATCAAATTCTCACCCTAACATGTACTTATGAACAATAAGTATTTTTACTGATTGTGTCGTTTTACTCGTTTTCACTTAAAATCGAGTAACACACAAGTTGTTTAACATAATTTAGAACTTCATATTCTATCATAAAACATCAAAATAAACACTTTTCACCTATGGGTCTTTTTCCAAATATGAACCCTAGGTTAAATTATTGCTAGAATAAGCTAAATCAAGTTATCGGGACTCCGAAAACATAAAGAACATTAAAAACGGGGCTTGGAATCACTTACTATTGAGCTTGTAAGCTTGAAAGAAACCCTAGCTGTGGAGAACCCTTGAAATTTCGTCCTAATGAAGAAGATGGACATATTTTGCCATCTTTTTCCCTTTTTTAATCCTTTAATTACTAAATGACTAAAATACCCTTCATTAAAAACTTTGGTTATTTCTACCTATGTATGTCCATTTTTGTCCATGAAAAACTAATGGTATAATTACCATTTAAGGACCTCTACTTCAATTATGCTCTTCAATTAAATCCTTTAACATCTAGAACTCATATTTATCAACTTTTGAAATTAAGCCGTAATAGGCAAATTAGTCATGCAATTCATAAAAATTTCTATCAATACTTTAACACATGCATCTAATCACTGGGTAAATCATAAAAATTAATCGGAATAAGCTTTTCTCTCTCAGATTCATGGTTTCACAACCACCATTCCGTTTAGGCCCTATTTTGGGATGTTACATTTCTCCCCCCTTTAGGGATTTTCATCCCCGAAAATCTTACCTGTGAATAGCTTTGGATACTGTTTTCGCATAGCCTCTTCAGGCTCCCATGTAGCCTCGTCTACCCCATGTCTATTCCATAATACTTTCATAAGTGCAATACTTTTGTCCCTTAATTGCTTAACCTCTCGAACTAAAATCTTTACCGGTTCTTCACCATAAGTCATATCTGGCTGAATCTCAACCTCTGTCTCTGAAATCACATGTGACGGATCGGTAACGACATAAGATGAACACATGGAAAACATCATGAATCTTCTCTAACTCTGTTGGCAACGCCAACCGATATGCTAATGGCCCAACTCATTCAGTCACTTCAAACGGTCCAATAAAACGTGGACTTAGTTTGCCTTTCTTGCCAAATCTAAAGACTTTCTTCCACGGGGATACTTTCAAGAACACTTTGTCACCAACTTGATACTCAATCTCTTTTCTTTTCAAATCTGCATAAGACTTCTGTCTATCTGAAGCTACTTTCAAGCAATCTCTAATAACCTTCACTTTCTTTTCAGTTTCTTTAACTAAGTCAACCTCGTAAATCTGATTTTCTTTAAGCTCCGTCCAATACAAAGGTGTGCGACATTTACGTCCATACAAAGCTTTATAAGGTGCCATCTTCAAACTCGACTGATAACAATTATATAGGCAAATCTACCAACGGTAAATATTTTTCCCAACTACCTTGAAATTCTAAGACACAACATCTGAGCATATCCTCAAGTACCTGAATAACTCTCTCTAACTGACCATCGGTCTGAGGATGGAAAGCTGTACTAAAACTCAACTTTGTGCCCAAAGCTTCTTGTAACTTCTTCTAAATTCACGAAGTGAATCTCAGGTCTCTATCTGAAATAATCGATAATGGTACTCCATGTAGTCTAACTATCTCTGAAATATACAACTCGGCCAACTTATCAAGTGAATAATCCATACGATCTGGAATAAAATGAGCCAACTTCATTAGATTATCAATCACAACCCATATTGCATCTTTCTTTCTCGGTGTCAACGGCAATCCTGTCATAAAATCCATAGCAACTCGATCCCATTTCCATTTAGGAACTAACACAGCCTGCAATAAACCTGAAGGGGCCTAATGTTTGGCTTTTACCTACTGACAGATCAAGCATCTAGAAACAAACTCTGAGATATCTCTCTTCATTCCTGCCCACTAATACATTTTCTTCAAATCATTATACATTTTTGTACTACCTAGATGAATAGACAAGGAACTACTATGTGCTTCCTCTAAAATCTTTCGAATAAGCTCATTATTCTTTGGTACACATACTCAATTTCTGAACATCAAACAACCGTCAGAACTAATTTGAAAATCTGACTCTATACCTGACTCACAGTGAGCTCTTTTGGCTTGCAACTCACTGTCATCTTTCTGAACTTCACAAATTTCTTCAAGAAACATTGGTTTAGGTCTTAATTCGACTAAGATAGAACCATCATCAGACAATGATAACTGAGTCTTCATAGCTCGCAAAGCAAATAAAAATTTTCGACTCAATGCATCAGCTACAACATTAGCCTTACCTGGATGATAATCAATAACCAAATCATAGTCCTTAATCAGTTCAAGCCACTTGTGCTACCTCAAATTTAAATCTTTTTATGTCATCAAATATTTCAAACTTTTGTGATCAACAAATATTCGACATTTCTCATCATACAGGTGATGTCTCTAGATTTTTAGCGCAAATACAATGGTAGCTAGTTCTAAATTATGTGTCGGATAATTTTTCTCATGTGGTTTTAGCTATCTCAAGGTATAAGCAATTACCTTTCCTTCGTGCATAAGTACACAGCCTAGTCCATTCAATGACGCATCACTGTAAATCGCAAACTCTTTACCTGGTTTTGGTTGTACTAAGACAAGAGCTTCAGTCAACAATGCCTTTAACTTGTCAAAACTCTGCTGACACTTTTCATTCCATTCAAACTTGACATTCTTCCATAGCAATCTTGTCAATGGGGTAGCTCTCATGAAAAATCCCTCTACAAATTATCTATAATAACCGACGAGACCAAGAAAACTTCTGACCTCTGATACATTCCTGGGAGGCTTCCAATCAACAATGGTTGAAATCTTGCTTGGATCAACTCTAATACCTTCACGTGAGACTATATGTCTAAGAAAACCGACTTCCCGTAACCAAAACTCACTTTTGCTAAACTTGGCATAAAGATGATTATCTCTCAAAGTTTGTAAAACTGTTCTCAAATAATCTGAATGTTCGGTTTCATCATGGGAATAAATCAAGATATCATCAATGAACACAACTACAAATTTATCCAAGTAAGATCTGAAAATTCGATTTATTAAGTCCATGAAAATGGTAGGAGTCTTAGTTAAGCCAAATGGCATCACAATGAACTCATAATGGCCATACCTAGTCCAAAAAGCAGTCTTTGGAACATCTGACTCTTTAACTCACAATTGATAATACCCGGATCTCAAATCTATCTTGGAGAACACAGTAGCTCCCTTCAATTGATCAAACAAATCATTAATTCTAAGCAGTGGATACTTGTTCTTAATAGTTACCTTGTTAAGCTGTCAATAATCTATGCACAATCGCATCGAACCATCTTTCTTTTTCACCAAGAGTACTGGTGCACCCCATGGTGAACAACTAGGTCTTGCAAAGACTTTATCTGTTAATTCCTGCAACTGAACTTTTAATTCTTTCAATTCCATTAGAGCCATTCTATAAGGAGCATTAGAAATAGGTGTTGTACCCGAAACCAGTTCAATACCAAACTCAACTTCTTTGATAGGAGGCAAACCTGGTAGTTCTTCCGGAAACACATCAAGAAACTCACATACCACAGGCATTGATTCAATTTTCAACTTTGGATCTTTAGTATTCAACATAAAAGCAAGATAAGCTTCATATCCTTTCCTTTAACATTTTTGAGCAGACAGAACAGAAATCATGGCAAATGAACTATCTGATTCATATGAATTAACCCGAAGAATTTCACCATTTTCACATTTCAACTCAATGAATTTCTTTCCACAATTCACTATCACGTCATGCGCAGTCAACCAATCCATACCAAGAATCACATCAAACTCATCAAATGGCAATAGCATGAGATCGGCAGAAAACAGTAACCTCTAACCATCAAAGGGCAATTTTTACATACTTTGTCTACTAATACATACTTACCTAATGGATTTGATACTTTAATCACAAATCTTATAGACTCTATGGGCAAGTTCATACGAGATATCAATTTCATGCAAACATAGGAATGGTCGAACCCGGATCAATCAAAGTAATAACATTAAATCATGAAGAGAAAATGCACCCGTAATTACGTCAGGGGAGGATGCCTCTTAACGAGCACGGATAGCATAGGTCCTTGCAGGTGCTCTAACATCAGGTTTCGCTGCTGAATCTCTGGATGCACCTCTACATGCCCTTGTTCCTGAGTTTCTCTGTTGTCTACCTCGTACTGGAACATTCCTGGACCTAGCACTATGTAATTTTTCCTTTTTAACCATTTTTGGATACTCTCACATAAAATGATCTAGAGCACTATACTTGTAACAACCACTCTCATCTGCTCGACACTGGCCAAAATGAAGTCTACCGCACCGTGGACACTCTAGTTTGCCCGGTCAGACATTACTTACACTCGCAATCGAGGTCGTCTGAGCTTTCGAACTCAAATTTCTGTTATCTCTGTTTCTGCTTGAATACCCAACTGAAAAGTTTGATCTACTAGAGAACTCACTAGGCCTCTTGGATGTAGACTGAAACGATCTGCTTATCTGTCTTTTCTTTGTATCTTGTGTCTCAATTCTAGCTTTGCCTTTTTCTTTTTCCTTTTCTTTCAGCAACTCCTCTACCTTACAGGCTCTTTCAAATAAAACAACAAACATTTTTATCTCTAGAACACTAACGGACAGTCGAATATCATTATTGAGCCTATCTTTAAATCTCTTGCACATAATAGCTTCAGTTGACACATACTCTCTGGCATAATTGCTAAGTTTGACAAATTCACGTTCATATTCAGTTACTATCATCTTACCCTGCTTTAGTTCAAGGAATTCCTTTCTTTTCTAATCAATGAACCTCTAACTGATGTACTTCTTACGAAACTCCTACTAAAAGAAATCCCAGGTGACCCTTTCTTTCGGTACTACTTATATAAGTGTCTTCCACCAATGGTAAGTTGAATCTCATAAAAGTGATACAACACACTTCATGCACTCTTCAGGTGTGCAGGATAACTCATCAAAAACTCTGATAGTATTCTCAAGCCAGAATTCAACTCTCTCTGCATCGTCATCTTTAGTAGCCTGAAACTCTTTGGCCCCTTATTTTCTAATCTTATCTACTGGTGGCTTTTCTCTTCTGATTGTATCTGTAACTGGGGAAGCTACATCGGTACTCTGAGGATCATGAGGGGCGGAGGTCTAATAGCTGGATTCGTACAAACAAACTCGACAAACCATTCGTTCAAAGCTTAGAAGAAGGCTTCTAAGTCCCTCCTCCCTGACTTACTATAACGGGCCTTTCACTACTATCTGGTGGCACCATCCCTTCTGTGGGAGCGGGCGCATTACTTTCTACATCATCTGCACCAACTCGTTTGGGATCCATAACTATAAAAGAAAAGCATTTTAAAATCGTCAGGAGTCGTCACACTATCAAAACATAAGTATGGCATGTATAGCTAGACTCTTACTCATACTGAATATTCTAAGAATCGACTAAACTCTGGCTTTGATACCAATAAATGTAACCCCCTTACCCGAGATCGTCGCTGAAGTCGAGCACGAGGCGTTACTAAACTTACCTTACTAATTCGGGGCAAAAAAATTTGCTTTTTAAAATTAATTATTCACATTCATCCAATATCGATAAAAAGGGCCCTCAATACCCTAAAACATGCAATTGAAATGGTTCAGGGCCAAACTGGGAACATTAAAAGTTTTCCGATTACTTACACAATTTAAAACAATTTATTTCACTATTCATGGTAAGACTGTCCACCTGCGCAATGGTCACTAAATTGATTATAACTTTAGTTAAGAAACTAAAAATTTAAATCCGTAATTTTTCTCTGAAACTAGACTCATATATCTTCTTACCATCATTTTTCCAAAATTTTTGGCGTGGCCAATTAGTACAGTTTATTAGTTAAATGTTCCCCTATTTCACAATCCTACTGTTCTGACCTCTCCTTACTAAAAATCAATTATCTCTATGTACAATTTTCATATTGTGATTTTGCTTGTCTCTAATGAAAATAGACTCACTAAGGAGTTTATACATATAAATTATGAATCATAATTCTTTTTATAGAATTTTTAGTGAATTTTTATATATCAAAATAGGGGATCACGAAATCCCTCTAAACCAGTCTCACAAGAATTTAAATATCTCACAATACAGACTTCCTTTGCTTGCCCTGTTTCTTTCCTATGAAGATAGACCCAATAAGCTTTAATTTTATTTTTCATTCATCATTTAATTCTATTCCTAAAATTTTTAGTGATTTTTCACATTCATGTCACTGCTGTTGTTATAGATCTGTTTCATGTCCAACTTTTTCCTCCTTCATCATTTCTTTACATAAACTAACATTTAAGCATACATAACACCCATACATGTTCTTACTTAGCCATTTCAATAGCTAACCATCATCAAGCATTCACATACCATTCTTTAGTCATACCATAAGGACATACACACCATAATGACCAAGTCCCTATACATGCCATAACCCAAAACATTTCAAACGACAAAATATCGAGATCGCCTTTAATAGTATGAAACAAGCTCCAACGTCCTTTTGGTTCCCGAATAGGCTTGGCTACACTATAAAAGAGAAAAAGGAAAAGAAAGGAGTAATCTACAATGCTTAGTAAGTTTACAAGTAAATAAATAACAACATTCACCATCAACAACTAAATCTTTATTATACTTCTTCACTTACTCTTTAACTTTCCTATTTATCATTCTTTTACATGAACCTTCTCGTAACATAAACTATATATTAGCCCATTGAACCGTTTGGAATACTCAGGATACTTGGGTTTTTTTTCCTGATAATACCCTGCCAATGCCATGCTCTAGGCCCAAATTTCCTCAGTCTTAATCTTCTACCTTTTTCTTTCCTCGGTCTTTCCCTAAATTTCATTCTTCTTGATCTATAACTAGCAAATTTAGCTTATGTAATACCCACATTTATCAAAATAATCCTTGACTCTAACTTTGGAAAAATTACAATTTTCCCCTAAACTTTTGCATATTTACACTTTTGCCCCAAAGCTCAAAAATTAAACTTTTTCCCTAATTCTTATGTTTTATGACATGCTGATCATTTTCCCTTAATGGCAACATCAAATTCTCACTATAACATGTACTTATGAACAATAGGTATTTTTACAGATTTTGTCATTTTGCTCGTTTTCACTTAAAACTGAGTAACACACAAGTTGTTTAACATAATTTAAAACCTCATATTCTATCATAAAACATCAAAATAAACACTTTTCACATATGGGTATTTTTCCAAATATGAACCCTAGGTTAAATTATTGCTAGAATAAGCTAAATCAAGTTATCAGGACTCTAAAAACGTAAAGAACATTAAAAACGGGGCTTGGAATCACTTACTGTGGAGCTTGGAAGCTTGAAACAAACCCTAGCTATGGAGAACCCTTGAAATTTCGTCCTAATGAAGAAGATGGACATATTTTGCCATCTTTTTCCCTTTTTTAATCTTTTAATTACCAATTGACTAAAATACCCTTCATTAAAAACTTTGGTTATTTCTACCTATGTACGTCCATTTTTTTCCATGAAAACCTAATGGTATAATTACCATTTAAGGACCTCTACTTCAATTATGCTCTTCAATTAATTCCTTTAACATGTAGAACTCATATTTATCAACTTTTGCAATTAAGCCCTAATAGGCAAATTAGTCATGCAATTCATAAAAATTTCTATCAATACTTTAACACATGCATCTAATCACTCGATAAATCACAAAAATTAATCAAAATAAACTTTTCTATATCGGATTTGTGGTTTCACAACCACCACGTTTAGGCCCTATTTCGGGATGTTACATTGATTGTGAAAGTTTGGTTGCTCAATTGTGTTATGATAAGTGTTGTTGAATGGTCATATGTGCTATTTTATTTTAGGGTGGCAAGTGGCTTGGAAATAGACTATATTTTGTTCGCACGGGTAGGTACATGGGCGTGTGTCTAGACCGTGTGTGTGACACACGGTCAGTCCCATGGGCGTGTTGATAGGCTTTGTGTCCCCCTTCACCCTAATCAGGCAAAATAGAATGCCTAATAGTAAACACACGGGCAGAGACACGACCGTGTGTCTTGATCGTGTAAAGGACGCGGCCTCAGGACATGGGCGTGTGCCCAAACCATGTAAGTCTGCACCTTAAATGTGAAAATTAAATTCACCACACGGCCTAGCACACGGGCGTGTGACTTGACCGTGTGACCCTCAATTGTTGATGATGTCATAAACAGGGAGTTGCACGGGTTGAGGACACGGGGGTGTCCCAAGCCACACGGGCGTGTGTGACCACACGGGCGTGTGACTCTCTAAACATGAAAATTTTTTAAGTTTTATAAAACTTTCTAAAGTTCTCGATTTAGTCCCAAAACATTTCCAAAGCATGTTTTGGGCCTCGTAGACCCATAATAGGGGCGCTACGTGTATGTATGAAAAGTTTTGAATTTGACACAAATTTTATGACTCAGTGTGGTATGTTTACATGTGTTTAAGTCCAGTAATGCCTCGAAACCTATCCCGATGTCGGACGCGGTAAGGTGTGTTATATTAAGTGGTATTAGAGCTATGATTTAGTCAATTCTTGGACTAACCTAGCGTGTGTGCGAGTCTATATAGCTTATGATAGTGTGACAACTCGTGACAACTTAAATTGTGTATTCATATAGGAAATCGATCCCGATCGAACTGTAGTTGATGACGTTGAAAATAATGCGCCGTCTCTCACCCAAGGGACCATGCCGCCCGATAGTAGGTATGTGACAACTAGTCACAAATGAGAGGCTCAGGAAGCCTTTCTCCATTGATGGATGAGTGGTATACGGATTTTATTCAGGCGGATCCAAATGCTCAACCTCCCCCACCCCCTCCTATTCCTTAACTAGTTCTCATAGCCTTTCAAGCTGTGGAAATGGTAAGACTGAGTAAGCCTCCTATTGATAAGATTCTGAAGTACAGGGCTAAAGAATTCAGGGCTAATATAGATAATGACCCCGAGAGGGCAGAGTTCTGGCTAGAGAACACATCAAGGTGTTGGATGATCTTTCATGTACACCCAAAGAATGTTTAAAATGTGCTATATCTTTGTTGAGGGATACGGCACATCACTAGTGGAAGACACTAGTATCTGTGGTTCTGAGAGAGGGTCACATGAGATTTCTTCCAAGAATAATTTCGAGAGAAATATATAAGTCAGTGGTTCATCGATCAAAAACATAAGGAGTTTTTGGAATTGAAGTAAGGCCTTATAACCGTATTTGAATACGAGCGAGAGTTCATCAGACTTAGTAAGTACGCTCGGGAATGTGTGTCTACAGAAGCTATTATGTGTAAAACGTTTTAGGATGGATTGAATGAAAATATTAGAACGTTTAATTGAATTTTGGAACTGAAAGAATTTGTTGTGCTAGTAGAACAAGCTTGCAAAGAAGAAGAGTTGAGCAAGGAAAAGAGAAAAGCTGAGCTCGATGCTAGTGATTCGAGGAAGAGACAAATGTGTAAGTCCTTTCAGTCCTTGTCGAAGAAACTGAGGGATATGCACGCTCATTCGAATGTTTCTGTCAGGAATCCTAGCCGAGATCGTGGGAAGTAATATTCGGGTCCTAAGGCCCGAACTACATCCAAGCAAGTGTTGGGAATGTGAGATCTAATCGGCCTGAATGCCAACATTGTGGTAGGTGACATTCTGGTGAATGTTGGATGATCAACTGGTCTTGTTTTAAATGTGGCTCCAAAGGCCATTTCACTAAAGATTGTCCTGAGATAATTGAAAAAGATAATTCCCAGAATGTTAAATCGAGTAACATTACTGTTAGAGGGAGGCCAGTGAAAAATGCGAGAGATAGGCCAGTAGCAAAGTTGTATCCAAAGATTCAGCTATGAGATCGAAAGTTAAAGCACCTGCGAGAACTTATACAATGTTGGAACACCGGTACCCCCAAGGCGCAGTGAAAAAAAATCTGGTGATTCAAATCATGTATTCATGTGCGAGGAACGAATCGGGGTGAAAAATGGTTTCGAAATTACCAAAACTTCAATCTGAGTAGACAGTGACGCCTCGGTAATGAGAATACTATTTTGCTATCGAATCCAAGTCGCAATCTTTATGATCCCGACCTCTACGTAATCCACCCAGTTGACGATGAGCGAAAGAAATCCCAAAAACTATTTTTGGAGATTTCTTTGCTTGAAGGCTGCTAGACCTCACAAGTAAAGCTTCGGGGTTTTTATATATATCTTTTAGGGTTTTCCTCCTTTTCCTATATATTCCTCCCCTTTTAATTGGTATATATATAATGAATCTTAATTCATATTTATTTTTTTATCCGAACATAATAAACATAATTAAAATAAAAATATATAATAATGTTTTAACAAAAATTATAATTACATTAATTATAACAAGGATTTCGGTAAACTATATTTATTTAAATTTATATACGAACCAAATTCATATATTAATAAAATTATGTTCTCATTATGTGTACAACATCCTTGTACATATAATATGTTCGATATTTGATTGCCCAATTAAATTAATTTTATAATTAATTTAAATCATGTGACAACCAAACACAATACCAACTATGTTCTATTCCATTCATTTCAACCATAGGGTGTGACCTTGTAGGTTCTTGTAACATTAGCAGTAATACTAGAACGATTCTAATTTTACAAACAATGAGTGGCATCTAGCAATGCATCATTCCTCCCTAAGTTACAAGAAGTCATGATTCGACATAACCTTTTGTGATTAACCTTTCATGCATTAATCCTTAAGTCCTTTATCTCTGGAATGGACACAAGTCATGGAATAGTCACACTTGCATAGTCCATCCCATGTTTCTTGATACCTTGAGTAAACTATGATACACAAATAAGTATGACATCTCATATCAACTTATTTGAGCATGGCCATGCATTTCTAGTCTCACTCAATCAAGTGGCCTGAGATATTACTCCCATTATGTAAGAGGGACTTATCCTATATTGATCAACCATATCCCTCTACATAAATTATGGTATATCCAACACCAGCCTTTATAGAACAACTAGTTACGGTGTTCGTTTGACTATATCAAAATATACAACTCACGAAGTTGGGATAATGATGATCTCAAGTTTGAGGATCATATACATATTAATCATTATGAGTAATGTTGTGACAATTACATAATAATCCAAGAAACATACTCATAGCGGGTTAGTCCAATATGTTGTTCTCTAACACACATATTCTGTAACACCCCAAACCTGGCCCATACGTTACGGCCAAGTCTGGTGTGTCACATTGAAGTGTTTTTTGAAAACCATGTTTTCATTGAAAACCCTTCGTAATGTTTAGAAACTTTTATAGGAAAATTTACATAAAACCTTAGCTTTATCAAAACGTGATACATTGTAATAATCAAAACATTGTAAACAACCTTATTAAATCTTATGGGAAATTTTGAAAACTCGTAAACATCTGTACTTGCAGAAAACATGTTATTTTAAAAACAGTTTAGGTTATCAGAAAATCAGATCCTCTTGTTATGGCTTAAAGTGAATGGATACTATGCACTAGGTAGGATTCAAGAGAAGAGGAGGTGAGTCATTTAGACTGCTTAAGTACCAAGCTCTTCTTGGATCCACTCGTAGACATGCACACTACCATTGCCACACTTTAACTATTTGAAATATTTATCTACAAGATCATTTAAAATTGCAGAAGCTTTGCTTGGTTATCGTGTTATTTTGAAAATAAGTAACTTTTATAAAAACCACGTCTTAAAATCATTTATTTTCAACTCGATTTAAATAATATCCTACGTAAGCTAAAACCAATTTAAATAAGTAAAGAAAAAACCCAAAATAAAAGTAATTAAAGAGGCCCTTTTTACAACCCAAAACCAGAAATAAATAATTAAATCTAAATTCAAATAGGTAACTTAATTAGAAATCCAATAGTCCAGTCCATGTGGCCACTCTGAATCCCTCCCAGCTCCAAGTCCACCAATCTAAGGCTCACCTGCAAGGATGGAAGGAAAAAGGGGTGAGTTTGGAAAACTCAGTGTGTACAGGAGCCCATCCAAAGCCCAAGTCAACTCAAGCCCATTGGGCCTAAGCCCTAACAGTAACATCAAATACTGGGCTGAAGCCTATACAGATAATAGATACTGGGCCAAAGCCCTATGACAGATAATGGGCTGAAGCCCTATTCAGATAACAGTTTGGCCCATAGGCCCATAACAATACAGAACAGTAAACAGTATGCATGCAACCCAATTGGGGAGACTACTCAACCCACCAACTGCTACACACCACCCGTACCAGCCAACACACCATGTGGGGAGACTACTCGACCCACTCATCCGCTACACACCACAGAACTTGCAGCGAGGCTGCCAGATATTGTGACAGAGTCACCAGATATAGATATTGTGGCAAGGCCACCAGAACAGATATATGTGGCAAGGCCACCAGAACAGATATATGTGGCAAGGCCACCAGAACAGATATATATGTGGCGAGGCCACCAGATTGCAGCGAGGCTGCCAGAACGCTTCCTCCATCATAAACCCAAACCCCATGCAGCAGGCATACATGCTATGACATATAACATACAGAATCACATGCATCAGATATATACATATGTTATGAGATATGACATGCAGAAACAGAAAATCATACATTTCATACAGAATTTACCCTAGGGGTATAAAAGTCATTTTACAATTAGGGGTAAAATGGTAATTTTCCATACTTAGGGGTATTTTAGTACTTGTTCCAATATTACGAGTTTTATGCATGTTACAGTCACATATAAGCTTTAGTTCCATCTTAGCAGTCAATTTAACAGATTTTAACAATTTCAGTCACTGGGCCCTAAAACTCCTAACGGGCCCTACAGTGTCTATTTAGCAAATTAAGCCCATTCAGCCCAAATTTCCTATCTAGCTACAAGTTTTAGCAGTTCCGATACTACAATCTAACAGAACACATTTATTTCCTATTTTCTTACCGAGGTGCGCGAAATTACACACTCAACTAACTTACCACTTATGATTACAGATCTCAGGATTTCCAATCATCTTGTGAGCATTCGCACACTCACAAGCCCACATAATACCAACTTTTCGGTTACTTGGCCTTTGTCGAATTAGACTAAAGAAGGGTTCGATACACACCTGATTACGACGAACGATGATGATATCTGCTCCAACTCAATCCTATATTCGATTACTAAAACATTAGACCACGAATCAATGATAACTAAATTTAACATAATCTTACCATATTCGGGCATCCATGAACAAGGCCCTAAATCCTTACCTTTGCTGAAGTTGATATCCAAATCTGGATCCAAACGCTCCACTGATCCAAGCCCTTAGTCAGCAGCCTTTAACCCTTACAAGCACAGAGTAAAATAATTGGTAATAGCCCCTTAAAGCCTTAGGCACTATTTCGACAGCCTCCCTAAACACATAGGGATTCTAACTTTTCCAAACCCCAAAAATAAGAATAGATCACAGTCAAGTCATTCATATCACCAACTTATATCCACGGTAAAACTAGCCCAATCATCACACAAGTTAGTCATTTACCCACGAAGGGCAAAACAGTCATTTAACACCTAGGGGCAAAATGGTAATTTTACCCCACAGGGGTATCTCGGTAATTCTACCCTACAGGGATATTTCAGTAATTCTACCCTAAAGGGGTATTTCAGCAATTCTACCCTAAAGGGTCATTTCAGTAATTTCACAAATCAAGGGTAAAATAGTAATTTTACAGATCAAGGGTAAAACGATAATTTTACAAATCATGGGTAAAATGGTAATTTTACAAATCAGGGGTAAAATAGTAATTTTACAAATCAGGGGTAAAATGGTAATTTTACAAATCCAGGGTAAAATGGTAATTTTACAAATCAGGGGTAAAATGGTAATTTTACAAGTTGAAGGTATTTCAGTAATTCGGTAAACTAAAGCATTCTAAACAGAGATAACAATGCAAATGGGCCTAGGGCCCATTCTTGGCCCAAATAGGCCCACACGCTCGTGTGGCCCTTTTAGCCCAAATTTAGCTACAGATATGCGATTCACCTAGTCTAGTCCAATATTTACTATACAATTAAACAACTTGTCCAAATGGCCCCGTAGGCCCATTGGGCCCACATGGCCCCTTGGCCCATCGCAGCCCGAAGTAGCCGTCCTACCGCTAGAGTAGTGAGAAATACACACCTGATAGGAGACTGAAGTTAATCCACGCTCCAAACACTCTTAGCCGATGACCAACCCAAACGGGCATGCCATAAAGCGAAAGGGATCAGCCAAGAAGGCTGTACCTACTCTCCTCCTGGTTTGCTCTCTTTAAAGCTAACTCCTCACCTGCTCTCATGTTAACTTTCCGATGTGGGATTCTCCATCAATCCCCCTAAAATTAAAGCATTAGCAAAATAATCAACCTTTGCGTGCAACGAGATTCGAACCAAGGTCCTCTCAGTAACCCTGTCATGCCATCACCACTCGGACACAAGCTCATTTGTGTCATAAGTCCAACACATTTAACTTTAAAGCTCACCTACTTGCTTCCAGATTTATTTAAAAGAAAAACCAAAATAAATTGCAAGAGCCAAGACTTGAACCTTGGACCCTTTGCTTCCTTGTCCCCTAAGCGGTGCTATTTTGCCACTACACCACATTCCTTTTTTGTGTCTTATTACACACATAATTCCTTACAACTCCTCTTTTCCAAGTCCTCTATTCCTTAAGTCCAAAAATCCAAGAATTCTCTGGGTTTTTAACCAACACTTGGGCCTTCCATAGGCCCAATAACACACTCCAAACACGAATTACACATCCATATATCAAAATTTCAACATTACACCAAATATCACAAAAATTCCGGAATCCCAGAAATTAGCCCAAGACTTTTCCCCACACTATGAATCCTTCGCAGTTCACTAAAATACCACATTAACCCATTAATAATAACCTTCCATAACAGAATTCAACACATCAATAATTTTATTTCGAACTATCTCACACCCACACCCAGGCCCAAGGCCCAATACTTCTAGGCCCAAATTCAGGGTGTTACATATTCATGCATTGATGCTGACACTTCATATCAATGACAACTCTTTATCATCAATCAACTACAAGTTAGTCTTAATGCATTATTATTATTCTAGCCAACAATAATACTTGACTAAGGATCTTTTAAGAATAATCATATTATTCTCAGAACATTATTAGAAAATAGTTTATTTATACACATAGAAAAGAAACTGAAATAATAATGGCAACGCCTTATATTAATAAACATGGTAAATCAAGTATGTTATTACAACCATCTCATGATTGATCTTTGGGATGCTCTTACATGCAATCCGTGCTCGAGAGGATGCATCATCCCTGATGTGATTACGAGTACATTTTCTCTTTATGGTACTAATATATTTGCACTAATCGATCCTGGATCGATGCATTCTTATATTTTCATGAATTTGCTATCTAGTATGAAATTACCTGTTGAGTCTACTAAGTTTGTGACTAAAGTGTCAAACCCTTTAGGCAAGTGTGTGTTAGTGGATATAGTTTGCAAGAATTGTCCATTGATGATTTGAGGTCACTGTTTTCTAGCTGACTTAATGCTGTTGCCATTTGATGAGTTTGATGCTATTTTGGGTATGGATTGGTTGACATTGCATGATGCCAAGGTAAATTGTTGGCAGAAAATTATTGAATTAAAATATGAAAATAGTGAGGTTCTTTGGGTTGAAACAGATAAATCAAGTGAGCTAACCATTATGATTTCGTCTATGTCTGCTCAGAGGTATATAAGAAAAGGTTGTGAAGCATTTTTGCGTATGTATTGAACACCAAAGTGTCTGAATTAAAGATTGAATCAATGCCAGTAGTTTGTGAGTATCCAGATGTATTTCCAGAAGAGTTGCCTAGTTTGCCTCTCATCATGGAAATTGAGTTTGATATTGATTTGGTATCGGGAAATGCTCCGATATCAATTGCTCCATATAGCATGGCTCCGACCGAATTGAAAGAGCTAAAAGCTCAGTTGCAAGAGTTGACAGATAAGGGATTTGCGAGATCGAGTTTTTCTCCCCAGGGTTCTGTGGTGTTATTCGTTAAGAAGAAAGACGGATCCATGAGAATTTGCATCGACTACCGAAAACTCAACAAGGTGACCATAAAGAAAAAGTATCATTTACTGAGAATCGATGATTTGTTTGACCAGCTGAAAGGAGCGACAGTGTTTTCAAAAATAAATTTGAGATTCGGCTACTACCAATTGAGGGTTAAAGGCTCGAATGTGTCGAAAACCGCATTCAGAACAAGGTGTAGACATGAGTTTCTCGTTATGCCTTTTGGACATACTAATGCTCCGGCTGTATTTATGGATTTAATGAATCGTATTTTCTGACCGTACTTGGATAAATTTGTGGTTGTTTTTATTGATGATATATTGATTTATTCTCGTGATAAGAATGAACATGCTGAACACTAGAGAACGATTTTGCAAACTTTGAGAGATAAGCAATTCTATGCTAAATTTAGTAAAAGTGAATTTTGGCTTAGAGAAGTTGGATTTTTGGGCCACATTGTTTCGAATGATGGTATTAGAGTTGACCTAGGTAAGATTTTGGCTATTGTTGAATGAAAATTATCGAGGAACGTGTCAGAGGTTAGAAGCTTTCTAGGCTTAGCTAGCTATTACAGATGATTTGTTAAATGATTTTCATTAATTGCTTCTACTATGACCAAGTTGCTGAAAAGGATGTTAAGTTTGAATGGACCGATAAGTGTCAACAAAGTTTTAAGAAAGTGAAAGCAATGTTGACTGAGGCACTAGTGTTAGTGCAACCTGAGTCTGGGAAAGAATATGTGATTTATAACGATGCGTCTTTAAATGGTCTTGGATGTGTATTGATGCAAGAAGGCAAAGTGGTATCTTATGCCTCGAGACAATTGAAACTGCACGATAAGAACTATCCGATGCATGACTTGGAATTGGCTGCCATCATTTTTGCTTTGAAAATTTGGCATCATCATTTGTACGGTGAGAAATGACGTACCTTTACCGACCATAAGAGCTTGAAGTACTTGATGTCTCAAAAGGATTTGAATTTACAGCAACGACGGTGGCTCGAACTATTAAAAGACTATGAGTTGGTGATTGACTATCACCTGGGAAAGGCGAACATGGTCACGGATGCTTTAAGCATAAAATCCTTGTTTTCTTTGAGAGCTATGAATTCGAGTTTGACCTTGTCTAGTGATGGTTCAGTCTTGGCTGAGATGAGAGTTAAACCAATGTTTCTTCAGCAAATATGCAAAGCTCAGAAAAGTGATAGTGATTTGCAAGCCAAAAGAGCTCAGTGTGAATCGATGAGTGAGTCAGATCTTTGAATCGGGACCAATGACTGTTTGATGTTCCGAGGCAGAGTTTGTGTTCTAAAAGATGCTGAGTTGAATTAGAAAATTTTGCACGAGGCATATAGTGGTTTCTTATCAATTCATCCAGGTAGTACCAAAATGTACAATGATTTAAAGGATTTGTATTGGTGGCCAGGTATGAAAAAGGATATTTCTGAATTTGTATCAAAGTGTTTGATATGTCAGCAAGTGAAAGCTGAGCATCAAGTGCCCTAGGGTTTACTTCAGCCAGTTATGGTACCCAAGTGGAAATGGGATAGGATTACTATGGATTTCGTAATGGGGTTACATTTGACTCCAAAGAAGAAAGATGCCGTTTGGTTTGTTGTGGATCGATTGACAAAATCGGCTCACTTGATAAGTTAGCGGAGTTGTACAGTGCTAAAATTGTGAGACTTCACGGAGTACCTTTATCGATTATTTCGGATAGAGATCTAAGGTTTACATTGCGGTTTTGGAAAAAGTTGCAAGAAGCTTTAGGCACAAAGTTGAATTTTAGTACCGCTTTTCATCCGCAGACTTACGGACAGTCGGAGAGAGTAATTCAGATACTCGAAGACATGCTCCGATGTTGTATATTGGAATTCCAAGGTAGTTGGGAAAAGTATTTACCGTTGGTAGAGTTTTCCTACAATAATAGTTTTCAATCGAGTTTGAAACTAGCGCTTTATAGGGCCTTGTATGGGCGTAAGTGTCGAAAGCTATTGTCATACACGGGGTTGATTTGGTCAGAGAAACCAAGGAGAAGGTAAAAGTGATTCGTGATTATTTAAAAGTCGCTTCGGATAAGCAAAAGTCATACACGGATTTGAAAGAAAAAGAGATTGAATTTTAGACTGGTGATAAAGTGTTTCTGAAAGTGTCTCAATGGAAAAAGATTTTGAGATTTGGTTGGAAAGGCAAGTTAAGTCCGCATTTTATTAGTCCATATGAGATTACCAAAAGGATATGTAACACCCCAAACCTGGCCCAGATGTTACGGCCAATTCGGTGTGTCACATCAACGATGGATTGGTTATATTCTTTAGTTACTACGATTAAGGTGAGTTTGCAAAAGTGTTGTTAAGTGTTGGAAAGGATAACGAGTTATTTAATTTGTGAAGGTCCTATCCACTACCTGTTTAGAGTTCATTTCATTTAAAGACTATGTTTATCATTAAGTAATCCAATTGATACGTGTGTTATTTTGAAATTGTTGATTAATTTTAAACAAAAACCTGCACAACCTAAATCTATCCATTTTAAGCAAGTTATAAGTAAAAACCCAAATAAAAATACTTAGAAGCAGCCTTATTACAAAATAGAACCCGAAAAGAAAATAATTTTGAATGAAATACTGAAAATAAAATAACTTAAGTAAAATTAACCAAATGCAGTCCACATGGCCACTCCGAATCCCTCCAGCTCCAAGTCCACTAGCTTAGAGCTCACCTGTATAAATGAAAGGGAAGGGATGAGTTTGGAAACTCAGTGTGTAAAGTAAACCCAACCAGAGCCCAAATCAGTTCAAACTTACTGGGCCTAAGCCCTATCAAGTATCAGTATTAATTGGGCCTTAGCCCTATTCAGTATACAGTATTAACTGGGCCTTAGCCCTATTTTGTAATCAGTGCGACCCTTAGGCCCATTGTAGTAACAGAACAGATATTATGCATGTATGTAAAAACCCAGCCCAAATCCAACCCTACACACCACCGATACCAACCCTACACACCATGTGGGGAATAACTTAACCCACCTAGCCCTACACACCACAATCGCAGCATAGCTGCTTAATCAGAGAACGTGGTCGAGCCACTAACAGTAAAACGAGGCAAAACACCTATCAGTAAATGTGGCAATGCCACTTAGCACTTCCTCCATCAAAACCCAGTCCCATGCAACAGTAAAACATGTCATCGCGACAGTGAACAGATAAGATATAGCATGCATTTCAGTCAAATTTTACCCTAGGGGTATAATGGTCGTTTTGCACTTAGGGGTAAAATAGTAATTTTTCACCCTTAAGGGGTATTTCAGTAAATATACCAATTTTTAAGATTTCATGCTTATTGCAGTTGTTAACAGTCCAATTTTCATCTAAGTAACATATCTAGCCCATTTAAGCAGCTTAGAGTTATTGGGCACTAAAACCCCTAATGGGCCCTACGATGTCCATTAACTATTTTGGCCCACAAAGCCCAAATTCCACAATTGTCTTAGTAGTCTTAGCATACAAACTACCAAAACCCACTTACCGCTCGTTTTCACCCATATGGGGCCGTAAGCCCAATGGGCCCAAATTCAGCCCCTCGAGGCCCAAATTTACCGAGGTGCACGAAATTGCGCACAAATCAACCTTACCATTAGCAATTGTAGTTTTTACCGAGTGAATCGGCCCACAAGCGCTCTCACACTCGTAAGCCTACGAAATGCTGGAATTTTGACGTTTCGGCTTTTCAGCTTTTGCCTATCTAGTCTACTAGTGGGTGTTCGTTTACACACCTGATTTGCGATTACTACGACAAGATCTCCCACGCGATTAACTTACAATCGCATGAAACCATACTGTTAATCTAACATCCCACCGAAACTATCATTACCTTCCCCCATATACAATCAACAATCACCCATGAACCACTTGAATACTTACCTTTGCTAAAAACAGTGACTAGATCTAGACCTAGTCGCACCAATGGTCCTAGCCTCTAATGCTCCTCGTTAAATTATCCTTTTCGTGAACTAATACACACAAAACCGAATAAAAATACTAGCTTTAATCCTAACCAAAATTGATAGCCTCCTTAAAGAGTTTAGAGGTTTTCGGCTTTTCTTAGATCCCAAGATAACGAATGAAAAGGGATTTCGATAACTTACCAAAGATTTAATTGCCCAAAATCATTCTCAAATACCTTCTTATTCCAGATCTATTATAGATCTAACCCAAAGTGCCAGTGGCGAATATATCTAAGAGATCTAGAGGTTCAATTCCTGAATCACTATGAATGGAGGTTTCAGCTTTTGGTATAATGAAGAAGAGAAAGATAGAAGTTGTAACGGAAAAGAAAAGATGCTGACAAGGGTTATGGGAGTTGTGAGATTCGGCTAGGTGGATTAAAGAAAGAATGGGGTTTCGGTCAAGAGAGTAAACAGCAACACAGCTTCAATTTTAGCTTTTGTGGAAGTTGACTGAAAGGCTTGAGAAGAAAGTTGAAAAGAAGGAAGTAGATTCGGCTTTAGGTGCAAATAAAAGAGAATGAAGATGAAAGAAGAGAGGAGAGGAAGAGGATGGTAGATTCGGTTTGAAAAGAAGTAAAGAGATGGTAGTTCAGTTCTTTGCACAAGTCGGCACAAAAGGGAATAACAGTTGCGTTTTTGGCTTTTTGGAAGGAGGACAAAAAAAGAGAGCAGAGAACCCTAAGAAACACCACCCTAATTCGGTAAGATAGAAAAGAGGTCAAAACAAACCCAAAAAATCCCACACAAATCATTTGGCACACCCAAAGCTTCACTTGCCGAAATTGCTCTCTAAGACCCCTACAATCGGCCACCACTAGCTTCCCTTCAAAATCCTTAGATTTTCTCCTCCTTATCCTCTTTGACTCAATCTCATGAACATCTCAAACTCCTACCAACAGAATTTCACTTGGAGTCCATCACATGTCTTGCACATGCAGTCAAAATAAAATGCTACACTACTTATCATGAGACTTGAACCTTGGCCCTTGCACAACTTCCACATGCCACTTTCCTAGGCTTTAAGTGGCACCACATCGCCACTTTACCAAGGGGTCACTTGTGTCTTAAATTACTTACTTTTTCTAAAAAGCCCACGTACTCAAGACCCCTTCTCTTTAAGTCCAAAATTTGATAATTCTACTGGGTTTTAACTTAGGCTTGGGCCTTCTAAAGGCCCACTAAAACACTCAAAGCATAAATTATATAACCAAACAACAAAATTTTAAGTTCACACCAAAATCGCAAAAATCCTAAAAATTAGGGTGTTACAACTCTACCCCCTTAATGAAATTTCGACCTCAAATTTACCTGATCCAAATATATGAGGGTATTGTTGACGCATCGCCTCCTCTGGCTCCCAAGTAGCCTCTTCTTTGCCATGATTGTGCCAAAGTACCTTTACTAAAGGAACTAACTTTGTAACACCCCCTAACCCTAAACTGTCGTCGGAACAGGGTTACGAAGCATTACTGGACTATCAGACAATTACACAAAATACCTATGTTTAACTCATCTAAACACATTTAAATATGCTCAAAACTTGTTAAATTTAGACATTTTATATATTATCCAATACTTAATTCCAATCACTTATCATATATTATCAATATGATTCAAATTCATACTAAATTAGTCAAGTCCTATTATATACCGTTACCAAGCTTAATTCTACATATTTCATCAATACATTAACACTCCAAAACGACACATACATAAAACATCCTAGGTACATGCCATTACCAACTATTGGCACTCTTTACCTCATTGAACTCGGGATCGGCCTGGGATGCTGATTCAATGATCTAGCTTTAACTTAACCTGCACACGGAAGCAACCGTACGCTGAGTATGATTATACTTAGTGGTATTTCTATAATCCGAATATTTGAAATAAAATAATATAATATGTATTAATAAATGTTAAACACAATTGAACATTTAAAACCATACAATACTCAAATTTCATCACTTGCTATGTATAATATCTTTCCATAATTTGTTCACTTATCATTTAAACAATGACACTATCTGTTCCACATTCAATTCATGAATATATATATAACTTGCATATTCTATGTATTTACAACATATTTCACATTCTATTTTCAATTCACTATCTCATATTCTTAGCCCAAAGTAGACTTTATAGAACACACTAGATATACGGAACAAATATAGAGGTGCGTTATTACGCACTAATGAACAGAGAGCACTAAAGTGCTATACAGAGAGAACTGATGTGCTAAACGGAGAGCACTAATGTGCTAATAATCGAAGAGCACTAATGTGCAAATAATCAGATAGCACTAACGTGCTAATAATCGGAGAGCACTAACGTGCTAATAATCAGAGAGCGCGCTAGAGTTCCTTAATGGCATGCCACTAATATTCTAATAGTTCTAAATTCCGTCTACTTGGGCATTAAAGTTGAATTTTATATTAAAAAAATCCAATTATCATATTTACTCAATATCACAATTACACATATATTTTCAATATATATATATTCCAATTCAATTAAAGCAATATAAATTTATCACATACCAAATTAATCCATTTCCATTATAAACACAATAATTCTTACTTCAACATTTACTAAATGCATAAAAAAATTATAATAATTAATAACTAGGTTCAGATTATAGAAATACAAACCGTAATTTCCTCGAGTCATTCCTCGTCCACTTTTTCTTTTCCTTTCTTGATCGATGACTCTGGTACGATATTAATTACGTAATTAAACAACTATTTAAACTTCAAGCTTCCAACCCTCAATTTTCCCTTTTTTTTTTCTTTCCTTCGTTCCTTCTCTGTTTCGTTTCTTCTATTCTGTTTCTTTTCCTTCTTTTTTTTTTTATAACATATATATATATATATATATATATTAGTTTATAATAATTGTTTCTATAATAAATATCTATTAATAACAATTATTTTTCTTACATATGTACACACATATATTCTACATTTGTCCAATATCATCACCATACATGTGTCATGTTTTAATTTATTTATTAAATAAAAATCTTATAATATAAATATTTAATTAATAAATATCTTTTACTTAAATTTCAAGTAAATATATAATTATTTTACAAGTGTCTATCTACATATTTTACACATGTATTAATCTTATACCATACATTTGTCAATTAATTAATTTTGTTTATAATAATATTTAATATAAAACCATAATTAATAAACAATCCAAATAATAATTAATAAAATCTAAGAAAAATCTTAGATTTTTTTCTAAGTTTGCCACCTCAACTATTGCCAAATGGCATATTTGCCATTTTGGCCGTTTATACTTTCTTTCAATCTATAATTAGGATTTTACCCCTTATTCAATCTAGTCCTTTTTCCCTAATTGCTCTTAATTGAGCAAAATTTACTTAATTAAAATCTAATTAAACACATTACTAACTTTATAAATATTTTTAATAAATATTTACGAGTTTGTTTACCAAAAACGAAGATCTGATAACTCATTTTTCGATGCTCGTGCTTTTGAGGTCGTTACAGACTTCTTTCTTAACACTTTGACCTCTCGATCCAATATTTGCACAGGCTCTTCTTCAAAAGTCAAGTTGGTCTTTACCTCAATCTCTTCCACTGGTACGACATAAGAAGGATCTGATCAATACCGTCTCAGCATGGAGACATGAAAAACGTCATGAATCTGGTCCAACTCTGGCGGTAACTCCAACTGATAAGCTACTGGCCCTACCTGTTTAAGAACTCAATAAGGCTCGATAAATTGCAGATTCAACTTGCCCTTCTTACTAAACCTTAATATCTTCTTCCAAGGCAAAACCTTCAAGAAGACCATATCCCTTACTGAATACTCAATTTCCTTTCGCTTTAAGTCCACATAAGATTTCTGCCTATCAGATGCTTCCTTTAACCGATCTTTGATCAACTTAACCTTTTCTTTAGTATCTGCCACTAACTCTGGCCTAAGAACCTGATGTTCTCCCAACTCCGTCCAACAAGTAGGTGTACGACACCTTCACCCATATAGTGCCTCATATGGAGCCATTTGAATACTTGTCTGATAACTGTTGTTATAAGCAAACTACGCCAACGGTAAGCAATCCTCCCAACTACCACGAAAGTCGATAACACAACCTCTCAACATGTCCTCTAGAACCTAGATAACCCTTTCTGACTGTCCATCTATCTGGGGGTGAAATGCAGTGCTAAAATCCAATTGTGTACCCAATGCCTCATGCAGCTTCTGCCAGAATCGAGATGTAAACCTAGGATCCCGATCAGAAATTATCGAAACTGGCACCCCATGAAGTCGTACTATCTCTGCCACATACAGCTTGGCCAACTTTTGAAGTGAGTAGCCGGTTCGGACAGGTATGAAATGAGTAGATTTCATCAACTTATCCATAATTACCCACACTGAGTCCTTCTTGGTAGGTGTCAAAGGTAACCCACTCACAAAATCAATAGTTACCCTCTCCCACTTCCAAAGTGGAATCTTCACCAGTTGTAGAAGTCCAGAAGGAAGTTGATGCTTAGCCTTTACTTGCTGGCATGTCAGACACTTACCCACAAATTCGGTTACTTCTCGCTTAAGTCCAGGCAACCAATACAACTCTCGCAAGTCTCGATACAACTTATTCCCTCTAAGATGCATGGCATAGGGTCCGCCATGAGCCTCTCTCAAAATTGACTACCTAAAGTCAGAGTCATTCACTATTTAGTCCAAAATCAGAATTCTCATCATTCTCAGCTTGCTGAAACCGAGGAGCTAACGACTCATCCTCTAACTATTTCTCCTTAATATGCTTAATCCATGTTGGTCTCACTTGTAATTCTGCTAATAAGGAGCCATCGTCATATAGACTCCGACGAGCAAACATCGCTCTCAACTCAGTTATAGCCCTTTGACTCAGTGCATCCGCCACCACATTTGCCTTGCCTGGGTGATACTCAATTGAACAGTCATAGTCTTTAAGCAACTTTATCCATCTTTGTTGCTTAAGATTCAACTCTTCTAAGTTAACAAATAGTTGAGACTTATATGGTCCGTGTATATAATACACTTTTCTCTATACAGATAGTGTCTCCAAATCTTTAACGCAAAAATTATCGCCGCCAACTCTAGATCATGCTAGGGTAGTTTGCTTCGTGAGGCTTAAGCTGTCGCGAAGCATAAGCGATCACCTTACCCTTTTGTATTAGTACATAGCCTAACCCCACATACGACGCATCACTATACACTGTGAAATCCTTCCTAGATTTCGACTGAATCAATACTGGCGCCTCAGTTAATACCTTCTTCAACTTATCAAATTGCTCCTGCTATTTCTCAGTCCATACAAAGGGCACTCCTTTTCTCAGTAGTTTTGTTAACGGTGCAGCGATTAGAGAGAATCCTTCTACAAACCTTCTGTAGTACCCTGCCAAACCCAGAAAACTTTGAATTTTCAATACCGACCTCAGCGGTTTACATCCCAGAACCGCCTCAATTTTCTGAGGATCCACCCTAATCCCCTCAGCAGAAACAACGTGACCTAGAAATGTCACCTCTCGCAACCAAAATTCACACTTGCTAAACTTAGCGTAAAGTTGCTTCTCTCTCAACACTTGTAGAACAATACGGAGATGCTTATCATGCTTCTCCTCAGTTTTCGAATACACCAGAATATCATCAATAAAGATGACTACAAATCGATCCAAATAAGTTTGGAATACTCGATTCATCAGATCCATGAAAACCGCAGGTGCATTCGTTAGTCCAAACGGCATAACCAGAAACTTGTAATAGCCATATCGAGTTCTAAATGATGTCTTATGAATATCCACCCCCTTGAACCTTCATTGATGATATCCAGATGGAAGATCGATCTTGGAAAATACCGAAGCTCCTCTAAGATGGTCAAACAGATCATCAATTCTTGGCAAAGGGTACTTATTCTTAATCGTCAGTTTGTTCAACTGGTGATAGTCGATGCACATACGCATCGTTCCATCCTTCTTCTTTACGAATAGAAATGGGGCTCCCCATGAAGAAAAACTCGATCTAATAAAACCTCTATCCAACAACTCTTGGATTTGCGCTTTCAGTTCCACTAACTCCTTCGGTGCCATCCTATAAGGTGCGATGGACACTAGAGCCGTTCCAGGCAGCAAGTCAATTCCAAATTCGACTTCACGATTCGGAAGCAATCCAAGAAGCTCCTCAGGAAAAACATCTTGAAACTCCCTAATAGTTCTAACCTTTTCCACCGTCAAACCCTTAGCCTCCGTCTGACTTACACAGGCTAAATATGCCTCGCAACCCTTGCGAACCAGCTTCTCAGCCCTTAAGGCCGAAACAACATTGGACAAATAATCTTTTCGCTCCCTTATAACCATCACCTCCTCATCCTCTGTAGTCCATAACACCATCCGCTTAGCCACACAATCCAGAGTTACCTTATGCTTAGCAAGCCAGTCCATCCCCAAGATGAGATCGAATTCTCCGAATGGTAACTCCATTAAGTCTTCAGAGAAAACCCTACCTTGAGTCTCTAAAGGCACATCCCTAAAGAGTTTGTCTACCCTAACCAAGTGACCCAATGGACTTATCACAGTTACCCCACTCACAGTTTCCTCAGAGTGCACACCCAACAACCCAGATATATCACATGCAACATACGAATGAGTAGAACCCACATCTATCAAAGCAGTGTATGGCATGCTAGAGATCAAGAACGTACCAGTTATGACATCAGGTGCATCACCCTCCTCTCGGCGACGAGCAGCATACATCAATGCTAGCTATCGAGCCTCAGCATTTCCAGCACCTTTACCAGGTGCTCCACGACCACGACTATTTTTGTTGCCGCCTCTACCTTGACCACGGCCTCTCGGTGATTATGGTCCACCTCGCACTGGTTGAGCAACCCTCTGTTCAGCAACTTGCGTCTGAGCTGGCCCCTGTGGACAATCCTTAACTCTGTGCTCCTTGGATATGCATCAAAAACAAGCCACAGTACGCTTCCAGAATTCTCCTAGATATACTCTACCACAGTCCCCACAAGCCTGTGGCACCGAAACTACTCGAACCGATTCATCCACTCTAGCTCGTTTGACATTCCTGTTTATAGCACTCAAGGGTCCATAATCCCTCTTGAATCGATTTCGGTCCTTCTTACGGTTCTGCCGTTCAGTTCGCTTCACCTCCTCGACTATCTTAGCCTTTTCCACTAATGCAACAAAGTCACACTCCCTCTGCGGAGCGATCAACACCTAAGCTTATCCCTGAGGCCATCCTCAAATCAAATGCTACGTTCATACTTAGTAGCAACTATTCCGCTAGCATACCGGCTCAACCTTAGGAACTCGGCCTCATATTCAGCAACAAACTTGTTACCCTGGGTCAGGTTTAGAAATTCCTTCCTACGAGCATCCACATAGCTAGCCCCAATGTACTTTCCCTTGAAAGCCATCTGAAATAGTTCTCAGGTTACCCGCTCAGTTGGGGTACTATCCCTCACAGTGATCCACCACTGATACGCCTCATCTCGTAGCAAAGACACTGCTCCTTTCAGCTTTTACTCCACTGAGCAATCCAAATCCTCCATGATCCGCTCCGTGGCCTCCAACCAGTATTTAGCCACATTTGGGACTACTCCAGATATTCCTCTGAAGACCTCCGCTTCGTTAGCCCGGAGTCGCTCAGAAATGGATCCCCTATTCACAGTTCCAGTACTAGCTCTAGTAACCTATTCAAAAATCCTTAACATTGCCTGGGATAAGGCATCATCCCTTGCAGCCTGATCATACGGCTCATTTTCAGCTACTGACGGTGGTCGTGCCTTCTCAGCTGGCATATGTCCTGAAGATGAAGACCCAGCTTATAGACTACCTCGGTCACGTCCACGGCCTCGTTCACGAGCTACCCTCTCACTCATTTCGACTTATCTAATTACGAATTTTATGAAATTAGTTTAGTCGTCTCATGCATAGATAGTGTCTCAAAGTTTGTTTTTGCGAAATCGTAGTCTAGCTACAGTTCTAGGGTTTAGTTTCCCTATTGTCTCAATCTCTATAGTTTCAGTATAGCTCTAAATACAGAATCATTAGCAGAGTCTCAGTACTATCGACAGTTATATTTCAGTACAGTACAGCATAGGAAAAAGAAATACTTACAAACTTGGTACCGGGGATTCAGTGTGCCATTCTTCAGAAACCAGATTTCAGAAAGCCCAACTTTATGTAAAAACTAAACTTTGTTTAATATGAAACCTTAGGTGTTTAGTAAAATAAGGATATCTTGGAGAAAATCGGTTGCAAAAGGGTTTCCTAGAGAAATTACCGAAAACCGATTTGAAATTATTTAGAATCGTGAGGAAAATTTTTTGGATCCATTCCACAGCCGAGTTGTTGCAACCGGGCTCTGATACCACTAAATATAACACCCCAAACTCGGCTTAAAAGTTACGGCCAATTCTGGTGTGTCACATCAACGATGGATTGGTTATATTCTTTAGTTACTACGATTAAGGTGAGTTTGAAAAACTGTTGTTCAATATTGGAAAGGATAACAAGTTATTTAATTTGCGAAGGTCCTATCCACTACCCTTTTAGAGTTCATTTCGTTTAAAGATTATGTCTATCGTTAAGTTATCCAATTGATACGTGTGTTCTTTTAAAATCGTTGATTAATTTTAAACAAAAACCTGCACAGCCTAAATCTATCCATTTTAAGCAAGTTATAAGTAAAAACCCAAATAAAAATACTTAGAAGCAGCCTTATTACAAAACAGAACCCGAAAAGAAAATAATTTTGAATGAAATACTAAAAATAAAATAACTTAAGTAAAATTAACCAAATGCAGTCCACATGGCCACTCCGAATCCTTCTAGCTCCAAGTCCACTAGCTTATGGCTCACCTGTACAGATGAAAGGGAAGGGGTGAGTTTGGAAACTCAGCGTGTAAAGTAAACCCAACCATAGCCCAAATCAATTCAAGCTTACTGGGCCTAAGCCCTATCCAGTTTCAGTATTAACTGGGCCTTATCCCTATTCAATATACAGTATTAACTAGGCCTTTGCCCTATTTAGTAATCAGTGTGACCCTTAGGCCCATTATAGTAACAGAACAGATATTATGCATGTATGCAAAAACCTAGCCCAAATCCAGCCCTATACACCACTCGTACCAGCCCTACACACCATGCGGGGAATACCTCAACCCACCCAGACCTACACACTACAGTCACAACATAGTTGCTTAATCAGATAACATGGTCCAGCCACTAACAGTCAAACGAGGCAAAGCCCCTATCAGTAAATGTGGCAATGCCACCTAGCACTTCCTCCATCAAAACCCAGTCCCATGCAACAGTAAAACATGTCATGGCATACAGTGAACAAATAAGATATAGCATGCATTTCAATCAAATTTAACCCTAGGGGTATAATGGTCGTTTTGCACCTAGTGGTAAAACAGTAATTTTCCACCCTTAAGGGGTATTTCAGTAAATATACCAGTTTTTAAGATTTCGTGCTTATTACAGTTGCTAACAGTCTAATTTTCATCTAAGTAACATATCTAGCCCATTTAAGTAGCTTAGAGTTATTGGGCCTTAAAACCCCTAATGGGCCCTACGGTGTCCATTAACTATTTTGGCCCACAAAGCCCAAATTCCACAGTTGTCTTAGAAGTCTTAGCATACAAACTACCAAAACCCACTTACCGCTCGTTTTCAACCATATGGGCCCGTAAGCCTATTGGGCCCAAATTTAGCCCCTCGAGGCCCAAATATACGAAGGTGCACGAAATTGCGCACACATCAACCTTACCTTTAGCGATTCTAATTTTTACTGAGCCAACCAGCCCACGAGTGCTCGCACACTCGCAAGCCTACGAAATGCCAAAATTTTGACATTTTGGCTTTTCGACTTTTGCCAATCTAGTTTACTAGTGGGTGTTCGTTTACACACCTGATTTGCGATTACTACGATGAGATCTCCTACACGATTAACCTATAATCGTATGAAAGCATACTATTAATCTAACATCCCACCGAAACTATCATTACCTTACCCCATATACAACCGGCAATCACCCATTAATCACTTGAATACTTACCTTTGCTGACAACAGTGACTAGATCTAGATCTAGTCGCACCAATGGTCCTAGCCTCCAACGCTCCTCGTTAAATTGTCCCTTTCATGAACTAATACACACAAAACTGAATAAATATACTAGCTTTAATCATAACCAAAATCGATAGCCTCCCTAAAGAGTTTAGGGGTTTTCGGCTTTTCTTAGATCCCAATATAACGAATGAAAAGGGGTTTCAATAACTTACGAAAGATTTAATTGCCCAAAATCATTCTCAAATACCTTCTTATTCCATATCTATTGTAGATCTAACCCAAACTGTGAGTGGCGAATATATCTAAGAGATCTAGAGGTTCAATTCTCGAATCACTATGAATATGGAGGTTTTGGCTTTTGGTATAATGAAGAAGTGAAAGATAGAAGTTGTAACAGAAAAGAGAAGATGCCGACAAGGGTTATGGGAGTTGTGAGAGTCGGCTAGGTGGATTAAAGAAAGAATGGGGTTTCAGTCAAGAGAGTAAACGGTAACACAGCTTCGATTTTGGCTTTTGTGGAATTCGACTGAAAGGCTTGAGAAGAAAGTAGAAAAAAAGGAAGTAGATTCGGTTTTAGGTGCAAATAAAAGAGAATAAAGATGAAAGAAGAGAGGAGAGGAAGAGGATGGTAGATTCAGTTTAAAAAGAAGTAAAGAGATGGTAGTTTGGTTCTTTGCATAAGTCGACAAAAAGGGAATAACAGTTGCGTTTTTGGCTTTTTGGCACTAAAAGAGGAGGACAGAAAAAGAGAGCAGAGAACACTACCCTGGTTCGACAACAGAAGAGAGGTAAAAAAAATCCTGAAAAATCCTACACAAAGCATTCGGCACACTCAAAGCTTCACTCGTCGAAATTGCTCTCTAAGACCCCTACAATCGGCCACCACTAGCTTCCTTTCAAAATCCCTAGATTTTCTTCTCCTTATCCTCTCTAGCTGAATCTCATGAACATCTTAAACTCCTACCAATAGAATTTCACTTGGAGTCCATCACATGTCTTGCACATGCAGTCAAAATAAAATGCTACATTACTTATCATGAGACTTGAACCTTGGCCCTTGTACAACTTCCACACGCCACCTTCCTAGGCTTTAAGTGGTGCCACATCACCACTTTACCAAGGGCTCACTTGTGTCTTAAATTACTCACTTTTTCTTAAAAGCCCACGTACTCAAGACCCCTTCTCTTTAAGTCCAAAATTTGATAATTCTACCGGGTTTTAACTTAGGCTTAGGCCTTCTAAAGGCCCACTAACACACTCAAAGCATAAATTACATAACCAAACAACAAAATTTTAAGTTCACACTAAAATCGTAAAAATCTCAAAAATTAGGGTGTTACAGGATAGGGCCGGTAGCATATCGATTAGCTTTGCCGTATGAGTTGGAAAGAATCCATGATGTGTTTCATGTTTCGATGTTGTGACAATATCGTTCTGATCCTTTGCATGTGATTTCTCTGACAGAGGTTGAGATTCAATCGAATATGACATATGAGGAAGAACCGATTAAGATTTTGGTCCGGGAAGTCAGACAATTGAGAAATAAAAGTATAGCCTTAGTGAAAGTGTTATGGCAAAGACATGGGGTTGAAGAGGCAACGTGGGAACCCAAGGAAGCCATGAGAAAATAGTACCCAAACCTCTTTTTCTGTAAGATTTTCGGGGATAAAAATCCCTAAAGAAGGGGAGAGTTGTAACAGCTCAAATTAGGGCTAAGTCAAAAGAGTGCTTTCGGGACCACGAATCTAAATTAGAAATATTTATTAAGATTAAGTTTTAAGGTTCATAATGTGATTAAAAGCATGTGTAAAAATATCGTAAAGAAATTTTTTCGGTAGAGGGTCCAATTTGGCTACTAGGACTAAATTGCAAAAAGTGCAAAATAGGTGTTCTAGAAGCATTGGGTGCTTAATTGAAATGAATTTGTAAATTATAGGTCCTTATTTAGTAATTAGACCATTATATATCATGATGGACAAAAATGAACATGGAAGGGTAAAATTTTGAAGAAATGCCTTAAGGGTATTTTGGTCATTTGGTTAATAAAAGAATAAAAAGGGAAAAATAACTCAAAAATTGTGTCCATCTTCTCCTACCTTGGTCGAAAATCACAAGGGAGCCATAGCTAGGGTTTCTTCAACTTCCAAGCTTAATAGTAAGTGCATCCTAGCCCCATTTTTAATGCTCTTTACGCTTTTGAAGTCGTTATCACCCGATTTACCTATTTCTACCATTAATTTGATCTAGGGTTCATGTTAAAAAATTTACCCATGTGTGACATGCAAGTCTTTTGATGTCTAATGGTAGAAAATGAGTGTTTAGTGTTAGATAAACAATATTTACTGGGTGATTTTTAATGAAACTATTAAAAAATGACCTATTTGTAAAAGTTATAAAATATGTGTAGAAAGTGTGATTAAATTAAAAATATGTGCTGGTATGAGTATGAAAATAGTTCGGCTAGGCTTAGGTAACAAAGAAAATGAGCACATTTCATTTTACGAACCTAGGGACTAAAATGTAAATAAGTGAAAGTTAGGGGCAAAAATGTAATTTGGCCTTAATGTGATTTTTGGGTCAAATTGAATAATGTGATAATTAAATGAGTTAAATGTGTAATTATAGATCAAGAAAGATGAGGAATTGACCTAGATCGGGGAAAAAGCAAAGTTGTGGATTAAATCACAAAAATTTGCTATTTTTGCACTAAGGTAAGTTTGTATGTAAATAACACATCATTTTTATTATGTTTTGATGTTCTAATGTTGTATAAATGTGTGAATGATGGTATGTGACATAATCGACAAACTTTTGATAATTGATAAGTGTGAAAGTGATCTCACAGTTGAACCTTAGGAATAAAATAGGATACAAGTGACATTGCACTAGGACGTTAAGTTTGTTTATGTGATTATGTGATGTCTGGGTACTGGTCTTGTGAGACTACTAGTGGCTAGGTAATCCTGCATGTGTTTCGAGTACCTGTCAGCTTGTGTGAGCAGCACTGAGTAGCTACGTTCGACCGTTAGCTTGTGTGAGTAGACCCATGACTAGCTCAAGAACGAGCATATATGTGAAATGTGATAAGTGGTAGCTTTGGCTACATATATGTGGCACTATCGTGCAAGTTTTCTGAGTATCCGTTAGTATTTCGATGTGTTCATCAGGAATAACAAAAGATATGAAAATATATATGTGTTTGTATGATGGTGTGGTAGAAGTGTGCATGAGAAATTCGTAAGTATGAATGTTATAAGTGATGATATCGTGGTAAGTTGTACTTGAGTATGCTTAACATATATGAGTTCAAGGGTAAATATATTAACTCTCCTTATGCGAATTTGCATGGTTAAGATGCTATTTATTTGTATATAAACTTACTAAGCTATTTAGCTTACTCTCTCCTTTCCTTTCCTTTGTTTTATAGTGTCACCAAGCTAGCTCGGGATCGGGAATTGTCGGAGGGTCGCATCAAAGTATTAGAATTGTTATTTTGGGTATTTGATATTTGTGATCTTTTTGTAAGTATGGCATGTATAGGGACTCGGTCATTTTATTATGTGTCATATTTGATTTGGCCAAAAATGTTGGCCTAAGTTAGCTGAAAATCCATTTTGTATATGGCCATTTGAAATTGGCAAAGGTGGGTTATTGGTATAATCATATAAATATGTCTTTTGTGAATATGGTTGAATGCATGAGTGAGTTGATAATTGTGTAATGTCCATGCATGTGAATTGTGGTATGTGAATGATGAGTGGATGCCTTGATTGTAAAAGTTTGGTTGCTCAATTGAGTTATGATAAGTGCTGTTGAATGCACATTTGTGCTATTGTATTTCAGGGTGGCAAATGGCTTGGAAATAGCCTATATTTTGTTCACATGGGTACGCACACGGGCGTGTGTCTAGGCTATGTGTGACACACGGTTAGTCCTATGGGCGTGTTGATAGGTCGTGTGTCCCCTGCACCCTAATTAGGCAAACTAGAATGACCAGTAGTAAACACACAGGCAAAGACATAGCCGTGTGTCTCGGCCGTGTGAAGGACACGGCCTTAGGACATGAGCGTGTGCGCAGTCCATGTGAAGTCTGCACCTTAAATGCAAAAATTAAATTTGCCACACGGCCTAGCACACGGTCCTGTGACTTGGCCGTGTCACCCTCAATTGTTGATGACATCATAAATATTGAGTTACATGGGTTAAGGACACGGGCGTGTCCCAAGCCACATGGGCGTGTGTGACCACACGGCCTACCCACACGGGAGTGTGACTCTCCAAACTTGAAAATTTTCTATGTTTTTATGAAGCTTTCTAAAGTTCTCGGTTTAGTCCTGAAACATTTCCAAAGCATGTTTTGGGCCTTGTAGGCCCATAATAGGGACGCTACGTGTATGTATGAAAAGTTTTAAATTTGACACAAATTTTATGACTCAGTGTGGTATGTTTACATGTGTTTAAGTCCAGTAACGCCTCAAACCCTGTCCCAGTGTCGGACACGGGTAAGGGGTGTTACAGAAATGGTATGTGATTTAGCTAGGTAATGGTTATGATATGAGCCCTAAAATAGTTGGTATTGAATTGGTTTGAAATGTGTGATTCAAGGTTGAATTGGTTGCCTATTTGTGTATGGAATTGATATTATTTGTGCTTGTGTAAGGTGTAAGACCCCTTACTCTTGTTCGACACCGGAACAGTGTATGAGGCATTACCGGACAAAAATACTTGCAATCGTATAAAACTGGGTCATGAATTTGCGTTCAAATTTAAAACTTTTCACATTTCATCTTAAAGTCCCTAACATGGGCTAACGAAGCCCAAATTATGCTTTGGAAACGGTTCGGGACTGAACCGATAACTTTAGAAACCTTTGAATTTTTTTTGAAAAACAGGGGCACACTCTCGTGTGGTATTAGGACACAGCTGTGTGGCTCACAAGACCATGTGCCTAGCCCGTGCACTAATATGACTTGCCATTGCGAACAAAATTTACGTCACACATAGATATCACCACTTATTCATCCACATATGTAAGCATACACATCCTTGAAATGCATCACCATGGACTTATAATATAGCCAATATACCAACATCAAATGGCCTTACACAGCAATGAACTTTCAAATAGCATAGACCAACATTTTAGGCCAAAACAATTATGATACATACAAAAATAACTAAGTCCCATATACATGCCATGACCTTAAGTATAAGAATCATCAATACCCAATTTGTTAGTTTGATAGTGTGATAGGTTCTCCGATGACTTCCAACCCGAGCTAACCTGAGGACATTATAAATAAAGAAAATAAATGGAATAAGCTATATAGCTTAGTAAGTTAGTATGTAAATAATAAAAAATTTATTAATATGCTTTTAACAATCCTCATAGTATGTTCTCAAGATAATAGAATCATAATTGCACATAGTTCCACTATTTACTCATGTTCATCTCAAGTTATCTACTCGAGTCACAGTCACTAAATTATATATATCTTTTGTAACGCCCCGAATTTTAGGCCTAGAAGTATTGGGCCTTGAGTTTTGGATCGGTTAAAAGGCGGCTTAAATAATTCAAATGTATGATTTTGGAGTGTTTATAAGGTACTATGAAGTCTCGAGTTCAAGTTAGGCCATACGAAAAATTTTGATTTTTAGCCTTAGTGGAACCCTGATCTCAAGTGGTATGACTCTTAAATAAATCAAGGTAAAATAAGACACAAAAAGGAGTTGTGGTCTAGTGGCAAGGAAGTGATGCCATAAGGGAAGCAAGGGGTCCAAGGTTCAAGTCTTTGCTCTTGCAATTTATTTTGGTTTTTCTTTTAAATAAATCTGGAAGCCAGTAGGCGGGCTTTAAAGTTAAATGTGTTGGACTTATGACATAAAGGAGCTTGTGTCCTAGCGGTGGTCACATGAAATGGTTATTGAGAGGACTATGGTTCGACTTCCTTTACATCGGGAAGCTAACATGAGAATAGGTGAAGAGCTAGCTTTAAATAGAGCAACCCATGAGGAGAGTAGGCATACCTTTCTTGGCTTATCCCTTTCACGTTGTGGCGTGTTCATTTGGGTTAGGCATTGGATCATTCGTTGATCTGTATGCCGTTGGGTCATGGTGGTGGCAACTGTAGTTGATCGACACACCCCCTAGGGAGTCAAGGGTGTGATTATTGTTGGCTTCTGGACATAGCAGTGTTCAGAGCGTGGATTAACTTTAGATACCTATTAGGTGTGTACTTCACCGTACTCTAGCTGTAGAATAGCAAATGCTAGAATTCCGAAATAGACCATATGGGCCCAATGGGCCTGTGGGCCCAATCGGACAAATTGTATGATTGTGTAGTAAATATTGGACTAGACTAGGTGAATCTCATATCTATGGCTAGTTTTGGGCTAAAGGGCCACACGAGCGTGTGGGCCCACCTTGGTCGAGAACAGGCCTTAGGCCCATTCGCAACGTTATCTCTGTTTAGAATACTTGAGTCGCCTGAGGCGACTGTAGACTTTCTGAGGGATCGATAAAATTACCAAAATACCCTTATAGGGTAGAATTATTGTAATACCCCCGATTTGTAAAAGTACTATTTTACCACTGATTTGTAAAATTACCATTTTACCCCTAATTTGTAAAATTATCATTTTACCCCTGATTTGTAAAGTTACCATTTTACACCTGATTTGTAAAGTTACCATTTTACACTTGATTTGTAAAATTACTGTTTTACGCTTGAATTGTAAAATTAGCGTTTTACCCTCGATTTACGAAATTACAGAAATACCCTAGTTTTCAAATTACGAAAATACCCCTGGTTTGTGAAATTACCGAAATACCCCTAATTTATGAATTATCAAAATACCCCTGGGTTACAAAATTACTGAAATACTCCTAGTTTGTGAAATTACCGAAATACCCCTGGGTTCCAAGATTACTGAAATACCCCTGCATTGTAGAACTATCGAAATACCCCTGTGGGGTAGATTTACCAAAATACCCCTATAAGGTAGAATTAACGAAATACCCTTGTAGGATAGAATTACCGAGATACCCCTGTGGGGTAAAATTACCATTTTGCCCCTAGGGTGTTAAATAATTATTTTGCCCTTGTTTTTCCCTCGTTCTAGGCCCGGATCTCGTTTTCCATAATCTATAATATCAAATTTAGCTCACTTATTAGTCACATTATTCAATGTGACCCAAAAATCATATTATGGTAAAATTATGTTTTTCCCTAAACTTTCACATATTTACATTTTTGCCCCTAAGCTCGTAAAATAAAATTTATTCAATTTCTTCGATTCCCAAGCCTAGCCGAACCACTTTTATACTTATAGCAGCTCACATTTTTCGTTAAATCATACTTTTATGACATATTTTATAACTTTTACAAATTAGTCCTTTTAGGCATTTTCATCGAAAATCACTTAGTAAAAGTCGTTTCTCTTACCATAAACATGCATTTTCTACCATTAAACATTAAAATAAACACATATTTATAATGTTTCAAAACCCTAGACTTTAACCATATCTCAAATTAATGGTAGAAATAGGGAGATCTTGTTACGAGGATTTTAAAAACATAAAAATCATTAAAAACGGGGCTAGAACTGACTTACAATCGAGCTTGGAAGCTTAAAAAGCCCTAGCCATGGTTTTCCCTTGCTATATTCGGCCATGGGGTTGAACATGGACAAAAATTGGCTTTTAATTTTGTTTTTAATTTATTTTCATCACTAAATGACCAAAATGCCTCTAACTTAAAAATATTCTATTTCACCTATCTCATGTCCATTTTTGTCCAACAAATTAAACAATGGTCTAATTACAATTTAAGGATCTCCAATTTAAAATTTCATAGCAATTTGACACCTCTAGCTTCTACAACTCAAGTTTTGCAATTTTTGCAATTTAGTCCTTTTGACTAAATTGAGTGCCCAAACGTCAAAATTTTCAAACGAGATTTTCACGAAATCATTTGATGTAATTGTTGACCATAAAAATATAATAAAAATAATTTTTTCCTCGTCAGATTTGTGGTCTCGAAACCACTGTTCCGACTAGGTCTAAAATTGGGCTGTTAGAACTCTCCTCCCTTTAGGAATTTTCGTCCCCGAAAATCTTACCAAAAGAAGTTGCTTTAAACTCTCACGAAACACTTTCACTAACTATCTAGAATCAGAAATCAATTTAACCTCGTATATCTCTTTCCAATAACCTTTACACTTTAGCACACAATGCTGGAGTATATTGTCAAAATCTGAATTACTCTCTCCGGAATACATACACTCAGTAATCTGTCAAATAAGAACTTTGTACATTTTGAAATGATCATACAGATCTTTGCCAAACAATCAACCACAACCAAAATAACATGTTCCTTTTCAGAGATTATGACAATCCCAATAAGAAACTTATGGTAACTCTATCTTATCGTAACTCCCGTACTATCCCTGATTGTATTAGTCCTGAATAAACTTGATTCTGGCTTACTTGCTAACAAATAAACATCTGAACTTAAACCCAAAAATATCGTGATACATACTCAATCACCAGAACATCTATTTATTTAACTACACAATTTATTATTCTTGGATGAATAGACGTGCTACTACTGAGCCTCGTACCAAATAATTTTTCATAAGTTCTAGATTCATCAATACGCAAATTCTATTTCAAAATAACGATAATAATAGGAATCATGTCTGACCAGAAATTCAGCATCAGAAGTAAACTCACTCTGAACTCATTTAGATTACCATTCACTATCACATGTCTGAGTTTCTAAGTTTCGCAAAGAAAACCTCGCTTTAGCATTTAATATAGCTAGAATTAGACCATCATCAAATAAGATCAATTAAGTAACCAGTACTCACAAAAATAAAGATTTTCCATCCAGGCATATGTAACTATAACTGCTTTCTTAAAGATTCATCAAAAATTTTCTCGAAATCTTTCAATATCTAAATCCATTGATAAAGTCTTAAACTTTAGATCTTTTTCTGCAACATTGGACACTTCAAACCATTAGAATTAGGAAGCATATGACATTTTCTGTCGAACATACGATATTATCAAACTTACAACACAGACATAAAAGTGGTCGTCTTTAAATCACTCATCTAACAATTCTTTTAATGAGATTTTAACCATCTGAAAACATAAACTGCACTTTACATTCTTATAGTCAAACCACATTCCAATCCATTAAATAATGCACTACTGAAAATAGCGAATTCTTTACTCAATTCAAACTGAACTCAGAACTAGAGTTTCGATTAATAATACTTCCATCTGTTTAGAACATTGCTAACATGCATAAATCATTCAAATTTTCATAATGTGATGACTTTATCAATCGGTACAGCTTTAATTCATTAATAACATCATTCGATTAGAACAATCCAATAGGCATATCTCTGATCATACTCTCAAGAATATAATTTCTTCATTTAGACTATCCGTCTATATATACTCGTGAATGCAGAGAATTTATTCCCATAATTGAAGATACTTTAACTAGATGTAACTCAAATCATATTTCAATTGATCAGCTCACTCTGATAAAAACAGCCAAGTCGCTTTCGACTATCAAATAATAACATGTCAGGAATACACTTTTCTTCATACTACTACCATAACCTAAATACGTACATTTGTTCACAATTCTCTTAACATGCTAATCAAAGGTCTTGCAACCATATTAGCTCAAAGAAACAAATATCCTAATTGAACTCGTCGACTTTAATCAAACTTACCAAAGAAAAGAGATCCATCATACAATTTTGAGCTCATGCTCTCATCATTTGTACCTTTGCCGATGTCAATTCCTTTCATGAAAATTATAGAAATCCCGATACCAGAATCACCACATTCCTATGATCCAACTAGGAATACACTCATAATACATAGTTATCACAAGTTAAAGAACGCACTTTAAAGATGAGCCATGATTGATAATTTACGAAATAAAGAATGATAAAAAACTGAGATAAAGAAATCCAATACAATACCATACCAGAAGTCCGAGAATACAACTCACAAAAGATAATAAAGATATTAATAATTCCTCAAAGAAAGCTTGAAGAGAAACACTGCTTACCGACTTTGGACTTCCATCATAACAGAGACAATATATTTCCCGCATATATAAAAACAAAACCATAATCAGTAGAAACATAAGAACAGTCTCACATAATTTCTACCATCGACTTCAATCCAACATATCAGAATATAACTTTGAAGAGATAAAGAAATGCCCGATCATAAACTAACTAGACTAGCAGAACTTTCATCTAACGTTATAGTTAGCTAGCATTCTCACAATATAAGAACTCCATCAGAAACTGAACAATCACACACATATCTTTAAGGATAAAAGAACATATAGAATACCCAAAAAGGATCACCATATTCATTTCAACTGTAACTATCACACACAGACATCTTTATTACTCAATTGCCATTTCTCTGACTAATTATGTCATCAATAGCCTTGTATTATTCCATTCAGTAATGAAAACCAATTTGGAAAAAAATTTCACATACACATACTTTAGACATCATATTTGAATAAGCCGGTTTGTCGAGATTAACTTTTTTTTAACCGTGACATTGCTTAATTTGAATAATCTCTAGAATAATCTGATATCTCTTCCAAGACTATATTCACTTGCCAAACTATTCTCAACTCTGACTACATTCAATTTATTCCGCAACTGAACTCTTTAGCCTCACACTTGTGAGTTCATTCAACATAAATCTCATGAAATCTTATTACAAAATACCATATTAGTAAGGGGGTGAGGTCGTAAAGCCTCTAATTTGACTCTCATAAATACACACATATGACTTAGCATTTATCATCCACATAATATCGTCACAATCACATATTTCGCTTCAAGCAAATTAACATACATATTCATGTTACACGAACTTTCCAATTATCTTATTCAAACAAATGCACATAAACACATATTCCATCGATTTGAGTAAGATTAGTTATCACATTCACTTAATCAAATAAGTTAGGTACATAACATCATATGGATATCGAACAAGTATGAGTGAGCTTATCACAACTATAACACCCCAAACCTGGCCCAGATGCTATGGTCGAATCTAGCGTGTCCTATAGAAGCCACGTTGAAAAATTGGACTTGTTGATAAAAGTTTAGGCTTAAGTTTAAAACCCCTTTTAGTTTTAAATTGCATAAACAAATTTGGCAAACTGTGTTATTACAAGTTGGAATCATTTTATCAAAACGTTTGCCAGTTTTATTACGTTGGTTCCTTAAGTAAAATTGCAGAAGCCTCTCTAGTTGGAACCCTTAAAGTTGAAAATGCGTGTTTCTCTTGAAAAAAATTTATTAATTTTGAAAACACAATTTATCTACTCTAGCAGTTTAAAATCAAAAATCAAAATCCCAAATAGAAGAAAATTTAAAGTCCCAATGGCCTTATTACAGAATGTAGACCTAAATATCAAATTTAAAGCGATTAAGTCTAAAAGAGATAAACAGTGATCGCGTGGCCACCTTTGAGTCCTTCATGGCTCCAAATCGCCTAAGGCTGGAGATTACCTATACAGTTAAAAGAAAGGGTGAGTTTGCGGAAACTCAGTGTGTAATCCCCTAACAGTCAATAGAAATCAGAATAAGCAAAACAATCTAGGCCGTAGCCCTATGCATTAATAGAGCAGACTGGGCTTTTAACCCTATACAGAAACAGTATGGGCCCAAGCTAAAAATAGAATAGAACAGAGCAATATGTATCCCAGCCCAATCCATCTAACTCACCACCCGTACCATCCAACATACCATGTGGGGACTAAATTGACCCACCCAGCCAACACACCAATAACGCAGTATGGCTACTAATAGCAGAATACATGGTGAAGCCACCAGAATCAGAATACATTACAAAGCCACTAATAACAGAAATACGTGGCAAAGCCACTAACACAGAACTTCCTCCATATTAGACCCTAACACCATGCAGAGTGTCATGTCATACATATATATCGTGCATACCAAAGGTCATACTCAGACACTGTCATACATATACCAGATACTCATCAGTTAACCTACCTCTAGGGGTGAAATGGCCATTTCATCAGTTAGGGGTAAAATGGTAATTTTACCCCTCAGGGATATTTTGGTCATTTAAGCAAATTTTGGTGTCTCGGTACATACTATGTCCCCTTAGAGAGTCTACAGTCGCCTCAAGCGACTCAGATAACCTTCATGGCTAGAACAATATATATGGGCCTAAAACCCGCTATTGGGCCCATGTGGGCCCACACGCTCGTGTGGCCCATTTAGTCCAAATTTAGTCACGAAAACGCAACCCCCATAGTCCAACCAGTTCATTATCACTTACAGAGGATTGTACCCATGTGGAGCCCATAAGCCTGTTGGGCCTACACGACCTATTTTGGCCCATCAGGGCCCATGGCGGCCCAAGCTCACGAAAACGTTCGTGGAGGCCTCTACAGTTTGTCGATCAAGATTGGTGGGCTCAGTTTACCCTGTGAGTGTTCCCACACTCACGAGAATGCAAATTCCAAGTTTTCGGCATTTCAGCATTTGGGCTTTTGCGGAATCAATATAATCTAGGGGTGCGATTACACACCTTTCTGCAAAATCGCGCGAGGAATCTCCAAAGGCACCAACCTATAATCAATCCAAATATTCAATCAACCCTTAAGTCATTAATACACTCAATCACTTACTCCTCAATAACATAACACCAGTTACCATGACTAGAAGATCCAGGCTTCACCCTTCTAGATTGCCGACTCGAAATCAATTATCCACACCTTGATGAATAACAGAGTTATCAACACAGATCTATTAGTCCCCAACCAATTGTACAACCACCCCTATCACCTTAGAAAGAATACAGCAATTCGGCCTAATGTCCAATGTAGATAGGGTAACGCATTTACCTAAATTGAAACTGATGAAAAGATCTAGCTCGCTTCAATACACTAGCAATCCCTCCAACCCTTGAGAGACCGATTGTTAAGCAACACCTAAGAAACCGAAATAGAAAAGTCAAGAAAGGAAAAAAGATCAAAGTCGATCATTCAACGAAAGAATCAAAAGCTGATCGACATATATGAGGAAGGAATGAGAGGTTCAGCTTCACAAGAAAATGCAAATGAGGAGGAAGAAAAACACTTACCCTTCGATAGCACACCTGCAGAATTGTAACGTCAACTCCAATCGATGGAACGAGAAGAGAAACGCTAAAAGAAGGGAATGGAGAGTTCGGCTATGATGGCAAATTGAAGGGAAAAGTAAAAAGAAGAAGAAAATATTCGGCCAATAGTGTAAAAAAGGAAAAAGGAGAAGTAATGCTCTATAAAACAAAAAAGGGAAGAGGGAAAATAAATGAACAAGGGGAAGAAGAGGATGAAAGAACAAATGGAGAAGCAACAGATCAGAAAGAAGATTCGGCTTCAAAGATGACTGAAAATAGAAGTTGGTTCACATAAAGGGAGAAGAAAAGAAAACTGCACAAAAGAGGACAATTCGGCACTTTAGGTCTTGAGTTTCGGTAAAGTGATCAATGGCTCAAATGGACACTAACAAAAACGATACTAGAGAGTAAAGAAACCAGAAGTACCAAAATAGAACAAAAACCCAAAACCACAAGGAGAAATCGGCACTCACCCACTCTCCTAGCGCCAAAAAATGCACATACTAGGGACCCTAGCTGAACTTGTACTCACAAGTTACCCAATTCGGCTACACTTTTCCAAGCTTCCATCTCCTTGAAAATCTCCATAATCCTCTCCCCTTATCCCTCCTTGATATCCTCCACAACCAACTCATAAGACCAATTCAAACTCTCCAACACAGAGTTCAAATCCAACACCAACTCTTGCCATCCCCAATTAGCAAAATAAATGCTCATTGCTTGCCATGAGATTCGAACCCATCCCTCTTCGATGGCACAACACGCCACTTGCCACCACAACACAGTCTTTTTGTGACAAGAAGCAAACACAATTAAAATATAAGTCCTAACTGCTATCAGCCGCTATCAGCCAATTTCAATTAAGAGCAAAAATTAAAAGATTTTGCAAGGCCCAGACTCAAACCCAAGCTTTCTAGAGACCCACAAACACACCCAGATCACTTAGCCATCACACCTCACATACAATTTTTGTCAAATCATACAGAATTAAAGAATCTAAAATTTTAGGGCGTTACAACTCTAACCCTTTAAAAAAATTCAGTCTTGAAATTTACCTGGTCAGAATAAGTGAGGGTATTGCTGTCGCATCGCTTCTTCAGGCTCCCACGTAGCTTCCCCTAAAACGTGATTACGCCAAAGCACCTTGACAAATGGGACAGATTTCCTTCTCAACACCTTAATGCCATGATCTATAATCTGCACCGGTTCTTCTTTGAAGGTCAAATCAGGCTTAACCTCGATCTCCTCAATCGGCCCTATGTGTGAGGGATCAGAGTGATATCGCCTCAGCATGGAGACGTGAAACACTTCATGAATTTTGTCTAATTTCGGAGGCAACTCTAGCTGATAATCGACTAGTCCCACACGCTTTACTACCCAGTAAAGCCCGATAAATATATGGCTCAATTTGCCCTTTCGTCCAAATCTCAAAATTTTTTTCCAAGGTGAGACCTTGAGAAAAACATAATCCCCCACACAGTATTCGATCTCTTTATGCTTTAAGTTTGCATATGACTTCTTTCTATAAAATGCTTCCTTCAACCGATCTCGAATCAACTTTACCTTATCCTCGGTATCAGAAACTAACTCTGGCCCCAAAACTTGACTCTTACCCAGTTCAATCTAACAAGTAGGCGTACGACACCTATGACATTATAACACCTCATACGGTGCCATTTGAATACTGGCCTGATAACTGTTGTTATACGCAAACTCTGCTAGCGGCAAATAGTATTCCCAACTACCTCAAAAATCGATTACACAACTCCTCAACATGTCTTCCAGTATTTGAATCACCCTCTCTAACTGACCATCAGTCTGAGGGTGAAAGGCAATACTAAAATTCAATCTTGTACCCAGTGCCTCGTGCAACTTCTTCCAAAATTGAGATGTGAATCTAGGATCTCTATCAGAAATGACAGAAACTGGCACTCCATGAAGTCTCACAATCTCTGCCACATACAACTTAGCTAACTTCTACAACGAGTAATCTGTAGGACTGTTATATAATGGGCAGATTTAGTCAGTCGATCCACAATAACCCACACCAAGTCCTTCTTAGAAGGCGTTAAAGGTAGCCCACTCACAAAATCCATGGTTACCCTTTCCCATTTCTAGAGTGGAATCTTAACTAGCTACAGTAGCCCAGAAGGTAGTTGATGCTCAGCCTTAACTTATTGGCATGTCAAACACTTACCCACAAACTCAGTCACCTCACACTTAAGTCCCGGCCACCAATATAGCTCATGCAAATCTCGATACAATTTGTTTCCATTAGGATGCATAGCATACAGACTGCTATGCGCCTCTCACAGTATCACCTGCCTCAAATTAGAATCCTTTGGAACACAAACTCTCCCACGGAAGCACAACACTCCTTTGCTATTCAGCCTAAAATTAGAAGTCTCTCCACTCTCAACCAGTCAGAACCGAAGAACCATCGATTCATCCAATAACTATTTTTCCTTAATTTGCTTAATCCACATCGGTCTCACATGTATCTCAGCTAATAAACTACCTTTATCAAAGAGGCTGAGATGAGCAAACATTGCCCTCAGATCAGATACAACCCTACGGCCCAGTGCGTTGGCTACGACGTTGGCCTCACCAGGGTGATACTCAATTAAGCAGTCATAGTCCTTAAGCAACTCTATCCATCTTCGTTGCCTAAGGTTCAGCTCCTTCTGAATAAAGAGGTAATTGAGGCTTTTGTGATCCGTGTAGATAATACACCTCTCCCCATATAGGTAATGCCTCCAAATCTTTAAAGCGAATACCACCGTAGCTAACTCCAAGCCGTGAGTAGGGTAATTCGCCTCGTGCAGCTTAAGCTAGCAGGACGCATAAGCCACCACCTTACCCTCTTGTATTAACATGCACCCTAATCCAATTTGTGACGTATCACTACAAAAAGTAAATTCCTTCCGAGACTTCGGTTGTATTAAAATAGGGGCCTCAGTCAGAACCTTCTTCAGTTTCTCAAAACTCTCTTACTACTTATCAGTCCAGTTAAATGGTACTCCTTTATGCAAGAACTTAGTTAGCGATACAGTAATTACAAAAAATCCCTTAACAAAATGTCTGTAGTACCCAGCCAGACCCAGAAAGCTTTGAATTTCTGATATAGTCCTTGGTGGTCTCCAATCCAATACGGCTTCGATCTTTTGAGGATCAACCCTAATCCCCTCAATAGATACAACGTGACCTAAAAACGTCACTTCCCACAGTAAGAACTCACACTTGCTGAATTTTGCATATAGCTGCTTCTCCTTCAAAATTTGCAGAACAGTTCAAAGATGCGCCTCATGATCCTCCTCGATTCTCGAATACACCAGAATATCATCTATAAAGACAACTATAAACTGATCTAGATAAGGTTGGAATACTCGGCTCATGAGGTCCATAAAAGCTACTGCTTCATTCGTAAGCCTAAACGACATTACTAGGAACTCGTAGTGCCCATACTGAGTCCTAAATGCAGTCTTGTACATGTCAGCCTCCTTAACTCTTAGCTGATGGTACCCAGAACAAAGGTTGATCTTGGAAAATACTGAAGCTCCCCTAAGTTGATCAAAAAGATCGTTAATCCTTGGTAGAGGGTACTTGTTCTTGATAGTTTGTTTGTTTAACTGATGGTAGTCGATGCACATGAGCATAGTCCCATCTTTCTTCTTAACGAATAACTGTAACACCATAAACCTGGCCTAGAATTTACGCCCGAGTCTAGCGTGTCACATTGAAGTGTTTTTCGAAAACCATGTTTCCAATGAAAACCCTTCTTATTAAAAACTTATTGCCATTTAAAACTTGTCTAAAAATCTCGAATTTCATTTGTTCATTTTCAAAACGTAGTTTATTGTAAAACTATATCCGTATTAAAAGTTCTTAGTTGCGAAAGCTTAGTTTTAAATTGATGATTTACGAAAATGTGACGTTTTAGTATTGAGTCGTGAAACCATTTTGAAAGTGTTGTAGAAATGTGCCAATTTTGAAAATAGTTACCATTTTGGGAAACCGCGTCATAAAGCTAGCATATATAAACTTAAAACCATAAAATCCCTAACTAAAATCCAAGAGTTAAAGAGGTCTTATTACAAAATAGCAATCTAAATAAAATATGTAAAATCCAACTAGCATAAAACCAATGCAGAAGCGTGGGTCACCATCGAGCTCTCACAGCACTGAACCGCCTAACGCTAGGGATTACCTGCACAATTAGTTAGAAAGGTGAGTTTACATAAACTCAGTGTGTAATCCCTTATAATCAAGCAGTCAGACATACAGAACATAGTATTTGATTGGGCCTAAGCCCAACATAGTAACAGTATCAGGTGGGCCTTAGCCCATTGCAGAATCAGGTGGGCCTTAGCTTAGTATAGAATCAGAATCAGACGCAGATATGCAGACAGATATCCAACCCAATCCAACCAATACACCGCCTGTACCAACCAGCACACCTTGTAGGGATTAAATTGACCCACCCAGCTAACACACCAAGCTTAGCACCGGTTGCGGCACTAAGTTAATAGAACGGCTAAATGCCGTAGACAGAATAGCTAAAAGCTGTAAGTATTGCAGCAATGCTGCCAAATATCAAAATTGCTAAAAGTCATAAGCAGAAAGGTAGTAAGCCTTGAACAGAACGGCTATAAGCCGTACACTTCCTCCGTCAATAATAACCCAACCCCATGCAGGATGACATGTCATATCAATATACGTGAATGCAGGATGTCATGCTCGGTATCAAACAAATAACAATCATACATACATCAGTCAAATTACCACTAAAGATGTAACGGTCATTTTGTCAGTCAGGGGTAAAACGGTAATTTTATAATCTGAGGTCTTAACGACCAAATAGAAGGTCTATTGTCACCTCGAGCGACCTAGGTAACCCAACAGACATAATAGTGTAAATGGGCCCAAAACCCATATTGGGCTCAAGTGGGCCCATACGCTCATATGGCCCAATCAGCCCAGATTCACATACGGCATTGTGAGCTTAATATTCCAATATATCAACGATCACTTACTGAGTAATCTGCTCGTGTGGGCCCATGGCCCGTTGGGCCTACTTCGGCCCATCGAGGCCCATGACGGCCCAAGTGCATGAAAATGCACATGAAGGCCTCTACAGTCTATTACCCATGACTTGTAGGCTCGGTTCGCCCCACGTGAATTCGCACGCTCGTAAGGCCTCGAATACCGATGTTTTAGCATTTTGGCTTTTTGGCTTTCACCGATTTACTCTACGATAGGGTGTGGTTACACACCTGTAAAGATATTGTTGTCGCACCCCTTCTGAAATCAACACACCTAAGACATATTATGAACCACATAAGTCATATTTGTGGTAAATCTAGAACCAAAGTATTAAGAACACTCTATTTGACCTCTTGCTACTTACCAATCTACCAAACGCCAGATCCTCCTTGTTCTCTGCCCAACGATTCCAAAACTTTATCAAAATCATAACCCTTAATTAAGTAACAGACAAATAATACCTAAGGTACTTACCACGAGTGACAGAGAATAATAGGCCTAAATCCCACCTTGACTATAGAAATCACGCCCCTAGCAATAGTCAATAACCATAGAGTAAAACAAAATAGCCATTAAGGTGAAATGAGAGTGAAAGAGTAGGATACAAACGGCTCATAGAAGAATAAGAAATCGCAACCCTAAGAAAAGAAGAATAACCAGTTATTCAGCCTAGACTCCAACTATGCGTTGCCCCAAAATCAAAGAGCTATTCGGCTTTAGCAAGAGAAAGTTGCACGATCGAAAGTAGAGGAAAAGAAGATGAATAAGAGAAAGATATGATCGGCTCAGAGAAGAAGAGAAAATGAAGTAGGAAGAATGATGAAGAGGAAATAAGAAAAGGAAAGTAAATAGGAGAAAGGAAATGTGAAATTCGGTTTAAGCAAAATAAGAGGAGGACAAATGAGGTTCAGCTAAGCACCAAATCAAAAGGGTTGAAAGTTTAAGGTAGCCAGTTTGATTAAGAAGTTGAAAGAGAAATTTCCGAGAAAGAGAGAATGATGCTTAATTTGGTTTGGTAAAAGAGAAGTAGAGAAAGAACAAAGGGGATGCATAGGAGAATAAGAATGCTATTAAGGAAAACGACACTTACAATCTTGGTTTTCGACAAAGTGACCAAAAGAGAATGGCTTCCAAAAAAGTATCCATATCCCCCAAACTAAAAGAGGAAAAGAATAAATGCAACAACCCCCAAAAGGAGCCAAAACCCAATCAGCAGTTAGGCACTCAAAATGCCAAAAATACAAATTCCCAAGACCCTCTAGCCGAAATTGCCTAATCAACACTCCTCCATTCAGCTACCACACTACCTCAAGCTCAACTCCCTGATTTCCTACCCAGAGTACTCCTTGATTCACTCCATCCATTCAGTCAAATTAAAATTCAAACACTAACCACTATGACCAAGTCAATTCCCTTCTTTTACCAAGTCTTCAACCAACTCCAAGTGATTGAATCCAATTCCATCAATTACCATCCCCATGTAGCAAAATAAATATATTTTGCTTGCAAGGGGATTTGAACTAATCTCCTTTCCCATGCTTGTGGCGTCACTAGCCGCTCCACCAGAGGCTCACTTGTGTCAAGAAACAACAACATTTAATTATAACCTTACATGCCAATGTCTAGATTCACCTAAGGCAAAAATTAAAAATTTTGTCAAGTTCCTATCTCGACCCTGGGCTTTCTAAAAACCCTCAATCACACCCAAACTACATAGCCAACATGCCAAACACACAATTTTGATATTTCCTTACACAATAAAATATTATAAGCCGCCACCAAGGCCCAGTACTTCTAGGCTCAAAATCTGGGGCGCTACAATTTTACCCTCCTTAAAGAAATTTTGTCCTTGAAATTTCCCACTATCAACACAATCGCTTAACATAACCTAAACCACCACGCTCCTACTGTGCATCCTAGTACCCAGCTTATGAATATTATACCTTATGGATAAAGTACGTTCCAGAATTTGCATTTGGAGCATCTTCGTCCTCTCGGCGACGTGCTGCATAGACCAAAATTGAATGCCTCGCTTCAACTAGACCAACACCTCTCCTGGTGCTCCTCGGCTACGTCCATTTCCATTTCCACCCTTGACTTGGCCACGGCCTCTCGGTGTCTGCTGACCACCTCTCACTGGCTGAGCAAACCTCTACTCTGCCGCTTGCATCTGTTCAGGCCTCTGTGGACAATCTCTTACAAAGTACTGCACTGATCCATACTTGAAACACGTCCCAACTCTTTTCTGACACTCGCCCTGATGATAGCTCCCACATTCCGCATAAGGCTGTGCTCTAATACTAGCCACAGGGGCCCTAACTCGAACTGGCCTTTCCATCCTGGCATTTTTCATTGGCCTCTGAATAGAATTGGAGATCTCTAAATCCCTCTTCTCTCTGCCCCATTCCTTTTCCCGATTCTGGCATTTTGTACGCTTCACCTCCTCAGCAATCTTAGCTTTCTCTATTAATGCGGTAAAGTCCCGCTCCCTCTGTGGAGCTATCAACACCTGGAGCTCGTCTCTGAGGCCATCCTCAAACCGCACACTATGCTCTATTTTGTTGCTACTATTCCTTGGGCATACCAGCTAACTCACAAAAATTCTGCCTCGTACTCAACCACAGATCTGTCACCTTGAACTAAATTCAAATATTCTTTCCTACGAGCGTCAGCATAGCTGGCGCCCACATACTTCCCTTGAAATGTAGACTTGAAAAATTCCCATGTTGTACGGTCTGATGGTACCTTCTTTTACCGTAAGCCACCACTGGTAGGCTTCATCTCTCAGTAGGGACATAGCACCGTTCAGCTTTTGTTCAGATGTGCAGTTGAGGTCATCTATAATTCTCTCGGTGGCCTCCAACCAGTATTCTGCCACACTAGGGGCCACCCTAAAAACTCCTCTAAAGATCTCTGCCCCATTTGACCAGAGTCATTCTGTAATCAACCCGCAGGCCACAGTAGCGATATTCGACCCAATAGTACCAGCAACCCTTTCTAGAATCCTCAACATTGCTTGGGACAATGCGTCGTCCCCAACCACTTGATCAAATGACTCTGTCTCAGCTATCGGTGAAGTCGGTGCTTCCCTCGCCTCATTGTTGGGCAAGTGCCCCGATGCCGATCATCTAACGCTAGCACCCCTACGGTGCGGCCTCTTGTACCCCTTCTAGTGCTTATTTTCACTATGCGTATTTATCTGATTTATGAATTTTATGCAAATTAGCTCATAATTTCAGTAATTAAGCAGATGTTCTATGCAAATAGTAATCCAGAATTGTTTTCGCAATCACAGGCTCACTACAGTTTTAGTTTCCTACGGTTTTCAATTTACTCTAGCTAAAGAGTCTGAGTATAGTCCCCTACCAATAGCAGTCTCAATATTTCTAGTTACTACATTTCAAGTTTAAACAGATAGAAGCATACAAAAACTTACGGATTCGGTACCGGAGACTCGGTGTGCCACACTATTCAGAAAAATACCTCAACATATCACATATTTGAAAAAAACTTTTTAAAATTCAAATATGTGTTGAGAAAAGAAGAACTAACTAGTTATTCGACCTAGACTCCAACTATGCGTTACCCCAAAATCAAAGAGCTATTCGACTTTAGTAAGAGAAAGTTGCACGATCAAAAGTAGAGAAAAAGAATATGAATAAGAGGAAGAGATGATCGTCTCAGAGAAGAAGAGAAAATGAAGTAGAAAGAACGATGAAGAGGAAATACGAAAAGGAAAGTGAACAGGAGAAAGGATATGTGAAATTCGGTTTAAGCAAAATAAGAGGAGGAAAAATGAGGTTTAGCCAAGAACCAAATCAAAAGGGTTGAAGGTTTAAGGTAGCCGGTTTGATTAAGAAGTTGAAAGAGAAAATTTCGAGAAGAAGAGAAGGATGCTTAATTCGGTTTGGTAGAAGAGAAGTAGAGAAAGAGCAGAGGGGATGCGTAGGAGAATAGGAATTGTATCAAGGAAAATGACACTTACAAGCTTGTTTTTTGGCAAAGTGACCAAAAGAGAATGGCTTCTGAAAAAGTATTCATATCACCCAAACTAAAAAAGGAAAAGAATAAATGCCACAACCCACAAAAAGAGCCAAAACCCAATCAGCACTTAGGCACTCAAAATGCCAAAAATGAAAATTCCCAAGACCCTCTATCCAAAATTGCCTAATCAACATCCCCCCATTCGGCTACCACACTACCTCAAGCTCAACTCCCTGATTTCCTCTCCAGATTACTCCTTGATTCACTCCATCCATTCATTCAAATTCAAATTCAAACACAAACCACTATGACCAAGTCAATTCCCTTTTTTAACCAAGTCTTCAACCAACTCCAAGTGTTTGAACCCAAATCCATCACTTACCATCCCTATGTAGTAAAATAAATATATTTTGCTTGCAAGGGGATTTGAACTCACCTCCCTACCTATGATTGTGGCGTCACGTGTGTCATGAAACGACAACATTTAATTATAACCCTACATATCAACGTCCAGATTCACCTAAGGTAAAAATTAGAAATTTTGTCAAGGTCCTATCTCGACCCTAGGCTTTCTAAAAACCCCCCAATCACACCCAACCTACCTAGCCAACATGCCAAACACATAATTGTGATATTTCCTTACACAATAAAATATTATAAGCCACCACCAAGGCCCAGTACTTCTAGGCCCAAAATCTAGGGTGTTACAATAACACCGGTGCTCTCCACGGAGACACATTTAGTCGGATAAACCTTCAGTTGAGAAGCTCTTAAATTTGTGCCTTTAACTCCACAAGCTCCTTCGGGGCCATCCTATAAGGGGCGATGGACACCGGAGCTGTTCAAGAAAACAGCTCAATTTTGAATTTGACCTCACGGTTTGGAGGCAACCCAGGGAGCTCAACAGGAAATACATCTCGAAATTCCTTGATAGTTCTTACATCTCCTACAGAAGGGCTTTCAAAATTAGAAATACTCACATACGGTAGAAAAGCCTCGCAAGCTATTTGAACCAACTGCTCAGCCCTTCACACTAAGATTACATTAGACAGATAATCCCTTCGCTCCCCTATCACAGCTACTGCCTCATCCTTAGTAGTTTTCAACACCATTTGCTTAGCAGCACAATCCAGATTCGCACGTTGTTTCACTAGCCAGTCCATACCCAAGATAAGATCAAATTCTCCAAATGGTAGTTCCATCAAATCTGCAGGAAAGATTCTACATTAAACTTTTAAGGGCATGTCTCCAAACCATTTGTCTACCCTAATTGACTGTCCCAGTGGACTTACCACAGTGTAACACCCTGGTTTTTGGGACGTTTCGGGATTTCTGTGATTGTTGGCTAATTCTTAAATTTCTGTGGTTTGATTGTATAAATTATGTTCTAGTACCTTAAAGGGCCTCTAAAAGGCCCAGGCTTAGGTTGAAACTCGGCGGATTTAATAAATTTTAGTCTAAAAGAGAAGAGGGTCCTGGTGAAGTGGGCTTTTAAGTTTAAGTAGGCAAAAAGGATCACAAGAGAGCCCTTGGCAAAGTGGCAAGGTAACGCCACTAAGGTGCTATTAAAGTGGTGTGTGGATGTTTATTAATTAAAGTATTTATTTTATTTTTGTGAATAGGAAAGGTAGGTGTTGGAACGTAGGTAGAACTCTGTTAAGAGGAGTTTGAACTATTCAGGAGATTGGATAATGAGGGATAAGGGGAGGAAATTTAGGAGCTGATCAATGAGGGAAGTGTTGGCCGAATGGTGGACTCTTGAAGAGCAAGAGTTGGCCGGCCAAGGGATGGTAGTTAGGCAAATTAGTTAGGGGCTTAGGCATTGGCAATTTCGGCATTTTGGAGGAGTGTCTGCAAAATTCTTTTTGTGCATTTTTGGGATTTTGGTTGCTCATTCTCTTGGTTGCCGAAATAGGGTAGGGTACCTTAGGTTTTCTTTTTTTCAATTTTGCTAGTAGTCGAATACTCCTTAACCTTTTCATCTTTCTTTTCTTTCATCTTCTCCTTTCTCCATACTTCTCATCCCTTCTTCTTCAAAGTCGAAAGACCATTGCCAAATTCTTCTCTTCTCTCTTTCTCTTTTCATTCAATTTTTCTTCTTTGATTTTTTTCGAAACTAAATACTTGCTGCCGAATTCTTCTCTTAGCCGAATACTTTTTGTGGCCAAATCTCCTTCTTTTCTTTCAAAGAATCGAAACTTTCCTACACTGAGGTACTTTAAAATCTGAATCCTTGATTATACTTCCCTCTTCTCGTGTTCGTGATTGGAACTATGGTAGATCGGGATTAGGAACTCTTCTTCAGTAGAGTAACGCTTTGGGTAAGTCTACAAACCTCGTTCTTCCGTTAATCTATGTTTTAAGGAAGAAGCTGAAACCCCTTAAGGGTGACTAACGATTTGGACTAAGGGCTAGTTGGCCTCTTTCTTTTGGTTTTGTATATGCTAGTGTGGTCAAGGGGACGTACAGCAAAGGGCTTTAAAGGCTAACACGGTCGGACATCTAGATCTAGTCCATATTTCAGCAGAAATGTAAGAACTTTAGGGACTGAGGCAATGTTGGCCGAATATGGTAGGGAGATTAGTACGTAGTTTGTTTTGATATAACTCGATTGTAGGCAACTCGTGTGAGGATTTTGTCGTCTATTCGTCACAAACCAGGTGTGTAAACGACACCCACTCATAGTCTAGATCGGCAAAAGCCGAAAAGTCAAAAATCCAGCATTTTGAGAAATTGCGAGTGTGCGAGTGGTCGTGAGATAGGCTATTGCTAAACTTGGTAATCTCAAGCGGTAAGGTTACAGAGTGCGAAATTCTGTGCACTTTGGTATATTTGGGCTTAATAGGCCGAAATCAGGTTAATGGGCCAACGGGCTCAATTCGGTAAAAACGCTCGGTAAGTGGTTCTGTTAAAACGTTAATGGCTGTAGTATGCATGAAAACCCTAGGATAGTAAATTTACTAAAATACCCCTAAGTATGAAAAATTACCATTATACCCCTAGGTGCAAAATTACTGTTATACCCTTAGGGTTAAATCTGTATGAAATGCATGATATTATGTTTCTGTATGTTATATGTCATGATATGTATATCTGATGCATAGGATATGGGTTATATTGATGGAGGAAACGTTCTGGTGGCTACGCCACAAATATTTGTTCTGGTGGCTCTGCCACAATATCTGTATCCGGTGACTCTGTCACATTATCTATTCTAGCAGCTCTACTGCAAATTCTGTGATGTGGAGCGGATGGGTGGGTCGAGTAGTCTCCCCACATGGTGCAAGGTCGGTACGGGGGTGTATATGGATGGATATGAGTTGGGTATTCTGCATGCATGATATGTCTGCTATGTTTCTGTCATGGGCCTATGGGCTTCATCCTGAATTCTGTAACGGGCTAAGGCCCAAATAAATCTAACTTTGAGGCTTGATCTAATTTGGACCATGGTTGGGTTATTTTACACACTGAGTTTTCCAAACTCACCCCTTATTTTCATCCATGCAGGTAATCCCTAACCATAGTGGACTTGGAGCTGTGAGGGATTCGAAGTGGCCACATGTTCTACAAGTTTGGTTTTCATCGCACATTTTTTTCAGTATTTCAATTATTGTATTTTATTATTTTAGGGTTTTAAGTTGTAATAAGGCCGCTCTTAATAGTTTTTTATTTTTACTTATTGGTTATATTTACACTCATTGAAACTGCTAGTTATAGGTTACGCGGGGTTTTAATCAAATTTAAAAAACTGATTTCAAAACACAATGAACGTAACAGATGGATAACCTGAAGGTGTTAACAAACCAGTTTTGCATTAAACAACTGGTTTACAAAGATCACTTGAGTCACCATAAACAAAGTACACAGACTGTCGTAAATCTATGTGACACGTCAGATTTTGCCATAATGTACAGGCCAGGTTTGGGGTGTTACATTTAGTGGTATTAGAGCCATGTTACAACAACTCGGCTGTGGAACGGGTCTAAAAGCGAAAGTTTTTTTAGTAAGGTTAAATGAAGATTTTTGAAAATCATTTTAAGAATTTGTTTTCACAATTGTTTTCAAGGTTTTCTTTTTACAAAGGAATGATTTCAAAAAAAAATTGAATTCAGTTTCTAAATTTGGTTTCTAAGAAGGTGGCACACCGAATCTCCGGCCCAAGTCTGTAAGTTTTTTGAATTTTTCTGATTGTTTTTGAAATTCTGTTATATGTCTGTACTAAAACCCTATTATGATACTCTAGTTAGGGTGATACTAAAACTGTAGGAATTCTGATAAGTAGACTGAGATTGTAGCTAGGCTACGATTCTACGAAAAATAAACTCTGAATTACTATTTGTTCATAAAACATCCGTAATAACCACTGAAATAGTTAAATGATGCATAAAATTCGTAATCAGATAATATGAAATAAGTACAAGAGCAGCTCGTGGAAGAGGCCGTGGGCATAGCCGAGGTAGTGCACAGGCTAGATCTTCATCTTCAGGACATATACCAGCGGCAGATGCACCAGTACCACCGGCAACGGAAGTAGAGTCTCATGATCAAGGTGCAGGGGATGACGCTCTATCCCAAGCGATGCTCCGAGTTTTGGAAAGGGTTACCATGGCAAGTACGGGAAACAGAATTCAAGGATCTATTTCTGAGTGACTCCGGGCTAATGTAGCGGAGATCTTTAGGGGTGTATCTGGTGTAGCCCCGAATGTGGCTGAATACTGGTTAGAGGCCACGGAGCGAATTATGGATGATTTGGACTGTTCCATGGAACAGAAGCTGAAAGGAGCCATATCGTTGCTACGAGATAAGGCGTATCAGTGGTGGCTCACTATGAAAGATGGAACCTCAGCTGACAGGGTGACTTGTGAGCTGTTTAAGACGGCCTTCAAGGGAAAATATGTTGGAGCGAACTATGTGGACGCCCGTAGGAAAGAATTTCTGAATCTGGTTCAAGGGAGTAAGACAGTTGCTGAGTACGAGGCTGAGATTCTGAGGCTGAGCCGGTATGCTGTTAGGATAGTCGCTACAGAGTATGAACGTAGTGTGCACTTTGAGGATGGTCTTAGAGATGAGCTTAGGGTACTGATTGCTCCACAGAGGGAGCGTAACTTTACTGCTTTGGTGGAGAAAGCTAAGATAGCTAAGGAGGTGAAGCGTACTGAACACAAAATCATGAGAAGGATTGGAACCATTTTTAGAGAGATTCAGGACCTTCAGTGGTGCCAATAGGAATGTTAAAAGAGTAAGAGTGGAAAAGCCAGTTCGAGCAGTTCCAATAAATGTTGTTAGACCTCAAGTTTGTTGGAGTTGTGGTAAGATACACCTGGGCAAGTGTCAGAGACGCTCTGGTGCTTGTTTCTGATGCGGATCTTTGGAGCAAAAGGTTAAGGACTACCCTCAGGAACCAGATCAGGTTCAAGTTATAGATCAGAGAGTTGCCCAACTAGTGAGAGGTGGACCACAGCCACTGAGAGGACGTGGTCAAGGTAGGGGTAGAAATGGTAATGGTCGAGGTTTTGGAGCACCTAGCAGGGGTGTCAAAGGTATAGAGGCTTGACAGCCAACATTGGTGTATGCAACTCGTCGTCGAGAGGAGGGTGATGCACCTGATATCATAACTGGTATGTTCTTGATTTCTAGCATGCCGTACACTGCTTTGATAGATATTGGGCCTACCCATTCATATGTTGCATATGCCATATCAGGGTTGCTGGGTGTTCGCTCTGAGGAGACCGTGAGTGGGGTATCTGTACTAAGTCCTTTGGGTCACTTGGTTAGGGTAGATAAATTGTATAGAGACGTGCCTTTAGAAACTCATGGTAAGATTTTCTCTGGAGACTTGATGGAGTTACCGTTTGGAGAATTCGATCTCATTCTAGGAATAGATTGGCTTGTTAAGCATAGGGCTACTCTGGATTGTCCTGCCAAGTGAATGATGCTAAAGACTGCAGAGGATGAGGAGGTTATGGTGATAGGAGAGCGAAGGGATTATCTGTCCAATGTAGTGTCGGCATTGAGAGCCGAGAAGTGGATTCGTAAGGGTTGTGAGGCCTATTTGGCATTTGTAAGTCAGTCGGAGACTGAGAGTCTGACGGTGGATAAGGTTAGAACCGTTAAAGAATTCCAAGATGTTTTTCCAGAGGACCTTTTGGGTTTGCCTCCAAACTGAGAAGTCGAGTTTGGAATCGACTTGTTGCCTAGAACGACACCAGTATCCATCGCACCATACAGGATGGCACCGAAGAAGTTAGTGGAGCTGAAAGTACAAATTCAAGAGTTGTTGGATGAGGCTTTATTAGGCCGAATGTATCTCCGTGGGGGGCACCAGTGTTGTTCGTAAAGAAGAAGGATGGGACGATGTGGATGTACATCGATTATCGAAAGTTGACCAAACTGACAATTAAGAATAAGTACCCTTTGCCAAGAATCGATGATCTGTTTGACCAGCTTAGGGGAGCTTCAGTATTTTCCAAGATTAACCTTTGATCTGGTTATCATCAACTAAGGGTTAAGGAGGTGGATATTCACAAAACGGCGTTCAGCACTCAGTATGGTCACTATGAGTTCTTGGTTATGCCATTTGGGTTAACGAACGCACCTGCAGCATTTATGAATCTGATGAATCGAGTATTCCAACCATACTCGGATCGATTTGTAGTCGTTTTTATCGATGATATCCTGGTATATTCTGAAACTGAGGAGAAGCATGATGAGCATCTCCTTATTGTGTTGCAAGTGCTAAGAGAGAAGGAGCTTTATGCGAAATTCAGTAAGTGTGAATTATGGTTGAGGGAGGTAACTTTCTTAGGTCATATTGTCTCTATTGAAGGGATCAAGATGGACCCTCAAAAGATTGAAGCGATTCTGGTATAGAAGCCATCGAGGTCGGTATCAAAAATACAGAGTTTTTTGGGTTTGGCAGGGTATTATAGAAGGTTTGTGGAAGGATTTTCTGTAATGGCAGCACCATTGACAAAGCTTATAAGGAAAGGAGCACCATTTATTTGGACCAAGAAGCAGGGAAGCTTTTGAGAAGTTGAAGGAAGTTTTGACCAATGCACCTGTATTGATTCAATTGGAGTCTGGAAAGGATTTTACCGTGTACAGTGACGCATCACATGTAGGTTTGGGCTGTGTGTTGATGCAAGAGGGTAAGGTGGTTGCTTATGCTTCGCGACAGCTGAAGCCTCACGAAGTAAACTATCCTACTCATGATCTGAAGTTGGCAGTAGTAATCTTTGCACTCAAGATTCGGAGACACTACTTGTACGGAGAAAAGTGTATCATATACACGGATCATAAGAGTCTTATGTACTTGCTGACTCAGAAAGAGCTAAACCTTAGGCAACGAAGATGGATAGAGTTTCTTAAGGATTATGACTGTTCTATTGAGTATCACCTAGGTAAAGCTAATGTAGTGGCTGATGCCCTAAGTCGTAGAGCTGTATCTGATCTGAGAGCAATGTTTGCTTGTCTAAGTCTGTATGACGATGGTAGTCTGTTGGCGGAATTGCAAGTAAGGCCAACCTAGGTTGATGAGATTAAGGAAAAGTAGTTAAAGGATGAGTTTCTAGTTTCTCGATTCCAGTAGGTTAAAAATGGGGAAACGTCTGAGTTTGGACTGAACAGCGAGGGAGTTCTATGTTTTTGAGGTAGAGTTTGTTTTCCGAATGACTCTGACTTGAGGCAGTCAATACTGAAAGAAGCTCATGGAGGACTTTGTGCTATGCATCCTAGAGGGAATAAGATGTATCGTGGCTTAAGGGAATTGTATTGGTGGCCTGGGCTTAAACGTGAAGTAACGGAGTTTGTGGGAAAATGTTTGACTTGCCAGCAAGTGAAAGTTGAACATCAACTACCTTCCGAACTTTTACAGCCAGTGAAGATACCACTTTGGAAGTAGGAGAAGGTGACCATGGACTTTGTGAGTGGACTACCCTTGACACCAACGAAGAAGGACTCGATTTGGTTAATTGTGGATAGGTTGACCAAATCTGCTCATTTCATACCTGTCTATACTGATTACTCACTTCAGAAGTTAGCTAAGTTGTATGCGGCAGAGATTGTGCGACTCCATGGAGTGCCAGTTTCGATTATTTCTGACCAAGATCCTAGATTCACATCTCAGTTCTGGCAAAAGTTGCATGAGGCGTTGGGTACGCGGCTGAACTTTAGCACAGCTTTTCATCCTCAGACTGATGGTCAGTCGGAAAGGGTTATTTAGATTTTGGAAGACATGCTGATGGGATGTGTTATCGACTTCTGAGGCAGTTGGGAGGACTACTTACCGTTGGCAGAGTTTGCTTACAACAACAGCTACCAGACAAGTATTCGGATGGCACCATATGAAGCGCTGTATGGGCGTAGGTGCCGTACACCTAGTTGTTGGACTGAATTGGGAGAACGACAAGTTCTTGGACCTGAGTTGGTAGCAGATACTGAAGATAAGGTCAGGGTAATTAGAGATCGGTTAAGGGAAGTATCTGATAGGTAGAAGTGTTATGCGGATTTAAACAGTAAAGAAATTGATTACATAGTGGGTGATATGGTCTTCTTGAAGGTTTCACCTTGGAAAAAGAAATTAAGATTTGGTAAGAAAGGCAAGTTGAGTCCGCGGTTCATTGGGCCTTACCGGGTTCTTAAGCGAGTAGGTCCAGTGGCTTATCAGTTGGAATTACCTCTGGAGTTAAACAGGATTCACGATGTTTTTCACATCTCCATGTTAAGGCGATATCGTTCTGACACTACTCATGTCGTGCCGGTTGCAGAGATTGAAGTACAGTCTGATTTGACTTTCGAAGAAGAGCCTGTGTAGATACTAGATCGAGATGTTAAGGTTCTAAGAAAGAAGTCAGTTCTATTAGTAAAAGTGCTTTGGTGTAATCATGGTAGAGAGGAAGCTACTTGGGAGCAAGAAGAGGCGATGCGTCAGCAATACCCTCATCTGTTTGGATCAGGTAAATTTCGAGGATGAAATTTCTTTAAGGAGGGTGGAGTTGTAACCCCCTGGTTTTTGGGACTTTTTGCGATTTCTGTGACTGTTGGTTAAATCTTGAATTTCTGTGGTTTGATTGTATAAATTATGTTCTAGTACGTTAAAAGGCCCAGGCTTAAGTTGAAACCCGGCGGATTTAATAAATTTTAGTCTAAAAGAGAAGGGGGTCCTGGTGAAGTGGGCTTTTAAGTTTAAGTAGGCAAAAAGGATCACAAGAGATCCCTTGGCAAAGTGGCAAGGTAACGCCACCAGGGTACTATTAAAGTGGTGCGTGGATGTTTAGGGGGAGCCAAGGTTCAAGTCACAAGGTAAGTTAATTAGAGTATTTTTTTTTTTTTTGTGAATAGGAAAGGTAGGTGTTGGAACGTAGGTAGAACACTATTAGGAGGAGTTTGAACTGTTCAGGAGATTGGATAAGGAGGGATAAGGGGAGGAAATTTAGGAGTTGATTAAGGAGGGAAGTGTTGGCCGAATGGTGGACTCTTGAAGAGCAAGAGTTGGCCGGCCAAGGGATGGTAGTTAGGCAAATCGGTTAGGGGCTTAGGCATTGGCAATTTCAGCATTTTGGAGGAGTGTCTACCGAATTCTTTTTGTGCATTTTCGGGATTTTTGGTTGCTCATTCTCTTGGTTGAAGAAGTAGGATAGGGTACCTTAGGTTTTCTTCTTTTCATTTTTGCTAGTAGTCGAATACTCCCTACCCTTCTCATCTTTCTTTTCTTTCATCTTCTCCTTTCTCCATACTTCTCATCCCTTCTTCTTCAAAGTCGAACCACTATTTTCGAATTCTTCTCTTCTCTCTTTCTCTTTTCATTCAATTTTTCTTCTTTGATTTTTCTCGTAACCAAATACTTGCTGCCAAATTCTTCTCTTAGCCGAATACTTTTTGTGGCCAAATCTCCTTCTTTTCTTTCAAAGAATCGAAACTTTCCTACACTGAGGTACTTTAAAAGCTGAATCCTTGATTATGCTTCCCTCTTCTCGTGCTAGTGATTGGAGCTACGGTAGATCGGGATTAGGAACTCTTCTTTAGCAGAGTAATGCATTGGGTAAGTCTACAAACCTGGTTCTTTCGTTAATCTATGTTTTAAGGAAGAAGCCAAAACCCCTTAAGGGTGACTAACGATTTGGACTAAGGACTAGTTGGCCTCTTTCTTTTGGTTTTGTATACGCTAGTGTGGTCAAGGGGACATACAGCAAAGGGCTTTGAAGGCTAACACGGTCGGACATCTAGATCTAGTCCATATTTTGGCAGAAAGGTAAGAACTTTAAGGATTGAGGCAATGTTGGCCGAATATGGTAGGGAGATTAGTATGTAGTTTGTTTTGATATGAAGTCTGATGTATCGGTAACTCGATTGTAGGCAACTCGTGTGAGGATCTCGTCGTCGATTTGTCACAAATCAGGTGTATAAATGACACCCACTCATAGTCTAGATCGACAAAAGCCGAAAAGCCAAAAATCTGGTATTTTAAGAAATTGCGAGTGTGCGAGCGGTTGTGAGATAGGCTGTTGCTATACTTGGTAATCTCAAGCGGTAAGGTTGCAGAGTGTGAAATTTTGTGCACTTTGGTATGTTTGGGCTTAATGGGCCGAAATCGGGTTAATAGGCCAACGGGCCTAATTCGGTAAAAATGCTCGGTAAGTGGTTCTGTTAAAATGTTAATGGCTATAGTATGCATGAAAACCCTAGGATAGTAAATTTACTAAAATACCCCTAAGTATAAAAAATTACCATTATACCCTTAGGTGCAAAATGACCGTTATACCTCTAGGGTTAAATTTGTATAAAATGCATGATATTCTGTTTCTGTATGTTATATGTCATGATATGTATATCTGATGCATGGGATATGGATTATATTGATGGAGGAAGCGTTCTGGTGGCTACGCCACAAATATCTGTTCTGGTGGCTCTGCCACAATATCTGTATCTGGTGACTCTGTCATATTATCTGTTCTGGCAGCTCTACTGCAAATTCTGTGGTGTGTAGCGGATGGGTGGGTCGAGTAGTCTCCCCATATGGTGTAAGGTCGGTTCGAGGGTGTATATGGATGGATATGGGTTGGGTATTCTACATGCATGATATGTCTGCTATGTTTCTGTCATGGGTCTATGGGCTTCATCCTGAATTCTGTAACGGACTAAGGCCCAAATAAATCTGACTCTGAGGCTTGATCTGATTTGGACTATGGTTGGGTTATTTTACACACTGAGTTTTCCTAACTCACCCCTTATTTTCATCCATGCAGGTAATCCCCAACCATAGTGGACTTGGAGCTGTGAGGGATTCGGAGTGGCCACATGTTCTGCAAGTTTGGTTTTCATTGCACATTTTTTTCAGTATTTGAATTATTCTATTTTATTATTTTGGGGTTTTAAGTTGTAATAATGCCGCTCTCAATAGTTTTTGATTTTTACTTATTGGTTATATTTGCACCCGATTGAAACTGCTAGTTATAGGTTGCGCAGGGTTTTAATCAAATTTAAAAAAACCGATTTCAAAACACAACGAACGTAACAGAAGGATAACCTGAAGGTGTTAACAAACTGGTTTTTTGTTAAACAACTGGTTTACAAAGATCACTTGAGTCACCATAAACAAACTACATAAACTATCATTAATCCATGTGACACGTTAGATTTGGCCATAACGTATAGGCTGGGTTTGGGGTGTTACACACAGTCATTCCACTAGCAGTACTCTCAAACCGAATACCTAATGTCTTAGACACAGTGCATACAACATACGAGTGTGTAGACCAAATATCAATCAAAGCAACGTAAGGTATGCTATGAATCAAAAGCATACCAGTTATGACATCTGGGGCGTCACCGTCCTCTCGGCAACGAGCAGCATAGACCAAGGCTAGCTGTCTCACCTCAGTATTACCAGAACCTCTATCAGGTGCTCCACGACCACGATCATTACCGTTTCCACCCCTGGCCTACCTACGGCCTCTCAGTGGTTGCTGGCCACCTCTCACTTGCTGCACAAACCTCTGCTCTGCAGCTTGCATTTAACCCTACCTCTAAGGGCAATCCCTGAACTGATGATCCTTGGACCCACATCTAAAGCACGCCCCAATTCGCCTCCACTACTCACCCTGGTGAGACCTTGTACAATCCGTGTAAGTCTATAGTCTAACAGCAGTAAAGGGACTTATCGAACTGGCCCATCAAATCTGACCTTCTTTACAGGCCTTCCAAAAGAACTCGAGGGCCTTGAATCCCTCTTAAATTTACCCCTATCTTTCTCACGATTTTGGTGCTCAGAGTACTTTACATCCTCAGCAATCTTTGCTTTCTCAACAAGGGTAGCAAAGTCCCGCTTCCTCTGTGGAGCTATCAACACACACAATTAATGCTGGAGTCCATCCTCAAAACACACACAACATTCTTACTTAGTTGCAACAATCCTACGGGCATATCGACTCAACCGCAGAAACTCTGCCTTATACTCCGCCATAGTTTTGTTCCCCTGGGTCAGACTCAAAAATTCCGTCCTCCGAGCGTCCACATAACTAACCCTAATGTATTTCCCTTGAAAGGCCATCTTAAAGAAGTCCCATGTCAAACGGTCGGCCTGTGTACCATCTCTTACACCATTGGTAGGCCTCATCTCATAGTAAAGACATTGCTCCTTTTAGTTTGTGCTCCACAGTGTAGTCAAGATCATCTATTATCCGTTCAGTGGCCTCTAACTAGTACTCTGCCACATTTGGGGCTACACCAGATACACCCTGGAAGATTTCCACTCCATTAGCCAAAAGTCGCTTAGAAATTGACCCTTGACCCACAGATCTAGTACTCACTCCAGCAACCCTTTCAAGAACACGGAGCATTGCTTGGGATAAAGCATCATCCCCAGCTACTTGGTCATCAGACCCCCTTTCAGTCACTGGCGATGCTAGTGCCTCACTAGCAGGCATATGACCTGACGCTGATGACCCAGTTGTAGCACTTCCTCGGCCTCTACCACGGCCTCGTGTACCCCTTCTTCGAGTACCCCTTGTGCTCATATCGATTTAGCATATTATCTGCTTTAGGATTATTATGAATCAGTTCATAATTTCAGTAATTATTATAAATGTTTTATGCAAAAAGCAATTATTATCTATTTTAGGAGTCTTATGAATCCGTGAGTACTTACAAATTTAGCGCCGGAGACTCTGTGTGCCACACTTCCAGTAACATCGTTTGAAATCAATTTTAATTCTTTTAAAAATCATCTCTTCAAACACCAAAATTTAGACAAACTTTAAAAAAAAACCTATTTTTAAGAACATTTTTTTCAAAACCAATTCCATAGCCGAGTTTTACATCCTGGCTCTGATACCACTAAATGTAACACCCCAAGCCTGGCCCAGACGTTATGGCCGAATTTGGCGTGTCACATAGAAGCTACGTTGAAAAACCAGACTTGTTGATAAAAGTTTAGTCCTAAGTTTAAAACCCCTTTTAGTTTTAAATTGCATAAACAAATTCGGCAAGCTGTGTAAATACAAGTTGGGATCATTTTATCAAAATGTTTGCCATGTTTATTACGTTGGTTCCTTAAGTAAAATTGCAGAAGCCTCTCTAGTTGGAACCCTTAAAGTTGAAAACGCGTGTTTCTCTTGAAAATAATTATTAATTTTGAAAACTCGGTTTATCTACTTTAGCAGGTTAAAATCAACAATCAAAAGCCCAAATAGCAGAAAATGTAAAGTCCCAATGGCCTTATTACAGAATGTAAACCCAAATATCAAATTTAAAGAGATTAACTCTAAAAGAGATAAACAGTCATTGCGTCGCCACCTTCGAGCCCCTCGTAGCTCCAAATTGCCAAAGGCTGGGATTACCTGTACAGTTAAAAGAAATGGTGAGTTTGCGAAAACTCAGTGTGTAATCCCCTAACAGTCAATAGAAATCAGAATAAGCAAAACAGTATGGGCCGTAGCCCTATGCAGTAATAGAGTAGACTGGACTTTTAGCCTTATGTAGAAACAGTGTGGGCCCAAGCCCAAAACAGAACAGAATAGAGTAGATATGTATCCCAACCCAATCCATCCAACTCACCACCCATACCATCCAACACACTATATGGGGACTAAATCGACCCACCCAACCAATACACTAATAACATTGCATGGCTGCTAATAGCAGAATATGGGGCGAAGCCACTAGAATCAGAATACATTGCGAAGGCACTAATAACAAAAATACATAGCAAAGCCACTAACACAACTTCCTCTATATCAGACCCCAACCCCATGCAGAGTGTCATGTCATACATATATATCGCGCATACCAAAGATCATACTCAGACACTATCATACATATTCCAGATACTCATCAGTTAACCTACCTCTAGGGGTGTAATGGTCATTTCGTCAATTAGGGATAAAATAGTAATTTTACCCCTTAGGGGTATTTTGGTTATTCAACCAAATTTTGGTGTCTCGGTACATACTACGTCCCCTTAGAGAGTTTACAGTTGCCTCGAGTGACTCAGATAAAATTCATGGCCAGAACAATATATATGGGCCCAAAACCCATTATCTAGCCCATGTGGGCCCACACGCTCGTTTGGCCCATTTAGTCCAAATTTAATCACGACAAAACAAGCCCCATAGTCCAACCAATTAATTATCACTTATCAAGGATTGTACCCATATGGGGCCCACAAGCTCGTTGGGCCACACGGCCCATCAGGGCCCATGGTCGCCCACGCTCACGAAAACGTTCGTGGAGGCCTCTATAGTTTGTCGCCTAGGATTAGTGGGCTCAATTTACTCGTGAGTGTTTGCATACTCATGAGAATTCAAATGCTACGGTTTCGGCATTTCGGCATTTTAGCTTTTGCCGAATTACAATAATCTAGGGTTGTGATTACACACCTTTATGCAAAATCGCGTGAGGAATCTCCAAAGGCACCAACCTATAATCAATCCAAATATTCAATTAGCCCTTAAGTCATTAATACACTCAATCACTTACTCCTCAATAACATAACATCACTTACCACGACCAGAATATCCGGGGTTCACCCTTCTAGATTACCGACCCCAAATCAATTATCCACACCTTGATGAATAACTGAGTTATCAATACAGATTTATTAGTCCCCAACCAATCGTATAACCACCCCTTTCACCTTAGAATGAATAAAGCAATTTGGCCTAATGTCCAATGTAAATAGGGTAACGCATTTACTTAAATTGAAACCGATGAAAAGATCTAGCTCGCTTCAATCACACTAGTAATCCCTCCAACCCTTGAGAGATTGATTGTTAAGCAACACCTAAGAAACTAAAATTGAACAGTCAAGAAAGAAAAGAAGATCAAAGTTGATCAATTGACAAAAGAATCAGAAGCCGATCGACATATATGAGGAAGGAATGAGAGGTTCGACTTCACAAGAAAATACAAAGGAAGAGGAAAAAAACACTTACCCTTCGATAGCACGCCTATAGAATTGTAACATCAACTCCAATCAATGGAAAGAGAAGAGAGACGCTAAAAGAGGGGAATAGAGAGTTCGACTATGAGGGCAAATTGAAGGGAAAAGTAAAAAGAAGAAGAAAATATTTGGCCAATAGTTTAGAAAAGGAAAAATGAGAAGTATTGCTCTATAAAACGAAAGAGGGAAGAGGGAAAATAAATGAACAAGAGGAAAAAGATGATGAAAGAACAAATGGAGAAGCAACAGATGAGAAAAAAGATTCGGCTTCAAAGATGACTGAAAATTGAAGTTGGTTCAGATAAAGGGAGAAGAAAAGAAAAGTGCATAAAAGAGGACAATTCGACACTTTAGGTCTTGAGTTTCAGCAAAGTGAGCAATGGCTCAAATAGACACTAACAAAAATGATACTAGAGAGTAAAGAAAATAGAAGCACCAAAATAGAACAAAAACCTGAAACCACAAGGAGAAATCGGCACTCACCCACTCTCCTAGCACCGAAAAATTCACATACTAGGGACCCTAGCCGAATTTGCACTCACAAATTACTCAATTCGGCTATACTTCTCCAAGCTTCCAACTCCTTACAAATCTACATAATCCTCTCCCCTTATCCCTTCTTGATATCCTCCACAACTAGCTCATAATACCAATTCAAACTCTCCAACATAGAGTTCAAATCCAACACCAACTCTTGCCGTCCCCAATTAGCAAAATAAATGCTCTTTGCTTACCATGAGATTCGAACCCATCCCTCTTCGATGGCCCAACACGCCACTTGCCACCACAATACATGCTCCTTTTGTGACAAGAAGCAAACATAATTAAAATATAAGTCTTAATTGCTATCAGCTAATTTCACTTAAGAGTAAAAATTAAAAGATTTTGCGAAGGCCCAGATCGAACCCAAGCTTCCTAGAGAACCCCAAACACACCCAGATCACTTAGCCATCACACCGCACATACAATTTTGTCAAATCTTGGAGAATTAAAGAATCTAAAATTTTAAGGCGTTACAACAACATAAACTTTCATTTCATTTCACTTTTCCATATTTCTCAACTTATGTCTATTTCACTTTATACTTAATCACATATATATCATAAGCTTTTATTCTAACCTTTCTGACTTTCGTCTCATCACAAACACATTTTCAAACATCTTAATATCACTTGCAACATTTTTAAATATAACTCACTTGGAAAGCACCTTTGTCTCAACAAGACAATTTCATTAGAGTCGGGAGATATCGCACTATCACGGTTCACATATGGCATGTATAGCTAGACTCTTAAACATGCTAGGTTAGTCTGAGAATCGACTAAACCATAGCTCTGATACCACTAAATGTAACACCCCTTACTTATGTTCAACATCGAGACAGGGTATGAGGCATTACCAGACATAAACACATGCAATCGTATAAAATCAGGTCATAAATTTGTGTTCAAATTTAAAACTTTTCACATTTCATCTTAAAGTCCCTAATATGGTCCTACGAAGCCCAAATCATTCTTTGGAAACGGTTCGGGACCAAACCGAGAGCTTTAAAAAACTTTGAAAATTTTCATGAAAGATAGGGGCACACTCCTATGTGGTATTAGGACACGGCCGTGTGGCTCACATGACCATGTCTGTCATAGCCCAGTTTAGACCCTAGTCAGAACAGTGGTTTTGGGACCACAAATCCATGTCAGAAAAAATATTTTAATATTATTTTTGATGTCTACAACATGTTAATTTATATGTGTGAAATTTTTATGATTTAATTTTATCGTTTGAGTGTCCGATTAAATAAAATGACTTAATCGCATAAAATGAAAAAGTAGCATTTTTTTTGTTAATGTGCTATATTGCTATGGGTTTTATAATGTGGGGTCCTTATGTTGAAATTTGACCATTGAATAATAACATGGACGGTATTAGGCTTATAATTAATGATTTTATAATGTTTAATTAATGGACAAAATTGTAAATGATATATTATTATGAATTAAATAAACAAAACATAAAATAGCCATGCATTCGCATCTTATTTTGATCGAAAATACAAAAAGAAAAAGAAAGAATGAACAAGCTAGGTTCAACCTTGGTTTTTCTTGATTGAGGTTGTAATTTGTTCGATTTTTGATAATTTTCAAGTTTTTAAGATCGTCGCTTCGTGTTTTAACTAATCCATACCTTGATTTTCGAATACGATGAAGATTTTGTGTTTTGCCATTGTTGATAGCTTGATGAATTTTGTGTTTGATGATGGAAAATAAAAATATGTTGTTCGATTTTTAAGTTTAATTAAGTGATTTTTGGTAAAAATGCCTAATTAGGACTAAATTATGAATTTTGTAAATTGAGGGGTCAAAATGTGAATTAAATGAAAGAAATGGGTTGCTAGGGACCTTAGTGAAATTCGGCCAACCATGGGTGTGGCTAAATTTTGAATATTTTGTGCTTTTTGAATTAGGGATTAAATTGTGAAAAATGTGAAATTTTAGGGGCAAAACTGTAATTTTCCCATTTATGTGTTTTTAGACTAAATTGAATGAATATGTTAATAAACAAGCTAAGTTTGTATTAATTTAGATCAAAAAAAGAGGAAATTGGAATTGGATCGGGGGAAATCTAAAGGTGTTGAATAATCGTCTCGGTTCATTCGTCATTGTCCGAGGTAAGTTCATAAGTAAATAAATCTCATTAAATTCAATTATATATGTTATTTGTGCTGAATTGAGTTATTACTTGTATATATATGTTCAAGTCGAATTTGTTTAAGTATGGCAGAAGTATTTATAAGATAAATTGATCGAGTTATGACGTCCGAAAGCCCCGTATGGACCTTAGGAATAGTTAGGATACATTTGTCATGACATAGGATTCTGATATGTGTTTTCGTGTAAGACCACATCGAACGTTGGCATCAACTTGTGATTTACGTGTAAGACCATGTCTAGGACATCGACATTGTATTTGATTTGTGTAAGACCCTGTCTTGGACAGTGGCATCGATATGTGATTACATGTAAGACCACATCTAGGATGTTGGCATTGTTCGAGCTTTTCAACTATCCAAGTATCCTTATTGATCCAAATGGTTCAATGGGCAATGTTAAGTTAAGATCGAATGTGAAATCGAGCTAAATGATTCAGGTATGTACGAATTTATATGTTCATGAAAATAAGGTAAGTTAAGTACTTGTAATGATAAGATAATTCAAGTATGTTGTAGAAGATGATTTATATGTATATATGATTATTCATATTTGGCCAAGTGATAATTTAATGTTAATATTTATGAAATGATATATGAATTCGCAAGTATGATAAATGTACATTTGGTTAAGGTTTGTTTGAATCGGCTAGTTGAATTTAATGTTAAGGTTCATTTGATAAATTAATTACTTATGACATCTGTATGTGTTTGTTAGTTGTTTTATAGATTTTGGAAGCTAGTTACGAGCTCGGGGATCGTCAGAAAAATTTGTCACATTATCGATCGCTATTTTGGTATTTCAAAAGTTTGAACTATGAACTTATGGCATGTATAGGCTAACATTTGTTTGGCTGGTTTTGAAAATTGTATATATATAAGCCTTGCGAAAATAGCTTGATTTTTATATTTGAATTTGATTATGTTTGATCATGGTTTAAGCTCATTTTGGTAAAATTGTCACATGTCCTGCATGAATGGTAATTGTGATATGCTTGGTATATATATGTTTTGACATGAAGTAATTGTATATGGCTTATGATTAGTTCATTTAAAAAGCTTGATATATATATATATATATATGGTTGATGAATGTGTTTGGATTATGGATTGTTAATGTATCTATGTATTCAGTTAGGTGATAAAATATATGTGATGGTTATGAGATAATTGTGATTCGGCATTTATATTCATAAAATATGATGAATGGTTTGATAGTTAGTTCAATTTAGTATGGCAAAGGATGGTTATAATTTAAATGTTATGTAATGAAGTTATTAGGGATTTCCGAATATATATAAATAAAAGGATGATTTTGTGTATGCATTTTTGGGCATGATATGTAGCATATGAATTAGGCACACTTATCACCGTTAATTGTGCTTGAATGGGGCTCATTTATAATTTGGTTTTATGCGAATAATAGATTGTAACGTCCCAATTTTTAGGATTATTCGGGTTTTTACGATTTTAGTGAAATCTTGAAATTTTGTGGTTGGAAGCGGTAAGATTCTGTAACCAAAATCGGTGAAGTTGGTGAGTGTGTGATTTCGTGCATCTCGGTGAATTTGGGCATCGATGGGCTGAATTTGGGCCCAATGGGCTTACGGGCCCATATGGGCGGAAAATGCATGGTAGGTATATTCGGGTATACTGTAAGTTAAAACGGTTAAGACATACATAAAATTTGGGCTAATGGGGAAATATAGCGAATTGACACTGTAGGGCTCATTAGGGGTTTTATGGCCCGATAACTTTAAACTGCTAAAATGGGCTAGATAAGTTACTGAGATGAAAATGAGACTGTTAATGACTGAAATATGCATAAAACCCTAAAAATTGGAATAATTATTGAAATACCCTTAAAGGGTGGAAAGTTACTGTATTACCCCTAGGTGCAAAATAACCATTATACCCCTAGGGCTAAATTTGACTGAAATGCATGCTTTACTATTTCTGTTCACTGTATGCCATGACATGATTATCTGTTGCATGGGACTGGGTTTATTGATGGAGGAAGTGCAAGTGGCATTGCCACGTTTATTGAAAGGGGCTTTTCCTCGTATTACTAAAAGGGGCTTTGCCTCGTTATACTGTTAGTGGCTTGGCCATGTTATCTGAGCAGCTATGCTGCAACTGTGTAGTGTAGGGCTGGGTGGGTTGAGTTATTCTCCACATGGTGTGTAGGGCTGGTACGGATGGAGTGTAGCGGATGGACGTAGGATGGGCTTTGCATACATACATTATTCTGTTCTGTTACTGCAATGGGCCTATCGGCTGCACTATTTACTGAATAGGGCTTCGACCCAGTGGAGCTGTATCTGAACAGGGCTACGGCCCAGCAACTGAATACTGAATAGGGTTTCGGCCCAGTTATGACTAAGACTAGATAGGGCTTAGGCCCAATGGACTTGAGCTGATTTGGGCTTCGGATGGGCTTTCTTTACACACTGAGTTTCCAAACTCACCCATTTTCTTCCATCCATGCAGGTGAGTCCTAGACTAGTGGACTTGGAGCTGGGAGGGATTCAGAGTGGCCACATAGACTGCATTGTTGGTTTTTAATTAAGTTATTTATTTTCTTATTTATTTATAATTATTTTCATTCTGGTTTTAGGTTTGTAATAAGGCCACTTTCATTATTTTAATTTGGGTTTTCAATTATTTATTTATACTATACTTTAAATGATTTGAATAAGGCTACGCGAGTTTTCTTAAAATTAATCAACGTTTACAAAATAAATCACACGTATCAAACGAGTAACAAAAGTTAATCCAAGATCTTATAATAAGCAATCCCCTAAAAAAATTCGTAACGGATAGGAAGTTCACAATTAAACCTGGTTTTTCTCGTTAAACTTTAATAATGATTTTGCAAAGCTCACCCTAATCATAACAACTAGGAAACATGATTAGTCCAATGTTGATGTGACACACCAGACTTGGCCGTAACGTCTACACCGGGTTTGGGGTGTTACATTTAGTGGTATCAGAGTCATGTTGCAACAACTCGGCTATGGAGCGGGTCCAAAGAGTTTTTGAAAATATTAAAATTAAGGCCCAAGAAGGGTATTTTGAAATCAGTTTCGGGAAAATTTTCTAAGAAAAACCCTTTTTAAACCTATTTTCCTTTTAAACATACTTCTTTGAAGGTTTTATCTTAAAAGTTTGAGTTTTTTTGAGCTTTCCGAAATCTGGTTACTGAAGAAGTGGTAGTCTGAATCCCCAGCACCAAGTCTGTAAGTATTTTTCTCTAAAATTGTACGGTAGATAGAACTAAGGCCCTATTATGATATTGTAGATAAGGTTGTACTGAAAACTGTAAGACTAAGACTGTAGGGAAACTAAACCTTAGAAGACTGAGACTGTAGCTAGGCTACGAATTCGCAAAAACAAACTCTGAAACTCTATCTGTGCATAAGACATTTTGTAATAAACACTAAAATATTAAACTAATGTCATAAAATTTGTAATCAGATAAGTCAATAAAGTACGAGGCAGCTCGTGGACGAGGCTGTGGACATGGCCGAGGTAGTGCGGAAGCTAGATCTTCGTCTTCAGGATATATGCCAGCTGAGGAGGCACGAGCGCCACCAGCGACTGAGACTGGATCAGATGATCATGCTGCAGGGGACGATGCTCTTTCCTAAGCAATGTTAAGGGTTTTAGAGAGGGTCACTGGGGCGAGCATAGGGACTGTGAATAGGGGATCCATTTCTGAGCGAGTCTGGGCTAATAGAGCGGATGTCTTCAGGGGCATATCTGGAGTAGCCCCAAATGTGGCTGAGTATTGGCTGGAAGCCACAGAATGGATCATGGATGACTTGGATCGCTCAGTGGAGCAGAATCTAAAAGGAGCAGTGTCTCTGCTGCGAGACGAGGCATATCAGTGGTGGATAACTGTGAAGGAGAGTACCCTAGCTGAGCGGGTGACCTGGGAACTGTTTAAGATGGCTTTCAAGGGAAAGTACGTTGGAGCAAGCTATGTTGATGCTTGTAGGAAAGAATTCTTGAACCTGACCCAGGGCAATAAGTCGGTTGCTGAATATGTGGCGGAGTTTCTGAGATTAAGCCGGTATGCCAGTGATATAGTTGCTACTGAATACGAGCGTAGCATTCGTTTTGAGGATGGCCTCAGGGATGAGCTTAGGGTGCTGATAGCTCCGCAAAGGGAGTGTGATTTTGCTGCATTGGTAGAGAAGGCTAAGATAGCCGAAGAGGTGAAGCAAATGGAATGGCAGAATCGTAAAAAGGACCGATATTGCTTCAGGAGGGATTCTGAACCCCCTGGTGCTGCAAACAGGAATGCTAAGAGAGCTAGAGTAGATGAATTGGTTTGAGCAGTTCCGGTGAATATAGTTAGACCGCAGGCTTGTGGGGACTACGGTAGAGTGCCTCTGGGAGAATGCTGGAAGCGTACTGGGGCATGTCTCCGATGTGGGTCCAAAGAACATAGGATCAAGGACTATCCTCGGAGGCCAGCTCAGACTCAAGTTGCTGAACAGAGGGTTGCTCAACCAGTGTGAGGTTGACTGCTACCGCTGAGAGGCCGTGGTCAAGGTAGGGGCGGCAACAGAAATGGTCGTGGATGTGGAGCACCTAGCAAGGGTGTTGGAAATGCTAAGGCTCGTAAGCTAGCACTGGTGTATGCTACTCATCGCCGAGAGGAGGGTGACGCACCTGACATCTTAATTGGTACATTTTTTTATCTCTAGCATGCCATACACTGCTTTGATTGATGTGGGTTCAACTTATTCGTATGTTGCATGTGATATATCTAGGTCATTGGGTGTGCACTCTGAGGAAACTGTGAGAGGGGTAACTGTAATAACTCCGCTGGGTCACTCGGTTAGGGTAGACAAACTTTTTAGGGAGGTGCCTTTAGAGACTCAAGGTAGGATTTTCTCTGGAGATTTAATGGAGCTACCGTTCGGAGACTTTGATCTCATCTTGGGGATGGACTGGCTGACTAAGCATAGGGTGACTTTAGATTATGCAGCTAAACGATTGGTATTAAGGACTACAGAGGATGAGGAGGTAATGGTTATAGGGGAGCGAAGAGACTACTTGTCCAATGTTATTACAGCTTTAAGGGCTAAGAAGCTGATTCGCAAGGGTTGTGAGGCATATCTGGCTTTTGTGAGTAAGATAAAAACTGAAGGTTTGACTGTGGAAGAGGTTAGAACTGTTAAGGAATTTCAAGATGTATTTCCTGAGAAGCTTCCTGGATTACCTCCAAATCGCAAAGTCAATTTTGGAATCGACTTGCTACTTGGAATGGCTCTAGTGTCCATTGCGCCGTATAGGATGGCACCGAAGGAGTTGGTGGAACTGAAAGCTCAAATCCAAGAGTTGTTGGATAGGGGTTTTATTAGACCGAGTGTGTTTCTGTGGGGAGCACCAGTACTGTTTGTGAAGAAGAAGGATGGGACAATGCGTATGTGCATCGATTGTCGCCAGTTGAACAAACTGAAGATAAATAACAAGTATCCTCTGCCAAGAATTGACGATCTGTTTGACTAGCTTAGAGGAGCTTTGGTATTTTCCAAGATCGATCTTCGGTCTGGATACCATCAGTTAAGGGTCAAGGAGGTGGATATTCATAAGACAGCATTCAGAACTCGGTATGGTCATTACGAGTTTCTGGTTATGCCATTTGGACTGACGAATGCACCTACAGCTTTCATGGATCTGATGAATCGGGTATTCTAACCATACTTGGATTGATTCATAGTAGTCTTTATCGATGATATTTTGGTGTATTCGGAAACTAAGGAGAAGCATGATGAGCATCTCCGTGTGGTTCTGCAAGTGCTGAGAGAGAAGCAACTCTATGCAAAATTCAGTAAGTATGAATTTTGGTTACGAGAAGTGACATTTCTGGGTCACGTTGTTTCTGCTGAGTGGATTAGGGTGAATCCTCAGAAAATTGAGGCAGTTCTGGAATAGAAGCCACCGAGGTCAGTATCAGAAATTTAGAGTTTTCTAGGACTGGCAGGGTACTATAGAAGATTCGTAGAAGGATTCTCTCTGATTGCTGCACCATTGACGAAACTGTTGAGGAAAGGAGAATCTTTTGTATGGACTGAGAAACAGCAAGAAGCTTTTGACAAGTTGAAGAAGGTATTGACTGAGGCGCCAGTGTTGATTTAGCTGGAGTCTGGGATGGATTTCACTGTGTATAATGATGCGTCGCATGTGGGGTAAGGCTGTGTACTGATGTAAGAGGGTAAGGTGGTCGCTTATGCTTTGTGACAGCTTAAGCCTCATGAAGCGAATTACCATACACATGATCTAGAGTTGGCAGCACTGATTTTTGCGTTAAAAATCTAGAGACACTATCTGTATGGGGAAAAGTGTATTACATACACAGACCATAAGAGTCTCAAGTATTTGTTGACTCAGAGGGAGTTGAACCTTAAGAATCAGAGGTGGATAGAGTTGCTTAAGGATTACGACTATTCGATTGAGTATCACCCAGGCAAGGCAAATGTGGTGGCGGGTGCACTGAGTCGAAGGGCTGTAGCTGAGTTGAGAGCAATGTTTGCTCCTTTGAGTCTATATGACGATGGAAGCTTGTTAGCGAAATTGTAAGTGAGACCAACTTGGACTAAGTAGATTAAAGAGAAATAGTTAGAGGATGAGTCATTAGTTCCTCGGTTTCAGCAAGCTGGGAATGATGAGAATTCAAACTTTGGACTGAATAGTGAGGGAGTTCTGTGCTTTCGAGGAAGAGTTTGTATTCCGAAGGACACTGACTTGAGGTAATCAATTCTGAAAGAGGCTCATAGTGGACCTTGTGCCATGTACCCTAGAGGGAATAAGCTATATCGAGACTTGCGAGAGTTGTATTGGTGGCCTGGACTTAAACGAGAAGTGAGTGAATTTGTGGGAAAATGTCTGACATGCCAGCAAGTAAAGGCTGAGCATCAACTGCCTTCTGGACTGCTACGGCCAGTGAAGATTCCACTTTGGAAGTGGGAAAGGGTAACCATGGATTTTGTGAGTGGGCTACCCTTGACACCTACCAAGAAGGACTTAGTATGGGTAATTATGAATAGGTTAACGAAATCTACCCATTTCATACCTATCCGAACCGATTACTCACTTCAGAAGTTGGCCACGTTGTATGTGGCAGAGATAGTGCGACTGCAAGGGGTGCGAGTTTCGATTATTTCTGATCGGGATCTTAGGTTTACATCTCGATTCTGGTAGAAGTTGCATGGGGCATTACGTACGCGATTAGATTTCAGCACTGCTTTTCACCGTCAGACAGATGGACAGTCGGAAAGGGTTGTTCAGGTTCTGGAGGACATGCTAAGGGGTTGTGTTATCGACTTTCGAGGTAGTTGGGAGGACTACTTGGCATTGGTGGAATTTGCTTATAATAACAGTTATCAGGCAAGTATTCAGATGGCTCCATATGTGGCACTTTATTGGCAAAGATGTCATACGCCTACGTGTTGGATGGAATTGGGAGAACGACAGGTTCTTGGACCAGAGTTAATGGCAAATACTGAGAATAAGGTTAAGTTGATCAGAGATCGGTTAAAGGAGGCATCTAATAGGCAAAAGTCGTATGCTGATCTAAAGCGTAAGGAAATCAAGTTCTCTGTAGAGGATATGGTATTTTTGAAGGTTTCGCCTTGGAAGAAGATCTTGAGGTTTGGCAAGAAGGGCAAGTTGAGTCCGCGATTTATTAGGCCTTATAGGGTTCTTAAACAGGTAGGGTCAGAAGCTTATCAGCTGGAGTTACCGTGGAGCTGGACCGTATTCATGACGTCTTTCATGTGTCCATGCTAAGACGGTATCGATCGGATCCTTCACATGCCGTACTGGTGGAAGAGATTGAGGTGAAGACTGATTTGACTTTTGAAGAGGAGCCTGTGCAAATACAGGATCAAGAGGTCAAAGTGTTGAGGAGGAAGTCAGTTCCTTTGGTAAAGGTGCTTTGGCGTAACCATGGTAGAGAAGAGGCTACTTGGGAGCTAGAAGAGGCGATGCATCAACAGTACCCTCACCTTTTGGATCAGGTAAAATTTTGAGGTCGAAATTTCTTTAAGGGGGTAGAGTTGTAACGCCCCAATTTTTGGGATTTTTCAGGCTTTTGCGATTTTGGTGAAATCTTGAAATTTTATGGTTTGGTTATTAAATCTGTGTTTTAAGTATGTTAGTAGGCCATTAGAAGGCCCAAGCCTAAGTTAAAACCCAGTAGAATTTTAGAATTTTGAATTAAAGAGAAGGGGTCCTGGTTATGTGGGCTTTTAAGAAAAAGTGGGTGAATTAAGACACAAGGAAGCCTTTGGTAAAGTGGCAATATGGCACCACTTAGTTCCTAAAAAAAGTGGCGTGTGGATGGGTGTGCAAGGGCCATGGTTCAAGTCACAAGGTAAGCATTGTGTGTGTTTTAATTTTTGTGCATGTGTCGGTCACGTGATGGAACTCAAGTGGAACTCTGCTGAAGAGAGTTTGAGTTGTTCATGAGATTAAATCAAGGAGGGATAAGGGGAGAGATTTTAGGAAGTTTGAAGAAGAAGAGTGTGTGGCCGATTATGGGACTCTTGGGGGAGCATTACCGATTGGGGTCAATTGGTTTTGCTGTAATCAGCTAAGGGTTGTTTATGGTGCTAGCCGAACACTTTTGGGGTCACTCTTGGGGTCTTAATTTGGCAAATTGGGTAAGTAGGTGTGCCGACTAGGTAAGTATTAGGGTTTTCTTTCATTACTTTTCTCCTCTTTTGTGATCTAAAAGTAGAAAACTCAAGTTACCAACCTTTTTGGGTACCAATTTGATCAAAGAGCCAAACCACCTCTCTATTCTTCTTTCTTTCTTTTCTTCTCAAACCGAAACAACCTTCTTCTCCTTCTTTTCTTCTTTGTTACATAAGCCTAAAACGATTCACTTGGAACCCTACTTAGCAAATCTCTTCAAAAGCCGAAACCTTATACTTTAGGTCTCTTTGCTGACTTCTTCTTCTAGCCGAACCGATTCTCTTCATTCCTCCCCTCTTTCTTTTCTTTATCTTCTTCATTGATTCTCTTAAACCTCACTTAACCGATTATTCAAGACTAAAACCCGAATCTATTCTAGTCAGACCTCTCTTACCCGAATACTCCTAAAAGCCAAAATCTCGAAAGGTTTTAGGTTGTGCTAATTTCTCCTTGGTTGAGTACCCTTACTCTTTTCTTCTCTTTTGGCCGTATATCTCAACTCCTATAACCCTTGTCGACATCTTTTTCTTTTCTCTACAAAACTTCTATATTCCTTCTCCATCATTATACCGAAAGTTGAATCTTCACATTCATAAGTGATTCAGGAATTGAACCCTTAGATCTATTAGATTCAATCTCTGCTCATGGTTGAGGATTGATCTACGTCAGGATCGGGATTAAAGTAGGATTGGAAGTGTTCTTGCTTAGTGAATCTTCGGAAAGTGCTTAGATCTCTTCTCTATTTGTAATTTCGGGATTTAAGAAAAGCCAAAAACCCCTATATGTATAGAGTGGCTGTCGACTAAGACTAAAAGGGTTTAGTGGTGTTATTTGATTTATTTTATGCTTGTATGGATTAAAGGCTACTGATCGAGGGCTTGGACAATTGGAACTACTAGATCTAGATCTAGTCCCTATTTTTGACAAAGGTAAGTGTTCTAAGGCCTTAAGGGAGACTGGCCGAATATGGTAAGCATAGTTACGTAAGTTATCGTTGATTCATAAGTCTAATATGTTAGTGACCGATTGTAGGATACTCATGGGAGATCTCGCTAACGTTCGTCGCAAATCAGGTGTGTAAACGAACACCCTCTAGTAGACTAAATCGGCAAAAGTCGAAAAGCTGAAATGCCGAAATTCTGGCATTTCGTGGGCTTGCGAGCGTGTAAGCGCTCGTGGGTCGATTGGAAGCGGTAAGATTCTGTAACCAAAATCGGTAAAGTTGGTGAGTGCGTGATTTCGTGCATCTCGGTGAATTTGGGCCTCGATGGGCTCAATTTGGGCCCAATGGGCTTACGGGCCCATATGGGTGGAAAATGCGTGGTAGGTATATACGGGTATACTGTAAGTTAAAACGATTAAGGCATTCATAAAATTTGGGCTAATGGGCTAATATAGCTAATTAACACTGTAGGGCCCATTAGGGGTTTTAGGGCCCGATAACTTTAAACTGCTAAAATGGGCTAGATATGTTACTGAGATGAAAATGAGACTGTTAATGACTGAAATATGCATAAAACCCTAAAAACTAGAATAATTACTAAAATACCCCTAAAGGGTGGAAAGTTACTGTATTACCCCTAGGTGCAAAATGACCATTATACCCCTAGGGCTAAATTTGACTGAAATGCATGCTTTACTGTTTCTGTTCACTGTATGCCATGACATGATTATCTGTTGCATGGGACTAGGTTTATTGATGGAGGAAGTGCAAGTGGCATTGCCACGTTTACTGAAAGGGGCTTTTCCTCGTATTACTGAAAGGGGCTTTACCTCGTTATACTGTTAGTGGCTTGGCCACGTTATCTGAGCAGCTATGCTGCAACTATGGAGTGTAGGGCTGGGTGGGTTGAGTTATTCTCCACATGGTGTATAGGGCTGGTACGGGTGGAGTGTAGCGGATGGACATAGGATGGGCTTTGCATACATGCATTATTCTATTCTGTTACCTATAATGGGCCTATGGGCCGTACTGTTTACTGAATAGGGCTTCGGTCCAGAGGACCTGTATCTGAATAAGGCTATGGCCCAGTAACTGAATACTAAATAGGGTTTCAGCCCAGTTATGACTGAGACTAGATAGGGCTTAGGCCCAGTGGGCTTGAGCTGATTTGGGCTCTGGATGGGCTTTCTTTACACACTAAGTTTCCAAACTCACCCTTTTTCTTCCATCCATGCAAGTGAGCCCTAGACTGATGGACTTGGAGCTGGGAGGGATTCAAAGTGGCCATGTAGACTGCATTACTGGTTTTCAATTAAGTTATTTATTTTCTTATTTATTTATAACTATTTTCATTCTAGTTTTGGGTTTGTAATAAGGTCGCTTTAATTAGTTTAGTTTGGGTTTTCAATTATTTATTTATACTATACTTTAAATGATTTGAATAAGGCTGCACGAGTTTTTTTAAAATTAATCAACACTTTCAAAATAAATCATACGCATCAAATGAATAACAAAATTTAATCCAAGATCTTATAATAAGCAATCCCCTAAAAAAATTGGTAGCAGATAGGACGTTCACAATCAAACCTAGTTTTTCTCGTTAAACTTTAATAATGATTTTGCAAAACTCACCCTAATCATAGTAACTAGGAAACATGATTAGTCCGTTGTTGATGTGACACATCAGACTTGGCCGTAACGTCTGGGCCGGGTTAGGGTGTTACATAGATGTAATAAGAAAATATGTATATTTGGTCTACTTTTAAAGTCACTTTATGTGTATTATATAGGAATAAGTGTATATATCTTATAAGCCGTGTATGTGTAAACTATATGCTAGTAAACTAGGTATTTTATGAACCTATCAATTGTGACCGAAAATGGTAGTTGGTATAATAGTTCAATGGATATGAATTAATGTTAAGTTGTTGGTTAGTTTGGTATATAGTAAAATAGATTTGAATTAATGGATGAGTTGATACTTACTTTAGTACATTGTAATGCCTCGAATTTTGGGCCTAAAAGAATTGGGCCTTGAGCTTGGGTTCATTTAAAATTCTTGAGAGCAAGGCATCGGCTCAAATTGCAAGTTAGAATTGTTGGGTTAGTGATTTTGGAATGTTAGAGGGTTTTTATGAAGTTTTGGGTTCAAGCTTGGGTATAGGAAAAACCTTAGTTTTGGCCTTAAGGGAACCCTGAGCTCAAGTGGGATAACTTATAAATAAAAAGGGCTAAAATAAGACACAAAAAGAGATGTGGTCTAGTGACAAGGTAGTGACACCATAGGGGGAGCAAGGGGTCCAAGGTTCAAGTCTTGGCTCTTACAATTTATTTTGGTTTCCCTTTGAAATAAATCTAGAAGCGAATAGGTGGGCCTTAAAGTTAAATGTGTTGGACTTATGACACAAAGGAGCTTGTGTCCTAGTGGTGGCGGCGTGGCATGGCTATCAAGAGGACTTTAGTTTGAATCCCTTTGCACGCATAGGTTGGTTATTTTGCTAATGAGTTGGTTTTGGAGGATTGATGGAGAATCCCACATTAGGAAGCTAACATGAGAATAGGCGAGAAGCTAGCTTTAAATAGAGCAAACCATGAGGAGAGTAAGCATACCTTTCTTGGCTTTTTGTTGATCATTCGTTGATCTGTATGCCGTTGGGTCATGGTGGTGGTGACCGTAGTTGATCGACACACCCTCTGGGGAGTCAAGGGTGCGATTATTGTTGGCTTTTGAGCATAATAGCATTTAGAGCGCGAATTAACTTCAAATACCTATCAGGTGTGTATTTCACACTACTCTAGCTGTAGAACGGCAAATGCCGGAATGCCGAAATGCCAGTCACACGGCGATGGTAGCCACACGAGTGTGCAAGTGCAAGTGTGGGAGCTTTGACGCGATAGTTGAGACCATGATGAGTATTCTTATGGGTTTCGGCTGCTTTGGGCCACGATGGGCCAGAATGGGCCATGTGGGCTCGTGGGCCCAATCGATCAAATTGTATGATTGTGTAGTAAATATTGGATTAGACAATGTGAATCTCATATCTGTGGCTAGATTGGGCAAAAAGGGCCACACGAGCGTGTGGGCCCACTTGGGCCGAGAACGGGCCTTAGGCCCATTCGCAACGTTATCTATGTTTAGAATACTTGAGCGACTGTAGACCTTCTGAGAGATTGAAAAAGTTATAAAAATACCCCCGATGTATAAAATTACCAAAATACACCTGGTTTATAAAATTATAGAAATACCCCTAATTTGTGAAATTACCGAGATACCCCTGATTTGGGAAATTACTCAAATACCCTCAATTTGTAAAATTATCGAAATACCCCTAATTTGCAAAATTATCGAAATACCCTTGATTTGCAAAATTATCGAAATACCCCTGATCTGCAAAATTATCGAAATACCCCTGATTGTAAAATTATCGAAATACCCCTGATTGTAAAATTACTAAAATACCCCTGATTGTAAAATTACTTAAATACCCCCTGTTTGTAAAATTACTGAAATACCCTTGATTGTAAAATTACTGAAATACCCTCAGTTTGTCAAATTACCGAAATACCCCTAATTTGTAAAATTACCGAAATACCTCTATAGGGTAGGATTACCAAGACACCCCTATAGGGTAGTATTACCGAAATATCCCTGTGGGGTAAAATGATTATTTTACCCTTAAGATGTAAAATGACTATTTTGCCCCTCGTGGGTAAATGACTGACTTGTGTTATGATTGGGCTAGTTTGACTGTGAATATATGTTTGTGATATGAATGACTTGACTGTGATTATATGATTCAAAAATGGGCACGACATTCTGCATACATGACAGGTTGCATGGGTTGGGATTTTGTACGGAGGAAGATCTGATCTGTTAGGATCGCATGGTTGCTTGACAACTATGGATCCACCGGAGGCTTAAGAGTTGTATATTCATACTGATTTGATAAGGTCGTACGGGTCACCCGAGACGACTGTGGACTGATCGATAGCTGAGTGCCGGTCATGTTACCAAAGGCTGTGTGCCATTATTATGGGCTTCGTCCCATTATTGTGGGCTTCGTGCCGTTCTTGTGGGCTTTGTGTCGTAGTTATGGGCTTTGTGCCATTACCGAAGGCTTTGTACCGATATCACAGGCTTTGTGCCGATTATAGACCCATTATCAATGGCTTTGTGCCATGTGTATGAATATGGCTCTGTGCCATCCTGATTATGGCTCCGTACCATCCTGCTTATGGTTTATAATCGTTCTGTTTACAGCTTTGAGCCGTTCTGTTGACTTAGTGCCGCAACTAGGGCTAAGCTTGGTGCATTGGATGGGTGGGCTGATTATATCGCTACAGACTGTGTAGGGTTGGATGGAGCAATGTGCTGGTTGGATGGGTTTGCATGCATCATACATCATTCATTTATGCCCTGCTTCTGATATAGGCTAGGCCCAGTTGATTCTAATATGGGCTAGGCTAGGTTGATTCTAATATGGGCTAGGCCCAATTGATTCTGGCATGGGCTAGGCCCATTTGATTCTGTTATGGGCTGAGACCCAAATGATTTGTATTGGGCTTTAGCCCACTTATGCTCTGAGCTAAACCGTATGATTTCTATTAAAGGGCTCAAGCCCAATCTGATTCTGTTTTTATTCACTGACTATTACTTTAGTAAGGGGATTACACACTGAGTTTTCATAAACTCACCCCACTTTTAACCTTTTTAAGTAATCCCCTGTGTTAGGAGGTTTGGTGCTGTGAGGGATTCGGAGAAGACCACACGCTGCTTATGCTTTTTGTTTTGATTATTTACTTCTAAATATTTATATATTTGGGTTTTAAATTGTTGTAATAAGGCCATTTGAAGATTTTAACTTCTAATTGGGTTTTGATTTCTCATTTATAATTGCTAGATTAGGATAAAACGGGTTTTCAAACCAATTTGTGTTTTCAAAAACATACGCTTTAAACTTCTTTACTTTAAACTAGCTTCCGCAACTCAAAGAGATTTACAACGAAATTAACAATGTTTTTAAGTGATCAACTTTTTAATAAACCATAATTTGAAAATAAACAAACACAAGTTTAGCTGGCAACAAATTATAAATAAGAAGGGTTTCCAATGAAAATAAGGTTTTCGAAAAACACTTCAATGTGACACGCCAGATTCGGGCCTAACTTCTAGGCCAGGTTTGGGGTGTTACATACATAGTTAAATGTTAATGTTGTACGTGATTTGTTGTTAAAATTTAGTTGGTGTTTAGGTTACGTGGTTGTAATTTAGGTATGGTAATTGATACATGAATTGAGTACATTATTAGTTGTTATGTACTCTCAAAATAGTTTAAACTAATATGGTCATATGCGCATGGTCTTGTAAATAAAAAAGAGGTATGTTTAGTCTTTAATAAATGTGCCAAGTATGTTTGTTCATAATGACCATTTCCAATGCCACATATGATATTGGATATTAAACTTTGTGAAATGTTTTGTTTGGTCAATTAAGTGCATGTATATAATTATGTGAATAAGTGATTAATATTTATTAAAAATTTGAATATCATTATAATGGTAATGCACATGATTCATATATGTATTTTAAAGCATATCGTATATGTCTTTGAGACATGCTTATTAATGTGCAAATATGATTATACTCATTATATGAATTCGGTTTAAATTGTAAGGTATGAATTGTATTTGTATTTGATTATTAACGCATGTTTAATATTTAATCAGCCATATACTTTATTTATGTGAATATGCTCGGAGTGAATATGTGATTGTTCAGAGATTGTAATATATGCCTGTACTAGCTGTGTTTTGTTCGCTAATGCCTCCTAACCCCAATTTGGCGATGGATACAGGTAGGGGTGTTACATTTTGATCTCGTGATTGTGATGAAGTAATAAATTGATCGTACCTAAAAGACTAACTATTATCATGATAAAAGGCAAGTGCACTTATCGAGTAGTAGTATAGCTAGTGGTAAGACCGGAATATCGAATCCAAGGAACTAAAAGTACTAGTAATGACTTTTTTCCTATTAGCCTAAGAATAAAAGGGGGTTTGGTTGTAACCTATCTAAATTAAACTAAAGAAACAACAAAGAGTAAATTGGGAAAATTACTTTTGGGAAAACTGATTGATAAAGACGATACCTAAGGAAGAATCCACTTAGACTTCACTTGTTATCTAACTCTGAACTAGACAATTTCTTCATTCGACTTGATCCGTAGAGATCCCTAAGTTATGTTAATATCTCCGTTGAGAATAAGAACAACTAATCCTTGGTTCATTAATTGAAATCTCTTTCTAATTAAAACCCCTAGTCTTGCATTAACTCAATTTGTGGATCCCCATATTAGATTTGACTCTAATCCAGTAGATTTTTTTCGTCCTATGTCTAGGATTGCGATCAACTCCACTTAATTATATTGGATCTACTCTTAAACAGGTACTTTTGCTCCTCTGCCTAAGCATATTCGACTGAAATTAATATCCCAAAAATATCAATTCAAGAATTAAAGAACACAATTAAGAACAAGTCAACTATTTATCATATAGTTCAGATAACAATAACAAGATTCATCTTAGGTTTCATCCCCCTTAAATATTTGGGGTTTTAGTTCATGTTTATAAAAAGAAACATCTCAGAATAAAAAAAAATAACAAAACATAAGAAAACCCAAAACTCCTGAAAGGATTGAAAAGAGATCCTCTGTCTTGATGTAGACCCTAGCTTTTGAGATGGGTCAATCAGCTTTCCTTCGAATAATTCCCTTCCTTTAGCTTTCTGTCTTGGCGGGAAGACTATACTATAACACTCCAAACCCTGCCTAGACGTTATGGCCAAATCTAGCGAGTCACATGGCGAATGACGTAGAACGTGATCTAACTGATTTATGAAAGTTTGGTTTCAGTTTACATTATTTCATTTGGTTATGAAAAACCCGGTTCAAGTTTAGGCTAAATCTTTGTTACAAGTTAAAAATATTTTAATAGAATGGCTTAGTCTTAGAACCCAGTGTTGTTAAGCACCTTTGGAAGTTGTGAACGCATGGTTTTTCTTGAAAACATTTGTTACCAGTTTTAGATACCCAGTTTGTTTAATTAACCGTTTTACCACCATATCAAATTTTAAGCAAATACGTAACCAAAATAAAAGCAAAAACCAAAATTGTCTTATTACAAAACAAAAAAACCCAACTTAGAACTTATTTAATAGTAAAAGTCAACTGGTGAAGAACTGAGTAGAAAAGCATGTGGCCATCTCAAGTCTCTCACGGCTCCAAATCAGCTAAGCCTGGGGGTTACTTGCATATTTTAAAAGTAAAAGGGTGAGTTTGTGAACACTCAGTGTGCAACTCCCCATCAGAACAGAATGGACCGGAGCCCAGAACAGATAGAGATTGCGCCATAGCCCCTAACAGACATAAAGCAGATAATATTCAGAACCCACCCCAATCCAACCATTACACCACCCGTACCAACCAAACACACCTGTGGGGAATAGCTCGACCCACCCAGCCAATCACACCAAAATGCAGCTAAGCTGCCATGTCAAAATTCGTGGCAGAGCCACCAGAAATAGATTATGTGGCAGCGCCACTAAATAGAATTATGTGGCAGAGCCACTTTAACAGAACTTCCTCCCCAGAAATCCCAACCCCATGCAGACTCACAGAACAGATTACATCATGCTTACAGAGTAATAGATATAGAAATATTCATGCATACATACAACTTTACCACCCAGGGGTATAACGGTCTTTTAGCGACTAGGGATAAAATGGTAATTTTACCCCTCAGGGGTATTTCAGTCATTCTGCCAAGTTTAAGTATTTCATATCAAGTACGACCCTCAGGCAGGTCTATTGTAACAACCCATTTTAAACCCTAGTCGGAACGAGTGGTTTTGGGACCACTTAACCGAGTCAAAATATTATTTTTATTGCTTTAATATGTTTTATAGCATGATAGATTTATGGTGTGGAAGTTTCGTTCAGAAATTTTATCGTTTAAATAGTTAATTCGGTAAAAAGGACTAAATCGCATAAAGAGATAAATAGGAGTTCTATTGCGTATAGGGATTAAATGGCTTTGGTTTTCTAAATGAAAGGCCTTAAATGGTTATTTTACCATTTTAATTGTTAGTGGACATTCATGTCCATATTTTATATGGTTTTATAATGGTTTTATAAAGGTTAAAGTTGTCATTTGGTTATTATATGTTATATGTTTAATTAAAACATGAAAAAGGCTTTAATTTTTATCATTTTCACCGATTATACAAACAAAAGCTAGGGTTTTAAACCTTTCTTATGTTTGACTATATCCAAGCTCAATTGAGGTATGCTTTGGCTACGGTTTTTAGTGATTTTTACGTTTTTGATATTGTTGCTTCGTGTACTAGCCGACCCGTACCTCAATTTCTGAAATTTGTTGTGTCTTTGAAAAATGCCATTGATGGATCCATGTTGTTTTGATAGTTTTTGGTGAATTATTGATAGTTGTTTGAAAATATACAAATTTCACAAAGTGATTTTTGATGAAAATTAGTTTTAAGGATTTAATTAAAAATAAATAGAATTTATGTGGCTAGAAATGTGATTTTACGAAGGATATGTGCTTGTATAAGGTATAGGGATATTCAGCTTTGGCAAATTGAGAGTATTATTGTGCAATTTGCTATTTTGTGTTAAAAAGGGCTAAATTGCAAGGTAGTTGGAAGTAAAGGGGCTAATTTGCAAATATGCCAAAATATATGTTTTTGGATTAAATTGAATATGTTAGTGATTAAATAGCTAAATTTGCATTAATATAGATCAAGATAATCGAATCCCGAAACTTGATTGGGGAAAGAGAAAGGTAAACGAATAGACTCGAGATTCGACTAAACCGAGGTAAGTTCGTATAATTAGAATTGAATTGTAAATGTTTAATTGTGGTTTAAATTGTCATGTGAATGTATGATAATTGATAGAAATGGAATTTGTCTATTGATTTTATGTACATGAATTGACATGGAATTTTTAGAGATTACAAGTTCAAAATGGTTACCGAGTCCCCGTTCGAACCGTAGAAAGTCGTAGGATACAAGTGACATGTCACTAGGGCTACAGGGTGGTTTGAGCTCCTACATTTGTTGCAGACTCACCACAGCTCATGAGCTATATGTTCATCCTTTGGGATTACATGTTCAGTCTTTGGACTTACCGTTCATCCTACGGGCTTACCTTTCATCCTTCAGGATCACATGTTTAGCCTTCAGGCTTATCGTTACAGGCTCGAAAGTGCATACATGATGCATTGACGGATTACAGGTTATATGTATATACACTGTGTGTGTATCACCAGAGTATCCCTCGATGTTCTTAAAGGTTCAACGGGCAATTACCGATATAGGTTACATGACGTTCTAGAGATATATGTATTACATGTTATATGAGATTTACATGGATTATATGAATTGATTTACATGAATTACATGTTGTAAGTATTGAAGTTATGCTTATGATACATGAATGTTATATTCTATACATGAATGGTTTATGAAATTATATGTACTAATAAGTGTATGCTTGTGAGATAGGCAACTTGAGCATATGAATTTTCTTGGCATTATTTATGTGTTAACTTATTGATTTAGTAAGTTTAATTCTATGTTATACGGGCTTACTAAGCTTTTAAAGCTTACTCTATTTACTTTTTCCCTTGTTTTATAGATTTAGAAGCTAGCTCAATATTCGGAAGAGTCAGAGATCGCTATCACACTATCCACCTAACTATTTGGTACTTTTGGATCTATGTATTTTGAAATGGTCATGGCATGTATAGGCTAGTTGTTAAGTGAATGAATATGGCTATTTTGATGATGATTGTGGTGTGTTTTGATACTAACTCAAGCTATGAGATATGACTTGTTTTGTATGTATATGTTCGAGTTATTTTTGTTGGCTTAGGTGATATGTTTATATGGTAAGATATGTAATGAATATGAGTACTGATGATGTTGATTAATTAGCTATGGAGTTGTGGAATGTTTTGATATGGAATGGTAAGTATTTGGTATATGCTTTATGGTGTTGAATGGTTGCAAATTATGAATGAAATGTTGTGGTTATATGGCTATGTATTGCTTGTAGAAATTGACCCATTTTGGGTGGCAAGAATGGCTTAAACCAAGCCTACATTGTGCCACACGATCTAAGCACACGAGCGTGTGACTCAGCCGTGTAACCCCTGCACCTAATAGATTTCAGATAGTCTTGCCCACGGCCTAGACACACGGGCGTGTCTGGTAGCCATGTGGTAATTGACAGTGTTGGCCACGGATTGGACACACGGGCGTGTTTGGTGACTGTGTGGGGTTAGACAGTTTCGACCACGGGCTGAGCATTTGGGCGTGTCTAGGAAGGCACGACCGTGTTGGTATGCACGGGCTAGGGACACAGTTGTTTGTCCCTAACTTGAAAGTTTTCTCAATGTTTTCCCTATCTTTCTCATGTTTTTAATTTGACCCCAATGAATGTATGTATCCTTACACAAATCTTTTTAGCATGCTTTGATGTTGGTTATAGAATTATATTGATGAAGGTTGAGTTCAAAATTTTACTGATCTGATCTAAGTTACAAGTCTGGTAATGCCCCTTACCTATTCTGGCGACGGTTACGGGATAGGGGTGTTACATATACGTTGCATTAAGCAACTCAGAATCACTTATAGGTCAAAAGTGTCTATGGACCCAAAAACCCCTATTGGGCCTGTACGGCCCCACACACCGTGTGGCCCATTAAGCATATTTTTACATCCATAATTGTAGATTTTACTATCTAATGAGCTAACAATCACTTTTCCAACAATATATTGAAACTGGCCCGTAGGCCCATTGGGCCCATTTCAGCCCATCGAGGCCCAAAATGGTCCAAATGCGCGGAATAGCGCAAATCGACCTCCTCAGTTTGAAACCTATCTCTGCGGGTTCAGATCAGCCCACAAGTGCTCGCACGCCAATAGGGCCCTGAAATGCCGCCATTCCGGTATTTCGACTCTTCGGCTTTTGTCGATCTACACTACAGAGGGTGTAGTTACACACCTGATTATGAATCAACTTGGACAATTTCGCGAACAGTCAACGTACAATCGCCCAAACACATTATTAGGCTATAACCTGATTGGAAACCATCATCCACTAACCTTGACATATTCGGCCATACCAACTTCTAACATCCATTACTTACCTTTGCCGAGATCTAACTAGTAGATCTAGATTGTCTTGCCAATAGCAACCAGCAACTAGCCTCCACGAGATCAACCTTCTATGACGGCTACAGAACATAAGCAGAAAGAGAGAACTTTGAATTGGTTTCCAAAGATCAAAGCCGATTAACAAAAAGGAGGTTAGGGGGTTTCGACTTTTCCACTCGTCCCCTAAAAGAAAGAAAAAGAGACCAGATTTCTTACCCTAAAAGTTTGCTTGACTGAACTGATGAAGGAAGGAGCCGCCAACCACTAAGTTCAAAACTATACTAGATCAAACCGAAATGAAGTAGATGAAGGAACTAGGGTATTCGGCCAAAAGAAGTGTTCAAAAAAAATATAGGGAGTAAGGTTCGGCCAAGTAGGGTTCAAGAGCTTCGGTTCCAAAACACAGTAGTAAAATAGAAAAGATGGAGAGAAAGAACAGTAGGGTTTGGCCAAATGGTGAAATAACAAGTCAAAGAAAAGAAATTGTGAAAGCAGAAATCGGCTTGAAAGAGAAGTAGTGATAAAGAGAAAGAAGATTTGGGGATTCAGCTTTTAGAGAAAAGATAGAGAGGATTTAGCAAATACTAGAATAGAAACAAGGATGAGGTTTTAGAGAGGAATGAGATTCGGCTAAGCAAGATAAGAAAAGGAGAGAAAATGCAAAAGTAGATTTCGGCAATTGGTACTATTGACCAAATAAGAATGAAGAGTAGCGAAAAGTTAATTTACTCACGTCTAGAGAGGCAAAGAAACTCGAAAGGCATGAATGGCTAATAGCAAAATCGACATCGAGAGGGATAAATGAGTCAAAATGCAAACAGCACCCACTCTCACCCAAATGCCGAATACGCATGCACACACAATAACCACTAGCCGAAATTTTCCTCCTAGCTATCCAATTCGGCTAACACTCAAACCCCAACCCAATTCCCTGAAAATCTCCTTGATCCACTTCTTATTTTTCTCCTTGATTTACTCAACCTTCACCTTTTGAATTCAAATCAAATTCCCATGACCAAGTCTTCTCTTACCCAGTCTCAACCACCTTCTAGAGTTTGAACTCATTAAAACCACTTACTGCCCACTTTCAGCAAAATAAACACCTTCGTCTGCAAGGGGATTTGAACCCTAGATCCCTTTGTCCATGACGCCACCATATACCCACATGGAGCGCCATTGCCACCTTGCCACAAGCCTTCTTGTGTCACAAAATTCCATCAACTACACATAAGCCCTACAAATCAACACCCCTACTCCCCTAAACCCAAAATCAAAATTTTTCTAAAGGCTTGGCTTAACCCCGGGCCTTCCTAAGGCCCTCCAAACACGCTCAAATCCTCAATTTAGCACACCGAAACATGTAATTATGAATTAAGCAAAAATCACTAAAACCCTAAATTTTGGGGCGTTACAACTTTACCCCCTTAAAGAAATTTCAGCCTCAAAATTTACCTGGTCAAAATAGGTGAGGGTACTGTTGCCACATTGCCTCTTCAGGCTCCCACATGGCTTTTTTCGCACCATGGTTACGCCAAAGTACTTTGACCAACGGAACAGACTTCCTTCTTAATACCTTCACATCATGGTCTAGAATTTGCACTGGCTCTTCCTCAAAAGTCAGATTAGATTTAATTCAATAACCTCAACTAGCACAATATGGGAGGGATCAGATAGGTATCGTCTCAGCATGGAGACATGGAAGACATTGTGGATCCGATCCAACTCCGGAGGCAGCTCAAGCTGATAGGCTACCAGGCCAACTCACTTAAGAACTCGATAGGGCCCGATAAATCGCGAACTTAACTTGCCCTTCTTCCTAAACCTTAAGATTTTCTTCCAAGGTGAAACATTCAGGAAAACCAGGTCTCCCACAACGAACCCAATTTCCTTATGCTTTAAGTCTGCGTAAGACTTTTGCCTGTTGGATGCCTCCTTCAATCAGACCCTAATCAGCCTGAACTTCTCCTCCACAATTGCTACTAACTCTAGCCCCAACACTTGTCATTCACCCAACTCAGTCCAACAAGTAGGAGTACGACACTTTCGTCTATACAATGCCTCATATGGTGCCATCTAGATACTTGCTTGATAGTTATTGTTATAAGTGAACTCAGCTAACGGCAAGTAATCTTCCCAGCTACCTTAAAAATCGATAACATAACCTTTTAACATATCCTCCAAGACTTGAATTACTTTTTCAAATTATCCATCCATCTGAGGGTGAAAAACAGTGCTGAAATCCATCCGCATACCCAACGCCTCATACAGCTTCTTCCAAAACTGAGATGTAAATCTTTGGTCTCTGTCAGAAATTATCGACACAGGCACACCATGAAGCCGCACTATCTCAGACACATATAGCTTTGCAAGCTTTTGAAGGGAATAAATCATTCTGACTGATATAAAGTGAGCGAATTTTGTCAGCCTGTCCACAATCACCCAAACTGAATCTTTTTTAGAAGGCGTCAATGGTAACCCACTCACGAAATCCATGGTTACCCTTTCCCACTTCTAGAGTGGAATTCTGACTGGTTGCAGAAGCCTAGAAGGCACCTAATGCTCAGCTTTCACCAACTGGCATGTCAGACATTTACCCACGAACTCTGTTACTTCAAGCTTGAGTCCAGGCCACCAATACAACTCTCGCAAATCCTAATTCAGTTTGTTTCCTCCAGGATGCATGGCATAAGGACTACCATGTGCCTCTCGCAGAATCGATTGCCTCAGATCAAAGTCTTTTGGAATACAAACTCTCCCTCAGAAACATAGAACTCCCTCACTATTCAGACCAAAATCAGACGGTTCACCATTCTCAACTTGTCAAAACCAAGGGACCAATGACTCATCCAACAATTAGTTTTCTCTTATCTGCTCAATGAAGGTCAGCCTTATCTGTAGTTCTGCTAATAAACTCCCATCATTGTATAGGCTAAGACGAGCGAACAACGCTCTCAGATCAGATATAACCCTCTGGCTCAGAGCATCAGCTACCACGTTAGCCTTCCCAGGGTGGTATTCAATAAAGCAATCATAATCCTTAAGTAACTAAATCCATCTTCGTTGCCTAAGGTTCAGCTCATTCTGTGTAAGAAGGTACTTGAGACTCTTATGGTCCGTATATATAACACGATTTTCCCCATAAAGGTAGTGCCTCTAGGTACACTGCGCTCGTATTCAGTAGCAATAATTCCAAGCGCATAACGACTTAATCTCAGGAACTCTACCTCATATTCCGCTACCAATTTGTTTCCCTGAGTCAGATTCAAAAATTTTTTCCTTCGGGCGTCCACATAACTCGCCCCAATGTAATTTCCCTGACAGCTCATCTTAAAGTAATCCCAAGTTATGCGATTAGCTGATGTACCCTCTCTCACAGAGAGCCACCACTGGTAAGCCTCGTCCTGTAGTAGAGATACCAATCCCTTCAGCTTCTGCTCTACCGAGCAATCCAGATCATCTATGATTCGCTCAGTAGCCTCCAACCAATATTCAGCCACATTTGGAGCTACGTCAGATACGCCCCTGAAAATTTCCTCTCTATTAGCCCGGAGCCGCTCAGAAATCGATCCACGATTCACTATTCCAGTACTTGCTCCAGCAACTCTCTCTAAGACATGTAACGTTGCCTAGGATAAGGCATCATCCCCGGCTACCTGGTCATGGGACCTAGTCTCAGTGACTGGCGGCATTGGTGCCTCTGAAGCAAGTATGTGCCTCGATGCTGAAGATCCAACTTGAGTACTTCCTTGGCCTCTACCACAGCCTCTTCTACATGCAGCTCTTGTGCTTATATCGAATTATCTGATTAAGAATTTTATGCCTTAGTCACAGTTCCAGTATTTAGTACAGATGTTCTATGCAGAAGACAGAAATTTTAGGGCTTTGTTCTTGCAAATCTAGATCTAACTACAGTTTTTACATTTCTATAGTTTTAGTCTCCCTATGGTTTTCAATTTACCCTAACTACAGAGTCTTAGTACTATCTACAGTAGTGTCTCAGTTTAAACACACACATCAAAACAAATCAGAAGTACTTATAGATTTGGGTCGGAGACTCGATGTGCCACATTTCAGGGATCATTATTTCAGATTCGTTCTTTTAAGACAACATGCAAGAAATCATTTGATGTTTTGAAAAAAATCAGAAGAAAAGTGTTAAAGAAAATTTTCGAAGAAGGTATGGTTTTAAAAACTTTTCGAAATGCATATTTTTGGAAGAACATTTTTCAACCCATACCATAGTTGAGTTGTTGCAACTTGGCTCTAACACTACTAAATGTAACACCACAAACCCGGCCTAGACGTTATGGCTGAACCTGGTGAGTCACATGGTGAATGACGTAGAACGTGATCTAACAGATTTACAAAAGTTTGGTTTCAGCTTAAATTATTTCATTTGGTTTTGAAAAACCCGGTTCAAGTTTAGGCTAAATCTTTGTTACAAGTTTGACAACGCGTAGTAAAAATATTTTAATAGAATGGCTTAGTCTTAGAACTCAATGTTGTTAACCACCTTTGGAAGTTGTGGGGAAAGACTCTCGGGAAAACTAATTGATATAGGCAATACTTAAGGGAGAATCTACCTAGACTTCACTTGTTATTAACTTCTTAAACTAGACGATCTCTTCACTTGGCTTGATCCATAGAGATCCCTAACCTATGTTAATACCTCCATCGAGGATAAAAACAACTAATCCTAGGTTGTTAACTAAAATTTCTTTATTAATTAACACACCTAGGTTTCATTAATTCGATCTATGGATCCCCTTATTAGGTTTGACCCTAATTTGGTAGATTTATGTTGCCCTATGTCTAGGGTTGCATGTAACTCTGCTTAATTATGGTAGATCTACTACTAAAACAGGGACTTTTGCTCCTCTGCCTAAGCACATCAGTCTCTTGACTTAATACCTAAGATTATTAAACCAAGAATTAAGAACACATAATTAAGAACAATTCAAGTATTTATCATATAATTCAAGAATGAATAATAACAAGATTTGTCTTAGGTTTCATCCTCCTCAAGTATTTGAGGGGTTTAGTTCATAATTAATAAAGAAAACATCTCAGAAGAAATAAGATAACAAAACATAAAGAACCCAAAAACCCCTGAACGAATTTAGGGAGATCCTCTGTCTTGATGTAGAATTCTGGCTTTTGGGATGAATCAATTGGCTTCCCTTAGAGTAATTCCTTGCATTCACTCCTTGTGGTGGCAGAAATATGGCACTCCTTTTGGGAGAAAAGAGTACTCCCTTAGCGGAAAATAAGCACACCCTTGAAGTTGCCTCCTAGGGTCTTTATATAGAGTTTTGGGATGCCTTTCTTAGCCTCTAAGTATCCAAATCCGAGTGAAATTGCACTTCCTCACGACAGGGACACGTCTGTGTACCACACCCGTGTGGTTTCAACAAGAGGCCGTGTGGGCCTGTTGAGGGTGGCACGATCGTGTAGCCTGGCCGTGCTTGTCGGGGCTTGGCAATGTTGGACCTTATGTGGCACGACCGTGTGGTGACTCCTTGGGCTGTGTTGTTTTCACACTTTGGCCCATTTTCTTCGTTTTTAGTTCGTTTTTTGTTCTTTTCTCTTCCCTATGCTCTCCTGAGTATACAACATGAAATAGAAGGGTTAAGAGCACCAATTCTCACAAAATTGATAATAATTCATCCAGAAATTAGGCTAAACATGAGGTAAAAATATGTATAATTTATCATTTATCAACAACCATATCAAATTTTAAGCAAATAGGTAACCAAAATAAAATAAAAACCCAAAATAGCCATATTAAAAAACAAAAAAGCCCAACTTAGAACTTATTTAATAGTAAAAGTCAACTGGTGAAGAACTGAGTAGAAACGTATGTGGCCACGTCGAGTCTCTCACGGCTCTAAATTAGAGTGCAACTCCCCATCAAAACAGAACGGGCCAATGCCCAGAACAGATATAGATTGGGCCATAGCCCCTAACAGACATAAAGCAGATAATATGCAGAATCCACCCCAATCTAACCATTACACCACCCGTACCAACTAAACACATCTGTGGGGAATAGCTCGACCCACCCAGCCAATCACACCAAAATGCAGCTAAGCTGCCATGTTAGAATTCGTGGCAGAGCCACCAAAAATAGATTATGTGGCAGTGCCACTAAACAGAACTTCCTCTTCAGAAATCCCAACCCCATGTGGACTCGCAGAACAGATTACATCATGCTTACAGAGTAACAGATACAGAAATATTCATGCATACATACAACTTTACCACCTAGGGGTATAACGATCTTTTAGCGACTAGGGGTAACATAGTAATTTTGCCCCTCAGGGGTATTTCAGTCATCCTACCAAGTTTAAGTATTTCATATCAATTACGACCCTCAGACAGGTCTATGTTACCTTAAGCAACTCAGAATCACTATATAGGTCAAAAGTGTCTATGGGCCTAGAAACCCCTATTGGGCCCGTACGGCCCCACACGTCGTATGGCCCATTAGCATATTTCTACGTCCAGAATTGCAGATTTTACTATCTAATGAGCTAATAGTCACTTTTCCAACAATATACTCAAATGGGTTCGCAGGCCCATTGGGCCCATTTCACCCATCGAGGCCCAAAATCGTCCAGATGCGCAGAATAGCGCAAATCGACCTCCTCAATTTGAAACCCATCTCTGCGAGTTCAGATCAGCCCACAAGCACTCGCACGCCAATAGGGCCTTGAAATGCTGACATTCCGGCATTTCGACTCTTCGTCTTTTGCCAATATACACTACAGAGGGTGTAGTTACACACTTAATTACGAGTCAACTGGGACAATTCCACGAACGGTCAACCTACAATCGCCCAAACACATTATTAGACTATAACTCGATTGGAAACCATCATCCACTAACCTTGACATATATCATCCATTACTTACCTTTGCCGAGATCTAACTAGTAGATCTAGATTGTCTTACCAATAGCAACCACCAACTAGCCTCCATGAGATCAACCTTTTACGACGGCTACAGAACATAAGCAGAAAGAGAGAACTTTGAATCAGTTTCCAAAGATCAAAGCTGATTAACAAAAGGAGGTTAGGGGGTTTCGGATTTTAGAGAAGAAGTCAAATGGTGAAATAACAAGTCAAAGAAAAGAAAATGTGAAAGTAGAATTCGGCCTGAAAAAGAAGAAGCAGCGATAGAGAGAAAGAAGATTTGGGGATTCGACTTTTAGAGAAAAGATAAAGAGGATTCGGTAAATACTAGAATAGCAACAAGGATGAGGTTTTAGAGAGGAGAGTAGAGGAAAGTTAATTTACTCACGTCTAAAGAGGAAAAGAAACCCGAAATGCACGAATGGCTAATAGCAAAATTGACACCTAGAGGGAAAAATGAGTCAAAATGCAAACGGCACTCACTCTCACCCAAATGGCGAATTTGCATGCGCACACAATGACCACTAGCCAAAATTTTCCTCCTAGCTATCCAACTCGGCTAACACTCAAACCCCAACCCAATTCCCTGAAAATCTCCTTGATCCACTCCTTATTTTGCTGCTTGATTTATTCAACCTTCACCTTGGAATTCAAATCAAATTCCCATGAACAAGTCTTCTCTTACCCAGTCTCAACCACCTTCCAGAGTTTGAACTTATTTGAAACACTTGTTGCCCACTTTCAGCAAAATAAACACCTTCATCTGCAAGGGGATTTAAACCCTAGATCCCCTTTTCCATGATGCTACCATATGCCCATATGTAGCATGCCATTGCCACCTTGCCACAAGCCTTCTTGTGTCACAAAATTCCAACAACTACACATAAGCCCTACAAACCAACACCCCTACTCCCCTAAGTCCAAAATCAAAATTTTGGTAAAGGCTTGGCTTAACCCCGAGCCTTCCTAAGGCCCTCCAAACACACTCAAATCCTCAATTTAGTACACCTAAACATGCAATTATGAATTAAACAAAAGTCACTAAAACCCTAAAATTTGGGGCATTATATGTACCATTGGTGGGAATAATGCCCCCTTTTATAGTTGCCTCCTAGGGTCTTTATATAGAGTTTGGAAAGCCTTTCTTAGCCCCTAAGTAGCTTTTTCCTCTTGAAATTGAACTTCTTCACGACAAGGACACGCTTGTGTGCCACGCTTGTGTAATTTGATGGTAGGTCGTGTTCAAGCCTGTTAAAGTGGCACGGCCGTGTGGGTTGCCCATATGAATCAAGTCTAGGTCGTGCTGGAGACTGTTTATGTGACACGGCCATGTGACACGCCCGTGTGGTGAACTCCAGGCCATGTTAATTCCTTGCTTTAGCCCATTTTCTCTGTTTTCAGCCCGTTTCTTGTTATTTTCACTCCTCTAAGCTCACCTGAGTATAAAACATGAAATTAAAGGTTTAGGAGCATCAAATTCCACAAATCAAGGAATAATTCATCCATAAATATGCTAAGCATGAGGTAAAAATATGTATAATTTATGGTTTATCAAATACCCTCACACTTAAGCCTTTGCTTGTCTTCAAGCAAAATCTCAATTTACAATTAAAAATCATTCCTCTCAACTTACAATCCTTATCAATAAAGTTTCAAACTAATCCACAAGTAATCATACATTGAGAATTCAACCAAAAGAAAATTAAAGTCTCAAACATTCTAAGTTGAGAATTTTATCACAGAAACATAGGTTTCCTCCCTTCTTCTAGGTAATTACCTCGAACTCAAAATCAATAAGAGTTGACATCCTTACTAAAGTTTCACTCTATCCACTCGAAGTGTTTAGGGTTCAAAAATTAAGCACTCATTAGTCAACCTGAAAAGTTATTACCATAAGCTTGCAGGAAAATCAAATCTCCACCACTATGTATTGACATGATACATCGATCAAAATGTCTTTCAAGGGTTTAACGTGGCCTTGGTTAGGGGTGTGGTCACAAGCTGAAAAAGATGGTTAGAATCGAGATTGAATTGAAAAATCATCTAACTAGAAAAATCTCTACCACTGAAACATATTCCTAGAGTAAAGCCTTTCTCTTTTGGATAACATTGTCTAAGAACAGAAGCTCAAAAATTACATGGAAATATGCAAAACATTGAATTACAATTAAAACATACATTTTTTTTAACAAATTGAATATTTATAAACTTTACAAACTGAAAAGGAGAACAAAGCTATATAATTATTCAACTCAAATCTCGACACAAATAGGGATCAAAATAATTGAAGGGAATTCGACAAAAAATGAGTTATAGGTTAATATTGAAGGTAAGTCAATGAATGGTTTGTTAGGCTTAATGTGGTTCACTAGGGGTTAATTTATGGAGGTAGGTTTTTATGAAGTAAGTGGGTTAAAACCTAAGTGCCTTTATCATTTTGGTATATCAAATCAATGATGTGGTCTCTACATATATAATCGAAGCAAGTTCTAGAATAACAGATCAATATTAACTCACTTAAAGCAACAATAAAAGTGAGCATGAAAGGATGTATGCTCAAAAGGCTCAAAAATCTCACCAGAATTATGGCTTTTGATGTCAATCTTGTGAATTTCAAATTTCAAGATAACACTTAAAATTGGGGAAAACAACCTAGAAAATTTTAAGTTCTCAAAAATTTCAACTTATCATGCTTGATTCTCTAATGTCTTAAAGTTTGAATAATCAAAGCATAACTACCTATGTCTTAATTCTCAACATATCAATAAAAATCATAAATCAATCAGAATTCATTTTAATAGGGGATTAAGAATAATACAAGTTTGTGGCAAAAATTTTTAGGGGTTCAAGGATAGTACAAAGAATGAAAGTGAATTCCCCCCACACTTAAGATGTACATTAACCTCAATGTACAAAGATAAAGTTAGTAGCAATAGAAGCATAAAATCATAAGATAGGGAGAGAAGTGAAACTCCCTGAATATTGGATGAATTCCTTGAGTAGTTAAAGCTGAATTAGAGAAAGGGCTATTTGAAGTTCATGATTCTGGTTGACTGAAGAGAATAAGCACAACTATGTGTAAAATTCAAGTATTACTTGATAAAAATTGAAGTGCAAAAATAAAAGGAAAAAGGGAGAAATATAAAGTAAAAAAATGAAAATGAAAATAAAAAAAATAGGGATTTGGCCCCACGGCCATGGCAAGGTTTTCCCTTTAGATTTGAGCTGTAAAGCTCTTTTGAAACTGCGATAAGATTTATAAATTTTAGGGAATTTCGATTAGCACAATGTACTCGTTAGGAAATAGCCAATATTAAACATTAGAAATAAAATAAACTAAGTTCTTAAAATACTAAAATTCAAATAGTGAAAACGATAAGGTGTAAATAAAATAAAAGGAAAAAGTAAAATAAAAAAGAAAATAAAGGAGATAAGAGGACACGTGAGTCCTAATCTTCAGATGGTTCGTTAGGTGGGGACGGCGGTGTGAGATGAAGGTGCTGACAAATCTAAGATAGAGTAGCATCAATGTGATTAAAGCACTGAAAACATTGTTGCTGGAATTGTGCGAATTGCTCAAAAGTGACATAATTTGAAGCTGCCGCATGAACTGGGCGGCGAGTAGGCGGTGGCTCCTTATAGGATGGGGGGACATCATCAGTAATGTCCTCTGGGTCATCTTTCTCGGTGGACTGGGTTAGGCGGTATTGAGGAGGTTCGGTCCCACGTCGGTGCTCGATTATCCTTATATGGAGCATACTTTGGATGCCCTGCGGAGACATCTGGCCGATGAGAGCGTAAGAGGATGTCTGGGCCTCTATGTTGAGGAGGATGAAGTAGCGGGCCAGGCGAGTCACGTACGGGCCCATCGATAATACACCCCTTCAACGGTGCTCAGCTTGGTGCTGAATGGCATGGGCGATGAAGTAGGTGGGGTCGAGCACGTGTGCGTGCGCCATGCTCCACAAAAAGTAGGCGTCGTGGGTGTTGACGACACCGGTACTCCCACGTCTACCTGTCAATGTATGCACGAGTAATGCATGAAGATACCTCAATGAAGGGGTGAAAGCTGTCGCCTTGGAGCGATTGGGGTCGTATGTGGCCGAAACAAGGACTAAGGCCTACCAACACCTTCCTGGAGAGAAATGGATGTGGCAGTGTAGCTCGGAGAGGTTTTCTTCTTCCATGAACTGCTCAGTGTGTAGCCCTAGTGCTATACCGAACTCCGTACACTGAGCTATCGAACAAGGCCTTCGAGGCAGAACTGGACTGTCCCCAGATCATAATATCTCGACATGACCGTTTGGAGATGGAATGTGGAGCATAACTCTAAGGTAAGCTCGAGATAGGTGGGCTCAACAATCTGGAAGAATTGGTCCCACGGGTCCGTCGTCAACAAAGCTCGTACCGCGTCTGCTAGTTGGACCCATTCTAATGTAGCCCAGTCGATGCACCTTTCTATTTCGAGGAGTCTGGCCCTTAGAATTTGAAACAGTTCCTCTTGGGAACTTTCCGGAAATTGGAGGAAAGGGTGTCTGATTTCGGTTGTGGCTCTGGAGGAGGAACCACTAGGCCTCTTTCGTTTTTTAGAGGCAGGGACAGTGGTTTTCTTTCCTCGGGAGGATGACATGATTCCTGAAAAATAGAATGAACAAATGAGAATAAAAAGAATAAGTCATGAGGACTCATAAATTTCTACACTACTTGACAAATTAGACTAAACAAAATTACTAAATTCTTTTATGTAAGAGATGAGTTCAAAGATAGATTTAATCCTAAGCATAGAATCAAATAATGGAAACATGGGTGTCAATTTATACTAGAAATCAAATTGCTCAAGATAGTTAGAAGTGGCAACCAAAGAATGGTTCTAAATGGCATATTGTATTTCCTAGATTAATCATACAAAATGTATGAGCATTATAACAATAATAGTGCAAACAAATAAAAGCATGAAATCATGAACAGATAGATAGTTAAAAGCATTAAAAATTAAGAGAAAAATGAGAAAGGGGAACTGAATGAGTGAGATTAAGAGCGAAACACGATCATGGTGATGCTTGCATAGGAGTGGTGGCGTGGACTAGGTCAGCAGCGGCACTAGGTAAGGCTTGTATGGGCTGTGGGTGAAGGGGTTTTAGGGTTTTGTGTGAAGAAGATGATGAATAGTGAGGGGTTTTTATAGAAATTGGGGCACACGGGCGTGTCACACGCCTGTGTGAATCGTTTTTAGCCCATGTGGTTTGAAATTCAAGGGTTTTGGCGCGCCTGAGTCGTGGCACACGCCCGTGTTCTTTGGGCGTGTTGGGGTACACGACCGTGTCGCACAGCAGTGTCCTTTGATGTTTGCTTCTCCCACGTCCATGTAGAGGGTTGCATGCCTGTGTTACATTGGCAGGTTCAACCACGGGGTCGGGACACAAGCGTGTCGCATGCCCATGTTAATTTAACAGTATTGACCACAGCCTTGGGGCACGGGCGTGTCGTATGCCCGTGTTGATTTATGAGGATTGGCCACGGCCACCTCGCATCGTAGCCTGTGTGTTGGAAAATTTTGTCCTATTGGTGCACGGCCGTATCGCACGACCGTGGCTTTGCCCATGGTGTCCTTACAGCCTTAGGCACGTCCGTGGGCATGGCCGTGTGGCTTGAAAATCTTACATTCAGGGGGTTAGTTGATGAATTAGAGAGCTTAAACAAAAGAACTTTACTATGTCAATGCTCGGGTTGCCTCCAAAGAAGCGCTTGTTTATAGTCTAAGCTCGACTTCTTTCAAGCTTGTATGGTCATGGTGGTTTAAGGAGTTTGAACTCCTCTCTCTTGCTATTAGTTTCACTATCAAAATAAGGTTTGAGTCGAGTATAGTTTACCTTGAAAGTGTCAAATGTCTTATGTGTTATCTCGACTGTACCATAGGGGAAAATTTTCATTCTTGTGAAAGAAGGAGTGTCACCTATATGAGCTTTTGAATTCAAAATTCAAGGATCTTCCTCCTCTAAGTATACCGTATCCCCTACCTTAAATTGATTCGTTTTTACCTTAAGGTCATCATGGTGATTCTCTAGTGTGATGTGGCATACTTTGGGTTTCTCTTGTCGGTAGTTCAGCCACTCGTCTAATTCTTCAAGCTATAGCATTCGTTTTTCATGAGTGATCCCTTTGGATGGATTCGTCTGTTGTTTGATCTGACCTATGTGAAGAGTGTTCTACAAAGAAGGTTGGGCGGTCAGATCGCTTTTATTGTCAGGACTTGTAATAATATCTTTATCGTCAACAGTCTTATTAGAATTATGAGCCTGCAACGTAATTTTGTCATCACCTACACAAAGTGTGAGCTCGCCTGTGCCTACATCAATTATGGTTCCAGCCGTTGCTAAAAAAGGTCGCCCTAAGATTAGGGGTACATTGCTATCCTCATCTATGTCTAGAACAACAAAGTTGACTGGGAATATAAATTTATCAATTTTGACAAGCACATCTTCAATTATACCCTTAAGAAATCTAATGGTTTTGTCAGCCAATTGGATGCTCATCTTAGTTTGCTTAGCTTTCCCAAGACCTAGTTGTTTAAACAATTTATATGGCATTACATTAATACTGGCTCCTAAATCAGCTAAAGCATTTTTAACATTTAGACTACCAAGTAAACAAGGAATTGTAAAACTCCCTAGATCTTTTAGTTTGTTAGGTAGCTTATTTTGCAAAATTGCTAAGCATACTGCATTCAATTCCACGTGAGATGTTTCATCTAGCTTCCATTTGTTCGTCAAGAGCTCTCTTAAAAATTTAACAGCGTTTGGCATCTGCGACAGAGCTTCAATAAACGGTAAGTTAATATGTAATTTCTTTAAGAGTTTAAGGAATTTACCGAATTACTCGTCTGTGCGGTCTTTCCTTAGCGTATTGGGATATGGGACACGAGGCTTATATTCTTTGACAATTGGTTCCATGTGACTTACCTCATCCTTACTGCTACTTACCACAGTCTCCTTACTTGGCTCTGCTTTGGTTTTAGCTAGCCCTCCTTCATCAATTGTATCGATGGCATGGAGTTGCTCCTTAGGATTGGTCTCGGTGCTGCTCGGTAAACCACCTTGTGGTCTTTCAGAAATTAGCTTAGCGAGCTAGCCTATTTAAGTCTCAAGTCTTTGGATGGATGCTTGCTGGTTCTTGAGTGCCGTCTCGGTGTTCTGAAAACGGGCTTCTAATACGACAATGAATTTCGTGAGCATCTCCTCAAGGTTCGACTTTTTCTTTTATTGTACGGTGGTTGCTGAAATCCCGGAGGAGGTGATGGTCTCTGGTTTCCTTAGTTACCTTGTCCTCCCCATAAGAAATTGGGGTGGTTCCTCCAACCTACGTTGTAAGTGTTACTATAAGGGCTATTTTGGGATCGAGAATTATTACTCATATAGTTGGCTTGCTCGTTTTCCATGCCATATCCATAGGTGGAGTACTTAGAATTGCTCATGTTTCCTTGGATTGAGTCACAATGCATCACTGGGTGTACCTATGTAGAACCAACTAAACCATCAATCTTTTTATTTAAAAGTTCTACCTTATTAGAAAGCATGGTGACCGCATCAACATTAAAAACCCTGCAGCTTTTTGTGGCTTTGTTCTCATGACTTGCCACTAATAGTTATTCAGTGACATCTCCTCTATAAACTCGTAAGCTACTTCTGGTGTTTTGTTATTAATTGTTCCACCGGCAGCTGCATCGATCATCTGTCTTGTTGAAGGGTTTAAACCATTGTGAAAGGTTTGAACTTGTAACCATAAGGGTAACCCATGGTGAGGGCACCTTCTCAATAAATCATTGTATCTCTCCCAAGCATCGTAAAGTGTTTCTAAATCCATCTACACAAAAGAAGAGATATCATTCCTTAATTTAGCCATTTTAGCTGGCGAAAAATATTTAAGTAAAAATTTTTCGGTCATTTGTTCCCATGTAGTGATAGATCCTCGTGGTAACAAATTTAACCACTGTTTAGCTTTATTCCTCGAGGAAAATGGGAATAGCTGAAGATGAATGGTATCATCAGAAATGCCATTTATTTTAAACGTGTCGCAGAATTCCAAAAAGTTGGCTGAATGAGCGTTGGGATCTTCATCCTGCAAACCATCAAACTGAACAAACTGTTGTATCATTTGTATAGTGTTAGGTTTCAGTTCAAAATTATTTGTAGCAATAGTAGGCCTAACAATATTGGATTCAGTACCAGCAAAATTAGGTTTAGCATAATCATACATAGTACGAGGAACGGGATTTTGCTCGACAGGATTTGCGGCTACTACAGGCGGTAGCTGATTATCTTGATTTGCCTCCATCTCTTTGTAGGTTTAGGTTCTTCTTCTTGTCCTTGTTCTAGATATCGCAAGCTTCTTCTTATCTCTCTGCGAGTTCTACGAACTGTGGCTTCTAAATCATCGTCAAATAATAATGGTCCTCCTGGGTTTCTTCTAGTCATAAACTAGAGACACCTGGAAGAGAAAAAAAATAAAAAGAAAATTTTTAGTAAATAAAAACCTAAAATAAAAATAGAAAATATATTGCAATAAAAGTAAAGATGGCTAAAGTAATAAGAATTGAGTGGTCCTAATATCTTAGTTCCCCGGCAAAGGTGCCAAAAACTTGATCTCGTGATTGTGATGAAGTAATAAATTGATCGTACCTAAAAGACTAACTATTATCACGATAAAAGGCAATCGCACCTATCGAGTAGTAGTATAGCTAGTGGCAAGACCGAAATATCGAATCCAAGGAACTAAAAGTACTAATAATGACTTTTTTCCTATTATCTAGCCTAAGAATAAAAGGGGGTTTGGTTGTAAACTATCTAAATTAAACTAAAGAAACAACAAAGAGTAAATTGGGAAAATTACTTTTGGGAAAACTGATTGATAAGGACAATACCTAAGGAAGAATCCACCTAGACTTCACTTGCTATCTAACTCTGAACTAGACGATTTCTTCATTCGACTTGATCCGTAGAGATCCCTAATGTGACAGCCCTAATTTGGCCCTAATCGGGAAAGAGGTTTTTTAACCACTAAACCGAGTCGAAAAATTTAAAAAAAATATATTATTTTCTATGTTTTTACTTTGTGAATTATCATGTGTGAAAATTTGGTGCTTTAATTTTGCCAATTGAATGTTGAATTATTAGTTAAAGGCCCAATTGCATAAAAGAGAAATTAGTGGGACTTTGAGTAAGTACCGAATTGTGGTTGAAACTTATTGTCAGAGGACTTGCATGTCAAATGGACCATTTTTTTATATAGTGGACGGCAATGATGATGGATGATTGGCTTTAGCAGCCCTATTCTGACCCTAGTCGGGAAGTGGTTTCGAGACCGCTAAACCGAGTCGCAGAAATATTTGAATATAATATTTTATGTCTAAAATATGTGATCATGCATGTGTGACATTTGAATGCTTTGATTTTTGCCAATTTGAATGTGTTTCTAAATCAAAAGAACTTATGTGAAAAGATTTAAATATATGTGTGGCTAAATTCAAGAGATTTATAAAATAATGAAGTAAAATAAAAGGGTTTGTATGTCAAATAGCCACTTTTAAATGTTAGTGGCCAACCATGCTTTTGTTTTAATGATTGTGTTTGTATTTTATAATATTAAATAATCCTTAGTGGAATGTTAACATATTATGGATATTAATTAATAAAGAAATGGGTGAAAAGAACAAAGTTCTTTTATTTGTTCTTCATGGCCGATTATGTTAAGGAAAAAGGGGGAAGAAGGACATTGAGTTTCGGCATTTTGATTTATTTCATTAGGTAAGCTTCTTTGAAAATTTTGAATGGATGTTTGATTTGTTGTAATGGTTATGTGGTTATCTATTCAACCCATGGATTAATTTTTGTTTATGTATTTGACATATATATGTGTTTCGGTCATGAGAGTGATGTTGGAAAGGATTGTGATTTTCATTGATGCTTTTGTTAGGTAATGAAATTAGTTGTTGTTTGAGCTAGTTAAATGTTTTTTTTATGAGGATTATGGATAATTAGAATTGGTTTGTGTGTGTTTAAGCTCTTTCCCATAGTTGCCTAGTTTAATTTAAGATTATTGGTCAAATAATTAGATGTTAAATTATGGAAGTATGATGCAAAGGGGCTGTTTTGAGTATTAGTAAATTGGTGAAGTGTTCGGTTGTTGTAAAGTGTGGATTTATCTTTGGTGGTAAGATGAGCATTCGGTTTTGATCATGGAAGCATAGGGAGCTTGTTAAAAGTTCAATTTTATAAAAGGTAAATGTGTGTGTGTGCTTGTGCTAGTGTCGAATGTGCCTTGGGTGATTTAGCATTGAGTTTGGTGTTATATGAATTGAGTTTTACGATTTTAGAAATTCAATGATATTCGGCCAATTTGAATAATTCATGGCACCTCAAGCAAATTAGTTTTAAATGTTATTAAATACGGAAGATTATTTAAGCATAATACCAAATGTGATTTTAGTTAATGATTCGGTTATGAGTGCTGATTTTGTTTTATAATTAGCCGAATGTGTATATGTATGCTATGAGGTAGTTTAGTTTAAAGAAAATTAAGGTGCTCGTAAGGTGATTGCCGTGGATAGTTTAAGTAATGAAATTTAATTTCTGTTATGTAAAGTGATGACATTGCCGTTTGTAAATTGAGTAGTTAAAATTGTTGATTGAGCATCAAGAGCTTAAGGGGACAAACTCGAATCGAGGAAAAACAAAGGTAGTCGTGTAGTCAATATAGCCGTACGATAACTTTTGAGGTAAGCTCTTAAACGATTAAGTTGAATTTATGTGTTTAAAGATTAAATGAATATAGAATAAAGTTTCAGTATATGTGATATATAAATATATATTTTCGAATGATTAATAATGTTCATAATATGAGCCGAAAAAGGGTAACTTACTCGATTGAATTGTGCATGGAAATGAGGTGCATGCTAAAAGAGTTTTAGAGAATGATATATGATCTCTGTGTTTCGGTTAAGTAATGGTAAATAGAATAAGTATAAATTTAGTGAGGACTATGTGTGATAGCCAAATGTCTTATGAACTAATATGTGTGAATGGTATTTTGAATACATGAGATAAGATGGAATAACCGAAAGCATCATGAGTTAAGTCGTGAATAAAATACTATGAATTTCTTGTAAATGCCGAATAGTGATTACTTTTGGCTATGAAATTTATGCTTTAAATTCTTGGATGTATTTGAAATCAATATAAGGAAATGGTATTTTAATAAATTATGTGATGAAATTACTGAATGAATTATGAGATGAATTGTGGATTAATGTTACAAAGCAAGCGAAACTACTAATGTGATTAGGAAATTGAAGAAGAGTAAATTGTAATAAATCTGCTTGGGACAGCAGCAATAGCGTGATTTTAGAAAATCACCATAAATTGTTTGAGTTGAGTTAGAGGTGGAATAAATTACATAATTAAAGCTTGATGAGTCTAGTTTCTTGTAAAAGAAACCCTGTAAGTAAAGGAATTGTCGATAATGAGATTTTTAAAGTTGTGTGAGACAGAGTCAGAATGACTCTGAAATCCCCTGTTTTGTCTTTAGAAAATCATTATAAATTGTACAAAAATTGTTATAAGATAAAATTTATATGCTTAGACTCCTCAATGAGTCTAGTTTCAAATGAAATAAACAAGAACATATTTTGAATTTTTTATAATGAGAAATTTGATTTGTAGTGAAGAGTGGTTAGAATAGTCAAATAGTGAAATAGGGGCAACTTTAAGAAAAATCTGGTATTGATTGGCCAATCAAAAATTCTGAAAATTTTATAGATAGAAGATATATGAGTCTATTTCCAGGGAAAATTAACGGTACTTCATTTGGAGTTTCGTAGCTCCAGTTACAAATAATTTAATGACTGTTGCTCAGGAAGACAGCTTGTAGTGAATTTGTGAAATTATAAGTTTATAAGTATTGAATTATTGGAGATGAACATGTCATTGCCGAATGTAAATTAAAATGTTAAATAATTGTAATTTAAGAACATGATTGATTAAATATTGGTAATCAAAGTAACGAATCCATATTAAAATGAGGCTATAAGTCGTAAATGACTAGTATACCTAGTCGATTTTGATATGATGAAATTGATGTACAAGATATGTGTATGTGGTGAGGCCGAAATGGCTAATATTAAATGTGTGCAAGTTATCCGAATTGCCTTTATGAAAATGTGTGCTATCATGTTTGTATAGTGAGGCCGAATGGTTACTTAGAATGTGATATAGTTGAGTGGTTATTTAAATGGAAACAAAGTATATGATGTATTAGCAAGTAATGATAAATGCGTTATCTTATATATGTGCTTGTGTATGTGGTGTAACCGAATGGGTAAATGTGAAATGTGCATATGTTTATGTGTATATAATGTGGCCGAATGACCAATTGTGAAAAGTGTGTATTATTAGATATTTGATGAGGCCAAAGTTAGTAAAAAGTATATAAAATAAATTGTGCTGAGATTGTATCCGGGTTTAAAGACCCGCAGGCTTCGTGCTGAGATTGTATCCGGGTTTAAAGTCTCGTAGGCTTCGTGCTGGTGTTATGATCGGGTTTTATACCTTGCAAGCCAAGTGCTAGTGAATTTGATAATGTATATGACTACGAGATCCTATGCTAAGATGATAAATTGAACTCGTATTACACATTAAGTGATTCAGGTATGTTATATATTATATATGTGACATTGATCTGACAGGAATTAAGAATGTGTAATGAGAAGTATAGGAAAAGATGTGTAAATTCATATGTATATTTGTATATGTGTGCATTCAGTTATTATGCAAAGTTACAAGATAGTTTTCAATATGCCATTTAACTATGAATGTTGAAAGTAAGTGTGGGTAAAAAAAATGATACACTAGTGAAATTCGAAAAATTTAAAGTTAATCCGAAAACTTGTAAATACTATGTTTATATGATTTTGAGTATAAACAGAGTAAAATGATATATGTTTATGCATAATCGGTCAAATAGTATTGTACTCAGAAAGTGTTATGTGATCTCGAACATTTGGTTTGTTTTTAAGTTCAACTGTTTAAATTACTTAAGACTTACTAAGCTTATGAAAGCTTACTTTGAATGTTATGTTTCTCTATTTATTTTTTTTTTTGTAGATCGTTGACTCTTACTATCGGCTCGGGGATCGTCAGCACTTCGTCACACTATCTACTATTGTGGTAATCATGTGATTTGGACTTAGCTTATGGCATGTATAGGATAGACTATAAGTAGAATGATATTTTGACTATTGTATATAAGCCATGCGAATATGGCATCTTATGGAAGTTTACTTTTATAACTTTTAAATTCGATCTTTGTTTGTGTCTATTAGTTATATAAATAAATGATCTTTTATTTAAGAAAAGGTTCAAAATTTTACTGTTCTGATCTGTTTTTAAATTTCCGGTAACATCTCGTCCTATTCCGGCGACGGTTACGGGATAGGGGTGTTACATTGGCACTATATGTATTTTGTATTAGTAATATAAAATTTAATGGTTTTATAATAAAAGAAATGGGGTGATAAAAATAAAGTCATGCATGTAATAGTAAAAGGAGAAAATCAAGCTCAATTTTCTTGTTCTTCTTGCTAAATTCATCAAAGAAAAGAAACAAAAAGAACATGAGACATTCGGCTATTTTGGTTAAATGAGAAATTTGTGCTTAGTTTTGAAAATTTTATAATTAAATTGTTAATATGTGATTATATGATGGCTGAATGAGTGAATTGTTAATGTATGATTAAGTTGAATCCTTGTTTAGGAGGTACAAATTGAAGTTGTCGTATATGTGCTAATTAGTTGATAATTTGATGTTTCTGTAATGAGTGAATGTTAGATGGACTTTATGATGTTAAATTCATGTGATTTTTAAGTTGACGCTTGGTAATTTTGTTAGAGATGAATTCTAGACCTATATGACATTCGGTCATTTATTTTAGGTGCAATTGCAATGGTGTTTGATGTTTAGCATGAAACTAGTGGTAAATGAGTTCTAGACTTGTTATATTTTGATAATAATGGTTTTTGGATAAGAGGCATTCAGCAATGGAGGTTAAATTGCAAAAAAAAACTCATGCTAATTAATGGAAGTAAAATTTTGATTCTAAAAATTAACTTACCTATGACCAAATGTGATAAATTTGTCAAGAAATAATTTAATTTGGTTGTGCTTTAAAGTGAATTGAAATGAGGTTAGCCGAATGTGTTTATTGGTGTGTAAAATTAGAAATATGTAGTTAAAATTGATAGTATGTGTTATATGGATTGCCGTATATGTGATAGTAGGAAAGGAAATTTGTTTTGTTTAAATTAAATATGTTCTTGTTAAATTTAGCTTTGAACTGATGAAATTAAATGATAAATAGCAATTAGTAATTGTGTTTATGTGAATATAGATACCCAATGTGGACTTAAGCAATTAATTGAGTAATTTGTTGATTATTAAGGTGATTAAACTAGTTTTAATTTGTTGAATTAAGCTCAAGAGCATAGAGAGCCAAATTTGGATAAAGGGAAAGCTAAAGTAATTGAATAGCCGATCCGTAACTGTTCGAAATTATCCGAGGTAAGTTCGTAAATGTTTAATTTGATTTTTATATGCTTATCAATTAAATGAAAATAGCTAAGAGGATGTTGTTTTATTTAACTAATATGACGAATGAGAATGAATTAATACTATAACCTAAAGGAAGCTAGTATAGCTAAATTGAATTGGTTATGGGAATATGACATGCTAAATGAGCATTATGATCAATGTACTATGTCGTATGGGTGATGAAAGAGGTTTCACTATTTGTGATTATTTTAACCTAAGGGTAACCATGCTTGGATGTGATTTATTATTAATTATGTGTGATTGCCGAATGTAATTGAGGTATGGAATTAGAATGTAATGCCTTATATCAAATGTGTACTTTATTCGAATGATGAAAGCCTCTGTACAAATGTATATGTGTTTCAGCCACAAGTGAAGTTGAAAAATAAATTGTGGAAGTATGAAAGAATATGTTAATTGATTTTTTTTGAAATGCGACATTCGGGCTTTGAGCCTAGCAGGCGTAATGCCAGTGAAATGATTTCGGGCGCTGAGCCTAGCAGGCGTAATGGCAGTGAAGCAAATTCAGACTTAAAAAGTCTAGCAGGCTCTGAGCCAGTGAAAAAACTCGGGTTTTTATACCTAGCAGGCCAAGTGCCGGTGAATTATTAAAAGTATATGACAATGAAATCCTGTGCGAAAATGGCAAATTGAATTCGTATTATACACTAAGTTGTTCAGGTATGTGATTCTTACTTATTTATGTGAGAATGTTTCGAATTGGATTATGACTATGTTCATCTGTGAACATTCGGTTCATGTGAAATTATTCGTGGATATATATATATGTGAATTCGAGTATAGATGAATGTTGTAAAGGTGGATTTGACATTGTATTTTAGTTCATTTCGGGTGAATTGAAGTTGACATTGGAATTTTATAATGTTCTTGTCTATATGTACTTGAAGTTAATTGAATGACATGTTATAAGTACATATATGTTATAATGTATATTCGGCCAGATAATGGTATACTCTGATCATGTTATAAAGCGAATTTGGATAATTGTTTACTAAGTGCAAATTTATTTTTACGATATGAGTACATATGTGAATAAGGTTCTTAAGTGACTTAATTGTTTAGAGTACTTAAGACTTACTAAGCTTAATTGCTTACTGTGAAAATTTTTGTTTGTTCTATTTTATAGATCTTGTCCGAAAGCTACGAGCTTGGGGAATCAAGTTCAAAGTCATCCATACTATTGTCACTCTATTTTGGTACTTTTAAAAGTCGATATTTTGAAAGATGGCATGTATAGGCTTAAATCCCATTTGAAAACAAATTACATTTTGATTTGTAAATATTCTAGCCATGCGAAAATGGCTTGCTTAGTTCCTAAATATGAATGCATGGTTTGGTGAATTTATGTGACTTGTTATTTTGGTAATTATGTCAAGTGGTTAAGTAGGTAAAAAGAATCATATCATTCACGTAAGGTTGAATGAAGTAGCATAAGTTTTCAATGTTGATAAATGTATATCATGATTTGATAGTAGTTTGTTTTGTTACTAAAATATTAGGTAAAGCTATTGCTAATGAGTCACTTTTGAAATTTGATAAGAGCTCTTATGGTAAATCAATGAGATATGTTTCCATAGAATGAATCATATTAGTAAATTGGTATATTCGGCTATGAACAAGATTAAATTATATTACTATTTGATATTTGATGTACAATTGAAATTATGTCAGGTATGTATCTATGAACACCTAGAAGTTTGTTCAGTCAGGTAATACCTCATAACCCTGTTCCGACGATGGATACGGGTTAGGGGTGTTACACCTAAGTTATGTTAATATCTCCGTCAAGAATAAGAACAACTAATCCTAGGTTGATTAATTGAAATCTCTTTCTAATTAAAACCCCTAGTCTTGCATTAACTCGATCTATGGATCCCCATATTAGATTTGACTCTAATCCGGCAGATTTTCATCTTCCTAGGTCTAGGATTGCGATAAACTCCACTTAATTGTATTGGATCTACTCTTAAACAGGGACTTTTGCTCCTCTGCCCAAGCACATTCGACTAAAATTAATATCCCGGAAATATCAATTTAAGAATTAAAGAACACAATTAAGAACAAGTCAAATATTTATCATATAGTTTAGATAACAATAACAAGATTTGTCTTAGGTTTCATCCCCCTTAGATATTTGGGGTTTTAGTTCATGTTTATAAAAAGAAACATCTCAGAATAAAGAAAATAACAAAACATAAGAAAACCCAAAACTCCTGAAAGGATTGAAGGGAGATCCTCTGTCTTGATGTAGACCCTGGCTTCTGAGATGGGTCAATCGGCTTTCCTTTGAGTAATTCCCTGCCTTTAGCTTTCCGTCTTGATGGGAAGACTGTACCCTTGGCGGGAATAATGCGCCCCTTTGTAGTTGCCTCCTAGGGTCTTTATATAGAGTTTGGAAAGTCTTTCTTAGCCCCTAAGTGGTTTTTTCCTCGTGAAATTAAACTTCTTCACGACAGGGACACGCCCGTGTGCCACGCCCTTGTGATTCAATGCTAGGCCGTGTTTAAGAGTGTTAAAGTGGCACGGCCGTGTGGGTTGCCCGTGTGAATCGAGTCTAGGCCGTGCTCGAGCCTGTTTATGTGACACGACCGTGTAACATGCCCGTATAGTGAACTCCAGGCCATGTTGATTCCTTGCTTTGGCCCATTTTCTCCGTTTTCGGTCGTTTCTTGTTCTTTTCACTTCTCTAAGCTCACCTGAGTATAAAACATGAAATTAAAGGTTTAGGAGCATCAAATTCCACAAATCAAGGAATAATTCATCCATAAATGTGCTAAGCATGAGGTAAAAATATGTATAACTTACGGTTTATCACATTTAATTTGTATCAGAGCTACGGTTTAGTCGATTCTAGGACTAACGTAGGGTGTGTAAGTTTAGCTATACATGCCATATTTATAAACTGTGATAGTGTTATGATTCCTGACAATTAAAATATGTTTTCGTAAAGTAAATGGATCCCCATCGAGCCGTAGCTGATGATGTGGAAAGTAATGCACCCGTTCCTGCACAAGTGGCAGTGCAATCCTGTAACGCCCCAAATTTTGGGCCTAAAAGGAATAGGTTTTGAGCTAGGGATCAATTAGGAGACTGTACATAAGTTTTTAGTTGCACAAGAAAGTGACATAAATATATGGTTGCTTTAATGGCTAAGTGAATTAGGAGTGTTTGGGAGCCTTTAAGAAGTCCTGGGTCCAAATCTAGGCTCTAGCAAAATTTTAGTTTTCCTCTTAAGTAACCTTGACTCTAGCATGTAGGCCTTTTAAATATTTGTGGTTAAGTTATATCACAAAGAGCCTAATGGCCTAGTGGAAGGTGATGTGTGGGGTGGTGTTGAGGTCTGAACTTCAAATCCTATGCTGCACTACGGAGTGTTTATGTTTGTGATCTATGTTGTAGGAGGCTCTGGTTTGAATTAGGCATGGGTAGAGAGAATCAAGGGATATGGATTGGATGGTTGAGGGATATTGGAAGAAGAATAAGGAAGTTTGAATAAGGTAATAGCTGAGCCGAATAGGGATTCTTGCTTACCTAGTAATCGATTTTGGTAGAAGTGGAAGCCGAATGGAGCTCTAGCTTCCTTTGGTTTCGATTTTGGGAAAAAAGGAGACTTTTGGTGGAGTGCTCAGGTTGTCGAATTCTCTTAGTCTAATTTCAGCACTATTTTGTTTGGGGTTAGTGTTCTTGCGCATTATTATTTACGTTTGATCAATTTTGTGCCTTTCCCTTCTTGCATGGCCGAATAGGTATTTCTTTTGGCCTTACTTTTCTGTCGAACATTGCTTCTCTCCCCCTCAATCTCTTCACTTATTTGGCCGATTCACCACTGTAGGGCTGGCCGAATACCTATTTTGTTCTTCCTTGATTCTTTTAGATCCTTGGCCGAATAACCACTTTGCCTCTCGCTCTCAACTCTCCTTCGCTCTATTCTTTTCTTTCGGTTTCTCCAACAGTCGATTACTCCCTTTTCCACTCTTTTCTTCTCCCATTTCTTCTTTCTAGATCGATTACTCACAGTCTTTCTCCCCTCCCTAATTTTTGGCTGATCATTTTGTACTCTTCGGTTAGTGTTGAGATTTCGGTTTTGCAAGTGTTTTAGACAAATTGGTAGGTGTTTATAATCTCCAATTGTTGTTTAAATATGTTCTTTCTTACCTCTTTTTCTCTAAAAGCCGAATGTTTTCTCTTTATACTTTTTGATTGTAATACTCATTCCTTCTTCGTGATTTGATGGTCATTGGGTTTTGGGTGTTTCAGTGGAGTGAAGGAGTGCAAGTGTTTTGGAGGCAATCGAAATCTCTTTCTATTATTATTCGATTAAGGTAAGAACGCTACCTTACTTTTTAGGTAGGTCGAATATCATTATGTCTTGTAAGTGGATAGTTGTGGAATTAGGCCACATGTATGATTAATCATGGTTAATAAGATCTGTGTTCATAATACAGATAATCGGTAAGAGTGTGTGATTATTTCTAGTCTGAACTGAACATGTGTAAAAAGTGGAAACATGTATTCAATGATTTTATTTCTTGAGAATATCTTTTGAGAAATAGAAACATTTTGTTAATTTAATTGCTTATTATTATATGTTAACTTACTAAGCTTTAAAAGCTTACACTCTCTCTTCAATTTCTCATAGTTTTTTTAGGTTGTCTCGGGGTTGGAGATTGTCGGAGGTGGCATCACACTATCGTTTTGTCAAAATGGCTCAATAAAGATTCTTATTGCTTACGAGTGAGTGGCATGTATAAAGTATTAGTCATAAATAGTAGGTATTGGCCAAACGTATTGGCTTATATCGTTGCGTTGTATATATAGCCAAGAATGTGGCCCATGATAGTTATAGGTAAATAAATTCTATTTTATGCATGTATTGTGGAAATGTTTTGATGTAGATAAGTATACTACATGTGTTTGATGGTTAAGTTAGGATTAATTAAAGGCATAATATGGGTCCATGAAATTCATATGAGTGTAAAGAGTTAAGAGCAACAAAAAGGGCTTGGAAAATAGCCCAAGTTTTGGCCACACGGGCGTGTTCCGAGTCACACAGGCGTGTGACACCGTTTTGAGTGAAAATTTTAGTAGTGTTCAAAAAATTCCAATTTAGTCCCGAATCATACTCAATGTATTGTTTGGGCCTCGTAGGCCTACAATGAGGGTGTGAACTATATGAATGAAAAAGTTTAAAATTTTTCATGGAAATTATTTGTCGAAATCAAATGATCGTACGAGTGTTGTTTGGTAATACCTCGTACCGTGTTCGGCGATGGTTACTGGTGAGGGGCGTTACATGTTGAGTATCTGTAACAAATGTCAGACCTCAGCCATTGGTAAGACATTCAGGACCAGCACCCGAAACATGGTAACTCCAGTGACATGTCATTTGTATCTTACGAATTCCTAAGGTTCAAATGGGACTTGATAATCATCGAAACATCGTTGAATTTCCACATTTGATTTCATGGAAAATAATACATGAATATATAATTAAATATAACATTAAAATGTTAATTAATTATATGAACTTACCTCGATGATAAAGACATAAAAATGAGACAAACTAATTTAGGGCTTTCGTTTTTCCCCGATCTAAATTCGTACGAGGTTTATCTTGATCTAAATAAGCAAATTGAATTCATTTAATACTAATACTATTCAATTCAGTCCAAAATTCATACTTTTAAAAAATTACACTTTTTCTCCTAATGTTTTAACTTCTTTACAATTTAGTCCTTAAGCTCGTAAATTGTAATTTGAGCAATTTCATCCACATTTCATATTAGCCAAATGTGATAGGGACCTATATCAACCCATACAAATCAGCATTTCACAAATTTACCATGGTATTTTACTATTTTTACAAATAAGTCCCTAAATAACAATTTCATCAAAAATCCCTTTACAAAACTTGTTTATTTAACAACAAATATTCATATTCTTCCATTAAACTTCAAGAATCATGCAAATATATTCATGGAAAAACCCTAAACCTTTAACAATTTTGTAATTTAATCCTTGGGCTAGCTAGATTAAGCTACAACGATCCCGAAAACATAAAAATCATTAAAAACTGCACAAAATACACTTACATGCAAAGGATGTTCTTAACCGAATGTTCGAGCTCCTTCAATGGAGTTTTCTTAACCTATTTTTGGTGGAAGAAACAAATGTTGAGGATGATACTAGTTTTTGCTTAGTTTAATTATGATTTATGTATTTAATTACCTTTTTAACCTTTTTGTTTGTTACTTAAATTTCACTTAATTTATGTCCATCTTTGTCCACTAACAATAAGAATGGTCTAATTACCATTTAAATCCACTCACATTTAAGTTTCATAACAATTTGACTCCTTATAATAATATAACTCTACTTTTGCACCTTTTACAATTTGGTCATTTTCACTTAATTAAGCATGCAAACGTCAAAATTTCTTATCAAAATTTTTATAAGACCCTACTAACATATCGTAGACATTAAAATAATAAAAATAATAATAATTTACTCATTGGATTTGTGGTCTAGAAACCACTGTTCTAATTTTACTAAAAACGGGTTGTTACAGACATGCTAGAGAAATGGCGAGATGGATGTTATGCATACAGAGGACATCTTAGTAGTATGGTGTATAATTCTCTACGCCAATGGGAGTCTGTTATTAAAAAACTTTTATGAAATAATGTTTTATATTATTTTAAGAGTGTTGTATTTTTGGATGTTTTATTTATATCTTTTGTAATTAATTAAAATAACAAGAAGTATGATGAAAAAAGATTATTCACAATTTGTTAAAATTATGCTACATGTTTGTGTACCGTAACATCTGGCATCCAAACTTGGTGATTTGGGTTGGATAGAGGGTGGTACACTAAAATTTGTGGCTAATCTGATTAGAATATCCTTGGGGTTGCCAGAGTTTGACTTGGAAAATATAGCAGTGTTTAACGAGGAGAAGAAGTCCAATTAAGTTGAGTACACGTCGTCACATCGTTACAAGACATATTACCTTGTCGGGATGTCATTCTTCACGTTGTCGGAACGAGACGATTCTTCTCATCAGGACGTTGTTGTCGTGTCATCATGATGTCAATTCTTCCTCACCATGATGTCGACTCTATTTTATCTAAAATACGAGGCACACTCTACACTTTTAATTAATTAAGGATTTTAACTAAATCTTATTAATTAGAAGTTTTATTTATGATTGAACTTACAAATTTTGGTGCGTGATAAAGTACCAACTTCTTACAATTTTGGAGATGCACATGAAGAATTCAAATTGGTTGGGAGTTGTAATTAAACTAAAATCTGGTTTAATAAAGGATATGAAACCAAGTGGAAGCAGGGTAACAAAGGTGAGTTGGCTAAAACGTTAATGGTTATCGTAATTAATTATACTTCTAATTGCCAATGGACATTAAATTGCCAATTGACTTGAGGGAAAGGTTAAAACTTTAAAATTTCCCATTTAAGTAGAGGATCGAAGATCATAAATTCTCATAAATTTCACATTCTCATATGAGCCGCAGGATAATTAAACAAACACGGATTTACAACACTTCGAAATTTGTACAGGTGATCTAGTCTTAAAAGGAGCATTGATATTAACTCATTGTAGGTCTAAATTTTAGTCGCGTTATTATTAAAGTTTTGTTTTCTCTTATAATTTATTAAAAATATAAATAATATTTATAAGAAAATTTTTAACTCAATCATAATGCACCACATATTAAATTGAAATTACTGTAAGTAAAGTCAAAACTACCATAAGCGAAAATGATAATATCATATCTTTGTTATAATTATTTTTATTTAATTAATTTAAATTAAGTAAGAAATAATTAATAAAAAAATTATATTATCACTAATTAAAAAATAGTTAAGTAATAATATTAAATATAATTTTATCTTCAATTAATTAAGTTAATAATAAATAAATAAAAGAGTTTGAATTTTGATAAAATAATTAAATTTTATTATAATTTTATTTTATTCATATGTTTGTTATTATAAAAGGAGATCACCTCAAGCTACTTTACACATTCACGCTTAAAAAGCCTAGAAGATCTCTACAGTAATACTTAAAAAGCCAAAGAACTTGAAGAAATTAAGAGGAATTTCACTTTAGTTTTGAAAAAAAATTGCCTTCAAATTCAATTCAACTGCAGAAAGGTTACTATTGCACGAGTTTTATTTTAATCCCTGAACTTTTAATTTTTTCAATTTAATCAATAAACTATTCGGAAAATTATGACAACCTAGAGGTATGCAAGCAGAAGGTTAAATATTTTCGATGAAATTTTGTTATTTATATTTTAAAATTAAAATCTTAAGACAAATTGCAAAATGGGGACTACTCTAGAGAGTAGAGAGACAATGGATAATCCAGTGATTTCCCTTTAAAAAGAAAGAAGAAATAATAATACCGCCACATCATCGATCCAAGTGAACCCCTATTCTAAGCGTCTTAACCGAATCTCATCCGTCCATTTTTATCCAAAATAAAATATCATCTTTGCAAAGTGATCATCAAACAGTATCTAAAGCTGTGCTGGCTTTGGGCTTTAGTTTTCAGTGTAGAAAATTTTGAAAACCGAAGAGAGAAGCGAGAGATTTTTGTGGGGACTGTCTGCCCTTTCAAGTTCAAAGCTTTGTTGAAGGAATTTTTTCTTTCATTTTCGCTATTCTTTTTACAAAATTAATGGCTACCGAAGAGGTCAATAACCCTCCCTCACTTCCTTCTTACCCACAGGTACACATCTTCACTCCTCACAAATTTTTTCCTTTCTTTTTTGTTTTCTTAACAATGATCAAAATTTTGATCTTTAAAGATTGTGTGTGTGTACTTTTTGATGGAATATAAAAGAAACCCATTTTCATTCAACCTCAAATTTCATGGATTTTGATGTAATTTAATTTTTTTTTACTGATTTAATACTTCTCTTTTATTTTCTCATCTTCAACTCAGTTTTTTTTCAGAAATTTCTTCATTTTCATTGATTTTTTTTCTGATATTTTCTTTTTATATATATATTTTTAAAAGACACTTTGTCTTGAGAATTGTCAGAAAACTTATATTTCCTTTTTTTTGTTTCTCATTTTTCATTTTTTTTTCTGGCTGCAGTTTTGATGTTCATCAAAGAAGTTTCTGTCGATCTCATGAGGATTTTATTTTTCGTTTGTAATTTTACATCATAGTAACTTCATGACTTATTTCCCTTCACTTTTAAGCATAAAATTTAAGCTACCTAGCTTAAAAATTGCTTGAAAATCGAGAAATAATTCGTCTTTAATTTGATCATGCAGCTAATTATTAATGCCATAGAAGCATTAAATGACAAGAATGGTTCAAACAAGACCTCAATATCCAAATACATAGAGTCCAAGTATGGAGATTTGCCTGCTGGCCATTCCACTCTCCTTTCTCACCACCTTAATACAATGAAAGAAAGTGGGGAGCTTGTGTTTTGGAAAAACAATTACATGAAAGCTGATCCGAACGCTCCACCAAGGCGTGGCCGTGGTAGGCCTCCAAAACCCAAGGTCCCATTGCCACCTGGTATGGTTTTAAGCTCTGCAAGGCCAAGGGGCCGCCCTCCTAAGGACCCCAATGCTCCCCTTAGGTCCCCCAAGCCTTCTGGGAGTGGGAAACCACGTGGAAGGCCAAGGAAGATGGCTCGACCCGAAGGGGGAATAGCTGCCAGCCCCACAACTATAATGTCGGCCTCCGTTAGGCCTAGGGGACGTCCGCCTAAGGTGAAGACTTCCGCATTCACTGAAGTCAGTGTTGGACATTAAACAGTATTCTCTTCAACGGTTTTTAACTTGTAGTGGTGATTTACTATTTACTTTATGTTTATTTGTTTGTTTTGTTGTAGAATTTGCACGGTGTTTGTTAGTTTGGTAATCGTGTGTGTTTTTAAGTGCCTTGTAGAAATCGTGTGTGTTTTTAGGTGTCTTGTAGAAAATTTAATGTAGTTGTACTTGAGGCTTTGTACTTTTTTCTTCCTCTTTTTTTCTTTTAAATTGGAAGTCATTGTAAAAAGGATGAGTTTGACGACCATATCGAACTTGTTTATCCGTGTTGTGAGTTTGCTTCAATTTTGAATGAGATGCTTGTTTACTCATTATCCATAATACCCAAACTCTTCATTTCCCTTGAAATGTAATATTTGTGTATCAAACATATTTGGACATGATTCTGAGGTTAAGGTATGTAAAAATTGAGCATGATCGTATTAGGCATATATATATATCCTTGTCAACATTTACCCCGAAATTAGGTAAAACATAGATGCTTGCTATGCCATGTGTTTGCTTGCCTAATATTTGTCAGTAGCATTTAACTACGCTATTACTTTGCAATTATCTGTAGCTGTTTTGAAGTTAAGAACAGATTCTGAAATTAGGTGACATATAGATGCTCACTTGCATTAGCAAGTAGCATGGACTTGGTCACTGGTTAATTTGAGCTTGGCAGAACAACAAGCATGCAATGAAAATATGATTTTTTTTTTTTTTTGGTCTTTGGTTTGGCATTAAATTGTAAAATTACTAGTGTTATCAGCTCTTTCATGGGAATTATTGATTTTCCCATTCTCTAACCTTAGATTTTTACAATTTTTTTTTCCTGAAATTCAATGTATTGTCGAATGCATGTTTGTGTTTGTTTCTGGAATTCACTTGGAATTTAAGAACATAACTTCGTAATTAAAATAGACGATTTCATTTTATAATTACATATGATTACCTCTAGAATATTGGTTTGAAAAGAAGTACGAGGTTGTCTGACAAAGGTGGGGGAGGTTTCGGATCTTTATAGGTTATGGATTGCTTTTACCATAACAAGGGTTTTTTCTTTAAGTATATAATATAAAATTAAAAAAAATGTTGAAATGATATGTTTAAAAAATTATATATTAAAATAGTACATTTAAAGAGGTGAAGGGTGGTGTATAGGTGGCACCATTCTAATTTTGACATGAAAATAAAAATAAAATAAAATAAAAAGAATGATGAAAAATAAATAAATAAAATGTGATGGGATAGCACACCGGTCATGCCTATGAAAGAGGTGGCACCGATCGCACCTAGGGAAAAGGCAATACTCGATCACACCATCCTCATAGGCGACATTGGCCTGTAAGCGATGGGACGGGTCATGGTCAGAATGGTCTGTGAGTTGTGTGTTTGGAGACCTTATAATGGTCCCCAATGCCCACTTTTTGCCAGAAAGGAGAGAATTTTGAAGAAAAGAAAAGAAGAAGGAGAATGAGAGGGTGGGAAGGGAAGGGAAAAAGAAAGAAAACAGAATAGAGAGAGGGAAGGAGAAAGAGAAGGAAAAATAAAATAAATAGAAAAGGAAAGGAGAGTTTGTTATTTAGGGAAGATTAGGTGTTTAAGAAAATGTAATTTTTTTGGTTATAAATTAATGTTAGTTTAATTTATTATTGTTGTTATTATTGTTGATTTAATTTGTATTTAATTTTTAATTTTATTTTTGTAAGATATTATTGGTTAAAAAGAGCTATTAAGGTATGTTTGTATTTATTTTATATTTTCATTCGTTCATAATTTATTTTTAATGTTTATTGAAGTAAAAAAGTCCATTTATGTTATGAACAAAGAATGTTTTATTTTTTTATGTAATTTATTTGTTACGTGTGTTTTAGGTTGATTAGATATATTTTTATGTAATTTATTTGGCATGTTATTTTGATTATTTTAATATAATTTTTTTTATTTTTTATGTCGGTAAAAGATGAGACCATTGATATGGGATTTGTGAATGAGACCATTGAGTTAGAATTTATGAGATTTCTTTTGAATCCTTCTATACAAAAAACAAAATTATATTTTTTGACAATAATTAAGTTGGCATGTTATTATATATATTATATTTTAAACCAATACATTTTACTTATTATTATTTTAAAATAATAATAAAAATATTCGTATTTATTATATTGAGATAGTTTATGTTATGTTTATGTTATATTTTTTATTGGCATGTTATTTTTATTATTTTAATATAATTTTTTTGTTTTTTATGTAGGTAATAGATTAAACCATTGAGATGGAATTTGTGAATGGGGGACCATTGAGTTGAAGTTTGAGTTGGAATTTATAAGATATATTTATTTTGTTAATTTAGTACAGCAAAAAATATGACGTGGACAAAGTTGTTTGGTTTTTTTTGTAATTAAAAGCAATATATAAAATTTAGGTATTTTTATAAATATTTAAAATGCATCAAACTTTAAAATTAATAACCGAAATTCGTTTTAAAAATACAAGTATCACAATGGGTTCATTGATTAAGAACGATGGTCACATATCAAACACAGTTAATAATATGATAATATATTGTTATTTGTTAAGCACGAGTTCCCTTAAAATAAGTTCTATGTCATTTACAGAAATAAATTATGTTATTATAACTATTTTCTGTAATTTAATAGTGTCAGGTCCTGTACCGCGCATTAAGGGATCCAGTGAATGGTTTAGGATATTCCCTGGATGAACGACTGATGCCATACTTGGAATTAGCTGGATTCGGGTTAGCAGCATTGATTCGGATGTTTGACTTGTGGTACAATTTAATATCCGCATTGGTCAAGTGTTGGTGCCCGGAGACCCACACTTTTCATTTGCCGTGTGGGGAGTGCACTGTCACTCTAGAGGATGTTGCATTGCAACTTGGGCTCCCAATCGACAGGAGTGTCGTGACGAGCGTAAGTACGATAGCTGAACCGATTGCCTTTTGTTATAGCCTACTAAGAGTCTCACCCAACGATGCTGAGTCCAAATTTACGGGCTTGAGATTTTCATGGCTGAAAGCCAATTTTGAACATTTATCAATTAATGCCACTGAGCATGAGGTGATGTGCGTACCTCAAGCGTACATTATGCATATTATAGGAGGTGTACTGATGTTGGATGCGAACAACAATAGGGCTTATTTGATGTATTTACCCTTATTAGCTGATTTGCAGAATGTTTGCTCATTCTCGCTATGTTGTATCGTGAGCTTTGTCAGACGACAAAGCCTGATGCCGAAAACATAGGCGGATGCCTTATATTGCTGCAGTCATGGGCTCTTTATCGGATGCCATTCTTGGCATCGGTTAGGCACCAAGCATACGTATTTCCACTAGTGAGCAGGTGATAAAATTTAACTTGTTATACCAATTAATTGACATTTTTTCTAATGATACTATTCTAATTATATTATTCTAACATGTAATTTGTTTTCGTAGATTGAGTTTTTATCCAAGTATTGGGAGGTCGTACACTGTCTCGATATATCATCTGATGATTGAACAACATGCCGGGGAAGGGGTAAGTGTAACGCCCTCTTACCCGAGACCGTCACCAGAGTCGAGCTTGAGGTGTTTCTAAACTTAATTTATCATTTAAACAACTTTAAACCATTTATTTTAACTTTCGGAATAAGTTGTCCTTCTGCGTCATGGTCGCAAAAAAAATCATATCTCGAGGTACGAAACTTGAAATTTAGATCTGTAAATTTTCCCTGAAACTAGACTCATATATCTACCTACTAATGTTTTTCTAGAATTTTTGGTCAGGCCAATTAGTACAGTTTATTAGTTAAAGTTTTCCCTATTTCAGTGTTCAACTGCTCTGACCTATGTTCACTACGAATCACTTTTCTCTCTGTAAAAAGCTCAAATGACTATGCTGTTTGTGTCTCCTAAAACTAGACTCAATAAGGAATCTACACATATATAGTATGACTCCTAATTGTTTTTGTACAATTTTTAGTGAATTTATAAAGTCAGAACAGGGGATTAAGAAATCGCTCTGACCCTGTTCCACCAAAACCCAAATATCTCATAAAATACAACTCTTTTACCTGTTTCGTTTCTTCCATACGAAAATAGGCAGAATAAGCTTCAATTTAATATTTTATTCACCACCTAATCTTATCTCTACTATTTTTAGTGATTTTTCAAACTCACATCATTGCTGCTGAAAAATTCTGTTTTATAATAAAGATCATCTTCCTATGGCATTTTATGAACTAAGTAACACATTAAACGTACATGACACCAAATATAATCAAGATTGGCCATTCCAATGGCTAATCATTTCCAAGAATTTCCTTATCAAACCATCACCATATCATAAGATTATTTACACAATATGATTAGATTGCTATACATGCCATACAACAAAATACACAAGCCATTGTACCAAATTCTTCCTTGGATAGTGTGATTGTTCCTTCGACCCTTCCCGACTTCCAAGCTGGCTTGTCAAAACTACAATGAATGGAAAGGAGGGAGTAAGCATAAATGCTTAGTAAATTCATATGTAAATAACAAATAACATAATTATGAAATTCAACATAACATCGATTGCAATAGCATCACTAAAACATTCATGGCACAAGAACATTAGCTATCTTACCACATTATCGTTCTACCAAGTTCTCAACCCAAAGTTTAAGGTCATACCTGTCCAATTTCTCTTTCACAATACGTTTCAACATACCTCATTTGTTTAGGCGCTCTCATTATTCATTTATCAATCTACCTGTTGAACACATAGGAATATAACTCGGATACACAAATCATATACTCATAAGTGTCATATTCGTAGCCAAGCTACCATGTAACCCGCCCATAAACGAACTCGGACTCAACTCAACGAGCTCCAGCGTTCGCATCCATAAGTGAACTCGGACTCAACTCAACGAGCTCGGATGCCTAGTTACATCTCACGAACTCGGACTCAACTCAACGAGTTCGGAACTCAACCATCCTAGTGACATGTCACTTGTATCCTAATCTATTCCCAAGGTTCAAACGGGATTTTCCTCAAACACACATTTTTGGTCATCCTCCTTGGAACACGTTGACCCATACTCGCTAGCATTTCATGCTTATCAAGCTAATCATATACTTTGCATATCAACAAATAATATTTCACAAGGCACAATATTTCTTGATAATAAGCATCATATCATATAAATAACACTAAATCACTTAAAATAACAATTATGTTACCTTATTTACACATGAACTTACCTCGGTACCAAAATATCAATAATCGAGCCTATTCCTCATAAACTTTGTTTTTCCCTCGATCACGACTTGAATCTCGTTTCTCTTGATTATGAAGCTTGAAAGTTGAAGAAACCCTAGCTATGGAGAGAGGTTATATTCGGCCAAGGTTGAAGAAGATGATAACAATTTTGTCATCTTTTTCCCTTTTAATTCATGTTAATAACCAAATGACCAAAATGCCCTTAATGTCTTTCTTTGAAAATTTTCACGTACAAGCCCATTTTGTCCAAAATTTTAGAAATTGGTCATATTGCTATTTAAGACCTCCTAATTAATATTCCAAAGCAATTTCATACTAAATGCTTCTAGAATACAAGTTTTGCAACTTATTCAATTTAGTCCCTAATTTCAAATTAAGCACTTTATGCATAGAATTTCTTCATGAAATTTTCACACCATCAAGCAATCATATCACAGACATCAAAATAATTATAAAATAATTATTTCTATCTCGGATTTGTGGTCACGAAACCACTATTCTGATTAGGCCCTAATTCGGGACATTACAGTAAGCTATTCCAATATTCATGACATGTAATTACTTTGTATATCTTACTCGAACCGTGTTAAATTTTAACTATGTTATTAATCATGAAGTTTATCTGGATGCCGTATCGAAGACCAGAAATTGTGGCTGTTATACCTTCGTCTGTCTACATTCATTCTCACCTGTGGTGCATTGGCAGACCAATTATCAATTTCCAGACAGTCGAGTGGTACTACGAGGATTGAGTACTCCAGTAGTTTGGTTGCATCCAATGTATCCCGACTCTGCCAATGCAAGTGGGAAAGGTTCACAAGATTAACAAGAGAGGAAAACATGGAAATAATTTAAGGGTTGTGCACCAGAAATATATTGCAGTGTGGGATAACCGAATGGAGCGGAGACCTCACATGGATATTTCTTCTGATTTGCAACCATCATTTGAGTACATACAATGGTACTCTAGTACTGGAAAACCATATTTACTTGGTGGGCAGTCGACTGTAGTCCCCCCGCATATGCATCGACTTGGGGCATACGAGCCAATGCCATATATAGAGGCTGAGCCAGAGCCCGAACCCGAGCCCAAGCGGTCGCATACATATTCCGCTGATAGTTCTTATCATTTGGAGTTGCAGGTCAATACTATTTCCCGGGCTCATCAGGACACGGATATCATTCTGGGTTCAATATCTTTAGTCTAGTACCACCACAGTACAACACTCCTCCCAGCCCATATCCACCACATTACTCCACTCCTCCTTATCATATTCACTGCAGTACAACACTCCTCTCAGCTCAAGTTCATTGATGGTGTTTGGGGCATATGATTTTTCTTCCATGTTTCGCACACCCCCACTTGTAACTGAAGAGGATGTTGATCGCTGCGATCACCACAACGTGAATGTCGACCCCCGCAGAAATATACCCTTAGGACCACACCATCAAACCATCAATTTTAAGGGTTTCTCGTAATTTAAATATTACAAAGTTTGTACTTTTTTTATTTAAAAAAAATATAAATCAAGAAAAAGACAATCTTTGTATTTGTTTAATTAGATTAATTGCAACATTAAAACTTGGAACAAACTTTGTGGTCATAAATTAGATTAATTGCAACATTACAACATTGAAACTTGGAACAAAATTTGTAATATAAATTTTTAAATATAAATTAAATACATTATAACATTAAAAATTAGAACAAACTTTGTAATATAAATTTTGTTATATAAATTAAATACATTGCAACATTAAAACTTGGAACAAACTTTGTAATGTAAATTAGGTAAATTGGATTACATAAGCTCAATTCTTACCGGATTGTGACGGTTGTCCAATATGGTAGTTTCGCTGCGGGCATTTACTCTGATTATTACCAGCTAATCTACATAATCCACAACATTTATCGTCGGATTTCCCGCTAATGTCCATTTCATTATAGATTATGGATGATTGCGAATGATCGATGGTTGCAATCGCACCGTCTGTTTCGAAGATCAACTCCATGAGACATAGGTGTTATACCGAGTCGACGAACGATGGTCTTTGTAACTTGAAACATTTTAAGACGTCGTGAATATACTTCTACATTTATCAACCTCTCCATCCAACAGTTTGCAACCATTGCATCCCTGACATCTTCAACGAACATGTGTCCCGCCTCTATCTGGTTGACTTGTTGCTGACCTATCCTTGGCATCAAGGTAGCCAACCTGTAGAATGTAGCCGAGAAGACAGATGAAATCGAAAGATGTCATGTTTTTAACAACACAACATTGATCCCCTCAACCAAGTTTGTGGTCATTTGACCATATCAAAAGTCCTCGTGAAAACTTTGAGCCCCTTGCCACGACACCATGGTACCCAACCATTGTCGGAAAGATGTGTTTTTTTACCCTCCATCTCACTCTCAAGTCGAGACATTCTTTGGCAGAAAATGTGTAGCTCTAACTCGTGCATTGTATATGTATTAAGAAAATATAAGTTACAGTTGATGCGATCATGACCAAGGCTACTACCGAACTAATTGAGCTTCTAATGGGGCCAATCACTTGTTCTCGAGCCAAGAGATTCGAAGAAGCTATCTCGTGCCTCATTGACCGAATTTGGGGAGAAGCTGTTGCGAGGCTCGTCGATCAATTGTGGACTAGTTCATCATGTGTTCCATGTAGCTTGCTCCAAGCTGAGCTTTAATTTTCATTTTACTATGTTCGGTTGCTGGAATAAGGATATTGATTTATTTTTTTTAGTTATTTTAGTTATTATAGTTTGAGTCTTTAATTTGTGTCATAAATTAATTTGAGTTTTATATATGCAATAATATGAACATCTTTAATGTGTCTTATGTCTATTAATTATGTCCTATTTAGTACAACATTTTAATGTGTCTTAAGTCGAATAATAATTATGTCATATTTAGTACAGCATATTAATGAGTCTTTGTTCAGACATCATAATTGTGTCGAAAGTTTAGACAAATTAAATGGTGTTTAATTTAAGCTTACTTTAAATGTGTCTTGTAGGTTTTCACCAAAAAAAAAAAAGTGTCTTGTAGGTTGGTTGCTTAGCAAGCTTGTTCAATGAACGTCATTAATGGAGAGGCATGCATTTGGACTTGCATTCAAGAAGTGGCTACTAATTGCTTTTCTCTAAGCACCTTTTTGTGGAGAGCAATGGTTTCAAGTGTTTTCACACTTGACTATTCAGCTAGTGACTAAGTTCGCACCAAGGTGACCAACCGAATCCCAATGTTCACTGTAACACCCCTAACCCATATCCGTCGCCGGAATGGGTTACAAGGCATTACCATACTTATACCACAATTTAAACATTCCTTTCTCATACATTCATCATTTTGCTAACAATTATCATTCATATGCATCCATAAAGTCCCTAAAATGAGCTCTTGAGGCTCAACCATGAATTAAAAGAGGTTCGGGACTAGATCGATAACTTATAGAAACTTTATGAAAACATAGCAAAATTTCAAAAAACATGTAACAGTCTAATTTTGGGCCTAGTCAGAACAGTAGTTTTGGAACCACAAATATGACGAGGAAAATTTTATTTTTATTATATTTTTATGGTCTACAATTTCACAGAATGATTTCACGAAAATCTCATTAAAAAATTTCATGAGAATGATTTCACGGTAAAAGACCATGGTTAGACCATGGCAATGTGCTAAAGTGAAATAAGTCCATGGCATCTAAGTGAAATAAGCCCATGGCAATGTGCTAACTGAAATAAGTCCATGACATCTAAGTGAAATAAGTCAATGAAAATGTGCTAACTGAAATAAGTCCATGACATCTAAGTGAAATAAGTCCTTGGTATTATGCTAAGTGTAATAAGTGATCCGGGTGCTGGTCCATATGTTCTACCAATGGCTAGATAGTCAGGCATGTGTTGTGGATACCTGACAGCTTGTGTGAGCAGCATTGAGTAGCTACATCTGGCCGACAGCTTGCATAAGCAAAAGTAAATATGAATAGCTCAAGAGCAAGCTTATGTGAAACTTTGTGAATAAACTTTGTTATTTTCCAGCATATATACATTTATTTTATGAGAGTATTTCAAGTTGAATTAAAGATGAGGTAATAGAGAAAAAGTATCAAGAAGCCCGTTTGAACCTTATGAATATATGGGATATAGAATGCCATGACATTTTGGGTTGAGATAGTTGAGGAACATCCCATGTAAGTCCATATTAGACATATGGCATTGGCAAGTTGAGATAGTTGAGGAACATCCCATATAAGTCCATATCAGATATATGGCTTTGGCAGGACAGGGAACATCTCATGTAAGACCATGCCTAGAGCATGACATTGGCAGGCTATTATCAGGCAGGAAAATCCAAATATCCTGAGCATGCCAAATGGTTCATTGGGTTAATATACAGGCTATGTTACAAGATATTTCAGGTAAAGGAATGATAAACAGGAAAGTTAAAGAGTAAGTGGAGAAGTAAAATAAAGATTTTGTTAGTTGATGGTATAATATGAGTATATTTATACTTGATGAATGTTGTCATTTATTTATTTGTAAACTTACTAAGCATTATAGCTTACTCCTTTTTCCTTTTTCTCTTTTCTAGTGTAGCCAAGCCAATTCAAGAACCAAAAAGGACGTCGGAGTTCGTCTCACACTATCAAAGGCTATCTCGGTATTTTGTAATTGGAAATGTTTTGAGTTATGGCATCTATAAGGACTTGGTCATTTTGTGTGTATGTTCTTATGATATGAATAAAGAATGGCATGGGAATACTTGATAATGATTAGCTATTGAAATGGCTAATTAAGAACATGTTTTGATGTTATGTATGCCTAAATGATAGTTTATGCAGAGAAATGATGAAGGAGTAAAAGTTGGCCATGAAACAGTTTTGTAACAGCAGCTGTGACATGAATTTGAAAAATCACCAAAAATTGTAGAAATGGAATTAAATGGTGAATGAGAGACAAAATTAAAGCTTATTGAGCCTATTTTCATAGAAAAGAAATAGAGCAAGCAAAAGAAGTCTATATTTTGAGATATTTAAATTCTTGTGAGATTAGTTTAGAGGGATTTTGTGATCCCCCTTTTTGATTTTAGAAATTCACTAAAAATTGTACAAAAAGAATTATAAGTTAAAATTTATATGTATAGATTCCTTAGTGAGTTTATTTTCATTAGAAACAAGTAGAAACACTATTTGAAAACTGTACTAAGAGATAATTGATTTTTAGTGAGGAGAGGTTAGAACCATTGGACTGCGAAACAAGGGAACTTTTAACTAATAAATTGTACTAATTAGCCACACCAAAAATTCTGAAAAATTATGGTAAGAATATATAGGAGTTTAGTTTTAGGGAAAATTTTGAGTTTCGTAACTCGAGTTATAATTAATTTAGTGACTGTTACGCAGGTGGACAGTTTTATTATGAACAGTGAAATAAATTGTTTTAATTTGTGTAAGTAATCGAAAATTTTTTAAATGTTCCCGGTTTGGTCCCAAGCCTTTCCAATTGCATTTTTAAAGCCTCGAGGGCCCATTTTAGGGATATATTGGATTAATGTGAATGAAATAATTTTAAAAGCAATTTTTTTCTGCACCTAACTAGTAAGATAAGTCTAGTAACGCCTCGTACTCGACTCCAACAACAGTCTCAATAAGGGGTGTTACATTTATTGGTATCAGAACAAGAGTTTAGCCGGTTCTTAGAATATGGAGAATGAGTAATAGTCTAGCTATACATGCCATACTTATATATTGATAGTGTGACGACTCTTGACGATTTTAAAATACTTTTATTTTATAGTTATGGATCCCGAACAAGTTGGTACAGATGATGTAGAAAGTAATGCATCCACTCCTGCAGAAGGGACAGTGCCACCAAATAGTAGTGAAAGGCCTGTTACAGTTAGTCAGGGAGGAGGGCTTGAGAAGCCTTCTTTGAAGTTATGAATGAATGGTTTGCTGAGTTCGTTCGTATGAATCCAGCTATCAGACCTCTACCCCCTCATGATCCTTTGACTACCCATGTAGCTTCCCTAGTCATAGATACATTCAGAAGAGAGAAGCCACCAGTAGACAAGATTAGAAAACAAAGGGCCGAAGAGTTTCAGACTACTAAAGATGATGATACAAAGAAAGCTAAATTTTGGCTCGAGAATACTATCAGAGTTTTTGATAAGTTATCTTGCACACCAGAAGAGTGTATTAAGTGTGTGGTGTCACTTCTTAAAGATTTAGCTTACCATTGGTGGAAGATACTTGTGTTAGTAGTACCAAAAGAAAGAGTTATCTGGGATTTCTTTCAGGAGGAATTCCGTAAGAAATACATTCGTCAGAGTTTCATTGACTAGAAAAGAAAGGAATTCCTTGAACTAAAGCAGGGTAAGATGACAGTAACTGAGTATGAGCGAGAATTTGTCAGACTCAGTAATTATGCTAGAGAGTGTGTGTCAACTGAATCTATTATGTGCAAGAGATTTGAAGATGGGCTCAATTATGATATTCGACTGTTTGTTGGTGTTCTAAAGATAAAAGAGTTTGTTGTTTTAGTTGACAGAGCTTGTAAGGCAGAGGAGCTGCTGAAAGAAAAAGAAAAAGAAAAAGGCAAAACTAAAATTGAGATGCAAGATACGAACAAAAGATAGATGAGTAAGCCGTTTCAGTCTGCGTCCAAGAGGCCTACAGAGTTCTTTACTAGATCAAACTTTTCAGCTGGGTATTCAAGCAGAAACAGATATAACAGAAATATGGGTTCGAAAGCTCAGACTACCTCGATTGCGAGTGTAGGCAGTGTTCGACTGGGTAAACCAGAGTGTCCACGGTGCAGTGGACGTAATTTTGGCCTTTGTCAAACAGATAAGAGTGGTTGTTACAAGTGTGATGCTCTAGATCATTTTATGCGAGAGTGTCCAGAAATGGTTAAAAAGGAAGAATTACAAAATGCTAGGTCTGGGAATGTTCCAGTCTAAGGTAGACCACAGAGAAACCCGGGAATAGCGGCAAGTAATAGAGGTGTGTCTGGAGATTCAGCAGTGAGACCAGATGTTAGAACACCCGCAAGGACCTATGCCATCCGTGCTCGTGAAGAGGCATCCTCCCCCGACATAATTATGGGTACATTTTCTTTTCATGCTGTTAATGTTATTACTTTGATTGATTCGGGTTCGACCCATTCTTATGTTTGCATGAAATTGATGCTTAGTATGAACATGTGTATTAAGTCTACAGGATTTGTGATTAAAGTATCGAACCCATTGGGTCAGTATGTATTAGTAGACAAAGTATGTAAAAATTGCCCTTTGATGATTACAGGTTACTGTTTTCCGGCCGATCTCATGCTATTGCCATTTGATGAGTTTGATGTGATTCTTGGTATGGATTGGTTGACTGTGCATGACGTGATAGTGAATTGTGGAAAGAAATTCATTGAGTTGAAATGTGAAAATGGTGAAATTCTTTGGGTTAATTCAGATGAGTCAGATAGTTTATTTGCCATGATTTCTGTTATGTCTGCTCAAAAATGTTTGAGGAAAGGATATGAAGCTTATCTTGCTTTTGTGTTGAATACTAAAGATCCAGAGTTGAAAATGATTAGTTGACTGCGCATGACGTGATAGTGAATAATGGAAAGAAATTCATTGAGTTGAAATGTGAAAATGGTGAAATTCTTTGGGTTAATTCAGATGAGTTAGATAGTTCATTTGCCATGATTTCTGTTATGTCTGCTCAGAAATGTTTGAGGAAAGGATATGAAGCTTATCTTGCTTTTGTGTTAAATACTAAAGATCCAGAGTTGAAAATTGAATCAGTGCCTGTGGTATGTGAGTTTCCTGATGTGTTTCTGGAAGAACTACTAGGTTTGCCTCCTATCCGAGAAGTTGAGTTTGGTATTGAGCTAGTTCCGGGTACAACACCCATTTTTATTGCTCCTTATAGAATGGCTCCAATGGAATTGGAAGAATTGAAAGATCAGTTGCAGAAATTAACAAATAAAGGTTTTGCAAGACCTAGTTGTTCACCATGGGGTGCACCAGTACTTTTTGTGAAAAAGAAAGGTGGTTCGATGAGATTGTGCATAGATTATCGGCAGCTTAACAAGGTAACTATTAAGAACAAGTATCAACTACCTAGAATTGATGATTGTTTTGATCAATTGAAGGGAGATACTGTGTTCTCTAAGATAGATTTAAGATTCGGATATTATTAGTTGCAAGTTAAAGAGATAGATGCTCCGAAGACTGCTTTCCGGACTAGGTATGGCCATTATGAGTTCCTTGTAATGTCATTTGGCTTAACTAATGCTCCTGCCATCTTCATGGACTTAATGAACCGAATTTTCAGACCTTACTTGGATAAATTTGTAGTTGTGTTCATTGATGATATCTTGATTTATTCTCATGATGAGACTGAGCATTCATAGCATTTGAGAACAGTTTTATAGACTTTGAGAGATAATCAACTTTATGCCAAGTTTAGTAAAAGTGAGTTCTGGTTACGGGAAGTCGGTTTTCTTGGACATATAGTCTCAAGTGAAGGTATTAGAGTTGATCCGAGCAAGATTTCAGCCATTATTGATTGAAAGCCTCCTAGAAATGTATCAGAGGTCAGAAGTTTTCTTGGTTTCACCGATTATTATAGACGATTTGTAGAGGGATTTTCCATGATAGCTACCCCATTGACAAGATTGCTACAGAAAGATGTCAAGTTTGAATGGGCTAAAAAGTGTTAGTAGAGTTTTGGCAAGTTAAATGCATTGTTGATTGAAGCTCCTGTCTTAGTATAACTAGAACCGGGTAAAGAGTTTGTGATTTATAGTGATGCATCCTTAAATGGACTAGGTTGTGTACTTATGCAGGAAGGGAAGGTAATTGCTTATGTCTCTAGACAACTAAAGCCACATGAGAAAAATTATGCAACACATGATTTAGAACTAGCTGCTATTGTATTTGCGTTGAAAATCTGGAGACATCACTTGTATGGTGAGAAATGTCGAATATTTACTGATCATAAAAGTTTGAAATACTTGATGACTCAGAAAGATTTGAACTTAAGACAAAGAAGATGGTTAGAGTTGATTAAAGACTATGAACTAGTGATCGATTATCACCCAGGTAAGGCAAACGTAGTTGCTGATGCTTTGAGTAGAAAATCTTTATTTGCATTAAGGGCTTTGAACACTAGTTTGACCTTATCAGATGATGGTTCTATCTTAGCCGAATTAAGAGCTAAGCTAATGTTTATTGAAGAAATTTGTGAAGTTCAGAAAGATGACAGTGAGTTGCAAGCCAAAAGAGCTCAGTGTGAGTCGAGTATAGAGTCAGATTTTCAAACCAGTTCTGACGGTTGTTTAATATTCAGAAATTGGATATGTGTGACGAAAGGATGATGAGCTTATTCGAAAGATTTTAGAGGAAGCACATAGTAGTTCCTTGTCTATTCATCCAGGGAGTACAAAGATGTATAATGATTTGAAGAAAATGTATTGGTAGGTAGGAATGAAGAGAGATATCTCAGAGTTTGTTTCTAGATGCTTGATCTATCAGCAAGTAAAAGCTGAACATCAGGTACCTTCAGGTTTATTGTAGCATGTGTTAGTTCTTGAGTGGAAATGGAACCGAGTTGCCATTGATTTTGTGATAGAGTTGCCATGGATTTTGTGATAGGATTGCCGTTGACACCGAGAAAGAAAGATGCAATATGGGTTGTGATTGATAAGCTAACGAAGTCAGCTCATTTTATTCTAGTTCGTATGGATTATTCACTTGACAAGTTGGCCGAGTTGTATATTTCAGAGATAGTTAGACTACATGGAGTACCGTTATTGATTATCTCAAATAGAGACTTGAGATTCACTTCGCGGCTTTAGAAGAAGTTACAGGAAGCTTTAGGCATAAAGTTGAGTTTTAGTACAACTTTCAATCCTCAGACCGATGGTCAGTCAGAGAGAGTTATTCAGGTACTTGAGGATATGCTCAGATGTTGTGTCTTAGAATTTCAAGGTAGTTGGGAAAAGTATTTGCCGTTGGTAGAGTTTGCCTATAATAATATTTATCAGTCGAGTTTGAAGATGGCACCTTATGAAGCTTTGTATGGACGTAAATGTCGCACACCTTTGTATTGGACAGAGCTTAATGAAAATCATATTTACGGGGTCAATTTAGTGAAAGAAACTGAAGAGAAGGTGAAAGTTATCAGAGATTGCTTGAAAGCAGCTTCAGATAGACAGAAGTCTTATGCAGATTTGAAAAGAAAAAAGATTGAGTATCAAGTTGGTGACAAAGTGTTCTTGAAAGTATCCTCGTGGAAGAAAGTCTTTAGATTTGCAAGAAAGGCAAACTAAGTCCGCTTTTTATTGGACGTTTGAGGTGACTAAAAGAGTTGGGCCATTAGCATATCGATTATCGTTGCTGACAGAGATAGAGAAGATTCATGATGTGTTCCATGTTTCCATGTTACGTCGTTACTGTTCTGATCCATCACATGTGATCTCACAGACAGAGGTTGAGATTCAGCCAGATATGACTTATGGTGAAGAACCGGTAAAGATTCTAGCTCGAGAGGTCAAGCAACTAAGGAAAAAAAAGTATTGCACTTGTGAAAGTATTATGGAATAGGCATGGGGTAGACGAGCCTACATGAGAGCCCGAAGAGGCTATGCGAAAACAGTATCCAAACCTATTCACAAGTAAGATTTTCGAGGACGAAAATCCCTAAAGGGGGGAGAAATGTAACATCCCAATTTTAGGCCTAGTCGGAACAGTGGTTTCGAGGCCATAAATCCGACAAAGGAAAACATTATTTTTATTATATTTTTATGATCTACGATTTCATGGAAAGATTTCGTGAAAATTTCGTTTGAAAATTTCGACGTTTGGGCACTCAATTTAGTCAAAAGGACTAAATTGTAAATAGTGCAAAAGTTGAGTTCCATATGTTAGAAGTGTCCAATTGTTATAAAGTTTTAAATTAAATGTCCTTAAATAATAATTAGACCATTGGTTAAATTTTTGGACAAAAATGGGCATGAATAAGACAAATTTGAAAGAAAAGTCTTTAAGGGCATTTTGGTCATTTAGTAATTTAAAAGAATTAAAAAGGGAAAATGAAGCAAAAATTTGCTCATCTTCTTCCTCAAGGCCGAATATAGCATGGAGAAAGCATGGCTAGGGTTTTTTAAGCTTCCAAGCTCGATTGTAAGTCCGTTCTAGCCCTGTTTTTATTATTCTTTACATTTTTGGAGTCTTGGTAACTCGATTTAGCTTATTCTAGCAATAGTTTAACCTAGGGTTCATATTTGGAAAAATGCCCATAGTTGAAATGTGTTTATTTTGATGTTTTATGATAAAATATGAGGTTTTAAATTATGTTGAACAACTTGTCCTACTTGGTTTTAAGTGAAAAAGAGTAAAACGACATAATCACTAAAAATACCTAATGTTCATAAGTACATGTTAGAGTGAGAATTTGATGTTTCCATTAAGGGAAAATGATCAGCATGTCCTAAAACATAAGAATTAGGGAAAAAGTTTAATTTCCGAGCTTTGAGGCAAAAGTGTAAATATGCAAAAGTTTAAGGGCAAAATCATAATTTTGCAAAAGTTAGAGTTAAGGATTGTTTTGATAAATGCGAGTATTAAATAAGCTAAATTTGCTAATTAAAGGTCAAGAAGAATGAAATTTAGGGATAGACCGAGGAAAGAAAAAGGTAGAAGATTAAGTTGTCAAGTTGATCGTATTTTGCTCTGAGGTAAGTTTACGGTAAATAAATGCAATATTTCAATATTTTATATTAATATTGTTATTTTCTAGCATATATACATTTATTTTATGAGAGTATTTCAAGTTGAATTAAAGATGAGGTAATAGAGAAAAAGTATCAGAAAGCCCGTTTGAACCTTAGGAATGTATGAGATACGAAATGTCATGACATTTTGGGTTGAGATAGTTGAGGAACATCCCATGTAAGTCCATATTAGACATATGGCATTGGTAGGTTGAGACAGTTGAGGAACATCCTATGTAAGTCCATATCAGATATATGGCTTTGGCATGACAGGGAACATCCCATGTAAGACCATGCCTAGAGCATGACATTGGCAGGCTATTATCAGGCAGGAAAACCCAAGTATCCTAAGTATTCCAAACGGTTCATTGGGCTAATATACATGCTATGTTACAAGAATGTTCAGGTAAAGGAATGATAAACAGGAAAGTTAAAGAGTAAGTGGAGAAGTAAAATAAAGATTTTGTTAGTTGATGGTATAATATGAGTATATTTATACTTGGAAAATGTTGTCATTTATTTATTTGTAAACTTACCAAGCATTGTAGCTTACTCCTTTTTCCTTTCTCTCTTTTATAGTGTAGCCAAGCCAATTCGGGAACCAAAAAGGATGTCGGAGCTCGTCTCACACTATCAAAGGCTATCTCGGTATTTTGCAATTGGAAATGTTTTGAGTTATGGCATGTATATGGACTTGGTCATTTTGTGTGTATGTTCTTATGATATGACTAAAGAATGGCATGGGAATACTTGATAATGATTAGCTATTGAAACGACTAATTAAGAACATGTTTTGATGTTATGTAAGCCTAAATGATAGTTTATGCAAAGAAATGATGAAGGAGTAAAAGTTGGTCATGAAACAGTTTAGTAACAGCAGCAGTGACATGAATTTGAAAAATCACCAAAAATTGTAGAAATGAAATTAGATGGTTAATGAGATATATAATTAAACCTTATTGAGTCTATTTTCATAAGAAAGAAACAGAGTGAGCAAAAGAAGTCTATATTTTGGGATATTTAAATTCTTGTGAGATTGGTTCAGAGGGATTTTGTGATCCCTTGTTCTAATTTTAGAAATTCACTAAAAATTGTAAAAAAAGAATTATAAGTTAAAATTTATATGTATAGATTCCTTAGTAAGTCTATCTTCATTAGAAATAAGCAGAAACACTATTTGAAAACTTTACTAAGAGATAATTTATTTTTAGTGAGGAGAGGTCAGAACCATTGGACTGCGAAATAGGGGAATATTTAACTAATAAACTGTACTAATTGGCCGCACTAAAAATTCTGGAAAAATTATCGTAAGAAGATATATGAGTGTAGTTTTAGGGAAAATTTATGGATATAAATTTAGAGTTTTTTAACTCGAGATATAATTAATGTAGTGACTATTACGCAAGTGGACAGTTTTATTATGAATAATGAAATAAATTGTTTTAATTTGTGTAAGTAATCAGAAAATTTTTAAATGTTCCCGATTTGGTCTCAAACCGTTCCAATTGCATGTTTAGGGCCTCAAGGGCCCATTTTAGGGATATATTAGATGAATGTGAATGAAATAATTTTAAAAGCAAAGTTTTTATGCCTCGAACTAGTAAGGTAAGTCTAGTAATGCCTCGTGCTTGATTCCGGCGACAGTCTCGAGTAAGGGGTGTTACAAGTGTGGTACTATGTGAAGGCCACTGTGTATCCGTTACTATTATGATGTGTTCAGCGGGTAAGTTAGAAATGAGAATGAGTACCAAATGGTAAGTGAAATGATATTAGTAAGTATATGTATTATACGAGCATCAAATTAAAGAAACTTGTGAAAATCGTGCCTAGATTATGAATAAATGTGAAAGAATTATGAACCCATTATAGTATTTGACGTTGAATTGAAATAATGTGTTTTCATTGAGGTTTAAGCGTATCAACTGACATAGCCAAGATGAAAAATGAAAGTATAACTGAATTAAGCGATAAAGGTATGCACAAAATCTATGTGAATGTTGAATGAAAGTTAATACAAAGAAAACGTGAAAGAGTAAAATTAACAATAAAACAGTTTGGACAGTAGCAATTGTGTGAATTTGAAAAATCACCAAAAATGGTGGAAATCAAATTAGAGGTTGAGTAAGATATGAAATTAAATCTTTCTGAGTCTATTTTTGCATAAGAGAAACGGTGTAATTTCATATTATGAGATATTTGAATTTTTCTGAGACAGGGTCAAAATGATTTCGGAATCCCCTGTTTTGAATATGGAAAATCAATAAAAATTTTATAAAAATAATTGTGGGTTAGAGTTTATATGTTTAAAATTGTTAATGATTCTATTTTCATGAGAAATAAACAGGAACATCATCTGAATCCCGTACTATGAGATAATTAATTTTTAGTGAAGAAGGGTCGAAACTATCTGACAGCAGAATAAGTGAGAATTTAAAGAATAAACTGTACTTATTGGCTAAACCAAAAATTCTAGAAATTTTGTGGTAAGAAGATATTAAGTCTAGTTTTAGGAAAAATTATCGGATCTTAATTTGGAATTCTGTAGCTCAAGATATAAGTAATTTAGTGACTGTGACTCCAGTAGACAGCTTGAGATGAACATGAGTAAATAGTGGAACTATGTGCAATTATGATTGTATTATCTTGAGAACATATTGTGAGAATTGGTAAAAGCATGTTAATAAATTGCTTATTATTTACATACCAACTTACTAAGCTATATAACTTACTCCGTTTATTTTCTGTGTTTATAATGTCCTCAGGTTAGCTCGGGTGGGAAGTCGCCGGAGAACCTATCACACTATCAACTAACAAATTGGGTATTGATGGTTCTTACACTTAAGGTGATGGCATGTATAGGGGACTTGGTTATTTTTTTATGTGTCATACTTGTTTTGGCCTAAAATGTTGACCTATGCTATTTGAAAGTTCATTGTTGTGTAAGACTATTTGATGTTGGTATATTGGCTATATTATCAATCTATGATGATGCATTTTAAGGATGTGTATGTTCACATATGTGGATGAATGAGATGTTCACATATGTGGATGAATGAGTGGTGATAGCTATGTGTGACGTAAATTTGTTCACAACGGCAAGTCAGATAAGTGCATGGGCTAGGGACATAGCCATGTGAGCCATACGGCCGTGTCCTAATACCACACGGGAGTGTGCCCCTATTTTTCACGAAATTTTTCAAAGTTTCCTAAAGTTCTCAGTTTGGTCCCAAACCGTTTCCAAAGCATGATTTGGGCTTCGTAGGCCCATATTAGGGACTTTAGGATAAAATGTGAAAAGTTTTAAATTTGAATGCAAATTCATGACAAATTTCATACGATTGCATGTGTTTATGTCCGGTAATACCTAATACCCTATTCTAGTGTTGAACATGGGTAAGGGGTGTTACAAAACAGGTGACACACGCCTATGTGGGTAGGCTGTGTGTCTTACACGGACAAGAGACACGCCCATGTCTCAGGCCGTGTGAGCATTCGAAATGGGATCACATGGCCGTGTCCCAGCTCGTGTCCGACCCTGTGTAACTCTCTAACTTGGGTCACACGGCTGACCACATGCCCATGTGTCTAGGCCGTGTAACTCACTGACTTGTTTCTATTAAATGGTTCAGGGGACACAAGGCCGTGTCACTTGACCGTGTGCCACACAGGGCTGAGACACACACCCATTTCTGCCCATGTGGATGAAAATAGGCTAGATTACGAGCCATTTTTCTCACCCAAACCTATATCATTTCAAACAATCCAAATAACATATATCAATACCATAACCAAATTTTACTAAAATAGGAAACTTCAAACATGCACTAAACATCATGTAATAGGTACTATGTTACCAATTCACAAATGACCATTTCTAAGCTAATATCTATACCACATAACAAAAGGGACATTTGATCATTATGTTCGATCACCAAGCACATCAAGGCAACCATTAAACATCACATATATCAAAGCCATTTGCACATATATATACAATCCAAAACATGTACCAAAATAAGTAAAATCTTATGGCTAACTACACATTAAACATATACACTCTATTAGCCAAAATGACTTATATACACATCTTATACCCAGCTTGTAACACCCCAAAATCCTGAAACTTTTAATGTTGTGTGCTGAAGTTGACATGTATGATTAGCACATTTGAGTATTAATTTTAAGGTATTACAAGGGTTCTTCGAAGTCTCGGGGTTAAGGTAGACTATAGGGAAAATTTTAATTTTTGCCTTAGTGGAACCCTAATCTCAGGTATTAGGCCTTTTAAACAAATTAAGAGGAAACAAGACACAGATGGGCCTGTGGCCTAGTGGCAAAGTGACGCCACTTGAGGACAAGAAGGTGGCGTTACTGGGACTTAGAGGTCCAAGGTTCGATTGGCAAGGTAAGCATTGAGGATTTATTTTGCACTTATGCTGTGTAGGTGGTGGAAGTGGAATTAAACTCTTCATGAATGAAATTTAAATGGGTTTTGTGGCTTGGATAAGTGATGGTGTGGATAAGGGGAGAAATAATAGGAAGTGATCAAGGATTGGATGAGGTGGACCCGAATAGGACTTTAGGGGGCTTGGAATTGGTTTTAAAGGGGTTTAGGGGGAGTAGTGCCGAATTCTTTAGGCAATTCGACTATTGGTTTTGTCTTTTAAAAAACCGAATACCCTTTTCTTTGTTTCTTCCATACTCATTTTTGCTTGAGCTGAATTCTCTTCTTCCTCTCGTGCTACCTCTTCAATTGCCGAATACCCCATCATCTTTTTACCGAAACTCCTTTTGGTATTGTGCTCCTTTCTCTTTTCTGCATCTCAAGTGCCGATTCTTTACTTTGTTTCTTAGATCCAGATCTGCACTTCCACAATCAGTTGTGTTAAAGGCCAATCTACTTTCTTCTTCTTCTCTCAAAAAGCCGAATACTATCCCTACTCTCTTATGACCGAATAGCCCTACCTATTTGCTGATTTGTTGTTGCTTCTCCTCCATCCCAAATCTATTTGATTCATAGAGCTAAATATCACCTTTAAGCTATTTGGATTGTGGGATCAAAGGTTAAGTTCGGGTAAGTTCTAAGTCAATCCTTCTTTAGTCCGTTTTGGTAAAAGCCGGAGGGCTTATCTACCTCTTTCTTTTCGTCAACCCTATCTTAACAAGGGTAGGTTTCAGAGATCGCATTCATGGTAAGGATCGCTATCAAGTAGTAAGTGTATTCGTTTCTAATTTTGGATTAGTAAGTGGCTGAATATGGGTATGGCATTTTAGGGGTGACTTGTGTGGGATATGAGTCACTTATTGTTCAACTTTTGATAGTGTATGTATGGATACAGATCTTGGAATCAGTGGTGGCTAGCAGTTCATAGGATTGGCAATCTTGGGTACCGATTTCCAATAAGGTGTGTACATATACCGCACACATGACAAATCGGCAAAAGCTGAAATCCCGAAAAGCCAGAATACCGAAAAGCTAAAAAGTCAAAAGGCTGGCGCCGACAACCACACGAGCATACGAACACTCATATGGAGATATCGATATGAAAATCGGTGCCAAGGGAGCGATCTCATGGTCTCGGGCCACTTTTTGGCCAACCGGGCCAAAATGGGCTAAATGGGCCCGACGGGCTTTTGCGCCCAAATCGGTAAAAATTGATATGTGCTATTAAGTGACGAATTGGTAAAGTTGGTTGAATGGTTTGAATATGATTGGGCCTGATGGGCTGGATATTTGTGATTGGGCCTAAAGGGCCAAATAGATATGATTGGGCCTTGTGGGCCATATGTGAATTTAGGAAGGTATGTGGACTTGCTAGGGTTTTATAATGGACTTTAGGCCTAGTTTCTAATGAATCCTTAAGCAACATAAAACTTAATTAATTAATCAAGTATGTCTGTGGACAAGTCATAAGGTTAGAGTGTGGCAATGGGCATATGCATGTCTAGGATTGGATCTAGGGAGAGCTTGGTACTTAAGCGGTCTTAATGACCCACCTCCTCTTCTCTAGAATCCTACCTGGTGCATAGTGTCTATTCATTTTAGCCAACGAGGACTTGTTGACGGGCTAAAGTTCGTAATTAAAACCCGTACTATTAAGAAATTACTGAAATACCACTGTAGGGTAGAAATTACTAAAATACCCCTGTAAGGTAGAATTACTAAAATACCTCTGTAGGGTAGAACTACTGAAATGCCCATGTAGGGTAGAATTATTGAAATACCCATGTAGGGTAGGATTACTGAAATACCCCTGTAAGGTAAAAATATCGAATGAAATGACTGAAATGCCTTATTGTATAAAGGACTAAAATACCCCTAGGTGCTTAATATGTAGAAATGTGTATGTTGCATTCATAAGATGTATGTTGCACTTGGGTGGGTTTGATGGTACAGAGGAAGATATGTGAGGATCGCATAGTCGCTTGACGACCGTGGATCCACCAGTGGCTTTAAGCCCATTATATGATTAGTAGCCTTACTGCAACGATTGAGTAGTGCCGCGATTGGTGCTACCATTGGAGTGTAGGGATGGGTGAGTTGATATTTACATCCCCACAGGAGTCTAGGATTGGAAGGGAAAATGGAGTGCGGGGTTGGATTGGGATGGGAGCATTACAGACATGAGATATTGATATTGATATGATATGGGCTAAGGCCCAACTGAGGTCACTAAGGGCTTAGGCCCGAAGGCCACTATCTATTATGTTATGGGCTCGGGCCGAACTGAGGCCATTGTGGGCTAAAACCCAAAGGCCACAAATAATGATAGAGTATAGGCCCAATGTGTTAATTACATGTTGATATGATTGCCAAGGGTTGTACACACTGAGTTTTCGAAAACTCACACCCTCTTTTATTTTTTTCAAGTGACCCTCAATAGGCGGCTCGACGTAAGAGAGGACTCGAAGGTGGCCACACTGCAAGTTAATTAGGAGTTTAAATAATTTCAAATTACTTTATCTTTAATTATTGTTTTCATTGGGATGTAATAAGGCCTATCATCTCTGGTACGAATTTACAATGGGATTACTTTATTGTTTTGATTACTGTGGAATTACTGGTTTTTCTTTAAAATTCAAACATATTTTCAAAATCAATATAATTAATTTATTATTTTCCTTAAACACGGGCTTTTTCTCCCAAAATCAAAGCTTTTATCTAACTCACCTGAACTTTTAACATAAGCAAAGATTGAAATGGATTTTTATCTTTAAATGTTATTCTAATAAAGATCGATTTGAAATTAACCCTTGATTTGTACCTCAAACGAACGATAGCCTAAGTTTTTTAATGTATCGAATTTGTGCGAGTTACCCTGCAATGTGACATCACCCGATTTGGCCATAACGTCTGGGCCGGGTTTGAGGTGTTACACAGCTAGCTTATACATGCCATATCACCACTTTTCTAAAAGTTCAAAAGTACCAAATCGTTAATTGGATAGTGTGATGCAAATCTCCGCTGACTTCCAAATTGAGCGTGCTCTTAAAACACTAAAAAACACGGAAAAGGAAACCGAGTAAGCTTTATAGCTTAGTAAGCCTGTATAACATAGAAACTAAACTTACCATTTAAACACAATTTAGGCAATTAAGCTTAGTATAATCCAACCAAAATGTCAAATGACTAAAGATATATATATCCACCATTATGTTAGTCATGTAAAATACAAATAATCAACATTTCTTATGAGTAAGCATAATCATCATTCAAATCTCATATACAAATACCATCCATTTCATACTCCAATATATCATGTAACTTTCAATTTCATGTGCTCAAATGTTTCTATTCATATTTCAATATATCATATAGCATACATTTCATTCAAATCATATAACTTATATGCTAATTCATAGCAACTCATTTATCCCGTACAGATTTATACTCGTAGAACCTCTTAGAATATTGATAGATACGCGGGTGATACAAGGTGTACTAATTGATAATCCGTCAATTCCTATAATTATATACTCTTTTGAGCTATATCAGTAAGCTCCATCTGAGCTGAAAGAATAGTAAGCTCTAATGAGCTGAGAATAGTAAGCTCTAACGAGCTGAGAATAGTAAGCTCTTACGAGCTGAAATATCGGTAAGCTCATACGAACTCCGGTGAGTCTGCAACAAATGTAGGATCTCAACCAAACGGTAACCCTAGTGACATGTCACTTGTATCCTACGAATTCTTATGGTTCTAACAGGGCTCGGTATTCATCTTACATTATCAATTAGGCATTCGATATTTTAGTAATTCATTTACCCAATTTACATACATTCATATAAATTAAAATACAAATATTAAAAGTTCGATGCTAGTTATACGAACTTACCTCGTATCGCCTAGATGAAAACTATAATCTATTTGGCAACCTTGCCTTTTCTCCGATCCAATTTTGACCTTTGCTTTTCTTAATCTATATAATATCAAATTTAAATCATTCAATAACCATTCTATTAAATTTAGACAACAATTCATATTTTAGCAAATTTAGGCTTTTGCCCTTAAACTTTCATATTCTTTATAATTTAGTCCTTATCAAATAAAATTTTAAATTCTTGCAATTTCATCCTACCCATGCTTAGCCGAATTCTTTATAAGTCCTTAGAAGCCCACATTTTTCATTTATTCACACTTTTAACCATGGGTTTTACACATTTCACAAATAATCCCTATTTTGCATTTTCACTAAAAATAACTTAACAAAACTGGTGTAACTATTATCAAACATTCATAATCCATCATCAAACATCATATTATACATGCATTCAACAATTGCAACATTCAAATACTTTAACAGTTTAAAATCAGAGATATGGGCTAGCTAGATTAAGCTGCAACAATCTCAAAAACGTAGAAATCATTAAAAAATGAGTCAAAAATCACTTACATCCTTAATAAACCCTAGCCGAACCATTGAAAGTCTCCCATGGCTTCTTTTCTTTCTAATTTTTGGTGGTGTTGATGAATATGGACAAGAAAATCGTTTTATACTAAATTACTTATTTAACCTTTAATAAAACATCAAAATTCACCTATTTAATGTCCATATTTTTCCACTAACATTATTAATAGTATAATTACCACATAAGGACCTTTCCTTTGAAGTTCTATAGTTATTAAACCTGTTTAGCTAATAGTACTCAACTTTTACGCTTTACGCGATTTAGTCCTTTTTACCGAATTAACCACTTAAACAGTAAAGTTTATTAACGAAATTTTTTCTTATATATTTTATCATGCTGTAAACTTTAGTTTAATAATAAATTATTATTTTGACTTCAGATTTGTAGTTCTAAAACCACTATTCCTGTAACAGCCTAGTTTAGACCCTAGTCGGAATAGTGGTTTCAGGACCACATATCCGAGTCCAAAAATATTTTAATATTATTTTCTATGTCTATGATATATGAATTTATGTCTGTGAAATTTTCGTGAATTAATTTGTCTGTTTGCATGTTTAATTGTGATAAAAGGACCTAATCGTAGAAAATGAAAAGTTTGCTTTCTACTTGTTAAAGCATTAAATTGCTATGTCTTTATTTATATGAGGTCATTATAATGTGATTATTCCATTGACTTTTTGAGTGGACATTAATAACCCTTAGTAACATGATTTGTTATGTTTTATTATTAAGGTTAAAATTGTAAATGAATTATTAAAGTTGATTACTTAAAACCAAAGTATGAAAATGGCTATTAAATGTTCATATTGCCGAAAATAGAAAATAAAAAGAAAGAATAAAAGTCCTTTAGGTTTCGGCTAGGAGATTTGAAGATTAAGGGATGAATTTGCTTTAGTTTTTGATGATTTTTGTGTTTTTGAGATCGTTGTTATGTGTTCCTCAAAGCCCATGCCTAAATTTCTAATTTTGATAAAGATTTCAAGTTGTGCAATTGTTGATTTTATGAGTTTTGATATGTTAATTATCAATATATGAACAATATGTGATAGATTGATATGTTTCGTCTTTGAATTTTTGATGAATTTGAGCTATATGGGATAAATTGTGAAAATAATTTTTTGGAGGATTAAAATGTGAAAAGAATGAAATATATGTGCTAATATAACTGTCATAAAAATTCGGCTAAGTATATGTGTTGTGAGATTTTTTGAATTTGATAATTTTGTGATTTAGGGACTAAATTGTCCAAAAGTGAAAATATGGGGGCTAATTTGTAAATTTCCCTAGATAAGTATATTTGGATTGATCAAGAACCAAAGAGAACGTAATTAGATTGGGGAAAGTCGAAAGTAGTTGAATAGCCGATCATAATCGTCCGAATCTGTACGAGGTAAGTCAATATACAAATAATGTGTTTGAGTTGAATTATTCTTGCATTGAAATGTTAATATTTGATCATTTGAGTTGAATATGTGAAAATCAATGAATTTTGATAATGTGATAATATACTAAAAACTCTGTACAAATTATAAAATTCTGTGATAGCATCTCGTGTAAGACCATGTCTGGGACGTTGGCATCGAACAGAGATTCGTGTAAGACCGTGTCTGGGACACAAGCATCGATTAGAGATTACGTGTAAGACCATGTCTGGGACATCGACATCGTATCTGATTTCATGTGAGACCCTGTCTGGGATAGTGGCATCCATATTTAAATACATGTAAGACCACGTCTGGGACGTTGGCATTGTACGAGTTTCCTGAGCCTATTTACATATCTGATTGTTTCCAAATGGCTTATTGACTAATTTCGAGAAATAGATGTTGAACGAACGTGTATTTGGTTTAGGTACGTTTGTATTGTACTGAAGTTCTGAACATGATAGGCATGATTATATGAGATGATAAGTATGTAATAAGTATAAGGTCATGGGAATGAAATGTGATAAATGTGTGGTTGAATTGGGAACATATGATATTTGTGCATACATATGAGTATGTGGTAACTCATTAAAGGTTAAGTGATGAATTTATGGTATTTATGCTATTTAGATGGCTTATATGTGAATTATCTTTGAATTTATTTGTATATGGCTTACTAAGCTCTTTGTAGCTTACTTTGTGTGTATTTCAACTATTTTACAGATATCGTTGCTACCAAAAGCTCGAGAATCATCAAGGATCATCATCACACTATCAAATCTTGTTTTTGTACATTTTGATAGTACAAATGTTAAGTTATGGCATGTATAGGCTAGAAGTCTTTGATATATGTTTTGTAATGTGAATAAGTTATGCCATGAGATTTAGCTAACAAATGGTTATAAATATGCTTGTTTTGGTATGATATATGTGATGCAAAATTTGATAAGTTTTGATAAGTGATTATACATGTTACTAATGATCTATGGAAAGTGCATATTGGTATGTCTTTGGCTTAATATTTTGGTATGGTTTAGCTTGGAAATTGAACAAGAATTGTGTAATAGCCCAAATTTCAGCGATGTCAGAAATAGTGGTTTGATACCACCAAATCCGACAAATGAACTCGTAGATTTTGTTACTTAATATTTATGAGCCAAATGTAGCTTTTAAAAGATTTTTGAAATAGTAAATTGTGTTTTATAAAGATTTATTTGGTCAAGAAATCGAGAAAAGGAGGAATTGAGATCTCGGCGTTATAAACCGAACCATAAATATTTTTATGAATATCTACAGAGTGTCAATAAGGTAGTATTAAAATTTCGTTAGAAAATTTTGACGTTTGGGTGGTTAATTAAATAAAAAGAACTAAATTGCAATAGTGAGAAAAGTTTTGTTGCCCAAGAGTAAATACTCAAAATTTGAGGGGTCAAAGTGTAAATATAAAAAATTGAAGGACTAATAGTGAAAATATTTTAAGGGTGGAATGATTTAGAAACTAAGGAAAATTGATGAATTAGGACCAAATTGAATAGGTGAAGAATTATGAGGGACTAATTTGTAATTTTACCAAATTAAGCGATGACTCAAGAAGGGAATTTTAAAATATCACAAATTGGAAGAGAGAAATCTAGAAAGTAATGATGATGTTGGTGATATTTTATAATTATTTAATTAGATAATTATTATTTATTTAATATTTTAATAAGATATTTTATTATTTTATTATTTTATTTAGTCTATGTATATGTATGTGTGTGTGGAAAAAAAATTATACATCATCCTACCATTTCCCATGCACCAACGTGAGAGGAAGGGAGAAAAAAAAAGAAAGTTTTGCTTTCTTTACAAATTAGTCCTTCCACAAAAAATTAACCATTTTCACCTAGAAATCAAAAGAATTTCCATAACTACCAAGAGAGAAAATGTTAAGGAGACTATGGGGAGTTCGAATATCAAGTTGAATGCAAGAAATAGAAGCTGGAGGAGAGAGAAAATCAAGTTAAAGATTAAGATTAATGGGGCAAGGTAAGTACATCAAGATTTTAATTTATTTTTAAGTTTGATATTATTAAAAAAGCATGGAAATGATGTTAATGTAGAGTTTTCTTATATATAGTTCTATGTTTTTGATATATTAATGAAGGGAAATAATAGAAAGTGATGGAAAATATTGTAGAGAAAGGAAATAAGGGTGTTATAAACTTGGTAATTAATATCTTACACTAAAGTAGTTTTGGACAGCAGTAGTAGCCTAAATTTGAAAAATCACCAAAAATGGTATAAATTTAATTATAAGTTGAGTGAGATATGTAATTAAAGCTTCTTGTGTGTATTTTCATATAAAAGAAACAAAGAAAGTAAAGGAATTTTGTATTTTGAGATATCTAGATTTTTGTGAGACTGGTTTAGAATGATTTTGAGATCCCCTATTCTGACTTGGAAAAATCATTAAAAATTGTACAAAAATAATTTTGGGACATAATTTATATGTTTAGATTCCTTAATGAGTATATTTTCATAAGAAACAAATAAGAACATCATTGGAATTCTGTACAAAGACATAATTAAATTTTAGCTAAGAATGGTCAGAACAGTAGAATGGCAAAATAAAGGAGATTTTAATGAATAAAATTTACTAATTGGCTAAAGAAAAAATTCTTAAAATTTTATGGTAAGAAGATATGTGAGCCTATTTTCAGGAAAAATTAATAGATCTTAATTTTGAGCTCTGTAGTTCAAGATAAAAGTAATTTAGTAACTATTACACGGATGGACAACTTGAATATGCATATAACTACTTAGTGAAAATTATAGATAATGTTATTTACAATTGTGTTATTTATATTAAGGATGTGGGATGGAGTGGAGGAGGAGGAAAAAATATATGAATGACTTGTGTATAAATTGATCATATGCCCGCTTATAATCGATAAATGTTGAATTAGAAATGAGATAATATTTTATTTGGAATATTTATTATGAAATTATGATTATCGTTATAATACACAAATCGAACTTGTGAGTTTATATGGCTAAATTTTAGTGAATATTGAAATTGGACTCAATAAGTGATTTGTCAATTTAGATAATGATTGGCAGGAAGAGTTAGTGAATTACATGTTTATAAATTGTTACATATAATTGTTTGAAATACGAGAAAATGATGGTAATTGATACATGGAAATATGAGACTATGATATATAAACATGGAATTTGTCTGATGAATGAGTTCATTTGTGATTATATATTTGTACACCTTGAGTTTACTTTCTGTATGAATTGGTATTTCAAATAAATTAATGAGAAAAGTTCTAATATGAAATAGTCTGAATTCAGAATGAAATATTATGAAATGTATTTGAAATACATTAATATGTCTTGTATATGTTATTTGAGTTCATGATGTGGCAAGTAAGTTTGTATGTAAGTAATGTATCGTTTTAATTACATTTTCATATTTTGATATAATTTATGAAATAACACTGAATATGTGACGTAATTGATAAAGTATCAGAAAGTAAGATAATTTCCCGGTTGAACATTAGGAATAGAAAATGGATATTAGGGACCTGTGTGGAAATCTAAGTGAAACAAGTCCATGGCATTGTGCTAAATGTGATTAGCTCGAGAAAGAACCTATGTGATCTATATGAAATAAAGTAGCTTTGGCTATAAGTGTGGCACTATGTGAGATGTCCTGATGTATCCATTATTATTCTGATGTGTTCAACGGGAATTGAATTAAAAATGACTAAGTGAAAATGAATGTGATTATGATGATGATGATATTTTTACATGGAATTTATTGATGGATACATGCATCCATGATTATAAAATTATATACCTTGAAAGTATTACATGTATAATGATGATATTTCGAATGGTTTAATGAATAAAGTTCCGACATGGGATAATCTGAGCAAGAGATAATTATGCATATTCAGGATTATGAGCTGTCACAGAAAATTCATGAAAATGATGGTACATGAAATATTGATACAATGAATTGAATGATTTATGTTTATGAAGAAACGGTAAGAGAATGATATGCATCGTGATATGTAAATATGTGACTATCTCTAATACGTGATATATGGAAATTATGTAAGTTGAGATGAGAAATAAACTCAAATGTAATATGTTGATAAACTAGGTTTATCAATATTGAATTTATAGGAAATACGTTCAAGAATATTAACAAGTGTCATTGTTATTGTTGTTGATGCTTAGACAAGTGCCAAATTACTGGTTAAATGGTAAAATGTTCATTATATGATGCGTTGGGAAGGGTAAGTGCTCAAATGAAAATATAATGTGTTCATGGAACAGTGTAAGTTTTAAGTTGTTAAATTCTCTTATAAAACAAACCATCTAAATTTGTTCTAAAAAAAATTTGGTAATGTCCCGTAACCCTATTCCGGTGACGGATTCAGGTTAAGGACGTTACAAATTGGTTGTTAATGATTTTGGTTATGTTGATGTATGTTTTAAGTATAATTTGGTCAAGAAGTGTTGGCATTAAATGCTTGATGTTGGCTTGTAGGGATGACACATTTAGGGTGGCAAAGTTGGCTTTTCGAATGGCCTATTTTGTGCCACACGGCCAGAGTACACGGGCGTGTGACTCGACCGTGCGTCCCCTATTTTATAACCAAGTTAGTCAGTATAGTATACGAGCTAGACACACGGGTGTGTCTGGTGATCGTGTGGCTTTTTCAGTATTGTCCACAGGTTAGGGAAAAATTTAGGCATGGTCGTGTGGGATGTGAGGCATGGTCGTGGGAGGTATACGGCCTAACCACATGGGTGTGTGCCCTGTTTTAGATGGAAAATTTTGCTAAGTTTCTTAAAACTTTCTAAGTATTTGATTTAGTCCCGATCTTCTTCTATTGCATGTTTAAGGTCTCGGAGACCTTTATAAGGGACTTATTGATGAAGTATGATTGTGACATGATGTTATTAATTGTGTAATGATTGTAAAAGTTTTGAACTGTCTGGTAACACTCCTAACCCTTGTTCGGTGACGGATACGAGTTAGGGGTGTTACATTTAGTTGGTATCATAGCTATGGTTTAGTCGATTCTAGGACTACCATAGCGTATGTGAGTCTAGCTATACATGCCATATATCTAAAAATATGATAGTGTGATGAATCTTGACATTTGAAATGCGTTTTTCTTATAGTAATGGATCTCAAACGAGCGGTAGCCGATGATGTTAAAAGTAATGCACCAGTTCCTGCACAAGGCGCAGTGCCTTTTGATTCGAGAAATGTGACTAGTAGTCATGAAGGAGAAGCAAAGCAAGCTTTCTTCCAGATGATGAGTGAGTGGTTTACGGAATTCGTTCGTACGAATCTGGCTATTCAACCACCTCCGCGCCCGTCTAATCCTCCTCAGACTTTTGTTATGCCTCCGGTTTTGAATCTGGCTCTGTTGAATAAGCCTCCTGTTGATAAAATCTGAAAGTATAGGGCCGAATAGTTCAGGGCTACGAGTGACGATGATAATGAGAGAGCCGAGTTTTGGCTTGAAAATACCATTTGAGTTTTCGATGAAATGTCGTGTACTCTTGATGAGTGTGTGAAATGTGCAGTTTCTTTGCTTAGAGACTTATCTTATCAGTGGTGGAAAACTCTAATCTCTATTGTCCCAAAAGAATGAATAACCTGGGATTTCTTTCGAGTTTCGCAAGAAATATAGCAGTCAGAGATTTATTGATCAAAAGCGGAAAGAGTTCTTGGAACTTAACAGGGTCGTATGTTTGTTACAGAATACGAGCAAGAGTTTATTCGTCATAGCTGCTATGCGAGTGAATGTGTATCGACTGAGGAGATATTGTGTAAAAGATTCGTTGATGGCTTAAATGAAGATATTCATTTGCTAGTCGGCATCCTTGATATTAAAGAGTTTGTTGTGCTCGTTGATCGAGCATGTAAAGCCGAAGAACTCGGGAAAGAGAAAAGAAAAGTCGATTCTAAAGCTAGAGAAATAAGAAAGAGGTCTGCAAGTAAATCATTTTAGTCTGGGTTAAAGAAATTTTGAGATGATTTCAGTCGCTCAAAGGCAAATATAGGACCTTCGAGTAGAGATAGAGCTGGATCACATTCGAGTTTTAGAGCTCCTACTACTTCTATTGCTAGTGTTGGAAATGTTCGATCCAAATGACCTGAATGTAAACATTACGATAAAAGACATCCGGGGAGTTGTAGATTGAATGACAGAGCTTATTTCAGATGTGGATCTATGGATCATTTTGTTCGAGATTATCCTAAGCATGCGGAACCAAAGATTGCTTAGAATCCAAAATTGAGTAATACTTCAGCTAGAGGTAGACCACCCAGAAATGCGGGAAATGTAAGTGGTAGCCATAGAGCTACGAGAGGAACTGCTATTCATTCTGAGGCCAGAGCGCCAGCCAGGGCCTATGCTACCCGAGCTCGGGAGGAAGCTTCGTCTCCAGATGTGATAACGGGTACTTTTACTCTATATGATATATGCATGAATTTAGTGCAAAATAAGACTTTTCCTGTAGAGTCTACTGAATTCATAATTAGAATATCGAACCCCTTAGGCAGAAGTGTTTTAGTTGATAAAGTTTGCAAGAATTGCCCATTGATGTTTTGAGATATATGTTTTCCGGCTGATGTAATGCTTTTACCTTTGATGAATTTGATATGATTCTTGCTATGGATTGGTTAACTCTTCATGATGCTATTGTGAATTGCAAATCAAAGCCTATTGATTTGAGATGCGAGGATGATGAGATAATTCGAATTGAATCCAATGATTTGAATGGGTTGCCATCTGTAATATCTATATTGAAAGCTCTAAGATATTTGAAGAAGGGTGGTGAAGCCTATTTTGCATATGTGATTGACTCAAAAGTTTCTAAAAAAGAAGTTGAATCAGTGCCTATAGTTTGTGAGTTTTCTGATGTGTTTCCTGAAGAACTTCCAAGATTACCTCCGATCAGAGAAGTTGAATTTGGCATTAAATTAGTGCCGAGAACTACTCTGATTTTGATAACTCCGTATAAAATGGCTCCGACAGAATTGAAAGAGTTAAAGTCTCAATTACAAGAGTTGACTAATAGAGGATTCGCAAGACCTAGTTTCTCACCTTGGGGTGCTCCAGTTCTGTTTGTGAAGAAGAAAGGCAGCACGATGAGAATGTGTATTGATTACCTTCAGTTGAACAATGTTACTATAAAGAATAAATATCCTCTACCCAAAATAGATGATTTGTTCGATCAGGTGAAAGGTGCCACTGTGTTTTCGAAAATAGATCTGAGATCAGGATATTATCAGTTGAGAGTAAAAGAATCTGATATTCTGAAAATAGCTTTCAGAATGAGGTACAGACACTATGAATTTTTAGTTATGCCTTTTGGACTAACGAATGCTCCTGCTGTGTTTATGGATCTGATGAACAGAATTTTCAAACCGTAGTCAGATCAATTTGTTGTTATATTCATTGATGACATTTTGATTTACTCTCAGAATGAAAGTGAGCATGCTGAGCATTTAAGAATTGTGCTACAAACTCTACGTGATAAGCAATTATATGTGAAATTTAGTAAATGTGAATTTTGGTTACGTGAAGTTAGCTTTCTAGGTCATATTGTGTCACATCTGGTATTCGGGTAGATATGAGTAAAGTTTTAGCTATTTTGGATTGGAAGCCGTTGACGAGATTGTTACAAAAAGATGTGAAATTTGAATGGTCCGATATATGTCAAAATAGTTTCGATAAGTTGAAAGCTATGTTAACTGAAGCTCCGGTACTTGTATAGGTGAATCGGGTAAAGAATATGTGATTTACAGTGACGCTTTGCTAAATGGACTTGGTTGTGTCTTGATGCAAGAAGGCAAAGTCATAGCTTATGCCTCTAGACAATTAAAGCCGTATGAAAAGAATTATCCGACACACGACCTTGAATTAGCCGTAATTGGTTTTGCTTTGAAGATTTGGCGTCACTATCTATTCAGTGAAAAATGTCACGTGTTTTCAGATCACAAAAGTCTCAAATACCTGATGACTCAGAAAGATTTGAATCTGTGACAGAGAAGATGGTTAGAATTATTGAAAGATTATGAACTTGTCATTGATTATCATTCGGGTAAAGCGAATGTTGTAGCTGATGCTTTGAGTTGAAAATCACTATCCGCATGGCGTGCTATGAATGCTAATTTAGATCTGTCCATCGAGGGTTTGGTATTAGCTGAATTAAAGGCGAAACCTTTGTTTTTGCAATAGATCATTGATGCTCAAAAAGTGGATATTGAATTGTTAGCCAAGCGAACTCAGTGTAATTCTAATTTTGATTCTGAATTTTGTGTTGATATTAATGATTGTTTGAGATTTCGAGATCGAATTTGTGTTCCAAGAAATCTAGAGTTGATTCAGACGATTTTGAATGAAGCTCATAGTAGTAAATTCTTTGTACATCCGGGTAGCACGAAAATGTATAATGATTTGAAACAGCTATATTAGTGGCCAAGAATGAAAAGAGACATCTCTGATTTACTACAACCGATTATGATTCCTGAATGGAAATGGGACCGAGTAACTATGGATTTTGTTTCTGGTTTACCCTAACTCCGAGGAAGAAAAATGCAATTTGGGTTGTAGTTGATTGTTTAATGAAATCAGCTCGTTTTATTCCGGTACGATTTGATTTCTCACTTGAAAGGTTAGCTAAACTTTATATTTCTGATATTGTGAGACAGCACGGGGTGCCATTGTTTATTGTTTCAAACCGAGATCTAAGATTTACTTCACGATTTTGGAAGAAATTTCAAGAGTCTTTAGGTACGAAATTACATTTCAGCATTGCTTTTTACTCCTAAACGGATGTTAATCTGAGCGAATCATTCAGGTGCTTGAGGATATATTGAGATGTTGCATTCTTGAGTTTGAAGGTACGTGGCAACAGTGTTTGCCATTGATTGAATTTGCTTATAATAACAATTTTCAATCGAGCATTAAAATGGCACCGTACGAAGCCCTATACGGTAGAAAATGCCGTACTCCATTATATTGGTATGAGCTTAGTGAAAACAAGATACACGGGTTTGATTTGATTAAAGAGACTGAACAGAAAGTGCAAGTAATCCGAGATAGTCTGAAAGCAGCTTATGATCGTCAGAAATCATACACAGATTTGAAACGCAAGGATATCAAATTTGAGATTGGTGACAAAGTCTTTTTGAAAGTTTCTTTGTGGAAGAAACTATTCCAATTTGGTAAAAATGGCAAATTGAGTCCGAGGTTCATCTGACCATATGAGATCATTGAACGAGTTGGGCCGGTTGCTTATAGATTGCTTTTTCCATCTGAGCTAGAAAAGATTTATAATATATTTCACGTATCTATGCTTTGACGGTACAGATCTGATCCATCTCATGTGATTAATCTGTCTGAGATAGAAATTCATCCAAATATGACTTATGAAGAAAAATCGATCCGTATCTTAGCTTGTGAAGTGAAAGAATTGCGAAATAAGAAAATTCCATTAGTAAAAGTATTATGGCATCGTCACGGGGTAGAAAGAGGCTACGTGGGAGCCTAAAGATGCGATGAGACAACAACATCTGAATCTGTTTAACGGTAAGATTTTCGGGGATGAAAATCCCTAAAGGGGAGAGTTGTAACAGCCCAGTTTAGACTATAGTCGAAATAGTAGTTTCGGGACCACATATCTGAGTTTGAATAGTCAGTTTAGACCCTAGTTAGAATATTGGTTTCGAGACCTTCATAAGGGAGTTATTGATGATGTATGGTTGTGACATGATGTTGTTGATTATGTAATGATTGTAAAAGTTCTGAACTGTTCGGTAATGCTTCTAACCCTTGTTTAACGATGGATACGAGTTAGGGGTGTTACAATTTTGACTTGACCAAAAATAGGCTGTTACAACTGTCCCCTTTAGGGATTTTCGTCCCCAAAAATCTTACTAGTGAATAGGTGAGGGTACTATTTTCACATAGCTTCCTAGGGTTCCCATGTAGCTTCCTCGATCTCGTGTTTGTGCCGAAGAACTTTCACTAGGACTATACTTTTGTTTCTCAATTCTTTGATCTCTCGAGCTAAGATTCTGACCAATTCTTCACTATATGTCATATCAGGCTGAATCTCAATATCAGCCGGAGAAATCACATGTGACGGATCAGATCTATATTGGCGTAACATTCACACCTAAAACACATTGTGAATCTTTTCTAATTCTGACAATAGAGCTAACCGATATGCTACTGGCCCTATTCTCTCGATAACCTCATACAGTCCGGTAAATCGAGGACTCAACTTTTCTTTGTAGCCGAAATAGAGAATTTTCTTCCACGGAGATACTTCCAAAAACACTTTATCACCGATCTAAAATTCAATATCTTTATGTTTCAAATCTGCATACGATTTTTGCCGATCTGATGCTACTTTCAAACTATCACGAATTACTTTTTGATGGTTGCCAAAACTAACTATGTTCACGACAAAGGCAAGCGCACCTATCGATTAATAGTATTGCTATGGTGAGACTGGAATATCGTATCCACAAGAACTAGAAGTACTAGTATTAACTATCTTTTTATTATCTAGCCTAACATTTAAAGGGAGTTTGTTTTAAACTAAAAGTAACTAAAATAATTAACTAAGAACACGACAGAGAGTGAATTGGGAAAATACTTTTAGGAAAACTGATTGATAAACACAGTACCCAATGAAGAATCCACCTAGACTTCACTTATTATTTTGACTCTGAATTAGACGATTTGTTCACTTGACTTGATCCGTAGAAATCCCTAATTTATGTTAATATCTCTTTCGAGACTAAGAACAACTGACTCTAGGTTGATTAATTGAAATCTCTTTCTAATTAAAACTACTATTGCCATATTAACTCGAATTATGGATTCCCTTATTAGATTTGACTCTAATCCGGCAGATTTATGTCGTCCTATTTCTAGGCTTGCAATCAACTCCAATTAATTATGCTAGATCTACTCTTAAACAGGGACTTTTGCTCTATCGAATAAGTTCATCAAACTTGAATTAATATCTGAAAATATTAAAGCAAGAATGAAGAACACATAATTAAGAGCAAGAACAAGTATTTATCATATAATTCAGAAAATTAAATAATATGATCTGTTATAGGTGTCATCCTCCCTAGGTTTTTAGGAAGTTTAGTTCATACTTTTGGGGAAAAAATCTCAAAATAAGGAAAACAACAAAATATAAAGAAACCCAAAAACTTCGAGATAAATTGAATAGGGATCTTCAGTTTTGAAGGAGATCCTACTTTTGAGATGAATCTGTTGGCTTTCTTCGAGTAATTTCTACTTTCTTCTGTATGTGTCCCCTTTGATCCTCTCCTAGTGTGTTTATATAGACTTTGGAATGCTCAAAATACCTAAAAATTAGCTTTTTTCACGTGAAAACAAAGTAAGGTTTGACAGGGACACAGGCGTGTGACTAGCCCATGTGATAATGTTCAGCCCGTGTGCAATATTGACATGGTTCGAAATCGACATGACCTTGACACACAGGCGTGTGGCCAGCCCGTGTGTATCACATGGCTGTGTGAGAATCCAGTGTGAAAGTGCCTAGGTAGTGTGAAATACTGAAATCAGGCCATTTTGTTCGTTTTTGGGCCGTTTCCTACTCCTTTCGCTTTCCTATTCCTTTCGCTTTCCTATGCTCACCTAAGTATCAAAACATAAATTTAAAGGATTAGGAGCATCAAATTCACTAAATTATATAATAAATCATCCAAAAATATGCCAAGCATGGGATTAAAATATGTTGCATTTATGGCTTATCAAGTATGCCCACACTTAAGCATTTGCTTGTCCTCAAGCAAAATCCTCAACTCACATTTAAAATTAATTCTTCTCAACTTATAATTCTCATCAATAATGTTTTGAAATAATCCACAAATAATCACACATTGAGAATTTAACTAAAAGAACATTAAAATCTCACACAATCCAAGTCGAGTATTTTAATCATGACACTATAGGTATTTCCCCTTATCTAAGTAATTACCTTTAATTCAAAACCACATAGAGTTGAAATCCTCACTGAAGATTCACTCAAATCACTCAAAGTGTTTAAGGTTCAGAAATAATCTCTCAATAGTCAATCATGAAAAGTCATTACCATAGGCTTGCATGAAAATCAAATCTCCACCACTATAAATTGTGATGATACACCAGTCAAAAGGTCTTTAGAAGGTTGTAATGGGGCTTTGGTTTGGGGTGTGGATAAAGGCTAAAAAAAGAAGGTTAGAATCGAGATTGATTACCAAACTAGAAAAATAACTAATACTGAGTAATTACATCAATGAATAACTAATCATAGAAATAAACTTCTCCTCAAAAGTTAAACTGTTCAAGCTCAAGCACCATAGAACTAAGTAAAAAACATTATACTAAATGAGTGTATATATATTTTTTGAACAATAGAGATAATAGGAAATTATTTAGTAACTGAAATCACTATGTATATACTATTTTTTGAATAAAAAGGAAAATTTACTAACTGAACAAAAGAACATAGCTAGGCAACTAGTCAAATCAAATCTCGACAAAAAAGGAGTCAAATAAAATAAGAGAAATTCTCAAAGAATCAAAAAGAATGGGTTATGGGTTAATATTCAAGGTAAATTAAGAATGGTGTTTTAAGCTTAAAAGGGGTTCACTAAGGGTTAATTATGAAGGTAGGCTTTTTATGGGGTAAGTGGTTTAAATCCTAAGTACCTTTATCATCTCAGTATATCAAATCAAATGTGTGGTCTCAACATGTATAACCAAATCAAGTTCTAGAATAACAAATCAATGTTGACACACTCATAACCATCAATAAAAGTGAGAACAAAAAAATATATTCTCTAAAGGCTCAAAATCTCACAAAAAATTATGGCTTTTGATGTCACTCCTGTAAATTTCAAACTTCAAGATAATAGCTCAATTTGGGAAACAACCTAGAAAATTTTTAATTCTCAAAAATCAACTTATGATGCCTGATTCTTTAATGTCTTAAAGTTTAAACAATCAATGCACAATTACCTATGACTTAATCCAAAACATATTAATAAAAATCATAAATCAATTAAAATTCATTCTAATAGTAATATGAGACAATTACTTGAGAAGAAGACATAATTTAGGGATTTTTTGATAATAATATGAATAACCTCCCCACACTTAATGTGTACATTATCCTCAATGTACTAAAAATAGATAATAACAATATAAGCATAATATCATAAGAGAGGGAGAGAAGCGAAATTGCCTTGAATTTTGGATGAAAACCTTGGAATAGTGAAAGCAAAATTGTAGATAGAGCTAATGAAGTGCATGATTTTGAGTTACTATTAAGAAAGTAAAACACAACTGTGGAAGAGAATTAAAGGATTACTCGATAACAACCATAAAGATAAATATAGTTTAAAATAAAAAATAAGTTTTTAAAAGGAAAATTAAGAAACATAATAAATAAAGAAAATAAAAATAAAAATAAAGTAAGCGAAATTAAAGGTCCTCATCATCGGATGCATCATGAGTCGTCGGCGCCAAGGGAGAAATATGAAGATGGTGGCAAATGTATTACAGTGTCACGTCAATACTGTTAAACCTCTGATCGTAGTACTGACGGAAGCTAGCGAAGTGCTCGGTGGGGTCTACTAAGGTAGAAATAGAAGGAGGAGATTGATGACTCGGAGGTTGAGGGGGATGTAGGTCCTCGTGAGGGGGAGGGACATCATCAGTAATGTCCTCGGGGTTATCCTGATTGTTAGAATGAGATAATCGGTATTGAGAAGGATCCACTCCATGGTGTCGCTCTATCATCCTCATGTGTATCATGGTGGAAAGTCCCTATGAGGACATCTGGCCAACTAATGTGAGTGACAAGGATTGCGCCAGTGTGTTTAAGAGACCAAAGTGTCGAGCGATACGAGTCACATAAGGACCTAAGTAGATGGGGCCCTTCCTGTGGCGTTCGGTCTGATGGCGAAAGGCGAGGGCGATAAAGTATGCCAAATTAAATATATGCCTTTGCTCCATGCTCCATAAAAAATACACGTCATGAGTATTAATGACGCCGATGCTCTCTCTTCGACCTGTCAGAGTGTGAGCTAGTAATGCGTGAAGGTATCGTAAAGCTGGAGAAAGAGATGATGCCTTCGAGCGACTCGGATCATAGGGGCCCGTACTTGCTAGGGGAGCTGCCCAACAGGGGGAAGGTGTAACGCCCTGAATTTTGGGCTTAGGAGAAATGGGCTTTGTGTATCAGAGAAATTTAGATTTTTGTGGTCAAGACAAATTTCACAATTTGATATTTGGGTTGTTGGTTAAGTGATTTGGAGTGCTTGGGGATGTCTGAGAAGTCCTGGGTTCAAAAAGGGACTTTAAGAAAAAATTTAGTTTTTCTCATTATGTGGAAATTGGAGTCACAAGGAAAGGCTTATAAATATTTTTGGTTAAAGCTTAACGTATAGAAGCAGGTGGTCTGGTGGCTAGGAGCATTGGGAAGCAAAGAGTGATCCAAGGTTCAAGTCTTGACCTTAGCATTTAACTTTTATTTTTGCATATATGGGCATAGAAGCTGGCATTTAAATCATATAGTTAGTTGGGGGTGATATTCGACACAAAAAGAGACTGTGGAAGGGTGTCAAACGGCGTGTTAGGTATTTAGAGAGGGCGCAGGTTCGAGTCTCTTGGTAGGCTAAATTTTTTTTTTTTTTTACTCTTGAATAACCGTCACTTCAGCAGGTAAGTGTTATAATTAATGGTGACCATATTATAGTGTAAGAGCAGTTGCGGTGCAGTGGCCAGTAGCGTGTTGGAGAACCTGGAGGGTTGGAGTTCGAGATTCATCCTGCGCAAAAGAGGTTAATTTTTGCTGCTTGTGCAAGGAAGATATGAGGCTGGCCGATTATGGTAATAGCTGATTTGGTCAAGCGGTGAATTTGGATTGAAAGCTGGCCGAAATTATGCTGCTATTAAAAGGATTGAATATGACATGTTTTGACTGAATGTGGTACTTTGTTTGTCCCTTCAGTCATTGTGATTTTGTTGCCAAATTAAAGAGATTAGGCTAGGATTTTTTTTAGCATTTATGGTGGTAGGGGATTGCTTTCCTTTTGTTTTCTTAGCATTGACCGAAAGGCACCAGTCTTGTGTGCCGGTTTTGGTTTTCTTCTCCCCTCTTGCACCTTCCCTTCTCTTTGGGATTTGGCAACACCAAATGCACCTTTGATCACTTTCTCTTCTCTTTTGACTTTGCAAACATTGAATGCACATTTAGCCTTAGCCCCCACCGATTCTTTCTACGCCTTTCACTTCTCCTTATAGCCGAATGTTTCTTTCTTTTGAAAACTGAATGTTCTTCAATTCTCCTTCTTTAACCGAGCCCTTATCCTTTGACCCTTGTCTTTTGTTCATTCATCTCTAAACCAAGTGATCACACTTTTAAGTTACATCCATTCTCTTGGTTGGCCGACCAATACTTTCTTTCTCCTATCTCTTCTTATTTTCTCTCTAGCCAAATCATCTTATTTTCGTAGGGTGAAAGGGGAGATTTCGGTATGTGCTCCCATCTCTTTTTTTATCATTTTTTTTATATATGAGGGCCGAATATCCCTTCTTGTCGTCAGTACTCCTTAGTTACCAATAATGGCCGATTGCACCTTTGTTCTTCATCTTATTCTTTTTCTTTACTCCATAATGGTGTAGGCTGAATCTAGGGACCTTGGTTAGAGCCAAACTTTGACTCCTTTTTTTCAGGGACGTCTTCTAATCTTGGGTAAGATTTTCTTTTTAAATCACGAGTATCGATTATGCTAAGATTTGGTATTCTCGTACATGGTCAATTATTTCCATCTGAGTGATAACACCATGTTATGATTGATTGTGATTAGGGGATCGATCTGTTTAAAGGGAGCAAGGGCCGAATATAGGAGTAACCCTTAACAATCTTGTACCTACCGAATTTTGTTAGTGGTTTATTGATCGAACCGTGGGTAAGTGTTGTTGGTTGAATGCTCCAAAGGTCTATATATTGGGATTGTAAGGCATGTTTTCATAAGTGATGGGGTCTAATAAGATGTACGTCGTTTCAGGTATTCGGCCAAGTAGTGATATTGATTGTAGTCAATTTTCCCTTCTACTCCTTCTTGAACTGATTGTACCCTTCTTCTTCTCGCTTCTTGATTTCGATATTGATCAAGTGGCCGAGACTCAAAATCGTTTCCACTGTGAATGTTTTCTAGATTTGGGTAAGTACCTTAATTGCAAGTGTTGTTTATGTTATTTGGAAGATTACGTGTACCCTTATGTGATTAATTGTTTCCATCTAAGCGTTGGTTTTGTGGCTTTTGGAAGATATCATGAAGGCAAGCGATAATCAGACTGAGGGAGGTTATGGAAGAGTATCTACTAGAAGTGCACTCACAGTTTCTACTCCCAAGTCAAGCGGCATTGTGTGTCGGTAGTTAGGGACTTTCCGCTAGGATGCAGAAGAGTGATCATGTCAAACTACAGTTTGACTGTGTCGGTAGTTAGGGACATTCCACCGGGATGCGGAAGGGTGACTGTGTGAAACTACAGTTTGACTAGGCAAATTGCAATTGATCACTCTGGTGAAGGCAAGTGATAGCAAATAGTTTGGCTAAGTGTTTGGATTAGAATTTCCTTAACTCTTTAGATAAGTGGTTTAATTATGTGTTATGTTTGATTTAGGTGGCGACGCTCAAGATTATTTAGTACTCTACGTGATAAGGTTTTTTATTGCACTTTTTGGATACAAAGGCGAAATGTCGAAAGGCCGATGAATCGAATCTTGGCCACATGGGTGGACGAATGCTCATGTGATTGATTTAGGCCACGGATTGTGACCTTACATCAGAAAGTGATTATCATAAGAGATTTCATGAGTTGGGCCGTATTTGAATCTCTGGACTGTTTGGCTGCATGTGTCGCTATATGACCATGGGCCTACTGATAGGCCTTCACATACGTAGGACCACATTGATAAATGATTGAAATTCCCCTAAGGGGCAAAATGACCAAAATACCCTCCAGGGGTAAGACGACTATTTTGACTCTGTATGTTTTTTGATTAAATATGTATAATATAAAATGCTTTGTATGACTTATCTGTATCATGTTAGCGTGTCTTTTAATATGTTGAATTGCATGGGGGATGGGATATATGTTTATGGAGGAAGTGTACTGTTCTGACAGCTTCGTTGCATTATTCTGTGGCTTATAGCCTAATATTCTAGCAGCACTGCTGCATTTTATCGATAGTGCTGCATCGGTACTACAGTGTGGAGTGTAAGGTTGGGTGGGTTGATTATATCCCACGTGGAGTGATGGGTTGGGTGGAGATGGAGTGTAGCGAATGGTTGGGTAGGATTCTGATTGCATGTTATACTGTTACTGTAATGGGCTTAGGCCTACTGATTGTGATATGCTACTGTAATGGGCTCTAGCCCAGACTGTTTTTGTTATATTGTTATTGCCAGGGTTACACATTGAGTATTCGTATACTCATCCTTTTATTTTACTGTACAGGTAAACCCGAGACATAGGCGATTCGGTGCGATAAGGGACTTAAAGGCGGCCACACTTTGATGTTATATTGTTTTCGATTTTCATTTACTTTAATTATGGTTTTTATTTTGGGTTTGTAATAAGGCCGCTATTTAATCTTTCTTAAATGTTGGGTTTATTTGCTTGTTTAAAATCTATTAGCTCTAGGGCGCGTTTTACAAAATGATATCTGTTTTTCAAAAACCACGTTTTCACAACAAACGAGAATTCAAACAAAGCTTCCGCAAACATTATGTTTTTCAAAGTAAACTACTTTCATAATCTGATTAATCAAGGGTAACAGAATGATGTTTTCTTCAAACCTTAAAGAACAAGGGTTTTTTACAACAAATCTAGTAATAGTGAAAAACGATTTTGAGAAACTTCAATGTGACACTACCAAATACGGCCTTAACGTCTTGGCCGGGTTTGGGGTGTTACAGAAGGTGGGAAATGAATCTGACGATGGAGATGAGGGAAGTTTTTGACACTCATAAACTACTCTGTATAAAGCTCCAAAGCAATGCCGACTCTGGAACACTTAGTTGGTGCACTAAGTCGCCAAGACAGAATTGAACTGTGTTCATCATACACTGACATGACTGACTGTAGTTGAAACATCGAGCAAAGTTCCAAAGTAAGCTCCATATATGTTGGCTCGATGATCTCAAAGAAACGATCCCATGGAGCTGTAGTTAGAAGGGTCCGAACAGGGTTAGCAAGGTAGACCAGCTCCAAAGCGGCCCCATCAATGCATCAGCCCACGCCAAGCTGTCGTGCATGAAGAATCTGGAATAAATCTTCCTGGGGTCCGGCTGGAAATTATAGATAAGAATGGCAAACCTCGGTAAAAGTGTTTGAGGAGGTCGCACCTGGCCTTTCCACCTTTTCAAAGTGGAGACGACAGTCTTAGTCTTGCCACGAGTATTTGTCATGGAGTATGGTGGGAGACCGGTGGTCGGAGGTATGGACGGCAGTTAATAGTGACCTAACAGCAGGGGAGGTCGGGTTTCGTGTGGCTGTGGGGTTGTGGATAGGTGGTGGTTTGGGGCATGTTTGTGTGGGAAAGGGAGAGGGTGGAAGGGGGTCTAGTTGTTGGGCTGGTCATGGAAAGAAGGAAGGGGAAAAGTTGGTGGTAGTGTGGAAGGAAGGGGGAATGGCCGACTGGGGTGTTTATTGGGGAGAGGGCGTACGGGCATGGTTAGTGGTCTGAACAAGGGGTTTAGGATGGGGGCGGTGGAGTGGAGGTGGTTGTAGGTGGCAAGAGGAGGGTTGGGTCGTGGGTGTGCAAGAAGAGTTCACCAGAGACGGAGCGGTGTGGCTGGATCAGAGATGGGGGGAAATGTGGCATCTAGGGTTTTGGGTGATTTGGGGAAGAAGACAAAAAATAATAGTAAAAAGAAAAAAATAGGGTTTGGGATTAAAATGAAGGGCCACAGTCATGCAAGGCTTGAGTTGGGTCACACGGTGGTGGCCCATGCCTATGTGGTGTACTATTCATCCCGTGTGCGATTAATAAATGAAGTTAGACTTTCACATGGCCTCGGACACGCCTGTGTGTCTAGGCCATGTCTTTCACATGGCCATGTCCCATGGCTATGCGTAAGCTGTTTCACTTCTCCCATGCCCGTGTGACTTACTCTGCACTCGTGGGTTTAGGCCGTGTCTCGTACACAGTTGTGTGCGCTGCTCGTGTTCCGTTCTGACTTGTTTCAAAATTGACAAATTTAACTCCAGGTTTAACACGGCCAAAGACACGTCCGTGTGTCAAAGCCGTGGGGTTCGCACGGCCGTGTAAAGTTTTGTAGCCTGTGTCTCTATTGATTTTGGGAAAATTTAAGTCTTGTTTCCACACGGTCTAAGACACGCCCGTGTATACATCTCATGGCATCCACATAGCCAAGGACATACCCATTTGTCCAAGCCATGTGGGTAAAAAAACTTGCATTTTTTGTATTTCAATTAGTTTTTTGTTAAATACTATAAATTAAAAATGGAGAATTAGTGATGTTAGTACTCGGGTTGTCTCTCGAGAAGCACTTATTTAAAGTCTAAGCTCAACTTACCTTGTGCGCACATTTACGAGGGTTCATAGAGCCGAAGCTCCTTTCTATCATCTTTAAAATCCTTACCATTATAAAGTTTAAGTCTTTGTCTGTTTACCTTGAAAGTACCATGGGTTGGATGAGTTACCTCTATTGTGCCATATGGAAAAATGGTTTGGACTACGAATGGACTTGACCATATTGATTTTAGCTTTTCAGGAAACAAGTTAAGCTTTGAGTTGTATAACAAGACAAGATCTCCAACTACAAATTGCTTGGGTTGCTTTAGACGAGCATCACGGCGTCGCTTTGTCGCTTCTTTGCATAATCGTGAGTTCTCATATGCTTTTGCTCGCCACTTATCTAACTTGTTCAACTACATCAATCTCTTCTCACCTGCAAGTTTAAGATCATAGTTTAGGAATTTTATAGCCCAAAATGCCTTGTGTTCTAATTCAAATGGTAAATGACAACTTTTTCCATAAACAAGCCTATAAAGGGATGTTCCTATGGGAGTTTTAAAAGAGGTTCTATAAGCCCATAAAGCGTCATCTACTTTTATCGCCCAATCTTTCATATTTGACTCTATGGTCTTTTCTAGGATACGTTTAAGCTCTCAGTTTGCTTCGACTTTTCAACTAGTTTGAGGGTGGTAAGGGGTAGTTGTTCTGTGGTGCACTCCATATTTTTTAAGGACTTTACCAAATTGAGCATTACAAAAATGAGTACCCTTATCACTAAAAATCGCCCTAGGTGCTCCAAATCGAGAGGAGATCTTCTTAAGGAATCTCACTACCACTACCACCCATTTCGACATATAATCAGCCGCTACTAAGATGTATTTATTCCTAAATGAGCTAGGAAATAGACCCTTAAAATCAATGCCCCATACATCAAATATTTCACATGAGAGCATATATGTTTGAGACATTTCATCTTATTTAGAGATATTACCTGTTCTCTGGCATCTATCACAAGTAACATACCTGTTAGCGTCCTTGACCAGTGTGGGCCAATAAAAACCTGATTCGAGCATTTTATGTGCTATTCAAGTCCCACTGTAATGTCCTCTAGTTGGTCCTGAATAGCATCGTTCCAAGATTTTATTTGCTTCTGACTTCGTAACGCATCTTCGAATGACTTGACTGTGCATATACGAAAAAGAAAAAGATCCTCCCAAAAATAGTTTTTCACATCGGCAAATAATCACTTCTTTTGATGATGTGTCAACCCTTTTGGTTTGATGTTAGCAGCTAGATAATTTGCAATATATGCAAACCAAGGTACCTCAGAGTCAGATATAACCAAGATTTGTTCCTCAGGAAATGAGTCATTTATTTCAACTTCATTGAACTCTTTGAGACAAGGATTCTCAAGCCTGGAAAGGTGATATGCCGCAAGAATTTCAGTCCATTTTTTATCCTGTATTTCCAAATCAAACTCCTGCAATAATAGAATCCATCTTATGAGTCGAGGTTTTGCGTCAGACTTAGTTAAAAGGTAACAAAGAGTGGAATGGCCAGTATAAATGATAACTTCAGATAATATCAGATATGGTCCAAATACAGCTAGCAATTCTTTTTTCGTGGTAGTGTAGTTTTCTTGCGTGGCTATCAATATCTTGCTAGCATCATAAATTGGTTGAAAATGCTTGTCTCTTCACTATCTAAGAACTGCACCTACTGCAAAATCACTTATATCATACATTAGTTCAAAAGGTAAATTCCAATCAGGTGCAATTATAATCGGAGCATTGGTTAATTTTTCTTTGAGAGTATCAAATGCTTCTAAACATTCCTGATCAAAATTGAAAGGTACATCTTTTTCTAGTAATTTTGTTAAAGGCTTAGCTATTTTAGAAAAATATTTAATAGATCTTCTGTAAAATCAAGCATGTCCTAAAAAGCTTGTAATAGCCTTAATTGAACTAGGAGGAGGTAATTTTTCTATGGGCTCAATTTTTTCTTTATCAACCTCAATCCCTTTACTAGAAATTTTGTTACCTAACACAATACCTTCTTGAACTATGAAGTGACATTTTTTCCCAATTAAGCAGAAGGTTCGTCTCTTCACATCTCATTAAAACTTGTTTTAAATTTTTAAGACAAAGATGGAAAGAATTACTGAATACCGAAAAGTCGTCCATAAATCCCTCCATAATGGCTTCCACGAGTTCATCAAAGATGGCCAACATGCAACATTGGAAAGTAGCAGTAGCATTACATAACCAAAAGGCATTCTACCATAAGCAAACGTACCATATGGACATGTAAATATCATCTTCTCTTGATCTTCAAGAGCTATCGGGAATTGAAAGTAGATATAGAGTCCGCCTAGGAAGCAATAGTACATATGCCCTGATAGCCTTTCCAACATTTGATCAATAAAGGACAAGGGGATATGATCTTTTCTCGTGGCATCATTCAACTTACTATAGTTAATGCAAACTCTCCAACCTGTGACTGTTCTTGTTGGAATTAATTCATTCTTTAAGTTGGCAACAACAGTCATGCCTCCCTTCTTAGGAACAACCTGCACAGAAATCACCAAGTACTGTTAGAAATAGGATAAATTACTCCAGCATCTAGAAGTTTAATTACCTCAACCTTGACAACTTCTTTCATGTCGGGATTTAGTAATCTTTGAGCTTGCACACACAGTTTGTATTCATCCTCCATTAAAATTTTGTGGGTGCAAAAAGAGGGGCTGATCCCTTCAATGTCAGAAATTTTCCAAGCTATAACTCTTTTATGTTTTCTTAGCACTTGTAGTAATTCATTTTTCTCCTAGGGTTGTAAGTTTGAAGCATTAATCACTGGTAGTGTAGAGTTATTTCCAAGGAATGCATACTCCAAGTGATTTGGTAATTGCTTTAGTTCCAATTTGGGAGGTTCTTCAATAGAGGGTTTTTGTTTAAGTTTATCATTCACCTCAATACCTTCGTATTTTGTTTGTCTTGGGGAAAGTTCGTTAGAGTTTAATTCAATGTTTACCTTCCCTATCTCATTGGTAACTTCATCTACCTCTTCTCTTTGGACAAGACACAGTTCCAACGTGTCCTTAAGAATGATTTCCTGAAAAGAATCTTGAATAGAATGATCAATAGAGTCAATAAAATAACAGGAATTATCTTATTCTCTAGAGAATCGCATGGCATCATATATTTTAAAAATAATCTCTTCAACACCTACCCTAAGCACAAGTTTACCATCACCCACATCAATAACAGCTCTAGCAATGGCTAAAAATGGGTGACCTAAAATTAAAGGTACCTCAACATCCTCATCCTTGTCAAGCACAACAAAATCAAAAGAGAATGTGAATTTATCTACTTTTACAAGCACATCTTCAATAATACCCCTAGGATATTTAATAGATATATCAGCTAATTGAATACTAATCCTAGTGGGCTTTGGTTCCCTAAGACCAAGCTGTTTTAACATTTTATAAGGCATCAAATTAATACTAGCGCCTAGATCAGCTAATGCCATTTCAATATTTAAACTACCAATTAAACAGGGGATAGTAAAACTTCCTGGATCTTTTAGTTTAGTTGGCAGTTTATTTTTAAGGATAGCTAAACATTCCTTCTTGAGTTTCACTGGAGACAGCTCTTCAAACTTCCTTTTATTCGTTAAAAGCTCTTTCAAAAATTTAGCATATGTAGGCATCTGTGAAATAGCTTCAAAAAAAAGTAAGTTAATATGCAACTGTTTAAAAAGTTTAAGAAATTTACCGAATTGTGTATCTGTAATAGCCTTATTTAGACCCTAATCGGAATGGTGGTTTAAGGACCACAGGTTCGAGTCAAAAAAAGATTTTAAAATTTATTTTTTGTGCTTATTATGTGTGAATTTATATTTGTGAAATTTTCGTGATTTAATTTTGTCGTTTAGGTGTCTGATTTAATAAAAGGACTTAATTGCATAAGTGAAATTTTGGTAGTTCTAGTTGTACGGATTGAGTTGGTAGTGGCTTTTTAAGTGGAAGCCTTTATGTTGTAATTAGCCCATTGATTAATTAAGGAGACGGCAATAGGCTTATATTATGTGATTTTGTTATACGTTTATTAAAGGTAATTTAGGAAATCAATTTATAAACTATATAATATATGATATATCATAAAAATAAACCAAAGTGATTATATTCTCTCCATAGCCGAATTGTTTTAAACAAGAAAGAAAAGAAAAAGGAACTAGGGTTGGGCATTTTTCAAGCTCAATCCAAGGTAAATTCTAGCTTGGTTTTTGATAATTTTTACGTTTTTGAGATCGTTGCTTCGAGTACTACAAAACCATGCTTAAATTTTGAATTTTGATGAATATTTTGAGTTATGCCATTGATGAGAGCTTGTGATTTTTGTTGTTTGATGATGAAATATGAAAGATATGTTTTAGATTAACATATATTGTACAGGAGTTTTTGATGATTTTGAGTAATTAGGATTAAATTGCAAAAATAATAATTTGAGGGACTAAAATGTGAAATAAATGAAATGTATGGACTTGTATGAGTACTAGGAATATTTGTCCAAACATGGGTATAAGGAATTTTGCATATTTTGTGTTTTGTACAATAGGGATGAAATTGTAAAAATTGTAAATGTCAGGGGTAAAATGGAAATTTGCCCATTTGTGTGTTTTTGGACTAAATTGAATGAAAATATGTTTGAATGAGCTTAATTTGAATATGTTTAGATCAAGAACCAAAGCAATCAGATTTGGATCGGGGTGTACTTATATTTAATTAAAATTAAATTTACATGCTGAAATGAAAAATATGAATTATTATACATTATGGCCGAATGTGAATAGGCTTAAATTCAAAGTTTTCAAATTCGTTTCGACCATGTTAAGATACCCGAAAGCCCCATATGAACCTTAGGAATATCTAGGATACATATGTCATGACATATGATTCTAATTTATGTGTGCGAGTAAGACCATGGCAACGACTTGTGATTCTGATATGTGTGTGCGAGTAAAACCCTGTCTAGGACAGTGGCATCGATTTGTAGCTACATGTAAGACCACGTTTGGGACGTTGGCATTGTATGATATATGTGATTATCTGAGTGTCCTACCTAATTTCGAATGGTTCATCGGGCAAAGGTAAATCATGTACAAATGTGAAAAAAAAAATGATGAGTAAAATGCTCAGGTATGATTTAGCTTGTTGGCTATCAATAATAAGGTAAGTTGTTATCTTGATGAATGTTACAATTCATGTAATGCTAGTGATGTATATATAGGAGAGTAGTGTGTGTATTCGGCTTGGTGATCCCATGATTTGAATATCATTGAAATGATTCTTAATCATATGTATACATGTGACCATGTACATTCGGCAATATAGATTTATATTTGCATACATGAGGTTATATCATGATTTTGAGTTCAAATTTACAAATGTATGTATATTCGTTATATTTATACATTGACATTTGACTTGAAGTTTGAGTGGTAAATAAATATTTGAATGTAGTTACCATTCGACCAAGGTGGTGCTTGGGTAATAATGCGCATTATGCATGGAATATGGTAGTTGCAACCAAACGTAATAACCATCTTATATTATGATTTAGTTTAACTAAATTGATAATATTATTAAATTATTAATTTGCTTATAACTTACTAAGTTGTAAAAGCTTACTCTGTGTACTGTATCTCTCTGTTTTATAGATTTTGAAGCCAAGGTACAAGCTTAGGGATCGTCGTCAAAGTCTATCACACTATCTACTACTTTTGGGTACCTTTATAAGTAAACTATAGAACCTATGGCATGTATAAGCTAGTTTTTGGAATGGTTTATGTTAAAAGATGTATGTGTAAAGGCCATGCAAAAATGGCTTAATTTCCATGCTAAATTCGATTATGTTTCAATTATGGCTTATACTTGCTTTTGGTTATAATGCTATGCACTATGCATGAATGTTTATGCGAATGATGTTATATGATTGGGTATTAATTTGTTAATATTTTGTAAGTTTTGAAATGGTCGACGTGCTGATTATTATGTGTACATATTTACATAGCATGTTTAATTGGTTTAACTACAATTTTGAATAAATAAACCATATATTAATTGGTCGCTGGGTTTGATATAGGTAATAATATGTGATTCGGTGTTAGATGATATATGGCTATATTCGAATGTGATTAAGGTAGTGACATTTGGTTGTGAATTGGGTGACATGAATTATATTGTAAGTCATTTGTGGTTTGGCAATTACAAACATATACGCATATTAAGTTAGTTTAATATACTATTTGAATTATATGCTTATAGGAAAAAAATGATTGAAATGAGAGGATTAGGACTTTGATTGTGGTCTATGTTTGTTATTAGGTATGAAATATGTATATATAATTAATTACATGGATTCGGTTATCATGGCAAAATTGTTCATTTAAGATATAGTAGTTAGTTACATAAATGAACCATTTCATGGCATGAACATGCATAAATGTTTGGTATTATTATGTGACTTATGTGATTATTTTTTTTTGAACTAGATATTTGGTACTAATTAGATAATTACTCTATATATAGGTATATAAGATATTTGTTTGTATAAAGTATTGACATGCGAGGTATAAATTCAGTTGATATTAAATATTTAAATGATGCTTGAGCTTGATTTGAGTAATAATGTCATTAGTTACTACGAAAAGTCAAAGTATACTCATGTATTGAGTAGTTAAATAATGATTTGAGATTTTGTCTTATCTTTGTTTAAAATCAGTATATGCTTTAATGTTTTAAATGATATATTTGAAATTGTTGCATAAGTATGATATGAAATGTTTTAAATTTAAGAGTCGTATTACTTTATGAAATAAATTTAGACCGATCTTCAAAACCTATTCATGTGGATGCATATATATAAAATCGTTTGGAAGTGTATTTTTATTTTGTAATGCGTTATGACCCTAATTCGATAACGGATAAGGGTTAAGGTGTTACATTTTATTGGAATCAGAGCCAGGTTTAGTCAGTTTCAGGACTAATGTAGCGTGTGTGACTCTAGCTATACATGCCATATACTGTGATAGTGTGATGACTTCTGACATTTGAAAATGTGTTTTCATATAGTAAATGGATCCCGACATAGATGTGGCTGACGATGTCGAGAGTGTAGCACCTACTCCTGCACAAGGGATAGTGCCAATTAATTCTCGACTGACTTCGAGTAACCAAGAGAGTGAGGCTAGACAAGCCTTTTGTGAAATGATAAATGATTGGTTTACTCAATATGTTTAGACTAACTCGGTTGCACAACAACCTCCACCCTTGATTAATCCATTTTCGATGCCTGCTATACCTCAAGTAAGAGATTCGTTGAGATTAGATAGGCCACCTGTTGATAAAATCAGAAAACACGGGGCTGAAGAGTTTAAAGCTACTGATGATGATGATGCCGAGCGAGCTGAGCTTTGGCTTGATAATACTATCTGTGTGTTTGACGAGTTATCCTGTACTCCGGATGAGTGTCTGAAATACGCCATATCATTGCTTCGAGACACAGCCTATCATTGGTTGAATACCCTAATATTAGTGGTTCGAAAAGAGCAGGAGACGTGGGAGTTCTTTCAGGCCGAGTTCCGTAAGAAATATATCAGCCAAAGATTTATTGATTAGAAGCGCAAAGAATTTCTGGAGTTGAAATAGGGGTGGATGTCCGTGACAGAATATGAACGAAAATTCGTGAGACTCAGTCAGTATGCACGGGAGTGTATGTCTATAGAGGCCATATTGTGTAAAAGATTTTAAGACGGGCTAGATGAAGACATTAAACTATTAGTTGGCATACTTGAGATAAAAGAGTTTGTAGTACTGGTGGAGCCAACCTTCAAAGCCGAAGAGCTCGAGAAAAAGAAAAGAAAGACTGACTTTGAGGCCAGAGATGCACGTAAAAGAACATCCGGTAATTCATTCCAGTTGACGCCCAAGAAGTTTCAAGATAATTTTAGCCATTCTGAAGCCACTTCAGGTTATTCTAGACAAGATTAGAGTCGGCTGCCTACGAGCTCAAGGGCTACCTCAGTAGCTAGTGTGGGTAATGTCAAATCAAATCAACTTGAGCGTAAACATTATTGTAAAAGACATCCCAACAGTTGTACATTGCATGATCGGCCAGTTTCAAATGTGGATCGATGAACCATTATATTTGTGATTGCCCAATATTAGCTGAAGAAAATCCAGTGCAAAATACGAGATCAGGTAATACTATAGATCGAGGTAGACCACCCAGAAATGCTGGTAATGAAAATGGCGGCCAAAGAGGGACTAAAGATATAGCAGTTAGATCTGAGGCTCGTGTGCCTGCTAGAGCCTACGCTATTCGCGCACGGGAGGAGGCTTCATCCCTAGATGTTATTACTGGTACATTTACTCTATATGATACTAATGTAATGGCATTAATTGATCCTAGTTCGAATCATTCTTATGTATGTGAGACTTTAGTATTTAGTAAGACTCTACCTGTTGAGTCTATTGAGTTTGTGATTAGAGTGCCAAACCCCTTGGGCTGGTGTGTTATGGTTGATAATGTATGTAAGAATTGTCCCAATTGATTTGATGTTGCTGCCATTTGATGAATTTGATCTGATTCTAGGTATGGACTGGTTAACTTTACATGATGCTGTTGTGAACTGTAAGAGGAAGGCACCTGATCTACAGTGCCAGGGTGGTGGGATTATTCGGATTGAATCTAATAATCTGAGTGGGTTACCAGCAGTGGTTTCTTCGATGTCAGCTCAGAAATATGTGAGGAAAGGTTGTGAAGCTTATCTTGCTTATGTGCTCGACAGTAAAGTAGCTGAAAGAAATATTGAATCAATATCTGTTGTGTGTGAGTATCTAGATGTGTTCCCTGAAGAATTGCCAAGTTTGCCGCCTATTTGGGAGGTAGAGTTTGGTATTAAGTTAATGCCTGGTACGACTCCGATATCTATTGCTCCGTACAGAATGGCACCTACTGGATTAAAAGAATTAAAAGCTCAGTTGCAAGAGTTGACAGATAGAGGTTTTGCGTGACCGAGTTTCTCTCCTTGGGGTGCACCAGTTTTGTTCGTGAAAAAGAAAGATGGAACTATGAGAATGTGTATTGATTATAGACATCTCAATAAGGTGACTATAAAGAATAAGTATCCATTGCCATGGATTGACGATCTGTTTGATCAACTGAAAGGGGCTACAGTGTTTTCGAAAATAGATTTGAGATCTAGCTACTATTAGTTGCGAGTTAAAGATTCTGATTTGCTAAAGACTGCTTTCCTAATGAGGTACAGACACTATGAGTTTCTGGTCATGCCTTTTGGACTTACTAATGCACTGGCTGTAACGCCCTGATTTTGGGCCTAGCAGGATTCGGCCTCGAGCGTGGGTGTGTTTAAAATTTTAGAGAGTATGATAATAGCACAAATTGGATGTTAGAATAGTTGGGCTAGTGATTTTGAAGTATTTAAGAGTCTCTATGAAGTCCTGAGTTTGAATTTTGGGTTAGGAAATTTTTTATTTTTCAGCCTTTAGGGAACCCTGACCCCAGGAGTTATGACCTTTAAATAAATGGAGAATAAATAGGACACAAGTGAGGTTGTGGTGTAGTGGCTAAGTGGCGCCACTTAGGGGGTAGGGAGGTGGCATCATTAGCTGGCAAGGAGATCCTAGGTTCGAGTGCTAGCATGGTAATATTTGGGGATTTAATTTTTACGCTATGGACGACTAGTAGTGGCATTGGAGTTGAACTCTGAAGGAGAGAAATTCAAGGAAAAGATTAATAGAGGGATAATGGGAGAATATCTTAGAGGAAAATTAGGAGATGGGGTGTGTGAAGAGTTGTTGCTGATTTGGGAAGTGAAGAGTGTGTAAATTCAGCTTAGGGGAGTAAATGAGTGTCGTTTTTGGGTCTTTTAGGGGTATTACGAATTTTTATGGTTGGTTCTTAAGGGGTATTGCCGAATTCTCTCTTTCTTTATTGCCTTTGCCGAAACCTTCTCCTCTCAATTTCCTTGTTGCTTCGTCATTCTTTTCCTTGTTCCTTAACCTTGGCCGATTGGGTGCTAAACCAATTAGCCGATTTCTTTTCTTATTTTGTGCCGAATACTCTCCTCTTCTATGTGGCCCAATCCCCTGTTGTGCCATCACCAACTTTGTTTTTGTTTCTAAACACCAAAACCGCAATCTCCTCTCTTTCTTCTTAATTCTGGGATCGAATCTTTTTTTCAAGTCTCTGCTGAATTACTCCTAGTGTGCTTTGGGTTTGGTAAGTGCGTTTATCTCTATTTTCGGTTTTGGTGGTTGGCCAAATGTTATTAGGAGTTGTAAGGGTGACTACGATGGATGTTAGTCATCTACTAAGTGAATCTTTAATAATAAGAGTTTCGACAACGCAGATCTAGGAATCGATTGGGGCTATCAAGCTGTGAAAGTTTAATTAGGATCAATCGCGCAAGGTAAGGAGAAATGGTATGATTTTGACTTTTGGTAATAGTGTTTGATAAGTGTATGATTAACTATTGAGTGACATCGATTGTAGGTTCGTGGCTAAGGAGATCATAGCTCGTTTTGCTATCAGGTGTGTACAAACACTGCACACACACAATAGATCGACAAATCCCGAAATACCGAAAAGCTGAAATGCCGAAAAGCTGAAAGTTTGCTACGGTAGCCTTGCAAGTGCACGAACACTTGTATGAGGGTAATCGATACGTTATCTGAGACCCCATGAGCAATTTCAAGGACTTGGGTCACGTTTTGGCCAGCTAGGCCAGAATGGGCCAAATGGGTCCGACGGGCTCGTGGGCCCAAATAAGAAAAAATTGGTAGATTGGTAATAAGTGATGAGCTAATTAAGTTGGTTGTATGGCTTGGAATAGATTTAGGCTTGATGAGCCGTATAGATGTGATTGGGCTTGATGGGCCGTATAAATGTGACTAGGCCTAGTGGGCCGTATAAATATGATTGGGCCTAGTGGACTATATGAATGTATGTGGACTCGTTAGGGTTATGTAATGGACTTTTAGGCCTAGTATCTAATAATTGCTTAAGCAGACATAAAACTTAATTAATCAATTAAGTGTAACTGTGGACAAGTCATAGGGTTAAAGTGTGGCAATGGGTATATGCATGTCTAGGATTGGATCTAGGGAGAGCTTGGTACTTAAGCGGTCTCAATGACTCACCTTCTCTTCTCTGGAATCCTACCTGGTGCATAGTATCTGTTCACTTTAGCCAACGAGGACTTGTTGATGGGCCAAGGTGCGTAATTAGACACGTAGTGTTAAGAATTATTGAAATACCCCTGTAGGGTAGAATTACTGAAATATCCCTGTAGGGTAGAATTACTGAAATAACCTTGTAGGGTAGAATTACTGAAATATCCTTGTAGGGTAGAATTACAGAAATATCTCTGTAGGGTAGAATTATTAAAATACCCCTGTAGGGCATAATCACTGAGATACCCATGACTTACAAAATTACAGAAAAACCCATAGTTGGTAAATTACCAAAATACCCCTATGTGCCATGAGTGTGACTTATGCATGCTATATGTTATCTATTGCATTCATGTGTTATTATATTGCATATGGGACGGGATTATGATTGGAGGAAGTGTATATAAGGGTCACACAGTCGCTTGATGACTGTGGATCCACCGCAGGCTTTTTAGCACCGAGCAACTATGCTACACCGATAAGTAGTGCCATAACCTGTGTTACACCCAATATGAGCAGCTATGCTGGAACGATAAGTGGTGTCGTAACCGGTGCCACACCGGGTGTATAAGGATAGGTGGGTTAAGTATCTCCCCACAAGAGTGTAGGGTTGGAAGGGGTGTACAGGGTTGGTTATGGAAAACTACACATTGCATAATCATATTCATATTGTTGTGATTTGGTCTAAGGCCTAAGGCCATTGTATGTTGTGATATGGGCTCCGGCCCAACCGAGGCCACTATGGGCTAAAGCCCAAAGGCCACTGTTATTGAATAGGACTTAGGCCCAAATTGTTTAATGCATGTTATGTGTCTGTCAAGGGACGTATACACTGAGTTTTCGTAAACTCACTCTGATAAACGTTAAATTATACATATTTTTACCCCATGTTTAGCCTATATTTTGGATGAATTATGATCAATTTTGTGTGAATCGATGCTCTTAATCTTCCTTTTTCATATCTTATACTCAGGAGAGCATAGGGAAGAGAAAAGAACGGAAAATAGGCTAAAAATGGTGAAAAATGGGCCAAAATGTGTGAACAACACAGCCCAAGACATGCCACACAGGCGTGCCACATGGGCGTGCCACATGAAGATCACACGGTCAAAGCCCCGATAAGTACGGCCAGGCCACAGGGCCGTGCCTCCACTGAGAAAATCACACGGCCTCTGTCGAAGTCACACGGGCGTGGCACACGAGCGTGTTCTAGTCGTGAGGAAGGGGAATTTCACTCAAACTTAGATGCTTAGAGGCTAAGAAAGGCCCCCAAAAAGCTCTATATAAAGACCCCATGAGGCAACAACTTGAGGAGACTTTTAGATACGAATAGAAGCAAGGGATTACTCCAAAGGATAAAGCCGATTGATTCATCTTAGAAGTTGGAATTTTGCAGAAACATAGAGGATCTCCCTAAATTAATTCTGGGGTTTTTGGTTTCTTTTATGTTTTATTATTTTATATCTTCTGTGATGTTTCTTTTCTTTATCATGAACTAAACCTCTCAAATACTTGAGGGGGATGAAACCTAAGACAGATCTTGTTATTTATTCTTGATTTATTTGATAAATACTTGAATTGTTCTTAATTATACGTTCTTCATTCTTGATTTAATAATCCTGGGCATTACTTCAAGAATTAGATGTGCTTAGAGCAGATGAGCAAAAGTCCTTGTGATAAGAGTAGATCTACCATAATTAAGCGGAGTTGCATGCAACCCTAGACATAGGGCGACATAAATATACCGGATTAGGGTTAAACTTAATATGGGGAGCCATAGATCGAATTAATGCAACCTAGGGAGTTAATTAATAAGGGAACTTTAATTAACAACTTAAGCCTAGTTGCTCTATGCCTCGACGGAGGGTTAAGCATAAGTTAGGGATCTCTACGGATCAAGTCAAGTAAAGAAATCATATAGTTCAAGAAAATAATAATAAGTGAAGTCTAGGTGGATTCTCCCTTGAGTATTACCCATATCAATAAGCTTTTCCCTAAAAGTTTTCCCAATTTACTCTTTAAACTTTCTTAGTTAGTTTTAGAATTAGTTTAAACAACCCTCTTTTATTTTTAGGCTAGATAATAGAAAGGAAGTAAGTACTAGTACTTTTGGTTCCATTGGGTATAATAACTAGGTCTTGCCACTATGCTATACCACTATTTGACAGGTGCGCTTGCCTCAACATCGTGATATTAGCTAGTTTTGGTGTGATCAAGTTCTTTATAAATTTTATTACTTCATATCACGCAATATCAAGTTTTTGGCGCCGTCGCCGGGGAACTAAAATATTACGAAAGCTCGATTTCTATTACTTTAGCCATTACTATATATATATATTTATTTTTCTTTTATTTTTATTTTCAAGTTTTATTTATTTATTTTCTTTTAATTTTTTTAGTTTTTTTTTTCTTTTTCTTTTTAGGTATTTTTAGTTTATGACTAGAAACAACCCAACAGGACCACTACTTTTTGACGAAGATCTAGAAGCGACAGTTCATAGAAATCGCAGAGAAATTAGACGCAGTCTACATTGTCCTGAACAAGAACCTGATCAAGAGCTAGAACCTACAGAAGAGATGGATACAAATCAAAACGTTCCACCACCTTCCGCAATAGTCGCGCCACCAGCAAATCAAGAAGAAGCTCCTCGCACTATGTATGATTATGCTAAACCTAGTTTGGCTGGTACCCAAACTAGTATTCTTAGACCTACTATTGCTGCTAATAATTTTGAGTTAAAGCCTAACACTATTCGGATGATACAGCAATTGGTGCAGTTTGATGGTTTACAGGACGAAGATCCAAACTCACACATAGCCAATTTCTTGTAACTTTGTGATACCTTCAAAATAAATGGCGTTTCTGATGATGCCATTCGATTGAGGCTATTTCCATTCTCTTTGAGAAATAAAGACAAACAGTGGTTAAATTCTTTACCACGAGGCTCAATTACCACATGGGAGTAGATGACCGAAAAAGTTTTACTCAAATATTTTCCTCCAGCTAAAACAGCCAAATTACGAAACGATATTTCTTCTTTTGTGCAGATGGATTTAGAAACACTATACGATGCATGGGAGAGATACAAAGATCTTTTGAGAATGTGCCCTCATCATGGTCTACCTTTGTGGCTACAAGTTCAAACCTTCCACAACGGTTTAAACCAGTCAACCAGACAAGTGATCGATGCAGCTGCAGGAGGGACGATCAAGAATAAAACACCTGAAGCAGCTTATGAATTTATTGAAGAGATGTCATTGAATAATTATCAGTGGCAAGTCATGAGGACAAAGCCAACAAAAGCTGCAGGAGTTTATAATATTGATGCTGTCACCATGCTTACTAACCAAGTAGAACTTTTAAATAAAAAGTTTGATAATTTTGTTAGTTCTACGCAAGCACAACCAGTGATGCAATGCGACGCGACTCAAGGAAACATGTTCAATCCAGATTTCGCATCCTATAGACACAGCATGGAAACTGAACAAGCCAACTATATGGGTAACAATTCTAGACCTTAAAATAACCTTTATAGTAATACTTATAATGCAGGTTGGAGAAATCACCCAAATTTTTCATGGAGAGGACAAGGAAATCAAAGACAACAGCCTCCTCCAGGATTTCAGTAGCCACCATCGCAACATGAGAAGAAGCCAAATCTGGAAGAGCTGTTTACCAAATTTATGGCCGCATAAGAGACCCGTTTTCAAAGCACTGAAACGGCACTAAAAAATCAGCAAGCATCAATTCAAGGGCTTGAAAACCAAATGATCAACTTGAAAAATTAATTTCAGAAAGACCACAAGGAGGATTACCAAGTAACACTGAGCCAAATCCTAGAGAACATGTCAAAGTGATTACTTTAAGAGATGGAAAGGTCCTAGCCAAGCCAGAAAAGAAGACTATTCCAGAACTTTCAAAAGAAAAGACAGAGGAACCCAAGGACAACACTCCACCACCACTCAAGGAATACAAACCGCGCATCCCATATCCAGCAAAATTAAAGAAAGACCATACAGACACTCAATTCGGTAAGTTCCTTGAACTGTTTAAACAGTTACACATTAACTTACCTTTTGTTGAAGCGATTTCATAGATGCCGAAGTATGCGAAGCTCCTTAAAGAACTTCTGACAAATAAAAGGAAGTTGGAAGAATTGGCCACAGTAGAACTCAACGAGGAATGCTCAACTATTCTCCAAAATAAACTGCTGGCAAAACTGAAAGATGCAGGGAGTTTTACTATTCCTTGTTTGATTGGTAGTCTAATTATTAATAAAGCATTAGCTGATTTAGGTGCGAGCATTAATCTCATGCCTTATAAAATGTTCAAGCAACTAGGTTTGGGGGAACCTAAACCCACTAGGATGAGTATTCAATTAGTCGATAGATCTGTTAAATATCCTTGGGGAATCATTGAAGATGTGTTAGTAAAGGTAGATAAGTTCATATTCCCTGTTGATTTTGTTGTGCTTGACATGGATAAGGACATTGAAGTACCCTTGATTGTAGGACGCCTATTTTTAGCCACTGCTAGAGCTGTTATTGATGTAGGGGATGGCAAATTAGTACTTAGAGTTGGCAAGGAAGAAGTTGTCTTTAAAATCTATGATGCCATGAAATTTTCTAAAGAACAAGATGATTCTTGTTATTTTGTTGATATGATTGATCATTTTGTTCGAGACAATTTTCAGGAACTTTCTCTCACAGACACGTTGCAATTGTGTCTTGTTCAAGGTGGGGGGAAAGATGAAACCACCCCCGAAATCGATGAAGTAAGGAAAGAATTGGATTCTAATGACATCATCGCTAGGCACATAAGTTATGAAAATTTAAAGATGAGTGATGAATTGAGACAAAAACCTTCCATTACTGAACCCCCTAAATTAGAACTAAAACAACTGCCAGATCATTTAGAATATGCCTTTTTAGGGGAAGAATCAACTTTACCAGTCATTATCGCATCCGATTTAAGCATTGCAGAGAAAGAGGAACTACTCCATGTGTTAAGAGAACACAGACGTGCTATAGCTTGGAAAATTTCAGATATCAAGTGAATTAATCCTTCCTTCTGCACCCATAAAATTTTAATGGAGGACGAATTCAAACCATCAGTGCAAGCCTAAAGACGGTTGAATCCCAACATGAAAGAAGTTGTGAAAGTCGAGGTAATTAAACTTCTAGATGCATGTATTATTTATCTTATTTCTGACAGTTCTTGGGTAAGCCCTGTGCAGGTTGTTCCTAAGAAAGGTGGATTGATAGTGGTGACTAATGATAAAGAAGAGTTGATACCTACAAGAATAGTCACAGGATGGAGAGTTTGCTTTGATTACAAGAAACTGAATGACGCCACTCGAAAAGACCATTTTCCTTTACCTTTTATTGATTAGATGTTAGAAAGACTATCAGGTCACATGTATTATTGCTTCCTAGATGGCGTCTCTGGTTACTTCTAAATCCCGATAGCTCCAGAAGATCAAGAGAAAACAACATTCACATGCCCATACGGTACGTTTGCTTATCGTAGAATGCCTTTTGGTTTATGTAATGCTCCTGCTACTTTTCAGCGATGCATGCTAGCTATCTTCAATGAATTTGTGGAAGACATCATGGAGGTATTTATGGATGATTTCTCCATTTTCGATAATTCTTTCCAACACTGTCTAAACAATTTAAAGCATGTTCTGATAAGATGTGAAGAAACAAATCTAGTGCTTAATTGGGAAAAATGTCACTTTATGGTCCAAGAAGGTATTGTATTAGGACATAAAATCTCTAGTAACGGAATAGAGGTAGACAAAGCAAAGATAGAAACTATTGAAAAACTACCTTCTCCTAGTTCAGTTAAGGCTATAAGAAGCTTTTTAGGTCATGCCAGTTTTTTATCGTAGATTCATTAAAGACTTTTCTAAAATAGCTAAGCCTTTAACTAAATTACTAGAAAAAGACGTACCCTTCAACTTTGACCAAGAATGTCTAGAATCCTTCAAGACCCTTAAGAAAAGTTAGTCAATGCCTCGATTATAATCTCACCTGATTGGAATCTACCTTTTGAACTAATGTGTGATGCAAGTGATTTTGTAGTAGGTACAGTTTTAGGACAGCGAAGGGACAAGTACTTCCAGCCGCTCAAGGAAATTACACTACCACAGAGAAAGAAGTGCTAGCTGTTATTTTTGCATTTGACAAATTTAGATCTTACTTAATTCTATCAAAAGTTATTGTTTATACTGATCATTCGGCTCTTCGCTACCTCTTAACTAAAACTGATGCAAAACCTCGATTAATAAGATGGATTCTATTGTTACAAGAATTCGACTTGAAAATAAAGGACAAGAAAGGAGCTGAAAACTTGGCGGCAGATCACCTCTCAAGACTAGAAAACACACAGCCTAAGTACTTCGACAAAATAAACGATCTATTCCCTGAGGAACAACTCCTAACCTTAGCAGGTACGACAGCTCCTTAGTTTGCTGATTTTGCAAATTATTTAGCAGCTCACATAACCCCAAAAGGGCTAACCCATCAGCAAAAGAAGCGATTCTTTGCTAATGTGAAGAACTACTTTTGGGAAGATCCTTTTCTTTTTCGAATTTGTACAGATCAGGTTATACGAAGATGCGTTGATGACACAGAAGCATATCAAATTTTAAATCACTGGCACTTAGGGCCTACAGGAGGACATCACAGCGAAACTAGAACTGCTCATAAGGTACTCGAATCTGGCTTTTACTGGCCTACACTTTTCAGAGATGCCAACAGGTATGTGACCTCTTGTGATAAATGCCAATGAACAGGTAATATCTCTCAGCATAATGAAATGCCTCAAAATTATATACTTTCGTGTGAAATATTTGATGTATGGGGTATCGATTTCATGGGTCCATTCCCTAATTCATTTGGGAATAAATACATATTAGTAGCAGTAGATTACATGTCAAAATGGGTAAAAGCCCAAGCTTTACTACGAATGATGCTAGAATGGTAGTATGTTTTTTGAAAAAACTTTTCTCTCGATTTGGAACACATAGGATAATCATTAGTGATAGAGGCACACATTTTTGCAATACCCAATTTGAAAAGGTCTTGAAAAGGTATGGAGTACATCATAGAACAGCCACCCCTTATCATCCACAAACCAGTGGTCAAGTCGAAGTGACCAATAGGGAGCTTAAACGCATTTTAGAGAAAACCATAGAAACAAATAGGAAAGACTGGTCAAGAAAATTAGATGATGCATTATGGGCTTATAGAACTGCTTTTAAAACACCCATAGGAATATCTCCCTATAGACTTGTTTATGGAAAAAACTGCCATCTACCATTTGAACTTGAACATAAAGCATTCTGGGCTATAAAATTTTTTAACCTTGACTTTAAAAGTGCAGGAGAGAAGAGATTAATGTAGTTGAATGAACTAGATGAATGGCGCTACAATGCTTATGAGAACTCACGACTATATAAGGAAGCCATGAAGCGATGCCATGACAGAAGGCTGAAACAACCTAAGCAGTTCAAAACAGGTGATCTCGTCTTACTCTACAACTCAAGGCTGAAATTATTCCCTGGAAAACTTAAGTTAAGGTGGTTAGGTCCATTCACTGTTCTAAATGTCTTTCCATATGGCAACATTGAGGTAACTCACCCTAACCACGGTACTTTCAAGGTAAATGGCCATAGGCTTAAACATTATAAATGTGAGAATTTTACGAAAAACAGGGAGAAGCTTCGACTCCACCACGCCCCTTCATGACACATCCAGGTAGAGTCAAGCTTAGACTCTAAATAAGAGCTTCTCGAGAGGCAACCCGAGCACTAACTTAGTAACTTTCTTTTCTTTAAATTTTTTTTTATTTTTCATGCATAAACTAACTCTTTGAATGCAGAAATTTAGGACCACATGGCCAGGCACACGGGCATGCCTCAGGCCGTGTGAGCATTTAAAATAGGGACACGGTCGTGCAACACAACCGTGTACAACCAGAGCACAAATTTTCCAAAACACGGGCCATCTTCAAATACCCACGACCGTGCGACATGGCTGTGGCGACCTTACGAATTCCACACGGGCTAGCAACGATCACACACGGCCGTGCGACATGGCCGTGGCAACCCTGCAGTATCAACACGGGCTTGCACAAATCCCCACGCTCATGTCCTTAGCTCGTGGAAGACACTATCAAAATTCACACGCCCGTGGCACATAACACACGACCGTGTGAAACATGAACACGATCGCACACGGCCGTGTATACCATCACATGACCGTGTGAGTAACAAAGACCTGATCTCCCACGGCCGTGTGAACCAACCACACAGGCGTGCTCATCGAAACATGGCGCGCTAAAACCTCTGATTTTCAAAAAACATGGGCTGAATACGACTCACAGGGGCGTGTGACATGCCCGTGTGACCCAAAATGTATAAATAGGAGGCATTTTTCACTTTCCCTTTTCACTCAAACCCTAACATTTCTCACCCAAACTTCCCCCTAAGCCACCACAAACGCAGCCACAACCCTCCAAATGCCACCATACACGATTTCATCCTTCCCACGCTCGTGTAATAGCCCCTATGACCGTGCAACAACATAATTGGTTCTATTTTCTCATTTTTCTCATTTATTTTTGTTTTATTTCATTTTACTTTTGTCTAAATTGTTGATTTAAGCATGGAATTATGAAACATAGGATGAATACTTTAGAACAATATAGAATCAATTAGGATTACATGCCTCTTAATTGCACTTTTGCTTGCCATTTAGACTTCCATTTCTTTGCCATTTAAACTTCTATTTGCGTGCCATTTTGCCTTAATTTCCCTTTATATTTACCCATAGTTCTCAGTTTTTGTTATAAGCTTTTAATATGATTAGATTCTACTATTCAGGTTACTCCTCATTTGTTATTTTAGGAACAATATCAATTTACATTTTAAATTATTATCTATTTAGTTTAATCTCAATTTTTAGGACTAATGCTTCTGTTATTTTATTTTAGATACCATGTCCTCCTCGCGCGCTAGAAAGACTGTTGTCCCCATCTCCAAGAAATGTAAGGGGACGGGAAGTTCCTTGCAAGACCCACCTCTGAGACACGCCACCCGTTCCTCACATTCCCGCAGGACTCCCAGGAGGAACACTATCAGTTACTCTGGGCCTGTACTATTTCTATGGGCCGATGCATCGATTGGGAGGCCCTAGAGCAAATACAATAGGTGGACAATGTCTGAGCCTTGTTGACCACCGACCCATGGGACCAGTTCTTCTGGATTGTGGAACCCACCTACTTAGAAGTCACCCTCGAATTCTACTCCACATTCCACCTCCAGACCGTCATGAACAGATTCAACGATCTCGGTACGGTCCAATTCTGATTAGGAGGTCTTGTGCGACAGCTGAGTGTCCCAGAGTTCGGTACGGCTCTCGGTCTCTATACCGCGCAATTCATGGCAGAGGCCGACTTCCCCACCCTTTCCAGGCGCATTTATATCCAGCCAGTCGACTACTGGCGCGAGATCGCTCCGAGGCGCCAAATCTACAACCCCAGTGTGAGCAAAGCATCCACCCTCCCTCCTTCTCTCAGGTACATTCACGCCCTCCTTGCTCACACCTTGACAGGTAGACGAGAGAGTACAGGCGTCGTCAACACTCACGACGTCTATTTCCTCTGGTGCATGGCCAATGGTGTAACGCCCTAATTTTTGGGTTTCTCTTAGATTGTTCTTTATCTGATAAAATGTTTAAACTCTGGTATGTGGGTGTGTAATGCATGTTTGGGGAGTGTTAATGGGCCTATGGAAGGCCCAGGTGTTGGGTAAAAACTCGGCAAAATTTTGTATTTTTAACTTAGGAGATAGGGGGCCATTGGAAGTAAGGGTTTTAAGGAATTGTGCGTAAAATATAGCACAAAACAAGTCTTGGTAAAGTGGAAAAGGAGGAGCCACTAAGCTCCTTAAAAAGTGGCGCCTAAGTGAGCTTGGAGGTCCAAGGTTCAAGTCCCAGAGTGAGCATGTGTGGTGTTTAATTTTTGTGCTTGATCTGGTAAGAGTTTGAAGCGGAGTTGAACTCTGTTGAGGAGTGTTTGAATCGGTCATGAGAGGATTTTGTGGAGTGATAAGGGGAGCTTGTTAAGGAGAATTTTTTTGTGGAGTAATAAGGGGAGCTTGTTAAGGAGAATTTTTGGGAGCTTTTGAATTTTGAAGAGAGGTGGCCGGCCAAGGGACTTTTAGGGGTGCATTTTCGGCATCTTTGCATAGGAGAGTATTCGGCAATTAGGTGCTAATAGTGCTGATTTCTCTTAGGTTCTTTTTGTGGTCCTTTTGCCGATTTTTACTTAACGTTTAGGCCTTCTAAATTCTTCTTTTTCCTCCTTTTCTGTTCTTGTAGCCAAACCCTGTTGTACCCCATTGCCGAACCCCTTTTGATCAAATACCTCTCCTCCTATTCTTCTCTTTAAACGTTTTCTGCTCTCCATTTGTTTTTTCAAGCCGAACCACCATTGCTAGACTCTCACATTGACCGAATTGGTTCTACCCACACTTCTCTTCTTCTTCTACTTCTTCTTTCCTTCATCAAAGCCCTCTCCAACTTGTTAGCCGAACCCTCTTGTGCTTAAGACCCTATTCCCCTCTTCTAAAATTGAAACCCTTCAACACTCTTCCTTTCTCGTTGTTACAAGTGGAACGGCTGTGGTTTGGGGACTTAGATTGGTAAGTATTTCGCGATCCTATCTCGTTAGTTTTCAGGTTTAAGGCAAGAAGCCGAAACCTTTTTAGAGGGAGGCTAACGTTAGTGACTAAAGGTCTATTGGCCTCTTTCTCTTGGTTTTGTGTACTCTAGTGTGGATGAAGGGACGTGCAGCAAGGGGCTAGTGTAGACTAACACAAGTGGACAGTGGGATCTAGTCCATTTTCGGTAGAAGGTAGGGACTTTAAGGTCTTAGGCCATGTAGGCTGATTTTGGTAAGGGTTTATGGCTCTTTGGTTATCGAATATTAGACTAAAAAGTTGGTGTTCGACTGTAGGCTCTTCATACGTGGGTTTCGTCAACATTTCGACAGTTAACAGGTGTGTAACATACTCCCGCTATAGACTAGGACGGCAACGGCCGTGATGACCAAAAGTGACCGACAAATGACTGAAAGTGACCGAAAACTTGGTCATGTGAAATCTCTGTGTAATCGTTTACGCTGTTAGGGTCAACTTTAGATTCGATGGTGACAAAACTATTGAAGGTGCGATTCTGAGCATTCCGGTAAGTTGGGCTTGAATGGGCCAAAGGTGGCCCAATGGGCTTCCGAGCCCATATCGGTAAAATTGTCATTAAAAGCATTCTGGAGGTATGTTGAGAATAAACCGGTTAAATTAACAATCTGAACATTAAAATTTGGTTTTAACGGGCTTAAGACGATAGTGGATTTAGTAAGGCCCATTAGGGGATTTTGGGCTAAAAAGGGTAAAATTGGGAACTAAGGTTAAAAGGACTTCTGTAAACACTAATGGATTAGTAATTACTTGGACTTGCATAAAAACCCTGAAAATCAGTAAAAAGACTAAAATACCCCTAAGTATGGAAAATTACCTTTTTACCCCTAGGTGCAAAATGACCTTTATACCCCTAGGGTAAATTCTGTATGAAACGTATGATTTCCTGTTTCTGTATGTCATATCTCATAATACATGTGTATATCTGATGCATACGATTTTGTATGTTATATGCCATATCATGATATCTGTTGCATGGGGTTTGGGTTTATGATGGAGGAAGTGTTCTGGCAGCCTCGCTGCAATCTGGTGGCCTTGCCACATATATATATCTGTTCTGGCAGCCTCACTGCAATCTGGTGGCCTCGCCACGTATATATCTGTTCTGGTGGCCTCGCCACATATATATATCTGTTCTGGTGGCCTCGCCACAATATCTGTATCTGGTGACCTCGTCACAATATCTGGCAGCCTCGCTGCAAATTTCTGTGGTGTGTAGCGGTTGGGTGGGTCGAGTAGTCTCCCCACATGGTGTAAGGCTGGTACGGGGGTGTTATGGATGGATCTGGGTTGGATTTTCTGTTTGCATATTATATCTGTTCTGTATATGTTATGGGCCTATGGGCTTAACCTGATTTCTGTAATGGGCCAAGGCCCAATTAATCTGATTCTGAGGCTTGATCTGTTTTGGTCTATGGTTGAGATTATGTTACACACTGAGTTGTCAAACTCACCCCCTTTAATTTCATCTCTGCAGGTAACCCTCAACCATAGTGGGCTTGGAGCTGGGAGAGATTCGGAGTGGCCACAGCATCTGCAAATTCGGTTTTCTATTCATTTTAAGTATTTAATTATTCTATTTTGGGTTTTAACTGTAATAAGGCTGCTATTTAAATTTCTTTATTGGTTTTATTTTCTTTTATAGTTTAATTCATATTTTATCGGAACTACTAGTTATAGGCTGCGCGGGTTTTTCAAACTCCTAAAAAGGTTTTTTTTTAAACTCAACAAATATCAAATATGGATAACCTAAAGGCTTATCAAAATGATTTTTCACAATCTTGTTGTTTTACTAAAAATATCACCTAAGTCACAACAAGCGAAAGGTCGTAAACTTAGTTATAGGTTCATGTGACACACCAGATCTAGTCATAACGTCCAGGCCGGGTTTGGGGTGTTACAAATGGACACACCATCGAACTCACATACTTTATAGCATTGACCATGCAACACCAGACTGAGAGGCACCGGAGAGGCGTTATTTCCATGCGCCCGTACATCACGAGACTAGGCCGCTACTTTGGCCTATTCAACACTACGGCCCAAACATCCTCCTATACTTTCCTCGGCCAGGTGTCCTCGCAGGGCATCCAGAGCATGTTACACATGAGGATGATAGAGCGACGACCAGGTGACGGACACTTCCACTTCTGCCTTGTTCAAGAAGGCGAGGAGCCAGAGGACATTCCTGACGATGTCCCACAGCCAGCAGAGGATGAGCCCACCGAGCCACCACGCCCCAGACAACCCACCCAGACAGCAGCCCCACATGCTGACATACAAGAGCACCTGGACCAATTTGAGCAGCGCCTCGATTACATCGATGCCACTTTAGCGCACATATGTCAGCACCTCGGCATTTCCCCACCGCCACGAGATCCATCAGAGGACTAGATCCTCTTTTAATCTATTTTTTATCTTTATTTTATTTTACTTTTATTTTATCTTTTATCTTTTATTATTACTTTATTCTAACTCTTAAACACTGATCCTTATTTTCACCTTTTCTTCTAACTTTATTTTCCTTTTTAGGTTTATTTTTAATTTTTTTCAGTTTTTTTCTTTATCTTCGGCCATCTCCTAATGAAGTAACCCCTCTTCATTTTAACATCCCACGACTAAAAAATCCCTTCGCAGTTTCAAAGGAGCTCTACAAGCTCAAACTTCTATGAAAAAGGGAGCATCCTGCCACAATTGCCAACTCTTCCTCACAAAATTCATCCAAAATTTAGGGAGTTTCGATTCTCTCCCTATCTTAGGGTATTATACTTTTATTGCTATTTTTATATCTTTGTACATTGAGGGCAATGTACATCTTAAGTGTGGGGGGGAAACATACTTTAATTCAGTATATCTTTCATGAAAATCCCTGAATTTGTACTTCATGCATTGTTCTCTACATTTTCTTCAGTTTCCTATTAGGAATTAATTCTGATTAATTTATGATTTTTATTAAAATGTTGAGAATTAAGAGATAGGCAATTGTACTTTGATTATTCAAACTTTAAAAACATTAGGGAATCAAGCATGATAAGTTGAAATTTTTGAGAACCCCATTTTTTTTTTGCATAAGTTATCTTCCCTAATTTTAAAGTCTTATCTTGAGATTTGAAATTCAAAGGATTGACATCAAAAGCCACAATTCTGGTGAGACTTTGAGCCTTTTGAGCATACATTCTTTCGTGCTCACTTTTATTATTGCTTTGAGTGAGTCAATACTGAATTGTTATTCTAGAACTTGCTTGATTATACATGTCGAGACCACATCATTGATTTGATATATCGAAATGATAAAGGTACTTAGGATTTAACCCACTCACTCCACAAAAAGCCTACCTCCATAAATTAACCCCTAGTAAACCCCGTTGAGCCTAACAACCTATTCTTTAACTTACCCTATAATTATTAACCATTAACCCATTGTTGTTAAATTTCCATTCAATTATTTTTTATGCGTATTTTTTTCGAGATTTGAGTTGAAATTATTATCTAGCTTTATTCTCTTTTCCAGCATGTAAAGTTGTAATTATTTAAGTTATTATGAATTGTTCTAAAAAAAAACCCATATGTTTATACTGTGAAATTCAGTTGTAATTTGTAATAGTTCAAATAGTTTTTACATACTTCTATTTCAAGGCTACCAAGGAATAAACGATGTTATTAAGCTTTAGAAATATGTTCCAGTGATAGAGATTTTTCTAGCTAGATAATTTTTTCAGTTCAATCTTGATTCTAACCCTCTTTTGCAGCCTGTGACAACACCCCTAACCAATCCCCACTACAACCACTAAAAGACCTTTTGATCGATGTATCATATCAAATTATAGTGGTGGAGATTTGATTTTCTTGCAAGCTTATGGTAATAACTTCTCAGGTTGACTAATGAGTGCTTCATTTTTGAACCCTAAACACTTTGAGTGAATAGAGTGAACCTTTAGTGAGGATGTCAACTCCTATTAATTAAGATGGAGAGATAACTACTCAAAAGGAAGGAAGAAACCTATGTTTTCAATGATAAAATTTTCAACTTAGAGTAATTGAATCTTTAATGTTCTTCGGATTGAATGTTTCATTGTATGATTACCTGTGGATTAGTTTGAAACATTATTGATAAAGACTATATGTTAAGAAGAATAATTCTTTTTAGGGATTGAGATTTTGCTTAAGGATAAGCAAAGGCTTAAGTGTGGGGGTATTTGATAAACGTTAAATTATACATATTTTTACCCCATGTTTAGCCTATATTTTGGATGAATTATGATCAATTTTGTGTGAATCGGTGCTCTTAATCTTCATTTTTCATATCTTATACTCAGGAGAGCATAGGGAAAGAAAAGAATGGAAAATAGGCTAAAAATGATAAAAAAGGGCCAAAATGTGCAAACAACACGGCCCAAGACATGCCACACGGCTGTGCCACACGGGCATGCCACATGAAGATCACACGGTCAAAGCCACGATAAGCATGGCCAGGCCACACGGCCGTGCCTCCACCGAGAAAATCACACGGCCTCTGTCGAAGTCACACGGGCGTGGCACACGGGCATGTTCTAGTCGTGAGGAAGGGGAATTTCACTCAAATTTAGATGCTTAGAGGCTAAGAAAGGCCCCCCAAAAGCTCTATATAAAGACCCCATGAGGCAACAACTTGAGGAGGCTTTTAGATACGAATAGATGTAAGGGATTACTCCAAAGAAGAAAGCCGATTGATTCATCTTAGAAGTTGGAATTCTGCAGCAGCATAGAGGATCTCCCTAAATTCCTTCAGGGGTTTTTGGTTTCTTTTATGTTTTATTATTTTATATCTTCTGTGATGTTTCTTTTCTTTATCATGAACTAAACCTCTCAAATACTTGAGGGGGATGAAACCTAAGACAGATCTTGTTATTTATTCTTGATTTATTTGATAAATACTTGAATTGTTCTTAATTATGCGTTCTTCATTCTTGTTTTAATAATCCTAGGCATTATTGCAAGAATTAGATGTGCTTAGAGCAGAGGAGCAAAAGTCCCTATGATAAGAGTAGATCTACCGTAATTAAACGGAGTTGCATGCAAACCTAGATATATGGCGACATAAATTTGTCGGATTAGGGTCAAACCTAATATGGGGAGCCATAGATCGAATTAATGCAACCTAGGGAGTTAATTAATAAGGGAACTTTAATTAACAACTTAGGCCTAGTTGCTCTACGCCTCGACGGAGGGTTTAGCATAAGTTAGGGATATCTACGGATCAAGTCAAGTAAAGAAATCATATAGTTCAAGAAAATAATAATAAGTGAAGTCTAGGTGGATTCTCCCTTGAGTATTACCCATATCGATCAGCTTTTCCCTAAAAGTTTTCCCAATTTACTCTTTAAAATTTCTTAGTTAGCTTTAGAATTAGTTTAAACAACCCTCTTTTATTTTTAGGCTAGATAATAGAAAGGAAGTAAGTACTAGTACTTTTGGTTCCCTTGGGTACGATAACTCGGTCTTGCCACTAAGCTATACTACTGTTTGACAGGTGTGCTTGCCTCAACGTCATGATATTAGTTAGTTTTGGTGTGATCAAGTTCTTTATAAATTTTATTACTTCATATCACGCAATATCACACTCCCTCTTTTTAATTTTTTTCAGGTGACCCTCAGTAGGCGGCTCGACGATGGAGGGGATTCGGAGGTGGCTACACTGCAACTTGTTTTAATGATCAGTAGTTTTATTTATTTACCTTATTTTAAATTATTTTTATTAAGTTGTAATAAGGCTTTTATAACTTCTAGATTATTTTTAAATTTGGGATTTTATTGTGATTTTATAATTGCTTGTGGTAAAAACGAGTTTTTCCAAAACAACCTCTGTTTTAAATTAAGCTTCTGAAACGATTAAGATTTTATAATTAATAACATATTTAATAGGGAATAATCTTTTTAATAAACCACAATGGGAATTGATAAAATGCAAACTAAGATTTTACACAAGTTTTTATACAAGAAGGGTTTTCAATGAAAACTTGGTTTTCGAAAAACACTTCAATGTGACACAACGAATTCAGGCCTAACTTCTAGGCTGAGTTTGGGGTGTTATATTTTGTGGCATCAGAGCCCGTTTGCAAAGCTTAGACTATGAATTAGGCCTTGGATTTTGGGTTTAAAAAAAATAGTTTACAACTGAATCAAAAGTTTTGAAGGATTTTTGAAGTGTCGCACACTGGGTCTCTAACGTCGAGCCAAGTAAGTTCTTCTATTACTAAGCTTGTCTTAAGTTGATGTGCTATAGATAGTTACTGGGCTACTTTAAATAATAGACTCTTAGGTAGGGAAGAACTAAAGCCCATAGGAAACTTAAGCTTATAGTGGACTTACGACTACGAAAACAACTCTTAAACTACTACTTTCATAAGAGATTTGCTTAAAACATTGGAACTATGAATTAATTCCATAAAATTCCTAATTCAGATAATACGCAAATCAACGATGAGCACTAGAAGAGGTGCAAAAGGCTGTGGCAGAGGCCAATGAAGTGTTAGGGTTGGGTCTTTGGCATCAGGCTACATGCCCAATGTGGGAGCAAATGTAACGCCCTGATTTTTAGGATTTTTCGGGTTTTTGTGGTTTTTTGTGAAATTCTAAAATTTTTGAGTTTTGGATACTGAAATGGTGTTTAAATGTGTTAGTGGGCCTTTAGAAGGCCCAAGCCTAAGTTAAAGCCCAGTAAAATATAAAGTTTGGATTTTAAGTGAAAAGGGGACCTGGTTAAGTGGGCTTTTAAGAAAAACTTTGTAAGTTATGACTCAAAGTTGCCCTTGGTAAAGTGGCAAGGTGGCGCCACTAAGTTCCTAAAAAAGTGGCGTGTAGGCTAAGTTTAAGGGCTAAGGTTCAAGGTGCAAGGTAAGCGTATTGTTACTTTTAATTTTTAGGCATGTGCTGGGCATGTGATTAACTTAAGTAGAACCAGCTAGGGCCTTAGGGAGGTTGGGATGATTGCTTTAGTAGGCATTAGGGTTAGTTTCTTTTCTTTTTCTTTTATTTTGCCAATTAGGGTTAGCCACCTAAAATTTTATTCTCTTATCAAGTTTCACAAAGTGACTGAAAACACAAGACTAATCCCTTATGCTGATTTTTTCTTCTTCTTCCCCTCTCTTTCATTCTTTTCTTTTCCTTTTGATTTCTTCTCTAGCTGAAGCATCCCTACCACTCACCTCATTCTCTCTTTCGATCCTATTCTCTTCAAAGCCACCATAGCTGATTGCCATAAATGCCGAAATCCTGAAAACTTACTCTTGTGATGATTTCTCCAAGCCAAAATCCCTCTATTCTTTTCATCCCTTTTGACTTATTTTCACCCTCTCTAAACCCTTAGTGCTTGTTGGCAACACCACTCCCAAAACCACTACCCCAAATCATCATCTTCTTCACCAGTCAGAAAAGCCGGAAATGCCACATCCTTAGAAGCCTATAGCCGAAACTTTAGATCTCTTGGATTTGAGTTCTACTATCATTTAAGGGCTAGATCTGTATCAGATCTTAGTAAAAACAGAAGGGGAATCAGTGGTAAGTGCTCATCACCTCAGATCTATTCTTTTTGATGTGTTTTGGAAAAGCCGAAGTCCCTAGAGATTAGGGAGGCTGTCGATTGGGGCTTAGGACCCTAAGGAATTGTAGTAATCAGTTTCTTTTGGTGTTAGTGTGATTCAGAGGCTGCTGATGAGGGCTTGGATCTTTGGTACGACTAGATCTAGATCTAGTCATCGGTTTTCGACAAAGGTAAGATTTTGAGGGCCTTAGGGGCATTGGCCGAATATGGTAAGTGAACATTGAGATTGGTTATATAGATTTGTAAACTAAAAGTTGTGGTAATCGATTGTAGGATATCGTAGGGGATCTCATTAGCAGTTGTCGCGAAACAGGTGTGTATCGAACACCCTTCTCTAATCTAAGTTGGCAAAAGCTGAAAAGCCAAAATGCTGAAATTCAGACATTTCGTGGGCTTGTGAGTGTGCGAATGCTCATAAGATGGTTAGAAATCATTGGATTTGAAATCGCAAGTAGTGAGATAGTTGTATGTGTAATTTCGTGTTCTTCGGTAATTGGGCCTTAATGGGCTAAAAGTGGGCCCAATAGGCTTACGGGCCATATGGGTAAAAATGAGTAATTAATGTATACTGATAGACTGTAGGTTCAAAACTGGTTAAACTAATAAATTGATCATAAAATTTGGACTAAATGGGCTTAAGTTGCTAATAGACACTGTAGGGCCCATTAGGGGTTTTAGGGCCTAATAGCGTAAAACTGTTAAAACGAGTTAAATAACCACTGAGACGAAAGTTAGATTATTGGAGACTAAAATATGCATAAAAAATCTAAAAAATGATAAAATTACTGAAATATCCTTAGGGACTAGAAATTACGATTTTACCCCTAGGTGCAGAATTACCGTTATACCCCTAGGGCTTGATCTGACTGAACTGCATGTGTTACTATTCTCTGTTTATTACATGATTATCTGTTGCATGGGACTGGGATATTGTTGGATGAAGTACTGAAAGTGGCTTGACCACGTACTGGAGGCTTTGCCTCAACTTACTATTATCTGAGCAGCTACGCTGCAACTGTGGAGTGTAGGGCTGGGTGGGTCGAGTTATTCCCCACATGGTGTGTAGGGCTGGTATGGGTGGAGTGTAGCGGTTGAATCTAGGCTGGGTTGGGCTTGCATTCATATTTAATATCTGTTCTGTACTGAAATAGGCCTATGGGCCGTACTGTTATCTAGAAAGGGCTAAGGCCCAGATTATTGTAACTGAATAGGGCTTCGGCCCCGTAATTGAGACTGGTTAGGGCTTAGGCCCAATGGGCTTGAGCTAAATTGGGCTCTGGATAGGCTTTCCATACACACTGAGTTTTCCAAACTCACCCCCTTTTTCTTCCATCCATGCAGGTGAGCCTTAGTTGGTGGGCTTAGAGCTGGGAGGGATTCAGAGTGGCCACGAAGATTAAATTTCTGGTTTTCAATTAAGTATTATTTTATTTCTTTATTTATTTAGATTATTTTTATTATGGTTTTTGGGTTGTAATAAGGCCGCTCTATTTATTTTATTTTGGGTTTTTAATTCTTCACTTATTTAATTTGTTTTAACTTAAGAATAATATTATTTAATTTGTTTTTTGAAATCGGATAGCTCTAAGGGCATTTTAACAAAGTTACTTGTTTTTAAAATAAGACGATAAATGAACATTTTCAAAACCAAACACACATTCCAAAAGACACGTTTTTAAATAAGCTTTTAATGATCGGTAGTAAATAGGACATCCATTAATTAAGTCAGGAATTACTCTTAAAACATTAATAACGTTTTTTGCAAAGCTCACCCCAAAACTTAGTAACTAGGTTTGTTGTAGGTGATGTGGCACACCGGATTTGATTGTAACATCTGGGCCGGGTTTGGGGTGTTACAGCAGAGGAGGCTCCAGCCTCATCAATAGCTGAGATGGGACCATATGACTGGGCCGCTGTAGATGATGCATTGTCGCAGGCGATGCTGAGGATTTTGGAAAGGATCGCTGGGCCCAATAATGGTATAGGGAGTCTTGGGTCGATTTCGGAGCAACTTCGATCAAATGGAGCCAAAGTCTTTAAGGGCATTACTGGTGTGGCTCCTAATGTGGTCGAATACTGGTTGGAGGCCACTAAAAGGATAATGGACAATTTGGACTGCACATCTGAGTAGAAGCTGAAAGGGGCAGTATCGCTGCTAAGAGAGGAAGCCTACTAGTGGTGGTTGACAGTGAAATAAGGCATTCAACCTGAACAGATCACTTGGCAATTCTTTAAAGTGGCATTCAAGGGGAAATACATGGGCACAAGCTATGTGGATGCTTGGAGGAAGAAGTTCTTAAGCTTAACTCAGGGGGACAAATCAGTGGTAGAATATGAGGCTAAATTCCTACGCCTCAGTCTTTATGCAAGAGGAATGGTGGCCACTGACTATGAGCTTTGCGTGTGGTTCGAAGATGGCCTGAGGGATAGTCTCAGGGTACTAGTAGCTCCACAGAGGGAGCGAGATTTTGCGGCTCTAGTGGAGAACGCGAAGATAGCAGAAGAGGTAAAGCGCACTGAGTGCTTAAATTGAGAAATCAAGAAGGGTAGAAATAAGAAGGATGTAGAGCCTTTTGGTGTTTGACAAAGGCCTCAAGGAGGGCCAGAGTGGATAGGCCAGTCAGAGCGGGGCCCGCTACTACTAATACTGGGATACCACCTTGTGCCATTTGTAGGAAAGGGCATCTGGGTGAGTGTTGGAAGAGGACAGGAGGTTGTCTGGCCTGTGGATCTATGGAGCATAAGGTTAGAGATTGTCTTAAGAGGCCAGATCTGGGTCAAGCTATGGGCAGAGGTAATGAACAACCTCAGAGGGGTGGTCAGTAACCGCCAAGGTGCTGAGGTTAGGCCAGAAACAGTAATGGTTTGGGATGCTATTGTGGAGCATTGGGTAGAGATGCAGGACATGCAGAGGCGAGGCAACCAGTATTGGTCTATGCGGCACGCTACTGAGAGGATGGGGACGCTCCATATACAAATGCTGGTACGTGTTTTTTTATTGTGGTCTATGGTCTCAATTCGCAATTAGAGTCAGAGTGTGCAGCAGAATCAAAATGGTGTAACCTGTATGTTGATCATAAAAGCCTGAAGTATTTGATGACTCAGAAAGTTTTGAATTTAACATAGCACCAATGGTTGGAGTTGCTGAAGGACTATAAGGTTGTGATTGACTACCACCTGGGAAAGGCTAATATTGTTGCTGATGCTTTAAGTCAAAAATCACTATTTACCTTACGTGCAATGAATGCACATATAGCTATGTCTGATGATGGTTCAGTGATAGCTGAATTGAAGGCAAGACTGTTGTTTTTCCAACAAATCTGTGATGCCCAGAAGGCTGATAATGAGTTGATAGCAAAACGAGCTCAATATGATTCAAATGGTGATTCAAAATTTTGAGTTGATGCTGGTGACTGTTTGAGATTCAAGAACTGAATATGTGTCCCGAGGAATTTAGAGTTGATTTAGATGATTCTGAATGAAGTTACAACAGTCGATTATCTATTCATCTAGGCAGTACGAAAATGTGTAATGATTTGAAATAACATTACTAGTGGCATGGTATGAAGCGAGACATTTCTGACTTTGTTTCGAAATGCTTAATCTGTCAACTAGTAAAAGCTGAACATCAGGTGCCTTCTGGATTACTTCAGCCGATTATGATATCTGAATGGAAATGGGACAGGAATACGATGGATTTTGTATCTGGGTTACCATTGGCACGGAGCAAGAAAGATGCAACTGGGTTGTTGTTGATAGATTGACTAAGTCAGCTCATTTAGTTCTGATTTATGCAGATTACTTGCTTGATAAGCTAGCGGAATTGTATTTTTCTCAGATTGTGAGATTGCATGGTGTGCTCATAACTATTGTTTTGGATAGAGATCTGAGATTTACATCATGATTTTGGAAGAAACTGCAAGATGTATTAGGTGCAAAATTACATTTTAGCACTGCCTTCCACCCGCAGATAGATGGTCAGTCTGAACAAACCATTCAAATACTTGAGGATATGTTGAGATGTTGTATTCTCGAGTTCGAAGGTACATGGGAATGGTATTTACCTCTGATTGAATTCGCATATAATAATAGTTTTTAGTCGAGCATCAAAATGGCACTTTATGAGGCTTTGTACAGTCGTAAATGTCATACACCATTGTATTGGATTGAGCTCAGTAAAAACAAGATACATGGGGTTGACTTAATCAGAGAAACTAAACAGAAAGTGAGAGTGATTCGTAAGAATCGAAAAGCAGTATCAGACCGTCAGAAATCATATGCGGATTTGAAACGTAAAGATATAGAGTTTCAAATCGAAGATAAAGTCTTTTTGAAAGTTTCACCGTGGAAGAAAATACTCAGATTTGGTCGCAAAGGCAAGTTGAGTCTAAGGTTCATTGGGCCGTATAAAGTAATAGAGCGTATCTGGCCGATTGCTTATAGACTGTTGTTACCACCTGAGCTAGAAAAGATCCACAATGTATTCCATGTTTCAATACTTTGTAGATATCGATCTAATCCTTCGCATGTGATTAGTCCATCTGAAATTGAGATTCAGCCCGATATGTCGTACGAGGAAGAACCAATTTGTATTTTGGGTTGTGAGATTAAAGAACTACGAAATAAGAAAATTTCATTAGTTAAGGTATTGTGGCATAAACACGGAGTTGAAGAAGCAACATGGGAGCTAGAGGATGCAATGAGAGAGTGTTATCCCAACTTATTTACCTGTAAGATTTTTGGGGACGAAAATCCCTAAGGGGGAGAGTTGTAACAGCCCAATTTAGATCCTAATCGAAATGGTGGTTTCGGGACCACGGATCCGAGTCAAAAAAATATTTTAAAATTTATTTTCTGTGCTTATTATGTGTGAATTTATATTTGTGAAATTTTTGTGATTTAATTTTTTCGTTTAGGTGTCTGATTTAATAAGTGGACTTAATCGCATAAATTAAAATTTTGGTAGTTCTAGTTGTAAGGACTAAGTTGGTAGTGGCTTTTTAAGTGGAAGACTTTATGTTGCAATTAGCCCATTGATTAATTAAGGAGACGGCAATAGGCTTATATTATGTGATTTTGTTATATGTTCATTAAGGGAAATTTAGGAAATTAATTTATAAACTATATAATATATGATATATCATAAAAATAAACCAAAGTGCTTATATTATTTCCATAGCAGAATTGTTTAAACAAGAAAGAAAATAAACAGAAACTAGGGTTCGACATTTTTCAAGCTTAATCCAAGGTAAATTCTAGCTCAGTTTTTGATAATTTTTACGTTTTTCAGATCGTTGCTTCGAGTACTACAAAATCCATGCTTAAATTTTGAATTTTGATGAATATTTTGAGTTATGCCATTGATGAGAGCTTGTGATTTTTGTTGTTTGATGATGAAATATGAAAGATATGTTTTAGATTAACATATATTGTATAGTAGTTTTTGATGATTTTTAGTGATTAGGATTAAATTGCAAAAATAATAATTTGATGGACTAAAACGTGAAATAAATGAAATGTATGGACTTGTATAAGTACTAGGAATATTCGGCCAAACATGGGTATAAGGAATTTTGCATATTTTGTGTTTTGTACAATAGGCACTAAATCGTACAAATTGTAAATGTCAGTGGTAGAATGGTAATTTTCCCATTTGTGTTTTTGGACTAAATTGAATGAAAATATGTTTTAATGAGCTTAATTTGAATGTTTAAATCAAGAACCAAAGAAATCAGATTTGGACTGGGGGAAAGCTAAATTTCTCAACTAGTGGTCCCGTTCCATTTTTCATCGTCCGAGGTAAGTTCATAAGCAAATAGGTGTACTTATATTTAATTAAATGTTAAATTTACATGCTAAAATGAAAAATATGAATTATTATACATTATGGTCGAATGTGAGTAGGCTTAAATTCAAAGTTTTCGAATTCGTTTCGACCGTGTTACGACGCCCGAAAGCACTATTTGAACCTCAGGAATAGCTAGGATACATATGTCATGACTTAAGATTCCGATTTATGTGTGCGAGTAAGAACCTGTCTAGGATAGTGGCATCGATTTGTAGCTACATGTAAGACCACGTCTGGGACGTTGGCACTGTATGATATATGTGATTATACGAGTGTCCTACCCAATTCTGAATGGTTCATCGGGTAAAGGTAAATCATGTTCAAATGTGAAAAAAAATGATGAGTTAAATGCCCAGGTATGATTTAGGTTGTCAGGTATCAATAATAAGGTAAGTTGTTATCTTGATGAGTGTTACAATTCATGTAATGCTAGTGATGTATATATGGGAGAGTAGTGTGTGTATTCGGCTTGGTGATCCCATGAATTGAATATCATTGAAATGATTCTTAATTATATGTATACATGTGACCATGTACATTCGACAATATAGATTTATATTTGCATAAATGAGGTTATATCATGAGTTTGAGTTCAAATTTACAAATATATGTATATTCATTATATTTATACATTGACATTTGACTTGAAGTTTGAGTGGTAAATAAATATTTGAATGTAGTTAGCATTCAACCAATATGGTGCTTGGGTAATAATGCGCATTACATATGGAATATGGTAGTTGCAACCAAACGTAATAACCATATTATATTATGATTTAGTTTAATTAAATTGGTAATATTATTAAATTATTAATTTGCTTATAACTTACTAAGTTGTAAAAGCTTACTCTGTGTACTGTATCTCTCTGTTTTATAGATTTTGAAGTCAAGTTACAAGCTCAGGGATCGTCGTCAAAGTCTATCACACTATCTACTGCTTTTGGTTACCTTTATAAGTAAACTATAGAACCTATGGCATGTTAAGCTAGTTTTGGGAATGGTTTATGTTAAAAGATGTATGTGTAAAGGCCATGAGAAAATGGCTTAATTTCCATGCGAAATTCGGTTATGTTTTCATTATGGCTTATACTTTCTTTTGGTTATAATACTATGCACTATGCATGAATGTTTATGTGAATGATGATATATGATTGGGTATTAATTTGTTAATATGTTGTAAGTGTTGAAATGGTCGACGTGCTGATTATTATGTGTACATATTTACATAGCATGTTTAATTAGTTTAACTATGATTTTGAATAAGTAAACCATATATGAATTGGTCGTTGGGTTTGATATAGGTAATAATATGTGATTCAGTGTTAGATGATATATGGCTATATTCGGATGTGATTAAGGTAGTGACATTTTATGAATTGGGTGACATGAATTATATTGTAAGTCATTTGTGGTTTGGCAATTACGAATATATGCGCATATTAAGTTGGTTTAATATACTATTTGAATTATATGCTTATAGGACAAAATGATTGAAATGAGAGGATTGGGACTTTGATTGTGGTCTATGTTTGTTATTAGGTATGAAATATATGTATATATAATTAATTACATGGATTCGGTTATCATGACAAAATTGTTCATTTAAGATATAATAGTTAGTTATAGAAATGAACCATTTCATGGCATGAACATGCATAAATGTTTGGTATTATTATGTGACTTATGTGACTATTTTTTTTGAACTTGATATTCGGTACTAATTAGATAATTACTCTATATATAGGTATATAAGATATTTGTTTGTATAAAGTATTGAAATGTGATTTTAAGTATAAATTCAGTTGATATTAAATATTCAAATGATGCTTGAGCTTGATTTGAGCAATAATGTCATTAGTTACTACGAAAAATCAAAGTATACTCATGTATTGTAACAGTTGAATAATGATTTGAGATTTTGTCTTATCTTTGTTTAAAATCAGTATATGCTTTAATGTTTTAAATGATATATTTGAAATCGTTGCATAAGTATGATATGAAATGTTTTAAATTTAAGAGTCGTATTATATTATGAAATAAATTTAGACCGATCTTCAAAACCTATTCATGTGGATGCATATATATAAAATCGTTTGGAGGTGTATTTTTATTTTGTAATGCCTTACGACCCTAATTTAGTGAAGGATACGGGTTAGGAGTGTTACATTTTATTGGTATCAGAGCCAGGTTTAGTCTGTTTTAGGACTAACGTAGTGCGTGTGAGTCTAGCTATACATTCCATATACTGTGATAGTGTGATGACTTTTGACATTTGAAAATGAGTTTTCATATAGTAAATGGATCCCGACAGAGCTGTGGCTGACGATGTCGAGGGTGTAGTGCCTGGTCCTGCATAAGGGATAGCGCTGACTGATTCTCGACTGACTTCGAGTAACCAAGAGAGTGAGGCTAGACAAGCCTTTTATGAAATGATGAATGATTGGTTTACTCAATATATCCGGACTAACCTGGCTTTACAACAACCTCCACCTTCGATTAATCTATTTTCGATGCCTGCTATACCTCAAGTAAGAGATCCGTTGAGATTAGATAGGGCACCTGTTGATAAAATAAAAAAACACGGGGTTAAAGAGTTTAAAGCTACTGATGATGATGATGCTGAACGGGCTGAGCTTTGGCTTGATAATACTATTCGTGTGTTTGACAATTTATCCTGTATTCCGGATGAGTGTCTGAAATGCGCTTTATCTTTACTTTGAGACACAACCTATCATTGGTCGAATACCCTAGCATCAGTGGTTCCAAAAGGGCAGGTGACCTGGGAGTTCTTTTAGGCCGAGTTTCGTAAGAAATATATCAGCCAGAGATTTGTTGATCAGAAGTGTAAAGAATTTCTGGAGTTGAAACAGTGGCGGATGACAGTGACAAAATATGAGTGGAAATTCGTGAGACTCAGTCGGTATGCTCTGGAGTGTGTTTCTACCGATGCCATAATATGTAGAAGATTTGAAGAGGGGCTGAATGAGAACATTAAAGTATTAGTTGGCATACTTGATCGGTGGAGGCCTCTATAGTCTATCGCCTATGATCGATGGGCTCGGTTTACCCCGCGAGTGTTCACATACTCACGGGAACGTAAATGCTGGCATTTCGCCATTTTAGCTTTTGCAAAAACGTTGAGATCTAGGGTGTGAATACACACTTGACTTTGAGTGTTTGCGAAACACTAAGGGGACCTGTAACAGCCCGATTTAGACCCTAATCGAACGGTGGTTTTGGGACCACAAATCGGAGTCAAAAAAATAAAAATAAAAATAAAAAAATATTTTAAATTTATTTTCTGTGTTTATTTTGTGTGAATTGACATCTGTGAAATTTTCGTGGTTAAATTTTGTTATTTGAGTGTCGATTTAGTAGTAAGGACTAGAATGGCTAAATTTAAAATTAGCTAGCGATAATAGTAGGGATTAAATTGGAGTTGGCTTCTTAAGTGGAAGTACTTTATGTGCAAAAAACCCATTTTTTCCTTTATGTGTGTATATATGTGCTAGCTATGGTACTTAGTTAAAATATATATATGTAACCATAAATTATAATAAAGTATTTTATTATTTTAGCTAATTATGTTAAGTTAGTGGACGAACATGCCCTTATTGTATAAAGGTTGGTTATTAGTTCATGAATGGCAATATAGGAAAACAATTGAATTAAGATTTTATAATATTATAAACATATCATAAAGCTTTTATTTTTACAACCTTATTCATATTGCCGAATATAGAACATAGCAAGGGAGAAAAAAACACAACTCGTATTTTCAAGCTCAATTCAAGGTGAGTTTTAGCTCGGTTTTTGATAATTTTTATGTTTTTAAGATCGTTGCTTCGAGTACTACAAAACCCGAGCTTTAATTTTTGATTTTGATGAATATCTTGAATGGTGCCATTGTTGAGGGTTTGTGATTTTTGTGGTTTGATGATGAATTATGAAAGGCATGGATTGGGTTAAGGCATATTAAAAAGGGTTTTTGATGATTTTGAGTAATTAGGACTTAATTTCAAAAATAAAAATGTGGGAGGACTAAAATGTGAAATTTTTGAATAATATGGGCCTAATTGGGCATAGGGAGTATTCGGCCACTTCATATGTATTTAATTTTGTATAATTTGATGTTGTGTGCATTAGGGGCTAAATCGTAAAATTGTAAATACTAGGGGGTAAAATAGTAATTTTCCTTTTGTATGTTTTTGGATTAAATTGAATGAAAATATGTTTGAATGATTTTAATATTTTTAGGTCAAGAATTAAAGAAATCGGAATTGGATCGGGGAAAAACGAAAGTGGTCGACTAGCAGCTCCGTTCCGTTTTACGACGTCTGAGGTAAGTTTTAGGCAACTAGACATATTTAATTGTAATTAAATATAAGATATAAATGCTGTTGTGAAATTTTAGAATTTATAATTAGTATAGCTGAATAGAAAAAGCCTTGGTTACAGGGTTTCCGAGGTCATTCCGACCGAATTGCGACGTCCGAAAGCCCGCATGAACCTTAGGAATAGCTAGGATACTTATGTCATGACATACGGTTCCGATATATGTGTGCGAGTAAGTCCATGCCATCGTTTGTTATTCTAATATATGTATACGAGTAAGACCCTGTCTGGGACAGTGGCATCGATATGTGGCTACATGTAAGACCACGTCTGGGATGTTGGCGTTGTATGATTAATGTAATTATCCGGGTGTCCTACCAAATTCTGAAGGGTTCATTGGGCAGAAGTAATCGTGTAAGGATTATATAATATGAGTTAAATGAATAGGTATGAGTTAATTCGATAATTAAAAAGAATAAGGTAAGCATGTTTGACCTATTTTATATGACCGAATAAATGTTAAATTTTGCATATGTGTATTTATTGGATTCAGTCGAATGAGTGATATAAATATGAGACTATATTATGAATTGCGAAATTATGTATTAAGAATATGTGAATTAAGCATTTAATGATCATTCAACCCTGGAAGTAAGAAAGAATGGTTAAATTGGTTGTGTATGTATTTGGGTAAGACAACAGTATTATTGAACATAAAAGGGTATGCTTATATGAATAGATATACATGTGCCTAGAGTTAGATGTAAATGATATGATAACCTAGGGTGAATTAAATAATTTGATTAAATCATTAAATTGTTTACTTGCCGAAAGCTTACCAAGCTTAGAAAGCTTACTTCCTATGTTCTGTTTATTTTGTTTTATAGATTTTGAAGTCGAGCTACAAGTCGGGGACCGTCAGCAAGCCTATCACACTATCCACAGCTTCGATACTTTAAATAGTCAAACTCGTATTATGGCATGTATAGGCTGAATTATATTTTGGAAGTGTTGATTTTGGTTATAATGCTAAAGCCATGTGAAAATGGCATTTTACTGGTGTGTGGATTAAATGTTACTTGCGCTTGGTTTCGGTGTCCTTGCTCTTGGTTATGTATACGAGTATGCTTAGCTATGGCCTGGCTGGAAGTAAGTATTTTGCATGTAGATAATGGTTTAAACTATAGTTTTTAAATTGGGTTAGAATGAGTTAGTGTTCAAGTCTTTATTTAATATGTTATATGTGAAGGTTTATAGATAAATCCCTATCTTATTTTTAGTATATATTAAAATATATATATGCATAACTGGCAAGGATATTTGTGGTTTGCACATGCGGTTATAATGATATTAAATATGCTATGTTTGACATGTGTTAAATTAATAAAGAAAGTGTCATATGCTTGTATTAATTTATTTACCATTTTAACTTATACTAGGAGATATGTGCATGATAAATTCGGCCACCTTAATTTATTTGGAATCTATTAATGTTTACTCGTATATTAGGTGATTACATTACAAGTGTAGTATATACATAAATATGTATATGTGTGGCTGATGGTATAAATGCTTAGGTTACTTACAAGTTATATGTGTTAGGTATTTTGTGCATAAATTGGAATTTCCGTTAATTAGCAAATAAAATGGGAATACCTACTATTTGGTTTTTAGTATTTAGATAAGGTTCCTGTTCTTGAGATGATATGCATCTAAGGGGTTAACTAGGGCAAGGTGATTGGTTTTACAGTAATGAAATAAATTTAATATACACTGTGAAATTTTGGTCTTATGAGTTGAACATGGAGTATATGGTACATATATAAAATATGGTTTAAGGCTTGTTAGGTTGGTACGGATTTGTATTAAAAATAATGATAATAATAATAGTACGAATAAGGTTAATACATTTAAAATGCTATGCACATATGGAAAATTAAATTAGCATAATTTGACTGTCTTAGATATGTATTTCATAGGTGTGAACTTGGCTTATGCGATTTAGTAGATGGTTACAATTCGAGTACGTAATATTATATGTAATTAATTTAATATGTGTATATATATGTACTTGTGCATGTTTTAAATTGGATGAACGTATTGAACAGTGTTGGCACAGTAACGCCCCGTGACCCAATTTCGGCAATGGATACGGGTCAGGGAGTGTTACAGGACCAACCACGATCAACTAATTTGAAAATAACCCCTCTAAGTCGTTGACCAAACCAAACCTTGCACTCCAGCAATCCACTGCGTTAACCTAGATCTGATTAAATAGAATAGAGTCATGTCTTAACTCCATAATCATCCCCCCTAGAATCCAATTGAGAATTCGACCAACAACCCATACAAAATATCTACTTTACCTTAAAAGAAGAACGAGAGAGAAAAAAGTTCTACAGCTTTAAGATCACCTTACTCCACTGCGACCCTTAAAACCATCACAAAATGCAAAGTAGAGAAAGAATAACTAAAGGTTAGAACATCCAAGAGAATACAACATCTAGCTTAAATAATATAGAGACGCGAGTAGTAAGAATCGAACACAAGAACCGAGAATCACTTACCCAAAATTGGATGGTGGAGAAAAGAGAATTATATTCAGCTACAAGGAGAAAAAGTGAAGGAGAACTAAGGAAGAGAAAAAGAAAATGGGGTATTCAGGAGGGACAATATTCGGCTAGAGAAAACCAAAGGGAGGAAAACAAAATAAACAAATGAGACAAAGAGAGGAATAGGTTTCGGCCAAATAGGAATTCAAGATTGAGTGTGACAGCCCTAATTTGGCCCTAGTCAGAAAGTGGTTTCGGGACCACGAAACCAAGTCAAAATAATTTTCTAAATATTATTTTCTATGCTTTATTATGTGAACTATCAGGTGTGAAAATTTGGTGTTTTAAATTTTGTCAATTGAATGTTAATTTAGTAAGTAAGGACTAGATTTCATAAAAGAAAAATTAGAGGGCTTAATAGTAAGTGCCGAATTGTGAGTAAGCATTAATTGGAAGGGGTTTAAAATGCAATTAGACCATGCATATATTGCATGGACATTTTCAGTCATAGCTTAATGGAAGGGTAATGATAATAAAAAGGGTCATATTGGTAAAATGACAATTAACACTCATGCATGTAATAGTAAAACATGCAAATGGATGATCATTCTTTGTTTTTGCCCGAAACCATGAAGAAAAGAAAAAGAAATAAGAAGCTAAAGCATTCGGCTACTCTAGTGCCAAATTGAAGGTATGATTTCATATTATTTCTTTTGATTTTGTGAAATTTAGTTGATAATTGTGTTCTTGGTATAACCCATATGTCAATTCGTGAGGTTATGATACATGGAGCATTCGGCCGTGATTTTAAAATGTGCTAATTTATTTACAATTTGATGTTTGTGTGACGAGTAATGAATATATATGGTTTTAAACTAGTTAAGGGATGTTATAGATGGTTGAATCAAGTGATTTGCATTCGGTTCTTATGGTGAAATACGGAACTCGTGTTTAATTTTGAAAATTGATAGTTAAACGGCTTGTATGTGTACAACTGTGGCCGAATATGACCCAAAGTTAGAAATGAGGAGGAGGATAAAATTTAGCTTAATTAGATGATAAAATTTAATTGATGAATTGTTTGTACATATGTAATGCAATTTCTGAAAATGTGCCATTAGTTATATTTAAGCAAATTTCAGTTTTGAGGTTCGAAAATATGAACCCCTTATATTGCTTCCACCGAAAAACCTCATGTTGATCTTTAGTTTAAATAAAGCATTAGTTTTGGCTATGAGTTTTTGTGCATATAAAAATAATGGGCTGAATTTGTATATATATATGTGATGAAGTCACCCCATTCGGTTTTGGTAAGTAGAGGAGATTTGAGGTTACCTTGATGTTAAAATTAAAATTATTGGTGTTTATTGTTCAAAGTGCCGAATGTGATTTTAGAAAATGACTTAAGGAAAAATGTTTGTGTGTCTTGTGTTAAAAAGATATTCGGCCAAGTATCCTATGTGTTAGTAGGTTCGGCTATTAATACTTGATGTGTCATGAATGATATGATTAAGGTTTTGATGGTGGAATGGTATGTTTAAAATATTTGTATATGGTGGTACATTGGCCGAATATGAATTTATTTGGTAAGGTAAAGATTTAGCTACTATAATGAGTTAAGAAGTATGTTAATAAATGATATATTTTTGTGGTTAATGAGCTTAGGAATGCCCTTAATGCCGAAGGTAAATTTGAGAAATGTTGGTGCTTTTACTTGTTCATGAATGTTTTGATATTTGATTTATTTATGAAATGTTTTGATAACTTAAAGAAACATTCGGACATGGTGCATGTTCATGATGAAATGTAGATAAATACTATGTTTGGTTACTTGGGAGGATATTCGGATATAAAGAAAAATTTAAAAGTGGAGGAATAATTGAAAGGTGGATATATGTACTCGATCACATAGGAAAATTTAGTTGAATTTGAAATTGAGTTAAATTAATTTGAGCATATTGCCAAATGGTTTATAAGTCATGATTTATGCAAAAGTATTATTCTTTGAATTGTTGAAAAGGGAGAATAACTGAATCTGTGTATTAGGTAGAGATTTCTCTTCGTTTGAACTATACAGTATATGTCCTTTGTCACTCAGTCATGAAAGCTTATGTTAAATGTTTGATAATAATGATTGCGAGTTGGAAATTAGTTTGTACCATGGCCGAGTGGATTAAAATTCAAAGAAAGTACCGTGTGTCCTTTGTTATATGAAACTATCAGTAAACTTGATATATATATGAATTAGTAAGATGATTAAATTAGTTAACTTCTGAATTAAGCTCAAGAGCCTAAAGGAGACGAATCAAGTAAGGGACAAGAAAAGGATATTGAGTAGCCGATCAAAGCTATCTCATCGATAATTCAAGTAAGTCTTTAAGTAATTGAGTTTAGTTCTTTTAAAATTTTTATATATTAAGGCTATGACATGATCAAGTAAGAGGTGTTCAATATCTATTAATAGAATCATGATCCATGAAATTTACCTGTGTATAGTCAAATGACTACTATAAATCGTAAATAAATTATACGAGGGAGGTTACTAATGGCTATTATGATAAGATGACATATTTGAAATAGTATATATATATATAATCGTATATATATAATATAGCCTAATGCTTTCTTATGAATTGAAGATAACTACTTTGATATGCGGGTGAGATCGACTGAAAACAACATTTCGTTAATGTGATCACGTTGAAGAAATTGAAAGTATATGAATAGATGTGCATAGAAATTTGAGAATTTGTTATCGTGTGTTATTAATGGGTCTATGACCTATCAAACTTTTGAGCGGGTGGTTATGTCGGGTTGCAAGCCTAATATGCGGATTTCTGACGAAAACGGTCAGATTGGAAGTATAACAGACTTTGCACTAGTGAGGAATTCAGATTTACAAGATCTTTAAGGTTCAATGACAAATGGCAATCGAATTGGATCAATAAATTACTTCGATCAGGTATGTATCCCATATTTATAATCGAGCTTGATTGTGAGTAAACTAAGTATGCAGGGTGAGAAATCTATGAGTGAGGTATTAAGCTATATGCATATGGCCTTGATGCATTCGGTTAAAGTATGAAACAATGTGTCAAGTTTTGAATTGTCTATGTTATATGAATATAGTTTCAAGAGAAGTTAGCATGTCTAATGCGTGTTAAGTGATTATATATTTGTTCATAAATGTGTTCGGTTAAAAATGGGCAATAAACCAAAAAAATGTATCCAAGAAATCGAATGATAGCTATATATACTTATATATGTATTAATGAGGTAGTTGTGTGACATGAAAAGAAAGTACTGTGAAATAGAATATTAATTACCATCATAGGTAAATAAGCTTGTACGAGAATAAAGATTTAAAATGAAATGAAAATAAGAGCTAAATATGCAGTATAGCCGAATGACAGATCTTGCCACGAAAATGATACTTGGCTATGTATTGAGGTCAATTGGCAAGTTAGGGAATTATTATAATATGATTAGTATGTGCTATGAGCGAATGAAGCAAAGCTTTTGTTAATTTATTTTCTTTTGATATGTTTGAAACTTTGTGGATTGATTTCAGTAGTGAATTAATCGGGCTTTTGGCTCAGCAAGCATGATGGCTGGGAATGAGTTTCGGATTCTAAGTCCAACTGGCTGAATGCCGGAGAGCTATTAAAGAGACTAAAAACTAGGAAGTTATGCTATACGGTACCCAATTTCATTCACTAAATTAAGTAGTTCAGGTATGTAAAAGTTATTGATGCAATGCATATGAGAAATGGTGGTATATCTATGTGTTCAGTTTCTGTGGAATTTATATACATAGAAGTGTATGTGGTACCTATATGGTGCGATCATATAAATTGTCAATTGTTATGGTGCCTTATATTAATTCTAATAAATTAAACCAATAAATGACAAGATGATATTAGATGGTGTAACTATGTGATTTCTGATTTATAAGTGAGGGCGAGGTTAATGTGTTAACTAAGTTAGTTGTTTAATTTACTTAAGACTTATTAAGCTTATGGTAGCTTACTCTATTTGTTTCGTGTCTTTGTTTTATAAATTTGTGGACTCTGATTACCAGCCCGGGGATCATCAGTGCTTCGTCACACTATCAAATCGTTTTGGTACTGTTATATTTTAGAATTATTATGGCATGTATAAAGTAGACTGTTGTGAACAAAATATTTATTTGTAAATATATTTCAGCCATATGAATATGTCACATATCTTGAGTGTCATTATAAGACTCAGTTTTCAATCTTTGATTGCATCGAACTTACTTATGAATGCTTTTGAACCTATGTCTATGTGAATGGTTTAGATCGGTAATACCTCTTAGCCAAAATTTGGCGATCGGATACGGGTTAGGCGTGTTACATTGAGAGTAGAGTGAACCAAAAATGAAATAAAAATTGAATACCAAAAACCAAAAGAGAAGACCTCTCCTCAAACCTTACTAATTCTACACCTAGTGACCGAATATGCAACCCCCAAAAGACCCCAAATTTGACCAACTCTCACCTCCTCTCCAATCCCATGATTTGCTTGCCTTATCCCTCCATCATTTCCTCTTCCAACAACCCATTCAAATTCATTCCCAACAATCAAGACTAAGTCAAATTTCCCCCTTTTACTAAGTCCACAACAACCTTCTAGAGTTTGAGCTCCACTCTACCTCTTGCCGCCCCCAAGTAGCAAAATAATTGTATTTTGTAAGCAAGGGGTTTCGAACCCAAGTTCCTTCATTGCTCAGTCACGGCACTTGCCACCAAGTCCCAAGGTCTCTTTGCATCATGAAACACCTACAATTAATCATAATTCCAACTTGCTATCATCAATCTCCCATTAAGAGTAAAAATTCAAAACTTTGCAAACGCCAGGGCTTGAACTCCAGTCCTCCTATTCCACCCTTGGCATCACTTACCACTAGAGCCCAAGCTCCTCTTGTGTCATAAATCCTTCACAAATATTAATAAGGCCTTCAACCTAACGCCAAGTTCACTTAAGGGAAAAACTAAAATTTTTGCTAAAGGCAACACGGCAACAATTGCATATTTATAAGCCGCCTTCAAACTGATCCCAACTCAAGGCCCAGTACGTCTAGGCCCAAAATTAGGGCGTTACAATTCTACCCCCTTAATGAAATTTTGTCCTCGAAATGTCCAACTAATAGGGTAGTTGTGTAACAACTACACCTCTAAGCTACCGCTGCGCACTCTGATGCCAGTAACTTTAACACATACCCAAAACATCCATTTACCATAGCAGATAGATTACAGTATCAATATCAAGCACATCACATCTAAACATTTCGAAACACACACAGAATAAATAGCTAATTTTGATACAGTCCAATATCTTAAAAAAAAGAACCACAGTATTTATGTCTACTGCACTTAAATTTCTAAATAGACAAAAGTATTTAGTAAACTTACGGATTCAGCGCTGGAGATTCGGTGTGCCACACAATAAATCCCTCAGGCTTACTTCAAAGTCAGTTGTAAACAACTTTAAAAATCCAAAAACTAAGCCCATTTCACAGCCCGAGTTTACAACTTTACTCTGATACCACTAAATGTAACACCCCAAACCCAACCTAGAAGTTAGGCCCAAATCTAGCGTGGCACATTGAAGTATTTTTCGAAAACCTTGTTCTCATTGAAACCCTTCTTGATATTTAAGAACTTGTGTAAGGACTTAGTTTGTGTTCGTTGAATTTTAAAACTTGGTTCATTGAAAAGTTAATCACCTTTAAAAACGTTATTAACCTCGTTGAAAATCTTTTATAGTTGCGAAAGCTAATTTGAATCAAAGAAGTTTAAAACGTATGTTTTTGAAAATAGAAATTGGTTTGAAAACTCGTCTACGTCTAACAAATATAAAGCGTAATAAAATCCCAAACTTAAAAAAAATCTAGAGAGGCCCGACTGCTCAACAACCTCCACCCCCACCTATTCCTCAACAAGTCCTAGTTGTGTCACAAGTAATAGATCCTATAACACCCCAAAGCTTGCCTAGATGTTATGGTCGAATCTGGCGATGTCACATTGGAGTGTCTTTTCTAAAACTCGATTTTTGTTGAATAAAAACAGGTTTAAAGGTTAAAGCCTCTTTGTTAACTTTACTAACCATTTAAAAACATCATTACTTTCAAACATTATTAGTTTGTTGTTATACTTGAAAACCAAGGAAGTTGCAGAAGCTTCTGCGATATTTTGCGGAAATGTGATATTTTGAAAACAGTTATCGTTTTGGAAAAATCGTGTCCTAATACTAGCAGATATAAAACTTAATATAGTAAAACCCTAAATTAAAGTGCAAAAGTTTAAGAGAGGCCTTATTACAAACCAAACCAAAATTAAAGTACTTATAAGTAAATAATCAAAACAGAAAAACATAGGCAGTTGTGTGGCCATCTTTGAGTCCCTCGTAGCACCGATCCACCTAATGTTGGGGATTACCTACAAAATTTAAAAATGGGGTGAGTTTAAGAAAACTCAGTGTGTAATCCCCTACTATATAAAAAGAATAGTCAGTTATACAAAAATGCAATAACAATCTGGGCCTAAGCCCAATACAGTTTCAATATCAATTGGGCTTTAGCCCAATTCGGTAACAGAATCAGTAACAAAATACAGACACAATCTGACTTGAGCCCATTACAGAAATAGAATCAAAAAGCAGTATGTATGATGCATGATGCATGATATCCCATCCAACCCTGCACTTGCCTCTGTCCAACCCTGCACGTACTGTGGGGATAAAATCAACCCACCCAACCAAAACACCAAGAGTTAACACCAGATGCAGCACTAACTAGTATTGCAACAAAGCTGCCTATATACAGAATGGCCAAAAGCCATAAACTATAAACCATAAATAGAATGGCACAGAGCCATAAATAGGATGGCAAAGAGCCATGATCAGGATGGCACATAGCCATCAGTAGCGGCACAAGCTGTCAATAGTGGCACAAAGCCATCAGTAACAGCTCAAGCTGTCAATAGTGGCATAAAGCCATCAGTAGCGACTCAAAGCCATCAGTAGTATGCGTGGCACAAAGCTATCGGTAAAATGGACAACACTAAGCCATCGATATTATGCATGGCACCAAGCCATCTGTAAAATGAACAACACTAAGCCATCGATAGTAGGTACGACACAAGGCCATCGGTTGGTCCACGGTCATCTCGTGTGACCCGTGTGACCTTAACAAATCAATGCAAATATACGACTTAAAGCCTTCAGTGGGTTCCCAGTCATCTCGTGCCACCCGTGCGATCCTAACAGATCAGTACTTCCTCCATATCATTATCCCAACCCAGACAGTATGTTGTGCATGTCTGCTAAACACATAAAAATCACATAACAAGCTCAATCAAACATCACATAAGGGCATAATAGTCATTCTACCTTACACGGGTATTATGGTCATTTTACCCTACAGGGGTATTACGGTCATTTTATCCTACATGGGTAATACGATCATTTTACCTTATAGGGGTATTACGGTCATTTTACCCAACAGGGGTATATTGGTCTTTTCTACCCTACAGGGGTATTATGGTTATTTTACCCTATAGGGGTATTACGGTCATTTTACCTTCTAGGGGTAATTCGATCATTTTACCCTCTAGGGTTAATTCGTTCATTTTACCCTATAGGGGTAATTCGGTCATTTTACCCTCTAGGGGTAATTCACTCATTTTACCCTCTTAGGGTAATTCGGTCATTTTACCCTCCGGGGGTAATTCGGTCATTTCCATCAAAATCGGTCTAGACTCACCTACCGATCCAACAAAAGGTCTACAATCATCTTGTGCACTCTAACAATCATAATAGTGCAATTGGGCCCAAGCCCATTATGCGGCACAAGCTGGCCCACACGTTCGTGTGGCACATCTGGCCCAGAATTAACGACGGCCATGCAAACTACACAGCCCAGTCCAAAATTTACCACATGTCGTGAGATTTACCCGTGTTGGCTCTATGAGCCCATTGGGCTTACACGGCCCATTACAGCCTTAACCATCGTACGCCCATATTTCGTGGGCTCGGTGAAGCACATGTGCGTTTGCACACTCATATGGCCTCAAAGCCCAATCTTTCGGTGTTTCAGCTTTTGCCGATCTACAGTTTAAATGGTGTTAGAACACACCTTTTGGCTTTCCAACTGTTTGTCAGATATAGGGTAGTGCTACACACTTGTTTGTGCCAAGCATGTGAAACCCCTTGAACACTAAACCTTGATCGATTGAACATAGTTTATTATTCTTAGATCGTTGGCTAGGAGTCGACTTCGCGTCCTTGTCAAATATCTACTTAGCAAAGAATCATATTAGATCGAATCGTTACAAGAGTACGACTTAGAACCCTATCACAATAATTAAAGAACAACCTGCCAATAACCAACTTACCCCCACTACTCAATCGATTTACGAAAGGAGGTTTTTGAACACTTTCGCACACTTGAGAATCCCTTTCCTCTTTAAGAGATTCAAGAAAAACCAAATAACATTAAAAGATAAGAGGGAGATTTTGACAAATAAAGAAAAAGGATTATTTGGTTAAAATCGATACAAGAAGGAAGCAAATAGGTAACTATTATGAGAGAACCAAAAAGATAATGAGCGTACTTACTAATTCGATGGAGAAATGTTCTCACATTGAAACTTGAGTAGGAGAGGAAGAATGAGGAAGTCAACCACCAAGTCCCAAATGGAAAGTTAAAAGAAAAAGAATCAAGATATGGCTAAGGTGTATTTGGCCAACAAAAGGGTATGTAAAGAAAACTATGACAAATGTAAGTGGACAAAAGAGGATCAATTTAGGTTAAGAGAAGGAAAAAGAGAAGACTTGAATGAGACTGAGAGTGAGAGCAAAACAAGACTTGCCCAAGCGAAAGAAGGAGAAACAATAAGGCCACCAAATAACTAGCCGAGACTAGCAAAGAAGATGAAGCAAGGAGGAGTAACAAAGAAAAATGATTCGGTAATTGACAAAATGAAGGAAAAAAATGAAGGCAATCGAACACTACACTAGATGTCACCAACCGACACACCTAGAAAAATGCCTAATTCCACCTTCCTAAAACCGAAATCCCCCCAAGCCTAGAGACCATATTCGACACAACTCCCCTTCCCATTCAAATTCCTACTTTTCCTCCATAAATCACTCCTTGATTTCCTCCTCAACCCCTTCCTTGATTTTCTCCATAATCCTCTCTTTGACCAATTCAAATTCCAACCACCTTCATAGTGTTTCAATCCACCTCTACTTCTCCTCTGGCCATAGCAGTAAAATAAATACCTCTTTGCTCAAGGCGTGACTCAAACACTAGCCTCCCTTGAAGCTTTAGCATGCCACTCACCATCAAGCCAACAGGCTCCTTGTGCCATAGCTTCTCCTCAATATTTTATAAAGCCTACATGCCAATGTCCAGGTTTATTTAATAAAAACCAAAAATTCTACACATGCCAAGACTTGAACCTCAGACCTCCCACTTACACATCATGCCACCTTGCCACTAGACCACTAGGCTCTTTGTGTCACATTTTAACCAAAATAATTTATAAGGCCTACACTCCAGCACCCAGGGTTTTATGCACTAAAAATGAAATTTTTACTAAAGCCCAAGTTTGAACCCAGGACTCCTCCAACACTTTCAAACACTCCTAAACCACTCAAACAGACCATTATTGATGTCATTATCTTGCACAACCAAACACCTATGTGCTGTCTTCCAACTGTTCCCTTGCTCAAGGCCCAATACTTCTAGGCCCAAATTCAGGTTGTTACAGATCCGATCCGATTGAATAAGTCTCCAGTCGATAAAATCAGAAAATATGGGGCTGAAGAGTTCCTAGCCACTGCCAATGATGATGCTGAGAGAGTTGAGTTTTGGCTCGAGAATCTGATCAGAGTATTTGATGAATTATCTTGTACTCTAGATGAATGTGTTAAATGTGTCATTTCTTTGTTGAGAGATTAGCTTATCAATGGTAGAAAATGTTAACATCTGTGGTTCCAAGAGAATGAGTCACCTGGGATTTCTTTCAAACTGAGTTCTGAAAGAAATATATCAGTTAGAGATTCATTAATCAGAAACGTAAAGAGTTTCTTAAGCTGAAACAAGGTCGTTTGTCCGTAACGGAATACGAGCAAGACTGAGTCAATATGCACAAGAATGTGTCTCTATTGAAGCAATATTATGTAAGAGATTTGAAGATGGTTTGAATGAAGACATCCGTTTGTTAGTTGGAATTTTGGAAGTAAAAGAGTGTTGTGCTTGTTGATCGAGCATGCAAACCTGAAGAACTTGGGAAAGAGAAAAGAAAAGCTGATTCAGAAGTTAGAGATGTACGAAAACGAACATCAAGTAAATCATTTTAGTCCGTGTTAAAGAAATTTCCATATGATTATAGCCATTCAAAGGCTAATGTGGGACATTTGAGTAGAAATCGTGCAAGATCACATTCGAGCTTCTAACCTCCAGCTACTTCGATTGCTAGTGTTGGAAATGTCAGATGGTAAAGACATCCGAGTAGTTGTATATTGAATGATCGAGCTTACTTTAAATGTGGATTCTTAGCTCACTTTATTCAAGACTGTCCAGAGTCTGTTGAGTAAGAGATTGTATAGAATCCGAAGTCAAATAACATTTCAGATAGGGGTATACCACCTAGAAACATAGGAAATAGGAGTGGTAGCCAGAGAGCTACAAAAGATACAACTTCGAGATCTAAGGCTAGGGCACCTGCCAGAGCCTATGCCATTCGAGCTCGTGAGGAAGCTTCGTCTCTAGATGTCATCATTAGTACTTTTACTCTTTACGATACTTCTGTGATTGTATTGATAGATCTAGGATCGACACATTCATATATATGCATGAACTTGGTATCTAGTAAACCTTTGCCTGTAGAGTCTACCAAGTTTGTAATTAGAGTATCGAACCCCTTACACAAGTGAGTTTTGGTGGACAAAGTGTGCAAGAACTGTCCGTTGATGTTTCGAGATATCTGTTTTCCAGCTAATCTAATGTTATTACCCTTTGATGAATTTGATATAATTCTGGGTATGGATTGGTTAACTTTAAATGATGCTATTGTGAACTACAAATGGAAAACTATTGATTTGAGAGGTTAGAATGGCGAGATAATCCAAATTGAGTCTAGTAATTTAAATGGGTTACCGACTGTGATATCTTCGATGGAAGCTCTAAAATATGTGAAAAAGGGATGTGAAGCTTATTTTGCCTATGTAATTGATACAAAAGTGATAGAAAGGAAGATCAAGTCAGTGCCTGTTGTTTGTGAGTATCCAGATGTGTTTCCTGAAGAACTATCGAGATTACCACCAATCTGAGAAGTTGAGTTTGGCATTGAATTAGTGCCAAAAACAACTCCGATATCAATAGCTTTGTATAGAATGGCTCTGACCGAATTAAAAGAATTGAAAGCTTAGTTACAAGAGTTGACAGATAAAGGTTTGCACGACCGAGTTTTTCACCTTACGGTGCTCCTGTCTTTTTGGGAAAAAGAAAGACGGCATGATGAGAATGTGTATTGACTATCGTCAGTTGAAAAAAGTGACCATTAAGAACAAATATCCTCTGCCCAGAATTGATAATTTGTTCGATCAGTTGAAAGGGGCTACTATGTTTTCAAAGATAGATTTGAGATTAGGCTATTATCAGTTGCGAGTAAAAGAGTCAGACATTCCGAAAACTACTTTCAGAACGAGGTACAGGCACTATGAGTTTTTAATTATGACTTTCGGATTAACAAATGCTCCTACTATTTTTATGGACTTGATGAATAGAATTTTCAGACCGTATTTAGATAGATTTGTTGTTGTATTTATTGACGACATATTGATTTATTCGCGTGATGAAATTGAGCATGCTGAGCATTTGAGAATTGTGTTACAAACTCTGCGTGATAAACAACTTTTTGCTAAGTTTAGTAAATGTGAATTCTAGTCACACGAAGTTGGCTTTCTAGGCCATATTGTGTCAGCATCCGATATACGAGTTGATTTGAGCAAGATTTAGCTATTTTAGATTAGAAGCCTCTGAGAAATGTTTTTGAAGTCTGCAGTTTTCTAGGACTTGCTGGTTATTACAGACAGTTTATAAAAGGCTTTTCGATGATTACAACTCCATTGATGAGATTTCTTTAGAAAGGTGTTAGGTTTGAATGGTCCGAAAAATGTCAAAAAAATTTTAATCAATTGAAAGCCCTTTTGACTGAAGCTCTAGTGCTAGTACAGCCAGAATCGGGTAAAGAGTTTGTGATCTACAGTGATGCTTCGTTGAATGGCTTAGGTTGTGTTTTGATGTTGGAAGGCCAGGTTATAGCTTATGCCTCGAGACAATTAAAGCCACATGAAAAGAATTATTCGACACATGACCTTAAGTTAGCTGCTATTGTGTTGGCTTTGAAGATCAAATGCCACTATCTTTCCAGTGAAAAATGTCACGTATATTCAGATCATAAAAGTTTGAAATATATGATGACTCAGAAAGATTTGAATCTGTGACAGAGAAGATGGTTAGAACTGTTAAAGACTATGAGCTAGTTATTAATTATCATCCGGGAAAAGCAAATGTTGTTGTTGATGCTTTGAGTCAGAAATCGTTGTTTGCTCTATGTGCGATGAATGCTCATTTAGTTTTGTCTGATGATGGCTCAATTTTAACTAAATTGAAAGCAAGACTGTTGATCTTACAATAGATTTGTGATGCCTAGAAAGTTGATAATGAGGTAATAGCAAAACGAGCTCAGTGTGATTTGGACTCCGATTCTGAATTTCGAGTTAGTGATGAAGATTGCCTAAGATTCTGAGATCGGATTTGTGTTCTGAGAAATCCAGAATTGATTCAAATGATTCTGAAAGAAGCTCATAGCAGTTGTTTATCTGTTCACCTGGGAAGTACAAAAATGTATAACGATTTGAAAAAACTATATTGGTGGCCTGGCATGAAAAGAGATATTTCCGACTTCGTTTCGAAATGTTTGATTTGTTAGCAAGTTAAAGCTAAGCATCAGGTGCCATCTGGCTTGTTACAACCAATTATGATTCTCGAGTGGAAATGGGATAGAGTGACGATGGATTTTGTTTTGGGTTTGCCTCTATCTTCGAGAAAGAAGGATCCAATCTGGGTTGTGGTTGATAGACTAATGAAATCATCTCATTTTATTCTGATACAATCAAATTACTCGCTTGATAAGTTAGCTAAGTTATACATTTCTGATATTGTGAGATTGCATGGGGTGCCACTATCTATTATGTCAGATAGAGATCAGAGGTTCACTTCATGGTTTTGGAAGAAGCTGCAAGAGGCTTTAGGTACGAAATTACATTTTAGAACTACTTTTCACCCACAGATGGATGGACAATCCGAGCGAATCATTCAAATACTCGAGGACATGTTAAGATGTTGTATTCTTGAATTTGAAGGTACGTGGGAACAGTATTTGCCATTGATTGAATTCGCTTATAATAATAGTTTTCAATCGAGCATTAAAATGGCACTGTATGAAGCCTTATATGGTAGAAAATGTCAAACACCATTATACTGGACAAAGCTTAATGAAAATAAAATTCACAGGATTGATTCGATAAAAGAGATTGAGCAAAAAGTGAAAGTAATCTGTGATAGTCTGAAAGTAGCTTCTGATCGACAAAAATCATACACAGACTTGACACAAAAAGATATTGTGTAACACCCCTAACCTGCATCCGTCGCCGGAATAGGGTTAAAGGCATTACTAGACAAATCAAAAATTTTATAGACAATTCTCTACCATCAAAATCATAACATTATCAAACATTATCATTAAGTCCCTTATGAAGGTCTTTGAGACCTTAAACATACATTACAAGAAGGTCAGGACCAAATTGAACACTTAGAAAAATTTTCGAAACTTAAACATTTTTCAAGGCTGCAGAGGTCACACTCCCATATGGTCAGGCTGTGTGCCTTGCACGGGCACCAGACACACCCATGTGTCTAGGCCATGGCAAAACAAGACATACATACTGACTTGTGCACACTACCGGTCACATGTCACCCATAGCCACAAGACACACCCGCGTGTCTAGGCCATGTCAATCCTGTAGGGTATACTGACTTAATTCAATAGGGTACCCCAGGGGACACATGGCTGTGTACTATGATCTTGTGTCACACACAGCTGAGACACAAGCCCGTGTCTTTGGCCGTATGGACAAAAATAGGCCATCTGAAAAGTCAATTTTGCCACCCATTTTTGGGTTATTCCTACAAGCCAAAACCAATGCAATTACACCAACAATTTCCAGCCAAAACATACTCAAAACATTCATCATTCATAACATAAATTCCACTACTCAAATCACATTCAACTTCCAAACAAAATCATATCAAATTCAACCAATTTTCACATCACAAACTCATATAACATAAATCATCAAATACCTCATCTATTCCATGTCTAAACTTACCATTTTCACAACACTTTCATACCAAAATGACCATTTCACTTTAAGCCATATTTGTACTATAAACTTTATCAAATTAAGCATCTCATAAACCATACCAAAAACAAGCATATTAATAATCCTTTGTTAGCCATATCACATGGCATATCTTATAAACACCACAAAACATAATCAACCTCATCTAGCTTATACATCCATAATTTAACATTTATACTTCAAAAGTGTACCAAAACAAGTTTAGATATCCAGTAGCTTTGATATCTATAAAACAAAGCAAACACACACAAAGTAAGCTATAAAGAGCTTAGTAAGTCATATACAAATAAATTAATGAAATAACACATTCATATCTCAATTTATTTAATTAACTCATGGAAAAATACCATTATAAGTCCACATTTCTCATATAGCTCACATGAATGACATATCTCAATTGCATTTAACACATTTATACTCATTTCACATATATACATATCATAGGTTCGTAATTGACCATATACTACCTTTTAATCTCAAACATAGCACATTTTTCATACGTACCGGAATCGGATGCACATTCGTACATTCATTCATTTTCTCAAAATGTCCGTTGAACTATTTGGGATCAATAAGGATACGCCGAATACTCAAAAAGATCGTCCAATGTCAGTCCCAAACGTGGTCTTACATGTAATCAAATATCGATGCCACTGTTTCAGACAGGGTCTTACACAAAGATAAATACGATGCCGATGACCCGGACATGGTCTTACACGTAAATCTTAGATCGATGCCAACATCGCAGATGTGGTCTTACACATAAACAGATATCGGATCATATGTCATGACATATGTATCCTAACTATTCCTAAGGTTCAGACGGGGCTTTTTGGACGTCGCCACATACTCAAAACTTTCTCAGATTTCATATATTCATCTCTCATAATCATTCATCAAAATTCAATTACATATAAACATGAATAAATCAAATTAAGCACATTTATTTGTATATAGACTTACCTCGTACGGATTCAAACAGTAACGATCGGCTATTCAATGACTTTCGACTTTCCCTGATCCAATTTCGTTTTCTTTGTTTCTTGATCTAAATAAATTCAAATTTAGCTCTTTTATTCTCCAAATCATTCAATTTAAACCAAAAACATATAAGTAGCGCATTGTACACATAATCCCCTACAGTTTCACATTTTGACATTCTAGTCCCTATTTCATATAATCATCAAATTCACCAAAATTCACATCATCTAAGCCTAGACAAATTTCAATGATATTCAATTAAGCCCATATATTGCATTTATTTCACAAATTAGTCCTCCCAAAATCTCATTTTCACAATTTAGCCCAAATTGACTAAATTCATCAAAAATCCAAAGATAAAAACATGTTAATCAACCACATATCTTTCATTATACATCTAATTTCATCATAAAACTCAAATTATCTACAATGGCACATTCCATAACCTTTATCAAAATTAGAAATTTAGACATGGGCTTTGTAGTAGGCTAAGCAACAATCCCAAAAATGTAAAAATCATCAAAAACTGATCAAAAACACATACCTAATTGTTCTTGACGATGGCCGTATGAACAAAGTACAAAACCCTTCTTTTTTTTCTAATTTCGGTGGAAGAACATGGTAATGGCCACCAAATTTGTTTTTGTTTTAACTAAAACAACATTAATTTACAAATACCAATTTTAACCTTAATAATAAAACATATAAATCATATAAATCATGGCCACCATTGTCATTTAATGCACTCTATGGTCAAATAACCACATAAGGGCCTCATATTTAAAAGCCACATTCAAATCGACACATAATCAAATAATTAGCCACTTTTACTTTTTATGAAATTTAGTCCTTTTTGCAAATTAAGCACACAAATGGACAAATTTTTATACGAAACTTTCACACATGCTAATTCACATAAAATAAGAACAAAAAATAATATTAAAATATTTTTCAAACTCAGATATGTGGTCCCAAAACCACTATTCTGACTAGAGTCTAAATCTGGTTGTTACAACTCTCCCCCTTAGGGATTTTCATCCACGAAAATCTTACCATTAAACAGATTCAGATATTGTTGTCTTATAGCATCTTTAGGTTCCCACGTAGCCTCTTCTAAATCATGACGATGCCATAAAACCTTCACTAACAAAATTTTCTTATTTCGTAGTTCTTTCACTTCATGAGCTAAAATACGGATCGGTTCTTCTTCATAAGTCATATCAGGCTGTATTTCTATCTCAGATGGACTAATCACATGAGATGGATCAGATCTGTACCGTCGAAGCATCGATATGCGAAATACATTGTGAATCCTTTCTAATTCATGTGGCAGAAGTAATCTATAAGCAACCAGTCCAACTCATCCAATGATTTCATACGATCCGGTGAACCTTGGACTCAATTTGCTTTTTTTACCAAATCGAAGCACTTTCTTCCATGGAGAAACATTTAAGAACACTTTGTCACCAGTCTCAAATTCGATATCTTTGCGTCTCAAATCCGCGTATGATTTCTGACGATCAGAAGCTACTTTCAAACTATCTTGGATTACTTTAACTTTCTGCTCAGTCTCTTTAATCAAATCAACCCCATGTATCTTGTTTTCACTAAGCTCAGACCAATATAACAGAGTACGGCATTTTCTACCATATAAAGCTTCATATGGTGCCATTTTAACCTCGATTGAAAATTATTATTATAAGCAAATTCAATTAATCGCAAGTATTGTTCCCATGTACCTTCAAACTCAAGAACACAACATCTCAACATATCCTCGAGTACCTGAATGATTCGCTCGGATTGACCATCCGTCTACAGGTGAAAAGTAGTATTAAAATGTAATTTCGTACCTAATTCCTCTTGCAATTTCTTCCAAAATTGCGAAGTAAATCTCAGATCTCGGTCTAACACAATAAACAATGGCACCCCGTGCAATCTCACAATATCAAAAATATAAAGATCGACCAACTTTTCAAGTGAGTAATTAGATCGTACCAGAATAAAATGAGCTGATTTTGTCAATCTGTCAACTACAACCCAAATCAAATCTTTCTTTCTCGGAGATAGGGTAAACTAGAAACAAAATACATCGTCACTTGATCCCATTTCCACTCGGGTATCAAAATCGGTTGTAATAAATCGGAGGGCACCTAATGTTCTGCTTTGACTTGTTGACATATTAAGCATTTCAAAACGAAGTCAGAGATGTCTCTTTTCATTCCCGACCACCAGTATAACTATTTCAAATCATTATACATTTTTGTACTACCCGGATGTATAGAGAATTTACTATTGTGTGCTTCACCCAAAATCATCTAAATCAACTCGAAATTTCTTGGAACACAAATCCGACCTCAGAATTGCAAACAATTATTAACATCAACTTGAAATTCAGAATCAGAATTGAAATTACATTGAGCTCGTTTGGCAACAATTCATTAACCACTTTCTGAGCATCAACGATTTGTTGCAGAAACAAAGGTCTCACCTTTAATTCAGCCAATACTGAACCATCACTAGATAAATCTAAACTAGCATTCATAGCACGTGCTACAGATAGTGAATTTCCACTCAAAGCATCAGCTACAGCATTTGCTTTACTCGGATGATAATCAATGACAAGTTCATAATTTTTAATAGTTCTAACCATCTTCGTTATCGCAGATTTAAATCTTTTTGAATCATCAGATATTTCAGACTTTTATAATCAGAAAACACGTGGCATTTCTCACCGAATAGATAGTGGTGCCAAATCTTTAAAGCAAAAACAATAGCAGCTAACTCAAGGTCATGCGTTGGATAATTCTTCTCGTGCAGCTTTAACTGTCTAGAGGCATATGCTATAACCTTACTTTCAACACAACCGAGTCCATTTAACGAAGTATCACTATAAATCACATACTCTTTACCCGATTTAGGCTATACAAGTACCAGAGCTTCAGTTAACATAGCTTTCAACCAATCAAAACTGTTTTGACATTTATCGGACCATTCAAACTTCACATCTTTTTGTAGTAGTCTTGTTAATGAAGTTGCAATCATAGAGAAACCTTTTACAAATCGATGATAATACCCTGCGAGTCCCAGAAAATTACGAACCTCAGACACATTTCTCGGAGGCTTCCAATCTACAATAGCTAAAATTTTACTCAGATCCACCCGGATACCAGATGCTGACACAATATGGCCCAAAAAACTAATTTCATGTAATCAAAATTCACATTTACTAAATTTTGCATACAGTTGCTTATCACGCAGAGTCTAAAGCACAATTCTTAAATGCTCAGCATGCTCACTTTCATTTCGTGAAAAAATCAAAATGTCATCAATAAATACAACAAAAAATTGATCTAAAGACAATTTGAAAATTCTGTTCATCTGATCCATAAACACATCAGGAGCATTCGTTAGTCCGAAAGGCATAACTAAGAATTCATAGTGTTAGTACCTTGTTTGGAAAGCTATTTTCAGAATATCTATATCTTTCACTCTCAGTTGATAATAGCCTGATCTCAGATCGATTTTTGAAAAAACAAAAGCACCTTTCAACTAATCGAATAAATCATCGATTCTAGGCAAAGGATATTTATTCTTTATAGTTACCTTGTTCAACTGACGATAATCAATACACATTCTCATCGTACTGTCTTTTTCACAGATAGAACTGGAGCACCTCAAAGTGAGAAACTCGATCTTTCAAATTCTCTATCTGTCAACTTTTGCAACTGAGACTTTAATTCTTTCAATTCAGATGGAGCCATTCTATATGGAGCTATCAAAATCAGAGTAGTTCCCAGCACTATTCAATGCCAAATTCAACTTCTTTAATAGGAGGTAATCCTGGAAGTTCTTCAGGAAACACATCAGGAAACTCACAGACTACAGGCACTGATTCAACCTTCTTTTTAGAAACTTTCGAGTCAATCACATAAGTTAAATAAGCTTCACAGCCCTTATTCACATATTTTCGAGCCTTCATTGCAGATATCACAGCTGGTAACCCTTTCAAATCACTAGATTCAATTTGAATTATCTCATCATTCTTACATCTCAAATCGATAATTTTTCGCTTGCAACTCAGAATAGCATCGTGCAAAGCTAACCAATCCATACCCAGAATTATATCAAATTCATCAAAAGGTAAAAGCACCAGATCAGCTGGAAAACATATATCGCAAAACATCAATTGACAGTTCTTGCAAACTTTGTCAACTAGGACACTTTTACCTAAGAGGTTTGATACTCTAATTACTAATTCAGTAGACTCTATAGGCAAAGTCTTACTGTGTACTAAATTCATGCATATATACGAATGAGTACACCCTGGATCTATTAATGTAATCACAGAAGTATCGTATAAGGTAAAAGTACCCATTATCACATCTGGAGACGAAGCTTCCTCCCGAGCTCGAATAGGATAGGTCCTGGCTAGTGCTCTAGCCTAAGATCGAATAGTAGTATCTTTCATAGCTCTCTAGCTACCACTCACATTTCCTACATTTCTAGGAGGTCTACCTTTACCTGAAGTATTACTCGATCTCAAATTCTGTGCAATCTCTGGTTCTGTAGGCTCAGGACAATCTCAAACAAAATTATCCATAGATCTACATCTGAAATAAGCTCGATCATTCAGTCTACAACTCCTCAGATGTCTTTTACCATAATGTTTACATTTAGGTTGTAATGCCCTGAATTTTGGGCCTAGAAGAAATGGGCCTTAAGCTTGGGGAGTGTTTGGAAGTTGGCACATAAGTATTTAATTGTACAAGGAAATGGCACAATTGACTATCCACTTCAGTGGCTAAGTTATTTAGGAGTGCTTGGCAGTGTTGGAGAAGTCCTGGGTTCAAATCTAGGCTTTAGCAAAATTTTTGGTTTTCCTTTTAAATGAACTTGGACATTAGCTTGTAGACCTTATAATTAATTGAGGATAAAGTGTGACACAAAGAGCCTATTGGTCCAGTGGTAGGAGGCATGTGGAGTTCTCTTAAGGTCTAAGGTTCAAGTCATGGCAAGGTAAAAAGGATATTTATTTTGCTACTCTGCCATGTGAGAAGCAGAGGTTGAGTGAAACTCTACAAACTAGAGTTTAATTTGGTCATGGAGAGTTGGGTGGAGAAAAGCAAGGAGTGGATCATAGGATTTGAGTGATTTTTTGAGAGAAAGTTGTGGAGAGATAATAGGAGATATTCTGGGAGGAAAAGTAAGAATTTGTTTGAGAGGGAGTGTGTGTGTCAAATTGGTCTCTAGGCACCCTTTTTTTTTTGTTTTGCGGGTTTGAGGTAAAAGTTGGTGTCAATTTCTGTTGTGAGGTTATGGTTCTTGCCATTTTGGGTTTTCTAAAATTCTATTGTTTTGCTGCTGTACCAAATACTGCTAGAGTTTTTAGGTACTTTTTCGGGTCTACCTTCTCTTTAGTTCTTTGTACATCAACTATTCTTTTCTACTCTCTCTCTTAAGTGGTTGGGTTCTTTAGCCGAATGCCTCCTGTCCTTCTCTCTCAAAGTTCTTGAGTCCATCACCATTCTTTTTTTTTTTACTTGTTACATCTTGGCCGATTCTTTCCCTTTATTTCTCTCTATATTTTCTCTCTTTTTCTTGTTGCTCTTGTAAACCGAGTACAACTCCTTCTCCTTCCTCATTCATTGTTTCTTCCCTTTTCACAATTCTGACCGAATACTATGTCCCTTATCTTTTGTTTCGTCTCTATTTTGACATCTAGTTTCTGACAACTGGCCGACTATGTGACAGCCCGATTTTGACCCTAATCAGAATGGTGTTTTGAGACCACGAATCTGAGTCAGAAAAAAATAATTAAATATTATTCTCTGTGTTCTGAATGTGTGAATTTGCTTGTGTGAAAATTTCGCTTTAAAAATGTTATCGTTTGGATGCCCGATTAAATAAAAGGGCCTAATCGCGTAAAATAAAAATTTGATGGTTTATTGGTTAAGGGCTGAATTGCATATGTTCTTTTAATTTGGAGTGTTTATAATTATATTATACCATATTAAATAGTAGTGGACTGTATTGACCTATTACTATATGTTTTACTAATTAAATTACAAAGGCTAAATAGGTAAATTATATGTTATTATGTTAATAAATAAAAGAAAACATAAAATACATGCATTTATTCTTCCTTGTTGGTCGAGTGTAAAAGAAAAAGAGAAGCTATTTTCTTGGTTGAGTTTCAACATTCTTCAAGCTAATTTGAGGTATGGATTTTGGTTAGTTTTTGATCATTTTTATGTTTTTAAGATCATTGCTTCGTATACTATTCGACCCATGCTTGAATTTTTTATATTGATGTGCATTTTAAGTTTTGCCATTGTTAAGAGCTTGATGAAATTGATGTTTGATGAATTAAGTGAAAGTTATGTGGTAGATTAATAAGCTTTGTATGTGAATTTTTAGTGAATTTGTGCATTTAGGGTTAAATTGAATAAATTAGTAAATAGAGGGATTAAATTGTAAAATAAATGAAATGTGAAGACTTCTATAGGTACAAGGAACATTCGGCCTAGGCTTAGTGTAATTAAATTTTACTTATTTTTATTTTTAATGAATTTTGGACTAAGTTGCTAAAGGTACAAAATAGTGGGGTAAAATAGTAAATCGATTATGCACATGCTTTTGGATTTAATTGAATAAAATTGAGTTTGAATGAGTCTCATTTGAAATTGTATAGCTCAAGAACTAAAGAAATCGGATCTGGATCAGGGAAAAGCTAAACTAGCCGAGTAGTCGAATTTACCGTTCGTTGTTATCCAAGGTAAGTCATTAAGCTATTATATGCACTAAATTTTAATAATGATTAGATATAAGTGCTAAATTGAATTTATAGAATTTGTTTATATTATTATAGAATGTGAACTACAATGGTGAATAATATTTGCTATGTTTTTAAATGTGATTGCCGAATGTGAATTGAATTAGCAATGGTATGGTTATATTTGCCGATGATAAATTTAGTTGAGAGTCATTCTAGCAATGGTGTTTATTAGCATTTCGGCATATGAAAATTGTATACTGAGCATAGAAAAGTATGATTTTTAATGATTTAAAATGTGAGAGTATGGATTTTGGAATTGGAACATAATCAGGCTTTATGCCTAGCAGGCTTAGTGCCGGTGAACATAATCAGGCTTTATTGCAACACCCTAAACCCAGCCCAAACGTTACGGCCAAGTCTGGTGTGTCACATCAACAGCGAGCTAACCATGTTCCTTATTCATTACGATTAGGGTGAGTTTTGCAAAACCGTTATTATAGTTTGGGAAGAAATCCAGGTTTAGTTTGTGAACATCCTATCCACTACCAGTTTAAAATTTATTTTGTTACCAGATCTTGTTCGTCTATTCGTTATCCATTTGATACGTGTGTTTCATTTTGAAAACATTGTTTAATTTTGATCAAAAACCCACGCAGCCTTAATCTACCCATTTTAATCAAAATATAAATAAGAGATAAAAACCAAATTAAAAATACTTAAGAGCGGCCTTATTACAAACCCAAAACCAAAATGAAAGATACTTTAAATAAATATGAAAATAAATAACTAAAAAAAACACCATGTGCAGTCCTCGTGGCCACTCCGAATCCCTCCAGCTCCAAGCCCACTAGCTTAGGGCTCACCTGCATAAATGAAAGGGGGTGAGTTTGGAAACTCAGTGTGTAAAGGAAGCCCAACCAAAGCCCAAATCAGCTCAAGCTTACTGGGCCTAAGCCCTATCCAGTCTCAGTAATAACTGGGCCGAAGCCCTATCCAATAATCAGTTAACTGGGCCATAGCCCTATTCAGATTCAGTTTAATTGGGCCTTAGCCCTTTATAGTAAACAGTGCGGCCCATTGGCCCATTACAGTAACAGATCAGAGATAATGCATGTATGCAAAGCCCATCCCATGTCCAGCCCTACACACCACCCGTACCAGCCCTACACACCATGTGAGGAATAACTCAACCCACCCAGCCCTACACATCGTAGCGTAGCTACTCAGATAATGTGCCTAAGCCAGTAGCAGTAAAACCGAGGCAAAGCCCCTTTCAGTAGTACGAGGCAAAGCCCCTTTCAGTAAACCGAGGTAAAGCCCCTTTTTAGTAAACGTGGCAATGCCACTTGCACTTCCTCCATCAACAAACCCAGTCCCATGCAATAGTTTAAACATATCATGGCATACAGTGAATAGAAACAGTAAAGCATGCATTTCAGTCAAATTTAGCCCTAAGGGTATAACAGTCATTTTGCACCTAGGGGTAATACAGTAATTTTCCACCCTTTAGGGGCGTTTCAGTAATTATTCTAGTTTTTAAGGTTTCATGCTTATTTCAGTTACTAGCAGTCGAATTTCCACCTAAATAGGTTATCTAACCCGTTTACCAATTTTTAGCATTATTGGGCCATAAAACCCCTAATGAGCCTTACAGAGTCAATTAGCTAATTTGGCCCATCTAGCCCAAGTTTTATGACCGGTTTAACAGTTTTAACCTATAGAACTCCAGAACTCCCTTACCGTCAATTTTCACCCAAATGGGCCAGTAAGCCCATTGGGCCCAAATTTAGTCCTTCGAGGCCCAAATTTACCGAGGTGCACGAAATCGTGCACTCACCAATTTTATCGATTTCGAATACAGATTTTACCGCTTCTAACCGACCCACGAGCGCTCGCATCTCGTAAGCCCACGAAAGTGCCAAAATTTTGGCATTTCGGCTTTTTGACTTTTGCTAATTTAGTCTACTAGAGGGTGTTCGTGTACACACCTGATTTACGACAGACGTAGACGAAATCTCCCACACGATTGTCCTTTGCCAAAAATAGTGACTAGATCTAGATCTAGTCGTTCCAATGATCTAAGCTCTTGATCGGTAACCTTTAGTCCACACTAGCACAAAACAATCCAAACAATAACACCAATAAACTCTTTAGCCTTAGTCGACAGCCACCCTACATAGGGTTTTCGGCTTTTTCTTAAATTTCAAAATAATGTATAGAAAGGGATCTGAACACGTACCGAAGATTTACTAAACAAGAACGCTTCCAACCCTTTTCTATCTCAGATCTGACGCAGATCTAGCCTTAAGTCACGAACAGAGAACGGATCTAAGTGATTTCAGCTTTTGGATCTATCCTAGAGTATGCTTGATTCAATTATAAAGAAAAGAAGTAAAAGAAGAGAAGTTTACAAAGTGAAAGAACTTAGAGGTTTGACTTACTTGAAAGATTTGAAAAGAAGGAGAAGAAATAATTTGGGTCAAAGGGTGATCGGCAATGGTGGATTCGGTTAAAGGAAACACGACAACAACACTTGGTTTTAGATTTTGGTATGATGAAGAAGAAAGGAAGTAAAAGTTTTGTAATGAAAAGGAGAAGGTGTCGACAAGGGTTATGGGAGTATGAGATTCGGCTTTTGAAAAGGTTGGATCAAAGAAAAGATGAGCAAAAATAAAATAAAATAACAGATTGAAAAAAACAAAGTCGACTACACTAAAATTCTCGAAACCAACCGAAGAAGAAAACAACTCATAAAAACCCCAAAATTCCAAGAGCAATTCGGCACTTAATTGCCTATAGCTGAATGAGTCCCATTTTGGCACAACAATCCTTCCCAAATTTAAATTCTCCTTGATTTTAGCCAATAGCAAAGTTTGAATTCCATTCAAACTTCTTACACCGATTAGTAGCATAGTCCACCACTTGGCCGACTCAAATTGCTGCTAGGAAGAGTTTCGGTCCAATTGCATCACTCTCCCCATGCGTATAGAGAAAAGGCAACCCATCGCGCACACAACAGCTCGAACTCAAGACCTCCAGGCACCCACACACGCTGCTGGCCACTACGACGTGACTTCTGTTTTGATATAATACAGTCACAATTAATTATAAGGCTTAACTGCTTCAGCCACGGGTTGTTTAAAAATAAATACCAAAATTTCACTTACCTATGGTTCGAACTCGCGCTCACTCGGAACCCCCTAGCATGCTAATGCCACTGCACCCATGCGCTCTTTGTGTTAAACTTTGTTAACAACTTGGCCAGGCTTTCCCTTGTGTCCAGTTTTAACCCAACTTAATTATAAGGCCTAATGCCAGCATCTCCTTATAGAAGCAAAAATAAGAATTTTTGCTAGAGCCCTGGGTCGAGCCCAGGACTTTTCTCACACTATAAGTACTTCCAAATTCACTAACCTAAACATGAAACTAATAATAATAATTTTTTTCGTAATAATATTTAAAACGTCCAAATTATTCAGGCTGCCTTCTACCCGAACCCAGACTCAAGGCCCAATATTCTAGGCCTAAAACTCAGGTGTTACAATTCACCCCTCCTAAAAAAATTTCATCCTTGAAATTTCTAAATAATAAGATAGTCGTGCACCAACTACTCTACTACGCTACCGCTACGTACTCTGATCTAATTAATTTTTAATACGACCCAGAACATCTAATCACCGAAGTGAATAAACATTTATCAAGCATGCATACAATTCGTATCCAAACAACACACACCTAACGAGAATAAACTGGGCAATCCTGAGCCCGATGCTTCCGGGACCCACACCTAGGGCATGCTGCTTTCTTCTTATGGCATCCACACGGATGACGCCCGTTGCAGTAACACATATCACTTTGGTCATTCAAACATGCTTTAATACATTATCAAATTAACACATATCAACAAGGCACCAAATGTACTAAGGCTTAATCATCCAAAACGACCTATACATGCCAAACTCATCAACTAACATTCAGATAATCATCAACCATAAGTCCACCTATACATTCCATTATAATTTTAACCAAGACATCACAATCTATCGATATAATAGATAGAGAGTGTGATGGATGTTCGAAAAGCTTCCAACCCGATCGAGCTTCTGATAAGTCGTAAAGTAAAGGAAAAACAGCTACATAAGCAATAAATACTTAGTAAGTTCGTACAACTTTAGTCGTATCAATCCATTTCAAATATGAAATTTATACATATTAAGAATAATCCTATACCAATACCGCAAGATTCATGAAACTATAATCAACAACTCACAAAGTGAATAAAACCATAGCATCACATATACATATCATCCCAAGCATAGTACGATTCTATAAAACTTAAACCCTTTCAAATTTTATTATTTTCATTTGTAGTTCATTACATTCCATTGCATTTACTTTCTTTAGCTTAAACAACAATATCAATTCAACTCATCATTCCTTTTTTCATCATTTTACATTTCAAGTATGAACTTACTATTTCATTACCTTTCCACACTCGTTTCATATGCATAACACACAAGACATAAACATATCAACAACCATAGCCAGAAGCTAATGCATTTAAACAGAGCTCTTTTGGAATTAACCACATTATAAACCATTTCATAAAAAATTTCATAATTTAAACCTTACCGTTCATTCATGAACACAAGAATATTTCCTTTTGGGCACTTACCATTTCAATGCATAACTTATAAGTAAACATAATACAATCCAACCAATAGCTTGGCATATGCCAAAGCATCAAACAACAACACATGTTAGAATCCTTGAACATATTTCACATGAATTCAACATGGATAACCATTATATTTGAATATGATTCAATTTGGGTATAACATCCTTCACAACATAACATGCTTTCCATTTATCACATCATTTTAATGTATTTCATGTATACTGTATTTGCAAATATTGAACATTTATTGTTTCCTTTCCAATTCATGCCTGTTAAATCGAATAGAATATCGTTGGATACCTGGGGTAGCTCACACAAAGTGTGCTAACTCATATAACTTTAATTCATCAATTCATGTACATATATGCTATGATGCCTAAGAGCATATCTGTATAGCTTGGCAAAGCAAGTATGGCAAAGTTTTACTTAGAAATTATGGTGCTCAAAGTGCAAGGAAATAAGCTAGATGAACAGATCTTGATGAGTTCTTATGATTTTTCATTTAAGGGCTGTCGATCTACTCGATAGAAGCCCAGATTTGATGTCTGAAGCTACTGGTGGAAAGTAGTACAAGCTTAAATGTGAGAGTTTCACAAAACTCTACATAGACTCTTGCATGTATCATATGTATGTTTGCATGTTTGTATGTTGTTCTCTTTTATAGTAATTGTTCTGTACTACGAGAAAGATGAATGATTGATGATAGAGCATGTGCTTTGCATGATGCTATGCCTCTACTATAAAAGGAATGTATGCGATGAAATCATAAAGAAAGATATGCAAGTGCGAGATGCTTCTGATATGAAAAATATATGCATGCATGAATGTGCTTGAAGCATGGTTGTCTCTGCATACGAAGTTTGTAACAGCCTGATTTAGGGCTTAAATGGAATAGTGGATTCAGGGCCACGAATCTGAAGTAGAAAAATTTGTTGCGATAAAGTTTTAAGGTTTATTATATGATTGAATGCATGTTTAAAAATTTGGTTAAGAAATTTTAGTGATAAATTGTCCAATTTAATTTTTAGGACTAAATTGCAGAAGTTGCAAAATATGTGTTTTAATTGCTAAAGGGATTTGATTGTGATGAGTTCTTAAATTAGAAGTCCATATGTGTTAAGTAGACCAATATAGTTTAGTTTGGACAAAAACGGACATGAAAGGGACAAAACATCAAAGTTTTAAGTGAAGGGCATTTTAGTCTTTTGGTTAATAAAAGAATAAAAAAGGAAAATAAAGCCAAAATGTTGTCCATCTTTCTCCCTTGGCCAAAAATCCCTAAGGACACCATAGCTAGGGTTTCTTCAACTTCCAAGCCCCAGTTTTAATGTTCTTTACATTTTTTAAGTCCTTATAGCCCGATTTACCTATTTCTACCATTATTTTGATCTAGGGTTCATATTCAAAAATTTACCCATGTGTGTTATACATGTATTTTGATGTTTAATGGTAGAAAATGAAAGTTTGATGTGTGATAAATGATAAACGATAAATTATACATGTTTTTACCTCATGCTTAGTTTAATTTATGGATGAATTATCATTGAATTTGTGGAAATTGGTGCTCTTAATCCTTCTATTTCATGTTCTATGCCCAGGTAAGCTTAAGGAAGAGAAAAGAGCAAGAAACAGGTCAAAAACAGGCAAAATAGGCCCAATTCAATAATCACACGGCCCAACCCTGACTCACACAGCTAGACCACATGGCCGTGCCACCTTAACAGGCCCGAGCACGACCTAGGCTTCGATCCACACGAGCGTGGCACACAGGCATGTCCCTGTCGTGAGGAAGTTCAATTTCACTCGGAAAAGGTTGCTTAGGGGCTAAGAAAGTCATTCTAAACTCTATATAAAGACCCTAGGAGGCAACTTCAAAGGACACATTATTTTCCTGCAAAGACGGGGAGTTAAAGGCAGGGAATTACTCGAAGGGAAGCCGATTGATCCATCTCAGAAGCTGAATTCTCCTTCAATACTAAAGATCTCCCTTCAAATTCCTACAGGGGTTTTTGGGTTCTTTATGTTTTATTATCATTATTCTTCTAAGATGTTTTATTTTATAATCATGAACTAAATCCCTCAAATACTTGAGGGGGATGAAACCTAAGACAGATCTTGTTATTATTTTCTCTTGAATTATATGATAGATATTTGATTTGTTCTTAATTGTGTTTTTAACTCTTAAATTGATATTTTTGGGATATTGATTTAAGTCGAATGTGCTTATGTAGGGAGCAAAAGTCCCTGCATAGGAGTAGATCCAACACAATTAAGCGGAGTTGATCGCAATCTTAGAGATAGGATGACAAAAATCTGTCAGATTAGGGTCAAACCTAATAAGGGAATCTATAGATCAAGTTAATGCAACACTAGGGGTTTTAATTAGAAAGAGATTTCAATTAATCAACCTAGGGTTAGTTTTTTTTAGTCTCAAGAGAGATATTAACATAAGTTAAGGATTTCTATGGATCAAGTCAAGTGAATAAATCGTCTAGTTCAAGAGTTGATAACAAGTGAAGTCTACGTGGATTCTCCCTTGAGTATTGTCCAAATCAATCAGTTTTTGCTAAGAGTTTTTCCCAAATTTACTTTTTGTGCAATCATAGTTTAGTTTTAGAATTAGTTTAGTTTCATAAAAACCCCTTTTCTTTCTAGGTTAAATAATAGAAAGAAAGTTAGTACTAGTACTTTTGGTTCCCTTGGGTACGATATCTCGGTCTTGGCACTAAACTATACTACTATTCGATAGGTGCGCTTGCCTTAAAATTGTGATATTAGTTAGTTTCTGGTGTGATCATTATTATAAATTTTATTACTTCATATCACGCATATCAATAATCAACTTTTACCAGGTGGTTTTTGATGAAAATGCATGAAGGGACTTATTTGTAAAAGTGGTAAAACATGTGTATAAAATGTGATTTAGTGTTATGAGTATATATGTGTGTCGGCTAGGCTTGGGTAGCAAAGAAAATAAGGACATTTCGTTATACGAGCCTAGGGACTAAAGTGTAAATATGTCAAACTTTAGGGGTAAAAATATAAGTTTGCCATAGTATGATTTTTGGACCAAATTGAGTAATGTGATAATTAAATGAATTAAATTTGGTATTATAGATCAAGAAAAATAAGGAATCAACCTTGATCAGGGAAAAAAAGATTTTGGACTAAATCGAATACTAGTCATTTTGGACCGAGGTAAGTTTGTATGTAAATGATGCATTGCTATGTTATGTTTTTGAATACTTTAACTTAGTATGCTTTGTGAATAACCATTTGAATGTGTATACCAACCAAGCTTCGACGAGTGAGAAAGATCCTGATTGAACCTTAGGAATCGAATAGGATACCAGTGACATGTCACTAGGAACCCAAGTGTTTAAGTGATAAGTGGTAGCTTCAGCTACAAATGCTATGTGGTGGCCTCGGCTACAAATAAGTGTGGCACTTATGTGCAAGACTTCCAAGTATTTTTTAGAATTCCAAGTGGTTCAATAGGTGATTCAGCGATATAATAAAGTGTGAGTGCAGGCGATTATGTTATAGATTGGCACAGGTACGTGTGTGAAACTCCTAAAAGATGAGTTTGATATGTGATGAACCATTGGTAAGGTATTGAATGAGTAAGATGTGAATGTAAGGTTTTGATAGTATCCATGGAATTGTTATAGTTTTAATTATCTGTTAAAAGTATGTTTATAATGCTAATTATTTGCATATAAACTTACTAAGCTATTTAGCTTACTCCTCCCTTTTTCCCTTGTCTTATAGTGCCACCAAGCTAACTCAGATTGGAGATCGTCGAAGGATCACACTATCAAACTATCTTTGGTATATGTGGTCATTAATATTTTGAGTTATGGCATGTATAGGAGATTTGGTTATTTTGTTATATGTGTCATATTTGATTGGGCCAAGAATGTTGGTTTATTTTGATGAATGATCATTTTGTATAAGGCCATTTGAAATTGGCCAATATTGGTTCTTGGTATATGCATATGATGATGTTATCCATGGATGTGGTAGCTTGTATGATTTAATTGATTAATGAGTGATGAATAGGTAAGATATATGTGGCATGTGGTCAAAGTGTGGATGTCTTTATTATGGATATCTGGTTGTGTAATTATGCCATGCTTTGAGTTGGTGAAATTCATATAAATATGTTTGTGTTTCAGGGTAACAAATGGCTTAGAAAATAGCCTTACATATCTCCAAACGGGTAGACACACGGGCATGTGTCTAGGCCGTGTGTGACACACGATCTGCACCATGGGCGTGTAGTCCGGCCGTGTGTCCCCTGCACCCTAATTTTGCAAAATAGAATGTCCAGTAGTAAACACTCAGGCAGAGACATGGCCGTGTGTCTCAGCCATGTGTCTCAGCCGTGTGAAGGACACGGCCTTAGGACATAGGTGTGTGCCCAGGCTATGTGAAGCCTGCACCTTAAATGCGAAAATTAAATTAGCCACACGACCTGGTACACGGGAATGTGACTTGGCCGTGTGACCCAAAATGATTGATGACGTCATAAACAGATTGCTCAATGTTTTTCACATGGGTTGGGACATGGGCGTGTATGACCACACGGCCTACCGACACGAGCGTGTGACACTATTTTGATGAAAAATTTTCTAAGTGCTTTAAAGTTCTCGGTTAAGTCCCGATCCACTTCCAATGTATGTTTAGGACCTCTTAGGCCCATATAAGGGATGATATGCATGTGTATGGATGCTTTAGAATTGAACGAAATTTTATGGCTCGGTTTTGTATGATTCGTTATGTTTAAGTTTGGTAATGCCTCGTACCCTGTCTCAGCGTTAGACTCGGGTAAGGTGTCTTACAAAGTCGAAGTTGCACATTTGAAACTATAAATGCATAAGCCTGTAAGTTAGTTAAGCATGTAACGCCCTAATTTTCAGGTTTTTTCTTAGATTGGTCCTTATCTAATAAAATGTTTAAATGTTAGTATTTGGGTGTGTAATGCATGTTTGGAGTATGATAATGGGCCTATGGAAGGCCCATGTGTTGGTTAAAGGCTCGGCAAAATTTTGTGTTTTGACTTAGGAGATAGGGGACAATTGAAAATAAGGGTCTTAAGGAATTGTGTGCGAAATATAGCACAAAAGGACCAGTGGTAAAGTGGCAAGGGAGACGCCACTAGGCTCCTTAAAAGGTGGCGCCTAAATGAGCTTAGAGGTCAAGGGATCAAGCGCCAGAGGTTGCGAAGGTGTTGTTTATTTTTAAGCTTGAGCAGGTAAGAGTTTGAAGCCGAGTGGAACTCTGCTTGGAGGAGATTTGAACCGGTCAAAGGAGCAAATCGTGGAGGAGGTTGAGGAGCAAATCTAGGAAGTTCGAATTTTGAAAGGAAGTAGCCGATTGTGGGACTTTGCAAGTGTAATTCGGCTAGGGGGATTAGTGTTAGCATTTTCGGCAATTAGTGCTAGTGGGTGCCGAATTCTCCTTAGTACCTTTAGGGTTTGTGCCGATTTCACTAAGAGTCTTTTTGAGGTTCTTGAGCTTATTGTGTATGGCATTAGAGAATTCTTCTATTTTCTCTCTTTTGCTATTCAATCTCCATTTTCTTCTATTAGCCGCAACCTACTCCTACCCCAAGCATCATTACCGAATTCCCTTGTTGCCGAAACCACTTCCTAGTATTCTTCTTTTCTTTTGTTTTCTTTTACGTTGACACCCCATACCGGTCTCATTCCATCCCACTTCCCTGTTAGACCAAAGCACCTTTCTTCTTCTCTTTTTCTTCAAGTTCCTGTCGACAGCACTAAAACCGAAACACCTTTGCTTTGCTAAAAATCTTGTTGACCGAAACCTTTTTCTCCTTAATTCTCTGGTTGGCCGAATCTAATCTCTTCTCCCTCTCCTCTTTAAACCTCTGTCGGCACCTGCAAGAAATAGAAGCCGAACACTTTGTGACGAGTATTCTTTTATTAACCGATTACCCTTTCTCCTACCAATTCTTCAATTAGTCGAATTCTTATCCCTTCATCCCTTGCAATTGCGGAATCACTCCTCTCTCTCAATTCTTTCTCTGTCATTGAAGCAAGTGGAACGGCTGTGGTTTTGGATTTAGATCGGTAAGTTTTTCGTGATATTATTTCGTTATTCTTTTCAAGTATAAGGCTAGATGCCGAAACCCCTTAGGGGGAGGTTAACGTTTCTAGACTAAGGGCCCTATGGCTTTTCTCTTTGGCTTTTGTGCGTTAAAGTGGACAAGAGACGTTCAGCAAAGGAGGCTATTGTGGATTAACGCGGTTGGACACAGTGATCTAGTCCATAATCGAAAGGGGTAAGATTTCGATTCTTAGGCTATGTAGGCCGATTATGGTAAGGGGTTTATAACTCTTTGATTATCGATTATTAGGCTAATAGTTAGCGTTCGATTGTAGGTTCTTCATACGTGGATTTCGTCAACGTTTCATCAGTAACAGGTGTGTAACGTATCTCCATCATAGACTAGGATGGCTAAAAGCCGAAATAATCAAAACTGTGCTAAGTGACCGATCAATAGGGACCGAAAAATCAGGCTTGAAAGGAAATAAGAGTAACCGAATACTTTGTTGTGGTCACATTGGGAATTGGCGATAGCGAGATTGCAGAAGGTGCAATTTCGAGCGTTTTGGTAAGTTGGGCTGCAATGGGCCAAGGCGGGGCCAATGGGCTTCCGAGCCCAAAATTTGAATATGTTCATAAAAGACTTTCTGGTAACTTGAATAATAAAAACTTGGTAAAGTCGGTGAACTAAAACCTAAAATCGGGCTTAACGGACTTATCGACGATATTGGACATAGTAAGGCCCATTAGGGGATCTAGGCTAAAAAGGGCAAAATTGGAAATTTGGGCTTAAGTGGACTTCCATGGTTATTTAGGGACCGTTAATTTATCAGATTTGCATAAAATCTCTGAAAATATGAAAAAGGACTAAAATACCCTTAAATATGGAAAATTACCAAAATACCCCTAGGGGTAAAAAGACTATTATACCCCTAGGGTCAATTCTGTATGAAATGTATGATGTTATGTATCTGCGTGAGTTAATTATTAATATGAATATATCTGATGCATGAGATGCTATATATTGCATGCTAGTATGATTATCTGTTGCATGGGGTATGGGTTTATGATGGAGGAAGCGTTCTGGCAGCCTCGCTGCAATCTGGTGGCCTCGCCACATATTTTCTGGCAGCCTCGCTGCAATCTGGTGGCCTCGCCACATATTTTCTGGCAGCCTCGCTGCAATCTGGTGGCCTCGCCACATATTTTCTGGCAGCCTCGCTGCAATCTGGTGGCCTCGCCACATATTTTCTGGCAGCCTCGCTGCAATCTGGTGGCCTCGCCACATATTTTCTGGCAGCCTCGCTGCAATCTGGTGACCTCGCCACAATATTTATATCTGGTGACCTCGTCACAATATCTGGCAGCCTCGCTGCAAATATATCTGGCAGCCTCGCTGCAAATGTTATCTGGCAGTCTCACTGCAAATTATATCTGGCAGCCTCGCTGCAAATATCTGTGGTGTGTAGCGGTTGGGTGGGTCGAGTAGTCTCCCCACATGGTGTAAGGCTGGTACGAGGGTGTTAAGGATGGATCTGGGTTGGGTTTCTGTTTGCATAATGCTTATATCTGATCTGTTTCTGTTATGGGCCTTTTGGGCTTAACCTGATTCCTGTAATGGGCCAAGGCCCAATTAAATCTGTTTCTGAGGCTTGATCTGTTTTGGCCTATGGTTGAGATAATGTTGCACACTGAGTTGTCAAACTCACCCTTTTTAATTAATCTCTGCAGGTAACCCTCAACCATAGTGGGCTTGGAGCTGCGAGAGATTCGGAGTGGCCACAGCGACTGCAATAAAACTGGTTTTCATTTATGTTTTAGTATTTTAATTTTTATGTTAATTTTTGGGTTTTAATGTGTAACAAGGCCGCTATTAAATTTTCTTTTTGGGTTTTAACCTTCTAAAGGATTTGGTTCGTACTTTATCGAAACTGCTAGATATAGGCTGCGCGGGTTTCCAAAACCTTAATAACGTTTTCAAAATAACGTTTATAAAATTTAAACAATCTTGAATAATGACAACTTAAAGTAGTTTTAACAAGAACTTTCTCACCTTGCTAGTTTTACAAAGTATCACCTATGGCTCAACATGTTTTAAAAGGTTATAAGCGTAGTTTAGGATCATGTGACGCACCAGATCTGGTCATAACGTCCAGACCGGGTTTGGGGTGTTACAAAGCATGAGTCTGCATGATAAGTCTACTTACATGTGAGTTTGTAAGGACAATAAACACGAATTTTGAAAAGGAAAGACCATGGTCATGGCAATAATGCGATATAGTGTAAGACCTAGTCATGGTGGCTATGGCATCATATGGTGAAGTGAAGACCAACTAGTGTAAGACCTAGTCTAGGCCACTTTTCTGATTATACACAAAAATGACCCTAAAATTTTGATTAATTATGAAAATGACCCACTTTTTTTACTATACACGTAAATGACCTGAAATCTATAGTAAAAATTGGTGGAGCTAAAGAGTTTGGACCCACCAACATGCCACGTCAGCAAACTAAAAATGTAATGCCTTAATTTTTGGGATTTTTGGGATTTTTGCGATTTTGGTGTGAACTTAAAATTTTGTTGTTTGGTTGTGATAATTTATGCTTTGAGTATGTTAGGGGAACTTTAGAAGGCCCAAGCTTAAGTTAAAACCCGGTAGAAATTTTGAAATTGTAGACTTAAAGAGAAAGGGTCTTGAGTATGTGGGCTTTTAAGAAAAAGTGGGTAATTTAAGACACAAGTAAGCCTTTCGTAAAGTGACAAGGTGGCACCACTTAAAGCTTAGAGAAGTGGCATGTGGGGAAGCTATGCAAGGGCCAAGGATCAAATCTCATGGTAAACAAGGTGCTATTTTATTTTTAATGCATGTGCAAGGCATGTGATGGACTCCAAGTGAAACTCTGTTGGGAAGAGTTTGAGATGCTCATGAAATTGAGTCAAATGGGATAAGGAGGGGAAAATTTAGGAATTTCAAATTCAAGCAAGAAGTGGTCGGCCAAGGGACTTTGATGTAGCATTTTCGGCTAGGGTGTTAGGAGTTGTCATTTTCGGCAAATTGGGAAGTAAGTGTCGATTTCTCCTAGTAGTCAACCTTCGGGATTTGTTAAGTGGACATTCCTTTCTGCCAATTAGGAGTAGTATTCTTTGCTTTTCTTTTCCTTCCTCCCATATGTTTTAAAAGTCGAAAATAAGACCTACAAACCTCTTTTTGTGCCGTTTTACCCAAGGTGTCGAATCAATCATCCCCTTTCTCACCTTCTTCATCATTTTCATTTTTCTTCTTCTCTTTTCTTCATCTCTTCCCCACCGTTAAAGTAACGCCATTCTCAAGCCTCTTAGCCAATTTCATAAGAGCCGAAACCTAAAGCTAGTGTTGCTGATTTCATCTTAACCAAAACTTGTTCCCATTGCTATTTCTTTTCAAAAAGCCGAATCTCAAACATCTCATGTCATCTGTCGATCACCTCTTCTACTTTGGGAAACCTTTCTTCTTCTTCTATCCACTTCTCAAACCGAAGTAAACAAACCTTAGAGTAGGTTCTAAAAGCTGAATTATTAGATCTATTTTTTACTCGTATCTTGGGGTTAGATCTATAGTAGATCTAAGATTGAAAGGTGTTGGAAATGCTTCTGGCAAGTACATCTTTGGTGGTAAGTATTCGGATCTTATCTTCCATTAATTAGTGATTCAAGAAAAGTCAAAAACCCCTAACTTCAAGGGGTGGCTATCGATTAAGGCTAAAGGCTTTATTGGTTTTATCTTTCAGTTTATTATGTGTTAGTATGGACTGGAGGCTATCGATCAAGAAGTATTGGAGGCTAGGACCATTGGAGCGACTAGATCTAGATCTAGTCATTGTTTTCGGCAAAGGTAAGGGATTAAGGGCCTTAGTTGGTGTTGGCCGAATAGGTATGTTGAATTGATGTTGGTTATTCAATTGGATTTTAGTGACATGTGGGTTGAAATGATTGTAGGTGAATCGCGTGGGAGATCTCGTCGTAATAGATCGCAAATCAGGTGTGTATACGACACCCACTAGTAGACTACATCGGCAAAAGCTGAAAAGTCAAAATGTTGAAATTTTGACATTTTGTGGGCTTGCAAGCGTGCGAGCGCTCGTGGGTCGATTGAAACGGTAAAATCAATTATCACAAATAGTAAGGAGGTTGTGTGCGCGATTTCGCGCATGTTGATGAACTTGGGCCTCGAGGGGCTGATTTGGGCCCAATGAGCTTACGGGCCCATATGGGTGAAAATGAGCGGTAAGTGGATCCTAGTAATCTGAATGTTAAGACTACTAAAACGAATATGGAAATTTGGGCTTAGTGGGCCGTAATAATTAGTGGACACCATAGGGCCCATTAGGGGGTTTAAGGGCCGATAACTCTAATTGGACTAAATGGGCTAAATAAGTTGCCTAGATGATTTTTGGACTGTTAACAATTGAAATGTGCATAAAACCCTAAAAACTGGTAAACTCACTGAAATACCCCTTGAGGGTGGGAAATTACTATTTTACCCGTAGGTGCAAAATGACCATTATAACCCTAGGGTTAAATCTGACTGAAATGCATGCTAAATTAATCTGTTCACTGTATGCCATGACATGTTATACTGTTGCATGGGATTGAGGTTTATGATGGAGGAAGTGCTAAGTGGCAATGCCACGTTTACTAAAAGGGGCTTTGCCTCGTTTTACTATTAGTGGCTTGGCCACGTTATCTGATTGAGCAGCTATGCTGCGACTGTGGTGTGTAAGGCTGGGTGGGTTGAGTTATTCCCCACATGGTGTGAAGGGCTGGTACGGGTGGTGTGTAGGGCTGGACTGGGCTGGGTTCTGCGTACATGCATAATTACTGTTCTGTTACTGTAATGGTCCTAAGGGCTACACTGATTTCTGAATAGGGCTAAGGCCCAGTTAATCACTGGTCACTGGATAGGGCTAAGGCCCAGTTAATACTGAATTTGGATTGCGCTTAGGCCCGGTAAAGCTTGAGCTGATTTGGGCTCTGGTTGGGTTTAGCTTACACACTGAGTTTTCCAAACTCACCCTTTCTCTTCATCTATGCAGGTGGGCCCTAAACTAGTGGACTTGGAGCTGGAGGGATTCAGAGTGGCCATGTGAGCTGCAGTTGGTTTCACTTTCCTAAGTTATTTTACATTCAGCATTTTATTTAAATTATTTTCTTTTCGGTTTTGATTTGTAATAAGGTCGCTCTTAAGTATTTTATTCTGGTTTTCATTTCTTTTATTATACATTGCTCAAATAGACTAAGGTTGTGCGGGTTTTTATTTAGAATTAATCAACGTTTTCATAATATCAAATGGATAACGTAAATTCAGACAAGACTTTGAGATAAAATAAATTATAAACTGGTAGTGGGTAGGACTTTCACAATTTAAAACCTGGATTTCTTTCCAAGCTTTAATAACGGTTTTGCAAGCTCACCCTAATCGTAATAACTAAAGAATGAGTTTCAATCCATCATTGATGTGACACACCAGACTTGGCCATAACATCTGGGTCAGGTTTAGGGTATTACATTTAGTGGGATCGGGTCCAAAAAGTTTTCATAAAATTTTAAAACTAAGGCCTAAGAAGGGTATTTTGGAAACAGTATTGGGAAATCTTTAAGAAAACCCTTTTCAAACTTATTTTCTTCAAGACACGCTTGTTTTAAAAACAAAGTTTAAGTTTTACTGAAATTTTATCTAAAATTGGGCTTTCTGAAATCTAGTTTCCGAAGAGTGGCACACCGAATCCTCGGCACCAAGTCTGTAAGTACTTCTTTTTCTATACTGTATTGTACTAAACTATTACTGTAGATAGTACTGAGACCCTACTAAGACATTGTAGTTAGGGCGATATTGGAACTGTAGAGACTGAGACAGTAGGGAAACTGAAACCCTCAAAGACTAAGACTATAGCTAGGCTACGATTCTGTGAAAACAAACTCTGAAACACTATCTGTGCATAAAAAAATTTTAATAAACACTAAAATACTAAACTAATATCATAAAATTTGTAATCAGATAAGTCGATATGAGTACGAGAGTAGCTCGTGGACGAGGCCGTGGACGTGGCCAAGGTAGTGTACAAGCTGGGTCTTTATCTTCGGGACATATGTCGGCTGAGCAGACCACGGAGCGGATCATGGACAATCTGGATTGCTCAGTGGAGCAGAAACTGAAAGGAACGGTGTCTCTGCTGCGAGACGAGGCGTATCAGTGGTGGATCACTGTGAGGGATAGTACCCCGGCTAAGTGGACAACCTAGGAACTGTTTAAGATGGCTTTCAAGGGAAAGTACGTCGGGGCAAGCTATGTGGATGCCCAAAGGAAGGAATTTCTGAACCTGACCTAGGGTAACAAGTCTGTTGCTGAGTATGAGACTGAGTTTTTAAGGTTGAGTCGGTATGCCAGTGAAATAGTTGCTGCTAAGTATGAGCGTAGCATTCGATTTGAGGACGGCCTCAAGGATGAGCTTAGGTTGCTGATAGCTCCACAGAGAGAGCGTGACTTTGCTGCCTTGGTGGAAAAAGGCTAAGATAGCTGAGGACGTGAAATGAACTAAATGACAGAACTGTGAGAAGGATCGAAATCGATTCAGGAGAGATTCTAGACCCTCGAGTGCTACTGGCCGAAATGTTAAAAGAGCTAGAGTGGATAAACTGGTCCAAGCAGTTTCAGTGAATACAGTTAGACCGCAGGCTTGTGCGAACTATGGTAGAGTACATCTGAGGGAGTGCTGGAAGCATATTGGGGCTTGCTTTAGATGCGGATCCAAGGAGCACAGAGTTAAGGATTTTCCTCAAAGGCCAGCTCAGACGCAAGTTGCTGAACAGAGGGTGGGTTGCTCAACCAGTGCGAGGTGGACTACAACCACCGAGAGGCCGTGGACAAGGTAGGGGCGGCAATGGAAATGGTCGTGGACGTGGAGCACCTGGCAGGGGTGCTGGAAATGCTGAGGCTCGTCAGCAAGCGTTGGTGTATGCTACTCGTCACCGGGAGGAGGGTGACGCACCAGACGTCATAACTGGTACATTTTTTATCTCTAGCATGCCATACACTGCCTTGATAGATATTGGTTCTACCCATTCGTATGTTGCATGTGATATATCTAGGTCGTTGGGTGTGCACTCTGAGGAAACTGTGAGTGGGGTAACTATGATAAGTCCACTAGGTCACTCGGTTAGGGTAGACAAACTCTATAGGAATGTGCCTTTAGAGACTCAAGGTAGGATTTTCTCTGGGGATTTAATGGAGTTGCCGTTTGGAGAATTCGATCTTATTTTGGAGATGGATTGGCTTGCTAAGCATAAGGTGACTCTGGATTGTGCGGCTAAGCGGATGGTGTTAAGGACTACAAAAGATGAGGAGGTGATGGTTATAAGGGAGCGAAGGGACTATTTATCCAATGTTGTTTCAGCCTTAAGGGCTGAGAAGCTGATTCGTAAGGGTTGCGAGGCATATTTGGCATTTGTGAGTCAGACGGAGGCTGAAGGTTTGACTGTAGAGAAGGTTAGAACTGTCAAGGTGTTTCAAGATGTTTTTCCTAATGAGCTTCCTAAATTGCCTGCGAATCGTGAAGTCGAGTTTGGAATCGACTTGTTGCCTGGAATGGCTCTAGTGTCCATCACACCTTACAAGATGGCACCAAATGAGTTAGTGGAGTTAAAAGCACAAATCCAAGAGTTGTTGGATAGAGGTTTTATTAGGCCAAGTGTGTCTCTGTGGGGAGCACCAGTATTGTTCGTGAAGAAGAAGGATGGGACGATGCGTATGTGCATCGATTATCGCCAGTTGAACAAATTGACAATTAAGAATAAGCACCATCTGCCAAGGATCGATGATCTGTTTGACTAGCTTAGAGGAGCTTCAGTATTTTCCAAGATCGATCTTCGATCTAGATATCATCAGTTAAGGGTCAAAGAGGTGGATATTCATAAGACAGCATTCAAAACTCGGTATGGTCATTACGAGTTTCTAGTGATGCCGTTTGGACTGACGAATGCACCTGCGGCTTTCATGGATCTGATGAATCAGGCATTCTAACCTTACTTGGATCGATTCTAGTCGTCTTCATCGACGATATTCTGGTGTATTCGAAAACTGGGGAGAAGCATGATGAGCATCTCCGTATTGTTCTGCAAGTGTTGAAGGAGAAGTAACTCTATGCAAAGTTTAACAAGTGTGAATTTTGGTTGCGAGAGTGACATTTTTGGGTCACGTTGTTTCCACTGAGGGGATTAGGGTGGATCCTCGAAAAATTAAGGTAGTTCTGAAATAGAAGCTGCCGAGGTCGGTGTCAGAAATTCGAAGTTTTTTGGGTTTGGCAGGGTACTACAGAAGGTTTGTGGAAGGATTTTCTTTGATTGCTTCACTGTTAATGAAACTTTTGAGGAAATGAGTACCATTTGTATGGACTGAGAAACAACAAGAGGCTTTTGATAAGTTGAAGAAGGTATTAACTGAGGCGCCTGAGAAGGATTTCACTCTGTACAGTGATGCGTCGCATGTGGGTTTAGGCTGTGTACTGATGCAGGAGGGTAAGGTGGTCACTTATACTTTGTGACAGCTTAAGCCTCACAAAGCGAACTACCCTACACATGATTTGGAGTTAGCAGCGTTTATCTTTGCTTTAAAAATCTGGAGGCACTACTTGTATGGAGAAAAGTGTATTATATACACGGACCATAAGAGTCTCAAGTATTTGTTAACTCAGAAGAAGTTGAATCTTAGGCACCGAAGATGGATAGAGTTGCATAAGGACTATGACTGTTCGATTGATTATCACCCAGGCAAGTCAAATGTGGTGGCTGATGCACTGAGTCGAAGGGCTGTAACTGAGTTGAGAGCAATGTTTGCTCATTTGAGTCTATATGATGATGGTAGCTTGTTAGCAGAATTACAAGTGAGACCAACTTGGATTAAGCAGATTAAAGAGAAACAGTTAGAGGATGAGTCGTTAGTTTTTCGATTTCAGCAAGCTGAGAATGGTGAGGTTTCTGATTTTGGGTTGAATGGTGAAGGAGTTCTGTGCTTTTGAGGACGAGTTTGTATTCCAAGGGACTCTGACTCGAGGCAGTCAATTTTGAGGGAGGCTCATGGCGGACCATGTGCCATGCACCCTGGAGGGAATAAGTTGTATCGAGACTTATGAGAGTTGAACTGGTGGCCTGGACTAAAGCGCGAAGTGACGGAATTTGTGGGAAAGTGTCTGACATGCCAGCAAGTGAAAGCTGAGCATCAACTACCTTCAGGACTTCTGCAGCCAGTGAAGATTTCACTTTGTTAGTGGAAGAGGGTAACCATGGATTTTGTAAGTGGGCTAACTTTGACACCCACCAAGAAGGACTCAGTGTGGGCAATTATGGATAGGTTAACAAAATCTGCTCATTTCATCCCTGTTCGAACTGACTACTCACTTCAAAAGTTGGCCAAGTTATAAGTGGCAGAGATAGTGCAACTTCATGGAGTGCTCGTTTCCATAATTTCTAACCAGGATCCTAGGTTTACATCTCGACTCTAGTAGAGGTTGCATGAGGTGTTGTGTACGCGATTGGATTTCAGCACTGCTTTTCATCCCCAGACAGATGGACAGTCAAAAAGGGTTATTCAGGTGCTGGAGGACATGTTGAGGGGTTGTATTATCGACTTACGAGGTAGTTGGGGGGATTACTTGCCTTTAACGGAGTTTGCTTATAAAAATAGCTATCAGGTGAGTATTCGAATGGCTCCATATAAGGCGTTGTATGGGAGAAGGTGTCGTACGCCTAGTTGTTGGACATAGTTGGGAGAACGTCAGGTTCTTGGGCCAGAGTTGGTGGCAGATACTGAAGAAAAGGTTAAGTTGATCAGAGATCGATTAAAGGAAGCATCTGATAGGTAGAAAGCTTATGCTGACTTAAAGCGTAAGGAAATCGAGTACTCAGTAGGGGATATGGTCTTCTTAAAGGTCTTGCCTTGGAAGAAGATATTAAGGTTTGGTAAGAAAGGCAAGTTGAGTCCGCGGTTTATCGGGCCTTATCGAGTTCTTAAACGAGTAGGGCCAGTGGCTTACTAGCTGGAGTTACCACTGGAGTTAGACCGAATTCATGAAGTTTTTCATGTCTCCATGCTGAAACGGTATCGATCAAATCCTTCTCAGGTTGTACCAGTGGAAAAGATTGAGGTGAAAACCGATTTGACTTTTGAAGAAGAACCTGTGCAAATGCTGGATCGAGAGGTCAAGGTGTTAAGAAGGAAGTCAGTTCCTTTAGTAAAGGTACTTTGGCACAATCATGGCAGAGAAGAAGCTACTTGGGAGCCAGAGGAGGCGATGCGTCAACAATACCCTCACCTATTTGGATCAGGTAAATTTCGAGGCTGAAATTTCTTTAAGGGGTTAAAGTTGTAACGCCCTAATTTTTGGGATTTTTAGGATTTTTGCGATTTTGGTGTGAACTTAAAATTTTGCTCTCTGGTTGTGATAACTTATGCTTTGAGTATGTGAGTGGGCCTTTAGAAGGCCTAAGCTTAAGTTAAAACCCGGTAGAAATTTTGAAATTGTAGACTTAAAGAGAAGGGGTCTTGAGTATGTGGGCTTTTAAGAAAAAGTGGGTAATTTAAGACACAAGTAACCCTTTGGTAAAGTGGCAAGGTGGTGCCACTTAAAGCTTAGAGAAGTGGCGTATGGGGAAGCTATGCAAGGGCCAAGGATCAAATCTCATAGTAAGCAATGTGATATTTTATTTTGAATGCATGTGAAAGGCATGTGATGGACTCCAAGTGAAACTCTGTTAGGAAGAGTTTGAGATGCTCATGAGATTGAGTCAAAAGGGATAAGGAGGAGAAAATTCAGGAATTTCAAATTGAAGCAAGAAGTGGCCGACTAAGGGACTTTGATGTAGCATTTTCAGATAGGGTGTTAGGAGTTGTCATTTTCGGCAATTGGAAAGTAATTGTCGATTTCTCCTAGTAGTCAGCCTTCGAGATTTGTTAAGTGGACATTCATTTCTGCCGATTAGGAGTAGTATTCTTTGCTTCTCTTTTCCTTCCTCCTATATGTTCTAAAAGCCGAAAATAAGACCTACAAACCTCCTTTTGTGCCGTTTTACCCAAGGTGCCGAATCAATCATCCCCTTTCTCACCTTCTTCATCTTTTTCATTTTTCTGCTTCTCTTTTCTTCATCTCTTACCCACCGTTAAAGTAACCCCATTCTAAAGCCTCTTAGCCGATTTCATAAGATCCGAAACCTAAAGCTAGTGTTGCCGATTTCATCTTAACCAAAACTTGTTCCCATTGCTATTTCTTTTCGAAAAGCTGAATCTCAAACCTCTCATCTCATCTGCCGATCACCTCTTCTACTTTGGGAAACCTTTCTTCTTCTTCTATTCACTTCTCAAACTGAAGTAAACAAACCTTAGAGTAGGTTCTAAAAGCTGAATCATTAGATCTATTCGTTACTCGTATCTTGGGGTTAGATCTACAGTAGATCTGAGATTGAAAGGTGTTGGAGACACTTCTGGCAAGTACATCTTTGGTGGTAAGTATTCGGATTTTATCTTCCATTAATTAGTGATTCAAGAAAAGTCGAAAACCCCTAACTTCAATGGGTGGCTGTTGATTAAGGCTAAAGGCTTTATTGGTTTTATCTTTCAGTTTATTATGTGTTAGTGTGGACTGTAGGCTATTGATCAAGGAGTATTGGAGGCTAGGACCATTGGAGCGACTAGATCTAGATCTAGTCATTGTTTTCGGCAAAGGTAAGGGACTAAGGGCCTTAGTTGGTGTTGGCTGAATAGGTATGCTGAATTGATGTTGGTTATTCAATTGGATTTTAGTGACATGTAGGTTGAAACGATTGTAGGTGAATCGCATGGGAGATCTCATCGTAGTAGATCGCAAACCAGGTGTGTAAACGACACCCACTAGTAGACTAGATCGGCAAAAGCCGAAAAGCCAAAATGTCGAAATCCCGGCATTTCGTGGGCTTGCGAGCATGTGAGTGCTCATGGGTCGGTTAAAATGGTAAAATCAATTATCACAAACAGTAAGGAGGTTGTGTGCGCGATTTTGCGCATGTTGATGAACTTGGGCCTCGAGGGGCTGATTTAGGCCCAATAGGCTTACGGGCCCATATGGGTGGTGAAAACGAGCGGTAAGTGGATCCTAGTTATCTGAATGTTAAGACTGCTGAAACGAATGTGGAAATTTGGGCTTAGTGGGCCGTAATAATTAGTGGACACCGTAGGGCCCATTAGTGGGTTTAGGGGCCAATAACTCTAATTGGACTAAATGGGCTAAATAAGTTACCTAGATGATTTTTGGACTGTTAACAACTGAAATGTGCATCAAACCCTAAAAAAAGGGTGCAAAATTACTATTTTACCCCTAGGTGCAAAATGACCATTAGACCCCTAGGGTTAAATCTGACTGAAATGCATGCTAAATTAATCTGTTCACTGTATGCCATGACATGTTATACTGTTGCATGGGATTGGGGTTTATGATGGAGAAAGTACTAAGTGGAAATGCCACGTTTACTGAAAGGGGCTTTGCCTCGTTTTACTATTAGTGGCTTGGCCACGTTAACTGATTAAGCAGCTATGCTACAACTGTGGTGTGTAGGGCTGGGTGGGTTGAGTTATTCCCCACGTGGTGTGTAGGGCTGGTACGGATGGTGTGTAGGGCTGGACTAGGCTAGGTTTTGCATACATGCATAATTACTGTTCTGTTACTGTAATAGGCCTAAGGGCTACACTGATTTCTGAATAGAGCTAAGGCCTAATTAATCACTGTTCACTGGATAGGGCTAAGGCCCAGTTAATACTGAATTTGGATTGCGCTTAGGCCCAGTAAAGCTTGAGCTGATTTGGGCTCTGGTTGGGTTTAGCTTACACACTGAGTTTTCCAAACTCACCCCATTCTCTTCATCTATGCAGGTGAGCCTTAAACTAGTGGACTTGGAGCTGGAGGGATTCGGAGTGGCCACGTGAGCTGCAGTTGGTTTCACTTTCCTACGTTATTTTATTTTCAGCATTTTATTTAAATTATTTTCTTTTCGGTTTTGATTTGTAATAAGGCCGCTCTTAAGTATTTTATTCTGGTTTTCATTTCTTTTATTATACGTTGCTCAAATAGACTAAGGCTGCACGGGTTTTTATTTAAAATTAACCAACGTTTTCATAATATAAACACGTATCAAATGGATAATGTAAATTCAAACAAGATCTTGAGATAAAATAAACTATAAACTAGTAGTGGATAGGACTTTCACAAATTAAAACTTGGATTTCTTTCCAAACTTTAATAATGGTTTTGCAAGCTCACCCTAATCGTAATAACTAAAGAATGAGTTTCAATCCATCGTTGATGTGACACACCAGACTTGGCCATAACGTCTGGGCTGGGTTTAGGGTGTTACAAAAAAAAATTTATTTTTTTGTGGAGCCGTGTAGAATGACGTCACCTATATAAACACTAGGGAAATACGCTTTAAAAAAATAAAACTTTTTTAAAACTATAAAAAAAAATTTAATAGTGGAGGCATTCTAAATGGCGCTACCACTTTATTACCAAGATTTTTTTTAAATGTGTTTTGTTAATTTAAAATTTTAAATATATATATTTTATTTGGTAGAGCCATATAGAATGGCACCACCAGTGTACTGTATGGTTGCTTTTTAGATATGTTATTTTTTTAATCTAAAAATTTTTTAAATGATATTTTATTTTGGTGGAGTCATTCTTTATTGCTCCACCACCTTGGTTGTCCTACATATATAGATATTGTTAAGGCTTTTTTATAACAGTTGAACTGGAAGAGAAGAAAAGAGAGAAATTGTTATATTTAGTAAGAGAGCTCAAAAATCCTGGTGAAGATGAATAACTCTGTGTTTTTTATGTACATTCTTTTTTACGGTAAAATTGTAGAAGGTGATTTTGGTTGTGTATTTCAAGGTCGATAGAGAGTAGGGTTGCGTTTAAAAAAAATTGTGAAGCTGGAAGAAATGGAAAGGAAGATTAATGCAAAAATAGTTATCCATTGTGGAAGGGCGATATTTAAATTATTTTACAAGTTTCCAATCTCAACAAATCCATTGAAATTTTGTGAGATGCAACTGTTAAATGATGATGACTTGGGCATTATGATGGAAATATGGTGTTGACTAGGAGTGAGAACCCCTAGCCGGTTGAGTTATTTATTAAGTTAGCAGACTTAGAGCCCGTTGAGAATGTTAGTCCAATAAGTCAACATTGTGGGTTTGACTTTAATCTTAATGTCGGATGGACAGATCAGTTAAACTGTGGAACGAGATGCCCGAAAATCCAAATTATGGTGGGAGTTCATATAACAACCCTACCCCAGGTCCCCGTATACAAATACATCCGAAATTGATAAACACTGAGGCAGACATCAAAGAAGGGACCAATAATGGTGAAGATTCTATTCAGGGCGTTTGTAATAGCCTAAATTCGGGCCTAGTCGGAATAGTGGTTTTGAAACCACAAATCCGAAGTAGAAAAAATTTATTGTGATAAAGTTTTAAGGTTTACAATATGATTGAATGCATGTGTGAGAATTTCGATAAGAAATTTTATTGATAAGATGTCCAATTAGACTAGTCGGACTAAATTGCAAAAAGTGCAAAATAAGTGTTCTAGAAGCATTGAGTGCTTAATTGAAATGAATTCATAAATCAGAGGTCCTTATTTAGCAATTAGACCATTATATGTCTAGGTGGACAAAAATAGACGTGGAAGGGTAAAATTTCAAAGAAAGATAAAAGGGGCATTTTGGTCAATTGGTTAATTAAAGAATAAAAAGGGAAAAATCAAGTCAAAATTATGTCCATCTTCTTCCTATTGTTCCAAAATTTGAGAGAAGACATAGCTAGGGTTTCTTCACTTTACGAGCTCAATAGTAAGTACTTCCTTGTAACAGCCTGGTTTAGACCCCAGTCGAAACATATTGATTTGGTTTTTATGTATGGTGGTCTTAAATGACAATTTGACCATTTTATATGGTATTGGACATTTATGACCTTAGTGTATATGTTTTATGTAATTATTAAGTAAGGATAAAATGGTAATTGAAGTATAATATGAAATTAAATAAAACAAAAGGCATGAAAATAGGCCATTAATCATCCATTAGTGCCAAATATTTAAATAAAAAGAAAGAATAAGACATTCTAAGGTTTGGCTACTTCGAATTGAGATTAAAGTATTTTCACTTTGGTTTTTGATGATTTTTATGTTTTTGAGATTGTTGCTTAGTTTACTATCAAGCCCATGTTGTAATTTAAAGAATTGATGATATTTTTGAGATGTGCTATTGATGAAATGGTGAGCTTTGTGATGATTGTTGGTGATAAATGAAATATATGTGTTTGATAAACATGTTTTGTTCTTGGATTTTTGATGAATTTAGCTATATAAGGCTAAATTGTGAAAATGAAAAATAGTGAGACTAAAATGTGAAATTTATGAATTATGTAAGCTTGATGAGACTATGGGAAAATTCGGCTATGCTTGATTGAAAAGAAATTTGGTGTATTTGATGATTTTGTTCAATAGGGACTTAAATGTCAAAATGTGAAAATATGAGGGCTAATTTGTAAAGTGCCCTAAATATGTGTTCTTGGATTGAATTGATTGATTGTGTGATTGAATGAGCTATTTTTTTAATACGTATAGATCAAGAAAAGCGAGATCCGAACTTGGATCGTGGGAAATCAAAAGTCGACGAGTAATCGACTCTTTTTGACAAATCACACTCGAGGTAAGTTTATAAATAGTAATTTTGATTTAAATGCTATTAAATGTATTATTATAGTATGAAATGTGATGAATGAAACCTTGGATGAGATGGAGATAATGAAACTGATGTTATGAATGTGATAGTAAAGGAAATGATACAGAGAAAGCTTAGTTGAACCGTAGGATTAGTTTTGGAACATTAGTGACATGTCACTAGGTTATTGTTTGGCTTCAGGCCATGATATTGACACTACGGGTGAGAGAAATACCTTGATTTGGCTACGGGCCATGGTATAGGTGCTCCGAGATAAGTTACATTGATTTGGCTACGATCCATAGTATAGGTACTTATCAGATGATATGTTCGCATGTTTGACTTGTAATCCGAACGGATCAATGAATGAGCTACAGTTGTGAATTGTGAAATTGTATGGATTGAACAAGTGCGTATAATGTTTGTATACAAGGAAACATGTGATGAACTCATATGATTCAATGGAAGAAAGTCCATGTGTTTGAGCAAACCATGTGGTAAAGCATGGATAAAGCTTTGTGATATTATGTTAATGGATTTTTTTGGGTAAATGGTTGATTTACTATTGTTGTTATATGCTAAATTACTTGCTTATGACTTACTAAGCTTTAAAAGCTTACTTGGTGTGTTTATTCCTATTTTATAGATTATCGAAGCTACTAAAGGCTCAGTAATCGTCGAGTATTATCCGAACTCATTTTGGTACCTTTTGTGCTTGTAATTATCAAGAATAACATGTATAGGCTAGGGGTATTTTGAGTATATTTTGGGTTGTATATAAGTTAAGCCAAGTGATTTGGCTAACTAATAGTTTGTGTTGATGTTTAGATTTGGTATGTGTTTTTGTTGCCAATTTGGTAATACTTATGATGCATATTTGGTCTTTTTGATAATGGTCATTTTGATTAAGACAAATGGTGAATTTGGGTAAGTTTTGGTCATGAATTGAAGTGCTTATAGAATGAGATATGGAATAAGTATATGGTTGTGATTATAGCTTGTAATATGGTATGTTTGATGTGGAAATGGAGTATGAATTGGTTGATAATGAATTGGTTATAGTGATGTATGTTTCGTATGAAATTGGTTGATTTTGAGTTGTAAATGTTGCTTATAGGTACAAGGAAAATTGGGGTGTGAAAAATGGCTTAAACCAAGCCTATTTTGTGCCACACGATCATAGTACACGAGCATGTGACTCGACGGTGTGACCTTTGTTTTCTGGGTAATTTGGTCAGATTGGCACATAGGCTAGACACACGAACGTGTCTAGTGACTGTGTGATCCCTGTTTTGTAGTCATAGAGGTCAGTATAGCATACGGGCTAGACGCACGAGCATGTCTGGTGACCGTGCGGTTAACTCAGGATGACACACGGGTTGGACACACGGGCGTGTCCAGAGACCGTGTGACCCTAGTCAGTGTTGCACACAGACTAAGGTGAGATGCGAGGCACGACCGTGTAAAGCACACGGCCTAGCCACACGGGCGTTGCCCTATTTAAAAGGTAAAAATTTTATATGATCCGTAAAGTTATCAAATGTTATCAATTTAGTCTCGACCCCTTTCTAAGCACAATTAAGGTCTCGTAAACCTTCTAAAGGGACCTAATAATGATGTTTGAATGTGATATGATGTTGATGAATTATAAGCTTGTGAAATGTTTGTGAATTGTTTCGAAAGTTCGTTAATACCTCGTAACCCTAGTCTGGCAAAGGATACGGGTTAGGGGTGTTACAATCCTAGCCTTGTTTTTAATGATTTTTACATTTTTGAAACCCTCGTAACCCGATTTACCTATTTCTAGCCATATTTTGAGCTAGGGTTCATGTTCAAAAATTTACCCATGTGTGACATACATGTATTTTGATGTTTAATGAAGGAATATGAAAGTTTGGTGTGTGATAAACAACTTTACTAGGTGATTTTTAATGAAAATGCGCAAAAGGATCTATTTCTAAAAGTTGTAAAACATGTGTATAAAATATGATTTACTGAAAAATGTAGGCTGATATGAGTATGTATGTGTGTCAGTTACGCGTGGGTAACAAAGAAAATGAGTACATTTCGTTATACGATCCTAGGGACTAAAGTGTAAATAAGTCAAACTTTACGGGTAAAATGTAATTTTGCCATAGTAGGATTTTTGACTGAATTGAGTAATGTGATAATTAAATGAGTTAAATTTGGTATTATAGATAAAGAAAGACGAGGATTTGACCTTGATCGGGGAAAAGAAAAGATTTTGGACTAAATTGAATAACTTGTCATTTTGGACCGAGGTAAGTTTGTATGTAAATAATGCATCATTTTATTTTACTTTAATGTCTTAATGTTGTATGAAATGTGTGAATTGTATTATGTGACATAATCAACAAGTTTCGACAAGTGATAAATGTGAACGGAAAATCTCGGTTGAACCTTAAGAATAAAGTTGGATACAAGTGACATGTCACTAGGAACCCAAGTGTATGATAGTGTGATTATGTGATGTCCGGGTGCTGGTCTTGTATGTCTACTAGTGGCTAGGTAATCCTGTATATGTTGCGAATACCTGTCAACTTGTGTGAGCAGCACTGAGTAATTACGTCCCGACCGTTAGCTTGTGTGAGCAGACCCGTGACTAGCTCAAAAACAAGCATATATATGATAAGTGGTAGCTTCGGCTACATATATGTGGCACTTATGTGCAAGTTTCCAAGTATCCAATAGTATTCCAATGTGTTCAACGGGAAAAATGAAAGTTATGAAAATGTATGTGTGTTTGTATAAGGATGTGGTACAATTGTGCACGAGAAATTTGTAAGTATGAATGTTATAAGTGGTGAGATCGTGGTAAGTTGTACTTGAGTAAGCTTAAAATATATGAGCTCAAGGGTAAATTTATTAACTCTCATTATGTGAATTTGTATGGTTACAATGTTATTTATTTGCATATAAACTTACTAAGCTATATTTTCTTTTCCTTTGTCTTATAGTGTCACCAAGCTAGCTCCGGATCAAGACTTGTCAGAGGCTCGCATCATACTATCAGAATTATTGTTTTGGGTATTTGATATTTGTGATCTTTTTGTAAGTACGGTATGTATAGGGACTTGGTCTTTTGTTATATGTGTCAATGTTGGTTTGGCCAAATGTATTAGCCTAAGTTGATTCAAGAATTCATTTTGTATAAGGCCATTTGAATTTGCCTTATGTTGGCATAAGTGTATGTTTATGATGATGCCTTTTATGGAGGTGTCAAAATGCATGATTTGAATGGTTGAATAGGTGAAATTTATGCATAGTAGTTGTGTCATGACAATGATAAATTGGTATCTTGGTTGTGGACATTTGGTTGCTTAAGTGTGCCATGTACATGTTTGTGAATTGGTATAAGTGTTTATACGTTTCAGGGTGGCAAATGTTTTGGTAAATAGCCTATATATTGTCCACACGAGTAGACACACGGGCATGTGTCTAGGTGATACGATCCGTCTTGGAGTTGAGTCGAATCGTATACAAATTGCCCGATCGTCTACGAGAAAGGATTGTTTGGCTCATTTTAATGTGATGATTTTTAACTAATTAATGGCGGAAGCTATGTAAAAGGGTTCAAAAAGGGTTTATGGATATGAACAATATATAGGTTCGGTTATAGAAAAAAATAAAAGATGGAGATGGGTAGGTAGTTGGATAACAAACAATGGATGGAAAATGAATTGGTGGTTCGGATAAGGTGAAATGAAAGGATGGGAAGAAATAAGTTTGGTAGGTGATGGATATGGAATAAAACGAACTCAAAAACAAGTAAGAACCAATACTAACAAGTATTGACCCAATTACCTATAAGCTTTCAAGGTGGATATGAAAGTAGTGAAACCTCGACCCGCTACTTAGAAATGTAAGAACCTTGGTATAAGGGTTGAACACCACACTCATTGGAGTGATAAGTTCGAAAAGAAGAACAAGGTTGACGCCACTAAGAACTAGATAAGCCAACAAAGTCTTCCACGAAATATGAGAGAAAAGTTTCTCACAAAATAAGAAAATAGTTTCATTCAAATGAGCAAAAAGGTCCCTCAAAAAGCTTGTTTACACATATGTATAAGGCTAGAATGAGCTAGCCGAATGGTCAATTAATAAAATGCTAATAAAAAGCTGAATTAAGGCTCAAAGACTTTTAAAATTCTTGGATCAATTAATTCCTCTCTTTAAGATACTTTAATCAGCGAATTCAATGTCCTTGAATGCTTTGAAAATGTCTCTTGATTTCTCCATTGGCTAGCTGAATAGACTCCAACAGCTTAATGAAGTTTTTAAGGCATGAATTGTCCATTAAAGTAGCAAAAACGTTTGGAGTAGTTGGAAGGATTGCTACTGACATTTAAAGGAAGTGTAATGCTCCTTTAAACTCTTTTAATTGATGTATAAAGCCTCTTTATGTAACAGCCCCCTCTTTTGTAACCGAAATCACTTGAAAAGCCACCTTATTGAATGTGTAACAGCCTTTCAATGTAACAGTTGTGAGGTGAAAAATCACCTGCAATTAACACATGTAACCGACATATTAAACACATTTATTCAATTATTAAACTTAAAACAAATTAACACCTAACTTAAATAAATGAACTAAAAACTTATGCATCATTTTTTCCAGCAACTAGTTTAATTAAGAGAAGCATTATTAAATGAACTTTAACTCATGCATCAATAAATTATCCTAGTAACTAGATTAATTAAAGAAGCAATTATTAAATAAAGTTCAACAAAAACTCAATTAATTAAACTAAGATGAGTTGAATCAACTCATTTATTAACTTAAGATGCTTAAATGCATGATTTAAAAATGCAAACTAAATGCAAAGCTTAAAAATAATAGTTGGAACGAGCTGGCCTAAATTCAAGGAACTGGAATTGAGCTAAAATCAGTTTGCAATATGTTGCAAGGAAATTTTATTGAGCTGGTCCCAACTCGTTCTATTTCTCCAACCAAAGCCTCGATCCACATTGCTTAGCTCGAGCTTGCGTAATTAGTCCTTGGGACAGTACCGTTGAGTCCTTCCTCGAACTTGATGCACTTTGGGACGCGATCATATCATTCCCCCCTCTTTTAGGCGACTTGTCCTCAAGTCGAGCCATTTGTCCGTTTCAAAAGCTTTTCTCACACATGGCTTTCCTCAGTCAAATGGAACAGAGGGCATCATACGAACCTGAAAAAGTCTTACCACTTTTGGCAAGAAGAAATTTAAAGAAGTCAGAATCACATGATATTCAAAATTCAAGTAAAAATTTATTCAATCAAACGTATGCCAAAAATCTTAACTGTACAAAGCAAGCATATGTAAAGTTATCGAAGAGTTTCGTTATGCCATCATTATAAAAATATGAACTTAATTGGAGCAAAGGATAATTAGTGACAAATCTTTGCAAACAATCAGACACACTAATCCTCGTCCAAAATTTGTCAATATAATTATTCAAAAATAACAACTCAATTGGTCCCTCGTCTTGCTCATGCAAAATATGCCATGGCCAATAGTACACTAACTCTTTCTTCTGTTTATTAACAGCACAATTTGTAATATTACATTCCAACACAAACAGATTATTACTAAGCCAAGAAGAATGATCAACCATATCAAGGTATAAATAATTTCCAAACATCAAGGCATAAAAAAGATTTTCATCTTTATTCGAATAAAGTGAAGATATTTGAAAATTTTCAGAAAACTTACCTTGACAAATTTGAAGAGAAGAAAATTGAGGATTGGTTTTACCTTTCTCAGTCAAAACGAATGTTCTCTCTTCGGAAAGATAATTTAAAACAAACATATTACTTCGATCAATTTGGATAGGTGGTGACGCACCATGACATCTCATGCTCAGCGAGGGGTGGAATTCACAAAAATGAGAATGGTTAGTATTAACGAAATTAATTGACTTGAATGGAAAAGATAAATCATAATTGAAATTTAATTCAAGTCCCATAGCGTAAGACAAGCTTACCTTATCAAAGTGAAACAAATACTTCATGTGTGGCCAAGCAAAATGATTAAGGATCAAAACAAAATTGAACCCAAAATCAATAAATTTCATTGCCTTGATTAAAGTTCGGTCATCAAGCAAACTTAAATGAGATGCACAACACGCAAGTTGCTTGAAGTTTCTATAAAACGAATCAAAGTAACAAATGCCAGGCTTGAACACATGAACTTGATCATTCGTTCCAACAGGAAATATGTTTTGATTATTTTCCAACATCCACAACATGTCAATCAAAGAAAGAGTTATTAACTCACCACATGATTTAAGGCTCACTCGTTCAAACATACATGCGAAGTTGACATAACAAAGCAGACCAATAAATGTAATAGGCATTTTACATGTCAACAAGTTATCACACAAGTAATTCAAAGGAAACTTAGACATGCAAATACTCAAGCATTCTTGCATCCCAAATTTCATTCGAACAGATAGTTCAAAACATGGAGATGTAGTACAAAAATTCAAATATTTATCTTGAATGCCAAAATCAAACGGGTCAAATATCTCATGAGTAGACCTTTGAACACAGATGTCGAACAAAGAATTTGGAGACAGGCAATTATTCAAATGATTAAATCCATCACAGACCAATCTATTAGACATGTTTAAACAGAAAGATTTAGCACATGAATCCAAAGAATTTATGCATTTAAACACATCAAAATTGGCATGCACAAATTTTTTATCGCAAAACTCCACACTTCACATAGGCAAAACCATCTCAACAAAAGAGTTAAACATGTCATAAAATATAACTTTCATGGCATCTTTTGAAACAGGAACATTATTAATAAAAGACAAACAATTAGAAACCATATCAAAAGATGGAGCCATGTCAGAAATTGAACCATCAAAATCTTTATGAGCAAAATCAAATGACCTTGATTCAATAATCATAGAGCCCTTACCCTCCTTACCTTCATCCGCAAGTAGGTGGTTATTATTTACGCACTTATCTTTCTCGAACAACTGGAAACGTCTCTCGTTTGGAAGGTAATGTAGCTAGAATTGGTTACACAAAACTTTAGGAACCTGAAAAGAAATATCACAAGAAGATCGAACAAAAGGGTTAGTGGGAAGAATCCTCGCTTGCTCACTATCTTCTTTTTCACTCGATTGTTTTTTCTCGAGATCTCTTGTTTCTTTTATTCCAATTTCTTTTTCCTCTCTTTTTTCTTGAACACACTCTTTTTCAAACTCTTTTTTCTTTTCCATTTTTTTTCACTCTCGTTTTGTTCTTTTTCTTTTTCATTTTCTTTTTGTTTTTCATAGAATTTTTCAATGGCTTTTTCAAGCTCTCTCAAAATTCGCTCGTTTTCTCTCTTACTTACCTCTTTTCTCTCTTTTCTTTTTATTTCTTTTTCTTTTTCTTCTTTACAAGTAGGTACAAAAGAATCATGAGAATAGAGATCTTGTTCGAAAGAAAAAGAACTATTTACATGTGAATCACAATCAAAACTTCGTGTAGAACACTCCTTGAATGATTTCTTTGAAGTTCGGGAAGAGGTATAACTATCTCTTCGGATATCATCTTGGAAGGAGTAAAAATCGTAGTCGACTTCTCTTCATCTCGAGTTCCTTGATGAATAAGATTCTCGATCAAAATCTCTTGGACTCAAAGTCTAAGTTGAATAGGAATCACGATGGAAATCTTTTTTCGAATAATCATTATAAGTGCATCTTCGTGAAGTTCTCGATTCCGCTGTCCGACTTGATGAAACTCGTCCTTGTGTGTCTCTTTGTTCCACACGATCTAATCTTTCGTGTAGTTTGTCGAAGTTAGAAGTCACCATTATTCGCATTTCTTGCACCAAGTTTTGGTACTCCGATTCGGTGAACTCTTCGCGAGACATGATTTTTATTGTTGAAAGAAAATATGTTAGTTCACAAAATAAAAATTAAATACCTCACCACAAACCTCACAATTTCATTCGGAAAGAAAGAAATAGTGGCACTCACGCTCGAGTTTACACTCGTTTGGCTTTTACCTCCACTCGAACGATCTCACTCACTCGTGCCTTTTACCTCTCAAACTTTCTCTCGTAATTTCGTATTCAAACTCGCCAAGGCCTTATCGTAGACTTAGGGGTCGGTTTCAAAACTGTTTAACAAAGGATAATGATGAGGGGGTTGAAGGTTGGCTGAAAGAAAAGAGAAAAAAAAATTTCAGCTTTTGATAGTGTGGCAATAGAGTAGAGAGTGAATGGTAAGAAATCGAATGAACTTGATCGGGAATACAAAAAAGATCAACAAAAGAACATAATCTTTCACACTTTTTTTTCATTTTTTTTCAAATTTCTCCTTATTTTCACAATTTTTTTGTTTCGAAAATTTTCTTTTTCAACGCATTTTTTTCACAAATTTTTTCATATACTTTTTTTTTTTTTTACTTTACTATTTTTCTTTTGTTATTTTTTTTCACTTACAACTTGCAGATTACAAGATGAACACTTTGAACAAAATAAAAATTGTTTTTTCGAAACTTTTTTTTCACGAACCTATTTCGGTGATGCTACAAACGTCTGTACTTCCCGTTTGCAAGCTCTGATACCAAATGATACGATCTGTCTCGGGGTTGAGTCGAGGCGTATGCGAATTGCCCAATCGTCTACAAGAAAGTATCGTTCGACTCGTTTTAATGTGATGATTTTTAACTAATTAATGGCAGAAGCTATGTAAAAGGGTTCAAAAAGGGTTTATGTAACTCCTTAATTTTCGAGATTTTTCGGGTTTTGTGAATTTTAGTGAAATTTCAAAATTTTGGTGTTCTGAAGGTTGAAAATGTATGTAAATGTGTTAGTGGGCCTTTAGAAGGCCCAAGCTTAAGTTAAAACCCGGTAAAATATTAAGTTGGATTTTCAAGTGAAAGGGGACTTGGCTAAGTGGGCCTTCAAGAAAAACCGTGGGAAATATGTCACAAAGGGAGCCTTGGTAGAGTGGCAAGGTGGCGCCACCAAGCTCCTAAAAAAGTGGCGCCTAAGTGGGTATTCAAGGACAAGGGTTCGAGTTACAAGGTAAGCGTAGTGTTCTTTTTAATTTTTAAGCATGTGCCGGGCATGTGCCTAACTTAAGTGAATTTCGGCAAGGGCTTTTAGGGACTTGGGCCGATTGCTTTAGAGAGATTATTAGGGTTATATATTTTTCTAATTTCTATCATAAGAATTAGGGTTAGCCACCTTAGGAATTAATCTTCTCTTTTACTGTCAGAAAAGCCGAAACTTGCCTCCTTAGAAAGCTTCTAGCCGATTTCTTCTTCTTCACCTCTACCATTACTTTCTTTTCACTTTTCTTTTTCCTCTTTGATCTCTTCCCTAGCCGAATACCCTCCTTACTCAGATCCACTCTTTCTTTTTCTTTCATCCCTCTCAAAATCAACCATAGCCGATTGCTCAAAGTGCCAGAAATCCCGAAAACTGCTTTCTTTTGCCGAATCTTTCTAAGCCAAATTACCCCTGTTGCTTTCACCTGTTGTGGCCGATTACTACATCCCCTTGAGCCACATCATTGTCGACACCATCACTCAAACTCATAGCCCACATCGCCATCTTCTTCTCTAGTTGAAAAGCCAAAATCACCATAGTTTTAGAGAGATAGCCGAATTTGCAAATCTCAGAGATAAGGGTTCTACTAATGTTTAAGGGTCAGATTTACATCAGGTCTACATAGGAATCGAAGAGAAATCGTTGGTAAGTGCTTAATACCTTAGATCTGTACATTATTTCATGTTTTGGAAAAGCCAAAAGTCCCTAAAGTTAGGGGGATTGTCGATTTGGACTTTTAGTAATTCAAAGTGGTATTTTTATTCTTTTTGAGTGATAGTTAGCGAGGAAGGTGATCAAGCAAGGAGTTGAAGGCATCGGTATCACCAGATCTAGATCTAGTGCACCTAAATCGTCAGAGGTAAGTTTTCATGGCCATTAAGGGTGTGGCCGAATGTGGTAAGGGATTGCTGCTTTGGTTTTTCATAGATCTATTGATTAATTGAGTAGATATTGGGTTGTAGGAACTGTCGCATAGGAGATCTCGTCGGTGAAACTGCAAAACAGGTGTGTGTTTCGAACACCCTTTAATGCTCAAATCGGCAAAAGCCGAAAAGCCAAAATGCTGAAATTCTGGCATTTTGAGAGCTTGTGAGCGTGCGAATGCTCTCAAGTTGGTAGGAGAAGGTTGGTTTTGGAATCGGCACTGTCAGGCGGGCTGACCGCGAAATTTTGGGCGTTACGGTAAGTTGGGCCTCAGTGGGCCGAATATGGGCCCAATGGGCAATTTGGGCCCAGTTGGGTAAGAATAGGTTTAAAGGCAATAATATGGATTACAGGCATAAAAATTGTTAAAACAAGATAATGGATTGGAAATTAAGGCTTAAATGGGCCTAATGGGCTAAAATGGCATGGTAGAGCCCATTAGGGGTTTTAGGGCCTAAGTGCTAAAACTGATAAACTGAATTAAATGAGTTTCTGTAACAACCACTGTAATAGTAGAGGCTGTAATAATAATAAAAACTGTAATAAGAGAACAAAATTACTGAAATACCCTTAGGGTGAGAAATTACTGATTTACCCCTAAGTACAAAATTACCATTTTACCCCTAGGGCTAAAATCGACTGTACTGCTTGATATGACTGTTACTGTTACTGCTACTACATACCATGATATGTATCTGTTGCATGGGTTGGGTTTTATAATGGAAGAAGTGTGAGTGGCACTGCCACATTACTGAAAGGGGCTATGCCTCGTACTGTTACTGAAACGGGCTTTGCCTCGTATACTGTTTATCTGAGCAGCCATGCTGCGACTGTGGTGTGTGGGCTGGGTGGGTCGAGTTATTCCCCACATGGTGTGTTGGCTGGTACGGGTGGTGTGTAGCGGTTGGTGGGTTGAGTAGTCTCCCCAAATGGGTTGCATTCATATTGTTATATTGTACTGTACTGTTATGGGCCTAGGGGCCAAACTGTTATCTGAATAGGGCTTCGGCCCAGTATCTGTTATAGGGCTTTGGCCCAGTATCTGTAATCTGAATAGGGCTTCAGCCCAGTATCTGACTGAGACTGGTTAGGGCTCAGGCCCAGTGGGCTCGAGCCGATGTGGACCTTGGATGGGTTCTGCACACACTGAGTTTTCCCAAACTCACCCTTCTCTTTCCATCCTTGCAGGTGAGCCCTAGATCGTGACTTGGTTGCTGGGAGGGATTCAGAGTGGCCACGAAGACTGAACTCGTATTTTAATTGGTTTATTAATTTAATTACTTTTACTATTGGGTTTTATTTTGTTATGGGTTGTAATAAGGCCACTATATCTGCTTTTATTTGGGACTTTCAACTATTTTATTTCATCCACAATTACACATTGTTTTCGAAAATTAAACAAATGTTTTCTTAACCAACCTGTTATTACAAGAGATTAAGTAAGATAATAAGGTTAAAGTGAATCGCTTAACAAATGAATTAGAGATTAAGTTGAATAGTTACTAAAACGGGAATTTCCAAAAAAGTCAAGCATTGCTTTTCAAAACTCACCATCGGACTTAGTAAATAGGGCGGCGTAGGATAGTCTAGGTGATGTAGCACACCGGACATGGCCATAACATCTGAGCCAGGTTCGGGGTGTTACAGTTTATGGATATGAACAATGTATAGGTTCGGTTATAGGAAAAAATAATAGATGGAGATGGGTAGGTAGTTGGATAACAAACAATAGATGGAAAATGAATTGGTGGTTCGGATAAGGTGATGGATATGGAATAAAACGAACTCAAAAACAAGTAAGAACCAATACTAACAAGTATTGACCCAATTACCTATAAGCTTTTGTGACAGCCCTATTTCGACCCTAATTGGAAAAGTGGTTTTGGAACCACTAAACTGAGTCAGAAAATTTTTAAAATATTATTTTCTATGTTTTTATTTTGTGAATTATCATGTGTGAAATTTTGGTGCTTTAATTTTTCCAATTGGATGTTAATTTATCTATAAAGGATTTAAATTGCATAAAAGAAAAATTCAAGGGATAATGTGGAAGTACCTAGTTGTAGATGTTCTTTTAATAGGAAGTGCTTAAGAAACAATTAAACCAAGAATAAAGTAAATGGACACATTCGGTCATGGTTAGTGGAAAGGAAATAAAATGAGTAAGTTTAGTTTAGTAAAACAATAATTAAATCACATGCATGAAATAGTAACAAAACAAAACCTTGCTTCATTTTACTTAGCTTTTGCCGAAAACATCAAGGAAAAAAAAAAGATAGGGAAGAACAAGGCATTCGGCCATTCTAGTGTCAATTTTAAGGTAAGAATTCATGTTATTTTCTTTAGATTTTGTGAAATTTAATTAAATGTCAAGTGCTTATCATGACCTATGTATTAATGTTTGAAATGGTGATGAATGATGCATTCGGCCAAGATCTTGATGTGCCAAATTTGTTGATAAATTGAGGTTGTAAATGGGAGAATGATTATAAGTGAGTTTAAATTGTTGAATTTTGCTAAGATTAGCTAAATTGAGTAGTAACATTCGGCTATTGTGGAAATGTGATAATTATGTTCATTGTTATTATTATTATTATTTTTGCTAATTAAATCGATAGTGTGTATTTTTATGCTAGCCGAATATGAGCTAAGATGAGAAATGAAATGAATGATTAAGTTTGAATATTTCATTTGAGGTTTGAAATGGAGATTTCCTTATATGTGTATTTGGGAAAGAAACATTATCTTTGTTTGAATTAACCATGCCATTGTTAAATTGAGCTAGGAAATAATGAAATTTAGTGGTAAATAAAAGGTTTAATGTATTCGGCTTTGATGTGTTAATAGGAAGAAATAAATTGTTCATAGTTAAAATATTAGAATAAATTGTAGGACTAATTTTGATATAGAATTATAATGCTTGAACAAGTATGGAGAAGAGCTAAATTTGTTAGCTTAAATAATAAATGCGTATATTAGTGAATGGAGCAAATTCGGTTAAAGTACATCATGCCTAAATATTTGATGAGAATTAATCCTTGAATTTTTTATTTAGTTAGCCATGTGATTGACAAAAGGAAGTAATGTGAAATCTTTGATCAGGTAGTATTCAGGCATAGTGATGTTAAGTGTTTTTAACTACAACTTACTATTTGGTTAAGCATGATTAATGCTTTCAATTACATAGTATATAACTGAAATTTTGGTTGAATGTTATTTGGTTAAAGGATTGCTTTTATTAAATAAAAAGATATTCGGTTATAAGGTGAATTGAAGTAGTGAACTTTGCTTATTTGTTTGATTTAAGCTCAAAAGCAAAGAGAACTAAATTCGGACAAGGGGAAGGCGAAACTAATTGATTAGTTGATCCGTAATCGTTTGACACTTTTTGAGGTAAGTTTTAAGTATTTAAACATAAGTCAATTGTGAATAAATCATGTTATGTAATGGAAATTGGCATTCTTTTAAGTATACATAAAGACATGTATATTGCCTAATGGTATGCATGAAAGTGATATAAGGTAATTTTTATGATTATATTGCCACAAGTTATACTCATGAAATGGAAGACATGTAGTGGATATAGAAATATTGCCGAATGGTATACATGAAATTTTGAAATGTGGTAAATATTTTGTTATAATACCGAATGGTAAATGTGGAAGTAAGAATGTGATAGTTATTATGTGTTTATAATTAAATGAAGTCTAAGTCGACTAAGGTGATTTCCTTGTGCAAAATGCATATGAGTATGATATGAATACAATTATGATTTTATAAAAATTTAGCTTCGAATTATTATTTGGGCCTTGGGCTCAGCAAGCTTTTAGCTGGTGAAATTGTGTCAGGCCGCGAGCCTAGCAGGCGTAAATGCCGGTGAATAAGTTTCAGACTCAATGTCCAGCAAGCCTAGTGCCGGTGAAAAGTTCAGGTTACACCCAGCGGGCTAAACGCCGGTGAAATAATATAAGTTTAAATCAATGACGCTTGTGCCATACAATCTCTGAATTCATTCGATAAACTCAGTTGTTCAGGTATGTATACGTTAATTATGCATATGAAGATAATGTGGATTGAATTTTGGAGATGAAATGAACAATTTATGAAAAGTGGTTTTGTTACTATATACATTCGGTTATTTTGGAAATTACAAGTATGGAAGTATATGTTATGCCTATGTGATTACGATCATTGAAAGTATGTGAATGAGGTACCTTAAATCTCCTCTATTATGTTGAAACAAAAGAATGACATTGAGGTGTTTAGGTGACTTCGAATTTTAATAGAATTGTTATGTAAATGAAAATGTGTACAATGTGGTTTTGTATATTCGGTCAATGAAGTATATATTTCGTTTATGTTATATGTGATAAATGTGCTTAATCAAATTAAGTTGTTTAAATTACTTAAGACTTACTTAGCTAATTAGCTTACTTCAAGTATTTTTGCCTCTCTATTTTATAGATCTCATTTGAAAGCTACGAGCCGGGGATCCAAGTTCAAAGTCATTCGCACTATCGTCATTGTTTTGGTACTTTTGATAGTTTATTTTGAAAGGATGGCATGTATAGGCTTAACTCTTTTTTGAATCAAATGATATTTTGAAATTGTATGTAATAAGCCGTGCGAAAATGGCTTGCCTATTAACTAAGTATAAATGCATAGTTTCATGGGATTATATGGTTTAATATTTTATGAACACTTGTATGTTGTCTTTTGAAAGTTATTTTAGGTGTTAAAAGTTCATTGATGAATGATTTATCTATGTATTAATAAATATGAATAATTTATACATAAGATGATACATTGTGCATTGGGTTTTAATATAATTGAATTGAATTAATATGTTTAAATGTTAGTTGAATAAGGTGACTTGCATATTCGGCTTATTGATAAAATGAGCATCTCATTTTTGCTTGGGGTGTCGTAAATTTGTCATTTATGCTACATGTCATTGAGGAATGTAAATGAGAAAGGAAATTTTTACCAAATGAATAGTGATTTCTTTATATGGTACATAAATTGCTTGAGGTACATTGACCATGCATGCGCATATAAGTATTATTAGTAATATTATGATATGTTTTAATTGTTTGATCGTAAAATGATTCCTGATTAGAGATGTATAAAATGTTTAGTAAATGAGGTTATACTCTTATGTATGTTCGATAATCAGTGATTAGTTTGGTATGCCTTCTGATATGTAATACCTCGTAACCCTAATCTGGCGACGGATATGGGTTAGGGTGTTACAGCTTTCAAGGTGGAGATGAAAGTAGTGAAACCTCGACCCGCTACTTAGAAAAGTAGGAACCTTGGTATAAGGGTTGAATGCCACACTCGTTGGAGTGATAAGTTCGAAAAGAAGAACAAGGTCACTAAGTACTAGATAAGCCAACAAAGTCTTCCACGAAATATGAGAGAAAAGTTTCTCACAAAATAAGAAAATAGTTTCATTCAAATGAGCAAAAAGTCCCTCAAAAAGGCTTGTTTACACATATTTATAAGGCTAGAATGAGCTAGCCAAATGGTCACTTAATAAAATGCTAATAAAAAGTTGAATTATGGCTCAAAGACTTTTAAAATTCTTGGATCAATTAATTCCTCTCTTTAAGATACTTTAATTAGTTGATTCAATGTCCTTAAATGCTTTGAAAATGTCTTTTGATTTCTCCTTTGGCTAGCTGAATAGACTCTAATAGCTTAATAAAGTTTTTAAGGCATGAATTGTCCATTAAATTAGCAAAAACGTTTGAAGTAGTTGGAAGGATTGCTACTGACATTTAAAGGAAGTGTAATGCTCCTTTAAACTCTTTTAATTGATGTATAAAGCCTCTTTATGTAACAGCCCCCTCTTTTGTAACCGAAATCACTTGAAAAGCCACCTTATTGAATGTGTAACAGCCTTTAAATATAACGGTTGTGAGGTGAAAAATCACTTGCAATTAACACATGTAACCGACATATTAAACACATTTATTCAATTATTAAACTTAAAACAAATTAACACCTAACTTAAATAAATGAACTAAAAACTTATGCTTCATTTTTTCCAGCAACTAGTTTAATTAAGAGAAGCATTATTAAATGAACTTTAACTCATGCATCAATAAATTATCCTAGTAACTAGACTAATTAAAGAAGCAACTATTAAATAAAGTTCAACAAAAACTCAATTAATTAAACTAAGATGAGTTGAATCAACTCATTTATTAACTTAAGATGCTTAAATGCATGATTTAAAAATGCAAACTAAATGCAAAGCTTAAAAATAATAGTTGGAACGGGCTGGCCTAAATTCAAGGAATTGGAATTGAGCTGAAATCAGTTTGCAATATGCTGCAAGGAAACTTTATTGAGCTGGTCCTAACTTGTTTTATTTCTCCAACCAAAGCCTCGCTCCACACTTGATTCACTAAGGCCGAAATGGCCTCTTTGAATTGCTTAGCTCGAGCTTGCGTAATTGGTCCTTGGGGCAATATCATTGAGTCCTTCCTCGAACTTGATGCACTCCAGGACGTGATCGTATCACTAGGTTGTGTGTGACACACAGTCGCCCCATGGTCGTGTGAACAAGCCGTGTGTGTAACAGCTCGATTTTAGGCCTAGTCGAAACAGTGGTTTCGAAACCACTATTTTGAGGCCAGATAAAATTATTTTGATATTATTTTATGTGATATATTATGTTTATAAAGGTGCATGTAAATTTTGGTAAGTTAATTTTAGCGATTTCTAGTCCAATTTCGAAAAAGTGCTAAATCGCGTAAAAGGTAAAAGTTGTATTTTGATTCCTAAGGGTGTTAAATTGCTTTGTACCTTAAATTGGAGGCCTTTAAAGGGCAATTAGACCCTTTTTAAATGTGTGGCCGGCCATAAGAGGCAAAAAAATGGTTGAAAAGTCAAAGTTGGGTGTTAGGTGGCTAAATTAGGTAATAAAATAAGAAAAAAGAAATAATATGTCATTTTCTCTTTCATTTCCTCTTCTTCCTCACGAAAATGGCAGAAAAGAATGGGGTTTTTAAAGCTTTAAAATGTCAACCACTTTGAGCCCTAATTAGTAAGTGATCTTTAGTTATTTCTTGATGATTTTTACATTTTTGGAACCCCCAAACCATGAGCTTTCAAAAGAGGGGATTATCTTGTAAAATGATTGAGAGTCTAGGGTTTTTCCATGAATGTATATGTGTTGTTTTCTGAGTTTTTATGGAAGAATATGAGTTTTAGTTGCCTAATAAACAACTTTGTGAAAACACCTTATAAAGGTTATTATGCAAAGTTGTTAAATGAGTTGTTAATGTGTGTAATAATGATGGTTGTGAGTTGCTAAATTTGTGAATTTGGATTGTTTTAATTAATTTAGTGATTAAATGAGTGAATTTTATCATGTTGGATCAAGAAAATCGAAATTTGGGCTTAAATCGGAAAGTATGAGGTTATGGACTAAAAGGGAGTAATTAACCAGAATTGCCTTCGAGGTAAGTTCGTATGATTAAATAAGCATGATATCCATGTTATTGCTAATATATTTGGAAATTATCTTGCTACGATGGTATTGAATTTTATGTTGAAAATATTGTATGTGGGAAAGTGATGCCAAGTGTTGGAAACAATTTTGTGATGATGGAATGCATTGGGAATTTGATGGAATAGATATTCCATTGGAACAAGTAAGTTTGTATGGTATCAATAATGCAAAATTGATGCTTGAATTATATTCCTTATTATTATTACATATATTATATGGTAACTATATATGGAAAGTTGTATTGACTGTAAATTCCAATTGGTCACTGTATGTGCTTCTGAAACTACTGATATTATGAAATGTTATATCGACTGTAAATCCCGGTTGAGCAAGTAGGAATAGAGATAGATATAGGTGACATGTCACTAGAGGGCCCCACTGTATTGACTGTTATAGTTACCCGAGTGCTGGGTGGTCTTCCATGTATTGCAGACACCTGTCAGCTTATGTGAGCAGACCCGTGGTTAACTTCTGTACTGTTACTGATTGTAGCTTCGGCTACCGCACTATTAGTAGCTTCAGCTACTTCATGGCTCTACCATGTCTGTTCGACACTTATGTGCTAACCTCTGTATATCTGGTTATATTCTGAAATTGCTCAATGGGATTAGACTAATTGTACTGTATGCTAAGTGAACATGCAGGTGAAAAATAATGGTAATTTATATTGTGATTAGCATCATTAAGTATGCATATAATTGATGTACGGAAAGTGTTCAGTGTGTAAGTATAATTGTTCAATGATATGTGATAATCTATGATGTATATAGCATTTGGTGAATGTTATGAGAATGGCATGATTTGGAAAAAGCCTTTGATTCTTGTTGACATTGAGATTATGGGTCCATGCTTATGTTGTATAGCTATGTGTTCTTGCCATGATAAATGAAATGATATTGTATTGATTTGGTGAACAATGATCATGAATGAGTAAATTATCCTTGACAGATTTGAGTTATTGCAGTAGTGTAACTTTGAAATTACACCAAAAATAGTAGAAAGTGAGTTAGAGGCTGAGGAAATTATGGAATTAAAGATTAATGAGTCTAGTTTCTTATAAAAGAAACCATGTAAGCAAAAGAATTTCCTATAAAGAGATATTTAAAGTTGTGTGAGACAGAGTCAGAATGACTCCGAAATCCCCTATTCTGTTTTGAGAAAATCATTATAAATTGTACAAAAATAGCCATGAGTTGTAATTTATATTCTTAGAATCCTTAATGAGTTTAGTTTAAATAGAAATAGACAAGAACATTATACGAGTCCTGAGCTATGAGAAAATTGAACTTTAGTACAGAAGGGTCGGAACTGTCAGATAGTGAATCAAGAGTAACTTTGAGGAATAAAATGTAAGCCAAAAATTCTGGAAATTTTATAGTAGAAAGGTAAATGAGTCTAGTTTCAAGGAAAATTAATGGAACTTGATTTGGAATTTCGTAGCTCCAGATATAAACAATTTAGTGACTATTGCACAAGAAGGTAGCTTGTCATGAACTTGGAAATATGTTGTCAACATTGATGAAATATGTTAATGAGTTGCTTATTGTTTTCATATGAACTTACTAAGCATAAAGCTTACTTCCCTTTTTCTTTCCCATTTTTCCCTAGGGTTGCCAGGTTAGCTTGAGTTGGAGGCCGTAAGAGATATTATCACACTATCGAGTTTACGCTATCGACGTAAGTAAATCCAAGTATTTCCGAGTCTATGGCATGTATAGGGTTGTAATGTTGAGTATGTAATATTATGATTTAGCCAAAGGCCTTGGCTTGTGGTTAAGGTAGTATGTATTCTTGTAAATTGGCCCATGTCGGCTAATAATGTTATGGACCTATATGATTATTCTTATGCATGTATGTTATTATCTCTTGTGATGTGACTCATAGCATGTATATCTAGAGATTAAATTGAGATGCATTGATGAGTAAGTAACCGATGCATGACTAAGGTATTGGTAAATAGTTAATAATGCCTCATGAATGGTTTTTGGATATGATTATGCATGCTTAGTGATAGTCATGACAAGTTTGCGGTAATGGTGTGAGTAAATCTCATGATATTTAGTGCATAAGGATTTGATATGGTCATAACATGTTTGTAAAGTTTTAAGAGCTCATTCATGCCAAGTTGTATGTCTTTGGATAAGTATGTGTGCATATATCGTGAGGGTGACAAATGGCTTGGAAAATAGCCTTGTAATTGTCCACACTGATAGACACACGGTCTACTTCCCCGGGCGTGTTGTACAACCGTGTGTCCCCTACATCATGTTGTATGAAATCTTTAAGTTTGGGAGTTTGGCACGGGCAGCACACACGGGCGTGTTCCCTGGTTGTGACAGTCCTAATTTGACCCTAGTTGGAAAGTGGTTTCGGAACCACAAAACAAAGTCATAAAAATAATTAAATGTTATATTCCATGTTTATTATATGTGAAATTGCATGTGTGAATATTTCGTGTCTTGATTTTTGTCATTTGGAGGTGGAATTAATTAAAAGGACTTATGTGAGAAACTTTGAAAATGTGTTAAGTCAAATTGTAGTGGCCAAATATTTCATGGTTTAAAATATGGGGATTTGCATGTCAAATTCCCCATTTTAAATTAAGTGGCCGGCAAGGTTGTTAAATGATAGGTAATATATGTCCTTTTTATTATTATATGTATCATATATTATGAAATTTGTTTTAATAATTATATTATAATATTTTGGTGAAAAAAAAGTAGAAATGGATGGAGTGGACGGCAATGATGAGTAATAAATGTTATAATATGCATTTTATATTAATAAATAGTTTTATATATGAAATCAAGCTTATTAAAATAGGAGGAAGGTGATAAAAACAAAGTTACAAGTTTATTCTTTGCTTATTAAAATAGGAGGAAGGTGATAAAAACAAAGTTACAAGTTTATTCTTTCTCACTTTAGCCGAAACAAAAGAAACAAAGAAAAGAAGTATAGCAAGGGCATTCGACCATGGTTGAAGCTTGATTGAAAGGTATGTTAATGTGATTTTTTTTTTTAATTGTTTGTGAAATTGAATTGATAAGTGCAATGTTTAGTGAACCCATGGTTTAAATCCATGAAATTTTGAGTAGAGTTGCATACGGCAACTTGTTAAAATTTTGAAATAATGTTAAATATTGGTAATTCATGGTTAACCATTAAATTGAGCTTGGAATTGATGGAATTATATGATAGTTGAAGGGATTGAGTTGTGAATGGATAAATTTAGGAGTTTGTGGCAAAGTACATATTCGGCCATGTTGTATTGTGCTAAATTTTGAATGTTTGAAGTTTTAACTTTAAAATGGTTACTAGATGATGTTTGAGCTAGTTAAATGCACATTCGTATGGATCAAATGATAGGTGGGAATCGGCTTGTGTGTTTAAGTAAAATAGGTAATTGCCGAGTGTGAACCTAAATTATGGTTAAGGTGATGTTTATGTTTTTAAATGATGTATTAGGTTAATAAGGTAGTGATGCCGAATATTGAAATGTGTAAAGAGATATGTTCAAACTTGTTTGTTTAATGCTATTCGGTTTATTAGTACTTGAGTAATTATTTAAATTGTAAACTTTGTATGAGTATTAAGGTTGGTTGTTGAGTTCGGTTGTGGCATGAATGAATTCGATATATTGTATATATGTTAAGTCTTGAAATAAGCCTATATTGAGAACGTAACCAATATAAATATTGTTGGTGATGCTGCTATGTGTTTCGGTTATGTAGTGCTTGATAGGTATTTTATGTTTTGATAATGGTTAATGATTTTGGGTGAATGTATGGCTGACTTGGCTAAGGTGTACATAGGGTATGATATACATAGATAGAGTGGTTGTATTAGTACAATGAACCGTACCTGTAGTGGCATTACAGGTTGACTGATTATGTCTAAACATGAAATAATTTTACCTTGATATGTTCATTATAAAGTATGGCAATATTCATGTCACTAATATATAAATATATTTTATATTAGTTAAATGATTAGGAATGAGGTATGATATTCGGTGCTAATTGGGTTAGTCACCCTACAAGCTTTATTAAACCATTTGCTTGTATAATGAGTTGACATGCGATTTGAAGCCTAAATATTGATTCACTTAGTATTAAAGAATAAAGCATGCAAAGTCATTTGGCTTATTACTTAAGCCGCAAGTGTGGTTGTTTATAAAATGTTTCATGAGTTATTAAATTTTAAATATACTAAGGTGAGTGATGTAGGCATTCGGTCTTAAGGATGTGTACAAGAGAAAGTGCTAAATTATTTATATTAAAGTCCTAATATGTTTCAAGTTTAAGGAATGAGCTAGCTAATGCATTTGTTATGATTGAGATGAAGTGTCGAATGTGTGCACATTTTTTAATTAAAAATGTTGCTTAATTGTATGTGTTTTCATTGAGAAGTTAGCTTTGCTGTTTAAATAAGTTGGTGAGGTGATTAAACTAGTTTAAAATTGTTGAATTAAGCTCAAGAGCATAGGGAGTCAAATTTGGATAAAGGGAAAGCGAAAGTAGTTGATTAGCCGATTCAAGACTGTACAAAAATATCGAGGTAAGTTCTTAAGTGTTTGAACTTTATTAAATTGTATGCTTATCAGTTGAATAATTTGTAATTAAGAAAATGTTAGATTAAATATTTGTATTCAAAGTACCGAATTAATATTGAAACGAGGTTAGAAGCCGTATATGACTAGCATATTTAGTCGAATTTGATATGATGAAATTGATGTGCCAAGATATGTGTTTTGATGTGAAATTTATGCCCTATGTGTTATGTAATGATGATAACCTTTGAACAAAGATATGGGTCTCAATTATATGTCGTTGTAGTATAAGTCATGAAAGTATGAGATAACATGTGACTTCGTATAAGGCATTAAGTGATCCAGGTACGTGTTAATTATTTATGCTTATGAAGATAATGGTGGATCGAATTGTGGATGTGAACTGAAAAGCATATGAGAAATGGTTGTATATTTATATATATTCGGTCAAACTGTAATTATGTATCTGAGTAAATGTTACATATATATATGTGTTTATATAGCCGAATAGAAGTATGAAATACGTTTGGAGTATTGATATGTAATGTGATTTGCCGAATGTGTTATGTAATAAAATATGGTGAAGTATATTCAGGTATTTGTGATGTGTATACATGAGAGGTTATATTTTGATTCATGATTTTATGTGTATGGGCAAAATATATATGTAATCTATTAGAGATGGATTTGATGTGCAGTATATGCTTTGATACTGTTATATATGTATGATGTTTTAAAAACTTGGTTAAGTCATTTCGTCGTGTAATGACAAGTGAATGCGAGCACTATGTGTGTGAATTCCTTTAACTGAGTACTATGTGTACGAGATCAGTTGTAGAGGCACTATGTGTGCGAATTCCTTTAACCGAGTACTATGTGTACGAGATCGGTTGTAGAGGCATTATGTGTGCGAATTCCTTTAACCGAGTACTATGTGTACAAGATCGGTTGTAGATGCACTATGTGTGCAAATTCCTTTAACCGAGTACTAGGTGTACGAGATTGGCTGTAGAGGCACTATGTGTGCGAATTCCTTTAACCGAGTACTATGTGTATGAGATTAGTTGTTGGGGCACTAAGTGTACGAAATGATTGAGAAATTTAGAATCATATTCGATTGAGAAATGGTAAAACGATATCATGTAAGACCTCGTCCGGGACGAAGGCATTGATTTGAGATAGTGTGTAAGACCGTGTCTGGGACACTGGCATCACTTATGTTTCGTGTAAGACCCTGTCCGGGACAGTGGCATCGACCTTGAATAACATGTAAAACCGTGTCCGGGACATCGGCATTGTATAAGGCCTATTTGAAATCTACACATTTCTGAACGACTCGAAGAGAAAGTTTGTTAAACGGATAAATACTTACCTTATATGTGTGATTCAGGTTGTAAACCTAGCAGGCTATATGCCAGTGATGTGATTCAGGTTGTACACCTAGCAGGTAATATGCCAGTGACGTGATTCAGAGTTTTTATCTAGCAGACTAAATGCCAGTGAACTAATTAAAGTCAGAGATTATGCAACCTTGTGCTAAATTGGTAATAAAATGAGTTCAAGACAATAAGTTGGCCAAGTATGATATATATATTATATATGTGAGATTGACCTGAAGGGAATTAAGAATGTGTATTGAGAAGCATATGTAAAGATGTTGTAAATTCATATGTATATGTGTGTATGTGTGCATTCAGTCATTATGCAAATTTACATGAAACTATTCGATATACCATTTAACTATGAATGTTTAAAGTAAGTGTGGATAATAAATGGTGCACTAGTTGAATTCGATAGAATTAAAGTAAATCTTGAAATATGTAAATGCTTATGTCTATATGAGTTTGAATTTAATTAGAGTAAAATGATATACGTGAATGTGCATAATCAGCCAAATGGTATTATACTTAGAAAATGTTATGTGATTTCGATCATTTGGTTTTTTTTAAGTTCGATTGTTTAAAATTTCTTAAGACTTACTAAGCTTATGAAAGCTTACTTTAAATGTTATGTTTCTCTGTTTTATAGATCGTTGACTCTTACTACCAGCTCGAGGATCGTCAGCATTTCGTCACACTATCTACTGTTGTGGTAACCATATAATTCGGACTTAGCTTATGGCATGTATAGGATAGACTATAAGTAGAATGATATTTTGACTATTGTATATAAGCCATGCGAATATGGCATCTTTTGGATGTTTACCTTTATATGTTTTAAATTTGATCTTTGGTTGTGTTCAGTATGTATATAAATGTTGATGATCTTGAGTCTATGTGATTGTACAAATGTGGTGCTTTGGTTTGGTAATACTTCATAACTCACTCCGGCGACGGATATGGGTTATAGGGGTGTTACATTAGTCGTGTATGTTTGGTCAGATTGCTCCACGGGCTATTGGCACGGCCGTGTTGGAGGTCTACACGGGTGTGTGGGTGGAGTCACACGGGCGTGTAACGTGTTTCTTTAAAATTTGTTTTAAAGATAGCTTCTTAAGTGCTCAGGAGTCCTCAGATTGGTCTCGAACCATCTCGAATGTATGTTTTGGGCCTCGTAAGCCCGTTTAAGAGACAGTATGCATGTGAATGAAAAGTTTTAAATTGATCAAAAATTTTACGGCCTGGTTTTACGGGATTTGGTTGAGTTTAAGTCTGGTAGCACCTTGAACCCTGTTCTGGTGTTGAATACGGGCAAGGGGTGTTATAGTGTGTCCTCTGCACCTTAAATTGTAAGAAATAGAATGCTCAGTATAGAGCACACAGGTAGAGACACGGGCGTGTGAAGGCCACGGCCTGGAACACGGGCGTGTATTAGGCCGTGTGAAAATTATTTTAGCTTCAAATGAAAAATAATTCAACACAAGCTGAGCACACAGACATGTTTCTCAGCCATGGGGACGGCACGGCTTGGGCACGGGCATGTGCCAAGGGCATGTGAAGTCTGTACCTAATTTACGAGAATTTAATTCGTCACACGGCCTAGCACACGGCCGTGTGGTTTCATTTAGTTGATGACTTCATAAACATAGAGTTATACGGGATATGGACATGGGCGTGTGTGACCACATGGCCTACCCACACAGGCGTGTCCTATATCCACACGGGCGTGTGACCCCTGTTTTGATGAAAAATTTTCTAAGTTTTCCAAGGTATGTTTTGAATCTCGTAGGCTCACTTAAGGGACGATGTGCATGTGTTTGAATGATTTTTAAAGATGAATAAAATTTTATGGTCTGATTTTACATGGATGCTTACATTTAAGTCCGATAATGCCTCAAACCCTGTCCCGACGTCGTATATAGGTAAAGGGTGTTACAACGTTGAAGATTTTAGTGACCTTGATATTGATGAGGTTCCAAACAATATCGACGATGAAGACCCGAAGGAAGTTGAAGATGCTCACGCCCCTTCTTTCAATAACCTGAGTCGTGGCATTATTTTACGGAATGACCCTGGAGGTGACATGTTGAGCATAGATCTAGATGCAACGCATGCATTCGGGTTCCCTGAGTACGCTGATATAGTCCCTGCTCACATATTAGTGTCAAATTCGCAGTTGGAAGAGTTGTTCGTTGGGCAACAATTTGAGCACAAGGTAGATTGTATGTTTGCCATTAAATAGTACAACTTGAAGGAGTCGATTGATTACAAGGTTGCCAAGTCTACACCGACATTATATGTTGGTGAATGTTGAAGAGCCGGCGATGGGTGTTGTAACACCCCTATCCCTTAACCGTCACCGGAATAGGTAAGGGGCATTACCGAAAATCAAAAAACATCACAATATAGAATACTTGTAATCATCACCACAAAAATCAGATATTAAGTCCCTTATGAGGCTTACTAGACCTCAAACATGCATTACATGCGGTTCAGGACTAAACCGATCACAACCAGAAACTCATGCAAAATCAGAAAATTTTTCCAAGTTAGGGACACACGGCAGTGCCCCTAGTGTACTCACACACGGTCGTGCCCTACCAGACATGCCCAAAGTACTCAGCCCGTGGTTGAAACTGACCAAACTCACACGGTCACTAGACACGCCCGTGTGTCCAGACCGTGGCCAACACTACCAAATACCACACGGCTACCAGACACGCCCGTGTGTCTAGGCCGTGTGCAATTCTATCCAAAAACACTAAGATGCAGAGTTTACACGGCTGGAGTACATGCCCGTGTCTCCTGGCCGTGTGGCACAAATATAGGCTTGGTTTAAGCCAATTTGCCACCCAAATAAGGGTCAAACCTACAAGCATAGATATGCAACACTTATGCCTCAATTACCAACCATTTCAAGCTCAATTCATACCTCATTTCAACCATTTCATGATTTATCATGCACAAGTATAATAGCTCAGCAAATGTTTACAAATTTCATACCAAAGTGACCTTATACACATAGCCAAAATAACCACTCTTCAAACAAGCATATAAGTAGCCACAGGGCTTCATAATTCACATACCAAAACCTCACCTTGCCATTTATCATACATAGCATTTTTAAAGCATCCATTACTAATCGTTCACATAACATAACATTTTAACATTTCAAAGCTTAACAAAGATTTTCTAGCCTATACATGCCATAATTCACATATTTACAAATCTCAAAAGTACCAAAGACGAAATCAATAGTATGTGATAATCCTCGACTATTCCCGAGCCTTCAGTAGCGACGAAAACTATAAAATAGTATAAAATACCAACAGAGTAAGCTACTAAGATCTTAGTAAGTCAAATACACATAATTCAACTATAAATACACATAATGTGCCAACCATGAGTGAATATACATATCCATTTCATGCCAATTCATGAAAGAAACCTTTATCAAATTTTCATATGCATTTCATATCTCGATTCCACATTTCCATACAATTTCCGCATTTAACAGATCATTAGCAATCAGAATCTCTCTACTCAGAATTTCGTATGATACGTACGTACCTGAATCAGACATATAAGGTAAGCATTTACCCGTTTAACAGACGTTCTCTTCAAGTTGTTCAGAAATATACAGAATTCAGATAGGCCATATACAATGCCGACGTCCCGGACGCGGTCTTACATGTTATTCACTATCAATGCCACTGTCTCGGACAGGGTCTTACACGAGTCATAAGTAATGCCAATGTCCCAGACACGGTCTTACACACTATCACAAATCAATGCCTTCGTCCTGGACGAGGTCGTACATGATCTTGTTTCATCATTTCTCAATCGAATACGATTCTGAATTTCCCGATCAGGCTCTCGAGGCCATTCAATACAGTTTATTATTTCAAAATAATATTATTAGACAGTTAATATAACACATATTTGTAATTTGACTTACCTCGTACGGAGTTAACGGATGCGAGTCGATTAATCGATGATTTTGGACTTCCCTCGATCTAAGTCTGTTTTTCTTTGTTCTTGATCTAAACAAATTCAAATTCAATCATTCAATCTATCATCTCATTCAATTCAATCCAAAATCACACATTTAGGGTAATTTGCATTTTAACCCTCACATTTACACATTTTGACACTTTGGTCCCTAATCACAAATCATCAAATAAACATAATTTCTTTACACATTGGCCTAGCCGAAACTTCATAGTTCTCATATAGGCCCATTTATCATACTCATTTCACAATTTAGTCTTTCCAAAGTAACATTTTCACAAATAAGTCCATATACCCCAAATTCATCAAGATTTCATGGCAAATCATATAAACTCATCATCTACTCATATTTATACACTCAAATTCATCACAAAGCTCATGAAATCCACAATGGCACTATTTACAGACTTTATCGAAAACAGAAATTGAGACATGGGCATGAAAGAACATGAAGCAACGATAACAGAAACGTAAAAATTATCAAAAACAGACGAAAATTCATACCTTAATTAAGGTTTACAATTGCTGAACCCTCAAATGGTTTTCTCCCTTTCTTTTCTTGATAAAAATCGGCTAAAGATGGACACAAATGACTAATTTCATGCTTTGGTTTTGTTTAATGAATATAAATTATTAGTTTACCATTTTGTCCCTCATTAAAACTATTTAACAAACACATAGTCTAAGGTCATTTATGACCACTCATGCTTCAAATGGGTTAATTGCCACATAAGGCCCTCATATTAAAAAGCCACATACAAAAAGCACCTTTCACATGTGGAATGCTAACTTCACCTTCATGCAGTTTAATCCTTTTCTATAATTAAGCATAGAAACAATCAAATTAATATACAGACATTTCACAGATGCAAATTCGTACAACACAGACACAGAAAATAATATCAAAACATTTTTCGGACTCGGGTATGTGGTTCCGAAACCACTTTCCGACTAGGGTCCAGATTGGGCTGTTACAGGTGTGGTTGGCGGTTTGGGCTACATTTATAAAATGGGCTCAATAGTGGCAAATATGAAAATTAAAAAAAATACATAAGTTAAATATAATTTATTATTACATTACAATAACTACTTTTAATATAATACATGCACATTAAATAGCTCTACATACCTTCTTTGTATTTATCTTGTATTTATTAACTTCAAAACAAATACAACTCTTTTTTCTCTTCTCTTCTCTTCTTCCTCTTCTTTTACTTCAAAATTTTTAGGGGGACCAAAGCCCCACATTTCCTTTTAAATGGTTGTCAATCGCCTATTCTCTTCTCCCCTTCTACTTTTTTTAAACCATTATTTTTTAAACTGACCATGACCAATCACATCACTGACATGGTTGGCACGTTGTGACCGATCAATATATTTAGTTTTTAACCCTTTCATTTTTTATTTCTTTTAAAAATGCCCTAGTTTATTTTTTCACAAATAAACCCTTTCTCATTTTTTCCAATCAACTCAATCCCTCACTTTCTTTTTTTCTCTTTTTTTTCCTAAACTTTCTTTAAGCTTTGGTCCTATATTTCTTGATTTCTATTAAAATGTCCCTTATCAATCTTTCTTTAAAGATGTCCCTCTAATTTACATAAATGATTTACATGAAAATTATACTTTACAAAATAACTATCAATTTACATATTTCAAAAATTATATTTTACAAAATATAACTTTACATTTCAAACATTCTAAAATACTTTTAATTAACTTACCATATTTAATTTTAAAACACAAGCAACTTTCTCAATACTAAAAAAATTTAAACGATTTTGTTCAAGACCAACAACATTGTGTCTTACAAACAAAACATAATTAAATGATTTTGTTCAAGACCGACATCATTGTGTCTTACAAATTGAAAAATAAATTGTTTAATCGTAAAAGGAGCGACTTTCTTGGTGCTATTAAATTGTAACCCGGATGCTGCCAATATTGATGATCTCACCCATTTGGTTCGATTTGGGATTCCTTAAAACCTTCAAACATCCCATTGACCCAGGGAATCCCAATAATCCACATGTTAGTTGTATAACCAATTTGAACCTATTATCATTCTACCATAGCTAGGGGTGAGTGTTTGATTGAATCGAATCGAATCGAATCAAATCAAATGAAAAATTTTGAATTAATCGAGTTGACAAATCATATTTTATCATCCTAACTCGATTTGAAAATTTCTCAAATCAAGTCGAGTGAGATAAAATTCGAATCAAATCGAATCAAATATATTTGTTTGAGTTAAATTAAAAAAATATTTTAGGTCCTTATAATCACTGTCACCCCCCGTAATCAAATTTGTTATTAACTTTAATCCCCTTATAATTTATTTATTAATCTTTTATATACAGGTTAACTTTTTTGCTTGCTTAGCTGCTTCAATTATCTTTTTATTCTTGTCACTATGTATTTTGAAATTAAAAAATATATTAAATGTAAAGAATGTGATTTTTTAATAAAAATTATTTTAAAGATAAAATGTGAAATTGATATAAATATAAAATTTTAACATGAATATTTTATGGCATTATCAATAATTCAATTTAAGCAAGAATTTATAAAGATTCAATATGATAAAACAATTCAATAATATAAATAGTACAAAATGTGAAATTTAATTTAATAATAGATATAAATAAAATTATTATTATTTAGGTTTAAGAATTTTTTTTTGGATGATTTTAATTTTTTGGGGGTAAAGGGTAATAAGTAAAAGGTTTGGGAGGAAAGTGAAGAGGCTTAGGAACTTGGGGTAATAATGTAAATTATTATAGTTTGATATTCAGTTTATTCAAATTATTCGAGTTATTCGAATTCGAAATCAAACTTGATTCGAACTCGAAATTCGAAAAAAATTCAATTTCACTCGAATAAATCGATTAATTCGAATAACTCGATTTGTTTAACTCAAAATTCAAAAAAAAATTTAATTTTTTCGAGTCAAATCGAGTTTTGCTCACCCATAACCACAGCCAATAAAAACACTTACATAACCAATTTGAACTCGTTGCCGAATAAATAAGTGACATCCAAAAATAACTATTAAATTTACTGGTGCTGGAGCTCCACCGGATTATCATTAAACAAAACATACATTCAAATTAAAAAATTCACTAAATAAACAAAAACACAAATACAATAAAAAAAAACACTCCTCATCTCTCTATCATTCATCCTCTAACAAAATATAAGTAAAAGAAATTCCTTCAACTTAGATTGATCTGCCATTGGGGGTTATATATATCAATTTGGTCACGCCAAAAAAAAAACTGACTCCACTAAATAAAATATTATTTTTTAAAAAATTTAAATTAAAAATATATATTAAAAAAACTTGGTACTAAAATAGTAGCACCATTTAAAATGGCTTCACCAATAAAAAAACATTTTTTACAGTTTTAAATTTAAAAAAAAAACAAAACAAAAAAAAACGTGAACACATAGTAAAAGTGGTGGCGTCAAACTCTTTGACTCCATAAAAAAAAAGAACTCCCCTCTAATTTTTCAAAAAATAACAATATTTTTCAAATATTTATATAGATGACACTATTTTATATGACTCCACCAAAAAATATTTTTTTTGTTTGCCTGGTGACACCAAACTCTTTTGCTCTATCAATTTTTACCATAAATTTCAAGTTATTTATGTATATAATTAAGAAAATAAATTATTTTTATAATTAATCAAATTTTTAACGTCATTTTTATAAATAAAAAAAAAAGGAGCCCATCTAGTACTTATTAAGCAATCACTCCAAACAATAATTGACATCAATATTTACATTTTATTTTATTTTCGAAAGTCACTAATTACACTTTATAATGTACAAAAAAAAAAAACACATGTTTAATTTAAGAACTTGTATTCCAAGAGCCTTCGTTAATGTTCATCATCGCTTTCAGCATATATCTAGCTATAAAGAAATCTTTACTATTATTGAAAAATATATATATATATCTTTATTATTCGAACTCTATTTTATTAAAATAAAACATATTAAATATGTGCGTCCAATTTAAAATATATGTGCATGTAAAAGCATTTTATTTAATTAAACAGAAATTGTATCCATTAGTATCATATTATAAATATAGACAGAGGCGAATGGAGGGGGGCAGGCATGGCCCCAGCCCCCTAAAAGGTAAAATTTCTATTTAGGTCTTTAAGATTTTTTAAAAATTTTAAATTAATAAAAGTAAAATTTCACTTTGGCCCCTCTTAAAATTATAAAAATTTAACTTAATCCTTTAAAATTTATAAAGATATAGACTAAAAAAAATTAAAATTTCTTTCGGCCCCCCTACAAAATTGTTCTAGCTTCGCCCCTGAATTTAGATATGAGTAAAATTCGATTAGATTCAAAAAATTTAAAAAAAAATTTAAATTTTGAATTATTTGAATCAAATTAATCTATTTAATCAAATCAACTTGAAATTTTTTTAATCGAGTTGAATTTTTGAATTTAAATAATTCGAATAAATCAAATATCAAACTTTTTTACTTCTCTTCCTCCCCTCAAACCTTACTTTTCCAAAAAAAAAAAAAAACTTCTCCCAAACCCCAATTTTTTTTTCCTTTTCATTTTCCTCTCAACACTTTCACTTCCCCTAAACTCTCAAAAAAAAAATTTTACTTTTCTTCAAAAATTTTACTTCCTCCCGAAACTTCAAAACCTTTTTCTTTTTGCTTTCCCTCAAAACTTTTACTTTCCCCAAATTCAAAAACTTTTTTTCCAAATTTATGCGTATTATATTACTGAATTATTTAATTATGTTGAAACTTTATCAATTTCTGTTAAATTTGAATTATTGATGATGCTATAAAAATATTTGTGTTAAAATTTTTTGTTAGGTTCAATTTCACATTTTATTTTTAAAAAAATCACATTTTTTACATTTAATATAATTTTTTAATTTCAAAATATATAATGGCAAAAATCAAAAGATAATTTAAGCAATTTTTTTTTACCAAAAATATACCATAAAACGCCTAGCTTTCATTAATAGCATCCAGGATTACAAGATCATAAATCTCTTTTGAATAATTCATATCGAAATTCCAGATACAATTATTACTTAACACAAAATTGCAAATAAAATCAGCAATCTTATTGCTGGATCTAGGCGCCCACTTACTGCTTCCTCAAAGGATCTCAGATTCTCATAAATGGTTTGAGCATGCTGACCCAAGAACGTTATATCCTGGTTCCGTTTATTAATTTTATTCACAATGTTTACATGAGACGTAATTTAAGCAACTAAATAAGGAAAGAAGTTAACTCGTATATAAAATATTAATAAATAAATAAATTTAATTATGGTGCGCGAATTTAATAACGGTGATGACAGCAGGACTTAAAATTATTTTTTTTAATTTAACTCAACCAAATATATTCAATTTAATTCGATTCAAATTTTATCTCACTCGACTTAATTTGAGAGAATTTCAAATCAAATTAAGATGATAAAATAGGATTCATCAACTCAACTAATTCAAATATTTTTCATTGGATTCAATTTAACGCTCACTCTATATGAATTTCAGTTGGATATTTTGGTCCAAATCGCAACTATCTACTTGATTAAGGACTAGTCGAGTGAGGGCTTTTGTTAGCTTATTGCTCGGATGAGTTGCGTAACAGAATCGAACAGAAATATAAAAATGTTGGAGTAAAAGGCCACGTTAAATATATATTCAAACATGGATCTTTCAAATAGACGATTAAACTAAAAAGAAAAAGAAAAAAAGGGCATGTTTGTATTGTACCTACACCTAGTCCGGATGAAAAATTTCGAACTGTAGTTATTCTACCAGGAGACCAAGGATAGCAGACCAAAAGAAAACATGAAGCAGCGGCTTCTGAATAGCCTTATGACGAACATATATAATGGACCGGTTTCAGCAAATTAGTTATCTCCAGGGACCCACGACAATGTTTAAGATGATGATTTATTGTAAAAAAAGAAAAAAAAGAAGATAAGTGGAGGTCCATCAAATTGGCAATGGCGTGTGATTCTTTCGATAAGAGAAATTAAAGGTCTCTTTTGGTATAAGTGCTTTATGGGGGTATCCAAAGCTTAATTAGGAGCAGAAGCTTCAAAGTTCAAAATAATATTAGAACTTAAATCTGGCACACTGGCTGCTTAGATTTTCTGAATTTGTAAAAGTTACACCAAATCCATGTGTGGATCAAAAAATACTTGATCCACATTAGAGGAAGTATGCAAAAGATGATCTTTTTAAGCTTCAATCTCAAAACTTGAACATTTGATGGATCCCATGGAGAGGTCAATCTCAATCAGGTTGTCTTCTTCATTCATTTCATTGAGTTCTGCTAATAGCTCCATTAGACTCCGTTGCTGGAAAATGCATTCAGGCTTTGAATCTGTCAGTTTCTGATGCCTAATATACTTAGCAGGCCCTTCTTCTTTGCGACTAACATACTGTCCTTCAGGAAGGGAGATTTCAATGAGGCTATCCTCATCGGATATCGACCCATCATCGGAGATAACGGGGGTTCGATCCGTGCTGTCTCGAAACGGCCACTCCTCTCCCGAATCTTCTGTTGTGGACTCTTTTTCAGATAAGACATCTGGTGATCTGAGTAAGTAGCCATGAATCTGATATGAACCACTTCCGCCTCCTAAGGCTTCATGGTGTTGTTTTGATGCCAAAATATGTTCCATTTGAGGTGAGGTTCCATGAACCAATTTCTGAATCTCTTCCTTGGCTGATTTCTCCACTAACTTAGGCTTCCTCTTACAAAATACGAACAGAAAGGTTGACAAAATCAAGGCTGTTGATGTGAAGACGATAGATAAGGACCCCAAGATAATAAATGTTGCAAATACGAATAGTGGAGCAACAACAATCCATGACACTACTGTGTTCTTTAGCAGATCAAACAAAGGAGTAGCCATGGACCAGAAAAAAGGGATCTGATATGTAATTATAAGCTGACGAGAACAACTATACAAGGAAAAAGAAATGCAAGTGAGATCAAATAGACGATTGAAGCTGAGTAAAAAGATTATACAACTACCTACTGGGAAATGAAGATATGAGAAAGGCTGAAAAGACAATGACAATGAGCATATATTGATGTATTGATAAATTTGAACTAGATTTTCAGTGTTAGACTGCAAGTGAGAATGAAGGGCATTATTCTACAGGGTTTGTCAGTATCTTAAACTTTCATTTTTCTGCTGATTTCTGGCAAAAGGCACTAATCCAAAAGAAGAAAAGACTTTCATGGATCTAAAAGAAACATAACCAGGAAAGGGAAAGGGGTTTTGTAGGACATACATACATATGATCACACCAATTCAAACAAATAGTAGTAGTACCAAAAAGGCAAGAAGGAAACCAACTTGCCAGTTTCGCCTTTTTTTTTTTTTTTTTTTTGGCTTGCTACCGGGGGAAGTAAATTAGTAATACCTGAAGTGGTTCGCAAAGAGGAAGCAAGTTTAATATAAAGAAAAAGATTATGGTTTTTTTGCTTGCTACTGTTTTCCCTCTATTGATTTACAGCCTCAAAAGCTTGAAAATGATAGAAATCATGTGCACATATCTGAGCTTACACATGGCACTTTCCCTCCGAAAAAAAACAAAAACCGTAACATATATGGGATTATTATATATTATTTCTCAGCCCAATCCCATTTACTTCAACTAACCCCAAGAAAAACCCTATTACCAGAACCAGAAAAAGCATACCATTCAAAGCTTTATTTGTTGCAATGACATCAAGTCAAGACTATAAGGAAATGGTCTCAAGCTACTATAAGCAAGTACAAGTAATTAATAAAGAATATATTGATGCAAGACTGTTATAATGATTAAAAAAAGTCTACAGAGGGGAGAAGAAAAGTTGAGATAGCATGAGCTTTTTCTCCATTATTAAGGAAAAATAATATCTAAAGCAACCAAAAAGGAAGAATATTCACTGTATAATGATGACTTCCAATAGTTCAAAGTGCTTGAAATATTTGAACTAATTAAACATGTATGAGTTTGAGTCGAAATAAAAAAAGGAATCCCAAAATTCCGTACCAAAAGTTTTTGTTTACTAATACAATATACAGTCACTGCATAGACAATTTGAAGTGCTTCATTGGGTAGCTGAATGCTTTATGAGAAAAATTCAAGAATCCCTTTCTTTTTTCCTGGTTTCTTCAATTAATAGAGCAAAGCCAAAGCCCAGAATAGAAGAGAAGACCAAAGGAAAAGGACCCTTCCAACTTTATAAGTTTATAATAAAAAAAATGTATTTAACTATTGTTTCATTGTCCTTGATTTATAATTCAGCTTATTGCTGTTATCGAGTATTTTGAAATGAATTAAATAAAGATTAGCATTAGGGGTAGGTCATTCAAGTTTCTTATCTAGAGTTTTAGTGAATTAAAGAAACATATATATAGTTACGCCACTGACATATATACCCTAGAAATGATTTGGAGCTCTAACGAAGACTTCTTTTTTGGAGATTGATATAGTATTTTAGTGGATTCATGCCATTAATTGAATTTGTTTTTAAAGCATATGGCTATGGAAATAGGATAAACCTACCAACACTCTTAGCTTAGCAGGCCCACTCTCTCGTTTAAAGCACTGCAACGCCCTGCCGGAGGTTGGCTACTCCATCCCAAATGCTGTACATATATATATGATAAATATATTTTCTCATTGAATAAGGATTTTATAGATAATAAAAGATAATGTTGTACATATTTGTGTGCGTATATGCTTCACGCTGGAAAAATCAATTTATGATGGTCTGAAATTAATTATTCTTTTTATATTTTTAATAAATATATCGGTTGAGTTTAAGTAGTACCGTTGTTATAATAATAATAATAAAAGATAGATTTGAATATTTTACGCCAAATAATTATAATTAACAATCTATAATTTACTTAAAATATGATATACATAATGCAAATGAATAGAGCATGAATAAAACAGTTAAATAATTCGAGGAATATAATTATAAACCATGTTTATCAACTTAATCATCGAAACAATTTATATACAGGAATATTAGAAAAAAATATATGATGGTGATGGAAAAGAATTATGGAAAGGAGAAAAAATTATTGAACTTGTTTATCAACTTAATTATCATAACAAATTATATCGTTCATAAAAATTTCTAGCCTTTTAGAATTTCAAATATTAACAAAATTAGGTTAGGCAGGCTGTATAGGCTAAATTAATATTATTGGAGCAGCATTTGTCTCCAAGAAATCCGACCGACCTGCATGTTACTCAATGTTAAAAACTTTAGGAATGTCTTACGAGGGCAGGGGACCATATCTATTTCTTCATCAGTGTTTCTTTGCAATTTGAATTTCTTTTTTGGGGGGATTTTAGGTAATCTCTTGTCTTCAATCCTGGGCTCACATTTTCTGTTTAAAGTTATTTTGTCGGAATTTTTTTTTCGAAATTAAACCATACAATTATATTTAAGAGGTAATGTCTAAATGCCTAGTATTCGAATTTAATATTTGTAACAAACCAAAATTACATGCATTATAGAGATGCATATTTTCGATTGGTAAATGAGGAGTTTTGAATCATAAAATTATGATTTTTTATTTTACCCATAAGACCTTTACAATGGGATATCATATGCTCAAAATAGTTGAGTAATAATTAAAAAATTAATGTTCAAAGTAAGCTACTTGTGAATTATGTTAAAAAAAATGAAAAGCATTAGTCCCACATCGATTGGAAATCAAGTATGGAACTTGTATATATATATAAACCAATTTAATAATTATTGAATGATTAAACTAATGTTTTCTCTTGTGTGCAAGGAGGTGCAAATCCAAGTCCATTTGGTTTGGTGTTGCACTTACATGATGTGAAATGCTTGACGTTGTTGGTCTCTTCTAGGCCTACAAATTATTTTAGGCCCAATACATTTTATATCTTTTCCTCAGCAAAGTATTCAAATTTAGAATTAAAGGTCAGTGTTAATGTCCTTTAATTCAGACGTTAATTTGGATTTAATGGCATTAATTCACGACGTTATAATTTCAAATTAGTCAAACTTTCTAATATTCTCTTTTTATACCGAAAATAATCAGTATAAACAAACATTGAATTTTGATAATTTCCTCTGAAAATTTTTCTCTCCCAAAAACTATTTTTCTGTGATAGAAAGAAGGTAAGCCTAGTTCGTTGATCACGCAGTTGCACTATTGTGATGTTCATCTAGTTGTTTTATCCTAGGAGACAATTGTCCGGTGTTTCTCTAGTACGAAAGGAGTAATCGAATCTGTCCTAAGGATACTATGTTCAATGGGCCTCAACTCTGAATCGATATCTAACCTGTTTATAGTAAACATTTATTTTAAATAATATTTTACTTGTTATTCATGTTTCGATTTGGTGATTTATTTGATTTAAATTAATATACTTAAATATTTTTTATTACTGTGTATTTGTGCTAACGATTGTGCTGCAATGTTGTCCATCCTAAGAAATTAAATAACAGACAAGACAAGTTGTTAAGGCAACATTTTAAGTGCAACTTGGCAGTGTCTACTATCATCTATCACTGCGATAGTATAGTAGCACTTATCATATTTGGTGTTTTCAATTTATTAAAATAAAATCTTTAGGATATTAGCGTAGTCGATATTTTGAAGATATAAAAGTCTATCTATGCAAACCAATCGGTTACCCTTGAAGATTGAATACAATCCTTGAATTATGGAGATTTGTTCGGATTAAGTTGGAGTTTTGGTAAAAGATTGAAGCTCCATCAAATTGTGTTTTATGAGACTATTACTATATTATCTTTGTTATATACAGCTGTTAATTTCAAGAAGTTGCTTTGCATTCAATCACTAGTGTGCTAATAGCCTAAACTAATATATATTTTTGGAGGCTTGTATAGGTTATGTATGAGAGCATATTGAGAGCACTATATTTGTTCATTGTGGAACTGATTGTGTGAGTGCAATTGAAGTGTAGTGTTTACAATCTAAATTCTTAGGGGGATTTAAAGGTAAGTGTTCTAGTCTTTAGGTACAAAGGTGAGATCTTTATACTTGAGGAGTGATAGAGTGTAATAGAAATTTAACAAACAAGTATATTTTTATTCTTATCTTCAACACAAGATCTAAGATTATTTATGCACAAGCTAATCAAGAACTTAACAGACTATAACTAGGCTTCATCTATTTCTGTTATACAGTTATTCATCTAATATTCCCCTTCAGGTTTTCTTTGAAAAGAACTTGCAAACACAACATTCAAACGATCTCTATACCGAGTAAAAGCTCCAACAATTAACGGTTTAGTCAATGCATCGACAACTTGATCACGCCCTGGAACATGATTTACTTGCAATTGATCGCTTAACACCTTTGCTCGAAGAAAGTGCATATCAAGCTCCACATGTTTAACTCGAGCATGGAACATAGGATTTGCAGCTAAGGACACGGCATTGGAATTATCACAGTAGACAATTGGCACTCCTCAAACTTTGACTCTAATCTCATTTAGCAGCATACGATACCAAGGTAACTTCGAAACAGCATTTTCTAAGCTTCGATATTCCACCTCCGAAGTCGAACGAAAGACAACACTTTGTTTCTTTAATGACAGCCAATAATATTTTCACCAAGATACAAGCAAACACCAAAAATAGACTTGTGATCTTTAAGCGAACTTGTCTAATCAGCATCAAAAAAACCAATAAGCTTGACATATGATGGCCAAAACACTAACTATAATCTATTATGCCTTGAATGTACCGAATAATTTGCTTCAGTGATGTCTAGTAAGTGTCATATGGGAATTGCGTGTATTGGCTGACCTTATTGACATCAAACGAAATATCAAGATGAGTCAGACACAAATATTGTAAGCTACTAACAACTTGCCAATGCAAGGTTCCATTTGCAAAAGGAGAACCAACCAAGGAAAGTGAGAGTCGGAGAGCTAACCATAGGAGTACTCATCAGTTTGGCACTCGCCATGTGAGCACGCTCAAGCAACTCATGCGCATACTTTTGTTGAGACACATGTAGACAGTCGTTATAACGAACTACCTCAACTCTAAGAAAATAATTCAGCTCCCCCAAGTCTTTCAAGGGAAACTATTTATCAAGACCTCTAATAACATCATCTAGCTCAACAAGAATCACCAGTTATAATTATCATCCACATACACAAGAATGAATATAATACCCGACGAAGTACTTTTTAAAAATAAAGAAGAGTCAACCTTCGAAATCTGCAGTTGCATACTTTGAATAAGGAACCCTCGAAGCTTTTCAAACCAAGCCCCTGGAGCCTGTTTAAGGCCATATATGGCCTTGTTCAGTCGACATGCCAAAAGAATCCCATCACTGCCACATATCTCAAACTCCGATAACTATTTCATATAAATGTCTTCAGCCAAATCACCGTTCAAAAAGACATTATTGATATCGACTTGACACAACCTCCATTTGTGTGACACTACTAAAGCTAAAATTGTACGAACTGTGTTGACCTTCACAACCAGACTGAATGTCTCATGATAATCTAACCCCGGCGTTTGTGAAAACCCTTGCACAACAGGTCAAACTTTGTTACAACCAATACTACCATCTATATTTTTCTTGACTTTGAGCAGCCATTTATAGCCTACAAGAACTCGATCAAGTGGTTCTGGCACTAACTCCCACGTATTATTTTTTATCAAAGCTTTTAACTCATCATGAACTGCCACTTGCTATAAAAGAATGGTCATGGCTTCATGAATATCAGCAGGTGTCACATCGTTGATAGCAGCAGTATACACCTTTGGGTTGTATGTACCAACCTTACTTTGTGTCATCATTGGATGAGTATTAGCATTAACACTAACATGTTGCTCAATAGCTGAAGAAGAAACCTACTCCTCAAGACCCCATTGTGCACTTGCTAACTCATTTTAATCCATGGTTGGACTTGTTACTTGTTGAGGAGTGTCTGCAACATCAGCAGGTTGTGTCGTGGAAGTCATTGGAGATGAAACACAAACATCACCAGCCAAAGGAAGAAAAACCAACAGTGTAATGCCATAGCTCGAAGCACTTCCTGATCACATGGGGTATAAGTGTCTACATTGTGTACTCTTATCAAACTGCACATGCTTAGAGATATTCACCCGACCAATTCGATCTAGACACTTATACCCCATGTGATCAGGAGCATAACCTAAAAAAGTACACAATGTAGATCGAAACTAAAATTTGTGCTGATTACATGGTCGCATCAACAGATGACAGAGGCACTTAAAGACTCTAAGTTGTCAATAATCCGACCGCCAACCAAAAAGCTTCTCAACCAGAGAGATTCCATTCAACACTTTTGTTGGCAGTCTGTTGATGAGATAAACTGCTGAATAAAATGCATCCTCCAAAAATTAAAATGGCAGTAAAGCTTGTGCCAGCAACACCAAACTAATTTCCACAATTTGTCAATGTCACCGTTCCACTAACCCATTTTATTCAGATGTGTAAGGGCGGGATAATCAATGAGTTATACCAAATTGTTGAAGATACGGCTTGAAGCTCCGAAACTCCCCACCATCATCAGTCTGAAGTTGCTTAAGTGACACTCCCAATTGTAATTCAGCATGCATTTTGAACGCCATAAACGCTTGCAACGCATCTGACTTCTTTTGTAAAAAATAAATCCACACATGCCTGGAATAGGCATCCAAAAATGATACATAATACTGATGCCCAGAAGAATAACATGGGGCTGGACCCCATAAGTCAGCAACCACAAGATCCAAAGGAGCAGAATAAACAGTAGAGACAGATGAAAATGGTAATTTACGACTCTTACCAAGCGCACATGCTTGACAGAAAGAATTGACTTTATTATGAGTGTAAGAGGCCCAATCTGCTCGGCCGTAAATACAAAAATAAAATAAAATAATAAACAAAATAAGGTCCAAAGTCCAACATTACAAAACCCAAATAAACACAGCCCGATTGGCCTGTTTTTCACAGACCCAGATACATAAGCCCAAATGCAGAAAATAAGCCCTAACCAAATACAAGACCTGGACCTAATGGCCCAATACGCAAAACGAGTCCAGGCGACCCAAACTATTTTCAGCTGCTAAGAACCCTAGCAAGGAGCTTGACGCCGTTGCTCACAAATGGCTTCTCCTTGCCATACACACCTGCGAAACAGATTGACAGTAAGAAAATAACCGGAACCATAACAGCAATATAGTAAAAAAATTAGAATTTTGTATTTTCCTAAATTTTTCTTTGATTTATTTTGGCTATATAAAGCCGATTGTAAATAGTGATTAAGACTTACGCAGATAGATACGAATACAAATCTGTAAAAAAGAGATCTAAGCTTTTAAAAGGTCATTTTCAATTTCGTTTTTTTCTTTTAATTTTTCTTTCTTTTCTCTGATCTTTTGTTTCCCTACTGCTTGCAAAAATAAACAAAAAAAAATAAAAGATGAGGGACTTATCTTTATAAAGGCACCGTCGAATCCCTATTTACTTCGTTGAAATCGAAGCTCGAATGGGGATTTTGAGGATTGAAAACGGCGAAGCCTTCGGATATGTTTTCAAATAGAGTCAGATCAGGCCTTAGCACGACGCCATCCGCTGATTTTAGTGGTGGATTGGTGGTCGGACGTAACCCTTTTTGATTCGGCCGGATATGGGAATTGAGGGTGTTTAGTTTTTTTTTTTTACTTTGTTTTTAAAGGCTAGGGTTTAATTTAAAGAGTGGCTAAGTGTTTGACTTTTTTAAGTTTTATTTGCTTTTGTAAATCGCGTGAAACAACGTCGTTTGAGGCCTGTTTCAGTTGCCTCAAAATGACGTCGTATAGGCCATTGCTTGATTCGACCCGACCCGATACCCTCAAGATCTGTGTGTTTCTGCGGTGAAGGGATATTTGGGTGACTGGTCCCTCTCTTTTGTGTCGCTATTCGATTAGGTCCTGTTTACATTTCCTTCGTTTTATCGATTTTTTCCTGAAATTTATGCTCCATTTCATTTTAGTCCAAGTTTAAACACCACGCTCAGAGAATTGGGATAATTCCATTTTTAATCCCCTTACGTTTGTGCGCATTGTATTTCGGTCCTCAATTCTATTTCAATAGTTTAGTTATTTATGAATTACCCCTTTTATTTTGTTTTTTTCCAATGGAGTCTTTTACTATTTCAATTTATGTTATTTATTATTCTTTGTAATTAATTTATTATTCATTTTTTAGAAATTGTTTAACATATTATTTTGAAATATTTTATTTATTTTACATTAGTTTAGTTTGTTATTTTTATACTTTCATTTGTATATATATTTTTTAATTACTTTATTATATAGTTTATTTATTTTAAAATTCTCTTTTATATTTCTTTGTTTTAAAGATTTATATGATGTTTATTTTTAAATACTCTTATACATTATTGTTTTTTATATATATTATTTATATTAAACTATTTTTTAATTTATGTATATTATTTATTTAGATATATATATTGTTTTGTATATTACTTACTTTAATTCTTTGCTTGCATAATGCTTATTTTAAAAATTAATTTATATATTATTATTTTACATATGATTTATTGTTATTCTTATTTTTATGATTTATTTCAAATTTTTATATGTATTAATTACTTTAAAATTTTTATACATATAATTTATCTTTAAATTTTTTTTATATTGTCAATTTCAAATTCCTTTTTTTCTACATTATTTTTTTTAACATTATTCATATTTATTTGAAAGCTTGGTACATTTTTTATTTGCTTTATTTTTAAATCGTTTTTCATTAATTTTAAATTATAAATGTTGGTATTTGAATAGAGCATGTTGTGAGATTATTGACATTGAGTGTATTTTGATTTATATATTTGTATCTTTTATATTATTACTATTCATTTGTATATTATTTTATCCATGTATATTTTCCATGTTTGTAACTTTGCTTTTCATTTCCTGGTATTACATTGTAATTGAGATTTTCAACTTATTTGTCCAAAATTGGTCAGTTTTTTTTACTTCAAACAAACCAAATAAATGTATTTCAAGTCGGTTTTTATAATCGCTCTTATTTGAAATTTTCTTAAAACAAGGCAATATTTTGTATTTGGAAATTCGAGAAAACATGCCCTAACATGCTGGATTTCGATTTTTCGTTTGACCAAATAGCCAAATATCTTTTTAAAATTTCAATGCATGGGTTTTAGAAATCATGAGATGATCTTGGTTTCGAGAGTTTAAAATGTCGTATCCTAACGTTTTAGATGTGATATTTTATTCATTCAGAACAAAAGAATCTTAAATTCCAACTCGAGTTATTCAAACATTTTTCAAAAAGGATTGTATTTTAAAAACTTTTCAAATTTTTGACATTAGAACATTAATTAATCAATTAGGTACCAATTTTGGGCATTACGAGGGTGCTAACCCTTCCTCGTACGTAACTGACTCTCGAACCCATTTTCTTGAATTTCGTAGGCCAAAATTGATATTTTAAAAAAATAAAACATTTTACCAGGTGATCCAATCACACCTCGAAAAAAGGTTGGTAGCGACTCCATTATTTGTTTTAAAGTCTATCCCCATTTTTCAAATTAAGAAATGGTTTCGACATCTTGGCGACTCCACTGGGGACACAAGAGAGTCGAGCCACAAATTGGTTAATTTTTGTCCTTTTGTCAAAAATTGAAAATCTGATTTGAAAAGTTACGATCCTTTTACTGCATTTGTTTGTGTCATTTCATATAATTGTTGTCCTTTGAGTCTTGTAGAATATTCTTGCATTGCATTGCATGACCGTTTGGTTACACCTTTAAGTGGGAGTGAGAAACTATGCCTTCGTGAGGTTTTCACCTCCGCATAGGCTAGCGGACTGCTTCCGGGATACATCTGTACCTATGTCTTCGTGAAATTTTCATCTCCGCATGGCCATAGGGAAATGTATTCCCCTGAACTAAACTTGGTCTGCATGAGCCTATAATGGGTGAGGATCGAGGAATCTGCCGATTCAGGTACCCTTGCCTTAGAGCCGAACCACATATAGTGAGCCTTAGGAGCCTACACAAGGTAGAGCCACGCCAAACCCTAGTGGTCACCCGGACAGGTACTCTATGTTGTTTATTTCTCCTATGCTAACGTGTTTTGTTTTGTTTATAGCTACATTGCATTGCATCATTATAGAAAGGAGGTGTTGATTCATATTCGATTGCTTAATAGAAAAGCTTGTCATGAGAAAATGGATTTCTTGATAAAGTGGATTATAATACGGTTGTTCGAATATGGTCCAAGTAAACACAACGAGAGAAGACTGATAGTCCGCGGAGGAATACAAGACTTTGTTTTATGGCCCAAGGATTCAAGCCTACAAAGATTATTCGAGAGCCGTCAACTTTCTTAAAGAAACTAATGAGCGTTGCGGGGATAAGTGAGCAATGGGCCGCGGCCCGAATCAAGCAAAAAGGAGCTAATAGAAGCATCTATTGGAAGGTTGCGAGATTTAACCTTAATATCCAAATACGAAAAATGGATTGGTGTCTTCGTCTGGAACATAAGGGCAAGGCCGCATATGTAATCCATTTTATGTAAAGAAATTTGTTTTCTAGAAAAGTTGTTCTAATGGAATTGAATTCAGAATCAACGCCTCTCATTCTTTGCATTCATCCCATGCATTTGCATTGCATTCCATCATATGCATTAGATTTTCACAAAAGGACCCTAATTAGGTAAAATTATTTCAGTTAACCTGGGAACTGACAAAAGTCGGTCGACTAAGCATCTTTACGGTACATGAAGAAAAACCAAAGATATGGACCAAGGTTGGAAAGACTAGAGCAGCTTCAAAAAGAAATGCAAGATCAATTACAAATACAAATACAAAAGCAACTGGCCAAGATTTAGCAAGACATAAGGGACCAAATGCTGGAGTCTCAAAGAAATATGATGACTCAATTGACCCAACTGTTGACTGGGGGTTTTGAAAAAGGAAAAGGTCCTAGGGTCAATACTGGGGAAGATAACGAGGATCCTCTCTACCCTCTGAGCTTTACCCTAACAAATGCTCAGACATGTCTACAAGGGGTACCTATCGCTATCAAACCCCAGCAATATCAGGCTAGTACCTTGGCACCAATGGATTACCTGATAGGCTTAGGCTCCAATCCGAGGGACAATCCAACCACTCATGTAGTTCCTGATCTAGACGAAATAGAAAAAATGAAAAAAGCAAAGATGGAACTGCCAAAACAACTTAGGATAGATATAGGTAGTTGGAGGAGAAATTTAAGGCAATAGAGAATGCTAACTACTATTGTGGGATTGACGCCAAAGATTTGAGTTTGGTCCCCGATCTAGTACTCCCGCAAAAATTCAAGATTCTAGAATTTGAAAAGTACAGTGTGACTAGTTGTCCTGAAGCTCACATCACGATGTTCTGTCGAAGGATGGCAGGATATATTAAAAATGACAAGCTATTAATCCACTACTTCCAAGACAGTCCGATCGGGTTAGCAGCTAAATGGTATAACCAATTGAGCCATGCTAAAATTAATTCATGGAAAGACTTAGCACAAGCTTTTATGAGGCAATATAGCCATGTAACAGACATGGCACCCAATAAAATTACCCTGCAGAATATGGAAAAGAAGCAAGGTGAAAGCTTCAGGCAATATGCCCAAAGATGGAGAGAGGTAGCAATATAGGCTCAGCCACATTTTCTGGAAAAAGGCCCCTGTTCATTAACCATATGTTGGGAAGCGTTACCATGAGCTTTTCAGATATAGTAATGTTCGGCGAGATAATCAAAAATGTGGTAAGGAGTGGGAAGATAAACGCGGGAGAAAGCGCCAAAAGATCAACCCTGAAAAATAGGGAAAATGAAGTGAACAACCTGGGCATGTATTTCAAATCAGTCACCATAGGCCAGCCGAGGGCTATAACCACTAGCTATCAAGGCTCTTTAAGACAGAAATCCAACTTAAGGACAAATATGGAAAGGCTCCAGTTTACACTCATTTTGATAACCTACAAGGAGCTATATCAGAATCTATTTGATCCACATGTTGTATCTCCTCATTACCTGAAACCAATGCAGCCCCCATACCCCAAGTGGTATGACTCAAATGCTCAATACGAGTACCACGCAGGGATCACAGGCACTCAATAGAAAATTGCACTACATTCAAAAAGTTGGTCGAAAGGTTCATTAAAATGGGAATTGTGAAGTTTGACGATTCCTCAGAACCTAATCCATTTGACAAAGTAATAAATGCGATAATTGAAGGAGGAGAAATAAAGTTGCAATTTCTTGAAGAAGTTAAAAGCCCGAAAAGAATATCAGGGAATCTTAATGACGTATCTGAAGAGGGAACCAGAGAATAAAAATTTCCAAGCCCTTACATACTTGGGAGTTGTTTGAACAATGGGACTTTGGAAGAGATCCCTGTATATTTTAGAGCTAATTTAGAGTAATATTCAAAACACACTTGTTGCTTTAAGCCTAGAGGCAATAAGAATCTTTTTGTGAAATAGGCTTGTGTCCAAAATATTTATTTCAATAAAATGCATCTTTTTGAGCAAATATTCTTTTAACTTTTCCATTTCTACTATACAAACAATTGTTTTTAGATTCTTTTGTTCTTTGGACTTTCTTTCAAATATTCTTTTATTATTCATTCATGATCATGCCATACAAATAATCATCCTTAGAATCATTTATTCTTTGGAATCTTCCTTCGAAACAATAGGTCCCTAGATATCAACGACATGAGCGACACTGCTACGGACTCAGAATCTCCTTTTGGGTGAGATATGTGTTTAGAGGGATCTCAGGACTTTGAAGATGACAGAGATTGTAACTTATCTCCTGATTGGTGAAGAATGGTAGAACAAGATGAAAAACAGATCCTGTCTTACAAAAGGTCAGTAGACATTGCGAGCCTAGGAAGGAGATGAAGATCAAAGCCTAGCTCACCACAGAAGTAAGGCGAGACATCATTGAGTTATTTCTAATAATTCAAAGATGTTTTCGCACGATCATATCAAAACATGCCTGGGCTACTGAGACGTAGGCATGTTGTTAAGACTAAGGAAATCTTAAAAGAGGTCCTTAAAAGAGGTCCTTAAAAGAAGGACACATGCTAATGGTTTTGCGATAGCCAGGCTAATCATGAGGTTCGGGTACTACTAGACCATCATGGAAGAGGATTGCATTAGTTATGCCGTATTTAGGGAAACAAGATTCATGTGCCTCATTCATTTCTTTACAGACTTCTCTATGTGGGGCATGGATGTTATCATGCCAATATCGTCAAAAATTTCTAATATACATCGATTCATCTTGGTAGTCATCGATTACTTCACTAAGAGGGTGAAAGTCACTTCATATGCCAATATTACAAAGTCGACAGTCATCATAATTAAAAAAAACAAAAAAAATACCGACAAGAAATGTCAAAAGATCATATCTAACCACACAATGTCAAAAGTTTACAGTCTATTCAAAGATCAGATGTCATATCACAGTGCAGCAAAGGCAGCCAAAAAGAGGAAAACAAAAGTAAAAAAAGTAAAAACAAAAAAAACAAAAACATAAAAAAAAAGATCGTGGAAGTTGTCCGAGACTTGTAAAGATTGGCAAAAAGAAGTTACCATTTACCCTCTATGCTTATCGAACGTCGGCCAGGACCTTCATCGGGGCAATACATTTCTCATTAGTTTATGGAATAGAAACGGTTTTGAAAATGAGATTTCTTTTCTCTGAGTTGAAGTTGGATAAGGCAGAATGGATCCAATCTCGATATGATCAGAAAATAGGTTGAAAGCTATCTGTTATGGTCCAATGCACCAGAAATAAATTACGGGAGCTTGTGACAAAAGGTTTGCCCAAGAGAATTTCATGATTGGGACCTGGTACTGGAAAAATCCTTCCTATACAAAAGGACTTCAGAGGAAAAGAGATGCCAAACTGGGAGGGACCTTATGTAATAAAGAAGACCTGTTCTGGAGGAGCATTGATATTGACCGAGATAGATGTAAAGATCTGCCTAATCCGGTGAATTCAAAATTCAGTCCAGAAAGTATTTTACCTAAAAGGGGAGAGGCCAAGGTGAAAACCCGCAAAGGGCACTTTGAGACCTTCTAAAAAAATGATAAAAATAAAAAATCATCAAAAAACAATAAAAAAATTTGAAAGAAAAAAAGAGAAGAAAGAAAAGGAGAGGCCAAGGCGAAAACCCGCAAAAGGTGCTTTGAGACCAAAGGGGATTTGAGTTGAAAACCCAAAAAGGGCGGCCCAAATTTTGATAAAAAAATGGGGCATACAGTAGTCTTGCTATGCCTGAATTAACAATAAAAAAGTATGCTACATCTTGGGGCATCGACAAAGTACTCCGGATCCCCTGAACACATATTGAGCTCAAAATGGTCCTCAAGAAGTTTGTACAAAGAAGCTCAGGCTGCGATATCTAGGGCACCTAGTTTTCATCTTACCCATTTTGAATTTGCTATCTTTGATTACTTTATTTGTTTCAAAATACGCTCCCAATAAATTTCCTTCTTAATTTTCATTTGCTATCATTGATTAACTTATTTGTTTCGAGCTATGCCTCTAGTTAATTTCTTTCTCGTCCATTGTTATGATCCTTTCAAGTATTTTGCATTGAAATAATGATTAATGGACTAATAATACTTTCACAATAGAAGTTCTACATATTACTCTGGAAGCTTATAAATAATACAAGAATCTGACATAGGACTATTGTTTAGAACTCACCAACCTTAAAGGTGAGAAATGTTTGAGAATGAGGAGTCTAAATTGAGATTATCTCTTCAAATATTCTGTCAAAGATATTGGTTGAGCAAAAAAACAAGACATTACGTTGGTGATAGAATCTCGACTAATAATGAGCAATGTCAACCTAAAGAGGGATCATTCTAAAAAAAAATGATATTCTGCATCCATGTAAGTATCATGCATACCTATCTAGTCAAGTCACCTAGGGAGTGATCAGTAGATTGAACAAGTTACAAATCCTATACCATTGAATGGCAGTGGGATGGATTGAAGAGGAAACAAATCCTATACCCTTGAATTGTAGTGGGAATGGATTGAAAAAGATTTAGATCCTATACCCCTGAGTTGCAATAGGAGGATGATACAAACCTTAGGTCCTAGAGGTACAGTGGAATGGACCCTGAAGTTACAGTAGGGCAAACTAGTCGAGCAAAATGTGATTGTTTCTTTGGGTTTTCTATCGAAAAATAACAGTCGAATAAGATGGCAATGTAATACGACAGTGACAATGCCCCTAATGAACAATGAGTGATGATACCCTAAGCATTAAAAAGGGATCATGTTCATTTCTACATTCATATATCATTCATAACACATCTAGTTAAGAGCATTTGATTCATTTCGATCATAGCATCCTAATCATTTGGCATAATCATAGGTACATGAAATCGATTCTACAGATCATGTCCCTAGAGGATAGTATAGCAACATCGGTGAATTCACAGATCTTATCTCCCTAAGCAATAGTGGAGCAGGTCAAAAACGGCAAATCTTATCTTCCCGAGGTAGTAAGAAAGCAGATTTCAGCCACTAGCATTATCTCCCTAAGCAACAGTGGAGCATGCTGAAGATTGTAGATCTTATCTCTCTAAGCAGTAGTGGAGCAGATCAAAGATGGCGAATCTTATCTTCCCGAGGTAGTAGGGGAGCAGATTTAAGCCACCAGTCTTATCTTTCTAAAGTAGCAAGGGAGCGAACTGAAGATTATAGATCTTATCTCCCTGAGCAGCAGTAGAGTAGATCGAAGATGGTTAATCTTATCTTCCCGAGGTAGTAGGGAAGCAGATTTAAGCCACTAGTCTTATCTCCCTAAGCAGTAGTGGAGTAGGCTGAAGATGGTAGATCTTATCTCCCTAAGTAGTAGTGGAGCAGATCGAAGATGGCGAATCTTGTCTCTTTGAAGTTCCAGTGGAGTAGATCAAAATTACAAATCTCTTCTTTTTGAAATTACATCGAAGTAGATTAAAGCCACCAGCCTTATCTCCCTAAAGTTGCAGTAGAGCAGGTTGAAATTACAAGTTTTTATCTCCTTGAAATTCTAGTGGAGTAGATCAAAGTTACAAATCTCTTCTCCCTAAAATTGCATTGGAGCAGATTAAAGCCACCAGCCTTATCTCCCTGAAGTTGCAGTAGAGTAGGTTGAAATTACCAGTTTTTATCTCCTTGAAATTTCAGTGGAGTAGATCGAAGCTACAAATCTCTTCTCCCTGAAATTGCATTGAAGCAGATTGAAGTCACAATCCTTATCTCCCTAAAGTTGTAGTGGAGCAGGAAAATAAACAAGCCTTATCTCCCTGAAGTTGCAGTGGAGCAGGTTGAGATTACCAATTCTCAACTCCTTAAAGTTGCAGTGGAGTAGATTGATGCTACAAATCTCTTCTCCTTGAAACTACACTAGAGCAGTTCAAAACCACCATCCTTATCTCTTTGAAGTTGCAGTAGAGCAGGTTGAAATTACCAATTCTTATCTCTTTGAAGTTGCAGCGGAGTAGATTGAAGCTACAAATCTTTTCTCCCTGAAACTACATTGGAGCGAATAAAAGCACTAATTTCTATGCCACTGAGGATGCAATGGGATGGAATGAAGTTACTTGAAGAAGATGAGTACCAAGAAGTCAAGATTCGTCAAGACCAGGTATGATTGACCGTTCTTATAAGTCTTTGCTCCATTCTCGTTACACAAAAACGAGCAAAGAGAGCAGCTATAAGAGGCCCAATCTGCCCGGGCATAAACCATACAAAAATAAAATAAAATAAGAAACAAAATAAGGTCCAAAGCCCAACATTACAACACCCAAATAAACACAGCCCAATTGGCCTGTTTTTTATAGACCCAGATACATAAGCCCAAATGCAGAAAATAAGCCCTAATAAAATACAAGACCTAGACCTAATGGCCAAATACCCAAAACGAGTCCAGGCGACCCAAACGATTTTCGGCTGCTGAGAACCCTAGTAAAGAGCCTGTCGCCGTTGCTCACGAATGGCTTCTCCACGCCATACACACCTGCGAAACAAATTGACAACAAGAAAATAACCGCAACCATAACAGCAAGATAGCAAAAAAAAATCAAAATTTTGTATTTTCCTAAATTTTATTTATTTATTTTGGCTATATAAAGCCGATTGTAAATAGTGATTAGGACTTACGTAGATAGATACAAATATAAATCAGTAAAAAAGATATCCAAGCTTTTAAAAGGTGATTTTCGATTTCGTTTTTTTCTTTTGATTTTTCTTTCCTTTCTCTGATCTTTTGTTTCTCTATTGCTTGCAAAAAAAAAAAAAACAAAAAAAAAAGATGAGGAACTTATCTTTATACAGGCACCGTCGAATCCCTATTTACTACGTTGAAATCGAAGCTCGAACAGGGATTTTGAGGATTGAAAACGGCAAAGCCTTCGGATATGTTTTCAACTAGAGTTAGATCAAGCCTTAGCACGACGCCATCCGCCGATTTCAGTGGTGGATTGGTGGTGGACATAACCCTTTTTTATTGGCCGGATATGGGAATTGAGGGTGTTTGGTTTTTTTTTTTACTCTGTTTTTAAAGTCTAGGGTTTCGTTTAAAGAGTGGCTAAGTGTTTGATCTTTTTTAGGTTTTATTTGCTTTTGTAAATCGCGTGAAACGGCGTCGTTTGAGGCTTGTTTCAGTGGCCTCAAAACGATGTCGTATAGGCCATTACTTGATTCAACCCAACCCGATACACTCAAGATCCGCATGTTTCTACAGTGAAGAGATATTTGCGCGACTGGTCCCTCTCTTTTGTGCCGCTATTCGATTAGGTCATGTTTACATTTCCTTCGTTTTATCGATTTTTCTCTAAAATTTATGCTCCATTTCATTTTAGTCCAAGTTTAAACGCCGTGTTCAGAGAATTGGGATAATTCCATTTTTAATCCCCTTGCGTTTGTGCGCATTGTATTTCGGTCCTCAATTCTATTTCAATGGTTTATTTATTTATGAATTACCCTTTTTATTTTTTTTTTTTTTTCAATGGAGTCTTTTGCTATTTCAATTTATGTTTTTTTTATTATTCTTTGTAATTTATTTATTATTCATTTTTTAGAAATTGTTTAACATATTATTTTGAAATATTTTATTGATTTTACATTAGTTTAGTTTGTTATTTTTATACTTTTATTTGTATATATTTTTTTAATTTCTTTATTATATAGTTTATTTATTTTAAAATTCTCTTTTATATTTCTTTATTTTAAAGATTTATATGATGTTTATTTTTAAATACTCTTATACATTATTGTTTTTATATATATTATTTATATTAAACTATTTTTTAATTTATGTATATTATTTATTTAGATATATATTGTTTTGTATATTACTTACTTTAATTCTTTGCTTGCATAATACTTATTTTAAAAATTAATTTATATATTATTATTTTACATATGATTTATTGTTATTCTTATTTTTAGGATTTATTTCAAATTTTTATATGTATTAATTACTTTAAAATTTTTATACATATAATTTATCTTTAAATGTTTTTTTTATATTGTCAATTTTAAATTCCTTCTCTTCTACATTATTTTTTTTAACATTATTCATATTTATTTGAAAGCTTGGTACATTTTTTATTTGCTTTATTTTTAAATCGTTTTTCATTAATCTTAAATTATAAATGTTGGTATTTGAATAGAGCATGTTGTGAGATTATTGACATTGAGTGTATTTTGATTTATATATTTGTTTCTTTTATATTATTACCATTCATTTGTATATTATTTTATCCATGTATATTGTCCATGTTTGTAACTTTGCTTTTCATTTCCGGCTATTACATTGTAATTGAGATTTCCAATTTATTTGTCCAAAATTGGTCATTTTTACTTCAAACAAACCAAATAAATGTATTTCAAGTTAGTTTTTATAATCGCTCTTATTTGAAATTTTCTTAAAACAAGGCAATATTTCGCGTTTGGAAATTCGAGAAAATGTGCCCTAACGTGCTGAGTTTCGATTTTTCGTTTGACCAAATAGCCAAATATCCTTTTAAAATTTCAATGCATGGGTTTTAGAAATCATAAGATGATCTCGGTTTCGAGAGTTTAAAATGACGTATCCTAACGTATTGGATGTGATATTTTATTCCTTCAGAACAAGAGAATCTTAAATTCCAACACGAGTTATTCAAACATTTTTCAAAAGGGATTGTATTTTAAAAACTTTTCAAATTTTCGACATTAGGACGTTAATTAATTAATTAGGTACCAATTTTGGGCGTTACTAGGGTGCTAACCCTTCCTCGTACGTAATCGATTCCCGAACTCGTTTTCTTGAATTTTGTAGGCCAAAATTGATATTTTAATAAAATAAAACATTTTACTAGGTGATCCAATCACACCTCGAAAAAAGGTTGGTGGCAACTTCATTATTCGTTTTAAAGTCGATCCACGTTTTTCAAATTAAAAAAATCATTTTGACAATGAGGAATATGAATATTACAACCACGAAGAACTGGATTTATAATTGAAAAAGATGGATGCCTTAATCGTCGATGCCACTGATCAAATGACATGACTGTTTGATATTTGAGTGAAGACAATAGAATTGGAGACTTATATGGAAATAAACAGTACACTTTGAAGCATGGATGATGCTTTCCAAAGAGAATTATTTGCCCCCACACAAAGTTGCTAGAGGGTTAAGACAAAGGTCCTCCCAGGATACAACGAAGTTTTGAATTTCCTTTGAATAGAAAAATTGAGGAATTCCCTAACTCTTACTCTAGTTTCTGAAAATAAGATTGATTGTAATTGTATATTTTGTGAGTACCATAATTCCTATATTTATATGCATTCAATGAATACAGTTTTGAAAAGCCACAACCCTTCATACTAGACATACTTCTTAAGAAAAAATGTCCCATGGAAATGTATCTATTGGATGATAAATCATCATTTTAATTTGAATAGTGCTTATGAATAATTAAATTTGTTCGATGATAAATCATCACTTTTAACTTGAATAGTGCTCATAAATAATTAATTTCCAATCTATAATTTCCAACAATCCCCCATTAGATTGCTAATTCCAAAAAACAAGTACACAATGATTATGTATAAAGAAGGGTGTCCACAGATTGAACCTTCCTTTAGTGAGAACTTTCAGAGTATCAACAAAGTGAATGGTGGCTAGTCGTTTGAACCATCACCCTTAAAGTCAATACCGAAAAAATTTCACACATAATTGTAAAGTATTAGAGTAAGAGTTTAATTTGCTTTAGCACTGCTATGGCCATATGCACATCCCATTTTATGAACATATATGAGAGAAAACCATAAAGAAAATCTCCTTGAAGCGGCACCACTTCATGTCCATATATGTGGATTTCATGACAATTAATGTCCATCCATTAAAAGTAAAACTCATCCTCTTAAAATATAAACACTAAATCCTGATCCTTAGTATACATTGTCATTCGATGACTAGTTGTTACCCTTTGAACCTTGAAACTAAGTTTTGGCTAGAACAAGGTAAGGTTTCCATTATCAATAACGTGATTAGAATGGTTTTAATCTCATCTTAGTGGTTGTACTCTTAACCAAATTCCTTGGCAAATCTTTTGTCGATGGATTTGTTAAATTGTCAATTGTTAACATAGGTAATAGTTATCACACTGTCACTAATCAAATGTCTTACATACTCATGTCTCAAACTTATATATCTAGACATTCCATTGTACAACTTATTGTATGCTCAAGACATGGTAGATTCATTATCATAATATATGGAAATGGCGAACCTACATTGTGGCCACAACTTTATATGTAACAAGAGATCTCTTAACCATTCCGCTTCCTTGCCAGTAGTCGCTAAGGCTATAAATTTAGCCTCTATAGTTGAATGTGAGATGCAAGTTTGTTTATTGGAGGCCCAACTAATAGCTCCACCTTCAATTATAAAAATCTATCTCAATATGGACTTATTGTCACTTAGACTTGTAATCCAACTTGCATCCGAGTAACTTTCTAGTACTGCGAGATAACCACTGTAGAATAATCCCAAATTTTTTGTTTTCTTAAAATAGCCAAAAATCCTACAAATTCCTTTCTAATGATCGGTACTAGGAAAATTTGTAAATCTTGCTAATTTGCATACAGCAAATGTGATATTAGGTCTAGTACAATGCGTTGCATACATTAAACTTCTGATTGCACTGGCGTACTTAAGTTACGATATAGCCCTGCCATTATTCTCACTTAACTTGAAGTTTGAATCGTATGGAGTGTTCGAATCCTTGATATTCAAGTGTTTAAACTTTTCCAATACTTTCTCGATGTAGTGAGATTGGCTTAGTGCAAAGCCTTTTTCATTCTTTTTCACCTTTATGCCTAGAATTGTATCTACCTCATTGAGATCCTTCATTTTAAATTTCAAGGCTAGATACTCTATGGTCTCATGAACACCTTCCATATTCGTACCAAAAATCAACAAATCGTCTACATAGGGCCAAATAATTACACCATACCTATCGGTGAATTTAGTGTAAATACATTTATCCACACCATTATGTAAAAAACCATATAACAAGATAACCGAGTCAAATTTCTCCTGCCACTGTTTAGGCACTTGTTTTAAACCATATAATGACTTGATCAACTTACACACCTTTTGTTCATTCCCAAGAAGCACAAAACTTTCTAGTTGCTCCATGTAGACTTGCTCTTCAAGATCACCATTCAAAAAAGTCGTCTTAAGATCCATTTAATGTACATGTAACTTATGGATAGATACAAGTGTTATAAGAATTCAAATGGAGGCCATCCTAGCCATTGGTGCATAAGGGTCAAAATAATCTAGGTCTTCTTTTTACCTAAATCCTTTAGCTACCGACCTAGCCTTAAAGGTTGGGGAACCCCCTGTTAGACTATTCTTCCTTTTAACCACCCATTTACACCCGATAGGCTTCGATCCTTAAGGAAGATCAACTATAATCCAAGTATTGTTGGATAATATTGAATCCATTTCATCATTGATTGTCTCTTTCCAAAATGTTGTATCCCTAGAAGTCATGGCTTCACCATAAGATTGTGGATCACCATCCATATTAAACATTATAGGGATCTTTCTAATTACGGATTCTCTATTTCCCTCAACAAGGAATGCTAGAGATTGTGAGGAAATGAAATTAGGACCAAAGTCCTTTACTTTTCTCACTCTTTGATTTTTCCTCGGCTTCGTATCCTTATTATCACAAAGACTTATTTTGGTTTGATCACTTAAGATCATTGGTTGATATTCTTTTTTTACTAATCTGTTAAACCATCGAAAGCCTTATTTTCAATGAATACAACATCTCTTGTTTTAATTATCATATTTGACACCAAGTCAAGAACACGATAAGCCTTAGAGTGTCGGGCATATCCAACGAATACATCGTTGACGGCTCTTAGACCTAACTTTGTTCTCTGTTGGTCGAGAACTTTATAGTAAGCCAAACATTCTCACACTTTGAAATAATCTAAGTTTGGCATCCGACCCTTCCATAACTCATATGGAGATACTTTGAATTTTCTCCACGCAATCAATAATGCTTCACCCATAGATTATATGGAAGTTTAGCATTTAACAATATCAAGTTAACCATATCTACTAAAGTATGGTTCTTTCTTTTCACCAAACCATTCTGTTACAGAGTATAAAATGCGGAACACTCATGTACCACACCTTGTTCCTCACAAAATAAATTAAATTCATTTGAAAAATATTCACCACATCTATCACTACGAAGCACTTTGATTTTTTTACTAAACAAATTCTCAACCTCATTTTTAAAATGTTTAAACATATCAAAAGCCTTTTCTTTACTTCTCATTAGATAAACATAAGTACATCTAGAGAAGTCGTCGATAAAAGTGATAAAATATCGTTTTCCACCTCTTGTTAGTGTTCCATCTAATTCACAAACATCCGAATGAATTAAATCTAACACTTGTAAATTCCTTTCACACTTATTAGGAAACGACTTCTTGGTAATTTTTGATTGAATACAAATTTGACATTTATCTTCAAACTCATCATTACTTAGACTTATATAACCATTCTTTTACATATATTGCAAAGGTTTAAAATTAAAATGTGCTAAACGCGCTGCCACAACGAATAAGATTCAACAATATAAGCAGAAGAATTAACTTTATTCATATCAATACTCAACTTGAACATACCCTCATTACAATATCCTTTCCTACATATATATCACCCTTAATCCAGACAAACTTATCGGGTTCCAAGATAATCTTGAACCCCTTGTTACATGGAATACTTGTGGACACTAGATTTTTTGTCACATCGGGAACATGCAACACATTAGTAAAAGTCAATTTCTTCCCAAATGTGAAGTTGAGTTCCACTGTCCCTTGACCGAGCACCTTAATCGATTGATAGTTGCCCATAAGCACTTCATGAATTGCCACTAATTCATAACTCTTGAATTGTTGTCGGTCATTACACACATGAACAGTAGCTCCAGAGTCGAGCCACCAATTATAGGACTTATCAATCATGACTATGTTGAGTTCAGTAATCATACCAATCTTCAAATTTGTGATCCCTTCTGTAACCATGGCCACTAAGTCTATGCCCTCCACCATATTGGCTTTGGAAGTTGTAGCATCTTGCTTCTTTTTGAGAAGTCTACAATCTTTAATGTAGTGTCCTTTCTTATTGCAATTATAACAATTGCGAGTTTTTTTCTTCTTTTCTTGCACGTCCTTGTTCTCAAATGTGATCTTTTGTTTACCATTTCGAGAGTTCTTTAACTCGTTCACATGGTTCATTTTAGAACTTTGGGGAAGATACACAACATCATGCTTCCGAGTTTCCTCTTCAATATGTAAATGCCTTAGTATTTTCTACATAGTGGAGTCCTCACCATATGCAAAAGTTTCTTCTGATAATTGTTCTAAGACGAGGGCAACTTCGAGATGATAGCCCTAACTTGTAACAATTCCAGAATAACAACTTTCAAGTCACGAAGCTTGCTTACAAGGACTTGTAATTCATGGAATTGATCCATGATCGGGATACAATCAAGCATTTTTAATTCAAAATACTTCATCATTAAAAATTTATCAGTACCTTGTCACTCAGTGTTGTATTTCTCTTCAAGAGCTTTCCATATTTCTACCGGGGATTGCACCGACATATAAAGATCATACAATCGATCAGAAAAGGTGTTGAGGATGTGTCCTTGACATATGAAATTATCTTCTTCATGCTTCTTGAGTTTAACCACTTTCACAATTTCCTCAAAATTTGTATTGAAGGTGGGATCCTTCACGGGTTGTAGGTTTAGATCTAGAACGTACGCCACATTTAAGATAGTAAGAAGGAACAACATCTTATGCTTCTAATGATTGAAGTTTAAACCATCAAATCAGTCAAGTTTCACAAACTCTTATTTCATCACTTTGAATGCGATGTTAGCCTTCGCCGCCATCTCCAAAAATAGTTCTCTTTGATTGTTGTTTGAGTGGAGATGATAGAATCAAAGACTTATATGGAAATAAACAGTACACTTCAAGGCATAGATGATGCTTTCCAAATAAAACTATTTGCCCCCATACAAAGTTACTAGAGGGTTAAGACAAAGGTCCTCTCAGGATACATTGAAGTTTTGAATTTCCTTTGATTAGCAAAATCGATGAATTCCCTAACTCTTACTCTAGTTTTTAAAAATAAGATTGATTGCAATTGTATATTTTGTGAGCACTATAATGCCTCTATTTATATGCACTCAATGAATACAATTTTGAAGAGCCACAACCCTTTGTATTGGACATACTTCCTAAGAGAAACATGTCCCATGGAAATGTATCCATTGGATGATAAATCATCACTTTTAATTTGAATAGTGCTTATGAATAATTAAATTTGTAAGATGATCAATCATCACTTTTAATTTGAATAGTGCTCATGAATAATTAATTTGCAATCTATAATTTCCAACAATGACATGTGCAGAAGACAAAGTAGATGACGACACATCAACTTTATATGGAGCAATAATAGTTGAAGCAACAGCCAATGCACTTGCCGAAGCGAAGTCAAAAATAAACTAATACAAGCCATCTTTCTCAACATTTTGGAGCACTATTTGATAAGTCCTCATGTCCTTGACAAAACATTGATCCGAATAAAATTAAAGAAAAGACACAATTATCTTTTACAAACTTTGATGTTGGCAAAAGCTCTTTATGTATAACAAGAACATAAAGAAGATCTTTAAGTAGTAGAGGATTAGAACAAGTAAAAAGACAACTATTACCTATAATCACTTTACCTAACCCACGGTACAGGCGAGAGTCGTTGAATTGAGCCGCATCATTAGTCATATGAGCCATAGCCCCACTGTCAAGATACCAAGTAGCATCACCCACCAAAGATGGCATAGCAGTCGGCACAAACATGGATCTAGTCGAACCAGCAACCTGAGAGCAACTAGAAAAGACACTATTATATCTATGCGATGAGTGGCTAGGGCACGAAGAATTTGAAAGGCATGACGAATTAAGGCAGCCGAACTAACACTAGGCAAATGAGTCCTAACCTAAAAATTACAATTTGACTGATGAATTCCAGCCCATGTATGACTATCCAGATGAGCATAACACATATATGCTTGATCAAGCCTGCGACCCGTATTAGCAACTGGCCCATTAATTAAAGAATTCACAGCTCGACACTTGAAGTTGAACTTGCATCTAAATATTCATTAGAAGCATCATCATATCTGTAATAACACTGATGAGCACTATGCCCAATTTTTTCACAAATTTGACATTACGGTCAAGATCCACCATTGAACTAACCCCATCCACGGCCATGAAATGACCCAGTTGTCTAACGAGACGAAGACTCTTGAGATGAGGATTGGCTAGAATACATTGGAAAAGTAGTCGACTTAGCCTTATTAGCCTCCACAAGATTAGCCGAAAACGAGACTCGAGATAAATGTGCTTACTGTCGGGCTTTAGCATTAAGCAAGGCACTTGTGATATCATATAGATCAAACGGTACTCGACTTGTTGTAATAATTGATACAGCATAATCGAACTTCAGTGAAAGTTCGTTGACTATAGCCGATTATTGTTTTTCTAAAGACATATGATGCCCATGTAACAGCCCAATTTGAACCCTAGTCTGAATAGTGGTTTTGGGACCACATATCTGAGTTTGAAAAGTATTTTTAATATTATTTTCTGTGTCTATGATATATGATTTAACTTCTGTGAAATTTTCGTGATTTAATTTGTCTGTCTCTGTGCTAAATTATTAAAAAGGATTAAATCGCATAAAACAAAAACTATGTGTGTGTCATTATTAAAATAACTTATTTGAGTATGGCTTTGAAAATGATGTCCTTGCATGGTAATTATACCATTATAAACTTGAGTGGTTGGTAGTGGACAATTATGTCCATATATTATATGTTTATAAACTAGTTTTATTAAAGGTCAAAATGGTAAATATTTTATCTTTATGTATTAAATAAAACAAAGCATGGAAAGTGTTCATTTTCATGTTCTATTTGCCAAAAATCACAAAAGAAAAAGAAGGGTTTGGGTTTTGTTACATTCGGCCATTTTAAAGTCGAATTCAAGGTATGATTTTGATTAATTTTTGATAATTTCTACGTTTCTGTGATTGTTGCTTCGAAATCTTTCATGCCCATGTCTCAATTTTTGTTTTTGATGAAGATTGTGAATAGTGACATTGATGATTTTTGAAGCTTTGTGATGAATTTGGTCAAATTATGATGGATATGTGTTGAATAAATGTGCTTTGCCTTGAATTTTTGATGAAATTGAGCAATTTGGGCTAAATAGTGAAAATAATACTTTAAGAGGACTAATTTGTGAAATAAATGTATTATATGGGCTTATATGAAAGCCATGAATATTCAGTCAAGCTTGTATTTAGTTGAATTTTGTAAATTTAATGTTTTTGTGAATTAGGGACCAAAGTGTCAAAATGTGAAAATGTGAGGGCTAAAATGTAAAATGCCCTAAATAAGTGTTTGTGGATTGAATTGAATGAAATGAAGGATTTAATGGTTGAATTTAAATTGATTTAGATCAAGAACAAAGAAAATCGGACTTAGATCGGGGGAAGTCTAAAATCATTGAATAGTAGGCTCGAACCCATCTAAATCCGTACGAGGTAAGTCAATATACAAATATGCGTTATATTAATGTTTGTTATAAATTCCTGAATTATAAACTGTATTTGGATGGCCATGAGAGCCTGATGTATTAATTCCGAGTCAATTCTGATTGAATAATGGTACAATGATATCATGTAAGACCTCGTCTGGGACATAGGCATTGATTAGAGAATTATGTGTAAGACCGTGTCTGAGGCACTGGCATCATATATGTTTCGTCTAAGACCCTGTCTGGGACAGTGGCTTCGATATCGAATGACATGTAAGACCACGTCGGGGACGTTGGCATTGTTTAAGATTTATAAGTTCTGTAACATTTTCTGAATGATTTGAGGAGGAATTCCGAGAAATGAATGAATGCATACCTTATGTGTCTGACTCAGGTACGTCTGTTTTGTACTGAATTTCCAAGTATGGAAGGTATGTTAATTGTGTGAACTAGAAGTATGTATTAAAAGAGTAAATCCGATTCATAATTTATCCGTGCGAAATGGTGATCGTATTGCATTTATGAATTGCATATTTTTGTATTTGGCTTACTAAGCTCATTGTAGCTTACTCCGTTTATTCTTTCAACTGTTTTACAGATATCGTAGCTACTGTGGGCTCGGGGATAGTCAAGGATCGTCACCACACTATTAAGCTCAATTTTGGTACATTTTGAATGTACAAAGTTTAAGTATGGCATGTATAAGCTAGAATGACTAAGATATGTTTTTGAGTCTATGTTTATAAGTCATGTGATGTGATCAAAGCTTGGGAATATGCTTTGTTTTGGTATCTTGAATGATGCAAATGTTGGCATGAAATTAATGAATGAATGTCCTCAATGAAATGGATATCTTGTTATGAAATTTAGGTGATGAAAGGTAAGTTTAGTTGGTGTTTGAATGAGTATTAATGATGAGTTTTAGTTATGGATACTATTTATAAAATGTTTGTTCTTTGGCATGAGATTGGTGTATGAATGTTTTGACCATATAGATGAATGTTTTAGGCTTTGAATTGGTTGGTTATTGTTTAGGCAAAAATGGTGTTTTTAGCATGTTTGTGAAATTGACCCAAATGGGTGGAAAATGTGACTTATATCAAGTCTGCTTAGTGCCACACGGCTAGGGCACACGGGCGTGCCTTATGGCTGCGCTAATTTTCCAGTAATGGCACAAAAACTCATACGGCCAAGACACACGGGCGTGTCTTGTGGCCATGGCAAAAAGTCAGTATACTTGCTCTGTTTTGGCACGGCGTGGGTGCATGGGCGTGCCTGAGTCTCGTGTGAGGCACACGGCTTGGTCACACGGACGTGTGACCTCCTTAATTTGGAAAATTTTATATGTGTTCTGAAGTTTATGAATGTGTTCAGTTTAGTCCCGACCCTATCTTTATGCATGTTTTAGGTCTAGTAGATTTTCAAGAAAAGGGGCTTTATATTTGAATCTTGTTATAATCTATGAATATTCTATTCTGAATATCCGGTAACGCCCTTACCTATTCTGGCGACGGTCACGGGATAGGGGTGTTACAGCCCACATCCAGCCAAAAAATCACACAGATGTTTAATCCCAGCCAAATATGTTGAGATCGAAAAATCATTCTTTTCAAAATGATAAAGTAATGAACAATACCTCATAACTTTAGGGTAGATTGAATGCCAAGAATTCTCGTCAAAGCCTCCCACAGCTCAAACATAGATGAAGAACTGCCAATCAATTGATTATGCAATGACAGGCTTACAGTAGACAACAATCATGCTGAGAATGCCAAATCTTGCTGTTCATAATAAGCGTATGCTGGATTTTCAACAGGAGCACCATCCTCGTCACTAATCAACCACGGCAGTACCACAACCGTCCCTTCAACAAACGAAAGCAGTCGATGAGTCTTGAGAACAAGCAGCACATGCTGCTTCCAGGCTAAAAAAATTGCTTTCATCCACCAGCATAGCCACTTTTTTAGTGGCAAAAGCAAACGGGTTGAATGATTTTCCCATTGTCATATCTACTAAGCTAAACGACTCTATTGACGCAACATCAAATAATTTCACTTTGATACCATAAAAAAATATAACAAACAAGTATATTTTTATCCATATCTTCAACACAAGATCTAATATTATTTATACACAAGCTAATCAAGAACTTAACAGACTATAACTAGGCTTCAACTACTTCTGCTATACAGTTATTTATCTAATAGAGTGTGATTCACTTATTATATTGTGGATTAAAGATAGTAAAATTTCTCATTGAGTTAGGCTCCACAAATGTAATGAAAGCGAACTATCTAGGTCAAAGATAGTGAAGTTAGAGCCCACACACTAAACAAGTCGAGGTTCGAGGATAGTGGAGAAGACTGTTTAGTAAAAAGACAAGAAACGACCAAGACCGTTTCGCTTACAAGTATTAATTTGGTCTAAGATTTATTACTATAAAATTACAATACTCGATTTAAAAAAAAATTGTTGTGTAACAAATACTATTTTTTTAACTGATTTTTTTTTACATTAACTGGGATGAAGAAAATCCAAAACTGATGAATTGCAACCCAATTTGATCCAATAAGGCTAGAATTCTTTTTTATAAAAAAAATCTGGATCAAAATTGGATTGAGCAGGTATATTTTTAAAATTGATCGAGGTCAGATTGGGATCAAATTTAGCGGAAACTCATCTCACTTCGTCCAGCCCAAAGGTAATAACTAAAATAACCCAATATATATCTATGGTATTGGACTTAAGGTTCTCATATTTTCTTTCATGTTGTCTAGTCAGCTTTTCTTCCACTCCTTTCTTCTTAAGTTTGCTTGGTAAAAACTATCTTATGGCTCCGTTGTCATCTCTACTAAAATTAATTTATAGTGAAATTAAATATAAATTTAAAATATTTAATTTATTTGAAATTAAATATGATTCAATTTTATAGTATAAGTAATTAATTTTTATTATTTTGTAATTAAGAATAGAAAATAATAAATAATACATAGATAATAATAATACTAATAGTTCCTTTTATTTATAATTTACTTAAAAGGGATGTTAAGAGAGTTTATGTAATTTTGAATCATTGGTATTTTATTTAAAACATAATTTTCTGTCACGTAGTCCACGTTAGGAATAGATAATATAATTATTAAAAAATATGGATAAATTATAAAAATAGTCATTCAATTATTAGCATGTTTCTGTTTTGATCATTTAAGTTAAAAATTTTATTTTAGTCACTAATATTATTGAAATTTAATATTTTAGTTACTCATCTGTTAAATTACTAACAGAAGCCTTTTTTTTATTGATATATAAACAAATTTAATCCTCCAATATTACAGATTCTATTAATTTGGTTCTAGTTCTAAAAAAATCAACAAAATTAACTACCAACTTTACAAATTCTAACAATTTAGTGTTGATTCTTAAAAATTTAAAAACTTTAAAAATATTTAAAAATTCATTTTTTAGTAAAAATACATAAAATTTATAAAAATTATACAAAATTTTAAATAACTTATACATAAATGAATACTCAATTATCTCTTTTTCTAACTTGAAAATTATTTATTAAATATTATTTTATAAATAAAATAATTTTTTAAAAAATCTCACAAACAAAACTTAACGGATACAAACTATTCCTTTTTAGTTTTATTTTGTAAATAATATTTTGTTTATTATATACTCGACCTTATCCTTTAGTCCTTGCTAAATCTGTCAAGCACTGGGCAACACCTATGCCCACAACTATTGGCACCAATTACTCTTATTCCGAAATCATTGATTTTTCCTCCTTAATCATTCAGTTGTGCCCACCACCCTTAGACTGTTGTACGTAGTCCAAGCTAAACATAGTGATCGTTGATGTTAAAAAAGAAAAATAGTTAGATATGCTTAAGTCTTCTTCATAGTTGTTTCCCTTAAATTATTTTATGTATAAGATTATTCATTTATTAATTAGCTAGAAATTAATAGAATTTGTAAACATTAAAAGATTAAATTTGATATTATACTAATAAAAAAAAGACTTCCATTAGTTATTTAACAAATCAATGACCAAAATATTAAATTTCGATAATATTAGTGATTAAAATAAAAATTCATAAACCTAAGTGACAAAAATAGAATTTTGCAAATATTTAGGTATTAAAGCAAATTTTCATTGCCTAGAGGCTCATAAATTTATTTCATTAGATCGAAATTTTCTTCCTAGCTCACACCAGACCGGAATGAACCAAACATACAAATAATGGTATTATTTTTTTGTCACCATTAACATACTAATTTTGTCTATATTCTGCAAAAATGCTGTCATTAACAAGAAGGTAAATATGCAGCATTTAGGGTTGAAGCTTTTTAAATTGTACATTCCCAGAAAGCCATATTCTTTGAAAATTTTCTCTAACGGGATTTGGCCGTGCCGAGGGTTAAATTCGTCGAGGAAAAGAAAACAAAAACCCACCAACCTATTACAAATTCCTTGGCGTATAAAATCAACTGATAACATATACATATACAAGCTTGTATACGTAAACAAGTTCTTGAAAGAACAACCATCAGCAAAACCTAGACAGATTAGTTTTTCCCTAATTTTTGCTCCCTAAAATAAAATTTAAAAGAAAAAAACAGACACACGTACATGATAAGCGTATTTCGCATTATTGTTCGAGCTTCAAGGAGACAATACGCGACTGTCTCTTGTGCTTCGCTACCTTGACAAATACTACTGAAAGGCAAGGAGGAGCCCACCATGGCCTGTGAACTTTTTGCTCTCCTTTAAGGCAGGCCACTGAATAAAACATTTTAAAAAGATCAATTAGTAAGAAGAAAATCTACTTTTAAGAATGATTTCCTCTTGTTTGAGCAGATAAGAATCAGCCATGCAAGATAAACTGTTTTCTTGAATGACATTCACATATCATTAAACCATTCGGAAGATGAAAGATAGTACAGATAGCCAGCTACTTCCATGTAAACTGGAACCAGTAAATATAAACTAATCACTGTAAGTATTCATGATTTTTCCAACTCATACACAAACGGCATTGCTCTGACATAACTTGGGTACCACAAACTGTTATTTGATAAGATTGGGCAAAATGTTATGCATACTGTAATGCATCCAAGTTAGACAAATAAAGCATGCAGGAGGGAAACAATTCAATATTTTAAAATGCAGTGCAATTAAAGAAATACTATAAACAGAAATACGTTTCCTACCACAAGAACACTAAGAATAATAAGGAAAATTAACATACTCAAGTAATTTATAATATATATATATACACACACATATATATAGACAGACCCTTTATTCGCCTGAGTTCCTTGCATAGAGTGATGAAGTCTCCCCACTTCATATGGCATTGCCTTATAAATCTAAGAATCTGTTCAGTTGTGAACATAGACATGCCTTCCAGGTATTCCCCATTTACACCATGTTCTTTGAAAATCTGGCGGTAGCTGCCAAGATTTATATCTTCCAACCACATACCAACATCCTGCCAGAATATAAAGATCGTGGCAGTGCAAAAGCATGTCAGTAATCAAATCTCCATATCTAAAGTTTTCATGGTAAAAGTAAAAAAGATAACACATTACAAAATCTTCATCAATAGCTCCAAGAACTGTTGATTTAGTTAACATCATAAAGATATATTACAGCACTTTTCACTAGCTCAAGTTATGCACAATTTACAAGGTTAATTCACCTTTTATCTTTCAGGGATCTCAAAGTTACTCAATCGTTAATCAGATTTTTCATTATAAGTTTCCCTGATTTGAAAGGAATCATAACAATGATAACGATAAAGATAAAGATAAAGAGTTCTCTGCACTATATTCTCTCCATGTCTATCCTTCAAAGTAACAAACAACAAAGAGCATTTGTGGCTGCATTGGTTCCAAAATAACACAAATAGATTGCTATTGCACCTTTCAAAAGTGAATTAAGGATTCCAATCATGTGAGAAATATGTCTCGTATCTTGAAAAAAATAGCTCATCTTCAACAATGAATACCAAGTTGATTCGCATCTTGGTTTCTCCTATCATCCTCCAAAGGAAGTGTTATTAGAACAGGGAATGATAAAGACACATTCCCAATTTCTCCAACCATACTCAATAATCTGCATTCTTTCCTTTTCCTTTCTTTCTTTCTCACTTTCCTTTATTTTTTACAATCATTTAATTGACAGCTTGTATGAATTGGGGATACTTGTCTACTGGGAACATGATAAGCTTGTATGATGGCATTTTAATCATTATTTTCAACAAACATATGCAAGTTTGGACCTTCATGAACAACATTCAGTAAGAATGTTCATCACTATAAATGCAAGTTCGACAGGAAAGGCATCCCAACAGAAACAAGGTGAAATGACAACCTTGAACTAATCACCTAAATCAGAGCCAATGAATAATGGGTTCCTAAAGATACAAATGTTCTTTATAACTGGAGATAGATAAAGACAGAGATTGAAACTACATGGTCCAAGACCAGTGAGGAAGACTAAATTTTTATATAGCAAAATGAAAACAAAGAAACTAAAACAAAAGTGGCCTAATTTTGATCAAGAGGAAAAGGCAATAAAAATGTATCACCTTTTTGGTCAATTCAAGTAATTCACCTTATCAGTTCCCAGTAATCAAAGCAAGAAATAAAAATATTACAAATATCAATTCTTGTTAACCAGCAAACTTATTTCTTAATAACTGTAACTTCTTTTTAAAACAAATTTATGAAAATTAAGGGAAGAAAAGTCATCATCGAAACTTCCAAATGAATCTACAATATAATTATCAAAATCCCCTCATTTAAGTAACAATACTCTGTCTTTATCTATCTCACAAAAATTAAAAAAAAACTGAACTTTACATCTACAAAGATCCAAATAAAAATAAAAATTAAGAAATTGAAGGACAAGAGAGAGAGAGAGAGAGAAGTACCTCAACGGTCCAAATGAAGAAATCGAGTGGCTCAGGCAGGTGTTCTTTGCTCATCTCCTGTATTATTTCAACTTATATTCGCCTATTATACTTACCACTACACCATAATAAGGAAACGCTTATAACAAAAATCAAATTACGCTCCCCCGTTCAAAAGAAAAGAAATTGTCACTCAGATTCCCGGACAATCGAAAGAAGAAAGGAAACAGGAAAACAACAGGTTTTGAGGTTAGACTGACAGTTAATGAGATCCCATTCCTACTCCTTTTTTTCCCTTTCTTTCTCTTTCTTATTTTATTTTTCCCACTATTTTTTTTAATTTTCTCGGGAATCAAACACCTGAGCAAAATAAATAAATAAATAAAGAGAAACGTATTAGGACTTTAGGGTTGGATTCTTATTTATTTATTTATTTTATTTTGGGCCTGAATTTGATATTTTTAAGAATTATTGAAAACCATTTGAATGACAGCAAATATGAAAAATAGGGAAAAAAGAACGGAAGAGCAATTACTAGGTTTCTAATTTTATATGGTACAATTTAATATTATTTATTATATATTTATGGAAAATTTATTTTTTAAAAAATATATTTTTAGTATTTCGATATTTATGGATGTTGACTTTGGTTTATATGTCTAATCACTACATTGATGTGTGTCATGTATGTTAGGAAACAATATTGTAAAATATATGAAGAGAACCTTAATAATAATGGAAGTCGAGTTCAGGTTTAAGAAGTTTGGCTAGCATATTTATTTAGTAGTTGGGCTAACTCAACTAAATAAAGTGGAAGTCTACTCTCATAGATGTCAACTTGTTTCTCCTTTCTTCCTAACCTAAATATTATCAAACTCTCTTAACTTTTTTGAGCTCTTGAGATTCCTAACTCTCTAAAACCAATTTGTTCTTTTTTACTTATTTTTTGGGGCAAAAATGACGTAATAGGTTGCTAACTACGTTGTTATATGATAAAATCTCTAATTCACTTTTTTAAAAAAAATTGCAAAAATATTTTTATGATCAAATTTTAATATTATTGTATTGTGATTTTTTAACAAATAGATTGAGTTCTTCGAATTCGACATAATTTACATTTCCCAAAGCTTAATCATTGTATTAAAGAATGCTTGAAGGATGTTGGTTTATATGATGCATCTACGATAGTAAATTTGAAAATCATTTTGGATTTCGTTGCCACTTTGGTGGAAAGATGGAGGTTGAAAACGTTTACATTTCATTTTCTCTACGAGGAAGCAACCATTATGCTCAAAAATGTCGCTTTAAAACTGGTCTTCCAATTGACAGGAAGGTGATAATCACAACTAGTGGCATCAACCAAGAGTACAAGTGCTGTTTGTTATTAGGTGCTATGTCGTCGAGGGAGAAACTAAATAATGATTTAGATGGACGTAAGGTGAAGTGTGCATGGTTGGACAATCTTGTCAACCTAGCTCCTCCAACCCATGCAATTGGGGAGGAGATGGATTGTTATGCTAAAGCTTGCATGCGCTAGATGGTTGGAGGATTTTTGCTTGATAGACAAGTTTGGAAACAAGGTTTATACCATGTGTCTTCCTCTATTCACAAATTTTAAGGCAATTAGTATATTTAGATAGGGTTATATTGCTCTATATAAGGCACTTTGTAGGACAATCCATAAATCGATTGAGGAAATGATTAATTGTTGCTTGCTCTTGCAAACATGGGCATGGATACACATGTCGTGATTATCACTCTTCCTTTCCCAGTTGTAGGAGTTCCCTCTTATTAGAAGGTAAAAATATCATATCATATAATATCTTAAAATGTGTTTTAGTGCCCTCACTTAATATCTCTTATTGCATTGAACATTAGAACAAACTTAAGGGTCGCTTGGACCATAATTGCTATAGGAGGGACTAGACAGGAACGCATCGAGAAATCGACCAATGAGCTAGTGAAAAGGTATGTTGATATCACATTTGCTTTCAATGAAATTCAATGTTCCTATTAATGAATATAAATTTATTTCTATTTTTGAGAGAATTAAGTATGGAAAACTGACTCACATACGAATAACTCTACAACTTCGATGGATGTTACACCTGGACAACATAGTGTTTACCATTATACTGGAGACTACTTTCGAGCAGTATGATCACTTCATAGTATGAGGACCCATTATCTATTTCCAAATCGTAGAGTGGCAACACCCTAACTAAGTGATATACAAGTTTGAGTTCATCCAAAAAATTGTGGGGAACCTCTAAAACATCGAGTGGCTCTAGGCAATAGAGCTTAAGGGGCAAGATCTGTTGGAAAAATTCGATTTAGAAAAATAATTTTCAGCCATAGAAAAAAATTAAAATTTTGAAAACTGGTTGGTTTGTGATATTTATAGAAATAAATTTTTCCCAAAAAGTATCCATGCTTTGAGCAAGACGAATCCTAGACATTCTCGACTTTTAACGGAATAACCTTCTTCGCTATTTTTATACCATGAATTGCTTTGAGTATGGGCTCAAACAATCATGAACCAAACGCATAACGAAAAACGATTTATTACTTCCAATAAGAAAGCAATTCTCATAGAAATTAGTAGAATTGTAATTCCTAGAAAATATAATTTATTTTTAGAAAATAAATTCTGACTATTTTCTGGAAAAATAACAATATTTGGAACTTCTTTTATCTGTTGTGTAAATAAATCTTCCAATTCCATCTATTTATAAAGAGAGATAGGAGATGTAACACCCAAACCCGACTGAGTAGTTTCAACCTAAATCTAATGAGCTACATTAGCCACCGAAGTGACTCTCTATTAACTCCTAACCTAACCTCCAATACACCACTTACTTATAACAAATAATGTGTTAAGTTACAGCACGACAGCAGAATACTATCAAACATATAAAGTAAAACATGCGAGTTATTTTTAAGGTTTGCACAACAACTACGGTTCACATATGACACACATCATATGTTCGCCTAACAAAATATCATATGAGTTTGCAATATCACATAAAAGGATGAGTTCACACATAGGTTCGTATATCAGAGTAACACACATTTTTCACATAAAAACACAAGGTATGAGCTCGCATAATAATACGAGTTTGCAAGGTAACTATAGTTTGCATAGTTCCTAGGTTCCCACCTATAATATTAAGTTCATATGTAACACAGACTAAGCAAAATAAGAAGTCATTCACACAAGGTTCATTAATGCAAGGGTTCGCATACTTTTATTGGGTTCGCTAAATTGTAAGATATCTTGCAAAGGTTTTACATACATGTTAGGGGTCACAAACATACAAGGGTCACAGAAAATATTACTTAGCAATAAAATTGGCATGCATGTGATATTAATACATACTATGACAAAGTTGAAAGAAAACCACATGGTATGCATATAAGGAGAAATAAAGAAACATCAAACTTTACTCATGCTAATAAGAAATATATATAACAAAAGTTTTACTTAAGGTTTGCCGAATGAAAATAAACTTAAACTTTCGAAGAAATTGTTTCAATAACATAATTAAATTATAATAAGTATAAACCCACATAAAAATAAACCCTAACACCTAATTCTCAGGTCTTGTAATAGCCCGATTTTGGGTCTAGTCAAAATAGTGGTTTCGGGACCACAAATCTGATGCAGAAAAATTTATTTTTAATATATTTCTATGGTCTACAGTTTTATGAAACGATTTCGTGAAAATTTTGTTAAAAAATTTTGACGTTTGGACACTCAATTTAGTTAAAAGGACTAAATTGTAATAAGTGCAAAGTGTGAGTTCTATAGGTTAAATGTGTCTTATTGTTATGAAATTTTAAATTGGAGGTCCTTAAATGGTAATTAGACCATTGGTTAAGTTGGTGAACAAAAATGGATATGGTTAGGTATGTTCCTAAATTTTTTTCATTAAGGGCATTTTAGTAATTTGGTAATAAAATGAATTAAAAAGCTAAATTAAAAGTCAATTTTTGTTCATCTTCTTCCCCATGGTAGAAATTCACAAGGATAAACCATGGTTAGGGTTTTTCAAGCTTCCAAGCTCGATTATAAGTCTGTTTTAGCTCCGTTTTTAATGATTTTTATGTTTTTGAGATCCTCGTAACCTAATCTAGTCTTTCCAAGGACTAATTTAAAGTATTATCAAAGTTTAAAATTTTACCCATGTTAGACATGCATGTATTTTAATGTCTAATGGTAGAAAATGTATGTTAGATGTGTGATAAATGACTTTTGCTAAGTGATTTTCAGTAAAAATGTCAAAAAGGACTTATTTGTAAAAAGTTATAAAATGAGTAGTAAAAGTGTGATTAAATGGAACATGTGGGCTGCTACAAGCATGTATAAGGTTCGAATAGGCATAGGTATCGAAGAAATTGATTACATTTCATTTTACGAGCCTAGGGACTAAAATGTAAAAATGTGAAACTTTAGGGGCAAAAATGTAATTTTTTCCATAATGTGATTTTGGGCTGATTTGAATAGTATAATGATTAACTAAGTTAAATGTGATATTATAGATCAAGAAAAACGAGGTTTGAAATTAAAATAGGGAAAAACAAGTATTGACGGTTAGATATGTTTGCCACTTTTATGCCGAGGTAAGTTTGCATGTAAATAATGCATCGTTATATTATGTTTTAATGCTTTATTATTGTATAAATTGTGTGATTGACTCTTTGGGCATATTCGACAAAGTTTCGACAAGTAAGAAAATCCCGGTTGAACCTTAGGAATAAAATAGGATACAAGTGACATGTCACTAGGAACCTATGTGTAAATGTGATTATGTGATTTCGGGTGCTGGTTTTGTACGTCCTACCAGTGGCTGGGTACTCCGGCATTTGTTACGGATACCTGATAGCTTGTGTGAGCAGCACTATGTAGATACGTTTGACCGACAGCTTGTGTGAGCAGGCCCGTGAATAGCTCGAGAGTGAGCCTATGTATGTTATGTGATATGAGGTAGCTTGGCTACATATGTGGCACTTACGTGCAAGATTTTCGAGTATCCGTTAATATTCCGAGTGTCCAACAGGGATATCAAAGATGTGAAAAGATGTGGTTATAGTACGAATTTAGTACAAGTATGTACATAAAGTTTATAAGCATTGGCTACATGATATTGTGAGTTCATGGTTTACATGAGAATGTTTTGTGAAGGCCTTGTGATTATTGGTCTATGCTTGTGATGTATTAAATACATGGTAAATTTGGTTGGCTATTGTGTAATTGGCTTTCGGGCCAAATTGAGTTATGATATGGTATGTTTATTCGCACAAAGTGTGATTTATCGAATATGAGAAAAAGGAAAGACTGTCATAATTGCCTAATAAAAATTATTTTGGGAAAAATATGAGTTTTAAACAATTGAAAGATGGTAAAATATATGCTTGGAAAGTCAATACTCATAATTAATGTGCATGTTTATTTTGAGGTTAGGAATGATTGGATGAGTATGGTAACTGTTATAATGAAGAGATTTCGGTTGATAGGCTAATGTTAAGACGTGTTAAATTATGCTTGCAAATTGGTAGAGAAATTAATGTGACTAAATAAGTTATAACTGTGATGCTTTATAGCAACTTATTTTATCTTATGCTTATCTTGATGGATTTGGTAAATAATTGGTAATAAAACTCATAAGTGATGAACTCGATAAGTGGACTCTCGATAAGGGTGTGATTAAGCAAGTTATGACTATGAGATTTTTAATGACATTTATGTTATCTTTAATTACATAAATTGCATGATTAAGTTGTGTTTAAGATGCTTATTATTTGCATATGAACTTACTAAGCTATGTAGCTTACTCCCCTTCCATTCCCATGTTTTATAGTGTCATCAAGTTTGCTAGGGTTGGAGATCGCTGGAGATCCTATCACGATGAATTTAAGTATTTAGAGTTTATGGCATGTATAGGGACTCGGTCTTGTGGCCATATGTGTTGGCTTATAATGGTTTGTGGTTCAATTTGTATGTAGCCTTAGAAGTTGACTAATGTTGGTTATGAGTGTATTTATATTAATACCATTTGTGAATGTGGAAGTTTGCATAAATTGGTGTGGAAAGGTTGATGTTCTAGGCATGATTAATAATGGTATGAGAATCACATAATATTGTATTTGTTGTGACTGTTTGGTTGCTTTTAAATACTTGGATTTGTGCCATGTGATGTTGTGTAGATGTGAGAAAGTGAGGGTGGCAAAATGGCTAGGTAAATAGCCTTGTTTTTGTCTACACAAATAGACACATGAGCGTGTGTCTAGGCCGTGTGTGACAAACAGCTTACCTTACGGGCATGTGTTTTGGTCGTGTATCCCTTGCACCTTAATTTTGAGAAATAGAATGCCTAAAATTGAGCACACAAGCAGAGACACGGGCGTGTGTCTTAGCCATGTGGATGGCACGGCCTCGAACACGGGCGTGTGCCTTGGCCGTGTGAACTCAATTTGGTTGTGTGTTACAAATTAAAGAGTTATACAGGGTAGGGGCATGAGTGTGTGTGACCATATGGCCTGCCCACATGGGCGTGTCCTAATTCACACAGGCATGTGACCTTTGTTTAGTGGAAAAATTTTCTAAGTTTTGTAAAAATTTCTAAAGTTCTCGGTTTAGTCCCAAATCATTTCTAGTGTACATTATAGGCCTCGTAGGCTCGTATTAGGGACTTTATGATTAAATGAGAATGGTTTTTAATTTGGACATAAATTTATGACTCGAAATTGTATGTTCGTTCGTGTGATAAGTCTGATAATGCCTCGTACCCTATTCCGGCATCGAATACAGGTAAGAGGTGTTACAGGGCTGCCAATATCTGCTCAGGATATGCCTCGCCAAGTCATCTACCTTGCCATTGTTATCTATGACCTACTTACTTGTGAACTTAGTGAATAATCATGAATCAACAGAATATGCTTAAAATACAAAGTTTTAAATAGAAAGAAGACTTAGTCTAAAAATCTTATTGCGCGCTGGGTTCGCGGTGGAGGTGCGAGACCTAGTAAGTAGATCCTGCTTGTCAGAAAACATATAAGTTTGAAAACAATCTCATATCTACTTATTGAAAATCATACTTAAAAACGTAGCTCGTTCTTGTTTTGAAAACAAATCTTATATAGCATGAAACATGCTCACATACTTGTCTTATCAAAATGGCTGAAGAACATAAAACATTTTCTCGCCCTTGTCTTAACACACCTATCTTATCAGAATTTGTTGGAAATAAAGATCTCCTAATAATGCCTCAGAATGAATCATAGAGTCCTTAACATGTCCCATAAGTGTAGCATAAAGCTAACCACTCTCCTTTACGCCAACATGTCCCATTGAATGGAGAATAGCTTTATATTCCTTTATCCCTCCACATGTCCCAATGGCTTAATGCCCAATTCATAGAAATTATATGTGAGTACTCACAATCCTTTGGTATACCAATATATCCAATGTAAGTGCTTGTAAAGAAGCACACACAGAAACTTATCACATAGAGCTCGCATAACATAGCTTATAAAACTGTACTTTTAAAAACAAACTTTAAAACATAGGCTTGCATAGGAGCACAGATAAAACATATCTTTAAAACATAGCTTGAAAATATAACTTGGAAACATGGTTTAAAACAGAGTGTCAGAGCTTAAAAAACAGATATTGTAGAAAAAGCTTACTCTTGGAACTTTAGTTTAAAAACAAGATTTTTGGAAAACATAACAGTTCGTACACAAGTTACGAACTCTGAGCATTCATATTGAAAACGTGATAGCTTAGCACACTTATGACCATTCTTAACCACTCACCAAAAAGCTTGAGAATTTAAATGAGTTTAGCTTTGGCTTTATCCTTGCTGGTAGTTGGTTCAGCTAGCTTGCAATATACATAAACACACACAAATTACTTAAACATAGAAAACTTACGAAATTCACACATGTAAGTAAACCTAGCTTTTTAAACAATCACCTCTATCAGGACAAAGGCTTAACTTGGTTGCTATGAACTTGGTTCAGAATAGAGACTTTACAATAGAATATCGATGAGAGAATTCTCATGAATTAAGGGCTTATTTATAGGCAGTAAGTGACTTAGTGATCCTAGGATACCCTATTAGACTTAGGAACCCTACTCGATTTAAAAGAAGGTTACTTGCACGGAAATTATTCCTAAATACACAAAATCTTTATTTCCTAATTTGATTATGACTTGACTTTGACTGGTGAACCCTAGTTCACAACTTGACTAGTGAACCCCCAGTTCGACAAACCAACTGGCGAACCCTAGCTTACCAAACCAACTGGCAGACCCAACTTACAATAAATCTAGCGAACCCCTTAACACATTTTTTTGGTGTATACTACAATGTTAAAACACTGGCAAACTCTTTATTGATACTCTTTTGGTGAACTCCCCAATTCACCGAAACACTAGCAAACTCTTGCTTGCGAGGCTAAGACTTCCAGATCTGATCTTGGGATGTTACAACTCTACCCCACTTAAAACATCTCTCCCTTAAAATGTTGACCTTCAAATAGTTGAGGGTACTATTTCTTCATTGCTTCTTTTGTTTCCCAGGTAGCTTTGCTTGTCTTATGGTATCGCCACAACACTTTCACTTCGTGAGCTAAAATTTCCACTTGTTCTTCCTCATATGACAAATCAGGCCGCACTTCAATGTCATTTTTTGACACCACATGGGATGGGTTTACACAATACTTCCTCAGCATGGATACATGAAACACATCATGAGTTCGTTTAATTTTGCGAAGCAACTTGAGTTGATATGTTACTAGCCTAATTCTTTCCACCATTTCATAAGGACCAAGGAATCTTGGACTTAACTTTCCTTTATGCCCAATCCTTAAGACCGTCTTCCATGGCGATACCTTAAGAAACACATGCTCACGCACTTGATACTCAACGTCTTGCTGTTTCAAGTCAGCATAGGACTTTTTCAATCTGACCTGACTTTTAACCTCTTGCATATCATTTTCACCTTATTTTTAATCTCGTGAATGAACTCAGGTCCAACAATTTTCTTCTTATCCTACATAGGGGTGTTCGACACCTCCTTCCATACAATTCTTTGAAGGGTGACATTTGAAACCAACTTGGTAACTATTGTCATATGCGAACTTTACCAAAGGTAAATAACATTCCCAGTTTCCTACGAACTTTAAAATACAGCTTCATAGCATGTCTTCCAACACTTGTATCAGGCTATCAGATTGGCCATCTATTTGATGATGATAAGCAGTACTGAATTGAAGTTTTGAACCCAAAGATTCTTGCAAACTCTTCCAAAATCTCAAAGTGAATTGAAGATCTCGACCGGGAGTAATGGAAACTGGCATGCCATGCAGTCTCAGTATCTCAACAATGTAAATCTCTTTGAGGCTTTGCAAAGAATTATTCGTGCGAATAGCTAAAAAGTGTAAACACTTTGTTAGGCTATTTACAATCATCTAAACTACATCCTTTTTGGCTACAGTCACGAGCAATCTTGTCACGAAATCCATAGTGATCCTTTCCCAGTTCTATTCTGGAATCTTAAGTGGCTGAAAAATTCTTGAAGGATATTGATGCTCTGCTTTGAATTTCTGGCAAATTTGACACTTCACCACAAATTCTGTAACAATTTACTTCAAACCTGGCCACTAATAGAGTTCACGGAGGTCACGATACATGTTACTGTCAGGGTGCATTGCATATGGACTGTTATGGGCTTCACTGAGGATAACTTGTTGCAACTTCTTATCATTTGGCACACATAGTCTTCCATCGAAACATAGTATCCCTTCTCCATTTAGTGCCAAATCCCCTCACACTTTTTGCTCTTTTTGGTAAACCCTCTTTGAAAACTTTTCATTTGAGGCTTGCTTCTCCTTGATTTGTTGTAACAATGTTGGTATCACTTACAATTTTGCGAGCAATCCCCCATCACTTATTACACTTAGTCATGTGAGCAGAGCTCGTAACTCACTCGTAGACTTCCTACACAGTTCATTTGCTACCATATTTGCCTTGTCAGGGTGATATTCTATCATAGAGTCATAATCTTTCAGCAGCTCTATCCACCTTCTTTGCCGTAGGTTCAACTCTTTTTGCATGAGTAAGTACTTGAGGCTATTTTGGTCTATGTAGATGGTATACTTCTCACCATATAAATAGTGTCACCAAAGTTTAAGTGTTAACACCATCGTTGCTAACTCTAAATTGTGGGTTGTAGTTTAGGTGAAGTGTTAACGGAAAGTCACTTTGGTGGCTAATATAGCTCACCAGATGTAACACCCCAAACTCGACCCAGACGTTATGGCCAGCTTTGGCGTGTCACATGGACGATTGACTAAGCTTTGATCTTCTTTTATTAAAACGCAATGTTGTTTGTAGTTAAACCATGTTCAAAAGTTTGTAAATAAGAACCATTTTCAGCTTTAAAACCGTAGTTATTACCGAGTAAAATTCCATTTTTTAGTGGATCTCGTTATTGCGTTATTGATGTCAAGTTATTTAATCGATACATATTGCACTTTTGAAAACATTTAATTAAGTTTGGAAAAACCCGTATAACCTAGCCTACCGTTGTAGAAATAAGTAATAAAGAAAACAAAACCAAACATCCGAGTGGCCTTATTACAACTTAAACCCAAAATTTAAAATATAAATAAAGTAAATTTAAAAACTATAAACCAAAAATATGATTCATGTGGCCTCTCCGAATCCCTCGCAGCTCCAAGTCCTGTATGGTTAGGGGTTACCTGCATGGATGGAAAAGAGAGGGTGAGTTTGTGAAAACTCAGTGTGCAAACTAACCCAACTAGTGTCAGAGATCAGTCCAAGCTCAGTCTGGGCCGAAGCCCTATTCAGATACAAATTAAACTAGGCCTTGGCCCTTTTCAGAAAATAGTGTGGGCCTTGGGCCCCTAACAGAAACAGATCAGAGTATATTTATATGTGCATGTATGCAAAGCCCAAGCCCAATCTAGCCCTACACACCATCCGTACCAGCCCTACACACTATGTGAGGAATAACTCAACCCACCCAGCACAGTCGCAACAGAGCTGCTATTACGGATATCATGGCCAAGCTACCAGAACAGTAATACGAGGCAGAGCGTCTAAACAGATCACGTGGCATTGCCACTTTTAGCACTTCCTCCGTACCATGCAGATCAGAATATAACATGACATGGCATACAGAATATTAGATATAGTAAGATGCAAATCAGTCAACTTTTATCTAGGGGTAAAATTGTCATTTAACGTCTAGGGGTAAAACGATAATTTTCACCCTTTAGGGGTATTTTGGTAATTTTGCAATGTCTCTAAGTCTCATGCTTAATACGTCCGTCTAACAGATCTAACGTCACTTCGAGCGACTCAAATAGCCTATTTATTCATACAGTGCCATCGGGCCTTAAAACCTTTAGTGGGCCCGAGAGATCCCACAAGCTACTGTGGCCCGCTAAGTCCAAATTTTACACATATTTTTACAGAGTTAATATCCAGTTTACCAGAAAACACTTACCGCATATTTTTATCCATTTGGGCCCGTAAGCCCATTGGGACCAAATTCGGCCCATCGTGGCCCAAAACAATCTAAGTGCACGAAAACGCGCACCGCATCCCTTACCGTCCAATAATCCAGACTTGCAAATTCGGATTGACCCACGAGCGTTCGCACACTTGTAAGTCCATGAAATGCAGGCATTTTGGCATTTCAGCTTTTCGGCTTTTACCGATCTAAGCTACTAGAGGGTGTCGTGTTAACACTTGTTTGCATACTACGTAGAGATCCCGCACACGATCAACCTACAACAATCCAACTACATCATTAAGCTGTAACCCAAGTGAAATCGACATCACTTTAATACCATCATATTCGGCCATCATTACCCAAAATCATTATTCACCTACCTTTGCCGAAATCTACAAATAGATCTAGATATAGATTGCTTCGACGCCCCTAGCCTCCAACTGCTCCTCGCTAGATCACCCCTTTACCATACTAATACACATAAGAACCAAAAGAAAAGAGGCTAAAATAGATGGTTAACGAAAGGGGTCAAAACCAATAGCAACCATGGGGAGATAGGGATTTTCGGCTTTTCTTAATTCACAAGAATACGGAAGAAGAGATTTGAATACTTACCACAGGGATTTGCTAGATTGTTTGATTACACTAGAAGTTATTTCCACCACTCTAAGCCTAGATCTACACTCGATTTAAAAAAATCACAAAAGAATAGATCAAAGGGTTGAATGAACCACAGAGAAAGGAGAAGGTTTCGGTTTTGAGAAGAGATCACTAGAGAGAGTTTAAGGTTTCGATTTTTGGAAGAAAAGAAGAGAAGAAGTTATGGAAAGATTTTGGCTTTTTAGAGTAGAGATGGGAAAGGGTTCGATCAAGGAAGAAATCGATTAGAAGAAGATTAAATGGTTCGGGTTTCAGCTTTTGAAGCAATCGGCCAAAGAAGAAATCGGCAAGGGACTAACTGTTTTGGGTTTTGAAATAATCAGCCAAGGTGGTTCTAGGTAAGTCAAATTCTACTAATAAAGAGAAGAAAAAGAGAAGGAAGTCGAATTCTACTAATAAAGATAAGAAAAAGAGAAGGAAGAAGAAGCTAGATTCGGTCCTAATGTAGTCGACCAAAGAAGCTTTGAGGTTTAGGGCTTTCAGCTTTTGAAGAAAGAATAGAAAAGAAAAAAGAAAGGAAAGAGATCCAATGCACACTTCCACCTCACTATTTGGCACTAACGATTGACCAAAAAAATCCCGAAGACCCCAAAGGCAGAAACCGGCTCTTACTTACCCAAATGCCAAAACTCAAAGGACCAAAATCCCAAAAGAATAAAGAATTCGGCACATTTTCTTCACCTTAATGCTGAAAACGCTAATACCAAAAGACTTTAGCCGAAATTACACCTCCTACAGTCCCTCATTCGGCCAACTCTCCCTTCATAACTCAATCCCTAAATTTTCTCCCCTTATCACTCCTTAAACCAATCCCATGAGCAACTCAAACACCCTACCTCAGAGTTCAACTTGGATTCCACCTCTTACCATGCATATGTAATAAAATAAAATAAAATAAGTATTTTACTCTCCATTAGATTCGAACCTTAGCTCCCTCACAAGCCTCTACACGCCACCTCCCTGTGCTTTAAGTGGCGCCACCTTACCACTTTAACACAGGCTTTCTTATGCTATAAAACCCCAACTTCTAATTAAAAGCCCACTCTACCTAAGCCTATTCTCTCATAAGTCTAAAATTTTAAATTTTTCAGGCTTTAGACTAAACCTAGGCCTCCTAAAGGTCTACTAAACACACTCAAAACATAATTCAGCACATCAAGACATGCAAAAATAAATCCAAGCAGAAATTCAAAAACCCTAAAAATTTGGGGCATTACAACTCTACCCCCTTAAAGAAATTTCGGCCTTGAAATTTACCTGGTCCAAACAGGTGAGGGTATTGTTGACGAATCGCTTCCTCTGGCTCCCACGTAGCTTCTTCTCTGCAGTGATTACGCCAAAGCACTTTCACCAAAAGGATTGATTTCTTTCTTAACACCTTGATATCACGGTCTAGAATTTGCACAGGCTCTTCCTCGGAGGTCAGATCAGATCTAACTTCGATTTCCTCAACTGGTACAATGTGTGAAGGATCAGACCGATATCACCTTAACATGGAGACATGAAAGACATCATGAAATGTGTCCAACTCCGGAGGTAGTTCCAGCTGATAAGCTACTGGACCCGCCCGTTTAAGAATTCGATAAGGCCTGGTAAACTGCAGACTCAACTTGCCCTTCTTTTCGAACCTTAAAATTTTCTTCCAAGGTGAGACCTTCAAGAAAGCTAAATCTCCCATCGAGTACTCAATTTCCTTACGCTTCAAGTTGGCATAAGATTTCTGCCTACAGATACCTCCTTTAACCGATCCTTGATCAGCTTAACCTTATCTCTCGTATCTGCTACCAGCTCTGGCCCAAGAATCTGTCGTTCTCCCAATTCTGTCCAACAAGCAGGCGTACGACACCTTCGCCCATACAACGCCTCATATGATGCCATTCGGATACTTGCCTGGTAACTGTTGTTATATGCAAATTTCGCCAACGGCAAGTAGTCTTCCCAGCTACCTCGAAAATCAATAACACACCCTCTCAACATATCTTCCAGCACTTGAATCACCCTTTTTGACTGTCCATCCGTCTGGGGGTGAAAAACAGTGCTAAAATCCAACCGTGTGCCCAACGCCTCATGAAACTTTTACCAGAATCAAGATGCAATCCTAGGGTCCCGATCGGAAGTAATCGAAACTAGCACTCCATGAAGTCGCACTATTTCCGCTACATACAATGTTGCCAATTTTTGAAGTGAATAGTCGATTCGGATGGGTATGAAATGAGCAGATTTGGTTAGCCTATCCACAATCACCCAAACTGACTCCTTCTTGGTCGACGTCAAGGGTAGCCCACTCAAAAAGTCCATGGTTACCCTTTCCCACTTCTAAAGTGGAATCTTCACTGGTTGTAGAAGTCCAGATGGCAGTTGATGCTCAGCTTTCACCTGCTGACATGTCAGACACTTATGCACAAACTCCATTACTTCCCGCTTAAGTCCAGGCCACCAATACAACTCTCGTAAATCCCGATACAATTTATTGCCTCTAGGGTGCATGACACAAATACCGCTACGAGCCTCTCTCAGAATTGACTGTCTCAAGTCGGAGTCCCTCAGAATACAAACTCTTCCTCGGAAGCACAAGACTCCTTCACTATTCAATCCAAAATCAGAAGTCTCACTACTCTTACCTATTGAAATCGAGGAACTAGTGACTCATCCAGTAATTGCTTCTCCTTAATTTGCTCTATCCAAGTCGGTCTTACTTGCAATTCTGCCAACAAGCTACCATCATCATACAGACTAAGACGAGCAAACATCGCTCTCAGCTCAGTTACAGCTCTTCGACTCAGTGCATCAGCTACAACATTAGCTTTGCCTAGGTGATACTCAATAGAACAGTCGTAATCCTTAAGCAACTCTATCCATCTTCGTTGCTTAAGGTTCAACTCCTTCTGAGATAACAGATACTTGAGGCTCTTATGATCTATGTATGTGATATACTTTTCTCCATACAAGTAGTGCCTCCAGATCTTTAGTGTAAAAATTACTGCCGCCAACTCCAGATCATGTGTTGGGTAATCGCCTCGTGAGGCTTAAGCTGTCACGATGCGTAAGCAACCACTTTACCCTCTTACATCAGCACACAGCCCAAACCAACATGCGATGCATCACTATACACAGTAAAATCTTTCCCAGACTCTGGCTGAATCAATACAGGTGCCTCAATCAAAACTTTCTTCGACTTCTCGAAACTCTCTTGTTGTTTCTCAATCCAGGCAAACGATACTCCTTTTCTCAAAAGCTTTGTCAATGGTGCTGTAATCAAAGAAAATCCTTCCACAAACCTCCTGTAGTACCCTGTCAAACCTAGAAAACTCTGAATTTTTGACACGGATCTCGATGGCTTCCACTCCAAAACCACCTCGATCTTCTGAGGATCCACCCTAATCCCCTCAGCAGAAAGAACGTGACCCAAAATGTCACCTCTCGCAACCAAAATTAACACTTGCTAAATTTTGCATACAATTGCTTCTCCCTCAACACTTGCAGAACAATTCAGAGATGCTTATCATGATTCTCCTCAACGTTTGAATACACCAGAATATCGTCTATAAAGACGATCACAAATTGATCCAAGTAGGGTTGGAATACCTGATTCATTAGATCTATGAAGGCCGCTGGTGCATTCGTCAACCCGAACGGCATCACCAGGAACTCGTAATGACCATACCGAGTCCTGAATGCTGTCTTATGAATATCCACCTATTTGACCCTTAATTGATGATATCCAGATCGAAGATTGATCTTGGAAAATACCGAAGCCCCCCTTAGTTGGTTAAATAAGTCGTCAATCCTTGGTAGAGGGTGCTTGTTCTTAATAGTCAGTTTATTCAACTAACGATAATCGATGCACATACGCATCGTCCCATCCTTCTTCTTAACGAAAAAGACCGGTGCTCCCCATGGAGACACACTTGGTCTAATAAAACCTCGATCCAGAAGTTCTTGAATTTACGCTTTCAACTCTACTAACTCCTTAGGTGCCATCATATAAGGAGCGATGGACACAGGAGCCGTTCCAGGCAATAATTCGATTCCAAATTCAACTTCACGATTCGGAGGCAACCCAGGAAGCTCATCCGGAAAACATCCTGAAACTCCTTAATGGTTATAACTTCTCCTACAGTCAAACCCTCAGAATCTGACTTACTTAAATATGCCAAAAATGCCTCGCAACCTTTGCGAATAGGCTTTTCAGCTCTCAAACCCGAGATAACATTGGACAACTAATCTCTTTTCTCCCCTATTACAGTTACCTCCTCATCCTCTGTGGTCTTTAACACCATTCACTTGGCAGCGCAATCCAAAGTCGCCCTATGCTTAGCGAGCCAATCCATACCCAAGATAAGATCAAACTCTCCAAAGGGTAACTCCATCAAGTCCGCAGAGAAAATCTTACCTTGTGTCTTTAAAGGTACATCTCTAAAGAGTTTGTCTACCCTAACCGAATAACCTAGTAGACTTATCACAGATACCCCACATACAGTTTTCTCAGTTTACACACCCAACGTCCCAGACACATCACAAGCAACATACGAATGGGTAGATCCAATATCAATCAGAGCAGTGTATGGCGTGCTATAAATTAAAAACGTACCGATTATGATGTTAGGCGCGTCACCTTCCTCTCGGCGATAAGTAGCATAAACCAACGCTGGCTGTCATGCCTCAGCATTTCCAACACCCCTGTCTAGTGCTCTACGTCCACGTCCATTACCATTGTCACCACTTGCCTGTCCATGACCTCTCGATGGTTGTTGTCCACCTCTCACTGGTTGAGCAACCCTCGGTTCCATAGCTTGCATCTGTGCCGGCCTCTGAGGACAATCTTTAACTCGGTGATCTTTGGACCCACACAGGAAACATGCTCCAGAACACTTCCAACATTCGCCCAAATGTACTTTACCACAATCCGCATAGCTTGCGGTCTAACCACATTCATCGGAACTGCTCAAACCGACTCATCCACTCTAGCCCTTTTAACAGTCCTACCCGCAACACCTGAGGGTCCTGATTCCCTCCTGAATCGGTTTCTATCTTTTTCACGTTCTGCCACTTCGTGCGCTTCACCTCCTTAGCAATCTTAGCTTTTTCCACCAGAGCAGTAAAATCACGCTCCCTCTGCAGAGCAATCAGCACTCTTAGCTCATCTGTGAGGCCATCCTCGAATCGCATGCTGCGTTTATACTCCGTAGCAATAATACCACCAGCATACCGACTTAACCTTAGAAATTCAGCTTCATACTCCGCGACAGTCTTACTACCCTGAGTCAGATTTAGGAATTCCTTCTTTCGAGCGTCTACATAGCTCGCCCAGACGTACTTTCCATTGAAGGCTGTCTTAAACAACTCCCAAGTCACTTGCTCAGCTGGTGTATCGTCTCTCATAGTGGTCCACCACTGGTAGGCCTCTCATGCAGCAATAATACTGCTCCTTTCAGCTTCTGCTCCACTGAGCAGTCCAGGTCGTCCATTATCTGTTTCGTGGCCACCAACCAATATTCAGTCACATTCGGGGCTACACCAGATACGCCTCTGAAAATCTTCACTCCATTAGCTCGAACACGTTTAGAAATAGATCCTCCATTTACCGTTCCAGTACTCGCTCCAGCAACCCTTTCCAGAACACGAAGCATCGCCTGGGATAAAGCGTCATCCCCAGCAGCCTGATCATAAGACCCAGTCTCAGTTGCCGGTGGTGCTCACGCCTCCTCAGCTGGCATATGTCCCGAAGATGAAGACCCAGCCTGAGTACTTCCTCGGTCACATCCACGGCCTCTTCCACGTGCTGCCCTCGTACTCATATTGTATTATCTGATTACAAATTTTATGAATCAGTTCAATATTTTAGTATTTATTATAGATGTTTTATGCAGAGATAGTATTTCAGGGTTTTGTTTTCGCAGAATCGTAGCCTAGCTACAGTCTCAGTCTTCCAAAGTTTTCAGTTTCCCTACTGTCTCAGTCCCCTATAGTTTCAATGTTGCCCTAACTATATAGTTTCAGTAGGGTCTTAGTACTATCTACAGTAATGTTGCAGTTTTATAGTATCACAGTTAAGTATAGTAAGACAAAAGATACTTACAGACTTGGTGCTGAAGATTCAGTGTGCCACTCTTTAGAAACCAAATTCAGAAAAACCCAAGTTTCATTGGTTAAATATACTTTGTTAAAAATTTCTCAAAAACCCTAGTATTTAGAAAAATGAAGAAAATATTTTCGAAAAAGAAATCTATTTTTAAAAGACCTTTCTCAAGAAATTTTCCAAAACCAAATTTCAAAACAAGTTAGAACTCAAATTTTAGGAAAACGTTTGAACCCATTCTATAGCCGAGTTGTTGCAACCGAGATCTGATACCACTAAATGTAACACCCCAAACCCAGCCCAGACGTTATGGCCAAATTGGCATGTCACATGGACAATTGACTAAGCTTTGATCTTCTTTTATTAAAACGTAATGTTGTTTGTAGTTAAACCGTGTTCAAAAGTTTATAAATAAGAATCATTTTCAGCTTTAAAACCATAGTTGTTACCGAGTAAAATTCCATTCTTATAGTGGATCTCGTTATTGTGTTATTGATGTCAAGTTATTCAATCGATACATATCGCGCGTTTTGAAAACATTTAATTAGGATTGGAAAAACCCGTATAACCTAGCCTGCCGTTGTAAAAATAAGTAATAAAGAAAACAAAACCAAACATTTAAGCGGCCATATTACAACATAAACCAGAAATTTAAAATATAAATAAAGTAAATTTAAAAACTATAAACCAAAAATATGATTCAAATGGCCTCCCTAAATCCCTCGCAACTCCAAGTCCTCTATGGTTGGGGGTTACCTGTATGGATGGAAAAGAGAGGGTGAGTTTCTAAAAACTCAGTGTGTAAACTAACCCAACCAGTGTCAAACATCAGTCCAAGCTCAGTCTGGGCCAAAGCCCTATTCAGATACAGATTAACCTGGGCCTTGGCCCTTTTTAAAAAACAGTGCGGGCCTTGGGCCCCTTACAGAAACAGATCAGAGTATATTTATATATGCATGTATGCAAAGCCCAAGCCTAATCCTGCCTTACACACCACCCATACCAGCCCTACACACCATGTGGGGAATAACTCAACCCACCTAGCCCTACACACCACAGTCGCAGCAGAGCTGCTATTACAGATATCGTGGCCAAGCCACCAGAATAGTAATACGAGGCAGAGCCTCTAAATAGATTACGTGGCATTGCCACTTTTAGCCCTTCCTCCGTATCAATAACCTAACCCCATGTAGATCAAAATATAATATGACATGGCATATAGAATATTAGATACAGTAACATGCAAATCAGTCAACTTTTCTCTAGGGGTAAAATTGTCATTTAACATATAGGGGTAAAACGGTAATTTTCACCCTTCAAGGGTATTTTGGTAATTTTGCTATGTCTCTAAGTCTCATGCTTAATACGACCTTCTAATAGATCTAACCTCACTCCGAGCGACTCAAATAGCCCATTTATTCATACAATACCATCGGGCCCTAAAACACCTAATGGGCTCGAGGGAGCCCACAAGCTACTGTGGCCCGCTAAGTCAAAATTTTACACATATTTTTACAGGGTTAATATCCAGTTTACTAGAAAACACTTACCGCGTATTTTTATCCATTTGGGCCCGAAGCCCATTGGGCCCAAATTCGGGCCATTGTGGCCCAAAACAATCTAAGTGCAGGAAAATGCGCACCACATCCCTTACAGTTCAATAATCTAGACTTGCGAATTCGACTCGACCCACGAGCATTCGCACGTTCTCAAGTCCATAAAATGCCAGTATTTCAGCAATTCAGCTTTTCGGCTTTTGCCAATCTAAGCTACTAGAGGGTGTCGTGTTACACACCTGTTTGCGTACTACGTCGAGATTCTGCACACGATCAACCTACAACAATCCACCTACATCATTAAGCTATAACCCAAGTGAAATCGACATCACTTTAATACCATCATATTTGGCCATCATTACACAAAATCATTATTCACCTACCTTTGCCGAAATCTACAAATAGATCTAGATCTAGATTGTTTCGACGCCTTTAGCCTCCAACTGCTCCTTACTAAATCGCCCCTTTACTACACTAATACACATAAGAACCAAAAGAAAATAGGCTAAAATAGATGGTTAGTGAAAGGGGTCAAAACCGATAGCAACCATGGGGAGATAGGGGTTTTTGGCTTTTCTTAATTCACAAGAATACAAAAGAAGAGATTTAAATACTTACCACAGGGATTTGCTAGATTGATTTTGATAACACTAGAAGTTATTTCCACCACTCTAAGCCCAGATCTATACTTGATTTAAACAAATCACAAAGGAATAGATCTAAGGGGTTGAATGAACCACAAAGAAAGGAGAAGGCTTCGGTTTTGAGAAGAGATCACTAGAGAGAGTTTAAGGTTTTGATTTTTGGAAAAAAAAAGAAGTAAATAAGTTATGGAAAGATTTTGGATTTTTAGAGTAGAGATAGGAAAGGGTTCGATCAAGGAAGAAATCAGTTAGAAGAAGATTAAATGGTTTGGGTTTCAGCTTTTGAGGCAATCAGCCAAAGAAGAAATCGGCAAGGGACTAACTATCTTTTCTCTTTCCTTTCTTTTCTCTTTTCTATTCTCTCTTTAAAAGCCAAAAGCCCTAAACCTCAAAGCTTCTTTGGCTGACTACATTAGGAACGAATCTAGCTTCTTCTTCCTTCTCTTTTTCTTCTCTTCATTAGTAGAAATCGACTTACCAAGAACCACCTTGGCCGATTATTTCAAAACCCGAGATAGTGAACTAGGATTGGCATTGAGGTGAAGAAAATGTGCTGAATTCTTTATTCTTTCAGGATTTTGGTCCTTTGAGTTTTGGCATTTGGGTACGTAAGAGCCAATTTCTGCCAAAACTCAAAGGACCAAAATCCTGAAAGAATAAAGAATTCAGCACATTTTCTTCACCTCAATGCTGAAAACGCTAACTCCAAAAGACCCTAGCCAAAACTACACCTCCTACAGTCCCTCATTCAGCCAACTCTCCCTTCATAACTCAATCCCTAAATTTTCTCCCCTTATCACTCTTTAAACCAATCCTATGAGCAACTCAAACACCCTGCCTCAGAGTTCAACTTGGATTCCACCTCTTACCATGCACATGTAATAAAATAAAATAAAATAAGTACTTTACTCTCCACTGGATTCGAACCTTAGCTCCCTCACAAGCCTCTACACGCCACCTCCCTATGCTTTAAGTGGCGCCACCTTGCCACTTTAGCACAGGCTTTCTTATGCTATAAAACCCCAACTTTTAATTAAAAACCCACTCTGCCTAAGCCCATTCTCTCATAAGCCTAAAATTTTAATTTTTTCCAGGCTTTAGACTTAAACCTAGGCCTCTTAAAGGTCCACTAAACACACTCAAAACATAATTCAGCACATCAAGACATGCAAAAATGAATCTAAGCAGAAATTCAAAAACCCTAAAAATTTGGGGCGTTACACCAGATTTGGGTCAAACCTACTCGACCAGGTTTGGGGTGTTACATTAGTAACCTTACTCTAACACAAACCAATGTAACACCCTAAACTTGACCAAATACGTTAGACCGAATCTGACGAGCTACATTAGCAACCAAATTGACTCTTCGTTAACTCCAAACCTAACCATCAAATCATGGGTTGGGTATGAACTACCACCTTTCTTTCTTGCATTAGCACGTATCCCAGCCCTATGTGTGAGGTATCATTGTAAACTACGAATTCATTCCCTGGTTCTGGTTGAATCAACACAGATGCCTTAGTGAGGATCTCCTTAAGCCTTTCAAAGCTTTGTTGCCTTTTTTCAGTCCATGCGAACTCCCTTTTTCTTCTGGAGCAGTTTTGTTAAGGCTGCTGCTATAGTGGTGAACCCTTCAACAAACCTGCAAAGGTACCCTACAAGCCCTAAAAAGCTTCACACTTTAATGACACTTTTTGGCGATCTCCACTCCATGATGGATTCAATCTTCCTTGGGTCTACACGAACCCCATCAGTTGAAACTATGTACCCTCAAAATGTGACTTCCTTTAACTAAAACTTACACTTGCTGAACTTTGTGAATAACTATTTCTCTCGTAAAATTTGCAATATAGTTCGTAAATGAGTATCATGCTCTTTCTCAGTTCGCAAATAGACCAAGATGTCATCAATGAATACTACCATCCAATGATCTAGATACTTATGGAACACTTGATTCATCAGGTCCATGAATGCAATAACTGTTTGTTAACCCCAAGGGCATCACCAAAAACTCATAGTACTCATAACTTGTTCTAAATGTTATCTTCAACACATCAGACTCCTTTACCTTGAGTTGGTAGTAACCAGACAGCAGATTGATCTTTGAAAACGCAATGGCACATCGCAGTTGGTCAAACAAGTTGCCAATTCTTGGAAATTGGTACTTGTTTTTTACAGTCATTTTATTCACAAATAGCACTAATGAACCCCAAGGCAATATAATTAGTCGAATGAAACCTTTATCAAGCAGCTCCTGAAGTTGTATCTTTAACTCCTTAATCTCCTTAGGTGCCATGCATTATGGCGTAACCGAAACTAAAGAACTACTAGGATACAACTCAATGGTGAACTCTAGTTCACAATCTGAAGGGAATCCAGGTAGCTCATCAGGAGACACATCAGGGAAATCTTGCATAGCTTGCATTCCGTGAACCCCTTTTGCCATATCCTACAAACCCATCACAAAAGCGAGGTAGGCTTCGCAACCTTCACCTAACATCTTGTCTACCTTTATTGCTAAGACTACGTTTAACATAAATTGAGCTTACTCACCAACCACCATAACTTCCTTGCCTTCATTGGTTAGCAAGGTAACTTTTTTCAGCTCGAAATCAATCCTTGCTTTATCCTCAGTCATCCAATCTATCCCTAAAATCATGTTGAACCCATAGAATGGTAACTCCATCAAGTGCACATGGAAAACTTTTCCTTGAATCATCAGTGGACACTTATGGTACACCCTATTGACCAACACATTGTCCTCAAACAAACTAGTGACAGTCACACCCTTATCTATGGTTCTACTAAAATTCCCAACTCACTAGCTAGTTCGCTCAAAACATATAAGTGCGTGGAACCAAAGTTAATTGAGGAAAATGAATGAATAGTTTATAGAGTGAAGGTACCTGTAACAATATCAGTGGCACCTTACTTGTGTGGTTCCCTCATAACATACACTTCTGTGAAGCCTCTTGATTCATTTTGGGTCACAACTGTGTGAGATAACATTTGTTCCCCAACTTGTCTTATTTCACCACCTCTGCCTTTTCCTTGGCTACGGGCACCAACTCGCATTGAGTAGGGGTCATAGTCTGAGCTTTCAACCCTCCCGACATTCTGGACAGTCTTTTATCAAGTGACCCTCAACCGAGATGACGGAGGTTCCAGTTCATGGAATCAAGGTACCAATAACTTCAAACGCTTTTAATGAGTTCTTTGAATTACCTGATTTCGAAAACAATGAATTTTCTTCGTTCATGAGCAATATTGAGCATGAAAATTTGCAAGAAATTCTTGAGGAACTTACAGTTCTAGGTTCTAAGTGAACCATGTCAAAACAAGGACTCCACACTTGTCGAAGAGAATATTTGACACCACTTGCGAAGGTATGGTTCTATTTCATCCGATTCAGCCTTATGCCTCGTTCGCATGGGACTACAATCTCATTAAAGCGAATGGTCCTATTCTACTTGATTTTAATTGGGAAGACCATTGACGTGGGAAAAATCATCTTAAGAGAAATGCAGAACTGTGCTGTTAGACATTCTGGCCCAGTTTACTTTCCCTTTACGATAACAATTCTATGCTTGAAAGCTAAAATTCTTGCAAACGTAAAGATAGGGTATAGCCAGAGCACAATCATAGATAGGGACTTCTACCAAATAGCTAAATATTTTGTTCTACAGTAACGAATTGAAGAAAGTGAGGATCCTGAAGAAGAGGAAGAAGATCCTACAAAGATCGAGCCAGTGCCATCCGCTGAAGTCCCTGATAAAGTGGAACCAATGGAACCAAACGTTGAACCTGATATCGAAACTTTAATGTACAAAGCTCAGCCCCCTAGCCTAGATCTTCGAGATGAGCTGTCAAAGCTGATGGACATAATGCAACATATGCAATGGTAGCAACAAGCTTACTGGAGATACTTGAAAATAAGGGATGACTCGAAGAGAAATGCTCTTAAGAAAATTTACAATGACCCATTTATTTTTGTGCCTAAGATTCCAGATTACATATTTGAACCATGGAGTCCACTATCGAAGAAGGAGCAAAGCGATTCTTGCCAAAACAAAGATGATGGAGCAAAAGATGAGTCGAATTCGAATGGATCTGCAATTAAATAAAAAGGAAGGATTTCGACTTTATTTTATTTCTGTTCTTAGGTTATTTTAGGATTAAGTTAATTAGGAATTTTTATTCTTGCATAATAAAACAAGAGGTGGAAATCATGAATAATAAAGAACAAATCACAAAGTATAAAGTGTGGCAATTTATATATACATGTTTAGGATTGGATTTAGAAAAAGTTTGGTACTTAAGCAGTCAAATTGACTCACCTCCTCTTTTCTAAAATCCTACCTAGTGTATAGTATCTATTCACATTAAAAAATGAAGACATTGTTCATTTTAAATAGAGGGACCGAAAATTTGAAATTACTTCCACACAGAATAAATTTTTCTTTTAATTATGATTAGGGTATATTTTGTTCAATAATTTGAAATTTTGTTAAGTATGCTAAAATTCAATATAAATAAAGTTCTATTATTATTTTAATAAATTATTATGTTAGCTTAATAATGATATAAATGTATTTTTAATAAAGCATGCAATTCATGCCATAAAATTTTTACTTCTTTAAGAAAGTTAGGCATGCATGAAAGTTTAAGTCTTTAGAATTAACTTAGCAGTTTCTTGAGGCGAAATCCTAGGAAGCATTGAACGTTGAAAATGATTTAGGCAACTGTTGTTTGGACCATTTGAGCCTTTCAAGCCAACCATGACAAATTTTATCCTTTGAAACCCAACTTTGAGTTTATATGGCCTAATTTTATTTGGACACTTCCAATATTTAGCCATCCCTTCTCTATTAATTATCTTTAAATTGTCCCAAACACTAGACTCAATACTATTCAAGAATATTCTTTGAAAATAAGTTTGGGGGAGTTGAAAGGAAGTATCAAATGCTCAAAAATTGTAGTACATGCAGCAAGTGCTTGAATTTAAAAAAAAAAAAGAGCACATGTACTTGAAAGAAAATAGATGTACAAAAGAGCATGTGAAAGTAAAGTAAGTTGGTGTATTGAAAGTAAATATTTCGAAGGTCCGATTGACATTGAGTCTAGTGTTTTAGCCTAAATTTATCTATCTTTTACCTACCTCTAGCCTTGCCACTTTACAACCTTGTGAAAGACCTATTTGATTCAAATTTCTATGATACCTACATTAGTGGAGTGAAATTTCTATGATCAACATATGAAGACATAAGTTAAACTTAATGATTGCAGCTTAGTCCTGAATAAGAGAATAAAAATAAATTGGTAAGGGTAACGTGTCTTTGTTAAGGAAGCATTTAGTCTAATTTTGCTATTGTAATAGTTGTTGAGATTAATTTGAATGATATCTATACTTAAGTAGAACAACTATCAAAATTCTTGATTTTGAGCATAAGTATATTAAATTCATAATTTTCAGAATAATATTTTTTGAAGGAGTTTTTCAAAGGTGTTTCCAAGAAATTCTTTTCAAATTTGTGCATTACTCGGGACGAGCAATGAATTAAGTTTGAGGGTGTGGAAACATGAAAATATACACACTTTTTCATGCTCTTTTTAACTTAAATTCATGCAGTTTCGATAAAATTCTTATCAAATAATAATTAATTTTTATAAAATAATTAAATTGTACTTAAAATACGAACATGTTTAATTTTAGTTAATTTTACAATTAATTTTGATTAATTTTGATTATTTTCGACACAATTGCACAAAGGGCGAAAAATAGCTCGACAAACACTACTAGAAGCACAAAACCGAGAAGTAATTTGAAGTGTCAAGGCGAATTAATTTCTAGCCTAAGACGGTCCAATTATTTGTATTAATTCATAATATAATTAATTTTAATTTATACCTAATTTAATTTGGGCTAAATAAATTATTATTAATTAATTATGAAAAAGTGGTCCAGTTGAACCGAACCAAGTGAACCAAACCGGCCAAGAAAAGGACAGCCCAAAGCTGTCCAAGTGCTGACCCAATTTAGCTTATTAGCTGATTATTTAAGCTTGCAAAGAAGCCCTTGAAGACTTGCTCAAGTTGCAAACAAATCCCTCCAAAATATGTGGCTTTATAGATTTGCCCCAAGCCAAATTTAGCAAAGTTAAAGCCATCAACGTGGCAAAGCAGTGGCTCGTTGGCTGCTATTTTTAGCTAATTTTAGCTTCCATCTTCAGCTCTAAAACCCCCCTTGGCTGATTATTCAACACATCTCATTCATTCACATCTATTCTCTCTTCTCTCACTTTCTCCTCTCATTTTCCCATCCATTTTCGTTTGTTCATTTGCCGATTTCTCCTCTTGGAAAAGAGGCTTTTATCAACCATTTGGAGTAGCAATTAGGTGTTCATAGCAGCCTTGGTCGATGAAGACAACAAAGAAGGAAGAACGAAGCACACTAGTCAAGCCTTGGTCCATTTTTGTTGTTCTTATGATGAACATGTCTATGAACTTTTATGTTGTTGGAATGGTTAATTTAATCAATTTAGCTTGAATTTCATTCGTGTTATGTTCATTGCATTTTGCCTGCTTAAATTATTAAAATTGTGTTTATGTTGTTATAGACCTCGGTAAGATGCTTGATTAAGTAAAATCACGACTAAGTTACTCTTGTATTGCAATTGTTAGGTAACTAATAAATTAATTATTTAAACGGATTGAAATTATAATTAATGGACACAGTACTTAATCAATGCATGTTTAATCTTCTAAGGTAACTGAGGTGTAATTAGCAACGGTATCTGATGATACAATTACCTTGCATAACTTGCAGGACTATTGTAATTAAACTGTTTCAAGGTAAAGATGCTTTGTTACCACACATAGTCTTTTATGTGCTTATTACATTGAGTTAATTGTTTGAATTGACATAGGAATATGCTTAAGAGATTATTTCAATTTAATAAGTATGTATGCACAATAATATATTTTCTTATTGAAATATGTTTAATCGATTGAATTGAAATAGGGATATGTACAAGAGATGAATGGATTTTTGTAGGTGAGTATGTTCAAAAGTTAGCAAATTACCGAGTTTGTAACTCTCCTCACCCGTAACCGTCGCCGGACATGGGTACGAGGCATTACTGAACATACATTTGCACGATCATTTGATTTCAACACGTAAATTTCAGGTAACATTTAAAACTTTTTCATTCATATGTATAACATCCACATTATGGGCCTGTGAGGCCCAAATGATGCAATGGGTATGATCCGTAACCAATCCGGAACTTTTTGAACACTTATGAAAATTTGACTCAAAACAGGGCACATGCCTGTGTGGGACAGGGACACGCCCGTGTGGGCAGGCCGTGTGCTTGCACACGCCCATGTCCCTAGCCTGTGCTGAATTATTTTTCATTTCGAACCTACAGGGGTTTTCATATGGCCGAGCACACACCTGTGTCTCTAGCCGTGTCCTTCACACGGCCTCAACAAGCCTGTGTTCTCGCATTGTGTGAAAAACTAGGGTATTTTGTTTATGACGTCATTGCGAAGTTTTCATCACAAGGTCAAGCCACACGCCCGTGGGCTAGGCCTTGTCTATCACATGGTCGAGACACACGGCCGTGTCTCCAACCATGTGTTTACTACAAAACTGTAACGCCTCAAATTTTGGGCCTAGAAGAATTGGGCCTTGGGCTTGGGTGCATTTAAAATTCTTGAGTATAAGACATCGGCTCAATTTGCAAGTTAGAATTGTTGGGTTAGTGATATTGGAATGTTAGAGGGTTTTTATGAAGTTCTAGGGTCAAGCTTGGGTATAGGAAAAATCTTAGTTTTGGCCTTAAGGGAACCCTGAGCTCAAGTGGGATAACTTATAAATAAAAGGGGTTAAAATAAGACATAAAAGGAGATATGGTCTAGTGGCAAGGAAGTGACACCATAGGGGAAGCAAGGGGTCCAAGGTTCAAGCCTTGGCTCTTACAATTTATTTTGGTTTCTCTTTTAAATAAATCTGAAAGCGAGTAGGTGGGCTTTAAAGTTAAATGTGTTGGACTTATGACACAAAGGAGCTTGTGTCCTAGTGGTGGTGGCATGGTATGGCTATCGAGAGGACTTTGGTTCGAATCCCTTTGCACGTAAAGGTTGGTTATTTTGCTAATGAGTTGGTTTTGGAGGATTGATCGAGAATCCCACATCGGGAAGCTAACATGAGAATAGGCGAGAAGCTGGCTTTAAATAGAGCAAACCACCTTTCTTGGCTTATCCCTTTTCGCGTTATGGCGTGTTCGTTTGGATTAGGTGTTGGATTATTCATTGATCTATATGCTGTTGGGTTACGGTGGTGGTAACCGTAGTTGATCGACACCCCTTAGGGAGTCAAGTGTGAGATTATTGGTTACTTCTGGGCATAACAGCGTTCAGAGCGCGGATTAACTTTAGATACCTATCAGGTGTGTAACTTCACCCACTAATAGCATAGATCGGCAAAAGCCAAAAAGCTGAAATGCCGGCATTTCGAGGCCTTACGGGCGTGCGAACACTTGTGGGTCAATTGGAACCCACAAACTGTGGGCGATAGACTGTGAAGGCCATTGTACGCGTTCTCGTGCACTTGGATCGTTATGGGCCTCGATGGGCTGAAATGGGCCCAACGGGCCTACGGGCCTATATGGGTAAATTATACGATAAAAGATAGTTGGTATGTGAAATTGGATTGATTGGGTGCGATTCTGATTAGTGCCGTAATCGGTATGACACTGTGGAGTGTAGGGATGGCGTGGGTGATTTATTCCTCGTAGGTAGTGCAGGGTTGGACAGAGTGGTGCACTGGTTGGATGGGTTTGCATGCATCATGCATCATTCATGCTAAGACTATCACTATGATGGGCTAGACCCAATTGATTCCTTCATGGGCTACGACCCAACTGTTATTGTATATGGCTTTGGCCCACATATGCTCGAAATTGGACTGTACTGATACTATTAGCTTAGGCCCAGATTGATTCTGTTTCTGTTTTTGTTTACTGACTGTTACTTCAATAGGGGATTACTCATTGAGTTTTTGTAAACTCACCCAGTTTATTAACCTTTCAGGTAATCTCTAGCTTTAGACGGATCGGAGCTACAAGGGACTCCGAGTGGGCCACACAATTGCATATGTCTTATTCTGTTTTGCTCATTTACTCAAAGTACTTTGGTTTTAATTTGGGTTGTAATAAGGCTTCTATAACTTCTGGATTTTTAAATTTGGGATTTTTAGTTATTACGGTTTATATCTGTTTTAAGTAGAACTTGACTTTCCAAAAACATTAACTGCTTTCAAAACAACACTACGTTTGCGCAAAACAACTATTTTAAGTTAAGCTTTCGAAACAATTAAGGTTTTTAAGGTAATAACATTTTACAAGAGAATGACCTTTAATAGATCACGTTTTAACAATAAGCAAACGAATTATGTGGTTTTAAATCGTAGGAAGTTTTAAATTTCCTTAAGAAGGGTTTCCAATAGAAACAAGGTTTTCGAAAAACACTTCAGTGTGACATGCCGATTCGAGCCTAACTTTTAGGCTGGGTTTGAGGTTTTACAAAAGCATTTAATTTTCATAATTTCAGGTGCAGGGGAAACACGGCCTATCCACACGCCCATGGACTGGCCGTGTGTGAGACAAATGCCCGTGTGTATACCCGTGTGGACAATTATAGGATATTTTCCAAGCCAATTGCCACCCTAAAACACAACCCAATATCAACAAATTTTTCCCATTCACATTACAACATCAAAACTCATCAAAACATACATATTAAGCCACCCACACTCTAACTTTATCTAAAATCATCAAGCATGCACATCCATACACAAATCACATACTAAGCAATCTTTCACATTAATAGATTACAACATTTTTGACAAAATAATGACTTGACCATTCATGGCTTATTTCTCATGGCCAAAGTACCCAAAACACCACTATCAACAAATGGATCCAAAAGAACTATGACACATAACCAAAATAATAGACCACCTATACATGCCATAACTTTCAAAGTTTATATCAAAATACCAAAAGTGATGGTTGATAGTGTTGATGGAATCCCATTGATCACCGAACCTTGGATTAGCTTGATGAACCTATAAGGGAATGGAAAGGAAAAGGGGTAAGCTATAAAGCTTAGTAAGTCTATATGCAAAACTAATGAGCATCTAAACTAATATTTCATATAAAGGAAATAGGCTATCTTAGGAGCACATTTAGTTGAGATTATCACTTACTCATAATCTTACAACACTAATCAATACATATATTAGGAACTTAGTACATATGATATTTTTCACATAACCTGCACGTACACATTCTTAAACACACGATCAAATCTTTTCTCATGCCATCGCATTTTATCAAAATGATTTGAATAACCCGATGAACCACATGGAATACTAAAGGATACATGGAATAAGGCACAAGTACCACACATGTTGTAGCTGAAGCTACCACTAATACGTAGCCAAAGCTACCACTTATCACATAAGGGCTCAATAATGAGCTATTCTCGGGTCTACTCACATAAGCTGACGGTGTAGTCGATACTACTCAGTGTTGCTCACACAAGCTGATAGGCATCTGCAACAAATGCAGAATTACCTAGCCACTGGTAGTCGAACTAGACTAGTACCCGAAATCACATAAATAATCAATAATAGTCAATGGTTTCCTAATGACATGTCATTCGTATCGTAATGATTCCTAATGTTCAACTGGACTTTTCTTTACCTGTCAGTTTTATTTCATCACATATTTGATAAGTTGATATAAAATTTTAGAATTTCAAAATAATTAATATAATTAAACTTAATGATTAAAAATAACTCATTATTTACATATAGTACTTACCTCGATGCAAAAATGCAAATCTTTTCAATTTAGTCTGCTACCTTGCCTTTTCCACGGTCAAGGTTAATTTCTCGTCGTTCTTGATCTATAACATCAAATTTAACTCATTCAATACATAAATTACTCAATTGGACACAAAATCATCCTATGGAAAATTTTACCATTTTACCCCTAACTTTATCAATTTTTACAATCTAGTAGACTCGTAGAATGAAATGTATCAATTTTTCTACATTCCCAAGCCTAGCTGAACATATTTCTCTCTTATAGCAGCCCACAATTTTCAACATTTCACAATTTATGCACTTATTTTTCAACTTTTGCATAGTCCCTGAATGCATTTCTATGAAAAATCACTTTGCAAAAGTTGTTTACTACACTCTAAACTTCCATTTTCTACCAATAAATATCAAAATGCTTTCATAACACACATGGGTAAATTTTTAAACATGAACCCTAGCTTAAAATAGTGGTATAGAAATCTAGGTCAAGGTACAAGGATCTCAAAAATACGAAGAACATGAAAAACGGGGCTAGGAGTCACTTACTTAGAGCTTAAAAAGTTGAAAACCCTAGCTATGGAGTCTCCAATACATTCGGCCAACACTTGGGGAAGATAGACACTTTTTTGGCCTTATTTTCCCTTTTTATTTTTTTTAATATCCAAATGACCAAAATACGCTTAATGGTCTTCTTTGCAAATTTTTCCTTCCATGGGTATTTTTTTCCATCTTACCATAGAATGGTCTAATTACTAAATAAGGACCTCTAGTTTATGATTTCATTTTAATTTCACACTAAAAGCTTCTAGAACACATATTTTTTTTATTTTTTTACAATTTAGTCCTATCACTCAATCGGGCACTTTATCGATGTAACGCCCCAAATTTTGGGCCTAGAAGGAATGGGCCTTGAAGCGTGAGAATAGCTAGGAGACTGCACGTAAGTTTTTGGATGTGCAAGAAAAGGACACAAATTGATTGTCTGCTCTAATGGTCAAGTGATTTAGGAGTGTTTGGGAGTGTTGGAGAAGTCTTGTGTTCAAATCTAGGCTCTAGCAAAATTTTAGTTTTTCTCTTAAGTAAACCTAGACTCTAGCTGGTAGGCCTTATAAATAAATGTAGTTGAAATGTGACACAAAGAGAGCATGTGATCTAGTGGCAAGGTGGTGTGTTGCTTCTGCTGGGGGACTTGAGTTCGAGTCCTGGGTTGCACAATGAAGGATTTATTTTGCTGCTTGAGCTGTGTAGGTAGTAGAGTTGGACTAAAACACAACTAAGGGGGAGTTTGAATAGAATTTGAATGGGATGTTGGAGTAGATCAAGAAGGAAATCATGGAGAGTTAGAAGGAGGGGATTAAGGAGCTGGGGAGTGATTGTTGTTGGCCGAAAGTGGGATTCTTTGGGTACCAAATCAGTCATAGGCACTTAGTGTTGAATTGGTCTAAGTGCTTTTGTGTTTTCAGTAGCTACCCCTCTTTTGGTTTTTGTGCATCTTTGTTAGCTGAATTGCGTTTTGACCATTCGGGTCTCTTTTTCTCCTATTGACATTCTTCATCAGTTTATATTTTTGTTTCACTTTGTCGAAACCCCTAAGTACCAATTGCCGAATTTTGGCTATTTTTCTCTGAAGCCTTTCTTTTCTCTTCTCCATAACTCTCTATGCCGAACACTTGTTGTACTCTCATCTACTCTTGTGTGGTGGCTGAATACCTTGTCCTCTCTCAACAGTTTCTTCTTTTGCTCAGAATACTCTGGTAAGCCGAATACAACACCTTCTCTTTCCCCCTCTTTTGTTTCTCTACTTTTCTCAAATATTGACCAAATATCATAAATCTTGCCATTTCATTTCGGTACTATTTTGAGACAATCGGCTGATCATCGACTTTGCTTTCTCCTTCAATTACTTATTTGGCCAAATAATGTTGGGTAAGTGTTTGTATTACTTCTTTTTACTACTTTTGGTTTTCCCTCCTATGGTTATCGCCTCTGTCATTTTTCCTCACCGATTGCCTTTCTTTGATCTACCCTCTCAGATTAAACGCGATACTTAACTTTCGTGCACTACTCTTTTAGAGCATAATCGATTTTGTGGGTTGGTAAGTAATTGAGAGTAAGGTTTAAAAAAATAGTGGTTTCTTGTTATAGTGATATCGTATATCATTTTGGGATCTAATGAAGAAGGGGGTTTTTGTTAGGTTGTGGCCGAAGGTAATCTGTTTATGGCTTAAGTAGTGAGGACGCAATTACTTCTACTTTGGTAAGGGCATCGTAATCGATTTAGATTTCCATTAGATATTTTAGTAACATGGGTTAGGTATCTAATCGGATGTTAGGTTGGTTTAATCTAGGTGCAAGGATATCTTGAACGCGGTTTATTTTCGCAATCAAGTGTGTAATCGCACCCCTCTCAACTATAGATTGACAAAAGCCGAAAAGTCGAAAGGTTGGGCTTTGAGGTCACATGGGCGTGCGAACACTCGTGTGGTAAAACCGAGCCCAAACGTGGGCATAAGACTGTAGAGACCGCCATGAGCGTTCTCATGGGCTTAGATCGTTATGGGCCACTTGGGCCACATAATGGGTCTTGGGCCCATATACACCGTTATGACTATTAAGTTTGCACTAGTCGCTCGAGGTGACTATGGACCTCTTGATGGGTCGATAAGTGTACTTAGACCCCAAAATAGGTAAAATGACCGTAATACCCAGGTAAAATGACCGTAATACCCCTGTAGGGTAGAATGATTGTTATCCACTTATATGATGTTTGATTGATTGAGTATGCCATGTGATATTTATGTGCTTTGCATACATGCATGACATACTGCATGGGTTGGGATATTGTTATGAAAGAAGTGTATTGATCTGCTAAGTTCATACAGGTCGCACGAGACGATTGTGGACCTACCTAAGGCTTTGTGTCGTTCTGAGGGCTTTTTGCCATGTTGAAGGCTTTGTACCTCTATTGATAGCTTTAAGCCACTTATTTTCTAGCAGCTTTGCTACAATCCTAGTTAATGCCGCAACCGATGCTAACTTTGTAAGTGTAGGGATGGGTGGGTGATCTATTCCCCACAGTAAGTATAGGGTTGGACCGGAGGCAAGTGCAGGGTTGGATGCTATAACATGCATCATGCATTATTCATACCAATACTGGTATGGGCTAGGCCCAACTATTACTTTAATGGGCTCAGGCCCAGATTGCTTCTACATTCTGCATATCTGACTGATGGCATATTAGGGGATTACATACTGAGTTTTCATAAACTCACGCTGCTTTTAACTGTGCAGGTAATCCCTAGCATTAGGTGGATCAGTGCTGCGAGGGACTCGAGGGGGCCACACAACTGCATTAGCTTTACATACGACTTTTTATTTTCAGTAGCTTTGGTTTGGGCATTTTTATGTAATAAGGCCTCTTTGATTTTTTAGCTTTTAATTCGGGATTTTATTTATTATGATTTATGTCTATTAGAAGTAGAATGCGATCTTCTAAAACATTAACTATTTTTCAAAACGTCATGGTTCCGCAACACAATTTTTAAGCTTCTGCAACAAACAATGTTTTAGAAGTAATGACGATTTCAAGTGGTTAACAAATGACTAAGATAATTTGAGAATTAACGAAGAGGCTTTAGCCTTCAAACGGGATTTTTATAAGCAAGAACGAGCTTTTGAAAAACACTCCAATGTGACACTGCCAAATTCGGCCATAACGTCTAGGTCGGGTCTGGGGTGTTACAATCAATAAAATTTATTTACTAAATTTTCACTATGCATTCAATCACACAATAGACCTTAAAATTTTATCAGAATAAATTTTTCTATGTCAGATTTGTGGTCCCAAAACCACCATTCTGTTTAGGCCCTAATTCGGGCTGTTACAGAGTTGCCGTAAATTTATTCGTAACAATATAAACATGAGTTTAATAATTCTAAGTTAAAGAAATGTAATTAATCTAACACAATTATGTCATCTTGATTAAATCGTATTTTGAAATCATGCTTTAGAATTTTTATTTCATATTTTATTTATTTTACTTAGTTTTAAAATCCTAGTTTTTAATCATCTTCTTAAATCAAATTATTTTCCTTCACCAAAGTGTTTTAAATAGCATTCATAAATAATCCTTTTTACAGTCCCTATGGGTACGATAACTCGATATTTACTTGTCACCTTGTTACTTGTTGCAATTGTGTACACTTGCACATTTCCGTCATTCCAGGCCACAATGAGGCCAATTCAAACCAGAAAAACTCATATTAAGATGGTCTTGAAGATCTTGTCTAAGGACTTTACTCGCTTACACAACTTCTGAAGGAGTTACAATCCAATGAGTTGATTTTAATTGGCGGTCAGCTTGTCTGAAGAGTAGAAGCAAACATATTTGTCACTTCTTCGTCAAAAGGGAATGGAAAGCATTCTAAAAAAGACAATGCTAAGGGTTCTAGGCCACCACAAGTGGAAAGGAAGAGAACTAGAAAGCCTAAAGACTTTTTTAAGCCTAAATGCTTCTTTTGTAGTAAGAAATGACAGTTCAAGGAAAATTATAGAGAGCGGAAGGAATACCTAACCACCAAAGGCAAACGTTTGGAACTCTTTATGATAGAAGCTTGTTTAATGGAGGTTTCAATAGGCCACTAGGTCATTGATTCAAGGGCTACTAATCATGTTTGTGTTTCTCAATAAGAGTTTGAGGAGATGAAAGATCCTAGGGATAAGAATCTATCGTTGTGGACCGAAAATAGGACAACTATGGCAACTAAAGTAGTGGGAGATGTACATCTTTACTTTGATAATTTTAGAAAGATTATTTTGAAAGGCATTTTCTATGTACCAAGTTTCAAGAGAAACTTAATTTTAGTTGCATATTTATATAAAGACGGCTTGACCATGAATCTTAATAATGGAACTGCAATATTTAGAAATCACTATCTTATCTGTAATGAATGAACGTCAAATAATCTCTATTTTATCAAACCAAATATGTACATACTACTTGAGATTGAAATATCAAATAAGAAACTTAAAACTTCTCACTCCAATGAGGCGTACCTTTCTTGGAACGATGACATCTTAAGTTCTCTTAATAAAATCAATCTTCCATAATGTGAACCTTTCTTGGAAGGTAAGATGAGCAAGTGACATTTTAATGCAAAAGGAATGAGTGCTGTGAAACCCTTAGAACTTATGCACACTAACGTATGTGGCCCCATGAGCTTATATGCAAGAGGTGGTTATGAATAATATTTTACCTTTATTTATGATTACTCCAGATATGGGTATGTGTACCTTATGCACAACAAGAGTAAAACCTTTGATTAATTCAAAGAGTTTCATGTGAAAGTGGAGAAACAATTAGGTTTACCCATAAAGGCACTTCAGTTTGATCTAGGTTGGGAATATTTATCAAATGAATTTTTAGGGTACCTTATAGAGAATGGGATTCTATCCCAATTGGGCGTGCATGGCACTTCACAATAGAATGACATGGCAGAGAGAATGAATCAAACGTTGTTAGACATGGTACATTCGATGTTCAGTTATTCGAAGCTGTCAATCTCCTTTTAGGGATATGCAGTACAAATAACTTATTATATTGTGAATGATGTGCTAACTAAGGCAGCATTGAAACCACATACAAATTGTGGCATGGAAAGAAATCAAAACTTAATCATTTAAGGATTTGGGGATGCCTAGACCACACATTGGATAGCTCCCCCGTAGTTAGAATCAAGAACAGAATTGTGCATGTTTGTAGGATATCTAAATGGAATAAAGGATGGTTTATTTTATAATCTAAAAGAGCAAATTGCTATAGTGTCAACTTATCCTACTTTCCTTGAAGAAAGTTACATCAATGACTTTAAACCTTGGAGTAAAAAAGTACTTAAGGAACTTTCAGACATATACAAACCCTGTAGAAATGATTCCAGAACCAACTCCTAATAGTAGACCTGTAAATTATCAGCAGCATAGGGTGCTTCGCCATAGTGGGAGGGTCTCTCGTAAGCCTAAGTTATTCCAATCTGGTAGAAGTGTTTTTAACAATAAGTCTACCAAATAGGAAGATGATGACCCAGTCACATATGACGAAGTGGTGTAGAGTGTTGATTCCAAGCTTTGGAAAATAGTTATGAAAGTTAAGATGGACTCTATGTATTCAACCTCAATGTGGGAACTTGTAGACTTACCAGAAGGGATAAAACCTATAGAGTGTAAGTGGATCTACAAGAGGAAAAGAAATTCGGATGGAAAAGTGGAAACTTATAAGGCTAGACTTGTAGCAAAAGGTTATACTAAGAAAGAAGGCATCGATTACAAAGAAACCTTCTCCAATTGCCATGCTCAAGTCAATTCGCATATTATATCCATTGCGGTGGCTCTCGATTATGAGATCTGGCAAATGGATGTCAAGACAATGTTTTTAATGGCTATATTGAAGAAAGCATGCAGATGATGCAACCCACCTAATAATAAAGTTAAAGGAAATGAGCATAAAGTTTTAAAACTACTTAGATCCATATATGGACTTAAGCAAGCATCCCCACTTGTGGAATTAAAGATTTGATTCAGTGATCAAAACTTTTTGATTTGAGAAAAACGTTGATGAACCTTATGTTTAAAAACATTTAGGGGATGGAAAGATTATTTTTCTTATCCTATACGTCAATGTCATTCTACTAATTGGGAATGATGTTGGGACATTGTCGTCAATTAAATTGTTGTTAACCCAATAGTTTAGCATAAAGGACTTGAGAGAAGCTAATTTTGTTTTAGGCATTCTAATCCTAAGGGATCGAAAGTACAAAGTGATAGCACTATCTCAGGCTTCATACATAGACAAGATATGGAAGAGGTATTTAATGACCGATTCGAAAAAGGGAAATCAACCTTCCATTTTGGGATTTCATCTCTTTTTGGAATACTACCCTAAAACAATGAAAGAAACAGAGAACATGTATGCTATGCTATGCACACATCCACATATTTGTTTTATAGTGGGATTGGTGAGTCGATATCAGGCAAATCCAAGACCAAAACACTAATAAATAGTTAAGCATATACTTATGTATTTATGGCTAACGAGGGATTATATGCTTCTGTATTTCAAAGGAGATCTTAATCCTATCAGATATACTGATTATGACTTCCAAACATGTCAGGATTTGAAGAACTCAACATTGGACTATGCTTTTGTCCTAAACAGCAGGTCCATAGTGTGAATAAGTGTCAAGCAGGGTTACACTGCTAACTTCACTATGAAGGGCTAAATATGAGGTATGGAAAAGCTACACCACTATAACAGTGCAGATTTAGCTCAACCTAAAAGAAACCATATAAGGACAAAACACATTAAGGGAGACGGTAGTGTTTGACGGCATAATGGATGTAGTCAAAGATCGCATCTGAGGACAAACCCTAGGGATTTGTTTTGCCAAGACTCTTCTAGCTAGAGAGCTTTTTGGGAAACGCATGAAAGGGCATAGGAATGTGAAACATGATTCAACTACTTGTTCCCTAAGTGTAGCATTTTTTCAAATAGATTGATTAGTAAAATTATTCATGAATTACAATAATACTATATATATTGTCCTCACATGGTTTTTTTACACAAAACAAAATGGACGCAATGTTTCTCATTGGTTGTCTAATGTTTAACTAATATTAAGCAATATTACGTGGTCGGATTGTAATACAGAAAGATAACTTATATTAGTAGACGAACCTAAACATGTCCTTAGTCTAATCAAAAATTAACAAACCAATTGAAAGGCTAATATGTTGTCTATCAAGTCTACTGTTATTTTACATTTTTAGTTCAACAAATACTAAGTTGCAATTATGAATAAAATTGAACAAATTTTCATATTAATTGTAATAGCCCAATTTCAGTGAAATCAGAACAGTGGTTTCGAGACCACAAATCCAAGTTAGAAAGAAAATTTATTTTAATATTATTTCATGGTTTGTATTATGATAGAAATGTTATATGAAAATACTGATAAGACAATTTTATTGATTATGTGTTTAATTAGGAAAAGGACCAAATTGCATAAAATGCAAAAGTTGAATTCTAGAAGCTATAGGTATCAAATAGCTATGGAATTCAAAAATTGAGGTCTTTATATGGTAATTAAACCATTAAAGAAAAGTTAATAGATATTTTTTGTGATTCATCCATGGAAAAATTAGAAAAAGCTAAGGACTAAATTGGAAATCAAAATAATTAAAAGATGATAAATTAGTAAATAAGAAATATCATGATATTATTATCATATTGATCCCACATGGAAACCCTAGGAGAGAGAGAAGAAACTAATCAAGCTTAATTGGGTAAGTGTTCAAGTCCCGTATTTAGTAATTTTTATATTTTTGAGATTGGGATAGCTTAATCTATCTATTTTGGGGATTAATTTAAAAAGTTATGAAAGTGTAGAAGATTTGCTGTAACATCCCAAAATAGGGCCTAAACGGAATGGTGGTTGCGAAACCACGAATCTGAGATAGAAAAATTTATTTTGATTAATTTTTATAATTTACCGAGTGATTAGATGCATGTGTTAAAGTATCGATAGAAAATTTTATGAATTACATGTTTAATTTGCCTATTAGGGCTTGTTTGAAAAAGTTGATAAATATGAGTTCTAGATAGGAAAGGATTAAATTGAAGAGCATAATTGAAGTAGAGGTCCTTAAATGGTTATTAGACCATTAGGTTTTCATGGACAAAAATGGACATACATAGATAAAAATAACTAAAATTTTAATGAAGGGCATTTTAGTCATTTGGTAATTAAAAGATTAAAAAGGGAAAAGGATGGCAAAATGTTGTCCATCTTCTTCATTAGGCAGAAACTACAAGGGGACACCATAGCTAGGGTTTCTTCAACTTCTCAAGCTCATAGTAAGTCATCCAAGCCCCGTTTTTAATATTCTTTACGTTTTTGGAGTCTTGGTAACTTGATTTAGCTTATTCTAGCAATAATTTAACCTAGGCTTTATATTTGGAAAAATACCCATAGGTGAAATGTGTCTATTTTGATGTTTTATGATAGAATATGAAGCTTTAAAGTATGTTAAAGAACTTGTGCTAAGCGATTTTAACCGAAAATGAGTAAAATAACATAATCGGTAAAAATACATAATGTTCATAAGTACATGTTAGAGTGAGAATTTGATGGTCATGGAAGGAAAATAATGATCAGCATGTCCTAACATAAGAATTAGGGATAAAGTTTAATTTCTGAGCTTTAGGGTAAAAGTGCAAATATGCAAAAGTTTAGGGGTAAAACTGTAATTTTACCAAAGTTATAGTCAAGGATTGTTTTGATAAATGTGAATATTAAATAAGCTAAATTTGCTATTATAGATCAAGAAGAACAAAATTTGGGATTAGATCGGGGAAAGAAAAAGGATGAGGACTAAATCAAAATATTTGATCGTATTTTGTGTCGAGGTAAGTTTGCGGTAAATAAATGCAATGTTTTGTTATTTATATTTAATACTATTATTTTTCAGCATCTATATGTTTATTTTGTAAATTTACTCATTGATGACTCAAGTAAGAATTGATGGTGAAATGATACTTAAAAGTCCCTGTTGAACCTTAGGAATGAGTAGGATACAAATGTCATGACATTAGGGTTTAAGGATACCAAGTAAGACCATGCCAAGGCATGGCATTGGTAAGTTTTACAAGGCAAGGAAATCATGTAAGACCATGTCAAGACATGGCATTGATAAGCTACTATAAGGCAAAAATCTCATGTAAGACTATGCCAAGGCATGGCAATGGTAAGTTCATAAGGCAAGGATACCATGTAAGACCATGTCAAGACATGGCAATGGTAAGTTTAAAAAGGAAAGATACCCGTGCATCCTTAGTATTCCAAGTGGTTCAATGGGAAATTTAAAGAGTGTACTCAAGGAAAGGTAAGATAAGTCCATGTTCAAAAGGTTCAGGTAAGAAAATTCAAGACTTATGCATATTGAGCTTAAAGGTTAAAGTTAATCTTGATAATTCATTTAGAATGTTGTTATTTATTTACATGCAAACTTACTAAGCTTTATGCTTACTCCCTTTCTTTTCTCTTTCTTTATAGTATCGCCAAGCCAACTTGGGAATCGTAAGGACATCGGAGATCGTGTCATACTATCAAAGGGATATCTTGGTATTTTGTGATTCGAACGTTTTAAGTTTTGGCATGTATAGGGACTTGGCCATTTTGTGTGTATGTCCTTATGATATGACTAAAGAATGGAATTGAATACCTGATAATGATTTGCTATTGAAATGGCTAATTAAGAACATGTTTTGGTGTTATGTATGACGAAATGGGGGTTTAATGCAAAGAAATTTTGAAAGAGTAAAAGTTGGTTATGAAACAGTTTTGGGACAACAGTAATGACGTGAGTTTGAAAAATCACTAAAAATTTTAGGAATAGAATCAAATAGTGAATGATATATATAATTAAAGCTTATTGAGTATATTTTTATAGGAAAGAAACAGAGCTAGTAAAGAAGATCTATATTTTGAGATATTTAAACTCTTACGAGACTGGTTCAGAGTGACTTTGTGATCCCCTATTCTGATTTTGGAATTTCACTAAAAATTGTAAAAAAAGAATTATGAGTCATAATTATATTTTTAGATTCCTCAGTGAGTCTATTTCCATTAAAAGCAAACAAAAACATTATCCAAATTCTGTATAATGAAATAATCTATTTTTAATGAAGAGAGGTCAAGTCCGCTGAACTGCAAAATAGGGTAGACTTTAACTAATAAACTGTACTAATTCGTCAAACCAAAAATTCTAGAAAAATTATGGTAAGAATATATATGAGTCTAGTTTTAGGGAAAACTTACGGATTTAAATTTTCACTTTCGTAACTTGATTTATAATTAATTTAGTGACTGTTACGCAGGTGGACAGTTTTATTAGAAATAGTGAAATAAATTGTTTTGATTTGTGTTAGTAATCGAAGAATTTTTAATGTTCTCAGTTTGATCCCAAACCATTTCAATTACATGTTTTAGGGCCTCGAGGGCCTTTTTTAGGGATTATTGGATGAATGTGAGTGAATTAATTTTAAAAGTAAATTTTTATGCCCCAAACTAGTAAGATAAGTTTGGTAACGCCTTGTGCTTGACTCCGGCGACGGTCTCGGTTAAGGGGTGTTACATTTGCCATGGATGAATATGATGAAAGTTTGAAATTTATGTTAGAAAATGAAAGGTTGTTGATAGATAAACAAAGAGAATTTTCATGAAATTGTGATTTATGGACTAAAATGTAAAAATGTAAAATTCATGGAAAATTTCTTATTTTTAAGAAATATATGTGATGTAAATGTTATCTAAAAATTTTTATTAGGCTTGGAATAAGGATTAAATTGTATGAATTTCATTTTCCGAGCCTAGGGACGAAATTGGAATTTATGAAAAGTATAGGGGCAAAATGATAATTTTGCCTAGGGTGTAAATTAAATCTAATTTTATGTGAATTTTATTAAATTTATGATTAAAATTCATTTATATAGATCCTGAAAGACCTTATACCAAGTTCGATCGAGGGAAACAAAAAGTGACAGATTAGTAAATTTTGTATACGACACAAGAATCGAGGTAAGCTCGTGTAACTTAATTGTGTAATTATATGCTTGAATTGAATGATTTATATGACTGGATTGTTTGAATTGAATAATGTATATGTGAATTGTGTAAATGCTATATATATAATAAATTGATCACATATCCAATATTACCTGACAAATGTTAAGTACCGTTGAAAAAAATAAAAATCGATGGATACAAGTTTCCGTTTTAGTTGTAGTCTTGAATATGTTGTAGACACACCATAGCTCAAAGAGAGCATTTTGTATTAGCCCTATCGAGCTTCTCGTTATAGTGTTCTTACGAGCTTTCCATTATAGCTCTTCGGAGCGTCCCGAGAGGTTATGATCCTACATTTGTTGTGGACCCACCTTAGCTCTTATGAGCATATCGATATAGGCTTTTCATGAGCTTCCCATTAAATTGGCTCTTTGTGAGCTTCCCGATAATGCTTGCTTGAACTTCCCATTAATTGACTATCCAAAGTTTCTCGATATGGTTCTTTGTGAACTTCCCAATATGGTTCTTTGTGAACTTCCCGATTGTAGCTCTTATGAGCTTCCCGTCTTATAGCCTAGATAAGCTTCCCGATAGGCTCTTTAAGAGCTTCTCGAAATGGATCTGTGTGAGCTTCCCGTTACAAGGCTCGAGAGAGAGCTCCCCAATTATGTGCCCTAATTGGGTACCCTCAAATATGAATTGACAATTTCAGTTTTGTAACTGTCACATACAGACATCTTTACTACTCAATTACCATTTCTCTGACTAATTCTATCATCAATAGCCTTGTATTATTCCATTCAGTAATGAAAACCAATTTGGGAAAATTTCAGCATACACATACTTTCGACATCATATCTGAATAAGTCGATTAGCCGAGATTAACTTTTTCTTTAACCGTGACATTGCTTAATCTAAATAATCTTTAGAATAATCTGATATCTCTCCCAAAACTGTTTTCATTTTCCAAACTATTCTCATATCTGTATGCATTATTAATTATTTCACCTCTAAACTCTTTAGTTCACACTTATGAACTTATTCAACATGATTCTCGTAAAATTTTGTCATAAAGTAACACTGGTAAGGGGGTGAGGTCGTAAAGCCTCTAACTTGACTCCCATACATACACACATATGACGTAGCATTCATCACTAATGTAATATCATCATAATCACATAGTTCATTCCAAGCAAATTAACACACTTATTTGTTATACAAATGTTTTCTATCATCCACAATTTCAAACAATGAATTTACTTACTTGAGCTCAATATTAATATCTCATTAAATTCCAACACTTAGCTTCAATTTTTACTTACCAACATTTGTCAAATTAGAGAATGCCTTACGGGTTTGAGTAAGTCATTTACTTGATGCCATAGTCCAACAATGGTCTTACACAAAGTCTCATATCGATGCCATGTCCCAGACATGATCTTACATGGGATCTCATAATGATGCCATGTCCGGGACATGGTTTTACACGTATCACAATGCCATAGCCTAGCTATGGTCTTACACGCTATTACGATGCCATAGCCCAGCTATGGTCTTACACGTACTCACATGTATTGCCATGGTCTAACCATGGTCTTACATTCACGATGCCATAACCCAGTTATGGTCTTTTCACTGAAATGCCGTAGCCCGACTATGGTCTTACATTCCATACTTTGCCATGGTCCAACCACGGTCTTATCTGTCAATTCATCATTGAACGATCGTACTCATCTCCTGCGTTCTACTCAATTTGATCTTCCAATTCAATTTTCATACTACTATGATATTTATGGTTCCATAACAAATTCATAAAACAAAACATTACATATTCTCTAATTTAACAATTAAACATGAGATTCAACCATATGGACACACTGATTATGCATTATTCAAACAAGTGTACATACACACATATTCCATCCATTGGGTAAGTTTACTTATCATATTCATTTAATCAAATAGGTTGGGCACATAACATCATATGAATACCAACATACGTGGATGAGGTTATCACAACATAAACTTTCGTTTCATTTCACTTTTCCATATTTATCAACTTATGGTTATCTCATTCCGTACATTAACACATGCATATCATAAACTTCTATTCATACCTTTCCACATTTCAACACATCGTACGCACATTTCAATCATCTTAATATCATTTTCAGCATTATCTAAAATAGCTCGGTAGGAAAGCATTTTTATCACAACAAAACAATTTCATCAGGATCGGAAGATATCACACTATCACAGGTAGTAATATGGCATGTATAGCTAGACTCTCATATGCTAGGTTAGTCCGAGAATTGACTAAACCATAGCTCGGATACCATTAAATGTAACGCACCTTACCCATGTCTGACGCCGGGACAGGGTACAAGGCATTATCAGACTTAAACATAAGCAAACGTAAATTTTCGAGCCATAAAATTTCATTCAATTTAAAATCATTCATACACAAGCATATCGTGCCTTTTACGGGCCTATGAGGCCCTAAACATACATTGGAGGTGGTTACGGACTAAACCGAGAACTTTCAAAACTTTTACAACACTTAGAAAAATTTCATGTTTTAGAGAGTCACACGCCCATGTGGACAGGCCGTGTGGTCACACACGCCTATGTGGCTCGAGACACGCCCGTGTTGTTTATGACGTTATCAACCATTTAGGGGCACACGGCCAAGTCACACACCCTTGTGCTAGGTCGTGTGGCGAATTTAATTTTCTCATTTAAGGTGTAAACTTCACACGGCCTAGGCACATGCCCATGTCCTAAGGTCGTGTCCTTCACACAGCCGTGTCTCCACCCGTGTTTTTACTACTGGACATATTTTTCGCAAAATTAGGGTGCAGGGGACACACTGCCTATTCACGCGCCCATGGGACTGACCGTGTGTCACATAGCCTAGACACACGCCTGTGTGTCTACCCGTGTGGACAATTTAAGGCTATTTTCCAAGCCATTTGCCACCCTCAACTTCATTCACATACTTATACATCTCAATAGCATTCAACACAACATTAATTATCAATCAAACACCTACAAGCATGGCTTAAACATGGCATTCACTCATTAACAAAGGCAACAACTTGTGCATACACATATAAATAGGTTTACAACCCAATTAGCCAATGTAAGCCAATTTATGTGGCTATAAACTAATCAAATCCTTAATCATTACAAGCCAATACATTTAGCCATATCATTAACACATACACAAAATGACTAAGTCCCTATACATGCTATAGACTCAAAGGTTTGCACTCATTTACCCTACTTGATAGCTTGATAGTGTGATAGCATCTCCGGTGATCTCTAACCTGAGCTCGCGTACCATCTTATAAGATATGGGAAAGGAAAGGGGGTAAGCTATAAAGCTTAGTAAGTTTATATGCAAATAATAATTATCTTAGAACACCACTTAACCATATGAATTATATAACGAAGGATAACACAATGTTACCACAAATCTCATAATCATCACTTGTTTAAACACAACCTTACCGAGAGTCCATTACTTTTTAAGCTTATCACCTGTGAGTTTTATTACTGATTATTTATCTAAAACCATCAATATAAGTACAAGGAAAAATAAGATGCCATAAGGCTCACATTATTGGTTATATTATTCGATCATTTCCAATCTCCTAATGAACATGCACATTCATTAGAAATATTCACCTTTCAAGCATTTATTCTAACTTCTTTCAAATGTTTTAAATTTTTATTTTCCTGTAGTTATTTAATAGGCAATTATGCCAATCCTTCCTTTTCTCTCCGATCCGATGCATCACAATATGGGTGAACAATATATGTTATAACATAACTTAATTTGGCCCGAAAATCCATTTCACCATCGTCAATCGAACTTATCATGTATTTTATAAATCACAAACATAGATCAATAATAACAAGTCTTTCACTAATAACATTCTCATGGGAGTCATAGACTCACAATATTGTATAATCAATAATTATAAACATCATGTACATACTTGTATCTCTTAATTCGTAACATAACCACATATACTTTCACACCTTTGACATTCTCGTTGAACACTCGGAATACTAACGAATACATAGAAGGTTTGTACATAAGTGCCACTTATATGTAGCCAAAGCTACCACTTATCACGTTTCACACATATGCTCATTCATGAGCTAGTCATGGGTCTGCTCACACAAGCTGACGGTCAGACGTAACTAGTCAGTGCTGCTCACACAAGCTGATAGGTATCCACAACAAATGCAAGATTACCGAGCCACTGGTAGACGTACTAGACCAGTACCCAAACATCACTTAATCACTTAATCACACACTTCGGTTCCTAGTGACATGTCACTCGTATCCTATTCTATTCCTAGGTTCAACCGAGATTTTTCCTCACTTATCACTTATCGAACTTTATCAAATACATTCATTAGATCATCTACACAATTCATAAAATATAAAAGCATAAAAACATAAATTAACGATGTATTATTTACATACAAACTTACCTCGATACCAAAAATGGTGAAAAAGGACCTAACCGTCGAATATTCGTTTTTCCCTCATCTTAGATTCGAACCTCATTTTCCTTGATATATAATATTACATTTAGCTCACTTATTAGTCACATTATTCAATATGACCCAAATATCATATTATGGAAAAATTATGTTTTTGCCCTAGACTTTCACATATTTATACTTTTTCCCTAAGCTCGTAAAATGATTTTCATTCGATTTCTTCATTCTTTAAGCCTAGCAAAACCATTTTCATGCTTATAGAATCCCAATTTCCATTAAAACACACTTTTACTACATATTATATAACTTTTACAAATTAGTCCTTTTAGGCATTTTCACCGAAAATCACTTAGTAAAAGTCGTTTCTCTAACCATAAACATGTATTTTCTACCATTAAACATCAAAATACACATATTCATCATCGGTCAAAACCCTAGACTTTAACCCTATCTCAAATTAATGGTAGAAATAGGTAGATCTTGTTACGAGGATTTCAAAAATGTAAAAATCATTAAAAATGGGGCTAGAACGGACTTACAATCGAGCTTGGAAGCTTGAATGTAACGGCCCAAAATTTGGGCCTAGTCAGAATAATGATTTCGGAATCACTTACTCGAGGTTTTAAAAAATTTATTTTGGCTTTATTTTTTTATGTTATGGCATGTCTATAAGGGTATATGAAATTTTTAATGAATTAATTTACGCGATTGAAGGCTTAATCGCGAAAAAGGACTAAATCGCACAAAGGGTAAAAATTACAAATTATTAGTAAATTGTGTAATTAGCTAGAGAACTAAAATGTGGGGTTTTAAAGGGTAAAGAAGCCCATTAATTTGAGCATGGCCGGCCAAGGGAGTCCACAAAGAAAAGAAAGTCAAAATTTTTAGTGTATTAGGTGGGATATTTGACATCTTAATATTAGCCTAATACTAGCTACCATCTTCTCCACTTTCTTCTTCTCTCTTCACTGAAAATTGCAGCAAATTTGGGTTTTGAAAGCTTTAAAATTTTAGCAACTTTGAACACTCACAAGTAAGTGATTCCTAAGGCTTTTCTTGAAAATTTTTGCTTTTTTGAAACACTTGTAGCATGAGCCACCTATTGAGGGGTGTATTTTGCAAAATGGTGCAAAGTTTAAAGTGTTACCATGAATGAAATTATGTTGATTTCTGAGTTTTTATAGAAGAAAAAGAGTTATGGTTGAGTAATAAACAACTTTTGTGAAGGGGTGTTTATGAAAACACCTAAAGTAACTAATATGCAAAGTTTGTGAAATTGATTATATTTGTGTGAAATAATGAGAATTTGGGGCAGTTATAAGAGTTAAAAGAGTTTGTTTAGGCTTGGTTAATAAGGAAATTCGATAAAAAATGATTTCTAAGTCTAGGGTAAAATGGTCATTTTGCCAAGGTCTAGGGGCAAAATGGTCATTTTGCCAAGTTTAGGACTTTTCAATTGTTAGATCAAATTGGTGATTAAAATTAGAAAATTTGCATTCATATAGATTAAGAAGTATGAGACCCGAACTTAAATCAGGGGTAGGCTAAGCTCGTAGATTGATATTGATCGAGTTATCACATTTTGTATATCGAGGTAAGTTTATATGTAAACGGTACCTCTTTTATTAATGCTTTTATTTATAATTGCCTTATATGGTATGTGGTTGAATGTTATTTTCTTTGGATGAAAATGTGAGACATGAGAGTACGGGTAAAATTTCATGATACGTTGATAAGGGTGGACTAAGTGCGAAACCACCGTAACTTACTGATAAAGGTGGACTAAGTGTGAAACCATTGTAAATTATTGGTAACATTGAGCTAAGTGCGAAATCACCGTAAATTATTGACAAAGGTGGGCTATGTGCGAAACCACCATAATTTACTGATAAAGGTGGGCTATGTATAAAACCACCGTAAATTATTGATGATTGTGAGCTAAGTGCGAAACCAGTTTATTATTAATGTCATTATGAATGGCTATGTGCGAATTTAACTTGTATGGTTTATTGTATGGATATGTATATTGTAGAACCACTTAAATGAAATTTATGAGTGTTGATGTGATAGATAAGTGCAAGGAACATATGTGTTAATAAGATGAGCTTTGTGCATAAAATTATGTTGAGGATATTGGGTAAGGTGTGGGACGAGTAAGTGAATTCATGTTTTGGAAGAATCGGTATAGTTGAGCTACATTTTAATCGTTCAATGCATGGTTAAGGTATTAAATGTTTGCATATAGACTTACTAAGCTTTATGCTTACCCCTCTCTTTTCCATTTTCCTTTAGTACCACCTACCTAGCTCAGGGATCATCGAACGTCGGAGGCCTTGCACACACTATCAGCTTGATCGCTTGGTATAGTTAGAATTAGGTATTTTGAGAAATGGCATGTATAGAAACTAGGCATGGGTTGTGTCATATTACTTTGGGAGCCAAATGTGTTGGCTTTAATTTGAAATACTATATTTTGTATAAAGCCAAAAGTATTGGCTGATATTTAGCATTGGTTAATGAATGAAATGTTGATGTTTCATGATTATGCAAAATGGTTTGATGGATGCAATTGTTAGGGTAGTTATATAATGGTTGTTTAGATTGATCATATTAAGTTGTGTAGATGCCAAATAATGGCTATTGATTGAGCATTGGAACCCTAGGGATGCTTGACTGTGTTTGATCTTGTTTCAAGATGGTAAAGAGGCTTGGTAAATAGCCTAATTTTATCTACACGGGTAGACACACGCCCGTGTGTCTAGGCCGTGTGTGGCACACGGGGCATGTGATTGGGCCATATGTCCCCTGCACCTTAAGTTGAAAAATTAAATGTCCATCAGTGTTCCACACAGGTATGAGACACAGTCGTGTGTCTTAACCGTGTAAAGGACACGGCCAGCACATGGGCGTGTGCCACGACCGTGTAAGTGATGACGTCAGAAACAGAATGTCAAGGTTTTTACACACGGGTCGCGACACAGGCATGTCATGGCCTTGTGAGAAACACGGGCTGAGCACACGGACATGTGCCTGGCCGTGTGAAAGCTCTTGTAGGTTTGATGTTAGAAAATAAATCTACACGGACAAGGGGCGTAGGCCGTGTGAGGCACACGGTTCATCAGCACGGCCATGTTTAGGGGCCACACGGGCGTGGTGCCCTGCCACACGGGCGTGTGCTCTATTTTTACTAGTTTTTGAATAAGTTTTCTTAAGTGCCTGAAATGGTTTCGGGTTGTTTCTAAACCACGTTTAGGCCTCGTAGGCCCATATGAGGGTTTGTAAGACAATATTTGAAAATTTTTTAAATTGGGACGCATTTCCATGAGTTTAGATTGAATGGTTGCATTTATTTTAGAAAGGTAACGCCTCGTACCCTATCTTGACGTCGAACATGGGTAAGGGGTGTTACATTTAGTGGTATCAGAGCTATGGTTTAGTCAATTTTAGGACTAACCTAGCTTGTGCTCGAGTCTAGCTATACATGCCATAGTTATAAAACTGTAGTGTGACGACTCTTGACGATTTTGAATTGTGTTTTCATATAGTAATGGATCCCGATCAGCCTATGGCAGACGATGTAGAAAGTAATGCGTCGGCTACTATTGAAGAGACTGCGCCAGTTGAGACCAGGCCCGTGACAATGAGTCAGGGGGAGGGGCTAGAGAAGCTTACCTTCAGATAATGAATGCTTGGTATACAGAGTACGTTCATACGAACCCGAATACTCTACCTCCCCTACTTCCTCCAATTTATCATCATGCCCTGGTAGCTCCTCAAGGAGCATAAATGGGCAGGAGAGACAAACCCCCAGTTCATCAAATTAGAAAGCTTGGGGCTAAAGAATTCTAGGAAAATAAGGATGATGACCCGGAGAGAGCCGAGTTCTGGTTGGAAAACACCATTAGAGTGTTCGATGAGTTGTCGTGCACACCTGAAGAGTGCATAAAGTGCGTGGTGTCACTCTTGCAAAACGTAGCCTACCAGTGGTGGAATACTCTCGTGTCAGTGGTACCGATAGAAAGAGTAACTTGGGAGTTCTTTCAAGAAGAAGTCTGCAAAAAGTACATTAGCCAAAGGTTCATTGACCAAAAGAGGAAAGAATTTCTTGAACTGAAGCAAGGTCGAATGACGGTCACCGAGTACGAGCCTGAGTTTGTAAAGCTTAGCAAGTACGTTAGGGAGTGTGTGTCTACCGAAACCACCATGTGTAAGCAATTTGAAGGCGGCTTAAATGAGAATATCCGATTATTGGTGGGAATTCTAGAGAATCAAGAGTTTGTGGTGCTCGTTAAGAGAGCATGTAAGTTTGAAGAGTTGGCCAAAGAGAAAAGAAAGGCTGATATGGAGTCCGTGACGCCAACAAACGACAGATGGGAAAATCACATCAATCCTCATCTAAAAGATCAAGAGAGTTCCCTACCCGATCGACTACTTCGGTGGGATACTCTGGTAGAAGCAAGAATAAGCAAAACACGATGCCTAAAGCTCCGACTACCTCCATTGCAAGTGTTGGCAGTGCCCGACCGAATAAACCTAAATGTTCACAATGTGGTAGACAGCATTTTAGTGAGTGTTGGGGAAATAGTCAAGCCTGCTATAGGTGTGGTTCTCGGGATCACTTTATTAAAGACAGTCCTAAGAGAGCTGAGTAAGAGGGGTTTCAGAATGCCCGACCAAGTAGTGCACTGTCGAGGGGTAGACCACAGAAGAACCCGGGGAGTGGGACTGTTAGCAAAGGTGCGCCTAGAGATCCAGCCGTAAGGTCCGAGGGCCGAGCGCCGGCAAGGACTTATGCGATTCGCGCTTACGAGGAAGCATCATCCCCAGATGTGATTACTGGTACCTTTTCTATCCACGATATAGGTGTTCTTGCTCTAGTTGATCTGGGGTCTACCCATTCTTACATTTGCATGAAGTTGGTACCTAGTATAAATGTACAAGTTGAGTCTATGGAATTCGCAGTAAAAGTGACTAATCTGTTAGGCAAACACATGTTAGTGGACCAAGTATGTAGAAACTGTCCCTTGACAATTAGAGGTTACTATTTTCCAACCAATCTTATGCTATTGTCGTTTGATGAGTTCGATGTAATCCTTGGTATGGATTGGTTGTCTACTCATAATGTGATAGTGGATTGTGGGAGGAAAATTATTAAATTGAGATGTGAAAATAGAAAGAACCTTTAGGTAGAATCAGGTGGACTGAATAACTTCCCGAGATTAGTTTCATCCTTGACTGCAGATAGATATTTGAGAAAAGGGTGTAAAGCTTATCTTACTTTTGTATTGAACACCCAAGTATCTAAAAGGAAAATTGATTCAGTGTCAATGGTATGTGAGTACCCAGATGTGCTCCCGAAAGAGTTACCTGGATTACCTCTAGAGAGGGAAGTAGAGTTTGGTATCGAGTTGGTCCCTGGCACAGCACCTATCTCGATCTCTCCATATAGGATGGCTTCGATGGAACTTAGGGAATTAAAGAATCAGTTGCAAGAGTTAACGTATAAGGTTTTTGCGAGACTGAGCTATTCTGTGACACCCCTTACCCATAACCAACGCCGAAACGGGGTACAAGGCATCACCTAACTAAAGCACATGCAACATTTCATTCTTGTACCTCCGAAATGCGCCCTAATTTAAAACTTTTTCAAACATGACTCTTCGATCCTTCACATGGGCCTATGAGGCCTAAAACATAGTTTTGAAACAACCCGTGTAGAAGGGCAACATGACCGTATGGCCTCAAGACATGGCCGTGCTAATGGCCCGTGTACCTCACACGGCCTCAGCAATCTAGAGACACGCTCGTACCCCTCGTTCGTGCAGAAACATTTAACCTATAGAGGTTTCCACACGGCCTAGCACACACCCATGTGCTTAGCCCGTGTCTGTCACATGGCCATGACACGCCCGTGTCGCGGCCTATGTGAAAAAACATAGGTATTCTGATTCTGACATCAGCAATCACATGGTGGTAGCACACACCCGTGTGCTAGCCGTGTCCTCCACACGGCTAAGACACACGGCCGTGTTCATTCCTGTGTGGAACACTGATGGGCATTTAATTCTACCCTTGCAAGGTGTAGGGGACACAGCCTAATCACACACCTGTTGGCTTGCCGTGTGTCACACACAGCCTAGGCACATATGTAACGCCCTCTTACCCGAGACCGTCGCCGGAGTTGAGCTTGAGGTGTTACTAAACTTAATTCATCACTTGAAGAACTTTAAATCATTTATTCTAACTTTTATAATAAGCTGTTCGTCTGCGTCACAGTCACTAAAAAATTTATATCTCGAGTTCTGAAACTCAAAATAAAGATCCGTAAATTTTCCCCGAAACTAGTTATATATCTATCTACTAAAGTTTTTATAGAATTTTTGGTTGGGCCAATTAGTACAGTTTATTAGTTAAAGTTTACCCTGTTTCAGTGTTTGACTGCTTTGACCTCTGTTCACTACGAATCACTTTTCTTCCTCGACAAAATTCTAATGACTATGCAATTTATTTCTCCTAAAACTAGACTCAATAAGGAATCTTTGAATATAAAGTATGACTCCTAATTATTTTTTTTTTACAAATTTTAGTGAATTTTTAAAGTCAAAACAGGGGATTCAGAAATTGCTCTGGCCCTGTTCCACCAAAACCAAAATATCTCATAAAATACAACTCTTTTACCTATTTCGTTTCTTCCATATGAAAATAGACACAATAAGCTTCAATTTCATATTTTATTCACCATCAAATCGTGTCTCTACTATTTTTAGTGATTTTCCAAACTCACATCACTGCTGTTGAAAAATTCTGTTTTATAACAAAGTTCACCTTTTTATGGATTTTCATGGACTAAGCAGCACATTAAGCATACATGACACCAAATATGATCTAGATTGGCCATTCCAATGGCTAATCATTTCCAAGCATTTCCTTATCAAACCATCACCATATCATAAGGTTATTCACACAAAATGATTATAATGCTATACATGCCATATTCAAAATACAAGCCATTATACCAAATTGTCCCGGATAGTGTAATCGTTCCTTCGACCCTTCCCGATTTCTGAGCTAGCTTGTCAAAACTACAATGAATGAAAAGAAGGGAGTAAGCATAAATGCTTAGAAAATTCACATGCAAATAACAAGTAACATAATCATGCAATTCAACATTAACATCAATTGCATTAATATCACTAAGACATTCATGTTACAAGTATACTTGCTATCTTACCACAATCTTGTCTTACCAAGTTCTCAACTCGAGATTTAGGCTCATACCTGTCCAACTTCCTCTTTCACCATACTTTCCAACATACCTCTTTCGTTTAGGCGTTCTCATTATTCATTTAAAAATCTACCCGTTCAACTCATCGGAATATAATTCGGATACACGGATTTCACATACATAAGTGTCATATCCGTAGCTAGACAACTCAATAGCCTACGAAATTTATGTAGCCAAGCTACCATGTAACCCGCCCATTAGCGAACTCAGACTCAACTCAACGAGCTCGGGCATTCGCATCCATAAGTGAACTCGGACTCAACTCAACGAGCTCGGATGCCTAGTTACATCTGACGAACTCGGACTCAACTCAACGAGTTTGGAACTCAACCATCCTAGTGACATGTCACTTGTATCCTAATCTATTCCCAAGGTTCAAACGGGATTTTCCTCAATCACAAATTTCTGGTCGTCTTCCTCGAAATGTCGGAACCAATACTTTCTAGCATCTCATACTTATCAAGTTAACCACATACTTTGCATATCAATAAATAATAATTCACAAAGCATAATATTCATGATAATAAGCACCAAATCATATAAATACATTAAATTACTTAAAATAACAATTATGTTACCTTATTTACACATGAACTTACCTCGGTACAAAATATAGAAATTTTGCAATTTAGTCCACAATCTTTTCTTTTCCTCGATCAAGATCGATTCCACGTCTTTCTTGATCTAAAATAACACATTTAGCTTATTTAATACTCACATTTATCAAAATAGTCCTTAACTCTAACTTTGGCAAAATTACGATTTTGCCCCTAAACTTTTGCATATTTACACTTTTTCCCCAAAGCTCGAAAATTAAACTTTTTTCCATAATTCTTATGTTTTAGGACATGCTGATCATTTATTTACTAACAACAACCTCAAATTCCCACTATAACATGTACTTATGAACAATAGGTATTTTTACCGATTAAGCCGTTTTACTCGTTTTTACTTAAAACCGAGTAGCACAAGTTGTTTAACATAATTGAAAACCTCATATTCTATCATAAAACATCAAAATACACAATTATTCAACATGGGTCAATTTTTGAAATCAAACCCTAACTTAAATAAATGGTAGAAATAGAGAAATCATGTTACTGGGATTTCAAAAACGTAAAAATCATTAAAAACGGGGCTAGAACGGACTTACAATCGAGCTTGGAAGCTTGAAAACCATAGCCATGGTTCCTCCATGCTATTTTCGGCCTTGTGGAAGAAGATGAGCAAAAATTGGCTTTTAATTTCATTTTTAATTCATTTAATCACTAAATGACCAAAATGCCCCTAACTTAAAAATATTTTTTTCACCCATTTCATGTCCATTTTTGTCCAATAAATTAACCAATGGTCTAATTACCATTTAAGGACCTCCAATTTAAATTTTCATAACAATTGAACACCTCTAACATATAGAACTCAACTTTTGCACTTTTTACAATTTAGTCCTTTTGACTAAATTGAGTGCCCAAACGTCAAAATTTTTGTACGAAATTTTTTTACAAAATAATCTCATAAAAATGTAAACCATAAAAATATAAATAAAACACATTTAAATTTAACACCTTTACCATTTGACAAAAAAGCCCTTAATGTCTTTCTTTGTAATTTTTCATGTACAAGCCCATTTTTGTCCAAAATTTTATAAATTGGTCAAATTGCTATTTAAGACCTCCTAATTAATATTCCAAAGCAATTTCATACTAAAAGCTTCTAGAATGCAAGTTTTGCAACTTATTCGATTTAGTCCCTAATTTCAAATTAAGCACTTTATGCATAGAATTTCTTCACGAAATTTTCACACAATCATGCAATCATATCATAAACCTCAAAATAATTATAAAATGATTATTTCTACCTCAGATTTGTGGTCAGGAAACCACTATTCTGATTAGGCCCTAATTCGGGATATTACAACTCTCCCCCCTTTAGGGATTTTCGTCCTCGAAAATCTTACCGGTAAACAGATGTGGGTATTGTTTCCTCATAGTTTCCTTAGGCTCCCATGTAGTCTCTTCTACCCCGAAGGTACTTGGTGTTCAGCTTTCACTTGTTGACAAATTAGGCATTTCGATACAAACTCCAATATATCTCTTTTTATTCCATTCCACCAATACATTTTCTTCAAGTGATTATACATTTTCGTACTACCTGGGTGAATCGACAAATAACCATTTTTTACTTCATGCAAGATGTTTTGAATCAACTCATCATTTTTCGATACACAAATTCGATTTTTAAACATCAAGCAACCATCAAAATCGATTCTGAAATCTGATCCTGTATCAATCTCACATTGCTTCCTTTTAGCATGCAAATCTTTATCACTTTTTTGAGCTTCACAAATCTCTTGTAAAAACATCGTCTTGCTCTCAACTCTGCTAGAATCGAACCATTATCAAACACCTTCAATTGAGTATTCATAGCTCTCAAAGCAAACAACAATTTTCTACTCAAGGCATCGGCAACCACATTCGCTTTTCCTGGATGGTAACCAATCACAAGCTTGTAATCTTTCAACAATTCTGACCATCTCCGTTGTCTCAAATTCAAGTCTTTCTGTGACATCAAGTATTTAAGACTTTTGTGGTCGGTATATACTCGGCACTTTTCTCCATACAGATAATGTTGCCAAATCTTCAAAGCAAACACTATAGCAGCCAGTTCCAGGTCATGAGTCGGATAATTCCTTTCGTGAAATTTTAACTACCTCGAAGCATAAGCCATAATCTTTCCTTCTTGCATAAGTACACATCCCAAACCATTTCGAGAAGCATCACTATACACCATAAATTCTTTACCTGACTCGGGTTGTACCAACACTGGTGCTTCAGTCAATAACTTTTTCAATTTCTCAAAACTCTATTGACATTCTTCTGTCCACTCAAATTTAACATCCTTTCGAAGTAGTCTGGTCATAGGTGCAGCAATTATAGAAAATCCATTCACAAACCGTCGATAATATCCAGCTAGCCCCAAGAAACTTCTAACTTCAGTCACATTCTTCGGTGGTTTCCAATCAACAATAGCAGAAATTTTACTAGGATCAACCCGTATACCATCACCCGAAACAATATGACCCAAAAATCTAACTTCCCGAAGCCAAAATTCACTTTTACTAAACTTGGCATATAACTGCTTATCTCTCAAAGTCTGCAAAACTATCTTTAAATGCTCGGCATGCTCTGTCTCATCTTTCGAATAAATCAGGATATCATCTATAAATACTACAACAAATTTGTCCAAGTATGGTTAAAATATGCGATTCATCAAATCCATAAACACAGCAGGAGCATTTGTTAATCCGAATGGCATAACTAAAAATTCATAATGACCATACCTTGTTCTAAAAGCAGTTTTAGGCACATCTGACTCTTTTACTCACAGCTGGTAGTATCCAGACCTCAAATCAATCTTTGAAAACCATGTTGTTCCTTTTAGCTGATCAAACAAATCATCAATTCTCGGCAACGGATACTTGTTCTTAATTGTCACCTTATTTAATTGCCGATAGTCTACACACAATCTCATAGAACCATCCTTCTTTTTCACAAATAATACAGGAGCACCCCAAAGCGAAAACTAGTCTCACAAAGCCTTTGTCAGTCAACTCTTGCCACTGCGACTTTAATTCTTTCAACTCTGCTGGTGCCATTCTATACGGAGCAATCGAGATCTGAGTTGTTCCCGGTATCAAATCAATACCAAATTCTACTTCTCTGACTGGAGGCAAACCCAGCAAATCCTCTGGGAATACATCCGCAAACTCACACACAATCGGCACTGATTCAACTTTCTTTTCAATTTCTTTCGTATTCAGCATATACGCCAAATAAGCTTCAAAACCCTTTCTCAAATATCTCTGAGCCGACATCGAAGAAATCACACTAGATAATGCCTCTGATTTGTCTGATTCAACCCACAGAATCTCACCATTTTCACACTTTAATTCAATAACTTTTTGTTTACAATTTACTATAGCATCATGCTATACCAACCAATCCATACCCAAGATAACATCAAATTCATCAAACGGCAACAACATCAAGTCGGCCGGAAAATAATGACTCTGAATCATTAAAGGACATTTCTTGCATACTTTATCAACTATAACACATTTGCCTAACAGGTTTGACACTTTAATCATAAATTCTGTGTACTCAACAGATATATTCATACTAGACACCAATTCATGCACACATATGAATGAGTAGAGCCGGGATCAATCAAAGCAGTAATATTAACATCATAAAGAGAAAATATACCAGTAATCACGTCGGGTGAGGAAGCATCTTCACGTGCTTTTATGGCATAAGTTCTAGCTGGAGCTCTTGCTACTTGCTTCATTCCTAGCTTTTCTCGAATATCTTCCTCTCGAGTCTGCACCACTAGTTTTTGTACTCTGAAATTTTTCTTTTTCAATTTTCTCTGGGCAGTCTCTAATAAAATGATCCGGAGAACCACATCGAAAACATTCATTTGCTCTACATGGACCAAAATGATTTCTACCACACCGCTGGCACTCGGGCTTAACAAATCTCTAGTTTCCCACACTAGCCACAGAAGTAGTTTGAGACTTAGAACTCACATTTTGCTTCTTAGAATTTCCGTATGATTGTCTAGCCGAAACTTGAAAACGAAAATTCATATTTCTAGATTTTCGGATTGCTATGAGAATGAACTGTTCATCGGTCTTTTCTTCTAATTTCGAGTCTCAGCCTCTATCTTTTTCTTCTCTTTAAGTAGTTCTTCAGCCTTACAAGCCCGATCAACAAGTACTACCATTTCTTTTAATTCAAGAATTCCAACAAATACTTTTATGTCTTCATTAAGTCCATCTTCAAATTGTCTACACATTTTAGCCTCTAAAGGAACACATTCTTTAGCGTACTTACTCAACCGAACGAACTCCCTTTCGTATTCGGTAACTGTCATGTTGCCTTGTTTCAATTCAAGAAACTCCTTACGCTTCTGATCAATAAATCTTTCACCGATGTACTTCTTCTGAAATTCTTCTTGAAAGAACTCCCAAGTCACATTCTATTTCGGTACCACAGAAACCAATGTCTTCCACCAATAATAGGCTGAATCCCTCAGCAAAGATATAGCACATTTCAAGCATTCTTCAGGTGTGTAAGACAATTCATCAAATACCTGAATAGAATTCTTAAGCCAAACTCTGCTTTCTCGGCATCATCATCAACATTTGCCCTGAATTCTTCAGCCCCTTGCTTACAAATTCTTTCAACTGGAGTCCTATGTAATTTCATTAGATCCATACCTTGAGGCATCGGGGGTACCGGTTGAGGAATCGGGGAAGGTGGGGGAGGTTGTGCATTAAGGTTCGTACGACCGAACTCAGTATACCATGCATTCATCATCTGGAGAAAGGCTTCCCGAGCCCCTTCTCTTCCTCCTTAACCAACATAGGAGGTGAATTTTCAATCAGCACTGCCCCTTCAGCCGGAGTTGGTGCATTACTCTCTACATCATCAGCCACAGCTGGATCGGGATCTATTTACTATAAAAAAAATCATTTAAAAGGTCAGAAGTCGTCACACTATCACAATATGTATATATGGCATGTATAGTAAAACCCGTACATACAACACGTTAACCCGAGAACCGACTAAACCTACCCTGATACCACCAAATGTAACGCCCTCTTACCTGAGACTGTCGCCGGAGACGAGCTTGAGGTGTTACTAAACTTAATTTATCACTTAAAGAACTTTAAATCATTTATTCTAACTTTCGTAATAAGTTGTTCGTCTGCGTCACAGTCATTAAAAAATTCATATCTCGAGTTCTGAAACTCAAAATTAAGATCCGTCAATTTTCCCTGAAACTAGTTATATATCTATCTACTAAAGTTTTTATAGAATTTTTGGTTGGGCCAATTAGTACATTTTATTAGTTAAAGTTTATCCTATTTCAGTGTTCGACTACTTTGACCTCTGTTCACTACGAATCACTTTTCTTCCTCTACAAAATTCTAATGACTATGCTATTTATTTCTCCTAAAACTAGACTCAATAAGGAATCTTTTCATCTAAAGTATAACTCCTAATTATTTTTTTTACAATTTTTAATGAATTTTTAAAGTTAGAACAAGGGATTCAGAAATTGCTCTGACCCTGTTCCACCAAAACCAAAATATCTCATAAAATACAACTCTTTTACCTGTTTCGTTTCTTCCATATGAAAATAGATACAATAAGATTCAATTTAATATTTTATTCACCATCAAATCATGTCTCTACTATTTTTAGAGATTTTTCAAACTCACGTCACTGCTGTTAAAAAATTCTGTTTTATAACAATGTTCACCTTTTTATGAATTTTCATGGATTAAGTAGCACATTAAACATACATGACACCAAATATGATCTAGATTGGCCATTCCAATGGCTAATCATTTCCAAGCATTTCCTTATCAAACCATCACCATATCATAAGGTTATTCACACAAAATGATTATAATGCTATAAATGCCATATTCAAAATACAAGCCATTATACCAAATTGTCCCGGATAGTGTAATTGTTCCTTCGACCCTTCTCGATTTCTGAGCTAGCTTGTCAAAACTACAATGCATGAAAAGAAGGAAGTAGGCATAAATGCTTAGTAAATTCACATGCAAATAACAAGTAACATAATCATGCAATTCAACATTAACATCAATTGCATTAATATCACTAAGACATTCATGTTACAAGTATACTTGCTATCTTACCACAATCTTGTCTTACCAAGTTCTCAACTCGAGATTTAGGCTCATACCTGTCCAACTTCCTCTTTCACCATACTTTCCAACATACCTCTTTTGTTTAGGCGTTCTCATTATTCATTTAAAAATCTACCCGTTCAACTCATCGGAATATAATTCGGATACACAGATTTCACATACATAAGTGTCATATCTGTAGCTAGACAACTCAATAGCCTACAGAATTTACGTAGCCAAGCTACCATGTAACCTGCCTATAAGCGAACTCGGACTCAACTCAACGAGCTCGGGCATTTGCATCCATAAGTGAACTCGGACTCAACTCAACGAGCTCGGATGCCTAGTTACATCTCACGAACTTGGACTCAACTCAACGAGTTCGGAACTCAACCATCCTAGTGACATGTCACTTGTATCCTAATCTATTCCCCAAGGTTCAAACGGGACTTTCCTCAATCACAAATTTTCGGTCGTCTTCCTCGAAATGTCGGAACCAATACTTTCTAGCATCTCATACTTATCAAGTTAACCACATACTTTGCATATCAATAAATAATAATTCACAAAGCATAATATTCATGATAATAAGCAACAAATCATATAAATACATTAAATTACTTAAAATAACAATTATGTTACCTTATTTACACATGAACTTACCTCGGTACAAAATATAGAAATTTTGCAATTTAGTCCACAATCTTTTCTTTTCCTCGATCAAGATCGATTCCACATCTTTCTTGATCTAAAATAACACATTTAGCTTATTTAATACTCACATTTATCAAAATAGTCCTTAACTCTAACTTTGGCAAAATTACAATTTTACCCCTAAACTTTTGTATATTTACACTTTTGCCCCAAAGCTCGAAAATTAAACTTTTTTCCATAATTCTTATGTTTTAGGACATGCTGATCATTTATTTACTAACAGCAACCTCAAATTCCCACTATAACATGTACTTATGAACAATAAGTATTTTTACCGATTAAGCTGTTTAACTCGTTTTTACTTAAAACCGAGTAGCACAAGTTGTTTAACATAATTGAAAACCTCATATTCTATCATAAAACATCAAAATACACAATTATTCAATATGGGTCAATTTTTGAAATCAAACCCTAGCTCAAATAAATGGTAGAAATAGAGAAATCATGTTACCGGGATTTCAAAAACATAAAAATCATTAAAAACGGGGCTAGAACGGACTTACAATCGAGCTTGGAAGCTTGAAAAACCCTAGCCATGGTTTCTCCATGCTATTTTCGGCCTTGTGGAAGAAGATGAGCTAAAATTGGCTTTTAATTTCATTTTTAATTCATTTAATCACTAAATGACCAAAATGCTCCTAACTTAAAAATATTTTTTTCACCCATTTCATGTCCATTTTTGTCCAATAAATTAACCAATGGTCTAATTACCATTTAAGGACCTCCAATTTAAATTTTCATAACAATTGAACCCTCTAACATATAGAGCTCAACTTTTGCACTTTTTACAATTTAGTCCTTTTGACTAAATTGAGTGCCCAAACGTCAAAATTTTCGTACGAAATTTTTTTACAAAATAATCTCATAAAAATTTAAACCATAAAAATATAAATAAAAAACATTTCAATTTAACACCTTTACCATTTGACAAAAATGCCCTTAATGTCTTTCTTTGTAATTTTTCATGTACAAGCCCATTTTTGTCCAAAATTTTATAAATAGGTCAAATTGCTATTTAAGACTTCCTAATTAATATTCCAAAGCAATTTCATACTAAAAGCTTCTAGAATGCAAGTTTTGCAACTTATTCTATTTAGTCCCTAATTTCAAATTAAGCACTTTATGCATAGAATTTCTTCACGAAATTTTCACACAATCATGCAATCATATCATAAACCTCAAAATAATTATAAAATGATTATTTCTACCTCAGATTTGTGGTCAAGAAACCACTATTCCGATTAGGCCCTAATTCGGGATATTACAACATGCCCGTGTGCCTACCCGTGTGGACAAAAATAGGCTATATACCAAGCCTCTTTGCCACCCAGAAACATGACCAGAGCATAGCCTAACATCCCAGGATGTTTATACTCACCATACAATCATAATTTGGCATTCCAACACATTAATGAATAACAGTCCAACCAATCATACATATTTCTACTACTAGTACACACATTCATGAATAACTTCAACCTTTCCTTGAGCTCATTCTCATTTCATTAATAATAACTAGAACCATTTTAGCCAATTCCAATGGCCATCTACAAAATGAACTTAAATGTCATAAATGGCCAACACAATTGGCTCACTAGTGTATCTTACACCAAAATGATCAGCGAACCTATACATGCCATTACTCAAAACACAAAACATTACTGTATCGAGAACTACAGTTAATAGTGTGTACGTTGCCTCTGACGTCCTTGGATCCTCGAATTATTTAGGTGGCACTATAAGAAAATGGAAATGAGAGGGGTAAGCAATAAGCTTAGTAAGTTATAGGCAATTAAATAACAACAATTTTACCAAGTCATGATAAACTTTCATTGCATCACAAATCATGCATGTTACAAAGAATAGCTACAACATAACTTACTCGATTCCATCCTCTATTAATTTTACAACATGCTATTGAGCTCACATTTCAAGCATTACACTTAGGCACCTGCACCACTTCCAGAGATCATCACAATGTCTTACAACTAAGCATCAATTTTGAGTTTTCCTGTTGAACTATTTAGAATATGATTGGATATTCAATAAGCCTCCCATATGAGGTCTTGAGCCGATGCCATGTCCCAAACATGGTCTTACACTAGCTCACATATCAAGTCGATGCAATGTCCCAAACAGGTCTTACACTGACTTTTAATGTATCGAGGTTGATGCTGTGTCCCAGACAGGTCTTACACTGGCCCCCATCTATCAGTGTCGATGCCATGTCCAAGACAGGTCTTACACTAACACGTAACAAGATGACACCATGTCCCATACAGGTCTTACACTAGCTTGAATATCTCGAGGCTGATGCATGTCCTAGACATGTCTTACACTAGCTCTCATCTCAAAGTCGATGCATGTCCCAAACATGTCTTACACTGGCTCTCGAAATGTGGCTGATGCATTCCCAGACATGTCTTACACTAGCACACACATTACCCAATGTCATGGCATGAATATCCAATTTTATTCTAACTGTTCAACCAATCGCTATTACACATATCCTCATCAATTCATAACTCATCATCATCGTTCAATAATTCATGCGCAAGTAATATTCTTATAAGCATCTCATAGATACAAGTTATCAATTTATACCAATACAATGATTTCGTGCATAAAATTTAGAATTGTTGTATTATTTACCTACAACTTACCTCGGTTTACAAAATGAAGACAACCTTTCGGTTTACTTGATTTGCTTGGCCTTCCCCCAATCTAAGTTCGGATTTGGTAATTCTTGATCTATAAAAATAAAAATTCACTAATTTAATCACCAAATGAATCTAAGTAATCCAAAATTCACAATTTTTCAAAATGACTATGTTGCCCCTAGACTTTGACAAAATGGCCATTTTACCCCTAGGCTCTAAAATTGATTTTTATCGAATTTGCTAAATATCCAAGCCCAACTTTTCACTCTTGTGACAGCCCCAAATTCTCATTATTTCATACAATTATCAATAATTTATCAACTTTACAATCTAGTCTAATTTAGGTGTTTTACTTGAACACATTTTTACAAAAGTTGTTTATTTAACAACTAGGACTCATTTTCTTCCAAAACAACCTAGCAAAAAACATTTATTCAATCATGGCAACATTCTAAACTTGCAACCATTTTGCACAATACACCCTTCAAAATGTAGCTCATGCTATAAGGGTTCAAAAAATGCAAAAATTTTCAAGAAAGGCCTTAAGAATCACTTACTTGAAGAAGAAATAAGTGGCTGCAAAATTTGAAGCTTCAAATGGCTATTTTCATGGTGATTTTCGGTGGTATAAGAAGGTAGAAAAAAAAGATGATAGCTTTTGTTTGTTTAATAATAAAACTAGTCAAAATTGTCACCAAATACCACCTAATTTTGACTTTTTAATACATTTTGTCTCCCTTGCTTCTCAATGGCTGGCCAACCTCACATTCAAGGGCTTAATTGCCCTTTAAAACCCTCAAACTTTTATTCTCTAGCTATTTAACACAATTTACTAGTAAATCTCAACTTTTGCCCCTTATGCGATTCAGTCTTTTTTCCCGATTAGGCCTTCAATCGCTTAGATTAATTCGCCAAAATTTTCATGCACCATTATAAAAGTACTATAACATATAAATTAAGGCTAAAATAATTTTCTCTAACCTCGGTTAAGTGATTTCAAAATCACTGTTCCGACCAAGCCTAAATTTGGAATGTTACATATTCTTCATGGGGAGCTCCAGTATTATTTGTAATGAAAAAGGATGGCTCAATGAGATTGTGCATAGATTACCATCAGCTTAACAAGGTTACAGTGAAGAATAAGTACCCTTTACCGAGGATCGACTATTTTTTCAACCAATTAAAAGGAGTGACTGTGTTCTCTAAGATTGATCTAAGGTCGAGGTATTACCAGCTGAGTGTCAAAGAACAAGATGTGTCGAAAACTACCTTTCAGACGAGGTACAACCACTATGAGTTCTCGTCATGCCCTTTGGTTTAACAAATGCTCCTACAATATTCATGGACTTGATGAACCATATTTTCTGACCCTACTTGGACAAATTTGTTGTTGTCTTTATTGATGACATACTTGTATATTCTCGTGATGAGGGTGAGCATGCGAAGCACTTGAGGACCGTTTTGTAGACTTTGAGGGATAAACAATTGTACGTCAAGTTCAGCAAGAGTGAATTTTGGCTATGAGAGGTCAGATTCTTGGGACATATTGTATCAGGAGATGGGATCAGAGTCGACCTGAGTAAGATCTCGACTATTATTGAGTAGAAACCGCTGAGAAACGTAACAGAAATTAGGAGTTTCTTGGGCCTAGTGAGCTACTACCAACAATTTGTTAAAGGATTTTCAATGATTGCTACTTCGATGACAAGGCTACTTCAAAAAAATGTTAAGTTTGAGCGGACGGAAAAGTGTCAATAGAGTTTTGAAAGGTTAAAGGCTTTGTTGATCGAAGCCTCAGTGTTGGTACAACCGGAATCAAGAAAAGAATTTGTGGTGTATAGTGATGCATCCTTAAATGGATTGGGGTGTGTGCTCATGCAAGAAGGCAAGGTAATAGCCTATGCCTCGAGGCAGCTAAAGCCATATGAGAAAAATTACCCGACCCACGATCTAGAGCTTGCGGCCATAGCTTTTGAACTAAAGATTTGGAGACACTATTTGTATGGCGAGAGATGCCGAGTTTTCACGGACCACAAAAGTTTAAATTATTTGATGACACAAAAAGAGTTGAATCTACGGCAATGAAGATGGCTAGAGTTGCTAAAGGACTACGAGTTGATAATCGATTATCACCCCTGGAAGGCGAATGTGGCAGCCGACGCTTTGAGTAGAAAATTATTGTTCACTTTGAGGGCGTTGAGTACTCAGTTGACCATAAGTGAGGATGGATCGATCCTAGTTGAGATGAGTGCTAAACCAATGTTTTTCCCAGAAATTGTCAAAGCTTAGAAAAATGATAAAGATTTACAAGCTACGATAGCTCAGTGCGAGACGAGTAATGATTCAGATTTCTGAGTTGAGGCCGACGGATGTTTGATGTACCGAGATAGAATCTGTGTACCAAAGGATGCTGAACTTATTCAGAGGATTTTATGAGAGGCACATAGTAGTCGTTTGTCTATTCACCCGAGTAGCGTGAAACTGTATAATGATTTGAAGAAAATGTATTGGTTATTAGGAATGAAGAGAGACATTTTAGAGTTTGTCTCTAAGTGTCTAGTTTGTCAACAAGTAAAAGCTGAGCACCAAGTACCTTTGGGTTTACTTCAGCCTATAATGGTCCCCGAGTGGAAATGGGACCGGGTTATTATGGATTTCATATTAGGACTACCTTTGTCGCTTAAGAAGAAAGATGCAGTATGGGTTGTCATGGATAGATTAACAAAATTGGCTCATCTTATACCAGTGCGTACAGACTTCTCACTCGAGAAACTAGCTGAGTTGTACATTTTTGAGATAGTGAGATTGCACGGAGTACCCTTGTCGATAATTTCAGACAGAGATCTAAGATTTACATCTCGATTTTGGAAAAAGTTGCAAGAGGCATTAGGGACAAAGTTGAATTTTAGCACGACTTTTCATTTGCAGATTGATGGCCAATCAAAGAGGGTAATTCAAATTCTTGAGGACATGTTGAGATGTTCTGTTCTTGAATTTCAAGGCAGTTAGGAAAAGTACTTACCGCTTGTCGAGTTCGCCTACAACAATAGTTATCAATCGAGTTTTCAGATGGCGCCTTATGAGGCTTTGTATGGGCGCAAGTGTAGAACGCCCTTATATTAGTCGGAATTTAAAGAGAATCAGATACACAAGGTTGATTTGGTCAAGGAGACCGAAGAAAAGGTCAAGGTAATTCGAGATTGCTTGAAAGCTGCCTCAGATAGACATAAATCCTACGCAGACTTGAAAAGAAAAGAGATTGAATTTCAAGTTAGAGATAAAGTGTTCTTGAAAGTTTCCCCGTGGAAGAAAGTCCTTCGCTTTGGTAGAAAAAGCAAGTTAAGTCCACGGTTTATTGGACCCTATGAGGTGACCGAGAGAATTGGACCGGTAGCATACAGTTTAGCATTGCCATCCGAGTTGAAAAAATTCACGATGTCTTCCACGTATCAATGTTACGTTACTACCGCTCTGACCCTTCACACGTGATTTTAGCAGCAGAGATAGAAACTTGTTCGGATATGACCTATGGTGAAGAGCTGATTAAGATTTTGACTCAAGAGATCAAGCAATTGAGAAACAAGTGTATAGCGTTAGTAAAAATATTATGGCATCAACATGGAGTCGAAGAAGCTATGTGGGAACCAGAAGAGACAATGAGAGATCAGTACCCGAACCTCTTCAACAGTAAGATTTTCGAGGACCAAAATCCCTAAGGGGGAGAATTGTAACAGCCCGAAATTTGGGCCTAGTTAGAATAGTGATTTCGAAATCACTTACCCAAGGTTTGAGAAAATTATTTTAGCTTTATTTTATGTGTTATGGCATGTTTATAAGGGTGTATGAAAATTTTGGTGAATTAATTTACGCGATTGAAGGCTTAATCGCGAAAAAGGACTAAATCGCATAAAAGGCAAAAGTTGCAAATTATTAGTAAATTGTGTCAATTAGCTAGAGAACTAAAATGTGGGGTTTTAAAAGGCAAATAATCCCATTAATTTGAGCATGGCCGGCCAAGGGAGTCCACAAAGAAAAGGAAGTCAAAATTTTTTATGTATTAGGTGGGATATTTGACATTTTAATATTAGCCTAATACTAGCTACCATCTTCTACACTTTCTTCTTCTCTCTTCACCAAAAATTGCAGCAAATTTGGGGTTTTAAAAGCTTTAAAATTTCAGCAACTTTGAACACTCACAAGTAAGTAATTCCTAAGGCTTTTCTTGAAAATTTTTGTATTTTTGAAACCCTCGTAGCATGAGCCACCTATTGAGGGGTGTATTTTGCAAAATGGTGCAAAGTTTAGGCTGTTGCCATGAATGAAATTATGTTGATTTCTGAGTTTTTATGGAAGAAAAAGAGTTATGGTTGAGTAATAAACAACTTTTGAGAATGAGTGTCTATGAAAAACACCTAAAGTGACTAATATGCAAAGTTTGTGAAATTGATGATATTTGTGTGAAATAATGAGAATTTGGGGCAGCTATAAGAGTAAAAGGATTTTGGTTAGGTTTGGTTAATAAGGAAATTTGATAAAAATTGATTTTCGAGTCTAGGGGTAAAATGGTCATTTTGCCAAGGTCTAGGGGCAAAATGGTTATTTTTCCAAGTTTATGACTTTTGAATGGTTAGATCAAATTGGTGGTTAAAAGCAAATTTACATTCATATAGATCAAGAAGTAAGAGACCCGAACTTAGACCGGGGGAAGGCCAAGCTCGTAGATTGAGATTGATCAAGTTATCACGTTTTGTATATCAAGGTAAGTTTATATGTAAACGATACCTCTTTTATTAATGCTTTTATTTATAATTGTCTTATATGATATGTGGTTGAATGTTATTGTCTTTGGATGAAAATGTGAGAAATAAGAGTACGGGTAAAATTTCATGATACATTGATAAGGATGGGCTAAGTGCGAAACCATCGTAACTTACTGATAAAGGTGGGATAAGTATGAAACCACCGTAAATTATTGGTGACAGTGAGCTAAGTGCGAAATCACTGTAAATTATTGACAAAGGTAGGCTATGTGCGAAACCACCATAATTTACTGATAAAGGTGGGCTATGTGCGAAACCACCGTAAATTATTGATGATGGTGAGCTAAGTGCAAAACCACTTTATTATTAATGTCATTATGAATAGCTATGTGTGAATTTAACTGGTATGGTTTATTGTATGGATGTGTATATTGTGGAATCACTTAAATGAAATTTATGAGTATTGTGGTGATAGATAAGTGCAAGGAACGTATGTGTTAATAAGATGAGCTTTGTGCGTAAAATTGTGTTAAGGATATTGGGTAAGGTGTGGGACGAGTAAATGAATTCATGTTTTAGAAGTATCGGTATAGTTGAGCTACATTTTAATCGTTCAATGTATGGTTAAGGTATTAAATGTTTGCATGTAGACTTACTAAGCTTTATGCTTACCTCTCTCTTTTCCATTTTCCTTTAGTGCCACCTAGCTAGCTTAGGGATCATCGGACGTCAGAGTCCTTGCTCACTTTATCGGCTTGATCATTAAGTATAGTTAGAATTAAATATTTTGAGAAATGACATGTATAAAAACTAGGCATGGGTTGTGTCATATTATTTTGGCAGCCAAATGTGTTGGCTTGAATTTGAAATACTACATTTTGTATAAAGCCAAAAGTACTGGCTGATATTTATCATTGGTTAATAAATAAAATGTTGATGTTTCATGATTATGCAAAATGGTTTGATGAATGCAATTGTTAGGGTAGTTGTATGATGGTTGTTTAGATTGATCATATTAAGTTGTGTAGATGCCAAATCATGGCTATTGATTGAGTATTGGAACCCTAGGGATGCTTGAATGTGTTTGATCTTGATTCAGGGTGGCAAAGAGGCTTGGTAAATAGCCTATTTTTGTCCATACGGGTAGACACACACCCATGTGTCTAGGCCATGTGTGGCACACAGTCTGCCCACGAGCGTGTGATTAGGCCGTGTATCCCCTGCACCTTAAGTTGAAAAATTAAATGTCTATTAGTGTTCCACACGGGTATGAGACACGACCGTGTGTCTCAACTGTGTGGAGGACACGGCCAGCACACAGGTGTGTGCGACGGCCGTGTGAGTGATGACGTCAGAAACAGAATGTCAAGGTTTTTGCACACGGGCCGTGACACGGGCGTGTCATGGCCGTGTGAGAAACACGGGCTGAGCACACGGGCATGTACCAGGCCGTGTGAAAACCTCTGTAGGTTCGATGTTAGAAAATAAATCCACACATACAAGGGACACAGGCGTGTTCCTAGGAGCTTAGGCCATGTGAGGCACACGGGTCAATAGCACGGTCATGTTTAGGGGCCACACAGGCGTGGTGCCCTTCCACACGGGCATGTGCTCTGTTTTTACTAGTTTTTGGGGAAGTTTTCTTAAGTGCCCGAAATGGTCCCAGGTTGTTTCTAAACCACGTTTAGGCCTTGTAGGCCCATGTGAGGGTTTGTAAGACAATATTTGAAAAAGTTTTAAATTGGGACGTATTTCCATGAGTTTAGATTCTATGGTTGTACGTATTTTAGAAAGGTAACGCCTCGTACCCTATCTCGGCGTCGGGCATGGGTAAGGTGTGCTACATTGAAAAACCCTAGACATGGTTTCTCCTTGCTATATTCGGCCATGGGGTTAAAGATGGACAAAAATTGGCTTTTAATTTTGTTTTTAATTCATTTTAATCACCAAATGACCAAAATGCCCCTAATTTAAAATATTCTATTTCACCTATTTCATGTCCATTTTTGTCCAACAATTTAATAAATTGTCCAACTACCATCTAAGGACCTCCAATTTAAGAACTCATTTCAATTGGGCACCTCTAGCATATAGAACTCAACTTTTGCACTTTTTACAATTTAGTCCTTTTGACCAAATTGAGTGCCCAAACATCAAAATTTTCGAATGAAATTTTTGAGAAATCATTCAGTGAAATCGTAGACCATAAAAATTTAATAAAAATAAAATTTTTCCCTCGTTGGATTTGTGGTCCCAAAACCACTGTTCCAACTAGGTCCAAAATCAGGCTGTTACATTGATGACAATTTTTGTGTGAGAAATAAGGAAAGAAAATGGCCTTATTTTTTTTGCATGGGTAGACACACAAGCATGTGTCTTGACCGTGTCTGACACACGGCCTGACACATAGGCATGTGGTTTGGCCGTGTGTTCCCTACATCTTAAAAATTGAGGAATAGAATGCTCAGAATTAAGCACATGGGCGGAGACACAAGCGTGTGTCTCAGCCGTGTGAGATACACGGCCTACAATATCGATGTGGATCTTGGCCGTGTGAAACTTGCACTTAATTTTCAAAAATTTAATTAACCACACGGCCTAGCACACGGGCATGTGACTTGGCCGTGTGACCCATGTACTTAACTAAATTGCAAGTCAAAGCTACACAAGTTAGGGACACGGGCATGTGCCCTACCTTATATGCCACACAGCCTTCGACATGGGCATGTCACTTGGCTGTGTGAGCCATACGGCCTAACCACATAGGCGTGTGACCCCTGTATATAAGAAAATTTTTAAATTTTTGCGAAAAATTCTCTGAGATCTCGAATTAGTCCTGACTTGCTTCTAATTCTTAAATTGGGCCTCAAGGGTCCAATCAAGGGACAATATGATTAGTTTCAAATATGAATAGTAAATAACATGAATTATATGTATTTGACCTGTAAACTTCGGTAGTGCTTTATAACCCTGTTTCGATGACGAATATTGGTTAGGGGTGTTACATTAATTTTTAAATCCACAAAAAATGAGAAGTGTGGTAATGGATATGTGCATGTCTAGAACTGGATCTGTCAATGAAAAAATTGGTATTTAAGCAGTCAAATTTGACTCAACTCTCTTTCCTAGGATCCTACTGGTGCACAGTTTCCATTCACTTCTTTATTTTTGTCATTTCTATTTTATGTTTTAAACAATAAAGACATTGTTTCTCTTTGGTGGAGGGACCGAGAATTAATTTTTTGGGGGATTATAAAATTTTTGGGAAATTTTTGATGAAAATTATTTTTTCCATCACGTTATGTTTAAGTAAAATATTGCTCAGAAATTTAATTTTTGTTTAAGTATGATAACTTTAGTATGTATAAATTTCTATTATTTCAATTCTTTTTATGTTAGCTTAATTATGACAAAAATACTGAACTTAGTAATTATGTATAAGTAAAACCATAAAAATTTAATTCGTTAGAAAAATTAAGTATGCATGAAAGTTTAATTCTTTAGAATTGATCTAGTAACTTTCTTGAGGCGAAATCCTAGGAGGCATGGTAATTTGAAAATGACTTAGGAAAAAAAAAATTTGGACCATTTGAGCCTTTCAAGCCAACCTAGGTAATGATTATCCCTTGAAACCTTCTTTGAGCGATATGGCCTGATTGTTTTATGAACCTTTCATTAATCCTTTCTGTAAATTTGTCTTTACTTGTCCCAAATCTTAGACTTAGTACATCTATAGTATTTTTATGAATAAGTTTTGGGGAGTTAGAGATAAGTATTGGAATGCTCAAAATGGTGAATTATATGCACAAATAAAGCAACAATTATTGTTTAAAAAAATTAGTTGTTGAAAAAGATGTACAGAGAGCATGTGTACTCAAACTCAAAAAAGTTGGTGTTCTTGGGAATGATTGTAGTGTGAAGGACCAAGGTAAACTAAGTCTAAGGGTTTTAGCCCAAAAATTATCTATCTCTTTTTTATACTTTAACCGTAGCCTTATTACAACCTTATGAAAGACTTATTGATTTAGATTACTATGTTGACTACATTAATAGAGAGGAATTACTAAGCTCAACATACGAAGGCACAATTAAACTTAGGGATTGTTGCTTAGTTTCATTGAATGAAATAAAATTTGATTGGAAAGTACTTAGCACACATTTGTTAAGGGAAGGTATTTAGTACATATTTCTATTAGCATATTAATATTTGAAATAACTGAGTGTTATATGTACTGAAATCGCATTTTTTTCAAATCTTCTATTTTTTAGCACGATTTTGCTAAACACGTGACTATGGGAAAGATTTGATTTTGTTTAATGGGATTATAACATAAATGGTTCTTTGAGTTTTAATGTAAGTTCGCATTACTCGAGACGAGGAATGAATTAAGTTTGGGGCTGTGATAACTCTAAATTATATAGACTTTTATAGCACCTTTTGACTAGAAATTCCATTGAATTTTGAATGTTTCGATAGAAAATTTTGTAATTTTATTACAAAATAACTAAGTTGAACAAAATTAATGGCACATTTCTATTTTTAATCATTTATATGCTAAACTGACACAATTTTGCCAATTTTGAAGCAATTTGGTGTAAAAGGAGAAAAGGCAGTCTTAAAGCTCACCTTTTGAAGGTAAAATATTATAGCATCCCTATAGCACTAGCCATGCAGAGAAGGTATGATTATTAATCAAGTTTGGACATCCCAGTTAATTAATTTTTAGGTCATCTAACATACTTGACCTAACTTAGAAATTGGGTAGAAAAACTAGCCAGACTATTAAGAAAAAAAGAGCTTGAATTGTCCATTAAGGAAGAATCGTCCATGCATGTGACCAAATCAGCAATTCAAGGCTGATTAAAATATTTTAAAAAAAACCACAAAACTCCCTCAAATTGTTTTCCAACCCTTCTCCCCTTTTTAAGCTTCCTTCCCTCATGAATCATGTATGAATCAACTAAAAATAGCAAATTCTTTCACCTACTCTCCTTCAAGCAAGGTCAACCATTGAGAAGAAAAAGTTTAAGGATTCAAAATTTCTAAAAATAGCTAGCCTAATTATGTATAACTAGGCCTTAGTTGATCACTCATTTAACTCATCTATTATTCATTCATCTTCCCTTCTCCTATTTTTCATTCTTTTACTTCTCAGTTGAGAGAAAAGCATAAAAAGTTTAGAGAAGCAACTCAAAGGCATGTTAGGCAGCAAAATTTTGACATTCCTAAGGAGATTTTTGCAAGAAAAGTGAAGTAAAAAGAAAGAATGGAAGGAGCACGAGTAGAAAAACACTAGATTTATTTTCTTGTTCTTCCTTTTTTTTTTACTCTTATTTGGTTTTGCACTAATAAACATGCTTGTCAAATATTTTTATGTTTTCAACTTCATCATAATGACTTAAATTTATTGTTGTTAGATTGATTATGTTCTTAGCTTAGATTTGTTAAAATGTTGTTAATGATGTTATGTGTCTTGGTTGTTTATTCAGTCAGATAAAATTATGACATGTTATCTGCGCATTACGAATGTGTGGGTGCAATTGAATTAATTATTTCATTAGACCTAGACTGTAATTAATTGACATAATATTTCATTGGTGCATGTTTGATCTTATTTATGATAAAATTAGGTTAAATTTAATAATAATATTGAAAAACTTTATTACCTTGCATAACCCTAGAATTTATGTGATTATATTGTTTCAGCATAGAAATATTTTGTTACCTCACTTAATATGAATGTTTGCTTATGAAATTACTAAGTTGATTTAACATAGAACTGTGTCGGAAAAATTTAATAATTAAATAAGTATGATTTCATTAATAGCCAAGTTGCAATGGATTTTTTTTGTAACATCATTACTAAGTTTTAATAATTCATAGTTGAAAAAGATAATTAATCTAGCACATTTATGTCATTGAGATTTATTCTTATGAATTGTTGTATTTTCTGTGTTTTCCTTTCATTTAATTTTACTTAGATAATGATGCGAGCATGAACCCAACCAAAAGCCTTGAAGTCAAACAAGCAACTCGTGAAACCTTGTACGATCCAATCGAGCTTCCAAGAGGGCCAATTACTCGTGCATGAGCCAAGAAGTTTAAAGAAGCTACCACAAGTTTAATTGATTGAGTTTGGGCATGCACTCCATGCATTCCATGTGAATCATGCATTTCATGCATTTCATGCGGATCATGCATCCCATACAATGTGTTGCATGAAGCTTCCTCCCAAATTATTCATGTTGTGTAAACAAAATTTAAAGAGCTGAACACAACATTCCATGAGCCATTCCGTGAGAAGTAAAGCATCAAGTGTGTTCACACTTGACCATTAGATTGGCTACCAAGTTCACCTATGGAACCATTCACTTCTTGCTGTTCACACCTTCAGACTCTTCGTGCGACACAATCTGCACTAATGATCTAATATCCCAAGTGCCCATTCGGTCACCAAGGCAGCTTCAATTCTGTTCACACTATTGAAACTAATCAATGCCATGCACAATCAGTTAACTCTCAAGGACCAATGTATTTGGTTGTTTGGGATTAAAAAGTTCACAATGTGAACAAGGCTTTTGGCATCATCAACGTCTAGAAACTATCAAGGGATGTTTTGAACGGATTAATGGACATCAAACACATTTATTCTGATTGTTATCTCATGCCTATTCGTTTGGATCCTTGTAAAGCCTATAAATATGAGGCTTGAGACATTTTCTAACAACTTTTGATAAATTTTAATCTTATTGTGAGTGTTCACTGTCTTTGTTCTTATTTGACTCAAATTGACTTATCAAGCATTCTTATGGCTTCAATCTATTTCATTTGAACTTATCACTTCTTAGAAGTGTGGCGTTCACCCTTATATCGATTGGTTCCTATCTTGCTAGATAGAGGGTCACGGTTCTTGTTTCCTTTTTGCATTCGTTCTAAGTGCTAATATAAGAATTGGGTCAATATTATTATATAATATTGGTTCATTCTTGAGTCCTTAAATCGAATTCAAACCTATCCTTCTGTTGTCCTTTATTATCCATCAAATCACCTTTCCAAAGCCTACCATTCACGTTTTCAACCTTTACAAATCTCATTACATTCAATACTTCTTAATTTCGATCGGGAACTCTCACAACTCATAATCATCCTACGAGGTCGAGCTCTCATCATTTGGTGTTAGAGCTAGCTAAATTAAGTATCCAACATTTTTATCTCTCTCAGGATTAGCCTTTCAAATAAAATTCGAAAAAAATAAAAAAAAAAAAAAGAATACAGCATATTTACATCCCAAGTTCGAAAATACAAAAGAGAGATTCAAAATTTCTATAAAAAATAAGATCTAGTTTGAAAGTTTTTTTTTTCCAAAAAAAAGTTCCATGTATTTTTATAAATTTTTAAAAATGTTTTTATTTTTCTGTATTTTTATTGTTTTTAGAATTTAAAAAGAAAATTTTAGAACTCTTCTGTACCTTTCTCTATTTTTTCAACTTCAATAATATTTCTTTTATATTCAATAAAGTCAACGACTTTGTTTTATTTTTGCTCAAATCTCGTCTTTACTTTTTTTATACTAAATAGATTATTTATTTGCAAGTTTAATTCACATTGTTTATATTATTTATTTTTTGCTTTTGCTTCAATTATTACGGGTTTTCTTTTTCTTTTTCTTTTTTTTTTTTTTTTGGTTTCTAACATGTTTTTATTTTTAATGATTTTAGTTAAATTTTTTAATCAATTATCAAGTTATTGGCGAAATAATTTTTATTTTTTTTAGTTGTTACTATTTATGTATTATTATTTTATAATTTTTAAAATTTGAGGCTTTGTGAAGTATTGATTTATTAGTATTTGATTATATATAGTTCAACATTCGTACAATCAAATTTTTTTGTAAATATATATATATATATATATAATTACTATAAAAACATGTCTTAAATGAATCTGGACAAAAATAGCATCTAGGTTCATTTACCTAGACATTCATTTGTCCGAATTTAATCCAAATATGAAATAATTTTTATATTTTTTATAAGTGTGATATTTTTAATGATTTTTTTTCATTTTTATTAATGCTTGTCATGTGTCTTAATATGAGGTTGACATGTGTCATATTATTGGTTGATGGTGCAATATCATCACAGGTACCAAATGTTACGAAATCAAAATTTAGATAATAGTTAAATCCAAAATAAAAATTTAATTACAAATTATCAAATTCAGGAGTAAAGTATAGATTAACCCTTCTAGATTTATTCTAGTTTTATAATGTAGCAACTATATTTATTTGGGTCAAGTTTTATATTTATTTGGGTCAAGTTTAAATTTTATGATTTTTAGTTTGAATTATTTTATAGTGTTTATTGGCCTTATTTAATATTATTTGTTATCATCATGTTATTTTTTATTTTTATTTTTTGGTGAATAGAAACAAATTACACAATAGTAATTAAACTAATTCATTCAAAAGAGAATCTTCAAGCAATCGTACACCTAATCTCCTGTCACAAACCATCTTAACAAGACTATCTCCGATTTTATTTTCATCACGAGAAGTATGCTAAATTTTTTAGTGCCTTCCAATTTTCATGAGCTGATGAATTCTCTTGACAAGAGAAAAATTGGAACCCCCGAACGATTCATCCTGAATGGCATTAATAGCTTTAAGACTATCAGTTGAATTAGAACACTTCTATAACCCCATTCTAAAATAAGTTTCAAACCATCTAAGATACCCCAAAGTTCGGTGTCTACAACCGTGCACATGCCCTAATATCTACTAAAACCGAAAATCTACCCCTATTGTGATCACACACAAATCCCCCAGCAACAACAAAACCATCCTCAATCCTAACCGAACCATTTATAGTCAAACACTCCCAATTCCTTTCTAGATGAAAGCTAGCAACAAGACTTCGTGTTCTGTATGATGGAGATTTTGAAATAGAAGCATATTGTTTTGCCCAAGTATAAGATACCTTGATGATTTCATCAATATTTGAGGAGTTGCCCTGAAAATAAAACTATTGCAATTTTTCCAGACGCTCCAAGAAATCATCCCAAAGAGGCATGACCAATCAACTCCCCCGGGCAAAAAATCTATTGATTATGAAGGTTTTCTATCATCCACTCATAAATGGGTCTAGAATAAAATCTAGAGAGCTTATCTGTTGGAATGAGCTTGTTCCAAATGTCCCTAACCGCAGGGTAATCCCTAAGCACATGCAATACATCTTCGGAACCATGTCCACAAACTTCACAAGCACTATCGATTCCTACTCCTCTTATTGCCCTCTCCACATTCGTAAGTAAACGTTGTTTGAGAGTAAGCCACATAAAGAATCTAACTCGTTGTAGATCTTGAAACTTCCAGGGAAACTGTCAAATGAGTTCTTTCATATTCCAAGCTCCTTCCCGAAGCTTACCATATGCACTTTTAAGGGAGAAAGAATCTATTTGAAGTGCCCCTCAAATGATCCTATCAGGTCCAGATGAAGAATGAAGCGGTGGAATTTCGACAATCTTATTAATGATCTCCTCAGTAACCCACAGCCAGAAGAAGTTTAAATTCCAAGAATCGTCATTTGTAATCATATTACTAAGCGGACAATCCATGTCAAGATTAGAGCAAGAAGGGATCTGCTTATACAAGAGTCCAATATTTGGAAATAAAGCGTCCCGCCAGCAATTAATACATTTCCCATCACCTACGAACCAAGGTAAATTTTCACGAATTAGAGGCCATACCTTAGTGAGGGATCTCCATAAGAAAGAGCAGCATCCTCTCGATAAAGACTTAGGCAATCTACTTTGAACCCCATACATCAATCGGAGAACCTGAACCCAAAAGGCATTGGAATTGGTCCCAATACTAAAACCAACCTTCATCATGAAAAAAGTATTATGATCCTTTAAATGTCTCAACCCAAGACCTCCATGTAATTTAAGTTGACACACCCAATCCCAACTCACTAAAGCCATCTTTTTAGCCCCATTGTAAGAACTCCAAATAAGTTGTCTAACCATGTATTCAATCTCTTCACTCAAGCTTTTAGGGATCATCATTAACTGCATGAAATAACTTGGAATCGAAAATAAAATCGATTGTGCCAAAATCACCTTACCAGCTAGAGAGAATTATTTAACGTCCCAACCAGAAAGCTTGATGCGTACCTTATCAACAATAAAACGCAAAGTATTATTAGTGGCCTTATCATGGAAGAGGGGTACTCCCAAATAAAGACCAAAATTACACACTTCCTGAAAATAAAAAATTCTGCTTATGCGTTCCTTTGAGTCACCATCCACTCCTTTCGAAAATAAAATATTTGTTTTCCGCATATTAATTTGATGGCCCGAAATCTCACCATGTTATTTTTAATTATTATTCTATACTTACATGGATATGTGCGCGAGCGCATAATACATGTAGTATGTAATATTACATATATGTAATATATATTAGAAATGTAGGGACATGCGGCGGTTAAAAGAGGCAGTTATTGAAGGTAGGGATAAGGACAGAAAAGAACGAAACGGGGGAGGGTGACGATTTGAGAAAAGAAAAAGAACGGGGAGAGCATTTTAAGAAAAGGGAGAAGGGAACTGCCATCTCTCTCGCCGGATATCTCCAACTCTTCCATGGTCCGAGCTTTCACACACATTGAAGAGGCTGCAACGAAACTTGTCGACGATCAGAAAAGATACAACTAGACGAAGGGTCCAAGGTATTTACATGTTCAATTGCATATATGATTTTTGAATGCTGAAGAGAATGAAACCCTTTTTCTTTTTTTTTTTTATAAAATTAGCTTTTTAACGGTTCATACAATTTTTTTCCTCTTAAAAGAACATGTAAGAACTGAACTGATTTGGGCATTAAAGTCACATCGAGTGTATATTTGTGGTGGGAGTCACTCTATGTTTGATTCATGTTCACTTTAATCCCTGGCCCTTGCAATATGTTTTATCCCATTTATTTCCAGGTGATCCATGATTGGAAATAAGATGAATTTGATAGTGTTTATTATTATTATTATTATTTGACTATTGTTTCTGTTTGTCTTGTAATGTCATTGTATAAATATGCTAACGTTAATATATTATATATGCAGCCATTCGCGTGTATTTTGTGTTTTACCTATTGATGAGTGCGGATAGCATTAGCATGTATACTCGTTAAATAATTCTGACGTTTTTCTTACTTTCTCTTTTGAAATAATAAGGTAACACTTTAGCATTAGAAAGTTGATAGGTGGTTGCCAAAATTATTGAAATGTTATCTTTCTTTTCTTTTTTTTTTTTATAATGTTGGAATATTCTTCTTCAATCCGAGTAAATAAAAATTTTATTTTGTTATAATAAAAGTAAAATGTCACATTTCGTAAATTTTTAAATTTAATCACGTAATTAAATAATTTATTTTCATATTACATATTTTAGGAATTATAATTAAATATGTTAATTTGAACTTATAATATTTAAAATTTGAGATAACATAAATTTAATAATATATCAATTTTGAGCATTGTAGGATTGTTAAAACTTTCTTCGTGCGTAACTAACTCTCAAACTCTTTTTTTTTTTTAACGTAAGCTCACAAATCGCCTTTTTAAAAGAATTTTTAAATTTCTTTATAATTTTCTAAGCACCCGATCACACTTAAAAAAAATTGATGGTGACTTGATGGTGACTTATATTTTTTTATTAAAAGTCTAACTGTTTGACAATAAAAACATTCAAATTTTATCAAATATTGTGAAGTCAATTTTATTCAAAGGATGGTATAAATTTTTTATAAAATTATAAAAAGATAAAAATTCTCTCATAAAACTTTTAGTTATATATTTCCCAACTGAATTAACCCATAATTTAGTTATATCCAATTGATTTATAACACAAATTCAACCATGAGTTAAATAATAGAATATATATCTATATGTATATATAATTAACACATTTGGACAGAGACTGGACGATTGACATGTAGAGAGTGTCAACCGAGCATGAAGCCACGAACGACCTTTCATTTCATGGAAATTTATATGAAGACAAATACAACAATAGAAACTATAAAAAAAAAAAAAAAAAAAAAGGGCCAAAACTCATTATCAAAACTTTTCACATTTAAAACATATGTTTATTTCTTCGTCTTCATTTTTCGTTCATGTGCTTTCATATGTTAAATCAAGAAGCATACAACATCAATTGGCCAAATATAAAGATCAAATTGAAAGAAAAAAAAAACCTCTGTACCATAGGAATCAAACCTACTCTTACCCTTATATTCTAATTTTCATTTTTCTTAAAATATTCATATCCAATATCTATATTTAACAGATAATAACTGTTAATGAATAAACTAATATAACTTTCTAAAATTTTTTTAAAGATTGAACATCTGTGTCGAACATATGCATATACTTCAGTAAAGGAGCTATCACCTGCGCCAGCCAGATCGCTAGCTGAGGAAGACCTTGTGGATCAAACATGCTGCATTGATTCTCAGTTCCAAATCTAACAAGAGAGTTAAAGCTTGTATGAACAAGAACATTTTTTGGTAACCAAAAACATTCAACAGATTCAGAATTGTAGATGCATAGGATATTGATCCTCATCAATATTACATCCTCTAAATTCATCAGGAGTTAAATGTTGCATTGGCTGCTAAACAAAGTGTGAAATGTTTGTACGGTCAAATCTAAATTCTGTAAGAATGGTAAACCAAATTCCAAACTAATCATGCTTTTTTCTGTATCTTTTCATGCATGACAAGGTTAATGTTAAGCCTTTGCTTCTGTTGCAGCATGAAGAAGCTCATCTGGAGTTGCAGCCGGGTCTAAGTCCCAACAATTATTGGGTAAATCACCGGATTCTCCTTGAAGTAACCACGAAGGAACCTGGTGCGAAAAGCGGAACATCTCTTTCCTCGGTATCCATCTAATTGCATCCTTATTTGTATTTCTCTGATATACTGTCTTGAACCCAACTAATTTGACAAGGGGAGTAACACAAACTCCAAGCTCTTCAGAGTAACCATCAAGCACCTCCACCATCTCATATTGATGCCTCACATCATCGGGAGTCGACCTGTTCCAATCTGGAGACCAATTCCGATACACAGCCCAAATATCTCCACTTTTGGGGAATATGCGAACGCAGCCTCCCCTTCCAGCCTTTTCTCCTCTCAGAAGATGAGAGAAAATGTTGACTTGATCAATAATGTCAGAATTCCGTGCCCTGAAGTGTCCACAAGATTTAGAAAACCCAGAATCCACCCAATTCACAGAGCCAAATTCGTTATCAGTCCTGGAGCTCAAGTAATTAATGAGAATTTTAAATGGTTTTACAGAAACAACCTGGCGAATCAAGCAATACAATCGAGGCATACCATCATCTTCATCATACAGTGCCCATATTTGCTTTGGTTTGAAGCATTCCTCTGACCTATCTTTGTCAAAATCATGAAAGTCAGAGTCCGGAACAGTAATTGAGACCGGTGCGCTTTTATTTGATGCTAATTGATGAACAGAAAAAGTCAAATCTGATATCTTGGGAGCCTTTCCGGCTGCTGGCAGTTGAACTCCTTCAATGCCTAATTTAACTGCTGAGGCTGTGGCAGCTGCGTCTGAAGCCAACCTAATCTCTTCCAATTTCTTCCGAATTTCAGTCCTCGCCTTGTCAATTAACAACTTTCTAGCATCAAATATTGGTTGTGTTAAGCATCGCCTATTAGGAGGTTCACTTGGGTTGGAAAGCTTTGGATCAGGCTCAACACCATGTCCATTTGCTAATCCTGCTTCTGAAGGTTTCAATCCCTTGTCTACGTATCCACTTTTAAAATCGGAATTAACAATAACCTTCCTTTTCTTCTCAACTCCACCAGTCTTAGATCCTGAAGAATCGTTATAGCCATTGAACAAATTTGGAATTGTCGGAGTGACAATGTTTTTCATGGAATGCTTTCCATTGGCACTTGACTTCACCTTTGACCCTGCTCCTCTACCCTCTCTGTTGGTCTGATAAACAGAATCAGTGGAAATGGCAGATACTCCATTAAGGCTCATGATCCCAGTTGAAGTTCCAGAGAATGAACTCCACTGAAATGACATGTTAGAAACATAATCATACCCATGCCCAGAATGATAACCTGAGACCACATTTCCAGTAAAAGCAGCAGCATTCGTCGGGATGTATGCGACCCCATCATATCCATGACTTGCATATCCATTATTCGGCACATAAGACCAGGGACAATAGGGGAATGAACCATTCACTGGGGCAGACCCAGTTTCAACAGCAATGAAAGTGCCACGGCAGTTCTTACACGAAAGCCTCTTATTGACATACTTCCGAAGATACTCATACTGAACTTTACAAGATGTGCATACAGTCCAAAAAGTATCAAGTCTACCTTGTGAGGTTGAATTCAAAGAGTTGCTTACACCAGTAACCCCAGAGGCATATGTTGGAGTTTGAACCACTCCAGAAGGCATTCTTTTGTTTCTCTTGATATCATAGTCACTTTTCTTGATTTTATCCGACAACAAAGTCCACGCCTCGGATACAAGTTTGAAAGCCCCATCAGCTCCCACACATTTATTCTTATCAGGATGAAGTAACACAGCCATCTTTCTGTATTGTTTCTTCACTGCCTCTTTATCCGCAAAAGGCTTCAATCCAAGAATCGAATAATAATCAATTTCACCATTACATTTAGTCTCCCATGCAACATAAACTTCGAAAGTGGACACCATCTGTGATATACCCTCTAATCCAGGATACAACGCTTTAGCCTTTATTGCATAATTCTTAGCACCTTTAAAGTCTCTTTCACCAAACCGCTTCTCAGCAATCTCTTTCGCTTTAAGAGCCTCCGCTTTGTTCGCTTCCATTTGGAAAATTCAAATGATTTTCAAAACCAAACTCTGGAAATAAACGTTATAGAGATCCCAACATGATAAACCATAAAAGTAGCTGAATTGGCATATTCAACCATTTCATTTTTCCTGCATAAGGTCAACAAGATGACATTTAGATCTTTTCGCAAATCAAGTTTCACATTTCCAAGTAAAACTCTACTCCACCAAGTCATGCAACCTTCAAACAAACTTAAAACCAAATTACTTATCCTTGAATTCAAGATCTTAACTTTTAAGCTCTGAGAAACCACAGGATGGGGAAAAAATGATGAAATTTTTAAGCTAAACCAATGAATCATCAGAGTTAATCATATTCAAGCATTTTTTAGAGTTGGGTTATTCCATATCTTAGAGCAAAAAAGGTATACATTTACAGTTAACTTCTCTTCCTTCTATCATTTTTCTCAGTTAAAGAAACAGCTAAATTTGAATAAATTTGAAAACCCAAATCCACTAATTTCAAAGCTAAATAACAAAGAGCAAATGGATCCAAGTTCAACAGCTCAAAAATATTTAATTTAAGTAATTTAACTCATAATTTTAACTAAAGGGTTAAAACTTTTTACAAAATTAAAGTGTATGAGCAAACATTTACGCATAAACTACAGTTTAAAATTAAAAAAAAAAACTAAACTAAACAAAACAAAACTAAACTCACCGAGATTTGAGCAGCAATGGAAGCGAAGCAAGACGCAGATCGCCACGTGTCTTATAGCTTGAGCAAATCAAGGTTTTGAGCTAATTTTTGAATCTCAGTGAAGTTAAAAAAGGAAACGAAAAATCAAACTTTTGTTTTTTGCGGGAAGAAATACACTGAACTAAGTGGAGGGAAACAAATTAGGGTTTTCAATTGGGAATTTGGAGGGATTAAAATTGGCGGCGAGGAATTGGGATTCGGTCGATCGTCGATCAGAAAAATGGAGGGTGGGCGAAAATTAATAAAAATAAAAATGATAATTTTCAGTGAAAGTAAACGGTGTTAATAGTATTTAGTGGTAGAGGAGCTATTTTACACTTTGATGCGTAATACGCAGAGTTATATTTTATTTATATTTATATTTTGATATGAAAAATAATTATATATTTTTGTTAAAATAAAAAAGACAACATTATTAGGTATTGCGATAATTATGATATTAATAATAATTGAAAATAATATTTGTAAGGGAAAATGTTTGGTAGCGGAAAAAAAGTACAGTTGCGTAATTTCCTTTTCAGTTATTTGTGTGTGTATTTTAGGTAATAAATTATCAGAAATTTTCCGGGTAATTTAAATGATTAAATTTTATAAGTAAAATTATTAAGACGGTTTATATTTTAAATTAAAATAAAAAGTTTATTAATGCATAAAAAAGAAATGATAAATAATAAAATTAATATAAAAAAGTTAAAAACCTTCGGTTACTTTTTGTATATTTGGTACGTAGAAGAAAAGCAAAATAAGATTCCTTTATTTCATACGTTATATTTCTTTAAGTTTTCATCATAGTACTTTTTTTTCTATAAATATATAAAAATCGAAGTTAGAATATAGCTAATAATTTTCATTATTTTTTCAAAAAAAAGTTATTATTATTATTTTAATCATAGTGATCTGAATCAAGTTAAATGGATCAAATTAGAAACTAGCTGAGGTATTAATTTAAGGAAAGGTTTTAAATCTATTGAATTAAGAATCATGACAATAAATCAGTTAAATTGATAATTAAAATAATTTTTTATTTTTTTATTTTTATAATTTTTTAATAATTTATTTAATCAAACCATTTTAACTGTCTGGATCGATGAATCAATAATCTGATTGATTTAAATACTAGCTAGATTCTAAAAACCTTATTTAACTTTAATTATTGTATTTCTTTTTACAATTTACGAAGAGATTTTTGGGAAACTATATAACTTGGGTTACTGAAATTATTTTTACTGACTATTTAAGTGGTTGAACCACCAGGTAAAATCCGGTGATTATGTACCATTTTAGCCTATGATGAATAAGATACTAGCTAAACTCCATGGAATTTGCATTAAGAAAAACTTTAAATCCATCTAGTTTCAGTAGATGATCTGTATATATTATATTCGTATAAGTTGTTTTACATTATAATAAAGTTAAATATTGATATAAACTTCAACATATTTATGTATTATTATCTTATTCGCCTAAATTTTTATGCTTTTAAAGGTTTAACCACTTATGTACTTCTATTAAATAGTACTATCGTACTCCTGCCTAGTGATCTTTTTCGCGAAATTATCTTGATTCTTTACCATTCACTAAAGGCTCAATGAGTTGAGTGTTGATAATGTGAATCCTATACGTATGATATTGCGATAGGATTATGAATTTGGCTTAAAGAATGTGCAAGGATAAGTGATATAAGGTCGCAAGATGTAAAGTTAAGGGTAAATTTTAAATATGGATCAGGTAAGTGTGGTATTAATATTAATGCTGGTGTATACCTATATTGGAGACCGCGGTATGTGAAAAGAATTGTAAAAGTGAAAATATGAAAAAAAAAAGAGTAAATTGTAAATTTTAAAAAATATGAGGATCATTATGCAAAGCTATCCAAAAGTAAAAAAAATATATTATCGAATAATTTTCATTAAATGGATTGGAATATGATTTGTTGTGATGAAAATAACTTGTGACTTGACCGTGATAAGTGCTAAAAATAACATGTTTTAACCTTATTTTTAATGCATTTTTGGGTGATTATTCAATGTTAATTGTGAATTTTATGCTCCTAATCCTTTAAATTCATGTTTTGATGCTTAATAGAGCATGTAGGAGAAAAATGAGCGAAAGGAGCAAAAAACGAGTAAAAACTAGAAAATTGGAACAAGCTACATGAGCTATACGAGCTGGACCATTCTACACGGTTGTGTGACCCACACGGGCGTGTGGTAAGTCATGTCAATTTCACATAATTACGCACCAAACTATTAAAAATTGTGATTTTTAGGTTTCTTGGGCATTCTAAGACGTGTATATGATAAAAATAAGAAAATAGGAGGGAGCCGTCTGAGAATACTCAAGAAAACAACTCAAAAAACACCATTGAAGCCGATTCTAAAGCAGATATATGTCAAGATTGAAGATTCTCGGTTGATTGCTTAGGGGATTATCATAAGTTTCTTTATTTATTTCGGTCATATTGTATCTTAGATGTTTTTATTTTCAAGCATGAACTAATTTTCTAAATACCTAAGGAGATGAACCTTATGATGGATTATATCGTTTGATTTTTTATTTTATGCAATAAATTCTTAGTTTCTTGTTCTTAATTATATGTGCTTAATTCTTGGTTTAATATTTCTAGATTATTGATCTATGTTTGATGTGCTTAAATCGGTGGTTGAATAGATCTTGTTTAAGAGTAAATCTTGCGTAATTGAGTGAAGTTGCATGCAATCCTAGAAATAGGACGACATAAATCTACCAGATTAGAGTCAAATCTAATAGTAGAATCCATAGCATGAGTCAGTAGGGGTTTTAATTAAAAAGAAATTGCATAATTTAAATTGATAGTGATAGATGAAATCTAGGTGAATTCTTTCTTAGTTATTGTTTTGCTTCTTGGTTATTAATTTGTTATTTTCTTGTTATTTTCTTGTTTTGTTCTTTGTCGTGTTTGTTAGTTAATTAATTTAGTTAATTTTAATTTTTAATCAGTCACTCGAATTATTTGGTTAAATAATAGAAAGACAGTAATTACTAGTATTTTTAGTCTTTGTGAGAACGATAATTTTGCTCACTATAGCTATACTATTAATTGATAAGTAAACTTGTCTTAGTCAAAATTTTAATTAGTTCTATGGATATTAGACCCCCTCTTCCCTACTTTCACAAACGGGGGAGAGAAATCAACAATTAAAGACAACAATCGAATAAAACTAATATGTGCGGTGTCTGTAAGTGTGACAGGTCAGTTGTAATATATTTGTACAACACGGTACAAGAGTATTCCGAGGATCGAACCCAAAAGAGTTGGGATTGAACAATTTCTTACTAAGGAGCATGCAAAATGGAGAGTCTATAACACCCCTCACCCAAGTCCGATGTTGAGACCGAGTACGAAGTGTTACGGGACTCTTGCACACTTTATCTCTCGATCTCGACTCGCAAATTTCACAAAAATTTAAAACTTTTTCAATCTTATTCAAAACGCTCTTATTATGGGCTTACAAGGCCCAAGCGATACATTTGGAGTAATCCGAAACTAAATCGGAACTTTTCGAACCTTTACAAAAATTTAGACATATACAAGGCACACTCCCATGTGGGACAGGGACACACCCGTGTGGGCAGGCCGTGTGGCCGCACATGCCCATGTCCTTAGCCCGTGCGGAATTAATTTTCATTTCGAACCTACAAGGGTTTTCACATGGCCGAGCACACGCCCGTGTCTCTAGGCCGTGTCTTTCACACGGCCTCAACACGCCCGTGTCCTCCCCCCGTGTGAAAAACTAGGACATTATGTTTATGACGTCATCGTGAAAACTTCGTCACATGGCCAAGACACATGCCTGTGGGCTAAGGCCGTGTCTATCACACAGTCGGGACATACAATCATGTCTCCAACCCATGTTTACTACAAAATTATTTAATTTTCATAAATTCAGGTGCAGGGGACACACGGCCTATCAACATACCTGTGGGCTGGTCGTGTGTCACACACGGGCTAGACACACGCCCATGTGTCTACCTATGTGGACAATTATAGACTATTATCTAAGCCAATTGCCGCCCTGAAACACAACCAACAACAACTAATATTACCAATACACAATATAACACAAAAATACATCCAAACAACCACATTTTGGCATCCACTCATTACATTTTACCAATCACACCAAAACATACACATTCATGCACATTTTACTCATACTATGCAAGCTTGCTCATTAATAAATTACAACATTCTGGACAAAATAGGACTTAACTATTCATGGCTCATTTCTCATGACCAAGTATCAAATACCACTACCAATAATTGGACCCAAAGGAGTTATGACACATAACCAAAACAATAAACTACCTATACATGCCATAACTTATCAAGTTTGTAATCAAAATACCAAAAGAGATTGTTGATAATGTTGATGGAATCCCATTGATCACCGAGCCTATGATTAGTTTGACGAACCTATAAGGGGAGGGAAAAGAGAATAGGTAAGCTCTAAAGCTTAGTAAGTCCATATGTAAAGAATATGAGCATTTAAACTAAATAGACTTAGCTAATGAAAAATATGTTTTCCAATCATATAAATAAGTTAGGAACTTATCACTTACTCATATAATCTTACTACAAGCTCAATATATACACTAAGCAATTTGTACATATCATATTATCATATAACCTATACATACACAATCTCGAACACACGGTTAAATCTTTTCGCATGCAATCATATATTATAACCTTAATTCAGATAGCCCGATGAACCACATAGAATACTAAAGGATACACGAAAATTAGGCACAAGTGCCACACACATAAATGTAGCCGAAGCTACCACTAATATGTAGCCGAAGCTACCACTTATCACATAAGGCTCAATAATGAGCTATCATCGGGTCTGCTCAAACAAGCTGACGATGTAGTCGATTCTACTCACTGCTGCTCACACAAGCTGACAGATATCCGCAACAAATGCAAGATTACCTAGCCACTGGTAGTCGAACTAGACCAGCACCCGAAAATACATAACAATTAATAGCGGTCGATGGGTTCCTAATGACATGTCACTCGTATTCTAATGATTCCTAAGGTTCAACCGGGACTTTTCATCACTTATCGGTTTCACATTCCAATATCAATATTTCAATACAAAAATTTTAGAGTTTCAAAATAATTAAAATAATTGAACATAGTAATTAAAAATAACTCATCATTTACATAGAGGACTTACCTCGGTACAAAATGCAACCCTTTTCTATTTACTCCAAAACATTGCCTTTTCCCAGGTCAAGGTCGTTTTCTCGTCATTCTTAATCTATAACATTAAATTTCACTCATTCAATACACACATTACTCAATTGGGCACAAAATCATCCTATGGTAATTTTTTTACCATTTTACCCCTAACTTTGTTAATTTTTACAACTTAGTCCCTAGACTCGTAAAACTGAATGTATCTATTTTCTTGGTAACCCAAGCCTAGCCAAACATTAATAATGCTCATAAAAGCCCACATTTCTAATCAATTCACACTTTTACTACACATTTCACAATCTTTACAATTTGGTCCCTATTAGGGACTTTCATGAAAAATCACCTAGAAAAAGGTGTTTACTGCACTTTAAACTTTCATTTTCTACCAAAAGGCTTCCAAATACTTTCATGTCACATATGGGTAAATTTTTAAACATGAACCCTAGCTTAAAATAGTGGTATAGAAAGCTAGGTCAAGGTACGAGGATCTTAAAAATACGAAAAACATGAAAAATGGGGCTAGGAATCACTTACTTGGAGCTTGAAAAGTGAACAAAACCCTGGCTATGGAGAACAAGAAGCATTCGACCAAGGGGAGGAAGATGAACACAAAATTTGACTTATTTTTCCCTTTTTATTTCATTTAATAACTAATTGACCAAAATGTCCTTAATGGCCTTCTTTGCAAATTTTTCCTTCCATGGGCATTTTTGTCCATCATGCTATAAAATGGTCTAATTGCTAAATAAGGACTCCTAATTTAAGAATCCAATTCAATTACACACTAAATGCTTCTAGAACTCACATTTTGAATTTGTTGCAATTTAGTCCTATCGTTCAATCGGGTACTCTACCGGTAAAATTTATTTACTAAATTTTCACTCATGCATTCAATCACACAATAAGCCATTAAAACATTATCAAAATAAATTTTTCTATGTCGAATTCGTGGTTCCGAAATCACCGTTCCATTTATGCCCTAATTTGGGCTGTTACAGAGTCTAAGCAACTAATTGTGGAAAATTATATTATGGCAAATCATAAAGTCAAGAGTGATTACACTAAACTACTATCTAGCTACCAAGGACTAAATTGTAAAATGTGTGAAATTATGAAATTAACAAATAAATAACAAACGGTGATTGATTGATCTCGATGTGGTTTACTCATCCACAAATTAGGGATTCAAATTGCTTAAACTCTTAAAATGGTTCCATTTTACCTCTCGGTCTCAATTTTACCAAGTTTGACAAGTAAGTCTAGTTTATCTCTCGATATCACTGGCCAACTTGGGACTAATGAATCAATGCTCAACAAGATCTCCTCTCGATTTCACTTACCTAAATATTCCCTTAGGGTTGTCAATCCTAAGTTTTTAAGTTCATTCAAATTAGTCCAATTTATTACAATTTGGTCCCTCATCCAAAAAATCAGCTCACCACATCTCTATAAACGACCCCTTAAAATTTTAATTACTCATATGAAAAACTAAACTAACAAACATAAAAGTCTAGAACTTGGAAGCCATTAAAGAAAAGCTTAAGAAAAATGTAAAAGTTTGGATTTTTGCGTAAGAGAACTTAAAGGAAATATAAAGAGAAGCATATTACATAAAAATATAAAGCAATAAACATAAAAGGAACTAGCTTTAACAGATTAATATAAAAAAATTGAAATTCATTAAACGAAAACTGAAAATGTCATTACAACCAAAGTAAAAGGACTAAATGTGCAAATAAACCTAAGCTACAGTGTTAACTAACTTAACTAACTACAAGAACACTAAGAGTAAGAAGAAAATGTAGAAAAAATAACTTTTACAGCTATGGAAGATGAAGAAAATGAAAACCCTAGAAAAATACAGAGAAAAACTAAAGAAAACCTAAGGGAAAACTAGCTAAAAACTAAGCCTAAATGCCTTCCTTTCCTTAGCCAAATTTGGTTGTTTTTAGCAGCCAATTTTGACCCTCTTTGTGCCTAAAATGCCCTTTAACAGGCCTTCAAAGGTTGGTTCTTCGGTTAGATAAATACTACACTTAACGTTATTTTTTGTTCCTTCACAATGTGGGTATCATGATACCCAAGGATTAGGTATCACGATACAGTCAACAGACTTGACTTGAAGGGTCTTCAATGATCTTGGCACACTATCATATGATGTCATGGAGTCTTTCACCCATGGTCTTACTCATTATACCTGACTGTCATAGCATTTTTCATTTATGGTCTTACACCACATACTTTATACATTATACCATGCTACCATGGTGTCTTTCATCCATAGTCTTACGCTATATACCTTTTTACATGGTACCATGTTGCCACGGCGTCTTTCTTCCACAGCCTTATGCTACGTACCTCATACCAAACTGCCATAGTGTCTTTCATCTATGATCTTACTCCATATTTCGTTGTCATGGTGTCGCCCTGAAGGATTAGTCAATACTGCCGTTACGATAAATACCATTCCATAATTTTTATATCCAGAATCCTTCTTCTATTACCTCCTTTACACCACTTAAAATTGATGCTTGAACACCACAGTGTTTCCTTTGCAAGGCCGTGAGCTTCACCTGAGGCGGTATCTTATAGGTTTTCTCCTCATTTCCCTTTCTATCTTTGTAACACCCCTTACTCGTATCCGATGCCGGGACAAGGTACGAGGCATTAACTTACTGAAACACATACGAACATTAATTTCCGGTTCATAAAACATTGTTCTAAATTAAAACTTTTTCAAATAATGTATTACAGTCCTTAATGTGGACCTATGAGTCCCAAAACATGTTTTGGAAACGATCCGGGACTATTCCGAGTACTTAGAAAACTTTTAAGAAAAACCACTAAAAATAGGGCACACGCCCATGCGGATGGGCAACACGCCCGTGTGGCCTCATAACATGGTTGTACTGAAGGCCCGTGTAGTTCACACGGCCTAAGCATATAAGGACGCCCCCTATCTATGTAGATTTATTTTCTAACATCGAACCTACAGGGGTTTTCACACGGCTTGACACATGCCCGTGTCCCTAGCCCGTGTCCCTCACACGGCCTTGACATACCCATGTCTTAGCCCATGTGTGAAAACCTTGACATTCTATTTCTGAAGTCAGCAACAATTTTAGGTCACACGGCCTTGGCACACGCCTATGTGCTAGGCCGTGTCTTTCACACGGTAGAGACACACGCCGTGTCTCAGCCCGTGTGGTTACTACTGGGCATTTAATTTTGTAAACTTAAGGTGCAAGGGACACACGGCCTGACTACATGCCCATGGGGTAGACGTGTGTCACACACGTCCTAGACACACGCCCGTGTGGACAAAATTAAGGCTATCTACTAGGCTTTTTTGCCACCCTGAAACAAAATCAACACATACTCATTTCAACATTGCACAAATACTCAACCAACAACCATCATTTGCATATATCAATAATAAATATTAGCCACCATCTATGGTTTTACACAAAATGAGGTAATTTACATCAAGCCAACACATTTGGCCAATTTCTCAATAACACAAAACACAATTTGACTAAGTTCCTATACATGCCATTTCTCAAATTACCAAAAACTAACTATACCAAATGCTTTAGTTGATAGTGTGAACGAAGCCTCCGACGTCCTTTAATCCACGAGCTAATTAGGTAAGAAAATGGAAAGAGAAAGGGAGTAAGCATAAAGCTTAATAAGTTGCAAGTAAATAAATAAAAACAATCTACCATGCTTTAACATACTCATAACACATCACAATTTGCACTTGCTATAAAAATAGCTACAAACATAACTTACTCATTTTGCATCTCTTACAAACCATACAATATAAATTCGAACTCACATCTTATACATTTCATATTGGTACCTGTACCACTCACAAACTCATCAATATTTCTCATTCTTGACACAGACTTTAACTTTCCCGTTGAACCATTTAAAATACAAAAGGATATTCAATAAGCCTCAAATGTAGGGTACTATGCCAATGCCATGTCCCAGACATGGTCTTACACTGGCTCACATATCAAGTCAATGCCATGTCCCAGACATGGTCTTACACTTACTCTCATATATCGAGGCCGATGCCATGTCCCAGACATGGTCTTACACTGGCTCTCCTCTATCCGTGCCAATGCCATGTCCTAGACATGGTCTTACACTAGCTCACATGTCGAGGCCGATGCCATGTCCCATACATGGTCTTACACTGGCTCGCACATATCAGTATCGATGCCATGTCCCAGACATGGTCTTACACTAGCTCACATGTCGAGGCCGATGCCATGTTCCAGACATGGTCTTACACTGGCTTGCACATATCGTTGTCGATGCCATGTCCTAGACATGGTCTTACACTAACACATAATGAGACCGATGCCACGTCCCAAACATGGTCTTATATTAGCTCTTGTATGACCCTAGTTCTTTGGCATGAATATCCGATCTATTCCTACGGTTCAACCGGGAGTTTACCCCATTAAATTTCACCATACATAGCTCATAATCATATTCAAACATATTATACAAAATCAATCATTCAGTACATAACAATGGTATAGTCGTATTATTTACATACAACTTACCTCAATATATAAAATGCGAACGACTTCTCGATTTAGTCCATTTGCTTGGCCTTCCCCTAGTCTAGGTTCGGATTCCGTAATTCTTAATCTATAATAATAATAATTCACTAATTTAATCACCGTATTAATCTAGAATTCAAAAATTTACATTTTGACAAAATGACCGTTTTACCCATAAACTTTCACAAAATGACTATTTTACCCCTAGGCTCGGAAATTGATTTTTATCAAATTTGCTTATTAACCAAGCCTAGCCGAATTCTTTTCACTCTTATAGAAACCCACAATTGCCATTTTTTCATGCAATTACTATCTATTTTACCACATTTACAAAAAGGTCCATTTTAGGTGTTTTTCATGAACACCACTTCACAAAAGTTGTTTATTTAACAACCAAAATTCATTTTCTTCCATAAAATTTCAACAAACAACATAAAAAATTTCATGGAAAAACCTTAAACTCTCCACATTTTGCAAAATAGTCCCCCCATTAGCTAGCTCATGCTACAAGGGTCCCAAAAATGTAAAAATCATCAAGAAAAGCCATGAAAATCACTTACTTGTAAGAGGAATTTCTTGGCTGAATTTTAAGCTTCAAAACCTCTTATTTTTCTAAGTATTTTGGTGGTGAAAAGAAGAAGAAATGAAAAAGATGAAGCTAGTCTAATAGGCCATTATTTTATTTCAACTTAACTCACCTAACTTTGACCAAATCTTATTTTCTTTAATTTCTTTGTCTCATGGCCGGCCACACTAATAGAGTGGGTCTATTTTTCCCATTAAAGACCCTCAATTTTGGTCCTCTAGCTATTTAACACAATTTACTAGTGAATCACAACTTTTACCCTTTTTGCGATTTAGTCATTTTTCACAATTGAGCTCACAATCGCTAAAATTAATTCACAAAAAATTTTCATGCACTCATAAAATCATGCTATAATTTATAAAATAATGTTAAAATAATCTCTCCGATCTCATATTAGTAATTTCAAAACTACTATTTTGACTAAGCCCAAATTCGGGCTGTTACAATCTTCATCTATCTCCTTGAGGTTTTTCCCATAGTCATGCAATGTATGCACATATAATCATATTTCATACTTATGCAAACATGACATACTTAGACAACATAGATCATATTAACATGTTTGGAGTCTAAAACTCACATGAAACCTCATCACCTCCATAACTTATCTTTATCTCTAACGCCAGAGCTTACATTCTTCTAGCAACAACTTACAACCAAAAACTTACTAGTTAAACCCACACTTCATCTCAAAAGCTTAAATTTTAATAAGCATGCGAAACCCTTAAAATGATTCTGAATTCCATAACTTTATTTCTTTAACTATTATGTACACAAAAGGATTAAGAATCTTAACAGCTTGCTAGTTTCCTTACTCTTCCAGCTTAATCCTCATGAAATCTTCTCCATACAGATCCTTCCATGGCCTTCTCTTCTTCAAAACAACCGAAGAAGGTGAAGAAGAGAAAATGAAACAAAGTCGGGAAGAAAATTATTTCTAGGAGTCATCTCCCAGCTATTTATAGCTCTTCCCATGCTATTACCACCCTTATGAAAACCATCCATTTCTAATTATTATGCCTCCCACTAAGGAACCGGTTGGTTCCATTCTAATCAAACTAGGTTTGATTCTCAACCATGTCTATTTTGGTTTCCAGCTTTTCTGTTTCTTCCAATAGAGGCTACCAACTTGCTGTCTCTTTTAATTTAGTCCTTTAATTATTCTTACTTTTAGGTTTATTGGAATCCGGGTGTTACAATATTACCTATTCATAAAAGCTTTTGATATGAATTTCATAATATGATAAGCTAACGAACTATAAGGTTGTAAGTTAAGCCCTTTGAGTTGATTTATGTTAATTAATCTGTTAATTGAATTAAAATGCGGCTTGAATGAATTGACAAAGACATGCTTAAGAAGGGTTAAACACGATTTATCCATTAATACTTATTAAGCTTCTTAAGCTCATGCATTAGTTGTTTAAAATGCGTAGGTAAAGGACCTTGTTTGAGAAACTTGAAGCTTTGTTCATGAGCATCGCATCACCCATCAAGTTTTTGAGGTTGTTCTTTAATTATTAAAGGTTATTTTTATAGGTTATTGGCATGTACATTTAAGTCGTTTTGACTTTCTAGGGTTTGTTTTGAGTCCCGATCGCCCCTGATAAACTCCACATCAATTTTAAATGTTTATAAAATTTTAATTTGTCTAAAATATATTTTAAATATTTTAAATAAATTATTTAAGCCTTTATTATCAAATAAAAATGAGATTTCTTACTTGTACATGCTCTGGTGGCATCTCTCATTTGTCCTTGCCATTGAGACGGGTGAGGGGTGTTACAAGTACTCATGTTGATAGCACTTCAGTGCTTCTCTTATTCTAGTTTCGGATAACTTGTCCCTAGTATCCCTTCTTTATTTTTCTAGGCTTACTAAGGGCTAAAGTTAACTAATTCTAAATTTGAGAATAAACTGATTCTGGTATAGTATAAGTGAATACCTATCTTAAGGTGTTCTAGTGTTTGATTTCAACCAATAAAATGTGATTTTTAATATCCTAAAACTTGGTTTTTGTTATGGCAAAGAGTGGGGATGAAAAATGGGGTGTTTTAGGGCAATTATTGGCTCTAGGGGTTGTGGTTTTCGAACTTGGGCTCAGGGGTATTGACACAAGTGAGATAGAATGCCTCAATGAGCTGTCTGGAGCAGTTGTATTGGTACATCTAAGTAGTTCTGTAACACCCCTATCCCGTAACTGTCGCTGGAATAGGTAAGGGGCATTACTGGACTTGTAACACTGATTGAAACAATATATTATCAACATAAACCAAAACATTTTCCAAAGATTCACAATCAATTCATACTTTAATCAAACATATAAAGCTATAACAATAACATAGGGACTAATTTGAAAACATATAAAAGAGAGATGAAAACTTAAGAAAATTTTTTTTGGAATAGGGTCACACGACCATATGCCTAGGCCGTGTGTCTCACACGGTCACCAGACAAGCCCGTGTGTCCAAGCCATGGCAAAATAGGGCATACATACTGACTTGTGCACACGGCCACAAGACATGTCCATGTGCCTAGGCCGTGTGAAAATTATGAAGCTACTAACTTGCACCCACGGGTACTAGACACGCCGTGTGTCTAGCCTATGTGGCATCCTGACCAATTTTAACTATAATACAGGGGTCACACGGTCAAGTCACACAACCGTGTGCTCTGACCGTGTGGCACAAAATAGGCTTGGTACAAGCCATTTTCACACCCCAAAAACTGATGTACCTACAAGCAATATTTGCAACAATTCATATGCCAATTGAGCATTGCACAACAACCAACTCAGCTAATTCAATCATCAAATGGACCATTGCACAACAACCAACTCAAAATCATATATTTGACACAAACCATGAATGCATTTCAAGTATCCATTTCAAGTCAAAAACTATAATTCATGCCTAATTTTATTTATTCCATACATAGTAGAATCTTACCAATTCAATGTCATATAATTGACACAAACATGAATACATTTCAAGAATCCATTACAAGTCTAACATCTATATTCCATATACTAATCTCATTCTTTTCATAACCTTACCAATTCTCAAATAGACATATGTCAAAATAACCATTTCATTCCCTCCAAAAATATATATCATTTTCACAAGCAATAACCAACTTACTAATTATTACACATTCAACAATACCAAAACTCCATTCACATAGTCATCACAAGTAGATACATCATAAAAAACTTTCATAGCAACTTAGTCATTTTGAAACAAAGCCATATCACATAGCTTGGTCATATAGCAAAAATAATACCACACTCATTATCACATAGATAATTATAAACATTAACTTATAAACTAGCCTATACATGCCATATTTACCACATTTATAAAGATCCAAAAGAACCGAAAGTTTGAGTGGATAGTGTGATTGCAATCTCCGACTTGTCTGAAATCGAGCTAGCTTTTGAATCTATAAAACACAGGAAAAATAAATAGAGTAAGCTTTAAAAGCTTAGTAAGCCCGTATAATATAGGATTTAACTTACCGAATCAACATTTAAAAGCATAAACAATGTAATCAAACCAAATCATATGTCCTTACTACCTATTCAATCATCATACACATGTTAGTCATAATACAACCATGTATTCATCCATTTCATAGATGAATCAAGCATATAATATCCATGTAACCATAATTCATGTATCAACTCATTTATTTATCAAAAAATCATTTAGCATATAACCTTATTACCATATAACCATTATTCTATACACATCATATATCTCATAACATATAAATCATATAACATATATCTTGTGAGCATATTCTTGTAACATGTTATTCATGTAACTTGTACCTTGTCTATCATATAATTTCATATGAATCATGTAACATTTATCTTGTGATCATGGAACTCATATATCACTTATAACATGTATTTCATATATATATATATATATATATCAATAATTTCCCGTTGAACCTTTGGAAACATCGAGGGATACTCGGGTGATACACACACAGTGTACATATATATAACTTGTAAATCCGTCAATTCATCATGTATGCTCTTTCGAGCCATGTATGGTATGCTCCTCCTGAGCCGGAAACGGTAAGCCTAAAGGCTGAACGGTAAGCCCGAAGGCTGAACGGTAAGTCAGAAGACTGAACATGTAGCTCATGAACTGTGGTAAGTCCGTAACAAATGCAAGAACTCAACCACCCTGTAGCTCTAGTGACATGTCACTTATATCCTACGACTTTCTACGACTCAAACGGGACTCAGTAATCACTTATACATATACCCACTAGGCATTTCCATCTTTTATTTCATATATACACATTTATACCATATGAAACTCAACATGTATTCAATAGGCAATCTGATATTTTTATAGTTCATTATACAATTAAATAACATTAACATTAGCAATTGTAAATATAATACAAATTCAATTCAAATTATATGAACTTACCTCGATTAAGCTCGTAATTCTAATATCTACTCGTCTACCTTCCGTTTCCCTCGATCAAGTTCCGAGATTTGTTTTTCTTGATCTATATTAATCAAATTTAACTCAATTATTCACAAACTCATTCTATTAAACACATATACATGTATTTTGATCTATTTACAAAATAGTCCTCATATTTTCATACTTTGACACTTAAGTCCTTTATACCTAAAATAACAAATTATACATTTTCTATCAAAATTTACCATAGCTGAATATTCATGCTAATCATACTAACAAATATCTTTCATTTTTTCACATTTCTAACCACAAAAATTCTATACTAACACATATCTTTCATTTATTCACATTTCTAACCACAAAAATTCTATCTTTTTCAATTTAATCCCTAATTCACATTTTTATCAAAAAATCACTTTATAAAACTTGTATATCTATAAATAACCATCAATAATTTATCAAGAAATATCAAAATAAACATGTATTCAACAATGGCATCTTTAAAAAACATAACCAATTTCAGAAATTGAGGTACGAGCATGATAGAACACAAAGCAACAATCTAAAAAACATATAAATTATCAAAACTCGAAACAAAACCGTACCTTAATTGAGATTCAAAGTTGCCAAATGTAAAAACTCCCAAAACCCTCACTTTTTTTTTTCTTAATTCGGTTGAATACATGAAGAAGAAAGATAAGCTTTTAATTTGTTTTAATTAATAAAAACATATTTGTAATTTTTCAAATTTAACCTTTATTAAACACATGCATATTCATTCAAATTATGGACACTACCGTCCATGTCTATTAATGAAGGGTAAATTTCATTTTAAGGATTCCTAATTAAAAAGCCATGATCATTTAATCCATTTAACGTATAGAACTCATATTTTTCTCTTTACGCAATTTAGTCTTTTTTTCCCGAATTAGCTAACCAAACGGTAAAATTTCTTTACGAAACTTTCGTACGGTAATTCTAACATACTGTAAACAGAAATAAAATAATAAAAATAATATTTTGACTCAATTTAGTGGTCCCCAAACCACTCGTTCCTATTAGGGTCTAAACTAGGCTGCTACAAGTTCCACTACAACAAGTGCCCCAGACTTAAGCAATTGCCCTGTTTTAAGCCATTTTGACTTTCTAGGGTCTATTTTGAGTCCTCGAGCACCTCCAACCATCACCGAGCATCTTCAAAATGGTTTTAAATTGCCTCTAAAGACTTTTATTTGATCTAAACTTGGATCGATGATTTTATGAAAATGTTTTTAAACTTTCAAGTTTAGTAAAATTCTTATTTCCCTCAACCAGAATGACCTTGCTTTAAGTCGATAAGATTCAAACATTTGGTTTTTGATCTAAATGGGTCCTAACATGTATTCAATGATAAAAGAATAATTTCAAAATCATATATTACTCTTTCTTGAATGTTGGAAATTGTTTTAAAGAAAATCTACAAGGCTGTCAAATGGTGTTTTACTAAAAGAAAATTTTGACTATGGTTTGGAAAACACTCTGATAACACCTCTTAATCGTACCATACATAGGGATGAACAAGAAGTGTTACTATGAATATAATCCTATATGCATAACTTAGTTGAACGAAAAATATATTAAAGGAGACTAAATCAAAGATATTTTTTTCAAAGTTTTCCTTCATGTACAATCTTCGAAAGAATTTTATGTAAATTTTCAAAAAATTCGTTCAAGTAATAATTTAACACATCTTTTCACCAAAACATTTTTACTTTAACATTTGAAAAAATAGTATACAATATATATTAAGTGATATTGTCATGAGAGGAGTAAAAAATATTTTGTACTATTTTTTTCTTTAACATAAGTTTTGTCCCATTAGATTTCTCTAATATAAGTTTTTAATAAGAAAATAGTGTTGATATTGTGCACTATTTTCCATCTCTATGTTTTTATTCCACTAAATTTTTCATTGTTCTTAAAAAGGTTTTATCGAGTAACAAGAGTGTTGTAAATAATATAAACTATTTTGGATATGATAACATTAATGGAAAATAAAATTTTGAATCCTAAGTTGTGATCTATTAACTTGACTTTCATCTTCTTTAAGAATAAATTGAGTTTGAATCATCATTGTAAAAACAATAAATTAAATTTTTTATCAAAAATATATTGATTATTAATCTTTATTTATTTTTCCTAATTCAATTTTTGTTTTCTAAACATTATTATTATTTTTTACCCCAACCAGATGAGATTTAACTTAATGTAAAAACAATAACAATTCATATCTGTTGATGTGGTCAATATATCTATTAAATTTTGTATCATTTGGTAACATTGTGATAGAGTGAGAAAAAAACTTATTTATTACATATGTATTACAATAAGTAGAAATAGAAAAAATAGTCAGCACAAATTTAATCTTGAAATTAAGAAGATAAGTTAAAATATTTTGTAAAAAAAGGGGTAAGCTATATTAGTGGTCATCCAACTATAGTTATTTTCTTTTTTATCACCCAACTATGAAATGTTACAAAATGGTCACTAAATTATTCAAAGTTATCTTTTAAGTCCATGTACTCTTAGTGATTTTAAAATTTATTCTTTTACTTTTATTTTAAGGAATTTAATTTTTTTACTTTTATAATTTAAAAATGCAAGTATTATTGTTAACCTTGCTAAAACTTTTTTTTATTAAATTCAAGTTCATGATAATGTCATTTTATGGGTAATATACACCAACTGATGCGATCATGAACAATGACTCAACCAAAACAGCTTGTGATCCAATTGAGCTACCAAGGGGGCCAATCACTCGTGCACGAGCCAAGAGGTTCAAGGAAGCCATTATGGGTCTCATTTATTAAGTTTAGGGAGAAGTTGTTGCGGGACTCATTGATCAAGCTTGGGCATGCACTCCATGCGTGCCATGTAAGTTGCTCCAAGCTAAACTTTAATTTTTAACTTGTTGAATTCAGTTGCTAGAATAAAGATTTAAATTCAATTTTAGTTATTTCAGTTAATTTAGTTTGAGTCTTTAATTATGTCATAATTTGAACATCATTAATATGAGTTTTTAATTATGCCATAATCTGAACATCATCAATAAGAGTCTTTAATTATGTCATAGTTTGAATATCTTTAATACATGTTTTTAAGTGTGTTTAAATTCTGACATCTTTATTGTTTGTTTAATTTCCTACAAATTAAAAGTGTGTCAAACTTTGTTTAATGTTGCATTTAACCATTTCCTTAATGTGTAATAGTGTAACACCCCTTGCCCGTATTCCACGTCGGAACAGGGTACGAGGTATTACTGGGCTTAAACACACATGAACAAGCAAAATCGAGTCATGAATTTTCGTTCAAATTTAAAACTTTTCAATTTTCATCTCCAAGTCCCTTATATGGGCCTACAATGCCCAAAACATACATTGTAATGGTTCGGGACTAAATTGAGAACTTTTGAAACTTTTTGAGACACTAATAAAATTTTAATATTTTGGAGAGTCACACGCCAGTGTGAGTAGGCCGTGTGGTCTCACACGCCCGTGTGGCTCAAGACATGCCCGTCTCCTCCATCCGTGTAACTCTCTATTTATGACGTCATCAAACATTTAGGGGCACACGGCGAAGTCACACGCCTGTGTATTGGGCAGTGTCCTCCACACGGTTGAGACACACGACCGTGTCTCTGCCCGTGTGGCCAACACTTGGCTATTTTCCAAGCCCTTTATGTTGCCGTTAATTCTCTACATTCTTTACATTTCATAGAAACGTATAATACCCTCAAATGTTTTCAATTTAATCATCAAACACATATAATATATATATATATATATATATATATCACTAACCATTCATGATAAACATACGTGATCATATCAAAACATTTCTACATGCATACATATGTAGGCTTACATATTCTTAGCTAATATGAGCCATATCTCGTGGCTATGTACAATGTAGCAATATAAGCCAATACATTTGGCCAATTCACAAGTATACTTATCACTAATAGCTAAGTCTCTATACATTCCACTCACTCATACGCACTTAAAATTTATTCTTACTTTGAATCGACAATTTGATAGTGTGACGCTGCCTCCGACAATCTCCAACCCCGAGCCAACATGACAACACTAAGAGAAGTGAAAAATAGGGAGTAGGCTTCATAGCTTAGTAAGTTGGCATATAAATAATAAGCAATTAATTAATATGATTTTTCTAATCCTCACAATGTATTCTTAAGAAAATACAAACTCTATTTCCCATGTTTCTACTTTTTATTCATGTTCATCTTAGGCTGTCTTCCTGAGTCACAGTTACTAAATTAATTATATCTTAAGCTATGGAACTCCAAATTAAGTTTCATAAATTTTCCCTGAAACTAGACTCATATATCTTCTTGCCATAAAATTTTTATAGTTTTTGGTTTTGCCAATAAATACACTTTACTCTTTAAAGTCTCCACTTATTTCAATGTCTGATAGTTCTGACCTCTATTCACTAAAAATTAATTATCTTATTTTACAGAATATAGATAACATTTTTGTTTATTTCTCTTGAAATTATACTCATTTAGAAATTTAATAATATAAATTATACACCATAAAAAGTTTTATACAATTTTTAGTGATTTTCCAAAGTCAGAATAGGGGATTTCCGAAATCATTCTAACCTTGTTCACAAAACTTTAAATATCTCATAATATAAAAGTGTTTTGATTACTCTGTTTCTTTAATAAGAAAATAGACTCAATAATATTTCATTTCATATCTTATTTAGCCTCTAATTTAATTCATATCATTTTTGGTGATTTTTCAAAGTCATGTAACTACTACTATCCAACACTATTTGAAAGTTAATTTCACTCTTTCATGGTTCCATTGTTTTAACTTCTTTTTAAACATACATAATATCAATCAAATTTGTCACTTTCTCATACATCATAGATATAAACCTATATTCACAAGGTTACCCTCATATGTGTAACTTATGCTCTTTCTTACTTATAATTCACATTATGCCGGGCTCATTTCTCGTAATTTCTCATGTGTACCTGTATCACTCATCACATAACTTTTGTCTTTCGCATTAAATTCATCAACTTGAATACTTTTCCCGTTAAATTATTTAGAATACTGAAGGATACCTGAAATGTCATTCTCATGGTAAGATGTCAAAGCCATATCCCAGATATGGTCTTACATGGGATCTCAAGTCAATGCCGAAGCCATATCCCAGGTATGGTCTTACACGGGATCTCATATTGATGTCGATGCTATATCCAAGACATGGTCTTACACAAGATCGTAATCTGATGCTGATGCCATGTCCCAGACATGGTCTTATACAAGATCGTAATCTGATGCTGATGCCATGTCCCAGACATGGTCTTATATGGGATCTCTCTTAGATGCCAACGCCATGTCCTAGACATGGTCTTATAGGGGATCTAAATCTTATCTCGATGCCGACGCCATGCCCCAAACATGGTCTTATATGGGACCACATGTCAATGGTAATGCCATGTCCTAGGCATGGTCTTACATGGGATCTCGGTTCAGTGCCGATGCCATGTAACATCCTGAATTAGGGCCTAAACGAAATAGTGGTTTCAAAAACCATGAAACCGAAGTAGAAAAAAATTATTGTGAGAAAATTTTAAGGTTTAAAATGTGATTGGATACTTGTGTGAAAAATTCGTTAAGAAATTTTATCGATTGGGTGTTCAATTTGGTATTTAGGACTAAATTGTAAAAGGTGAAAAATGTGAGTTCTTATTCATAAAGGCACTTGATTGAAATGGGGTTTTAAAATGGAGGTCCTTAAATGAAATTAGACCATTATATTTTGTTTGGACAAAAATGGGCATGAATAGGACAAATTTGAAAGAAAAGCCTTTAAGGGCATTTTAATCATTTAGTAATTAAAAGAATTAAAAAGGGGAAATGAAGAAAAAATTTGCTCATCTTCAACAAGGGCTGGCCGAATATCAACATGGAAGCCATGGCTAGGGTTTTCAAGCTTCCAAGCTTAATAGTTAGTGCCCCCCAGCCCCATTTTTAATGCTCGTTACATTTTTGAGATCTCGGTAACTCGGTTTAGCTATTTCTACCATTATTTTGAGCTAGGGTTTGAGTTTAAAAATTTTACCCATGAATAATATGCATGTATTTTGATGTCTAATGGTAGAAAATGAAAGCTTGTAGTGTGGTGAATGTCGTTTGCTAGGTGATTTTTGGTAAAAACCGCAAAAAGGACTAAAATGTGAAAGTTGAAAATTTATGCATAAGTATGTGATTTAGTGGAAATTAGGGGCTGGAATAGGCAGATAATGGTTTGGCTAAGTCCATTATACAAGGAAATTGAATAAAAATTATTTTAGGAGCCCAAGGGCAAAAGTGTAAATATGTGAAAGTTTAGGGGCAAAAATGTAAATTTTCCATAATGTGATTTTTGGGCCCCATTGAATAATATGATTAATAATTAAGTAAATTGTGATGTTATAGATCACAAAAAATAAGATTCGGGCTTGGATCGAAGTTGTGGACCAAATCGGGAAAAGTAGTTACTTTTGCGTCTAAGGTAAGCTGGTGTAATAATAATAATGTCATAAGGTCGTAATGTATGTTTGAAACTTAAATTATGGCATTAAATCAATTTTTGTTGAATTTTATGTTTTGTATATTATGATGGTGAGTCGATTTGAAATAATGTCTATGATACAAGGTGACTTAGGTGACATGAAAATAAATTGAAATGTTGTGTTGAAAGGTGTTTTCTATGACTATGTTGGTTGTGTGATATGGTTAGTATATGTGCAAGTAATATGTTGATTTTATTTGCATAATAATAATGTTTGATGTAACTATGAAGCATGATTGGGTGATGATTATGAATTGTTGATTATAGAGTAAATTCTATGATGTTGGGTGTGTCGGAAATGAGAGTTCTCGGTTGAACCTTTAGAATAACAGGTGATACGGATAAAATATGGTTCAGTTACATGTGTGATAAAGTAACCTTCACCATGTAGACCCAAGAGCTATGGAGCTCAATGGTTAAGCCACATGTGTGATAAAGTGACCTTCACCATGTGCAATGATAATTATGGGACTTAATGACTATGCCTCATGGGTGATAAAGTGACCTTCACCATGTGCAATGGTAATTATGGGACTTAATGACTATGCCTCATGGGTGATAAAGTGAACTTCACCATGTATACATGAGAGAAATGTCATTTGTAGCTAAGTCACATAGGTGAGAAAGTGATCTTCACCATGTGTACACGAGGGCTACGAGCTTAAATGGCTAAGCCACATGGGTGATAAAGTGACCATCACCATTTGCTCATGAAGGCTATGAGCTTAAATGGCTCAGCCACATAGTGATAAAGTGACTTTCACCATGTGCTTATGAAGGCTACGAGCTTAAATGGCTAGGTCACATGGGTGAAAAGGTGATCTTCACCATGTGTACCTGAGAGTTGGGCTTATGTGTTGGTGGAATCATGAGCTGAAGATCCACCAAATATTGAATGCTAATCCGAAGAGTTCAACGAAAAAGCTTAATAAAGAGATTTGGTATGGTAATATGGTATGTAAGTGCAGGTGTATACTTGGGCAAATGTACATGTGAGCAATAGGGTGTTGTGGGCAATGTGCTCGATATGGGATTGAAATTGTGGTAAGGCAGATAGGAGTAAGTTTTACTATGAATACTCGTAAATATTGGTGTTGATTATTCATTTGAATGGCTGGTATTGAACATTCTTAATGTTATCTGTGCATTTATGATAATAATATGGAGAAAACATAGGAGAGTAGAATTTCTAGCAAAACAGTTTAAAAACAGCTACAGTTATGTGATTTTGAAAAATCACCATAAATAGTGGAAATTGAATTAAATGCTTAATTAGAGATGAAATTAAATATCATTGAGTCTATTTTTACATAAAAGAAATGGTGTAAGCAAATGAGTTTTATATTGTGAAATATTTAAACTTTGGAGAGGCAGGGTCTGAATGGTTTCAGAAATCCCCTATTCCAACTTTGGAAAATCACTAAAAATTGTATAAAAATGGTTATGGTGTATAGTTTATTCTTAGAATCCTGGATGAGTCTGCTTTCAATAAAAACAAACGGCAAGGTTATCCTAGCTCTATATAATGAGAAATTTGATTTTTAGTGAAGAGGTGTCGGAGCTGTCGAACAACAAAACAGAGGAATTTTTAATGAATAAATTGTATTGATTGGACAAACCAAAAATTCTAAAAATTTCATGGTAAGAAGGTATGTAAGTGTAGTTTCCAGAAAATTAGTGGATTGAGATTTGGAGCTCTGTAGCTCTGGATATAATAAATTTAATGACCATGATTTAGGAAGACAACATAGGCTAGACTTGAGTAAGAATGAAATTATGTGGAATATCTTCCTATTTAAATTGATTATTATTATATGCCAACTTACTAAGCTATAAAGCTTACACCCTCCTTTCTTTTCTCTTAGTGTTGTCCGGTTAGCTCGGGGTTGGAGATCGTCGAGGCAGCGTCACACTATTAATTCAACAAGTGGGGGTAATGTCAATTCTTATTAGTTATAGGTTAGTGGTGTGTATAGTGATTTAGTTATGAGTATCATGTATCATTGTGAGTTGGTTAAATGTATTAGTTGATGATACTTCCTTATATATAGCCATAAGATATTGTTCATAATGGTTATGGGTATGTAACCTATTTTATACATGCATAGGAAGGATTTGATGTGGTTAGGTATGTTATGTAGGTTCGTTGGTTAAATCTTGAATAATCAAAGGAGAGATGCATGTTATGAATTGATTATGAGTGTGAAATGTCAAGAGCATAAAAAGGGCTTGGAGAATAGCCTACGTGTTGTCCACATGGGCAGAGACACGGCCATGTGTCTTTGCCGTGTGGGGGAACACGGTCTAGCATACGGGCGTGTGACTTGGCCATGTACCCCTAATTGTATGCTGACATCATAAACTGAATGCTTGGTGTTTTTAACACGGGTTGGGACACGGGCGTGTGAGATCACACGGTCTGCCTACACGGGCGTGTCCCAAGTCACACGGGCGTGTGGCATTACTTTGAAGAAAAATTTCATAAGTACTTTAAAGGTTCCGGTATAGTCCTAATTCATTCCTAAAGTATGTTTTAGGCCTCGTAGACCCATATAAGGGACTTTCAAGTGGAAATTGAAAAGTTTAAAATTGGAGTGAAGTTTATGGTTTAACAATGTACGGATTGTTGCATTGTAGTCCAGTAACACCTCGTATCCTGTTCCAGCGCCAAATATGGGTAAGGGGTGTTACATTTAGTGGTATCAGAGCCATGGTTTGGTTGGTTCTCGGACTAACCTAGCGTGTGTGAAAGTTTAGCTCTACATGCCACAAATCGGTGATAGTGTAATGCCCCCGACGTGAAGAGAACTATCTTGTTTAAATAGAGGTACTCTCCACTCGAGCTACATCCGATTATGCTGATAGTGGAATTAAAGCATTTGAGTAAAATACAGTTATGATGACATGAAACTTAGAAAGGTATGAATAGGAATTCATAACATGTGCATGTTAATGTATGAGGTGAAATAATCATGAGATGAGAAATGTGGAAGGGTAAATGAGGTGATAGTTATATGGTGATAAATCTTTCTATGTTTACTTGGCATGCACGAGATATTATGTACTCGATATATTTGAATGTGTGTGAATAGTATGTTCATATGGTGGAATCTTATGTTTAAATGTTAAACTAGAGGTAATACTAGGTTTTGCTTTATGTTTTTGTCCTTGAGCCATGAGCATAATAATGGTATAAAAATTTTATTGGAAGGTCAAATTGAGTAGGACGCAGGAAATGAGTACGATTGTTCGATGAGGAATTAACGGGAAAGACCATGGTTGGACCATGGCAATATATATATGACCCTATGTAAGACCATGTTCGAGACATGGCATCGATATGAGACTTCGTGTAAGACCATAGCTGGTGAGCTATGGTGTCATGGTGACATGTAAGACCATGGCTGGGCTACGGCATTGTGGTATGAGAAAAACCATAGTTGGACTATAGCGTCAAGTGAACAACGTACTCAAATCCATAAAGCATTCTCTAATTTGACAAACATGGTAAGATAATCGAGGCTAAGTGTGGGAAGTTTAATTAGATGTTAATATTGAATTCGAGTAAGTAAATCCATTACTTGAAATTGTGGGTGACGGCAAACATATGTATGATAAATAATGTGTAAATTTGCTTGGAATGAACTATATGATTTTGGTGATATCACGTTAATGATGAAAGATAAATCATGTATGTGCTCAAAAGAGTCGAGTTAGAGGCTTTATGACCTCGCCTTTATCGGTGTTGCCTTAAGACAAAATTTTCCAAAAATCATGTTGAATAAGTTCAATAGAGTGAGCTAGTGAGCTCAGTGGTGAGATAAATAATATTGTACACAGAGATAAGGATAGTTTGGAGAGTGTATAATCTCCGATACAAAAGAAGTTTGGAGTTAATACATTTTTAAACTCAATAATGAGAATGTGATGATTACGGTATTTGAATTTCTGTAACTTTTTTTTAACGGACTTGACAACGATAAGGTACAAATAATGAGTGCATAAGTTCAAAATGTTATGATGGACTTCTTTTCTATGGTGAGTTTGAATAAGAAAATCAGTGAATACAATAAGGATATTTGCTTCTTTGAACTAGTACGGTTGTAAGACCTTTAATTTACATGTTGAGTGAATTGGGAATGAATGTATGTATTTTGGTTGTGGTAGTAGTACGAGGAAAAGAATGTTTTGATATGTTACCATTCGATGGTTAAAAAATCAACTCAGTTGTCCCTATGAAAGTAAGCTAATTTATTGAGGTGTGGTTACAGTTATATGTATTTAGGTATGTCTTCAGCTAAGAACATGAATTCTGTACGCTCATGAGTATGTATAGATATCGATAGATAGCCTAAATAATGAGATTAAATTCTAGAAAGTTAAATTCAGATGTATGTTTATTGGATTGTTTTAAATCGAACGATGTTATTGTGGACTAAAGGTGAAGTCATTGCACTATGAGAATTTGACTAATCTATACAGGATTGCAAAGACCTAAGCAGATGAAAGTATTATTAACCGAAACCCTGAAACCCTAGATCTGAGCTCAGTTTAAGAATTTAGTGAATAATTTGTGATTTTTGTCAGTGATGTAGTATGGAACAGATTGAAACGTGTTTAATAGGATTTGTAAGAAGACGGTTTCTATGTTCGATGGAAAAACGTCATATGTTTCTGATCCTAATAGGTAAAAGTGCCAAATGTTACAGAAAAAGAACTGGAGTTTAAGACTTTATTAATGGATTAAAAATAATAAATATTTTGAGAAGATTTTTTATCAATCTTTGAGAAAATAGGTATAGTCACAGATGCTTGGACAGGGATTCTTTATTCATAATTGAGAGTGCTGGTTACTTGATTGATTTTACTTGATGATGGTCTAATTCTAGTAGTGTTAAATGTTAAAGCGGGATTTTTCTTGTAAAATTGAGAGAGACTCAAAAATGTGATAGCGAATGATAATCTAAATGAGTTTAGAGTGAGTTTATTTCTGATGTTGAATTCTGGATTGGACATGATCCCTGTTGTTATAGATATGTTGAGATAGACCTTGTATATTGATGAATCCGGAGCTTGTACCGGAGTTTTGGTGCGAAGTTCATGTAACACCCCAGAAATCTTGAAAAATTTTAATTTTGCATGATGTGATGTGGGTTGTATGTTAGTATGGTTTGGGTGGTGATTTTGAGGTATTATAGGGTTTCTATGAAGTCTTGGGGTCAAGTTAAGCCATAGGAAAATTTTGATTTTTGGCCTTAAGGGAACCCTGACCTCAAGTGGTAGGGTTTATAAATAAATGTAGGGGAATAAGTCACAAATCAGCTTGTGGTGCAATGGCTAAATGACGTCACATAGGGAGCAGGAAGGTGGCGTCATTAGGAGGCTAGGGATCTAAGGTTCGAGCGTGGCTTAGTGCAACGAGGGGATATTATTTTGCTTTGTTGCCATGTAGGTGGTGGAAGTGGAGTTAAACTCTTCATGAAAGAGATTTAAATTCGCTTTCAAATTTGGAAGAGTGTTAAAGAGTAAATTAAGGCTTGATAAAAGGAGAAAGTTTAGGAGATAAGGGATGAGAGAGAGCTAGAGTTAGGGAGGTAATTGTGAGGTCAATTCAGCTAGGGGTTGAGTAGGTACCGATTTTAGGTTTTGGGAGGTAGCTATTGCCAAATACACACTTAGATTTTAGGCATTTGGGGTATACTTTTTGAAGCTCTCTTTTGGTTGGGTAGTATTGTCGAAATTACACCAAAAAGTGACCCTTGTGCATCCTTTTTGTTCTCACCTTTTCTCCATAGCTGAATATTGCTACTCCTCCTTTCTTTAGTCTTTCACTCTTTTTGTTTCATCAAGCCAAGTACCTCAACCCTTTTTCTCAAGTCGTTTGCACTCTCTTCTTGTTATTTTTCTCTACTTTTTATTCAAAAGCCAGATCTTTCCTATTTCTTTTAGGGACTGACTGGTTGTTCTACCACCTTGGCCGATCTATTCTTTCTTTCTCATCATTGTCAACTAGCACTTAGACGACGCACATTCCAACTCTCGGTTTGCTGAAGCTACTTCTCAAATCCCCTTTCCTTTTCTTTTGATAAGATCGAGTACCTTTACTTCAAGGTTGCGATTAAGGTAAGGGACTTGGTTAAGTATTCAAGTAAGGTTTGTCGGCAAGGTAAGTGGGGGCGTCACTTTGCTTTATATGGTGTTCGATAAGTCCTTAAGTGTGGATTTTACCACATGTGTTGTAGATCTAATGAGTTAAATGTTGGTAATGCAGATCTTGGAGTCAATCGTGGTTAGTGATTAAGTGAAGGGGTGGTAAGGCAAAGTCATCCAAGGTAAGGGATGTGTATGGTTTTGGGTTTTGGTAAAGAAGAAGATGTTTACTCAGCAAGTGATTAACTTTTAGTTTGACTGGTTATAGGTTGGAGATTGGTGGTCGTGGGTGCCGAATCTCAAAAAGGTGTGTACAAACACTGCACACACGATGAATCGGCAAAAGCCAAAATCTCGAAAAGCTGAAAGGTTGGCACCAACAACCGCACGAGCATGTGAACACTCTTGTGGCGATACCGATATGATGACAGAGGCTCCGTGGGTGATTCCATGGACTCGGGCCAATATTTGGCCAACTGGGCCCAATAGGGCCATAGGCCCATCACGAGTAAAATTGATGAAATAGTAGATTTTGACGTGCCAGATAGGTTAACTTCATGTTTTAGAGTGGATTTGGACCTAATGGGCCATTTGGGCATGTGGGCCCATTGGGCTGGGTATTGGGCTTTTGGGCCCTAATAAAATGTGTAACCCCAGTAAGATATCTGGGAACGTTTTGAATGATACTGAATAATGGGCCATAGTGTGAACTTAGGCCATGATAAAATTATGACTAATATGCCTAAGTGAATAATGACTAATATGCCCCTAAGGGCAAAATGACTAAAATGCCCCTGTTGATATATGTATGATTTGTATATGTATGATTTGATGCATTCATGAGATATTATGTTGCATATGGGCCAGGATATAATTGGAGGAAGTATATATGAGGGTTGTACGGTCGCTTGACAACTGTGGATCCAACGAAGGCTATTGCCACGAGCAGCTCTACTACAACGATGAATGATTCGTAACCGGTGTCACAACCGGTGTACAAGGATGGGTGGGTCGAGTATCTCCCCACAAGAGTGTAGGGTTGGAAGGGGGTGTACAAGGTTGGTTATGGGTAACTGCATATGGCATGATCATCTTGATATTTGTATTATGGGCTCGAGCCCAATCGAGGCTATCATGGGCTAAGGACCAAAGGCCAATGTTAGTATGATATGGGCTCAAGCCCAACTGAGGCCACTATGAGCTATGGCCCAAAGGCCACTGTTAATGAATAGGGCTTAGGCCCAAATTACTATTGCATGATTTGTGTTCTCGAGGGTCGTACACACTGAGTTTTCGAAAACTCACCCCCTCCTTTAATTTTACAGGTGACCCTCAGTAGGCGGCTCGATGTGGGAAAGGACTCGGAGGTGGCCATGCTACAATTTACTTTAATGAGTAGTAGTCTTATTATTTTATTTTTAGTTTTGTTAATGGGTTGTAATAAGGCCTCTATTCTCTGGTTTGATTTTATATTAGGATTTTATTTTATTATTTTTATAACTGCTTAATTTCCAAACTTAAATTTTTTTTCTAAATCAAATGATATTTTAAGGTTAACATAAAGCTTAGCAATGTTTTCTTTAAACATGATACACAAACTCGGGTTTTCAACTATCTTACTCAAAGCTTTTATTTAAACTCATTTGAACTTTAAATTCAACAAACCTTCCAATGAAATTGTTTATATTCAATTATTTCTCTAATGAAACTGTTTTAAAAGTAAACCTTTATTTGGACCACAAACGGACGATTATTTCCAAAGTCTTTCAAGTATACGATTTATACGAGTCACCCTTCAATGTGACACCGCTGGATTCGGCCATAGTGTCTGGGCTGGGTTTGGGGTGTTACATCTCAGTAATAGCACATTTGTTTATTCATGGGTAAGAAATGAATAACTATGTGAGTAGATATTTAGGTGATTTAATATAAATGATATTGTGAGGTTATGTTTAAACACCCAAATTCTAGCAAGTAAGCCGAAATCAAATGTGTTTAGGACTAGTATAATTAGTAATGGAACGAGAATGATGATTAGACTGAGTTATTATAAGATCCAAAATCGGAATTGTCATAATTTCCAAAAAAGGGAAATCTGAATTGTGGTTGGTTGTTTAGCAAGGATCCATATGATCGTTTTGGTTTGTGCAGAGTTTTTATTTGATGGATTATTGAATATATATATGTGTGTATTCTGTGGTGAGTAATTCAGGTTATAATGAGATATTTGACGCTGTATGTTAAGGTTTAAAAGTTATTGGAAAGAGATATGGGAAGTTTAATTGATTCGTGATTCTGGAAAGTTAGTAAAAGTGTTTTATTGAGGATAAAAAAAACTCCTTCTGGCGAGATTTTCGGGGACGAAAGTCCCTAAAGGGGGAGAGTTGTAACAGCCTGAATTAGGGCCTAAACGGAGCAGTAGTTTCGAAAACCATGAAAACGAAGTAGACAAAAATTATTGCGAGTAAATTTTAAGGTTTAAAGTGTGATTGGATACTTGTGTGAAAAATTCGTTAAGAAATTTTATCGATTGGGTGTTCAATTTGGTATTTAGGACTAAATTGTAAAAGGTGAAAAATGTGAGTTCTTATTCATAAAGGTACTTAATTGAAATGGGGTTTTAAAATGGAGGTCCTTAAATGGCAATTAGACCATTATATTTTGTTTGAACAAAAATGGGCATGAATAGGACAAATTTGAAAGAAAAGCCTTTAAGGGCATTTTAGTCATTTAGTAATTTAAAGAATTAAAAAGGGAAAATGAAGAAAAAATTTGCTCATCTTCTACAAGGGCTGGCCGAATATCAACATGGAAGCCATGGCTAGGGTTTTCAAGCTTCCAAGCTTAATAGTAAGTGCACCCAAGCCCCATTTTTAATGCTCGTTACATTTTTGAGATCCCGAAAACTCGGTTTAGCTATTTCTACCATTATTTTGAGCTAGGGTTTGAGCTTAAAAATTTTACCCATGAATAATATGCATGTATTTTGATGTCTAATGGTAGAAAATGAAAGCTTGTAGTATGGTGAACGTCGTTTGCTAGGTGATTTTTGGTAAAAACCGTAAAAAGGACTAAACTATGAAAGTTGAAAATTTGTGCATAAGTATGTGATTTAGTGGAAATTAGGGGCTGGAATAGGGAGATAATGGTTCGACTAAGTCCATTATACAAGGAAATTGAATAAAAATTATTTTACAAGCCTAAGGGCAAAAGTGTAAATATGTGAAAGTTTAGGGGCAAAAAAGTAAATTTTCCATAATGTGATTTTTGGGCCACATTTAATAATGTGATTAATAATTAAGTAAATTGTAATGTTATAGATCACAAAAAATGAGATTCGGGCTTGGATTGAAGTTGTGGACCAAATCGGGAAAAGTAGTTACTTTTACATCCGAGGTAAGTTGGTGTAACAATAATAATGTAATAAGGTCGTAATGTATGTTTGAAACTTAAATTATGGCATTAAATCGATTTTTGTTGAATTTCATGCTTTGTATATTATGATGGTGAGTCGATTTGAAATAATATCTATGATACAAGGTGACTTAGGTGACATGAAAATAAATTGAAATGTTGTGTTGAAAGGTGTTTTCTATGACTATGTTGGTTGTGTTATATGGTTAGTATATGTGCAAGTAATTTGTTGATTTTATTTGCATAATAATAATGTTTGATGTAACTATAAAGCATGATTGGGTGATGATTATGAATTGTTGATTATAGAGTAAATTCTATGATGTTGGGTGCGTCGGAAATGAGAGTTCCTGGTTGAACCTTCAGAATAACGGGTGATATGGATAAAATATGGTTCGGTTACATGTGTGATAAAGTGACCTTCACCATGTAGACCCGAGAGATATGGAGCTCAATGGTTAAGCCACATGTGTGATAAAGTAAACTTCACCATGTGCAATGATAATTATGGGACTTAATGACTATGCCTCATGGGTGATAAAGTGACCTTCACCATGTATACATGAGAGAAATGTCATTTGTAGCTAAGTTACATGGGTGATAAAGTGATCTTCACCACGTGTACACGAGGGCTACAAGCTTAAATGGCTAAGCCACATGGGTGATAAAGTGAACTTCACCATATGCTCATGAAGGCTATGAGCTTAAATAGCTAAGTCACATGGGTGATAAAGTAATTTCACCATGTGCTTATGAAGGCTACGAGCTTAAATGGCTAGGTCATATGGGTGAAAAGGTGATCTTCACCATGTGTACGCAAGAGCCGAGCTTATGTGTTGGTGGAATCATGAGCGGAAGATCCATCAAGTATCAAATGTTAATTCGAAGAGTTCAACGGGAAAGCTTAATAAAGAGATTTGGTGTGGTAATATGGTATGTAAGTGCAGGTGTATACTTGGGAAAATGTACATGTAACGCCCCACGCCCGATACCGTCGCCGGAGTCGAACTTGAGGTGTTACTAAACTTATCTTGCTTTTTAAACAACTTTAAACCACTTATTTTAAATTTCGGAATAAACTATTTTTCTGCGTCAAGGTCACTTAAAAATTCATATCTCGAGTTCCGAAACACGAAATCAATATCCGTAAATTTTCCCTGAAACTAGACTCATATATATATCTACTAATTTTTTTTCTAGAATTTTTGACTTAGCCAATTAGTACAGTTTATTAGTTAAAGTCTCCCCTGTTACACAGCTCAACTGCTCTGACCTATGTTCACTACGAACTAATTTTATCCCTGTACAAAATTCAAATAGGCATGCTGTTTGTTTCATTAGAAATTAGACTCAATAAGGAATCTAGGCATATAAACTATAATACCTAATTATTTATGTACAATTTATGGTGAATTTTTGAAGTCAGAACAGGGGATCACAGAGTCAGTCTCACTCAACTGAAAATTTCTCATAATATACAACTCTTTTTCCTACTCTGTTTCTTCCACATGAAAATAGACTCATTAAGCTTTAATTTCCTTATTCACCTTTTAATTCCATTCCTACTATTTTTAGTGATTTTTCAAATTCACGTCACTGCTGCTGTTTGCATCTGTTTTCAAGCTACTTTTATACTTTTCATAGTTTTCATGTGATAGTTACCATTCAAGCATACATACCATTAAACACATGCATGGTTAGCCATTTCATTAGCTATTCACTTCCAAGCATTTACACACCATATATTGAACATATCATTCCATAAAAGACTAAGTCCCTATACATGCCATACACAAAATGAAACGTCTAGTTATACCAAAATAACTCCTTTGATAGTGTGATCTGAACTCCGACGTTTCCTTCGATCCCCGAGTAGGCTTGGCAAGAACTATAATAAGAAAGAAAATAAAGGAGTAAGCACTAGGCTTAGTAAGTTTACAAGCAAATAAATCACAATATTTATCATGACAATAATTGTACATTTTACCATTCAACATCTTAAACTTTCCTTACCCTTCCTACTTTGATACACTTTCTTTCTTTCTCACCTGACCTTTAAATACTCATGAATTCAACCTTTATAATGGCCCGTTAAACCACTCGGAATACTAGGGATACTTGGGTTATTCCTGTCTGATAAAATACTGCCAATGCCATGTCCTTGACATGGTCTTACCTGAAATATTCCTGTCTCCAAAGCCATATATACGATATGGGCTTACATGGCTCAATACTGTCCTGTCTCCAAGGCCATATACACGATATGGGCTTACATGGCGCAATACTGTCCTGTCTGTTAACCCAAATCCCCTAACATTCCTAAGGTTCAAACGGGGCTTTCTGATACTTTCTCTCTGTCTTCTCTTCTTCGTTTCGACTTTGAATATTTTCATAAAGTAAATATATAAATGCTGGAATTTAACAACATCAATGTAAAACAATGAAATATTGCATTTATTTACCGTAAACTTACCTCAATACAAATTGTGACTAAACTTTACAATTTAGTCCTTTACTTTCTCTTTTCCCCTATCTACTCCCGAATTTCGTTCTTCTTGATCTATAATAGCAAATTTAGCTTATTTAATATCAACATTTATCAAAACAGACCTTTACTCAAACTTTGGCAAAATTACATTTTTGCCCCTAAACTTTTGCATATTTACACTTTTGCCCCAAGGCTCAGAAATTAAAACTTATCACAAATTCTTGTATTTTAAGACATGCTGATCATTTATTTACCAATATCATCTTCAAATTCCTACTATAACATACACTTATGTACAATAGGTATTTTTACCAATTAAGCTCTTTTACTCGTTTTTACCTAAATCCGAGTAGCTCAAGTTGTCTACCATAATTTAAAACCTCATATTCTATCATAAAACATCAAAATACACAAATTTCACCTATGGGTATTTTTCCAAATATGAATCCTAACTTAAAATATTACTAACATAAGCTTTATCGAGCTATCGGGATCTCAAAAACATAAAAATCATTAAAAACGGGGCTTGGATGCACTTACTATGAAGCTTGAAAGTTGAAGAACCCTTAGCTATGGTGGAGAGCAACAATCGGCAGCAACTAATGAAGAAGATGATCAATTTTGTCATCTTTTTCCTTTTTAATTCATGTTAATAACCAAATGACCAAAATGCCCTTCCTTATTAAACTTTCAAAAATTCCCTCCATGTCCAATTTTTGTCCATAAACTTAAAATTGGTCAAATTGCTATTTAAACTCTCCTAATTAATATTCCAATGTAATTTCATACTAAAAACTTCTAGAATGCAAGTTTTGCAATTTATTCAATTTAGTCCTTACTTTCAAATTAAACACTTTATGCATAGAATTTCTTCACGAAATTTTCACACCATCATGCAATCATAATATAGACCTCAAAATAATTATAAAAATAATTAGTTCTATCTCAGATTTGTGGTTACGAAACCACTATTCCGATTAGGCCCTATTTTGGGATGTTACATTTCTCCCCTCTTTAGGGATTTTCGTCCCCGAAAATCTTACCTGTGAAGAGGTTTGGGTACTGTTTTCGCATGGCCTCTTCGGGTTCCCATGTAGCCTCATCCACCCCATGTCTATTCCATAAAACTTTCACAAGAGCAATACTTTTATTTCTTAATTGCTTTACCTCTCGATCTAGAATCTTTACTGGTTCTTCATCATAAGTCATATCTGGCTGAATCTCAACCTCTGTCGGGGAGATCACATGTGACGGATCTGACCGATAACGTTGTAACATTGAAACATGGAACACATTATGAATCTTCTCTAATTCAGTAGGCAAAGCTAATCGATATGCCAATGGCCTAACTCTCTCAATCACTTCAAACGGTCCAATAAAACGAGGACTTAACTTGCCTTTCCTGCCAAATCTGAGAACTTTCTTCCACGGGGATACTTTCAAAAATACTTTGTCGCCAACCTGATATTCGATTTTTTTTCTTTTTAAATCTGCGTACGACTTCTGCCTGTCTGAAGCTGCTTTCAAACAATTTCTGATAACTTTCACTTTGTCTTCTGTTTCTTTGACTAGATCAACCCCGTAAATCTGTTTTTCTTTAAGTTCTGTCCAATATAAAGGTGTACGACATTTGCGTCCATACAAAGCTTCATAGGGTGCCATCTTCAAACTCGACTGATAACTATTATTATAGGCAAACTCTACTAATGGTAAGTATTTTTCCCAACTGCCTTGAAATTCCAATATACAACATCTAAGCATATCTTCAAGTACCTAAATAACTCTCTCTGACTGACTGTCGGTCTGAGGATGAAAAGCCGTACTGAAACTCAACTTTGTACCCAAAGCTTCTTGTAATTTTTTCCAAAACCATGAAGTAAATCTCGGATCTCTATCTGAAATGATCGATAGTGGTACTCCATACAGTCTAACTATCTCTGAAATGTACAACTCAGCCAACCTGTCAAGTGAATAATCCATACGAACTGGGATAAAATGAGCCGACTTAGTTAGCTTATCAATTACAACCCAAACTGCATCTTTCTTTTTCGGCGTTAACGGTAATCCGGTCACAAAATCCATAGTAACTCCGTCCCATTTCCACTCCGGAACTAGCACAGGTTGCAACAATCCCGAGGGTACCTGGTGTTCGGCCTTTACCTGTTGACAAATCAAGCATCTGGAAACAAACTCTGAAATATCTCTTTTCATTCCTACCCACCAATACAATTTCTTCAAATCATTAGACATCTTTGTACTACCCGGATGAATAGACAAAGAACTGCTATGTGCTTCCTATAAGATCTTCCGAATAAGCTCATCATTCTTTGGTACACATATTCTGTCTCTAAACATCAAACAACCATCAGAACCAATCTGGAAATCTGATTCTATGCCTGACTCACATTGAATTCTTTTAGCTTGTAAATCACTATCATCTTTTTGAGCTTCACAAATTTCTTCAAGAAATACTGGTTTAGTTCTCAATTCAGCTAAAATAGAACCATCATCCGACATAGCCAAATTGGTATTCAAAGCTCGCAATATAAATAAAAGTTTTCTGCTTAAAGCATCAGCAACTACATTTGCCTTACCTGGGTGATAATCAATCACTAGCTCATAATCTTTAATCAACTCTAGCCATCTTCTTTGCCTCAGGTTCAAATCTTTTTGAGTCATCAAGTATTTTAAACTTTTATGATCGGTGAATATCTGGCACCGTTCACCATATAAATAATGTCTCCAAATCTTCAATGCAAACACAATAGCAGCTAACTCCAAATCATGCGTCAGATAATTTTTCTCATATGGTTTCAATTGTCTAGAGGCATAAGCAATCACATTTCCTTCCTGCATAAGTACACAACCGAGCCCATTCAAAGACGCATCACTGTAAATCACAAATTCTTTACCCGGTTCTGGCTGTACTAAGATGGGAGCTTCAGTCAACAATGTTTTTAACTTGTCAAAACTCTGCTGGCACTTCTCAGTCCATTCGAACTTGACATCCTTCCGCAACAATCTCGTCAACGGGGTAGCTATCATAGAGAATCCCTCCACAAATTGTCTATAATAACCAGCTAAACCAAGAAAACTTCTGACCTCTGAAACATTCTTAGGAGGCTTCCAATCGACAATGGCTGAAATTTTGCTTGGATCCACTCTAATACCTTCACCTGAAACAATATGTCCAAGAAATCCAACTTCTCGAAGCCAAAACTCACTTTTACTGAACTTAGCATACAACTGATTATCTCTTAGAATCTGTAAGGCTGTTCTCAAATGCTCTTTATGCTCAGTCTCATTAGGAGAATAAATCAAAATATCATCAATGAACACAACTACAAACTTGTCCAAATACGGTCTAAATATTCGGTTCATTAAATCCATAAAAACGGCAGGAGCATTAGTTAAGCCAAACGGCATCACAAGAAACTCATAATGATCGTACCTAGTTCGGAATGCAGTCTTCGAAACATCTGACTCCTTAACTCGCATCTGATAGTATCCGGATCTCAAATCTATCTTGGAAAACACGGTGGCTCCCTTTAATTGATCAAACAAATCATCAATTCTGGGCAGTGGATATTTGTTCTTGATAGTTACCTTGTTAAGTTGCCGATAATCTATACACAATCTCATTGAACCATCTTTCTTTTTCACAAATAACACTGGTGCACCCCATGGCGAACTACTGGGTCTTACAAAACCTTTATCAGTTAATTCTTGCAGCTGAGCTTTCAATTCTTTCAATTCCGATGGGGCCATTCTATAAGGAGTAATACAAATAGGTGTGGTACCTGGGATTAGCTCAATACCAAACTCAACTTCTCTAACAGGAGGCAAACCTGGTAATTCTTCCGGAAATACATCTAGATACTCGCACACCACAGGCACTGATTCAACTTTCAATTCTGAATCTTTAGTATTCAATACAAAGGCAAGATAAGCCTCATACCCCTTTCTCAAATATTTCTGAGCTGTCATAACAGAAATCATGGCAAATGAACCATCTGACTCATCTGAATTTACTCGAAGAATCTCACCATTTTCACACTTCATCTCAATGAATTTCCTTCCACAATTCACTATCACATCATGTGCCGTCAACCAATCCATACCCAGAATAACATCAAACTCATCAAACGGCAATAACATGAGATCGGCCGGAAAACAGTGACCTCTAATCATTAAGGGGCAATTTCTACATACTTTATCTATCAATACACACTTGCCTAGTGGATTCGATACTTTTATCACAAATTCTGTGGATTCTATAGGCATACTCATTCTAGACATCAATTTCACACAAACATAGGAATGGGTCGAACCCGGATCAATTAAAGCAATGACATTAATGTCATGTAAAGAAAATGTACCCGTAATCACATCGGGGGAGGATGCCTCTTCGCGAGTACGAATAGCATAAGTCCTTGCAGGGGTTCTAGCATCTGGTCTCACCGTCGAATCTCTAGAGGTGCCTCTATTACTTGCTCCTACTCCTGGTTGTCTCGGTGATCTGCCTCTGGTAGGAGCATTTCCGGATCTAGCATTCTGTGTTACTTCCCGTTGAGTCACCTTTGGACAATATCGTACAAAATGATCTGGAGCACCACATTTATAACAAACATTTTCGCCTGCCCGACAAGGACCATAATGTAGTCTACCACACTGTGGACACCCTGATCTACCCGATCTAACATTACCCACACTTGCGGTCGAAGTGGTCTGAGCTTTCGGATCTTTAAATCTGCTACCTCTATTCTGACTGGATTGCCCTGCCGAAAAGCTAGATCTGGTAGAAAACTCTTTGGGCCTCTTGGATGTAGCCTGAAATGATCTACTCATTTGTCTTTTCTTCGTGTCTCACGTCTCTGTTTCAATTTTACCTTTTCTTTTTAACAACTCCTCTACTTTACAGGCTCGGTCAACTAAAACGACGGACTCTTTTATTTCTAGAACACCCACTGATAGTCGGATATCATCATTTAACCCATCCTCAAACCTTTTACACATAATAGCCTCCGTAGACACACATTCTCGAGCATATTTACTGAGTCTAACAAATTCACGCTCGTAATCGGTCACCGTCATATTACCTTGTTTCAGCTCTAAGAACTCTTTTCTCTTCTGATCAATAAACCTCTGGCTGATGTACTTTTTACGGAATTCCTCCTGAAAGAAATCCCAAGTGACCCTCTCTTTCGGTACAACTGATACTAGTGTCTTCCACCAGTGATAGGCCGAATCTCTGAGAAGTGATACTACACATTTTATACATTCCTCAGGTGTAGAGGATAATTCGTCAAAGACTCTGATGGTATTTTCTAACCAAAACTCTGCTCTTTCTGCATCATCGTCTTTTGTTGCTCGAAACTCTTCTGCCCCATATTTCCTAATTTTATCGACTGATGGCTTTTCTCTTATTACTGTACCTGTGACTGGGGGAGCTTGAGCTACATGGGTAGCCTGAGAATCATGAGGGGGTGGAGGTCTAACTGCCGGATTCATACGAACGAACTCGGCAAACCAATCATTCAAAGCTTGGAAGAGAGCTTCTCGAGTCACTCCTCCCTGATCAACTGTTACTGGCCTATTCTCAGATGGCGCTGCCCCTTCTGTAGGAGCAGGCGCATTACTTTCCATATCATTATCACTAGCTCGTTCGGGATCCATTACTATAAAACAAAATATTTAAAAATCGTCAGGAGCCGTCACACTATCAAAATATAAGTATGGCATGTATAGCTAGACTCTTACTCACACTAACTGTTCCGAGAATTGACTAAACCTGCTCTGATACCAATAAATGTAATGCCCCACGCCCGATACCGTCGCCGGAGTCGAACTTGAGGTGTTACTAAACTTATCTTGCTTTTTAAACAACTTTAAACCACTTATTTTAAATTTCGGAATAAACTATTTTTCTGCGTCAAGGTCACTTAAAAATTCATATCTCGAGTTCCAAAACTCAAAATCAATATCCGTAAATTTTCCCTGAAACTAGACTCATATATATATCTACTAATTTTTTTTCTAGAATTTTTGACTTAGCCAATTAGTACAGTTTATTAGTTAAATTCTCCCCTATTACACAACTCAACTGCTCTGACCTATGTTCACTACAAACTAAATTTCTCCCTGTACAAAATTCAAATAGGCATGCTGTTTGTTTCATTAGAAATTAGACTCAATAAGGAATCTAGGTATATAAACTATAATACCTAATTATTTATGTACAATTTATGGTGAATTTTTGAAGTCAGAATAGGGGATCACAGAGTCAGTCTCACTCAACGGAAAATTTCTCATAATATAAAACTCTTTTTCCTACTCTGTTTCTTCCACATGAAAATAGACTCATTAAGCTTTAATTTCATTCCTTATTCACCTTTTAATTCCATTCATAATATTTTTAGTGATTTTTCAAATTCACGTCACTGTTGCTGTTTGCATCTGTTTTCAAGCTACTTTTATACTTTTCATAGTTTTCATGTGATAGTTACCATTCAAGCATACATACCATTAAACACATGCATGGTTAGCCATTTCATTAGCTATTCACTTCCAAGCATTTACACACCATATATTGAACATATCATTCCATAAAAGACTAAGTCCCTATACATGCCATACACAAAATGAAACGTCTAGTTATACCAAAATAACTCCTTTGATAGTGTGATCTGAACTCCGACGTTTCCTTCGATCCCCGAGTAGGCTTGGCAAGAACTATAATAAGAAAGAAAATAAAGGAGTAAGCACTAGGCTTAGTAAGTTTACAAGCAAATAAATCACAATATTTATCATGACAATAATTGTACATTTTACCATTCAACATCTTAAACTTTCCTTACCCTTCCTACTTTGATACACTTTCTTTCTTTCTCACCTGACCTTTAAATACTCATGAATTCAACCTTTATAATGGCCCGTTAAACCACTCGGAATACTAGGGATACTTGGGTTATTCCTGTCTGATAAAATACTGCCAATGCCATGTCCTTGACATGGTCTTACATGAAATATTCCTGTCTCCAAAGCCATATATACGATATGGACTTACATGGCTCAATACTGTCCTGTCTCCAAGGCCATATACACGATATGGGCTTACATGGCGCAATACTGTCCTGTCTGTTAACCCAAATCCCCTAACATTCCTAAGGTTCAAACGGGGCTTTCTGATACTTTCTCTCTGTCTTCTCTTCTTCGTTTCGACTTTGAATATTTTCATAAAGTAAATATATAAATGCTGGAATTTAACAACATCAATGTAAAACAATGAAATATTGCATTTATTTACCGTAAACTTACCTCAATACAAATTGTGACTAAACTTTACAATTTAGTCCTTTACTTTCTCTTTTCCCCTATCTACTCCCGAATTTCGTTCTTCTTGATCTATAATAGCAAATTTAGCTTATTTAATATCAACATTTATCAAAACAGACCTTTACTCAAACTTTGGCAAAATTACATTTTTGCCCCTAAACTTTTGCATATTTACACTTTTGCCCCAAGGCTCGGAAATTAAAACTTATCACAAATTCTTGTATTTTAAGACATGCTGATCATTTATTTACCAATATCATCTTCAAATTCCTACTATAACATACACTTATGTACAATAGGTGTTTTTACCAATTAAGCTCTTTTACTCGTTTTTACCTAAAACCGAGTAGCTCAAATTGTCTAGCATAATTTAAAACCTCATATTCTATCATAAAACATCAAAATACACAAATTTCACCTATGGGTATTTTTCCAAATATGAATCCTAACTTAAAATATTACTAACATAAGCTTTATCGAGCTACCGGGATCTCAAAAACATAAAAATCATTAAAAACGGGGCTTGGATGCACTTACTATGAAGCTTGAAAGTTGAAGAACCCTTAGCTATGGTGGAGAGCAACAATCGGCAGCAACTAATGAAGAAGATGATCAATTTTGTCATCTTTTCCCTTTTTAATTCATGTTAATAACCAAATGACCAAAATGCCCTTCCTTATTAAACTTTCAAAAATTCCCTCCATGTCCAATTTTTGTCCATAAACTTAAAATTGGTCAAATTTCTATTTAAACCCTCCTAATTAATATTCCAAAGTAATTTCATACTAAAAACTTCTAGAATGCAAGTTTTGCAATTTATTCAATTTAGTCCTTACTTTCAAATTAAACACTTTATGCATAGAATTTCTTCACGAAATTTTCACACCATCATGCAATCATAATATAGACCTCAAAATAATTATAAAAATAATTAGTTCTATCTCGAATTTGTGGTTACGAAACCACTATTCCGATTAGGCCCTATTTTGGGATGTTACAGTACATGAGAGCAATGGGGTGTTGTGGGCAATGTGCTCGATATGGGATTGAAATTGTGGTAAGGCAGATAGGAGAATGTTACTATGAATACTCGTAAATATTTGTGTTGATTATTCATTTGAATGGCTGGTATTGAACATTCTTGATGTTACGTGTGCATTTATGATAATAATATCGAGAAAACATGGGTGAGTAGAATTTCTAGCAAAATAGTATGAAAATAGCTGCAGTTACGTGATTTTGAAAAATCACCATAAAAATTGGAAGTTGAATTAAATGTTGAATAAGATATGAAATTAAAGCTCATTGAGTCTATTTTTACATAAAAGAAACAGTGTAAGCAAATGAGTTTTATATTGTGAGATATTTAAACTTTGGTGAGACAGGGTCTGAATGGTTTCGAAAATCACCTGTTCCAAATTTGGAAAAGCATTAAAAATTGTATAAAAAATGGTTATGGTGTGTATTTTATATTCTTAGAATCCTGGATGAGTCTACTTTCAACAAAAACAAACAGGAAGGTTATCTGAGCTCTATATAGTGAAAAATTTGATTTTTAGTGAAGAGGTGTCGGAGCTATCTAACAGCGAAATAGGAGAATCCTTAATGAATAAACTGTATTGATTGGATAAAAAAAAATTCTTGAAATTTTATGGTAAGAAGGTATTGAGTCTAGTTTCCAGAAAAATTAGCAGATTGAGATTTGGAGCTCTGTAGCTCTGGATATAATAAATTTAATGACCATGACTTAGGAAGACAACATAGGCTAGACTTGAGTAATAATGAAATTATGTGGAATATCTTCCTAGTTAAATTGATTATTATTATGTGCCAACTTACTAAGCTATAAAGCTTACACCCTCCTTTCTTTTTCTCTTAGTGTTGTCAGGTTAGCTTGGGGTTGGAGATTGTCGAGGCAGCGTCGCACTATTAATTTAACAAGTTGGGGGTAATGTCAATTCTTATTAGTTATAGGTGAGTGGCATGTATAATGATTTAATTATGAGTAACATGTATCATTGTGAGTTGGTTAAATGTATTAGTTGATGATACTTCCTTATATATAGCCATAAGATATGGTTCATAATGGTTATGGGTATGTAACCTATTTTATACATGCATAGGAAGGCTTTGATGTGGTTAGGTATGTTATATAGGTTCGTTGGTTAAATCTTGAATAATCAAAGAAGAGATGCATGTTATGAATTAATTATGAGTGTGAAGTGTCAAGAGCACAAAAAGGGCTTGGAAAATAGCCTAAGTGTTGTCCACATGGGCAGAGACACGGCCGTGTGTCTCAGCCGTGTGGGGGAACACGGCCTAGCATACAGGTGTGTGATTTGGCCGTGTGCCCCTAATTGTATGCTGACATCATAAACAGAATGCTTGGTGTTTTTAACATGGGCTGGGACACGGGCGTTGTGAGATCACACGGTCTGCCTACACGGGTGTGTCCCAAGTCACGCGGGTGTGTGACATTATTTTGAAGAAAAATTTCATAAGTGCTTTAAAGGTTCCGGTCTAGTCCCGATCCATTCCTAAAGTATGTTTTGGGGCTCGTAGACCCATATAAGGGACTTTCAAGTAGAAATTGAAAAGTTTAAAATTGGAGTGAAGTTTATGGTTCAATAATGTACGGATTGTTGCATTGTAGTTCGGTAATGCCTAGTACCATGTTCCGGCATTGGCTACGAGTAAGGGGTGTTACATGCCATGTCCCAGACATGGTCTTATACGGGACCTACAAATTCTCATATCATGACTACAGTATCCCTCGTATTCTCTAAGATTTAACCAGGATTTGTCTAATACAACTTCATCATTTCTTTATAAAAATCATATCAATAATTCTCATGGAAATAACATGAATTTCAATTCATTACAATGTCATCAAGTCATAGACATATTCTTAACTCAATTCATATATATAGCACTTTAAACATTTTATTCAACATAATTTAATTAATATACCAATTTAGGCTTTAATTATAAACTACAACAATATTGCATTATTATTATCACACCAACTTACCTCAGATGTGAAAGTGGCTAATTTTTTCGATTTGGTCCATAACCTTGATCTTCCCCGATCTAAGCCCGAATCTCATTTTCCTTTATCTATAATATCACAATTAGCTCATTTATTAGCCACATTACTCAATGTGACCCAAAAATCATATTATGGTAAATTTATATTTTTGCCCCTAAACTTTGTCAAAATTACACTTTTGCCCTTAGGCTCGTAAAATGATTTTTACTCAATTTCCATGCACTTTAGGTCTAGCTGAACCATTTTCATACTACAAAAAACCACAATTCTCATTAAAACACACTTAATTTCATATTTTATTACTTTTACGATTTAGCCTTTTTGGACATTTTCATCGAAAACCACCTAGTAAAACTTGTTCCTCTCATCATAGACATGTATAATCTACCATAAACTATCAAAATACAGAATTATTTAACATGGGTAAGTTTTTAAACTCAAACTCTAGCTCAAATTAATGATAGAAATAGCTAAATCGAGTTACGGGAATCTCAAAAATGTAAAGAACATTAAAAATGGGGCTAGGATGCACTTACTATTGAGCTTAAAAGCTTGAAAATCCTAGCCATGGTGTCCATAGCAATATTCGGCCCTTCCATGAAGAAGATGGACACATTTTGGCCTATTTTTCCCTTTTTATTTCTTTTAATTACTAAATGACTAAAATGCCCTTCATTAAAACCTTTAGTATTTTATCCTTCCATGTCCATTTTTGTCCACCTTTATAAATATTGGGCTAATTCCATTTAAGGACATTCACTTTAAAAACCCATTTCAAATAGGTACATTAGCTTCTAGAACTCACATTTTTCACTTATTTCAATTTAGTCCTAATTATCAAATTGGTCACCTAATCAATAAAATTTCTTAATGAATTTTTCACACAAGCATCCAATCACATAATAAACATTAAAACTTAATCGTAATAAAGTTTTTAACTTTGGATTTATGGTTTTCGAAACCACTGTTCCGTTTAGGCTTTAATTCGGGCTGTTACAAACAGATTTTTCACATTGGCTACTGCTAGGAAGCTTCCTTCAAGCTGTTTGTATGGCACAATTAAGGAGCTGAACACAACCTCCCAAGAGCCATTTCGTGCTCAGCAAAGCATCAAGTGCTTTCACATTTGATCAACCGATTGGTTGTCATGTTCACACCTAAGGGACTATCCAATTTTTCTGTTCACATTTGAGGGCTCTTCGTGCAACACAAGTAGCCATAAAGAGCTACATGTCCATTCGAATTTCCAAGGAAGCATCAATCCTTGTTCACACCATCTTAACCAATTAGCCCCATGCATATTCAACTCACTTTCAAAGTCCAATGAAGTGGCTATTTGGGAATTGCAAATGACACCATGTGAACAAGGCTATTGGCGTCTTCCACATCTAGAAGTCTTCAAGGGATGTGTTGGAAAACTCAATAGACATTAAGCACATTAAACTTGATTGTAAACCATGCCTACTTGACTGGTGCTTTGTAAAGCCTATAAATACTAGCTTGAAACATGTTGCTGGGACTTTTTGATGAATTTTATAACTATTGTGAGTGTTCAACTCTCTTTGTTCTTTCTTGACTCAAATTGACTTAGCAAGTACATCTTGTGGCATCAATCTGGTTCTCTTTAAACTTATCACTTCTCAAAGTGTGGCGCTCACTCTTATACCGATTGGTTTCTATCTTCATAGATAGTGGGTCACGGTCAAGCCATCTTTGCCCTGTCCATCTTAAGTGTTGTTATAAGAAACAGGTCAATATTGTCATATAATATTTGTTCTTTCTTCAACCTTAAACTGAACTTATCTTATCCATTTACCTATCAACAAAACATCCCTTTGTTTCAGCCAACTATCTCTATTTTCAACCTTACCTAGAACTTGATTTGATATTTCTTAATTTACGATCAGGAACATTTGCAACTCGTAATCAACCACGAATACGAGCTCGCATCACCAATAGTCACTCAACTTTGGGGTAGGTAACAAAACAGTCACCTTGGTTTCATTTCAATCACTCAACTTTAAAAAAATGACAAAACAGTCCTTTATGTCATTTTTTGTTACAAACGTAACAACAAAGTGACATGGCAGATGATGGCTTGCTTGGTGTTGTTAACCGTCCAGCTGGCTAATTAACACCAATTTAAATAACCATATCAACAGCCATTTAGGTTTCAGCAGCAGCAGGGAAAAAAAGGATTTGGGATGGTTTTTGTCCAAGGCAAAGGGGTTACCAAAAGAAAAGAAGGGATTATCAATGGCAGAAATCAGAAGAAACCAAAGTCGCACAATTAGCTTGAGCCACTTCCCCACTTGATTCTAGTCTCTGAAATTGATTATCAGTGGCCTAGTATTGAGATGAATTGAAAACTAGGCTTTTACTATTCTGGAAGATGGATTTATCGTTATTTGAACGAATAGTCGTCCCATTTGTTTTCATTGTCTGGTTGGGTAAAATGGTATCGATTGGAAAATCAAAACTCTGTCAATTCCCATACACAAGATTCCCCTATCTTGCAATACCAACCTTGTCGAATTCCGATTACTAGTCGCTAAAGGTTGCCCTGACAACAAGTTTTGGCCTAAAGAGTTTATTAAACGAAGCTCGCCATTGTCGTCAATGACAAGAGACAAATTTTGAGTCAACGGAGAATCATCATTAGCCAACCAAATAAAGGTGTTATTTCTAGATATGTTGTAATACCAAACATAGAAAGTGCAGAGATTTGCAGAAGAACCCATTGACTTAAACCTAGCAGCGAAGACTTTGTTTGAAGAGATAAGAAACTTGTTTTGAAATGGAGTTCATGAGAAATCCGTGAAATTGAAGGATCGGTCTTGCTGGGACAAGAATGGTGGAAGGTTACAGAGGAAGAGAGCTAAGAAGAAGAAGAAGAAGAAGAAGAAGAAGAAGAAGAAGAAGAACAAAGACATGGTGTTTCAATGGCAAAGAATCAGACCCCGCCAAATTAGGCAAAGAAGACTTTTTTTTACAGTCTTTGTTATTAAGGGTTTTTTTTTTTTCAATTTCTTCTTAAATTAGGTGGGTTTCCACTGTCATGGTTAGTTAATTGGTCACGTCACCTATCCCTATAGGTCTGTAACGGAAAATATTAGTGCGTGACTGATTTGCCACTTTCTGATAATGTGAGTAATTATTTTGTTATTTTTCTAAAGTTGAGTGACTGAAATGAAACTAAAGTGACTGTTTTGTCAACTACCCAAAATTAAGTGACTGTTGGTGTAATTCACCCTCATTATTTAACAATATAATTAAGGGTATTAAAATCTAAATTAAAAAAAAGAAAAATAAAACAACTGAAATTTTAATAATAAAAGTGTATTCACTAAATTCTATATTTTAAAATTAGATGTTTGTCAAAATAGAGAGAGTCTGCCTTCATTTTCTACCTGTAGCCCACCTTCTAACTCAACTATTCCACCTTTCAATAAAAATAGAAAACTCTACTGTTCCTGAACTCTGAAAGTCTGGAAAAAAATGGGGTCTTAGAAAGCAGAGAAACCTTCACTACTTCAGTAGCTGCGTTCAAATGGTGATTTCAGGTGATAACGAAAATTTAAAGCTGCCAAAATTTCCCCTTTATTGCTGGTTTCTTTTAAATAAGATTGCATGTTTCTTTTTATCTGCTATCTTTCATGAATAATTTCCTAGGTTGTCACTTCTCAACTTCGTTCGATTCTGTTAAAGTAAAACCCACTTCTTTAAAACCCTTAATTGATGTGAATTCAAGGAGAAGGGATTGGAATCCAATTCCAATTCCCTTCAGAACAATCCTTGAACCCAGAGGTCAAGACCTTGATTTTGTGAATGTTGCCCATAGTCACCTCGTTCAGTCTGATTGGAATAAGCTTAATGCTTTATCCATCCACTTGACTCCATTTAGAGTTAAGCATGTTTTGTTAAAGATTCAAAAGGACCATGTTCTTTCTCTTGAGTTCTTCAATTGGGTTAAAACTCGAAACCCCACTTCACATTCCCTTGAAACTCATTCAGTGATTCTCCACATTCTCACCAAAAACCAGAAATTCAAATCCGCTGAATCGGTTTTGATGAGTCTTCTTGTGTCTGGTTCATTGGAATTGCCAGCTAAGATGTTTGATGTGATACTGTATTCTTATCGAATATGTGATTCCTCTCCCCGTGTGTTTGATTTACTGTTTAAGACATATGCACATGCCAAGAAGTTTAGGAACGCCACGGATGCTTTTTAACGGATGAAGGATTATGGGCTTTTGCCAACTACTAAGTCATGTAATGCATATTTGAGCTCATTGCTTGATTTACATAGGGTGGATATTGCTTTGGGGTTCTACAGAGAAATGCGGTGTTGCAGGCTTTCTCCCAATGTATACACTTTTAATATAGTAATTCATGCGTTTTGCAAGTCAGGAAAACTTGAGAAGGCTATGGAAGTGTTAAGAGAAATGGAGATTATGGGTTTTAGTCCTACTGTAACATCTTACAACACATTGATTGCAGGGTATTGTAACAAGGGTCTAATGAGCTTAGCCATGAGCTTAAAAGCTCAATGGGGAAAGATGGAGTGCATCCAAATGTGGTTACTTTTAACACCCTTATTAATGGTTTTTGTAAGGAAGGGAAATTACATGAAGCAAATAAGGTTTTCAATGAGATGAAAGCCCTGAATCTGGCTCCAACTATTGTAACTTACAATACTTTGATAAGCGGGTACAGTCAAGTAGGTAAGAGTGAGATGAGCAACAGGCTTTATGAGAACATGTTGAAGAATTGAGTTAAGGCTGATATACTGACATACAATGCATTGATACTGGGATTATGCAAGGAGGGTAAGACAAAGAAAGCTGCCTATCTGGTTAAAGAACTTGATAAGGACAACTTGGTTCCAAATGCTTCGACATTTTCTGCTCTTATTAGTGGGCAGTGTGTCAGGAAGAACTCTGACCGTGCGTTCCAGCTTTATAATACCATGATCAGGAGTGGTTTTCATCCAAGTGAAAACACTTATAGTATGTTGATTTCTACCTTGTGCAAGAATGAAGATTTTGATGGAGCAGTGCAGGTCCTAAATGATATGATTGATGGTACTTTGTTTGAGCTGCACAAGTGACTCAGCCAATGTGCTAAAAATCAATTGGCAATGATCCTATGCAAAAAACTGGAAGATAGACATCTGATGCCAAAAGGTTTTGATAAATCCAAAATTATCAGTTGTCAAACAGAAAATGAGGACAAGACATCTTGATATAACTTGTGGATTTTGTATATTCCAACTCCAATACTCTGATACTGTCAAGTTGACACTGTGGAGTGCATTTTAATTTGAGAGTATGCCCTAAAACAACTTTGTTTAGTTGAAGTAAAGGAAGAGTCCTATTGTCTGTACCAAAGCAATAGGAAGGTGCCTACTGTTGATCGTTGAAACAAACCATCCTCTGTTTAATTTTATTAAATATTATACATTTTGGAATGAGGCAGATGGCCTACAAATATGCTTTTTAACAATTTATAAGCTGGTTGTTGCATTGGCACTCTTTTTTCCCTTTTTTTTTTCCTGCTTCTGTTATGTAAATTCCTTTGTTTGACCTATAAACATTAGGATTATATATTTGATTCTTTTTGCATATTGCTATTATTGAGGACCATTTTTTCCATTTATTGCTCTATGGTTTTTTTTTTTCAGATAACATCTTCCATGTTTGAGTCTTTGATATATTATGAATTTTATAAGTTTCACAAAGAATATGTGGTTAAATTTCTTGTTAGCCCATGCTGCACCTGATATACATGCATACGCTAGGTTCTGAGATTTTGCTAACACTGTCACCATATATAATTGTTCTCGTCTTTTAAATGAATTGCCACTTATTTTATCTCTATGCATGTAGGTCTCTAGCTGCATCTGAATCTTTTGTTTAACTATTATTTTGTTTCATGCTCTCATAAATGGAATGTGAGGTATGGAAATTAAGTACACTTGTTTTTCCTGCTGAGCCATGTCAATACTTTTCTTCATGACAAAATCTCCTGTTGTCCAACTTGGAAACTTCCTGTATTGCAGTTGAGGAAGCAGTAGTTTAATTTTGGGATATTGGAAGGTATGACTGCATGCATCCATCTACCATCTTGAAGTGGAATATATTAAGATTTTACCACATGTTACAAAAGAATCCAGGGAATGACATGTTTGAAAGCTCCTTGGTGCAATGCATTCAACTTGAACTCAGCACTTCGTTTTGAAAATTTCCAGTTATTATTTGCCATTGAGAGAAAATTCAAGATGAGAAGGTATTATTGAGACTTGGCTTTTCCCTGAGATTGTGATAATAAATTAAAGATTCAACAAGAGAAGGCGGTAGAAATAAATGCAGTCTAATCAAGCAAGAGTATTCACCTAGTAGTTGGCAGGCATAAAGATACAAGCTTCCAGCTTAAAGTTCTCAAGGTGGGATGCGGTTTTGGGTCACTCGATGATGAAGTTCCGTGGTAGGCAGCTTCTCTATTTATAGACATGCTAAGAACTTAACCGTTAGAATTTGGTATCTTCCTGGCTCCATGAGGCTTAAAATTCGTATATTTGATGAAAATTGTGACTTATGTTGTTCAATCTGCACCATGGTTCAAGGTTGTTCTACATCAATGGTCAGTAGAACTGTTATTTTATGTGAATTGAAGAGCAATACTTATGAACGGATTGAAAGGTACTGAAAACAAGCTGTGAATATGGTGTGATTCATCTGGGTTAGGAGCAAGATTCGAATTCAGCCCTATAAAGTTGACCAGTTAAGATTCTGGTAGAACTAATTTCTACCATTATTCTGCATCCATTCATGGAAACTTTGGTGGTTATGCTTCCATCTCTGCATTTAATCCTGTCTTTCATTGAAAAGAAAAATGCAGCAAGAGTGACTGCAATATTACAAGTGCTTCAAGTTCACCTAACAAGTAGACTCATTAATATTTTCCAATATAGAGAATGGGGGTTTTTAATTAAAGAAGAGAAACAGGTTGTTGGATATGAGTTTAAAAGGAGTTAAAGAATAAGAGAAAAGGTTGCTGAGGATCATTGACTTTAATACCAAATAGATATCAAATAATTACAACTGTAATTGGGGCTGATAGTTCAGCTCATCCAAGAGAGACTGAAATCTTAAGGACTCCTAAGAAAAACTCAAATCTCTTTTTAAGGATTTAAAAAAAAAAAAAAATTCTACTTAGCTTTTATTATTCTATAGGTCCCTTTAAATAGAGGTTACAAAAATTAAATAAATATATCACTAAAGAAGGTCCTATGAAGATACTTCTATTTTAAGAGTACCAAAACAATTTTATTCCAAGTCATATCCTAACAACTTTTTCTAAGATTCCTACTTAACAACTACTCATGTCTATAACAATACTCCCCTCTTTGGAAATAGAGCTTGTCGTCAGGCTTGGAGACAAAGGTAAACTTGGGGGAAAGTTGGTCTTAAAGAGTGAATGACATCACTAATAGTTAAAATTGATACGGGTCATGCACATCACAAATCTATTCTCATTTATCAACACTAGTGAATAAATTTCTTCAAACTTCTTACTAACATTAACAATTTTGAAAAATACCCCAAGAAGTTAAGAATCATTAAACTTTTTTATTATAGAGTTTACGATTTTTTGAATGGACTTTGTTGTTGATGGGGTGATTTACAAATATGATAACTAAAGTAAAAATTAAAGACAAAGAATAAAAGAAAAATAAGAAGAATGATAATGGTTTAAGTTGAGTTGAAAATACTCCTATTTATATACATGAAAAATGATTAAAAATAGCATCATATCCACTAATTTAGTCATGACAATTACCAGTAAATAAATATGACTAACAAATTAATAAAACAACCCATTAGGTTGACCATGAAATACATGTGAATCATAGCTAATTTAATTCCTAAAAGGAAGGCACCGTCGTATGTTTAACAAATGCATGTATTAGTGCTCCTTAATGCATGTAAGAATACTTCTCCTTGAATTAAGAGCAGCAGATACCAAATTGCTTTCTCATAAGCTCAAACCTGCTAACAGGAAGTAGCTTAGTGAAAATGTTAGCAATTTAATATTCGATATTACAACATAGTAGAATAACATTAGCACTTTTCTACACCTCCCTTAAAGAAAAACAATTTAATGTTGAAATGTTTGGTTTTTTCATGAAAGACAATTCTGTGTCAAATAGTTATTGCAACTTGCTTGTCTATAGTCACTTCAGTCTGCTTTGTAGCAACTCTTACATCTCGAAAAGTTGAGTAAAAAAAATTAAAATAATTTATTTTAGAAATTTTGGATGAAATGATTCTCATTATTTTTATGGGTTGTAAACTTATTTGAATTTTTGGTTTATTTCAAGATTAAATTGAATTTTGATTTTGTTTTAAGGATTAAGTTGAAAATCTCAACTTCTAATGGGGATTCTGGGTCGAATTTCGAGTGTTACACCTTACCTGATTTGATGACCGACATATATAAGTGATGTTGCGTCGACACCTTCTTTGTGTATATAGAATTTCATTTTTAACATAACATCAATTTCACAACTTAGTAAATTATTTAAAATGTTTTTCAACATTTAGAAAAATTTAGATACAATTTAAAATCATTTTGGATCATTTTCTAGTGTTGAAAAATATGGACATCACATATATAATAAGGGTAATTATATATTATTATTTACTATCATGATAGGTTAGCCCAAATTAAAATTGAACTATTTTAGTTAAGGTTTATTGGGTTTTAATTATTGTATGCATTAAATATATGTAGATACTCTAGTAATTGAGTTCTAATTAATTTCTAATTAGTGATGAGCTAATTAGAAATTAGGGCTAATATGCCAAAGTTATATATATTAGGGTTATGGTCCCCAAATTATACACAAGATATCTTTTCTAATATCCCAATCTTTAGGAAAGAGCAAATATTCTCTGAATTTCTTGTGTGCTAATTTGGAAGATCAAATCCTCAAGATCTGAAAAAAAAATTCAAGGAATTGATGGATTTAGGTACGCTTCCACATCTAGTTTTATTCTTGATTATTTAACATAATAGATCTTGGTTTATTAAGTTATATTTTAGATTTATTTTACAATTCTAACAAGTGGCATTCGAGTTTTGTCATGTTGAATCATTGAGAATGAATTGATTCTTTATTATTTTTGGATTGATATGTTTTTCTTTTTTAATTTTATGTATTTGATATTTTAATTATATATTATGTTGAATCTTTGAGATTCTTGATAAATTTTTGGGTTTTAATTCTTTAAATAAAGTTTTAGGATTTTATAAATATAATCTAGTTTAATATTTGCATATGCTATTCGAAATATGAAGGTTTATTTATTTATTTATTTATAATCAATTATTTGTGAGAGTTCTTTCTCTTTTTTTTTTTTTCACACAATTATTTTATAAATTTTGGTTAAAGTCATTATTAAATCAAAGTTACAGACTTACAACTTTTTGCAATTGAAAAATTCCAATTGGGTTGTATAATTGGTTTTGAAAGTTAATTCACTTGATAATCGAATAAATGAATGTTAGTAAGATTTTTTTTCGCACTATTTGTTTTAAATTTTCTGTTTGTGGTTGAATATATATGAAATTATCAATTTGGTCTTTATTCATGATGAATTATATTCACCACTGGATTCAATTCATATATATGAATGATTACTTTTGGTTTCTGTTATAATTATTTTATATAAGTTTTAGTCCTTATGGAACCCAACTAAAATTAAAATATTTGGGATTTTTTTAAATATGGTGGCTATGAATTTTCATAAGTAGTTGCGCATATAAAGGCTTTTATATGATTTTAGATTTTTTTTATATTTAACGGTTATGGATTTTCTTTAAGTATTTGTGTGTATAAAGTAGTTTTATGATAATGTCTTTAGTGATGAATATAAATTTGAGTTTACATGAAATATGTAAGGCAAGCTAGTATTATTTTTCTATTATTATAATTGTGTGTATATATTGTGCGTGCATACATATTATATGCATATCAATGATTTTGAAGATTAATGCATGATTATAGTTTGTGTGAATAGGTGTTTATCACCATTATTCAATAAGAAATCTTTTATAGTTTAATTGGTGAAATTAAGTTTTGATGGATATCGTTGAATTTGTTAATTTTTTTTTTTGTTATGGTTATATATTCATTTTTATGGGTGCTTTGTTGCAAATTCATGTAAACTATATACATATTTAAATATTTTGGTTTTAAGTTTGGTTCTATGATATTGGATAGCATCCAAGAGGGTTATAAGGTATTTTTAGAGAACAGAAGATTACATTCTCACATATCAGAGATCTAATCAGTTAGAAATCATCAGGTATACAGAAATTCGATTTTGATGGAATATGGATACAAGATTTTGTCACTAAGGTGCAAATTGTGAAAACAAATTGAAGTCTTTTATTCCAATAGCAACAGGAGCACATCAAAGTCAAAACACATAAACTTTAAATTCCTGGTTGTTAAGGTAAAAGTTCAGAGTGGTTAGGTGCCTATAAAGCATATTAGGACAAACTCCATGATTGAGGATCCGCTTACTAAGGAACTACACCTAAGGTTTTATAAGAGCACACTGCTCATATGGGTGTAATGTCATTTAAAGGATATTTGGTTTTAGTGGGAGTTTGCATTTTTAAATGCTTTTATGTTATAGACACATTTTTAGTTATTTCAGTTTAAAGATATTAAGTTCATTTTCTATAGAAATAAAGTTTATTTAGTTTATTCACATTCTGATTTTGGTAAGGTTTGATCTCACTAAGGAGGACCAGTTGGAAATAGACATGTTTAGATCATATTGCATGTAATTGCCATGCTACACATCCATACTTGATCTATGTCATTTGGTTGTGTTAATATACGTGATCATGGATGGATTTAGTTACGATATATGTAACGAAAGTTGCCTTGGTTCTATTTAACATAATTAATAGACGAGATTGTTCAGAATACCTTTTGGATATGATAGTAAAATTTTGAGCTCATAAGGTTATATAATGACGTGTAATTATAGAGTAATTAGTAAATATATGTGATCCAAGTGGGAGATTGTTGGAAAATATGGACATCACATATATAATAAGGGTAGTTACATGTTATTATTTACTATCATGATAGGTTAGCCCAAATTAAAAGTGATCTAATTTAGTTAAGATTCATTGGGCTTTAATTATTAAATAAAGTATGGATCAAATATGTGTAGATACTCTAGTAATTAAGTTCTAATTAATTTCTAATTAATGATGGGCTAATTAGGAATTAGGGCTGATATGCCAAAGTTATATATATATTATGGTTATGGTTCCCCAAATTACACACAAAATATATTTTCTAATATCCCATCCTTAGGAAAGAACAAATATTTTTTGATTTTCTTGTGTGCTAATTTGGAAGATCAAATCCCCAAGATCCAAAAAACTTCAAGGAATTGATGGATTCAGGTACGTTTTTGTATCTAGTTTTATTCTTGATTTATTATTGATGATTTGACATGATAGATCCTAGTTTATTAAGTTTATTTTAGATTTATTTTACAATTCTAACACCTAGATGCTTGGACATGCCCAAAACATAAAATGAGGCATTGCAAACTTGAAATGTCAAAAAAAAAAAATACAAGTATTGGAGAAGTAGTGGCTTCAGACACTTAAAAACATCTTAAATATTATCACATCATATCAATAGGCTCCAAATCATTTCAACATCATTAAAAAAACTTATTTGAACTTAAATTTGAACCATACTTATGTTCACATTAATATAAAGATTAAAAGTCAACTTCAAAACTTCAATTTAATAACAAAAGTCACATAAATACACAATAAATGAAATCACAGGTACTTAAACTAGCCTAACCCTTGTTTTACATGTCAGATTCAAATATGATATTACAAATCACTACTAGGAAGTTCAAACCTCGCTAATGATGCAATTTTCTAAAGGCACGGTCTCAAACTTCTCCGAAGAGCCTTTCACCTACACGCTTAAATTACTAATGCATTAAGCTTGAAGATCATAGTAAGTACACTAAGATTTTCTTACTTTGCCTTACTCCTTTATTGTGGTTGAGTCATTTAAACAATAAACATATGTTCAATTATAGTACTTACCAATGAAGATATAGGGTCAATGCTTTTATTTTTTTTATCACAAAGCTTAAGTTACTTAAGTGTACATTTAATGAATCTTTATGCATTCTCAAGGTGCTTTCAACTTATTAAGATCATGCTTAGAGAATGGACAATTTTTTTATGACAATTGGGTCTTTAATCACTTTATTTGAATTGTGCATTCATTAATTCGTCTTAATAATTTAGCCTCTCTTTTATGACATTGAACTTAAAGTTAATTCCAAAATGTCTATTTTGTCACACCCAAATTTTTGGATCTATAATTTAGAGTGTTTTTGAACCAAAGTGATTGATTTTAATTGAGTATTTTGATTGTTAAGAGTTTTAACCAATTGGGATCGGTAAGAACCTTCTTGAGCTCGTCTATTTCGTGAGATTTTAGTTTGGCTTAAAATTTTAGCACCTTATCGCGAAACTCTTCGTGGTTGTCTAGCCATCTTGCGAGCTTCTACCTTGTATTCGACAAGCTCATCGCTATTGCTATGTGAGCTTGTCAGTTTGCAAGCTCATCAGTTTGCAAGCTTGTCAGTTCACCTTAACATCTAGCAGTGAGTTGGCCACACTTCAAGGTACGTGTTAGGCTTAGGGAGGGGAAATGTGTCATTGTGCATGTCACCTAGTGTCCCTTTGATACTAGTAAATGGTTAGTAGATTTGTGTGTGCATTTGTTGTGATTGGTGGTTAGCCAAAAGCATTGATTGGTTAAATTATTTTAATCTTAATTTATTTTAAGAGTGGGTTAGAAAGGGACGGGAGAAGAAAAGCAGAAAACTTCATTTCTAAGAAAAGGAGAAAACTTCATTTCTTTTTCTTTGTTTTTAACCTCATTTCCCTTTTTTTGTTTTTCCTTTGTTCTTTTCGATTGGGACTAGAGAGAATAACTTCGTTCGCAATTGACTTGCTTAGAAGATGTTCTTTTGAGTGTTAGTAGTAATTTTCTAAGCCCTTTCTTGGACATAGTTATTATTTGAGTTTGTGGTAGAAATTGTTGTGGAGAGCTTATCCAAAAGTTTTTGGAATGGGAAGGAATCTCTCTTCTAGTTGTAAATGATGCATGTTATAGTAGTTGTTAAATTCTCAATTTTCGTTAAAGGAGTTTAGTTGATGTTATGGTTGTTTTTAATTTGTAATTGTGAAAATTTAATGTGTTTAGCTAAAGAAGTAGGGGAAGGTCCTAATGGAAAAGGAAAGGAGCTCATTGGGTGGATAGAAGCGTCATTGGAAGATTTTTGGTCAAGTTCTTTTAACTTTTGTGCTTGATAAATTGATGAACTAGCATAAAGGTATTGACTGTCTAGGTAAAGCTAAATGATGTCTTTAGTTTACTGACTGCTTGTTGTTTAAGTATGTTTGAAGTTTATATCCAGCAACTTGTTAGCATCGGCTGTTAGTAATCTTAGCGACCTAAGTTAGTTGACCATTGGTTGTAATTTTCGTATTCGAGTGATTGTTTGTTTATTGGTGAATGTTGTAACACTCCTAACCTATATCCGTCGCCAGATTAGGGTTACAAGGCATTATCGAACATAACACCACTCAATATGGTCATTCAATTTTAAATATGCACAAAATTATACCAACTTATTTATAATGATTATTAAACTCGAATAGTAACCATCTATTCAATCAAATAAGTCATACTCACACATTTTTAATACTTAGTCAATTAAAAATGAACATGCTTTATTCATCATGTTACATATACAAACTATGCTCCAAAATTCAACCATAACATATCATGCATATAATCAAATTTTCGAGCCAATTAATATGCACCAAAGCCATACATCATATGCTTTACAAATACATAATTCGAATTATATGTACATCACACTCATGAAATTCGAATACCTAAATAAAATAAAACATTTTTTATTTCATGAACTGAGCATACATTAGGGCATTTTTAAGTACAAGTCATACCTTTAATGTATACTAAACAAAACAGTTTGCATATTTATACACGTTTGCATATTAAACCATATCAACCCATATCACACGGCATCATAATCATTAACATATAAAACATTAGCTAACATTACAACATAGCTCAATGTATTTTCAATACTACTAATGTATGCGCAATCACCATAAAAACAATAGGTATTACTAAACTCAAATACTGAACCAATCATACCAAAATTACATATACTTATCCATTCAACTCTTTATCAATTCGGTAATCAAAATAACCTCCTTATAACACTTAAATCATGTTCATTCTTTGCCATCATAAACTGAACCTAAATAGTCAAATCACAAACAACGTCATGAGCATCACATAACTTATTGAAACACATACCAATACCAAAATCTCATACTTATTAAAATGAGTCAAATACTATAGCCAAATATACAACCACATATATAACATATCTTGTAATCAAGCATTATATCAACAATTTGACTTTTAAATGCTGAACCTCCAACAAACATATAATAGGCATATGTATTTGTTTTACCTATCATTAGTCAAATATAAATGCACATCAATTACGATTTCCAAGCCAATTCACAAGATAAATTATACATCAAGATATAGGTCAATAATAAGCCACACTAAATAGCCAAATTCACATGATATAACATAGTCATCACATAGCTTATAGAACCATGCACCACAATTTGAAAACACATCCATTAATTACATTGCCATCACTCAAGCTAAATTACAACTATTCACAGAGGCAAAACATACCATATATCATGCTTCCAAAATATGCTACTTATAAGACCGAATATACATAAACATTAGCATATGATCAAGCCATTTTCGCATGGCTATAAATACACAAATTTCAAAATCAAACATATTAAAACTAGCCTATACATGCCATATGTTTTAGTTACAAACTTCAAAAGTACCGAATAATGGTCGATACTGTGAGGATGATCCTTAACGATCCCTAAGCTCGAGCTAGCTTTCAATATCTATAAAACAACGAATAAACATACAAAGTAAGATTGAAATGCTTAGTAAGCCATAAGCAAATAAATCATCACAAGAACATTCATAATTCAATTCAAAATAGTTGAACCTAATTAGTTCCATACACATATATAATCACATTTCTCATGTAGTTCATATGATCACATTAAGTATCCACACTTACCTTTTCTTTCATTATTGGTATAAACCTTGTACGTACTTGAATTATTTAGCTCAAATTCTTCTTCGGTCTCATTTTGACATTGCCCATTGAACCATTCGAAATTGTTAAGGATACTCAGAAACACATATATCACATACAATGCCATATCCCAGATATGGTCTTCAATGTTATCACATATTGACGCCTCTGTCCTAGACAGGATCTTACACGAATCATATACGATGCCAATGTTCTAGACAAGGTCTTACACGTAATCTCATATCGATGCCAATGTGACAGCCCTAATTTGACCCCGGTCGGGAAGTGGTTTCCGGACCACTAAACCGAGCAGTAAAAATAATTAAGTGTTAAATTTTATAATTTTATTTTGTGACACAGCGTGCATGAAATTTTGATGTGATGAATTTTTCCATTTAGATATGAAATTTACTTAAAAAGGACTTAGATGTGTAGTATAAAAGAATGTGTGGTGCCGATTGAAGTGATTAAGAAATTCATAGAGTGAAACATGGGGATTTGCATGTCAAATTCCCTATTTTTACTCATAGTGGCCGGCCATGATGGACTTTAATTATAAAATATATCCGTGTTATATTATTTTATGGTTTTATGGATAAAATAAAGATTAAATAAAATAGAAAAGGGTGAGAAAAACAAAGAAAAGCTTCTAAAATCTTGTTTTTGCCGAAACCAAAAGAAAATTGGAGAAGAAGAAGTTTTTGGGACATTCGGTCAATTAGGAGACTCAAATTCAAGGTAAAATCTTGATAAATTGTGTTGAAATTGATTATTTGAGTTACTTACCATGTATCCTATTGAACCCATGTTGAATTTTTGATTTTGGTGGAGGCATGAGCTTAAGGTCTTGAGTTAGTTGGAAAAAAATTGGTTGTGGTTTTCTTGCAATTAAAAGTGGTAGTAATGAGTAGTATGGAGACAAACAAATGTGTTTAGGAGGGAAATATTTGCTAGAGAGAATTCGGGTTGTGTGTGTGTGTACTAGTGAGATTGCCGAACGTGTCCTTTAAAGTTGATTTGAATGGAAGGGTGGTGTATAAAATGTTAAATTGATGGAGTGAATGTTTGTGAATTAGCACAAATTGTAGAAGATATGAATGTGAAGTAAAGTTTGAAATTTGGCTTAGGGGCCAAATGGGTTTAGGGATGTGCATAAGTTGAATTACTGGAGTTTTAGAATTGTAAAGCATTCGGTCATTTTGGTTGAGTGTGAGTATGTGTTTAGTTTGAAATTTGACAAATTGTTTAGTAAATTTTACTTAGTGAATGTGGCTTTAGGGAAAATAGATATAATATTTGGATATTAAATTTTAGCATTTACTTGTGAATTGCCGAATGTGTTCAAGGACAATGATTGACTATAGGAATAATAGGTGTCATTGAAAAGTGTATCAATTAAACATAAGTGGATTTTAAGCCTACGAGTGTGTATGTATTTGAGTGTGCGGCAGTAGTGAAATAACAATTGGTAATGTGGTAAATGTTTATTAATTTGACATTCAAACTTAACTATATGTTTTGGAGTCATTGTGTAATTAGAGCAGTAAATAGATATTTATGATCTTAAAGTGTGTACTCTCTCTCTCTATATATATATGCATTGTATTTATACCTTGTGCTTATTGAGACATTTGGCAATATGGTTAAATTCCTGCATGAGAAAGCATGAAAAGTGAGCAAATCTTTATTTGTGGATGCGAATTGACATAGATCAATAAATATGGAAACGAGTCATGGCCTATTTTATGAAATAAGATACATATTGAAATTTTAAGCGAACGTCATATGTGATTATTAAGAAAATGATATTGAGTAAGTAATTGAACAAATCTATTTGGTCTAATTCAAGCTCAAGAGCAAAGAGGATCGAAGTTGGATAGGGGAAAAGAGAAAGTAATAGAGTAACCGGTCTACAACCGTTCGGATATACCGAGGTAAGTTTTGAGTATACCAACTTAGTACATACATGAATATGTTACAAAATATTTAAGTTGAATGCATTATAACAAGTTGATTTTACTTTGATAAAATCTAATTGAAATATAATAGTATGAGATAGGTAGCCGTATGCATATATGAAATTGAAAGAATAACGTGATTAGCTAGAGCATGTGAAATTTATGTGATGATTTCCATTAAACCGAATTGGTATGGAATGGTATATTATATGTGTTCAGCAAATTGAGTTATGAGAAGATGTTATAATGTATATGTTTTGCCTATGTCGGAAGTAACTAATGATTTATGAAAATGATGCGTCATGCGTAACATATTAGAATGTGAATAAATAATGCACGGGACTCAATGAGGTGATGTATTCAGGCCTTAGTGCCTAGCAGGCTTTGTACCGGTGATACATTCGGGCCTTAGTGCCTAGCAGGCTTTGTGCCGGTGATACATTCGGGCCTCGTGCCTAGCAGGCTATAAGCCGGTGATACATTCGGGCCCTTGTGCCTAGTAGGCTCAATGCCGGTGATTCGAGTATGTGTTAAAGTTATGGGAAATTGTAATACAACTTCAATAAAGTTTGAACATCATACTAAGAAGGTCAGGTGCGTAATATATACTCATATGTGATATTAAATTGAGTTGTATCTTAAGTAATAAGCTTGTTTGGATATATGAAAGAGAGTTCCAACTAGGCTTACCAAAGTATATACAAATTCAGCCTTGAATGATGCTTATATGAATGAATGGGATTTTGTTATATTAGATGGGTGACAAATCAATTGAAAGAAATTGCTGAAATTTCATTATGTATGAATGTATATTCTGCCAAGTGAATATGCCTTTAGAAATCGAGTTTTACGTTATTGAATATTTTTGATATTATAAGATATGATTTGTATAAATTACTCAAAACTTACTAAGCTTAGAAAGCTTACTTCGTTGTTATGTTTCCTTCTATTTTATAGATTTTTTTTGAAGCTACGGTTCGAGGGATTCAAGTCCAAGTCACTCACACTATCATCTATAGATTTTGGTACCTTCGAAGGTTTATTTTCCTTTTTAAAATGATGGCATGTGTAGGCTAAAAACCCTTGTTTTGAACTCTGAATTCTTTTTGAAATGTAAATATGAATAGCCATGCGAAAATGGCTCATCAAATTACCTTGTAAATGTTCATAAATGATGCATGTTATGGTTTAGTATGGATGAATATGAAAGAATTGTGCTTTTGGTTGTTAATGTTGTGTGTGTTATATCTATCTAGATGGATAGTTGAAAGTAAGTGATAATAGTATGAAATTGAGATGACATTTAGTATTAATTTTGTAAATGTTTAAGTGTGATTGCTTGAAAGGTTAATTAACTATAAACGGCTATGATCAATTGATTTGGTGATAAAGATGGTGGTGAAACTCTTTAAAGCATGCTATACAAATTCATAACATGACTCAAGTCTTGGTAATCTTTAGGAAGTTATAAATGAACTTGTATATCTGGCTAGGTACTAAGGTAAGGCTTTGGTTAACTTGCATATAAACTTTTGCTATATGTATGGTAAGCATTAGTTAAAGTAAATTACTAGTTCAATAGATAAATGGTATATATTTATATGCAATGTATTCGGATTAGGAATGCTTGAAACTTTATGCGATTTATTTTTGTGCTATTACGTGTTTGTTCCGTAATGCCTCTTAACCCTCCGTCGACGGGTAAGGGTCAGGGGTGTTACATTTTATTGGTATCAGAGCTACGGTTTAGTCGGTTCTCGGACTAGCGTAGCGTGTGTGAATATAGCTATACATGCCATTATTAGTTAATACGATAGTGTGGTGACTTCTAACATTCGAAATGTGAATTTTTGTATAGAAATGAATCCCGAACCTGATCGAATTGTAGCGGATGACGTAGAGAGCATAGCGCCGGCTCCCGCGCAAAGGACTGCGCCTAATGACTCTCAATCGAATATAAGTCATCGAGATGATGACACCCGACAAGCTTTCTATGCGATGATGAGTGATTGGTTCACTCAGTTTATTCGAAAAAATCCGGCTGCTCCACAACCCCCGCCCCTAAATACTCCTCTCCCGACATACGTAGCTCCTCCTATGACTAATCCATTGAGATCGAATAGGCCTTCAATTGACAAAATTAGAAAATAAGGGGCTGAAGAGTTCCTGGCTACACCCAATGATGATGCTGAGCGGGCCGAGTTTTGGCTCGATAATACAATCCGAGTGTTCGACGAGTTGTCATGTACGCCTGAGGAATGTCTGAAATGTGCGGTATCTTTGTTACGTGACTCTGCCTATTATTGGTGGAACACATTGGTTTCTGTCATCCCGAGAGAGTGGGTTACCTGGGAGTTCTTCTAAACCAAATTTCGCAAGAAATACATTAGTCAGAGATTCATCGATCAGAAACGGAAGGAATTTCTTGAGCTAAAACAAGGCCAGATGTCAGTAACAGAATATGAGAGAGAATTCGTGCGGCTCAGCCGATATGCTCGCGAGTATGTATCGTCCGAGGTTATCATGTGTAAACATTTAGAGGACGGATTAAACGAAGATATCAGATTGTTGGTGGGAATTTTGGAAATCAAAGAGTTCGTCGTATTAGTCGAGCGAGCTTGCAAGGCTGAAGAGCTCAGAAATGAAAAGAGAAAGGCTGAAGAGGGAGTTAAAGAGTTCCGTAAGAGATCGTCGGGAAAATCTTTTCAGCAATCCTCGAAGTAATTTCGAGACGAGTCGAGTAGATCTAAGGCTAATTTGGGTTATTCTAGACGAGATCGTGATCGACCTCCAGTGAGTACGCGAGCCACTTCCGTTGCTAGTGTAGGCAATGACCGTGGGGATAGAACAGTATGCAAACATTATGGGAAATGGCATCCAGGGAGCTGCAGATTGCATGATCGCTCCTGTTTTAAATGTGGTTCTGCTGATCACTTCATAAAAGATTGTCCAAAAATGGTTGAATGTAATACTGCTCCTAGTGAGAGGCCTGGTAACATGGCAATACGAGGTCGACCACCGAGGTATGGAGGTAATGTTAGCGGCACTCAGAGAGGGACCAGAGACATCGTGGTTAGATCTGAGGCTCATGCGCCTGCTAGGGCTTATGCCATTTGTCCCCGTGAGGATGCTTCTTCCCCTAACGTTATTACCGGTATTTTTACTCTCTTTGGCTCTGATGTTATAGCTCTGATTGATCCCGATTCAACCCATTCGTATGTGTGTGAAATCTTAGCATCCAGTAAGACTCTACCTGTTGAGTCTACTGAGTTCGTAATTCGAGTGTCAAATCCTTTGGGTCGATGTGTGTTAGTCGATAAAGTGTGTAAGAGATGTCCCTTAATGATTCGAGGCGCATGTTTCTCGGCTAATTTAATGCTATTACCGTTTGATGAATTTGACATTATTCTCGGGATGGATTGGTTGACTGCGCATGATGCGGTAGTGAATTGCAAGCGGAAGATTATTGATTTGCGATGCTCGAATAATAAGATAATTCGGGTCGAGTCATCTGATTTGAACGGGTTGCCAGCTGTGATATCTTCAATACAAGCTCAGAATTATGTAAAAAAAGGGTGCGAGGCATATATCGCGTACGTGTTTGATAGTAAAGAGTCAGAAAAGAAGCTTGAGTTGGTGCCAGTAGTTTGTGAATATCTGGATGTTTTTCCCGAGGAGTTGCCAGGATTACCACCTGTTCGTGAAGTAGAGTTTAGCATTGAACTTGTACCTGGAACAGCTCCGATTTCGATAGCTCTGTATCGTATGGCACCAAATGAATTAAAAGAATTGAAAGTTCAGCTGCAAGAGTTGACGGATAGAGGTTTCGCTCGACCAAGTTTCTCGCCTTGGGGTGCACCAGTATTGTTTGTGAAGAAGAAAGATGAAACCATGAGAATGTGCATCGACTATCGTCAATTGAATACAGTGACAATAAAGAACAAATATTCGTTACCGCGTATTGACAATTTGTTTGATCAGCTGAAAGGAACCTCAGTATTTTCGAAGATAGATTTGAGATCGGGTTATTATCAGTTGCGAGTTCGAGACTCAGATGTGCCTAAAACGGCATTCCAAACGAGATACGGTCACTACGAGTTCTTAGTGATGCCGTTCGGGGTCACTAATGCCCCTGCGGTATTTATGGACTTAATGAATAGGATTTTTAGACAGTATTTAGACCGGTTCATACTTGTGTTCATTGACGACATATTGATCTATTCACGTGATGAAATTGAACATGCCGAGCACTTGAGATTAGTATTGTAGATTTTACGAGATAAGCGATTATATGCTAAGTTCAGTAAATGTGAGTTCTAGTTGACGGAAGTTAGCTTCTTAGGGCATGTGGTATCCGCATCAGGTATTCGGGTTGATCCCAGTAAAATTTCAGCCATTTTTGATTAGAAGCCTCCGAGAAATGTCACTAAAGTTCAGAGCTTTTTAGGGCTTGCCGGTTACTACCGACGATATGTAAAAGGGTTTTCGATGATCGCAACACCATTGACGAAATTGCTACAAAAAGATGTCAGGTTCGAGTGGTCAGAAAAGTGTCAGAAAAGCTTCGACCAGCTGAAAACTCTTTTGACGGAAGCACCTGTGTTGGTTCAGCCCGAATCCGGTAAAGAGTTTGTGGTTTATAATGATGCTTCTTTGAACGGTTTAGGCTGTGTTTTGATGTAAGAGGGCCGAGTAGTTGCGAATGCTTCAAGACAATTGAAGCCTCACGAGAAAAATTATCTAACTCATGATCTTAAATTAGCTGCTATTGTATTCGCTTTAAAGATTTGGCGTCATTATCTGTTTGGTGAGAAATGCCACGTCTTTTTCGATCATAAGAGTCTCAAATATTTAATGACGCAAAGAGACTTGAATTTGAGACAGAGAAGGTGGTTGGAACTGCTGAAAGACTACGAGATTGTTATTGATTATCACCCGAGAAAGGCTAACGTAGTTACCGACGCTCTTAGTCGCAAATCATTGTTTGCATTACGAGCGATGAATGTACATCTGTCTGTCTCTAATGATGATGTGTTGATAGCAGAATTAAAAGCAAAACCAGTGTTAATACGGCAAATTTGTGAAGCTCAAAAAGTCAACGACGAACTAGTTACTAATCGAGCTCAATGTGATTTGAGTGTGAATTCAGAGTTTTGAGTTGACGATTGTGATTGTTTGAGGTTCAGAGGTCAATTATGTGTTCCGAGAAATTCAGATTTGATTTTGACGATTTTGAATGAGGCTCATAATAGCCAAATGTCGATCCATCCGGGTAGTACAAAAATGTATAACGACCTGAAACGTCAATATTGGTGGCATGGGATGAAACGAGACATCTCTGATTTTGTATCTAAATGTCTGATATGTCAGCAAGTAAAAGCGGAACATCAGGTGCCTTCGGGATTACTTCAGTCGATCCTAATACCTGAGTGGAAGTGGGATTGAGTTACAATGGACTTTGTGTCCGGTTTACCGTTAAAGCCGAGCAAGAAAGACTCTATTTGGGTGATAGTTGATAGATTGACCAAGTTGGCTCATTTTGTCCCTGTTCGTACCGATTATACGCTCGATAAGTTGGCTAAATTGTACATTTCCCAGATTGTGAGATTACACGGGGTGCCTACTTCTATTGTTTCAGATAGAGATCCCAGATTTACTTCGCGATTCTGGAAGAAATTACACGAGGCTTTGGGTACCAAATTACATTTTAGCACTGCTTTTCATCCGTAGACTGACGGTCAATCCGAACGGGTTATTCAGATACTCGAGGACATGTTGAGATGTTGCATTCTCGAGTTTAGCGGTTCGTGGGAAAAATATTTGCCTTTGGTTGAATTCGCGTATAATAATAGTTTTCAATCGAGTATTAAAATGGCACCCTACGAAGCTCTCTACAGTCGAAAGTGCCGTACACCTCTATTTTGGACCGAGCTTAGTGAAAATAAAATTCTCGGGGTTGATTTAGTCAGAGAGGCAGAGTTGAAGGTAAAAATAATTCGTGATAGTCTGAAAGCATCATCGGATCGTCAAAAGTCCTATGCGGATTTGAAATGGAAATATATAGAATTTCAGATTGGAGAAAAAGTCTTTCTAAAAGTTTCACCTTGGAAAAAAATGCTCAGATTTGGCCGTAAAGGCAAATTGAGTCCGAGATTCATCGGACCGTACAAAATATCAGAACGGATTGGGCCGATTGCTTATAGGTTGATTTTGCCCCCTGAGCTTGAAAAGATCCACAACGTTTTTCATGTATCGATGCTACGTCGTTATAGATCTAATCCCTCGCATGTGATTAATCCGGCGAAAATTGAAATTCAGCCCGATTTGAGTTATGAAGAAGAATCGATTCGTATTTTAGCTCGTGAGGTGAAAGAGTTGCGTAATAAAAAGATTTCGCTAGTAAAGGTGTTGTGGCTCAAGCACGGGACCGAAGAAGCAACTTGGGAAACTGAGGAATTTATGAAAGAACGATACCCAAACTTATTCACTGGTAAGATTTTCGGGGACGAAAATCTCTTAAGGGGGGAGAGTTGTGATAGCCCTAATTTGACCCCGGTCAGGAAGTGGTTTCGGGACCACTAAACCGAGCCGTAAAAATAATTAAGTGTTAAATTTTATAATTTTATTTTGTGACATATCGTGCATGAAATTTTGATGTGATGAATTTTTCCATTTAGATATGAAATTTACTTAAAAAGGACTTAGATATGTAGTATAAAAGAACGTGTGGTGCCGATTGAAGTGATTAAGAAATTCATAGAGTGAAACATGGGGATTTGCATGTCAAATTCCCCATTTTTACTCATAGTGGCCGGCCATGATGGACTTTAATTATAAAATATATGTGTGTTATATTATTTTATGGTTTTATGGATAAAATAAAGATTAAATAAAATAGAAAAAGGTGAGAAAAACAAAGAAAAGCTTCTAAAATCTTGTTTTTGCCGAAACCAAAAGAAAATTGGAGAAGAAGAAGTTTTTGGGACATTCGGTCAATTAGGAGACTCAAATTCAAGGTAAAATCTTGATAAATTATGTTGAAATTGATTATTTGAGTTACTTACCATGTATCCTATTGAACCCATGTTGAATTTTTGATTTTGGTGGAGGCATGAGCTTACGGTATTGATTTAGTTGGAAAAAAAATTGGTTGTGGTTTTCTTGCAATTAAAAGTGGTAGTAAATGAGTAGTATGGAGACAAACAAATGTGTTTAGGAGGGAAATATTTGCTAGAGAGAATTCGGGTTGTGTGTGTGTGCGCTAGTGAGATTGCCGAATGTGGCCTTAAAAGTTGATTTGAATGAAAGGGTGGTGTATAAAATGTTAAATTGATGGAGTGAATGTTTGTGAATTAGCACAAATTGTAGAAGATATGAATGTGAAGTAAAGTTTGAAATTTGGCTTAGGGGCCAAATGGGTTTAGGGATGTGCATAAGTTGAATTAATGGAGTTTTAGAATTGTAAAGCATTCGGTCATTTTGGTTGAGTGTGAGTATGTGTTTAGTTTGAAATTTGACAAATTGTCTAGTAAATTTTACTTAGTGAAGGTGGCTTTAGGGAAAATAGATATAATATTTGGATATTAAATTTTAGCATTTACTTGTGAATTGCCGAATGTGTTCAAGGACAATGCTTGACTATAGGAATAATAGGTGTCATTGAAAAGTGTATCAATTAAACATAAGTGGATTTTAAGCCTATGAGTGTGTATGTATTTGAGTGTGCGGCAGTAGTGAAATAACAATTGGTAATGTGGTAAATGTTTATTAATTTGACATTCAAACTTAACCATATGTTTTGGAGTCATTGTGTAATTAGAGCAGTAAATAGAGATTTATGATCTTAAAGTGTGTACTATACATATATATATATATATATGCATTGTATTTATACCTTGTGCTTATTGAGACATTCGGCAATATGGTTAAATTCCTGCATGAGAAAGCATGAAAGGTGAGCAAATCTTTATTTGTGGATGCGAATTGACATAGATCAATAAATATGGGTAAATTTTCATACATGCATCCTAGCTCAAAATATTGCCAAAAAAATGATAGAATAGGCTTTCTAGATTATAAAAGCGAGAAGAACATTAAAAACGGGCATGGAAATCACTTACAATCAAGGCTTGAAATGTTGAAAACCCTAGTTATGGTGTTAAGGAAAATTCGGTAGCCTCTATGGAGAAGATGGGTCTATTTTTGTGTTATTTTTCCTTTTTAATGACTATATTTACCATTTGACAAAAATACCCTTAATGCCTTTCTTTGTAATTTTTCATGTACAAGCCCATTGTTGTCTAAAATTTTAGAAATGGGTCAAATTGCTATTTAAGGCCTCCTAATTAATATTCCAAAGCAATTTCATATTAAAAGCTTCTAGAATGCAAGTTTTACAACTTATTCAATTTAGTCCCTAATCTCGAATTAAGCACTTATGTATAGAATTTCTTCATGAAATTGTCACACAATCATGCAATCGTATCATAAACCTCAAAATAATTATAAAATAATTATTTCTATCTCGGAGTTGTGGTCACGAAACCACTATTCTGATTAGACCCTAATTCGGGATATTACAACTCTCCCCCCTTTAGGGATTTTTATCCTCGAAAATCTTACCGGTAAACGGATGTGGGTATTGGTTTCTCATAGTTTCCTCGGGCTCCCATGTAGTCTCTTCTACCCCTTCCTTTTGCCACAATACTTTCACGAGAGCGATACTTTTATTTCTTAGTTGTTTGACCTCTCGAGCTGGAATCTTAATCGGTTCTTCATCGTAAGTCATATCCGGTCGTAACTCAATTTCTATCGGTGAAATTACATGTGAAGGATCCGAACGATACGACGTGACATAGCTACATGGAACACTTCATGAATCTTCTCTAATTCTGGTGGTAATGCTAATCGATATGCTACCGGTCCAACTCTTTCAATTATTTCACATGGTCCGATAAAATGCGGGCTCAACTTGCCTTTCCGTCCAAATCTAAGAACTTTCTTCCATAGAGACACCTTTAAGAATACCTTATCACTGACTTGAAACTCGTTTTTTTTCATTTTAAGTCCGCATAGGATTTCTGTCTGTCTGAAGCAGCTTTCAAACAATCTCAAATCACTTTCACTTTTTCTTCGGTTTCTTTAATTAGATCAACTCTATAAATCTGAGTTTCTTTGATTTCAGTCCAATACAATAGCGTTCGACACTTACGACCGTACAATGCTTCATAAGGTGCCATCTTCAAACTCGTCTGATAACTATTATTGTAAGCAAATTCCACTAACGGTAAGTATCTTTACCAACTACCTTGAAATTCCAATACACAACATCTGAGCATGTCTTCAAATCTAAATTACTCTCTCTGATTGTCCATCAGTTTATGGATGGAAGGTAGTGCTGAAATTTAACTTCGTACCTAATGCCTCTTACAACTTTTTCCAAAATCGCGAAGTAAATCTCGGATCTCTATTCGAAATGATTGACAAAGGTACTCCGTGAAGTTTAACAATCTCACTGGCATACAATTCAGCTAACTTATTAAGAGAATAGTCCATACGTACCGGAATAAAATGAGCCTATTTAGTCAATCTGTCAACTATTACCCAGATGGCATCTTTCTTCCCGAAGTTAACGGCAATCCTGCTATAAAATCCATAGTAATTCGATCCCATTTCCATTCGGGAACCATGATAGGCTGAAGTAGTCCCGAAGGCACTTGGTGTTCAGCTTTCACTTGTTGACAAATTAAGAATTTCGATACAAACTCAGAGATATCTCTTTTCATTCCGTTCCACCAATACATTTTCTTCAAGTCATTATACATTTTCGTACTGCCTGGGTGAATCGCCAAACAACCATTATGTGCTTCGTGCAAAATCCTTTGAATCAACTTATCATTTTTCGGCACACAAATCCGATTTTTAAACATCAAGCAACCATCAGAATCGATTCTGAATCTGATCCTGTATCAACCTCACATTGCTTCCTTTTGGCTTGCAAATCTTTGTTGTTTTTTTGAGCTTCACAAATCTCTTGTAAAAACATCAGTCTTGCTCTCAACTCTGTTAGAATCGAACCATCATCAGACACCTTCAACTGAGTATTCATAGCTCTCAAAGCAAACAACAACTTTCTACTCAAGGCATCGACAACCACATTAGCTTTTCCTGGATGGTAGTCAATCACAAGCTCGTAATCTTTCAATAATTCTAACCATCTCCACTGTCTCAAATTCAAGTCTTTTTGTGACATGAAGTAGTTAAAACTTTTGTGGTCGGTATATACTTGGCACTTTTCACCATATAGATAATGTCGCCAAATCTTCAAAGCAAACACTATAGCAGCCAGTTCCAAATCATGAGTCAGATAATTCCTTTCGTGAGATTTAACTGCCTCGAAGCATAAGCCACAACCTTTCCTTCTTGAATAAGTACACATCCCAAGCCATTTAGAGAAGCATCACTATACACCACAAATTCTTTACTTGACTCGGGTTGTACCAACACTGGTGCTTCAGTCAATAACTTATTCAATTTCTCAAAGCTCTATTGACATTCTTCCGTCCACTCAAATTTAACATCTTTTCAGAGTAGTCTGGTCATAGGAGCAACAATTATAGAAAATCCATTTACAAACCACCGATAATATCCAACTAGCCCTAAGAAACTTCTAACCTCAGTTATATTCTTCGGTGGTTTCCGATCAACAATAGCCGAAATTTTACTGGGATCATGTAACGACCCAAATTTTTCGGTTATCGAAAAAGTTTATTTTCAGGTATTCGTTTATGAAAAATGGGTTCATAAATATTTATTAAAAATATTCAAGAAGTTAATTGAATGATTAATTAGAGTTTAATAAGGTGAATTTAGTTTAATTAAGGATAATTGGATAAAAGGATTAAATTGAATAATTAATTTATTATGGTTATTATTATATTATTAAATAAATTAAAATAGTGACAAATGTGTGATAATAAAAATATACATGTGTAATAAATTTATTGGTACAAATGTGAAAATTTAAGTGTGTACAATTGTAATATTAGTATTTGATATTAAATAAGATATTTATTATTTAGTAAAATATATTTATTAATTAAATAATTATATTATGATATTTTTTTATGTAATAAATATATTAAATTATGACAAATGTATGGTGAAATTTGTGACATGTGTAATAATAAAAATGAATACAAATGTAAAATAAATATTTGGTATTAATTAGATATTTATTAAGTTAACATATTATATATATATATATATATATATATATATATAAGAGAAATAAAAGAAAAAGAGAAATGAAAAGAAGTAAGAAACAGAATAAGCATGAAACGAAACAGGGGAGAAAGGAAAGAAAGAAAGAAAAGAAAGAAAAAAAGGAAAAATTGGGGGTTTGATGCTTGAAGCATAAATAGGTAAGTCAATTAGGCCATTTCCTTTTAATTTTGATGTTTCATAAGTTTTAAAACAAAGTTTTGATAAATTTAAGTTGAGATCTTTGAAGTTTTAAGGTTTGTGAACATAGTATATGTTGAACAAAAAGATGGAATAGGGGTTTAATTGATAGAATTTTAAGTGAGAATGAAAAAGAGGATTAAATTGTAAAAGATGCCATAAGTTTTATGCAGTAAGGATTGAATTAGAAGAAGTTTTAAATTTGAGTTCTAATATGAATATTGGATAGTTAAGTTAAATATGGGAAGAGATTAAGTAGAATTGAAGTGTGAATTGAGTTGTAAAAGTAAGTAAACTTAGTTAGAAATTATGTTCAAAATAAGCTAAAAGAAATAGTTTTAGACAGTAACAGGATCTTAACTTTGAAAAATCACCAAAAATAGTAAAAATTGAATTAGAAGTTGAATTAGTTATAGAATTAAAGATTAATGAGTCTATTTTTAGATAAAAGAAATAGAACAAGAAAAGGAAGTCTATAGATTGAGATATTTAAGTTTCTGTAAGACTGGTTCAGGAAGATTTTGAGATACTCTGTTTTAATTTTATAAAATCATTAAAAATAGTGAAAAAATAGTTATGAGTTGTAATTTATATGTTTAGAATCCTCAGTGAGTCTAGTTTCAAGAGAAATAGACAAGAACATTATACGAGTCCTGAGTTATGAGATAATTGAATTTTAGTATAGGAGGGTCGGAACTGTCATACAGTGAATCAAGGGTAATTTTGAGGAATAAACTGTATTAATTGGAAAAACTAAAAATTCTAGAAATTTTACGGTAGAAAGGTACATGAGTCTAGTTTTAGGGAAAATTAATGGAACTTGATTTGGAGCTTCGTAGCTCCAGATAGAAACAATTTAGTGACTATTGCGCAGGAAGACAGCTTTAAAAGAATATATGAGTAAATAATAGAATTGCGTAAAAAGAAAGTAGAATGAAGAGGAAAAAATAGGAATTGAATAAAAGTTTAATTATTTAAATTTTAATGCTGTAATTAATAATGCAAATTATTATTATTTCTGTAGTAAACAAAGAATTCGACACATCGAGCAAGGAAGGAAAAAAGAAAAACAAATGAGGAGCTAGCTCGAGAAAATACGGTTTATATTTCTATAATCCGAACTTAGTTATTATTTGTTATATTTATATACATATGTCAGTTGTTAGTGTTAGAATTATGATGTTTTACAATTGAAATGGATTGATTTTGGCATGCGACGAATTTATTGAGTTTATATTGATTGAAATTATTTTGGTTAAATTATATAATTTATATGATTTATGTAAAAATTAAAATATTGAGTGAAAGTTATATTGAAAAATATATTATCGGAAATATGAGGAAATTGATATAAATATATGGGATTTGTGATATTTGAATATTTGATATTGAAATGTGAATTGAAGTGAAAATATCTGATTTTGTGAAATTAAAGCAAATTGTGATTGAATTGAGAATTATGTGAGAAACGTGACCAAAATGTTAATTGATGTGAACTCGATATTGAAAGTGAAACTACTAAGTGACTCTAATACCCTATAACTAGTCGGGCTTAGTGGATATAGTTGGCATGCCATAGGATCGAGACAGTTCAGAGATTCTTCGACCTTGAGTCGATGAGGCACTTGGTGTGCCATAGATTTGCCTCGGATAGTTTCGATGAGGCTTTGGTAGCCACTTTGCTTCAGCTCAGCCGATGAGACACGTGGTGTGTCATAGATTTACTTCGAACTATCCGATGAGGCTTTGGTAGCCACTTACTTCGGCTAAGCCGATGAGGCGTTGGTCGCCATTCTGATATGTTAAGTGGATCCGTGTATCCGCCAAGGTCTGAGTCATGTTAATAGGGGTAAACAAGTGAAATGAGTAAGTTATCTGAATTTGATTATTTGAATCATTGAATGGAAAGTAAAAAAGGATTTTGTGATATGAAATGTGAAATGAAAATTGTGCAATGAGATTAAAGGCATGAACCTAAGGTTCATGAATTGTTTATATTTCAAAAGTAAATTGAATAATTATAAGTGGATGAGAATTAAACCAAAGGTTCTTATATTGTTTGAAATCTCAGTGATGATTCATTGAATTAATTATTTGAATTATGTTGGCTTGGTATGAATCGTACGTATATAGTGAGAACCATCAAGGATAGTAAATTTGTTATGATAAATGAAGTTGACTGTTATTGAAATAGATTAAAATGGTAAATTATGTTATTGTGTTTATTAAATGATTTGTATAGAATTTATATGGTAAGTAGTTGAAATTTGTCTATGAAATAAATAATCAAATAATTGTAATTGTTATTATGATTTTAAATATTAGTTATATTATTAAATGTTTGGATTATAGAAATACCACTGAGTATACTCATACTCAGCGTACAGTTTGTTTCCGTGCGCAGGTTAAATAAAGATAGAACGTTGAATCAGCATCCCTAGCCGATCCCGAATTCAATAAGGTAAAGTGTATTAATTATTGGTAATGGCATGTACCTAGGGTGTCTTATGTGTGTGTCATTTTGAAATTGTAAATGTAAGGATGAAATAAAAGTGAATAAAGTTTATTAGCATGAATTTAATTGGTATATGTATGTGTAATGAACAAATAAATAAATAAATTGTAAAAAAAAAATTTGTTAGATATGTTTATATATGTAAATGTGTTGGTTGTTACATAAATTGCACTTTGGTTTTGGGTTGAAATTTTGTAGGATTGGATAGGTTAGTTTAGAAAGACTCATAAAGAGTCCACACGGCCTGGCACACGAGCGTGTGGCTTGGCCGTGTGAGAAAATCAGAATGTTCCACGGGCAAAGGACACGGGCGTGTCCCAACCCACCACGGTTGTGTTGAGCTACACAGTTCAACAACACGAGCATGTCATAGGGTCACACGGACTTGTCCCCAGTTCACACGGGCGTGTAAGCCCTACACTTGAGAAAAATTTTAAAATGTTCGTAAAATTTTATAAGTACTCAAATCAGTCCCGAACTACTCTTGACTTGTATTTTTGGGCCTCGAGGGTCCATCTAAGAGACTGTATGATTATTTTACATTACGATTAACATTTATTTGCGCATAATTTATATATTGTTTGATAGGTTCGGTAATGCTCCGTAACCTTGCTCCTATGATGGTTTGGGGTTAGGGGGTGTTACAGATCAACCCATATACCATCACCTGAAACAATATGACCAAAAAATCCAACTTTTCGAAGCCAAAATTCACTCTCACTAAACTTGGCATACAACTGCCTATCTCTCAAAGTTTGCAAAACTATCCTCAAGTGCTCCACATGCTCTGTCTCATCTTTTGAATAAATTAAGATATCATCTATAAATACCACAAAAAACTTGTCCAAGTATGGCCGAAATATACGACTCATTAGATCCATAAACACAGCAGGAGTATTTGTTAACCCGAATGGCATAACTAAAAATTCATAATGACCGTACCTTGTTCTAAAAGCAGTTTTAGGCACATCTAACTCTTTTACTCGCAGCTGGTAGTATCCAGACCTCAAATCAATCTTTGAAAACCATGTCGCTCCTTTCAGCTGATCAAACAAATCATCAATTCTCAGCAACAGATAGTTGTTCTTAATTGTCACCTTATTTAATTGCCGATAATCTACACATAATCTCATAGAACCATCCTTCTTTTTCACAAATAATACAGGAGCACCCCAAGGCGAAAAACTCGGTCTTACAAAGCCTTTGTTAGTCAACTCTTACAACTGCAACTTTAATTCTTTCAACTCTGCTGGTGCCATTATATATGGAGCAATTGAGATCGGAGCTGTTCCCGGTATCAACTCAATACCAAATTCTACTTCTCTGACAGGAGGCAAACCTGCCAACTCTTCTGGAAATACATCCGCGAATTCACATACAATCGGCACTGATTCAACTTTCTTTTCAGTTTCCTTTGTATTCAGCACATACGCCAAATAAGCTTCATAACCCTTTCTCAAATATCTCTGAGCCGACATCGAAGAAATCACACTAGACAATGCCTCTGATTTGTCTGATTCAACCTGCAGAATTTTACCACTTTCACACTTTAATTCAATAACCTTTTGTTTACAATTTACTATAGCATCATGCAATGTCAACCAATCCATACCCAAAATAACATCAAATTCATCAAACGGCAGCAACATCAAGTTGGCCAGAAAATAATGACCCCTAATCATTAAAGGACATTTCTTGCATACTTTGTCAACTATAACACATTTGCCTAGCAAGTTTGACACTTTAATCATAAATTTCGTGTACTCAATAGGTATACTCATATTAGACACCAATTTCATGCACGTACATGAATGAGTAGAACCGGGATCAATCAAGGCAGTAACATTAACATCATAAAGAGAAAAAATACCAGTGATCACATCGGGTGATGAAGCATCTTCACGCGCTTTTATGGCATAAGTTCTAGCCAGAGCTCTTGCTTCAGGTTTAACTACTGACTCTTTAACTACATTCTTGCTGCTTACCTCATTTCCAGCTTTTCTCGAATACCCTCCTCTCGAGTCTGCACCACTAGTTTTTGCACTCTGAAATTTTTCTTTCTCAATTTTCTCTAGGCAGTCTCTAATAAAATGATCCAGAGAACCACATGAAAACATTCGTTTGCTCTGCATGGACCAAAGTGATTTCTACCACATCGTTGGCACTCGGGTTTAACAAATCTCAAATTCCCCACACTAGCTATAGAAGTAGTCTGAGATTTAGGACCCACATTTTACTTCTTAGGATTCCCATACGAATGTCCGGCCGAAACATGAGAACGAGAATTCATATTTCTGGATTTTCTAGATTGCTGTGAGAATGAACTGCTCATCGATCTTTTCTTCAAATTTTTAGTCTCAGCCTCTACCTTTCTCTTCTCTTTGATTAATTCTTCAGCCTTGCAAGCCTGATCAACAAGTACTACCATTTCTTTTAACTCAAGAATTCCCACAAATACTTTAATGTCTTCATTGAGTTCGTCTTCAAATCGTCTGCACATTTTAGCCTCTGAAGGAACACATTCTCTAGCATACTTACTCAACTGGACGAACTCCCTTTCGTACTCAATAACTGTCATGTTGCCTTGCTTCAACTCAAGAAACGCTTTACGCTTCTGATCAACAAATCTTTCACTGATGTATTTCTTCCGAAATTCTTCTTGAAAGAACTCCCAAGTCACTTTCTCTTTTGGTACCATTGAAATCAATGTCTTCCACCAATAATAGGCTGAATCCCTTAACAAGGATATAACACATTTCAAACATTCTTCAGGTGTACAAGACAGTTCATCAAATACCCGAATAGAATTCTCAAGCCAAAATTTTGCTTTCACGGTATCATCATCAACATTTGCCCTGAATTCTTTGGCCCCTTGCATGCGAATTTTGTCAACTAAAGTTCTATGAAGTTTCATCAGATCCATACCTTGAGGCATTAGGGGTACAAGTTGAGGAATCGAGGGAGGTAGGGGAGGTTGAGCATCCGGGTTCGTACGAACGAACTCGGTGTACCATGCATTCATCATCTGGAGAAAGGCTTCTTGAGCCCCTTTTCCTCCTCCTTGACCAACAGTAGGAGGTGGGTTTTCAGTCGGCACCGCCCCTTCAGCCGGAGCTGGTGTATTACTCTCTACATCATCAGCGACAGCTGGATCGAGATCCATTTACTATAAAAAAATTATTTAAAAGGTCAGAAGTTGTCGCACTATCACAATATATATATGGCATGTATAGCAAAACCCGTAATACAACATGTTAGTCTGAGAATTGACTAAACCTACTCTGATACCACCAAATGTAACGCCCCCATACTTGAGATCATTTTTGGAGTCGAGTTCGAGGTGTTAATAGACTTAGTTTATCACTTAAACAATTTTCAAACCATTTACTTTACCTTTCAGAATAAGCCATTCATCTGCATCACGGCCACTAAAAAAATCATATCTCGAGTTATGAAACTCGAAATTCAAATCCGTAAATTTTTCTTGAAACTAGACTCATATATCTATCTACTAATTATTTTCCAGAATTTTGGTCAGGCCAATTAGTACAGTTTATTAGTTAAAGTCTCCCCTATTTCAGTGCTTAACTACTTTGACCTCCATTCATTACAAATCACTTTTCTCTTTGTACAGAATTCAAATGACTATACTGTTTGTTTTCCTTAAAACTAGACTCAATAAGGAATCTTTAAATATATAGCATGACACCTAATTAGTTTGGTATAATTTTTAGTGAATTTCTAAAGTCAGAACAGGGGATTCAGAAATTGCTCTGACCCTGTTCCACTAAAACTCAAATATCTTATAAAATACAACTCCTTTACCTATTTTTGTTTCTTCCATATGAAAATAGACACAATAAGCTTCAATTTCATATTTTATTCACCATCTGATTATGTCTATACTATTTTTAGCTATTTTTCAAACTCACGTCATTGCTGCTGTATGATACTGTTTTATAACAACTTTCACCCTTTTATGCATTTCCATGGATTAAGTATCACTTTAAACATACATATCACCAAATATGATCATAATTAGCCATTCCAATGGCTAATCATTTCCAAGCATTTCTTTACCACTCAATAGCCATATCATAAGATCATATACACAAAATGATTACGATGCTATACATGCCATATTCAAAATACACAAGCCATTATACCAAATTGGTCCCCGGATAGCGTGAGCGTTCCTTCAACCTTTCCCAATTTCCGAGTTGGCTTGTCAAAACTACAATGAATGAAAATGAGGGAGTAAACATAAATGCTCAATAAATTCACATGCAAATAACAAGTAACATAATCATGTAACTTAACATAAACATCAATTGCACAAATATCACTAAGACATTCATGTTACAAGTATACTTGCTATCTTACCACCATCTTGTCTTACCAAGTTCTCAACCCAAGGTTTAAGCTCATACCTGTCCAATTTCCTCTTTTACCACACTTACCACCATGTCACATTCATTTAGATATTCTCCTTATTCGCTTAAAATTCACTCGTTGAACACATCGGAATATAATTCAGATACACGGATCGCAAACACATAAGTGTCATATCCGTAGCTAGACAAACTCAATAGCCTACAGAATTTATGTAGCCAAGCTACCATGTAACCCGCCCATAAGCGAACTCGGACTCAACTCAACGAGCTTGGGCATTCGCATCCATAAGTGAACTCGGACTCAACTCAACAAGCTCGGATGCCTAGTTACATTTCACGAGCTCGGACTCAACTCAACGAGTTCAGAACTTAACCATCCTAGTGACATGTCACTTGTACCCTAATCTATTCCCAAGGCTCAAACGGGATTTTCCTCAATCACACATTTTTGTCGTCTTCCTCGAAATGTTGAAACCGATACTTGATAGCATTTCACATTTATCAATAGCTCACATAGTCAACATATTACTAAACAATAATTTTCAATGCATAATATTTCATAATAATAAACATCATATCATATAAATGACATTAAATTACTTAAAATAACAATTACATTACCATATTTACACATGAACTTACCTCGGTACAAAATGTTAGAAATCGAGCCTATTCCTCGTAAACTTTTTTTTCCCTCGATCACGACTCGAATCTCGTTTCTCTTGATCTAGAATGCCAAATTAATTTATTCAATATACACATTCATCAAAACAGCCCCTAATACGAGCTTGGATAAAAATTACCATTTTACCCCTAGCTTTTCAATTATTTACAATTAAGTCCTTAAGTTTGTACAATGAGTTACATTCATTTTCCATGACATATAAGCATAGCCGAATCTCCTAGTGTCCATAACAGCCCATATTTCACATAAAAATCAGATTTTTACCATCAATTTTACCCTTTTTACAATTAAGTCCCTTTTTAGGTGTTTTCACATAAAACTACTAGGTATAAGTTGTTAAACACACATCAAACCATCATATTCCTTCATTATTCATCAAAATACAATTATGTCACATATGGGTAAATTTTCATACATGCATCCTAGCTCAAAATATTGCTAAAAAATGATAGAATAGGCTTTCTAGATTATAAAATCGAAAAGAACATTAAAAACGGGCATGGAAATCACTTACAATCAAGGCTTGAAATGTTGAAAACCCTAGTTATGGTGTTAAGGAAAATTCAGCAGCCCTTATGGAGAAGATGAGTCTATTTTTGTGTTATTTTTCCTTTTTAATGACTATATTTACCATTTGACAAAAATACCCTTAATGCCTTTCTTTGTAATTTTTCATGAACAAGCCCATTTTTGTCCAAAATTTTAGAAATTGGTCAAATTACTATTTAAGGCCTCCTAATTAATATTCCAAAGCAATTTCATACTAAAAGCTTCTAGAATGCAAGTTTTACAACTTATTCAATTTAGTCCCTAATCTCGAATTAAGCACTTATGTATAGAATTTCTTCACGAAATTGTCACACAATCATGCATTCATATTATAAACCTCAAAATAATTATAAAATAATTATTTCTATATCAGATTGTGGTCACAAAACCACTATTCTGATTAGACCCTAATTCGGGATATTACACACTGAGTTCCATGGTAAAAGGTTTTATAGCTGAATATTTATGTAAAAGAAGTGATGACCTTGTTGTGAGCGGTACATGTACCTATGTATATATATCATGTATAAGGTACAAGCTCGATCATATATTGTAAGAGGAGTAAGGGAAATATGATGAGTAAGTTGTGTTCCTAGTCACTCATGTTGTGTAAGGACTTCAAGAATGATAATTTACGATATTCAGTTGTTATTATTAACATTCTGCTTACTAAGCTTTATGCTTATTCCCTCTCCTCTCTATTTTTCCTTGTAGTCCCACCTAAGTAACTCGAGGATCTAAGGGATGTCGGAGGCATTGTTCACACTATCAATCAAAGCACTGGGTACAAACTTATTTTTGTGTTTTGGATAATGGCCTATATAGGTCTTTTTGGTCGTGTTGGCATATGATACTCTAGTTAGCCAATTGTGTTGGCCATTTATTTTGTAAAGCTCATTTTGTAAATGGCCATTAGAATTGGCCAAAAGAATTGTTGTAGTTACTTTTAATGAAATGCGAATGAGTTCATAGAAATTGTAATTTGGTTGTTTAGATTATTTGTTCATGCACATTATGTGAGAGGTAGATAGATTGGTATATGTGACTAAGTTGGAATGCCAACTTCTGGCTATTAGGTTAGTATGAAAGTCTTGAATTGTTGGCTTTGTATTTAGTCTTATTCCAGGGTGGTAAGAGGCTTTTGCAAATAGTCTATTTTTGTCCACACGGGTAGGCACACAGGCGTGTGCCTAGGCCGTGTGTGACACACTGCTAGTCCACGAGCATGTGACTAGGCAGTGTGTCCCTTGCACCTTGAATGGATAAAATTAAATGACCATCAGTGTTCCACAAGGGTATACGACACAGCTGTGTGTCCCAATTGTGTGGAGGACACGGCCAGCACACGGGTGTGTGCCACGGCCGTGTGTGTGATGACGTCAGAAATAAAATACCTAGGTTTTTGCACACGGGCTGCGATACGGGCGTGTCATGGCTGTGTGGGGGACACGGGCTGAGCACTCGGGCGTATGCCAGGCTGTGTTGAAACCCTTGTAGGTTTAATTTTAGAAATTAATTTTCACACAGACGAGGAGCACGGGCGTGTTCCTAGAATTCTTAGGCCGTGTGAACTAGACGGGCCATTAGACTGCCATGTCTGAAATCTACACGGCGTGTTGCCCTTCCACGTGGGCTTGTGTCCTGTTTAAAGTAGTTTTTGAAGAAATTTTCTCGAGTACCTGAAATGGTCCCCGACACATTTCAGGCCTCGTAGGCCCATGTGAAGGTGTGTAGAATATTGATTGAAAAGTTTTAAGTTGGGACGCATTTCATTAGGTGTAAGTTAAATGGTTGAATGCAATTTAGTAAGGCAACACATCGCACCCTATCCTAGCGTTGGATACGAGTAAGGGGTGTTACATTTAGTGGCATTAGAGCATGGTTTAGTCGACTAACCTAGCATGAGTACGAGTCTAGCTATACATGCCATTATTGTTTAATGATAGTGTGACGACTCCTGACAATTGTAAACTATGTTTTCTTATAGTAATGGATCCCGAACAATCCATGGCAGATGATATGGAAAGTAACGCGCCGGCTCTCTTCGAAGGGACCACACATGTAGAGAGTGGACCCGTGACATAGAGTTAGGGTGGAGAGGCCAAAAAGGCCTACCTTAAAATGATGGACGCTTGGTATACAAAGTATGTTCGTGTGAATCCGAACACACCATGCCTCCCCCGCCTCCTCCGATTTATCAACAAGTCCCCGTAGCTCCTCAAGAGGTTGATTTGGCTAAGAGAGAGAAGCCTCTGGTAGATATAATAAGAAAACATGGAGTTGAGGAGTTTAGAGCAAACAAGGTTGATGACCCTAAGAAAACAAAATTCTAGTTAGAGAATACTGTAAGGGTGTTTGATGAGCTTCCGTGCACACCCTAGGAGTGCATAAAATATGTGGTGTCACTCTTACGAGACTCAGCCTACCAATGGTGGAATACTCTTGTGTCCATAGTGCCAAGAGAAAGAGTATCTTGTGAGTTCTTTCGAGAAAAGTTTTGGAAAAAGTGTATTAGTCAAAGGTTCGTTGACCAAAGGAGGAAAGAATTTCTTGAACTGAAGCAAGGCCAAATGACAGTTACGGAGTACGAGCGTGAGTTCGTGAGGCTTAGTAGATACGCTCGTGAGTGTGTATCTTTCGAAGCTATCATGTATAAGCAGTTCGAAGATGGGTTGAATGAGGACATTCATTTGTTGGTGGGCATTTTGGAAATCAGAGAATTTGTGGTGCTTGTCGAGAGGGCGTGCAAGGTTGAAGAGTTAGCCAAAAAGAAGATAAAGGCTGATATGGAGTCTTGCAACTTGAGGAAGAGACAGATGGGAAAGTCGCATCAATCCTCACCCAAGAGATCGAAAAAGTTTACTACCCGATCAACTGCTTCAGTAGGATTTTCAAGTAGAAGCAAGAGTAAGCAACGGATGGCATCCAAAGCTCAGACCACTTCAATTGCGAGTGTCGGTAGTATTAAACCTAATAGACCAGAGTGTTCGTAGTGTGGTAGATGACACTTTGATGAATGTCGAGGAGATGAACTGGGATGCTATAAGTGTTGGTCATTGGACCATTTCATCTGAAATTGTCCTAAGTGGGACGAGAAATACAAGAAGCAAGAGATGCGAGTAAGTAATGCACCGATGAGGGGTAGACCACAAAAGAACCCGGGTAGTGGAGCTGGTAGCAGGGGTGCTCCTAGAGATTCAGGTGTAAGATCCGAAGGCAGAGAGCCGGCAAAAACTTACGCCATTAACGCTCGCGAGGAAGCCTCATCTCCAGATATAATTATAGGTACCTTTTCTATCCATGCTACGTCTGTTCATGCCTTAGTTGATCCGGGATCTACACATTCTTATATTTGCATGAAGTTGGTACCTAATATTAATGTGTTAGTTGAGTCTACTGAGTTCATAGTAAAGTTGTCCAATTCGTTAGGCAAATATGTCTTAGTGGATAAGATATGCAGAGATTGTCCCTTAATGATTAGAGGTCGTTGCTTTCCAGCGAATCTCATGATATTGCCTTTTGATGGGTTCGATGTAATCCTCAGTATGGGTTGGTTGTCTACTCATAGTGTAATAGTGAATTGTGGGAGGAAATTTATTGAATTGAGCTGTGAGAATAGGGATAACCTTCAGGTAGAGTCAGGTGAACCAAATAGCTTGCCGGTAATGGTTTCGTCCTTGATTACAGAAAAATATTTGAGAAAATGATAAGAAGCTTACCTCGCTTTTGTGTTGAACACTCAAGCATCTGAAATGAAGATTGAGTCGGTACCTGTAGCTTGTCAGCATCAGGATGTGTTTTTAGAAGAGTTACCCGGATTGCCTCTAATAAGAGAAGTGGAGTTTGGCATCGAGTTGGTCCTTGGGACAGCGTCTATCTCGATTGCTCCGTATAGCATGGCACTAATGGAGTTAAAGGAGTTGAAGGAGTAGCTGTAAGAATTAATAGATAAGGGGTTCGCGAGACTGAGTTATTCCCTGTGGGGTGCTCCAGTACTCTTTGTGAAGAAGAAAGATGGATCGTTAATGTTGTGTATCGATTATAGACAACTCAACAAGGTGACTGTGAAGAATAAGTATCCTTTGCCTAGGATCGACGATTTATTCGATCAACTCAAGGGAGCCACAGTATTTTCTAAGATAGACTTGAGGTCGGGGTATTATCAATTGAGGGTGAAGGATAAGATGTGCCAAAGACAGCGTTTCAGACGAGGTATGGCCATTACGAGTTTTTGGTCATGCCATTTGGCTAGACAAATGCCCAGACGGTATTCATGGATCTAATGAACCGTATATTTCAGCCATACTTGGATAAATTTGTAGTAGTTTTTATCGATGACATACTAATTTACTCTCGAGACGAGAATGAGCACGCTGAGCACCTGAGGATGATTTTGCAAACCTTCAGGGAGAGGCAATTATATGCTAAGTTTAACAAAAATGAATTTTGGCTTCGAGAAGTAGGCTTCTTGGGACACATTATCTTGGGCGAAGGAATCAGAGTTGACCCGAGTAAGATTTCAACTATTGTTGAATGGAAGCCACCGAAGAATATGTCTGAGGTTAAGAGTTTCTTAGGCTTAGCTGGATACTACAGACGCTTTGTTAATGGATTTTCTATGATCGTGACTCCAATGACGAGGTTGTTGCAGAAAGATGTCAAATTCGAGTGGACAGAAAAATGTCAACAAAGTTTTGAGAAATTAAAGACCTTGTTGACTGAAGCCTCAGTTTTGGTACAATCTGAACCAAGAAAAGAGTTTGTGGTGTATAACGACGCCTCCCTAAATGGACTAGGGTTCGTACATATGCAAGAAGGCAAGGTAATTGCGTATGCCTCAATACAGTTGAAGCCACATGAGAAGAATTACCCTACTCAAGACTTGGAGTTGGCTACCAACGTTTTTATGTTGAAGATCTGGAGACATCATTTATATGGTGAGAAGTGCCGAGTTTTTATAGACCACAAAAGCTTAAAATATCTAATGACTCAAAAAGAGTTAAATTTGAGGTAGCAGAGATGGCTAAAGTTAATAAAAGACTATGAGTTGGTGATCGACTACCATCCTGGAAAGGTTAATGTAGTTGTAGATGCGTTGAGTAGGAAATCATTGTTTTCTTTAAGAGCTTTGAGTTCCCGGTTGTCTATGTCTGAGGATGGTTCGCTCTTAGTAGTGAGAGCTAAATCGGTATTTCTTCAAGAGATTCTTGAAGTACAGAGGAATGATAAGATGTTGCAAGCTAAAAGAGCACAATGTGTAGCGAGCGTTGAATCTGAATTCTGAATTGAATTTGATGGTTGTTTAAAGTACCGAGATAGAGTTTGCGTGCCTAAGAGTGAGGAGATTGTTTAGAAGATTTTTTAAGAAGCACATAGTGGGTTTTTGTCTATCCATCCATGGAAAGTAAAGATGTACAATGACCTGAGGAAAATGTATTGGTGGCCGGGTATGAAGAGAGACATTTCGAAGTTTATTTTGAGATGCTTAATTTGTCAGCAAGTGAAGGTCGAACATCAGGTACCATCGAGTTTGCTCCAGCCTATAATGGTTCTCAAGTGGAAATGGGATCGAGTCATTATTGATTTTGTGACGGGGTTGCCTACGACTCCAAAGAAGAGAAATGCAGTTTGGGTGGTGGTAGATAAACTCACTAGGTTAGCTCATTTCATACCGGTACGTACCGACTACCCACTTGAGAAATTAGCCGATTTGTACATTTCCAAGATTGTGAGACTTCACGGAGTACCTCTATCAATTATTTTGGATAGAGGATTTATGTCGTGGTTTTAGGGCAAGTTGCAAGGAGCTTTGGTAACGAAACTTAATTCAGTACTGCTTTTCACCTACAAATAGATGACCAATCCGAGAGAGTGATCCAGATACTTGAAGATATGTTACGATGTTGTATGCTAGAGTTTCAAGGCAGTTGGGAAAATACATGCCTCTAGTTGAATTCACTTACAACAATAGGTATCAGTCGAGCCTAAGGATGGCACCTTGTGAGGCTTTATATGGGCTTAAGTTTCGGACACCCTTGTATTGGTTAGAACTTAAAGAGAATCAAATACACGGGGTTGACTTGGTCAAATAAACCAAAGAAAAGGTTAGGGTGATTCGAGAATGCTTGAAAGCCGCCTCGGATAGACAGAAATCCTACGTGGATTTGAAATGAAAAGAGATCAAGTTTCAAGTAGGGGACAAAGTGTTTTTGAAAGCATGGAGGAAAGTCCTCCGATTTGGTAGGAGGGAAAAATTGAGCCCACGGTTTATTGGGCCTTATGAGGTGACCGAGAGAGTTGGACCGATAGCCTATCGATTAGCCTTGCCACATGAGCTGGAGAAGATTCACAACGTTTTTCATGTATTTATGTTATGCCAATATCGCTCGGACCTTTCGCACATGATTACACCAACTAAGGTTGAGATTAATATGACCTATGGTGAAGAGTCGATTAAGATTTTAGCTCGAGAGAAATAATAGTATAGCGTTAGTAAAAGTACTGTGGCATAGACATGGTGTCGAGGAAGCTACTTGGGAGTCTGAGGAGACCATGAGAGATCAGTATTCAAATCTTTTCACTGGTAAGATTTTCGAAGACGAAAATCCCTAAGGGGGAGAATTGTAACAGCCTGAAATTGGGCCTGTCGGAATAGTGACGTCAGAATCACTTTTTGAGTTTTAAGAAAATTATTTAGTATTATTTTATGTTATTTTATGTGTTATGATATTTCTATAAGAGTGTATAAAAATTGTAGAGAATGAAGTTACACGATTAATGTAACGCCCTGATTTTCGGGATTTTTCGGGATTTTTGTGATTTTGGTGAAATTTTGAAATTTTGGTAATTTGGTTATTAAATTTGTGTTTAAGTGTGTTAGTGGGCCTTTAGAAGGCCCAAGCTTAAGATAAAACCTGACAAAAATATCAAACTTTGGATTTAAAGTGTAGGGGACTTGGTTAAATGGGCTTTTAAGGAGAAGTAGGGAAAATAAGACACAAGTAAGCCCTTGGTAAAGTGGCAATGAGGCGCCACTTAAGTGCCTAAAAAAGTGGCGTGTAGATAGGTGTTCAAGGGCCAGTGTTCAAGTCGCAATGTAAGTATTGTGTGTTTTAATTATTTTTGTGCATGTGTCAGTCATATGATGGAACTTGAGTGAACTACTAAGGAGAGAAGTTTGAGTTGCTCAGGGAATTGGATGAGGAGTGATCAGGAGAGATTATATAGGAATTTTGAATAGGGAGTAAGTGATGGCCGGCCAAGGGACTTGTGGTGCTGCAATGTCGGCATTTGAATCTAGGTTTAGCATTTTCAGCATTGTGGTTTTGTGTGCCGACTTGTGTATGGGTTTAAGCTTTCGGGGAATTGTTTGGGTTCTTTTCTGTCTTGCCGAATTAGGGTATAGTGCCTTAGGATTTTTTTTCTCCTCCTCTTTTTTTTCTAGATACTGAAGCCTAAGCTTCCATACTCTCTTGTGCCGATTTGTCCATAGCCGAATCGATTCTTCTCTTCTCCTCTCTTCTCTTCTTCTTTTCTTCTCTTCTTCTCTTCTTCTTTTTCACCATCGACCCCTTTAAACCACACTTAGCTGATTGCTTCAAGCTAAAACCTGAACCTATTCTAGTGAAACCTCCTTAGTCGAATACTCCTAAAAAAGCCAAAATCCCGAAAGGTTATAGGTTGTGCCGATTTCTCCTTGGTTGAATACCCTTACTTTCTCTTCTCTTTAGCTGAATCTCATAGCCTTGTCGACATCTCCTTCTTCTCATTTTAAAGCTTCCATTTTTTTTCCTTCTCCTTTGTTTACCAAATGCTGAAATCACCCTACTCATAGGGATTTAGGAGCCGAACCCTTAGATCTCTTAGATTCACTCTCTGCTCGTGTTTAGAGGATAGATCTGCGTCAGATCTAAGTTAAGTATGGGATGAAATCATTCTGGTTTAGTGATTCTACGGTAAGTTATCGAAATCTCTGATTCTATTCTTTATTTTAAGATTTAAGAAAAGCTAAAACCCCTATGTGCATAGAGAGGCTGTCGATTTGGGGCTTAAGGCTTTATGGGTCTTAACAGTTGATTTATTTTGTGCTAGCGTGATCTGAAGACTACTGATTGAGGGTTTGGGTGAGTGGAACAACTAGATCTAGAACTAGTCCCTATTTTTGACAAGGTAAGTGTTCTAAGGCATTAAGGGAGGTCAGCCGATTTTGGTAAGCAAGTTTACAATTAATATCATTGAAATCTTGGATTTGTTTTAGTGGTAACCGATTGTAGGATTTCGTGAGAGGTCTCGTTAGTATTCGTCGCAAATCAGGTGTGTAAACAAACACCCGTCTATAGTCTAAATTAGTAAAAGCCGAAAGGCTGAAATGCCGAAATTCTGGCATTTCGTGGGCTTGTGAGCGTGCAAGCACTCGTAAGTCGGTTGTAAATAGTGAGATCTGTAATCGCAAATGGTATGATGGATGAGTGCGCAATTTCGTGCACCTTGGTAAATGTGGGCCTCGATGGGCTAGAATTAGGCCCAATGGGCTCACGGGCCCATATGGGTAAAAGTAAGCAGTAAGTGTGTCGGGTATACTGTAGGTTAAAACTACTAAAATAGACTTAGAATTTGGGCTAAATGGGCTTAAAATAGCTAGATGACATTGTAGGGCCCAATAGGGGTTTTAGGGCCCAAAAACTAAAAACTGCTAAAATGGGCTAAATTAACTACTGAGATGAAAGTTGACTATTAGGGACTAAAATATGCATAAAACCCTAAAAACTAGGATAATTACTGAAATACCCCTTAAGGGTGCAAAATTACTATTTTACCCCTAGGTGCAAAATGACAGTTATACCCCTAGGGCTAAGTTGACTGAAATGCATGTTTTACTGTTTTTGTTCATTGTAGACCATGACATGATTATCTGTTGCATGGGACTGGGTTTATTGATGGAGGAAGTGCAAGTGGCATTGCTACGATTACTGAAAAAGGCTTTGCCTCGTACAGATTACTGAAAGAGGCTTTGCCTCATACAGTTTACTGAAAGAGGCTTTGCCTCATTATACTGTTAGTGGCTTGGCCACATTATCTGAGCAGCTATGCTGCAATTGTGGAGTTGTAGTGGCTGGGTGGGTTGAGTTGTTTCCCCACATAGAGTGTTTATGGCTGGTATGGGTGAAGTGTAGCGGTTGGACATAGGATGGGCTTTGGGCTTTGCATACATGCATGATATCTGTTCTATTACCGAAATAGGCCTATGGGCTGTACTGTTATCTTAAAAGGGCTAAGGCCCAGTTGTACTGTTTACTGAGTAGGGCTTCGTCCCAGTTATTACTGAGACTGGATAGGGCTTAGGCCAGTGGGCTTGAGCTGATTTGGGCTTCGGATGGGCTTTCTTTGCACACTGAGTTTTCCAAACTCACCCCTTTCTCTTCCATCCATGCAGGTGAGCCCTAGACTGGCGGACTTGGAGTTGGGAGGGTTTCAGGGTGGCCACAAGGACTAGACTGTTGATTTTTAATTAAGTCTCTTTATTTCTGCATTTATCTTTATTTATTTTCATTTTGGTTTTGGGTTGTAATATGGTCGCTTTTATTATTTTTAAATTTAGGTTTTTACTTTATATTTACCAATTTATTTAAATGATTTAAATAAGGCTGCGCGGGTTTTCTCGAAATCAATCAATGTTTTCAAAGCAAAGCACTCGTAACGAATGAATAACAAATCAACGAACAAGATAGATTTCAAACAGTTAGTGGATAGGACAATCTCAAACTAAACCTGGATTTTCTTCTCAAATTACAAGGACGGTTTTACACAACTCCCCCTAATCTTAGTAACTAGGTAACATGGTTAGTTCGTCGTTGATGTGACACACCAGACTTGGCCGTAACGTCTGGGCTGGGTTTGGGGTGTTACGTTTAGTGGTATCAGAGCCTAGTTGCAACAACTCGGCTATGGATCGGGTCTAGAAAGTTTTTGAAAATTTTTAAAATCAAGGCTCGAGAAGGGTATTTTGAAATCAATTTTGGAAATTTCTAAGAAAACCCTTTTCAAATTCATTTTCTTTAAGGAATACACGTTTTAAGGTTTTATTCTAAAAAGTTTAAGTTTTCTGGGCTTTCTAAAATCTGGTATCTAAAGAAGTGGCACACTGAATCCCCGGCACCAAGTCTGTAAGTATTCTTTTCTTATACTGTACTGTACTGAGATATCACTGTAGATAGAACTGAGACCCTACTATTCTCTGTAGATAGGGTAGTACTGAAAACTGTAAGACTGAGACTGTAGGGAAATTAAACCCTAGAAAACTGAGACTGTAGCTAGGCTACGAAATCGTGAAACAAACTTTGAAACTCTATCTGTACATAAGACATTTGTAATAAACAACTGAAATATTAAATTAATGTCATAAAATTCCTAAACAGATAAGACGTTATGAGTACGAGGGCTGCTCGTGGATGAGGCCGTAGACGTGGTTGAGGCAGTGTTCAAGCTGGGTCTTCATCTGCGGAACACTTGCTAGCTGAGGAGGCACGACCGCTGCCGGTAGCTGAAAATGGGCCGTATGATTGGGCCGCAGGGGATGATGCCTTGTCCCAAGCAATGTTAAGGGTTCTAGAGAGGGTTGCTAGAGCTAATGTTGGGCCAGTGAATAGGGGATCCATTTCTGAGCAGCTCCGGGCTAACGGAGTGGAGGTTTTCAGGGGCATATCTGGAGTAGCCCCACATGTAGCTGAGTATTGGCTAGAAGCTATGGAATGGATTATGGACGACCTGGGTTGCTCGGTGGAGCAAAAGCTGAAAGGTGCGGTGTCTCTGTTGTGAGAAGAGGCACATTAGTGGTGGATCACCGTGAAGGAGGGTACCCCAGCTGAGCGGGTAACCTGGGATCTGTTTAAGACGGCTTTCAAGGGAAAGTACGTCGGAGCAAGTTATGTGGATGCACGTAGGAAAGAATTTTTGAACCTAACCCAAGGCAATAAGTCCATTGCTGAGTATGAGGCAGAGTTTCTGAGGTTGAGCCAGTATGCTAGCGGTATAGTTGCTACTGAGTATGAGCGTAGTGTTCGTTTTGAGGATGGTCTTCGGGACGAGCTTAGGGTGCTAATAGCTCCACAGAGGAAACGCAATTTTGCTACATTGTTGGAGAAGGCTAAGATAGCCGATAAGGTGAAGCGAGCTGAACGACAGAACCGTGATAAGAACCGAAATCGATTTAGGAGGGATTTTGGACCATCTGGTGCTGTAAACCGAAATGCCAAGAGAGCTAGGGTGGAGGAACCAGTTCGAGCAGTTTCGGTGAATACGGTTAGACCACAGGCTTGTGGGGACTGTGGTAGGGTGCATTTTGGAGAATGCTGGAAGCATATTGGGGCATGTCTTCGATGTGGGTCCAAAGAACATAAGATCAAGGATTATCCTAAGAGGCCAGCTCAGGCTCAAGCCATTAATTAGAGGGTGGCTCAACCAGTTCGAGGTGGACCACTACCTCCGAGAGGCCATGGTTAAGGTAAAGGCAGCAATGGTAATGGTCATTGACGTGGAGCACCTGGCTGAGGTGCTGGGAATGCTGAGGCTCGCCAGCCAGCATTGGTTTATACTGCTCGCCATCGAGAGGAAGGCGATGCACCTGACGTCATAACTAGTACGTTTTTAATCTCTAGCGTGCCATACACTGCTCTGCTAAATGTGGGATCAACTCATTCGTATGTTGCATGTGACATTTCTGGGTCGTTGGGTGTGCGCTCTGAGGAAACTGTAAGTGAGGTAACTGTGATAAGTCCACTAGGTCACTCGGTTAGGGTAGATAAACTCTTTAGGGAGGTGCCTTTAGAGACTTAAGGTAGGATTCTCTTTGGAGACTTGATAGAGCTACCATTCGGATAGTTCGATCTTATCTTGGGAATGGACTGGTTGACTAAGCATAAGGCGACTCTGGATTGTGCGGCTAAGAGGATGGTGTTGAGGACAATCGAGGATGAGGAGATAATGGTTATTGGAGAGCGAAGGGATTACTTGTCCAATGTTGTTTCAGCCTTGAGGGCTGAGAAGCTGATTCGCAAGGGTTGCGAGGTGTACTTGGCTTTTGTAAGTCAGACCAAGACTTAAAATTTGACTATGGAGACCGTCAGAACTGTTAGGGAATTTCAAGATGTTTTTCCTGAGGAGCTTCCTAGATTACCTCCGAATCGAGAAGTCGAGTTTGGAATTGACTTGCTGCCTAGAGCAGCTCCAGTATCCATTGCACCGTATAGAATGGCACCGAAGGAGTTAGTGGAACTGAAAGCCCAAATCCAAGAGTTGTTAGATAGAGGTTTCATTAGACCGAGTGTGTCTCCATGGGGAGCACCAGTACTATTTGTGAAGAAGAAGGATGGGATGATGCATATGTGCATCGATTATCGCCAGTTGAACAAACTGACGATAAAGAACAAGTATCCTCTACAAAGAATCGACGATCTGTTTGACCAACTTAGAGGAGCTCCGGTATTTTCCAAGATCGACCTTCAGTCTGGATATCATCAGTTAAGGGTCAAGGAGGTGGATATTCATAAGACAACATTCAGAACTCGGTATGGTTATTATGAGTTCTGGTTATGCCATTTGGACTGACAAATGCACCTGTAGCTTTCATGGATCTGATGAATCGAGTGTTCCAACCATACTTGGATCGATTAGTTGTCGTCTTTATTTACGATATTTTGGTGTATTCAGAAACTGATGATGTAACAACCCAAAACCCTTACCCGTCGACGGAGGGTTAAGAGGCGTTACAGAATAAACACGCGTTAGTCCAAAAATGAATTTACTAAGATTTCAAGCATTCCTAACCCGAATACATTGCCCACATATATATAAATATATATATTCATACATTGAACTAGAATTTAACTTTAACTAATACACATTAAACATACAGAAGGTATCACATACAAGTTAGCCGAAACCTTATCTTAGTATCTAGTCGAATATGTAAGTTTATTTATAGGCAATTAATTTTCAACACTTACACTTAAACATTTTAAGGTTAATAATAATTGTCACCTTGATTCATGCTATTAACACTTACCTCAATTATACCTCTAGATAGATAAAATACACACCACATTTATAACCATATGCATAATTCTTTTATACTTATCCATTTTCAACCATAACATGCTCCATTCATTAACATTTATAAGGCAATTTGATAAGCCATTTTCGCATGGCTATTCAGATACACGCATCAAAATGGGTTGAAAAGTCAAAATAAAGAATTTGAGTCTATACATGCCATTGTTTGGAAAGTTAAGTTTAAACCTTCGAAGGTACCAAAGAGAAAAATCTATTGACGATAGTGAGAGTGACTTGGACTTGAATCCCTCGAACCGCAGCTTCAGTTAAGGTCTATAAACAAAAGAAACATAAAAGTAAACAGAGTAAGCTTCAACGAGCTTAGTAAGTTTTGAGTAAACTAAGCAATTTATGCTTCAAAACACATAATATGTCACATAATAAGGCTTAATCTTAAAATCCTTCTACTTGGCCGAATACACAATTATTTACATGAGTAAATAAAAGTAAAAATATCAACAATTAACTTCAATTGATTTCTTACCATTTAATGACTCTAATTTTCCATTACCCTAAAGGCATCATTCATAGCAGAATGTATGTATACCGTAGCAATATAAGGGGAAACATACCATCAAATTTCGTATTTGGACCATACCAAAGCGAAGTAAATCATTTAAGGAGTATCAGACTTAAATATCTCATAACATACTCGGTTACATATTAACTTAATATATTACATTAATACAAATGTACATCCCTGGCATTCTTAGTACTACACTCATACTTTACCTTACCACTGTTAAATCGAAATTCCCCATAATCTTACATATACTAAAAATCACCGGCACGAAGCTTGCTAGGCACAAAGGCCTGAAAGTATCACCGGCATAAGCCTGCTAGGCGCGAAGGCCTGAAAGTATCACCGGCATAAGCCTGCTAGGCACGAAGGCCTGAAAGTATCACCGGCATAAGCCTGCTAGGCACGAAGGCCTAAAATTTATCATATTTGGATTCCCGAGTAATATTTGTTTATATTTGCATGTGTCATATTAGACACATCATCCTTACAATTCATTAAATACATTCCACATAGATAAAACATCCACATATAGCATCTCTCCATAATCAATTTGCCAAATACCTATGGCACTCTATTCTATACACAATTTGGTCTTAAAGAGCTTATTATAAGATTTCCACATGCAAAAGCTAATCACATTTTTCCTTAGGTTAACTATATGCATTTGGCTACTCATCCATACCATCAAATTCCATAATTATATCATTAACAAAGTGAAATGAAACTAGTTGTAAGGCTAACAACTTAAATGCATCCTATCATATTCGGATATGTGCAAAAGGGAATACACTCAAAACTTACCTCGGTATGTCCGAATGGTTGTAGACCGGCTACTCTATTACTTTCTCCTTTCCCTTATCCGATTTTGATCCTCTTTGCTCTTGAGCTTTGATGTAAAAAATAAAGTGATTTAATCATTCTTTCCATTTATCAAAAGTCAAATTTTATTTAGTCTAACACAAGTAGTACACGGCATTTCATCAATGACTAAACAAGCACATATTAATAAAATTATCCATCATTAGAACATAAACTCGGCACCCTTGATATTTAATTAATCTTACTAGTATAGTTTATAGCCGAATGACTTTTTAAGGAAATCAAAGTACATATGGATCCTATACCTATATAGGAATTAACTTAATACACCTAAGATTTAATTACAACATAGTTATAATTATCACTTGTACATAGTTTCTCCAATTTGCACTTATAGGACTCATAGCAAATGACCATAGCCGAATGCTCTTCTAAAGTTATCCAAAGCATTTCAAATTCAATTATCACAAACAACAATTTCACACCTCCAAACATCTTCGTTAACTTACGTTATTCTATTCATTAACCAAAGGATCATTTAACGAACCTATAATGCATGGATAAGTGTCTAGCATTATTTCCTAATTTAAGACATGAAGCCCACAACCATTACTTCAAGTTCCCTTCATGATCGTATACTCAAAACATAACCAAACTTAAATTTTGACATGGACCAACTAGGAATTGCTCTAGCCAAGCTTAATTCACAAGAATACAAGATAAAACACATACATATCATATTATTACAAATCACCGTAACCAAAAGCTCTCATCTACTATTTATTCATTCAACTAAACCATTCCTTGAACAATTTCAACATTCGACCATGGAAATGAGCTAATTTTAACTAATAACTACCTCCTTTAATCAATTAACACCATAGCCGAATGTAATTACTCACATAAGCCTCAAAACAAAGTTTCTACTAGCTCAAAACCCAACTTACAACTATCACCACCGTAAATCATCAAAGCATTCATAAATTCAATTACTTCCTTCATGGCCGAATGCACATAATACCTCCAAATTCAAAATTTAGACCATGGGTAGAGTAATCTAGGTAACAACCATCTCAAATGCATAAAGAATTGCCAAAAATCCATTCAAACATACCTTAGATTAAGAACTAAAATGGCCGAATGTTAGGCTTTCTTCTTCTCCCTTTTTCTTTCCCAATTTCGGCAAATGAAGAACAAAATAGGATAAAAATATAAGTTGTTCTTTTTCCCCCATTTTTGTTATGTCATAATTCATTATTATAATAATATAAAACACATATTTTATGCCATGAAATCATCATGGCCGGCCACTAAGTCAACAAAATGGAGAATTGACATGCAATTCCTAACCTTTAAGCCATGCAACAATTCGGTTCCCTTACAATATTCCACACACATTTTCAAAATTTTACACATAAGTCCAATTCAATAAATTTCACATTCAAACGGCACCAAATTATTAATCAATTATTCACACAACAAATTCACATATATTAGACATGAAATTTAGCATTTAATTAATATTGAGACTCGGTCTAATGGTTACGAAACCATTTCCTGACTAGGGTCGAATTACGGCTGTCACAGATGAGAAGCATGATGAGCATCTCCGCATTGTTCTGCAAGTGCTGAGAGAGAAGCAACTCTATGCAAAATTCAGTAAGTGTGAATTGTGGTTGCGAGAAGTGACTTTTCTGGGCCATGTTGTCTCTGCTGAAGGTATTAGGGTAGATCCTCGAAAAATTGAGGCAATTCTGGAATGGAACCCACCGAGGTCAGTATTAAAAATTTAAAGTTTTCTGGGTCTTACAAGGTACTATAGAAGATCTGTAGAAGGATTCTCTCTGATTGCTGCACTGTTAACAAAATTGTTGAGGAAAGGAGTAGCATTTGTATGGACTGAGAAACAGCAAGAAGCCTTTGATAAGCTGAAGAAGGTTTTGACTAAGGCGCCAGTTTTGATACAGCCAGGGTTTGGGAAAGATTTCACTGTGTACAGTGATGCGTCGCATGTGGGACTAGGCTGTGTACTGATGCAAGAAGGTAAGGTGGTCGCTTATGCTTCGCGACAGCTTAAGCCTCACGAAGCGAATTACCCTACGTATGATCTAGAGTTGGCAGCGGTGATCTTTGCGTTAAAAATCTGGAGACACTATCTGTATGGAGAAAAGTGTATTATATACACAGACTATAAAATTCTCAAGTATCTGTTAACTCAGAAGGAGTTGAATCTTAGGCAACGAAGATGGATAGAGTTGCTTAAGGATTACGACTGTTCGATTGAGTACCACTCAGGCAAGGCAAATGTGCTGGTTGATGCACTGAGCTGAAGGGCTGTAGCTGAGTTGGGTGCAATGTTTGCTTGTTTGAGTCTATATAATAATGGGAGTTTGTTAGCGAAATTGCAAGTGAGATCCATTTGGACTGAGCAGATTAAAGAGAAGCAGTTAGAGGATGAGTCGTTAGCTCCTTGGTTCCAGTAAGCTGAGAATGATGAGAATTTGGATTTTGGACTGAATACTGATGGAGTACTCTGCTTTCGTGGAAGAATTTGTATTCCGAAGGACTCTGATTTGAGGCAATTAATTCTAAAAGAGGCTCATGGTGGACCTTGTGCCATGCATCCTGGAGGGAATAAGCTGTATCAAGACATGCGAGAGGTGTATTGGTGGCCTGGACTTAAGCAAGAGGTGACTGAATTTGTGGAAAAATGTTTGACGTGTCAGCAAGTAAAGGCTGAGCATCAACTGCCTTCTGGACTGTTACAGCCAGTGAAAGTTCCCCTTTGGAAGTGGGAGAGGGTTACCATGGATTTTATGAGTGGGCTACCTTTGACTCCCTCCAAGAAGGATTCTGTATGGGTGATTGTGGATAGGTTAACGAAATCTGCCCATTTCATACCTGTCTGAATTGATTACTTACTTCAGAAGTTGGCCAAACTGTATGTGGCAGAGATAGTGTGACTGCATGGGGTGCCAGTTTCGATTATCTCTGATCGGGATCCTAGGTTTACATCTTGATTCTAGCAGAAGCTGCATGAGGCGTTGGGTACACGATTGGACTTTAGCACTACTTTTCACCCTCAGACAGATGGACAGTCGGAAAGGGTTATTCAGGTTCTGGAGGACATGTTCAGAGGTTGTGTTATCGAATTTCGTGGTAGTTGGGAGTACTACTTGCCATTGGCAGAATTTGCGTACAACAACAGTTATCAGGCGAGTATTCAGATGGCTCCATATGAGGCAGTTTATGGGCGGAGGTGTCGTACACCTACGTGTTGGATAGAGTTAGGAGAACGATAGGTTCTTGGACCAGAATTAGTGGCAGATACTGAGAGTAAGGTTAAGTTCATTAGAGATCGGTTAAAGGAGGTGTCTGATAGGCAAAAATCGTATGCTGATCTAAAGCGGAAGGAAATTGAGTTCTCTGTAGGGCATATAGTATTTTTAAAGGTCTCGCCTTGGAAAAAGATCTTGAGGTTTGACAAGAATGACAAGTTGAGTCCGCGATTTATTGGGCCTTATCGGGTTCTTAAATGGGTAGGGCCAGTAGCTTATCAGTTGGAGTTATCGCTGGAGCTGGGTCGCATACATGACGTCTTTCATGTGTCCATGCTAAGACGGTATCGATCGGATCCTTTGCATGTCGTACCAGTGGAGGGGATTAAGGTAAAGACTGATCTGACCTTTGAAGAGGAGCCTGTGCAAATACTGGATCGCGAGGTCAAAATGTTGAGGAGAAAGTCAGTTCCATTGGTAAAAGTGCTTTGGTGCATTCATGGCAGAGAAGAGGCTACCTGAGAGCCTGAGGAGGCGACGCGTCAACAATACCCTCAACTATTTGGATTAGGTAAATTTTGAGGCCGAAATTTCTTTAAGGAGGGTAGAGTTGTAACGCCCTGATTTTCGAGATTTTTCGGGATTTTTGTGATTTTGGTGAAATTTTGAAATTTTGGTAATTTGGTTATTAAATTTGTGTTTAAGTGTGTTAGTGGGCCTTTAGAAGGCCCAAGCTTAAGATAAAACCCGACAAAAATATCAAACTTTGGATTTAAAGTGTAGGGGACTTGGTTAAGTGGGCTTTTAAGGAAAAGTAGGGAAAATAAGACACAAGTAAGCCTTGGTAAAGTGGCAATGAGGCGCCACTTAAGTGCCTAAAAAAGTGGTGTGTGGACAGGTGTTCAAGGGCCAGTGTTCAAGTCGCAAGGTAAGTATTGTGTATTTTAATTATTTTTGTGCATGTGCTAGTCATGTAATAGAACTTGAGTGAACTACTGAGAGAAGTTTGATTTGCTCAAGGAATTGGATAAGGAGTGATCAAGAGAGATTATCTAGGAATTTTGAATAGGGAGTAAGTGATGGCTAGCCAAGGGACTTGTGGTGTTGCAATTTTGACATTTGAATCTAGGTTTAGCATTTTCAGCATTTTGGTTTTGTGTGCCGACTTGTTTAGGGGTTTAAGCTTTCAGGAATTGTTTGGGTTCTTTCTGTCTTGTCGAATTAGGGTACAATGCCCTAGGGTTCTTTTTCTCCTCCTCTTTTTTTTTTTGCTAGAAACTGAAACCTAAGCTTCCGTACTCTCTTGTGCTGATTTGTCCATAGCCGAACCGATTCTTCCCTTCTCCTCTCTTCTCTTCTTCTTTTCTTCTTTTCTTCTCTTCTTCTTTTTCACCATCAGTCCCTTTAAACCACACTTAGTCGATTGCTTCAAGCTAAAACCCAAACCTATTCTAGTGAAACCTCCTTAGCCGAATACTCCTAAAAAATTCGAAATCCCGAAAGGTTCTAGGTTGTGCCGATTTCTCCTTGGTTGAATACCCTTACTTTCTCTTCTCTTTAGCCGAATCTCATAGCCTTGTCGACATCTCCTTCTTCTCATTTTAAAGCTTCCATTTTTTTTCCTTCTCATTTGTTTACCAAAAGCTGAAATCACCCTACTCATAGGGATTTGGGAGCCGAACCCTTAGATCTCTTAGATTCACTCTCTGCTCATGTTTAGAGGATAGATCTGCGTCAGATCTGAGTTAAGTACGGGATTAAATCATTCTGGTTTAGTGATTCTACGGTAAGTTATCGAAATCTCTGATTCTATTATTTATTTCGGGATTTAAAAAAAGTTGAAACCCCTATGTGCATAGGGAGGCTATCGATTTGGGGCTTAAGGCTCTATGGGTCTTAATAGTTGATTTATTTTGTGCTAGCATGATCTAAAGGCCACCGATTAAGGGTTTGGGCGAGTGGAACGACTAGATCTAGATCTAGTCCCTATTTTTGACAAGGTAAGTGTTTCAAGGCATTAAGGGAGGTCAGCCAATTTTGGTAAGCAAGTTTACAATTAATATCATTGAAATCTTGGATCTGATTTGGTGGTAACTGATTGTAGGATACCGTGAGAGATCTCGTTAGTGTTCGTCGCAAATCAAGTGTGTAAACGAACACCCTTTTGTAGTCTAAATCAACAAAAGCTGAAAATCTTAAATGCCAAAATTCTGGCATTTCGTGGGCTTGAGAGCGTGTGAGCGCTCATAAGTCGGTTGTAAATAGTGAGATCTGTAATCGCAAATGGTACGATGGATGAGTGCGTAATTTCGTGCACCTTGGTAAATTTGGGCCTCGATGGGCTAGAATTAGGCCCAATGGGCTCACGGGCCCATATGGGTAAAAGTAAGCGGTAAGTGTGTCGAGTATACTGTAGGTTAAAACTGCTAAACTAGACTTAGAACTTGGGCTAAACGAGCTTAAATTAGCTAGATGACACTATAGGGCCCAATACGGGTTTTAGGGTCCAATAACTAGAAACTGCTAAAATAGGTTAAAGTAACTACTGAGATGAATGTTGGACTATTAGGGACTGAAATATGCATAAAACCCTAAAAAATGGGATAATTACTGAAATACCCCTTAAGGGTATGAAATTACTATTTTACCCTTAGGTGTAAAATGACCGTTATACCCCTAGGGCTAAGTTGACTGAAATGCATGTTTTACTATTTTTGCTCACTGTATGCCATGACATGATTATTTGTTGCATAGGACTGAGTTTATTGATGGAGGAAGTGCAAGTGGCATTGCCACGATAACTAAAAGAGGCTTTGCCTCGTAATTAGTATGAAAGAGGCTTTGCCTCGTACTGTTTACTGAAAGGGGCTTTGCCTCGTTATACTGTTAGTGGCTTGGCCACATTATCTGAGTAGCTATGCTGCGACTGTGGAGCGTAGCGGCTGGGTGGGTTGAGTTGTTTCCCCACATGAAGTGTTTATGGCTGGCACGGGTGGAGTGTAGCAGTTGGACATAGGATGGGCTTTGGGCTTTGCATACATGCATGATATCTATTTTGTTACTGAAATGGGCCTATGGGCCGTACTGTTATCTGAAAAGGGGTAAGGCCCAGTTGTACAGTTTACTGAATAGGGCTTTGGCCCAGTTATTACTGAGACTGGATAGGGCTTAGGCCAGCGGGCTTGAGCTGATTTGGGCTTTAGATGGGCTTTCTTTACACACTGAGTTTCCCAAACTCACCCCTTTCTCTTCCATCCATGCAGGTGAGCCTTAGACTGGCGGACTTGGAGCTGGGAGGGATTTAGAGTGGCCACAAGGACTGGATTGTTGGTTTTTAATTAAGCCTTTTTATTTCTGCATTTATCTTTATTTATTTTCATTTTGGTTTTGGGTTGTAATATGGCCGCTTTAATTATTTTTAACTTTGGGATTTTACTTTATATTTACAAATTGATTTAAATGATTTAAACAAGGCTTCCCGGGTTCTCTCAAAATCAATTAATGTTTTCAAAGCAAAGCACTCGTAACGAATGAATAACAAATCAACGAACAAGATAGATTTCAAACAGTGAGTGGATAGGACAATCTCAAACTAAACCTGGATTTTCTTCTCAAATTACAAGGACAATTTTACACAACTCCCCCTAATCTTAATAACCAGGTAACATGGTTAGTTCATCGTTGATGTGACACACCAGACTTGGCCGTAACGTCTGGGTCAGGTTTGGGATGTTACATTTAAAGGTTTAACCGCAAAAAAGGACTAAATCGCAAAAAAGGGTGAAGGTAGCAAATAATTACTAAATTGAGTTAATTAGATAGAGAACAAAAATTGGAGGGTTTTAAAGGGCATATAAGCCCATTTAATTGAGCATGGCCAGCCAAGAGAAGGAATTAGTGGAAGAAAAGTCAAAATGGGGTAGTAGGTAGGATATTTATCAATTTAATATTATACCTAAGGCTAGCTTCATCCTTTGACTCTTTCTTCATCTCTTCACTGAGATTACCAGCAAAAGGGGGGTTTGAAGCTTTGAAAATTTTAGCTAAGTTATTCTCTTGCAAATAAGTGATTTAGATGTTTATTTTTGATAATTTTAGTACTTTTGAGATTTATACAACATAAGCATTCTATTGAGGGGTATATTGATCATCTTAGTTGAAAGTTCAAAGTTTTTCCATGAATGTATAAATGTTATTTGCTAGAGTTTTATGGAAGAAAATGAATGTAGGATGTTTGATGAACAACTTTTGTAAAATAAGTATGTTGTGGGGTATATGCACGAAATGATGGAAAATTGAAGTTTTAATAATAGTAAAAAGGGTTTTAGATAGGCATGAGAAGTACAGAAATTTGATAAAAAAAATCATTTTTCAAGCATAAGGGCAAAATGGTCATTTTGCCAAAGTCTAGAGGAAAAATGGTCAATTTGCCAAATTGTGAAATTAGAAGATGTCTTAGTTAATTTGATGCCTAAATTAGTGAATTTCCATTCATCTTAGATCAAGAAGTACGACATCTGAGCCTAGACCAGGGGAAGGCCAAACTAACGGAGTGAATCGAGACTTGCCACATTTTGTATACAAAGGTAAGTAGGGTGTAAATATTACAATCTACCTATTGCAAATTCATTTATGTATTTATACTACATGAGATATTCATTGTATCTATGAAACGAGAATGAAATGTCATAATGGTAATTTCTCGGTGGAACCGTTGGGATAGATTGGATAGTAAAGCTAAGAGACTAGTGGAGATGAGTTTAATGCCATTGTAAGCCCATGTCGAGAACATGGCATTGGCAATGAGTTTAATGCCATTGTAAGCCCATGTCGATGACATGACATTGGCGATGAGTTTAATGCTATATTAAGCCCATGTCGAGGACATGGCATTGACGATGAGTTTAATGCCATTATTAGCCCATGTCGAGGATAGGGTATTGGCGATGAGTTTAATGCCATTGTAAACCCATGTCGAGGACATGGCATTAGCGATGAGTTTAATGCCATTGTAAGCCCATGTCGAGGACATGGCATTGGCGATGAGTTTAATGCCATTGTAAGATCATGTCAAAGACATGGCATTGGCGATAAGATGAGAGCTAGTGTAAGACCATGCCGAGGACATGGCATCAGTGCTTAACCTACGTTTAAGGCCAGCGAGTATCCTCTCCTATTCCACTGAGTTCCATGGGAAAAGATTTTATAGCTGAATATTTATGTAAAAGAAGTGATGACCTTATGTGAGTGGTACAAGTACCTATGTATATATATCATGTATAAGATACGAGCTCGATCATATATTGTATGAGTAGTAAGGGAAATATAATGAGTAAGTTGTGTTCTTAGTCACTCATGTTGTGTAAGGACTTTAAGAATGATAATTTACAATCTTTAGTTGTTATTATTAACATTCTACTTACTATGCTTTATGCTTATTCCCTCTCCTTCCCATTTTTCCTTATAGTCTCGCCTAAGCAACTAGAGGATCCAAGGGACGTTAGAGGCATCGTTCACACTATCAATCGAAGCATTGGGTTCAAAATTATTTTTATGTTTTGGATAATGCCATGTATAGGTCTTTTTGATCGTGTTGGCATATGATACTCTAGTTAGCTAATTGTGTTGGCCATTTATTTCGTAAAGCTCATTTTGTAAATGGCCATTGGAATTGGCCAAAAGAATTGTTGTAGTTACTTTTAATGAAATGAGAATGAATTCATGGAAATTATAATTTGGTTGTTTAGATTATTTGTGCATGCACATTATGTGAGAGGTAGATAGATTGGTATATGTGACTAAGTTGGAATGCCAACTTCTAGCTATTGGGTTAGTATGAAAGGCTTGAATTGTTGGCTTTGTATTTAGTCTTATTCTAGGGTGGCAAGAAGCTAGGCAAATAGCCTATTTTTGTCAACACGGGTAGGCACACGGGCATGTGCATAGGCCATGTGTGATGCACGGCCAGCCCACGGGCATGTGACTAGGCCGTGTATCCTTTGCACCTTGCATGGATAAAATTAAATGACCATCAGTGTTCCACACGGGTATGAGACACAGCCGTTTGTCCGAAACATGTGGAGGACACGGGTAGCTCACAGGAGTGTGCCACAGTCGTGTGTGTGATGACGTCAGAAACATAATACCCAGGTTTTTGCACACGGGCTACGACACAGGTGTGTCATGGCCTTATGAGGGACACAGGCCGAGCACACGGGTGTGTGCCAGGCCGTGTGAAAACCCCTGTAGGTTCAGTTTTAGAAATTAATTTCACACGGATGAGGAGCACAGGCCTATTCTAGGAATCCTTAGGCCGTGTGAACCATACGGGCCATTAGCACAGCCATGTCTAGAATCCACACAGGTATGTTGCCCTTCCACACGGTCGTGTTCCCTGTTTATAGTAGTTTTTGAAGAAATTTTCTCGAGTAGCTGAAATGGTCCCGAACCTTTTCTAAACCACATTTTAGGCCTCATAGGCCCTTGTGAAGGTCTATAGAATATTGATTGAAAAGTTTTAAATTGGGACGCATTTCATTGGCTGTAAGTTAAATGGTTGCATGCGATTTAGTAAGGTAACGCCTCGCACCTTATCCCGGCGTCAGATACGGGTAAGGGGTGGTACTTTTTTTGTTGATCCTGAGCAGCTTTTAAGTGACAACGAATGATCGCAACTTTCTCTTTAGTTTTGCTTACCAGATCTGGCTCCATTATCTTTTTCTCATTAAGTTCCATCCAACAAGTAGGTGTTTTACACCTTCTATACATCTTTTACCATACAAAGCTTCGAATGATGACATCTTCAAACTGGCGTGGTAACTATTATTGTAGGCGAACTCGACCTAAGGAACATGCCTTTCGCAAATTATCCCAAAGTCAATTACGTAGTTTCTTAACATATCTTCTAAAACCTAAATAACTCTTTATGATTGACCATCAGTTTGAGGGTGAAATGCAATACGAAATTGCAGCTTAGATCCCAATGATTTCTATAGCTGATTCCAGAACCTTGAAGTAAACCTTGGATCTTTGTCAAACAATACGGAAGATGGTATTCTATGTAGGCGTACTATTTCAACAATATAAAGTTTAGTTAACTTCTCAGAGAATCGGTAGTACTCACTAGTAGAAAATGAGTTGATCTACTACAACCCAAACAAAGTTCTTCTTGGATGGACTGAAGGGTAATCTCGATACAAAATCCATAGTGATCTTATCTCATTTCCATTATAAAATCTCCAAAGTATACAATTTATCTAAAGAAACTTGATGTTCAACCTTAACTCTCTCACAAGTTAAACAAGTTAAAACATGCTATGCAATTTCCTTTTTCATGCCGGTCACCAATAAGAGCCTTTCAAATATTTGTACATTTTGATGCTTCTAAGATGCAGTGAGAAAGGTCCTTGGTGAGCTTCCTTTAGCGATTCCTTTCTTAGTCCATTTTCCACTAGTATAAATACTTTTTTCTTGAACCTTAGATCTCCATCCTTTTTTGGATCGCCGATACACCTTGTGGCGTAGTGGAAAAATTGTTCTGGCGATCATCAGCAATGGATCCATGTACGAGGAACAAATCAGCTTGAAACAAGGCTTGAAAATGTACCTTTTGAAATTGTAACATGACGCATAATGTTGTTGATAGGACAATACTCTATTGAACTTTTTAGAGAGTATTTTTTAAAAAAGTTGGTTGTTATACCTTTTTCTTTTTATTTTTTCTTGGTAACTCTAACACACTAAGGGATCATATTCCTTTTATTTTCTTTGGTATCACATATCAGAAACAAACTGAGATTATTCCCTTATTATTAGAGAAACAAATAGAAAGTCAAAAAAAGACATTATATTCTTTCCTAAAGAATATTAATTTCCATGTCTTTCATATTTTTACAGAAATTAATTATTAGAACTGTTTATATTAATAATTTTAGTAAACTATATACAGTTAATATTGTATGAATCAAATTCATAAATTAATTTTATCTATGTTCTCTATTTGTGTTCAACAAATTTGTACATATAATGTGTTCAATATTTAACTATCAAATTAAATTAACTCAATATTTAATTTAATTCATGTGACATCTAAATACAATACCATATGTATTTGGATTCTATTCACTTAAATTATAGGGTGTGACCTTGTAGGCTATTGTAACGTTAGTAGTAATACTAAAACATTTCTAATATTACAAGCAATGAGTGCAATCTAGCAGTGCATCATTGCTACCCAAGTTACAAGAAGTTGTGATTTGACATAACCTTTTTGTGACAATTTTTCATGTATTATATCCTTTTATCCTTAATATCTAGATTAGACACAAGTCATGGAATAGTCACACTTGTATAGTCTAATCTCATATTTCTTGATATTCTGAGTAGACTACAATAAACAAATAAGTGTGATATCTCATATCATCTTATTTGAGCATGACCATGCATTTCTAGTCTCACTCCATCAAGAGGCCTAAGATATTACTTCCATTATGTAGGAGGGGGAAATCCTATCCTGATCAATCATATCCCACTACATAGATTGCGACATACCCAACATTAGTCTTTATAGTATAACCTTTTATGGTATATGTTTGACTGTGTCAAAATATACGACTCACGATGTTGGGATAATGATGATATCAAGTATAAGGATTATATACATAGTTATCACTATGAGTAATATTGTGATTATTACATAATAATCCAAGAAACATAGTTATTAAGGGTCATCAAGTATGTTGTTCTCTAAGACATACTCATGTATTGATTTTGACATCCCTATGTCAATGAAAACAGTTTGTCATCAATCAACTACACATTAGCCTCAATCCATTATCATTGTCCAAGTCCATAATAATACTTGATAAGGACCTTTTAAGAATAATCATATTATTCTCTGGACTTTATTATTAATCAGTTTATTTATACACATAGATAAAGAAACTGAAATAATAATAACAAAGCCTTATATTAACAAACAAGGTAAAACGAGTATGTGATTACAATCATCTCATGATTTCCCTTTGGGCATCCTTTAACACCTTTCCTATACTAAAGTTTACTATTTTGCCAGATATCATTCTTAGGTTGAATCGATCACATTGAATATCTTTCATATATTTCTTTAATATCTATAAGAGATATGTTTGTTTTACAATTAATTCTACCAACAAGGCCCCATTATCAGTCATGGTCACTTTAGCTCGAAGAGATAGCAAGGCTGCCATAGTTTTTCTACTCAATCCATCCGCCACTACATTTTCTTTTCCTAGATGATACTCAATGATCAAGTCATTATCCTTCAATAGCTCTAACCATCTCTTTTAGCGTAGATTCAAGTCCCTTTGGGTCATTAAGTACTTTAGACTTTTGTGATCTGAGAATATGTGGCATTTCTCTCCATACAGATAATGTAACCATAGTTTCAATGCTACGACCGCTGCTGATAATTCTAAATCATGCTTAGGATAGTTCTATTTCATGAGGTTTCAGTTGGCGTGATGCATAATCTATGCCCTTACCTCTTTGCATAAGCACATATCCTAACCCATTCTGAGGTGCATCTGTATAAATTGTGTATTCTACCCCATGCTCTGGGTGTGCTAATACCAAAGCTTCAGTCAGAATTGTCTTCAATTTCTCAAAGCTCCGCTGAAAATCATCACTCCAAAATTTTTTTCCTTCTTTTTCAACAATCATGTGAGAGGTGATGCTATAATAAAAAAAACCTTCATAAACCTCCTATAGTACCCAACTAACCTCAGAAAGCTATGGACATCAGAAATGTTCTTGGGTGAGTTCCACTCTAGAACTGCCTTAACCTTTAGTAGGATGCACCATAATACCATCAGTTGAGATGATATGTCCTAGAAAATGCACTTCTTTTAGCCAAAACTCACATTTACTGAACTTTGTATACAATTGATTATCATGCAGGGTTCTCGATATAATCCTCAACTGCTCTTCATGATCAATATCGAGGACCCTGCATGATAATCAATTGTATACAAATGATATTGATCAGGATAACTTTTTGAGGTATGGTCACTCTACAAATGATATTGATCAAGGTATGGTCACACTACAAATGATATTGATCAGTAAGGTAGAAATACCCTATTCATTAAGCCCATGAATACTATTGGCGCTCTAGTAAACCCAAATGGCATTAGCAAAATCTCATAGTGACCATACCTTGATCAAAAAGTTATCTAGGGCACATAATCACATTCAATCCTTATATGGTAATAACCTGATCTTAGATCAATCTTGGAGAAAACTAAAGCCCCACTTAACTGATCAAAGAAGTCTTCAATCTTTGGTAAAGGGTACTTGTTCTGTACTGTGACCTTATTCAGTTGATGGTAATCTATATATAGGCTCATCGATCCATCCTTCTTTTTAACAAATAAAATTGATGCGCCCTATGGTGACGCACTAGGCCTAATAAGACCGTTCCTCAATAGATTTTGCAACTATTCCTTTAATTCTTTAAGCTCTAATGGCGCCTTTCTGTAGGGCGTACATGATATAGGGGCTGTCCTATGTTCCAACTTAATCGAAAACTCTATTTCCCTCTCAAGAGGTATCCTAAGAAGTTCGTCAAAAAGTACATCCAAAAAGTCTCTCACCATAGGCACTTGACTAATCTCACTCTAGACTCAGGCGTATCCATGACGTACACTAGATAAGCATCTACGCCCTCAGCAATCATCTTCCTGGTGGAGACTGCAAAAATAATTCTATTCACCAATTCTGATTGTTTACCAGACATCAATATCTCTTTACCCTCAGCATTCACTATGCGTACACTTCTAGTTCGACAGTCAACCATAGTATTATGCCTAGTTAACCAACCTAATACCAAAATGGCATCAAACACTTGAAAACTCCGCAACAACAAATCTGTCAACAATATGTGTTTGCCAAAAACCAAAGGACAATTCCTGATCAACTTATTCACTATAGTACTTTGACCCAAAGAATTTGTTACCAGCACATTCATTTTAGAATATTCTATCTCAAGGGTAAGACCCTCTATAACCTTAGTACAGATGTAAGAATGAGTAGAATTGGGGTCAATCAAAGAATAAATATTATTGCCAAGAAAAGAAAAATTACCAGCTATAACCGTTGGTAGATTTGCATATTTCTTAGCCTTCAATATGTAGGCTCGAGTTGATGTGCTAGAAGTTGTCTTACTAAAGTTGTAACGCCCTCAACCCAACCCGATGAATCAGACCCGAATATTGGATGTTATGCCCTATTACAGATGTAACCTAATCTTTTAAGTTTTTTTCTACGCGAAAGTTCTACCTGTGACCATTGTAAATGTAACGTCCCCACACCCGAGACCGTCACCGGAGTCGAGTTTGAGGTGTTACTAAACTTAATTTATCATTAAACCAACTTTACATCATTTATTTTAATTTTCGGAATATACAGAATTTCTGCGTCATGGTCGCTTTAAAAATCATATCTCGAGTTACGAAACTCGAAATCAAGATCCGTAAATTTTTCCTGAATCTAGACTCACATATATATTCACTAATGTTTTTCTAGAATTTTTAGTTGGGCCGATTTGTACAGTTTATTAGTTAAAGTTACCACTTGTTTCAGGATTTGACTGCACTGACCTCTGTTTACTACAAACCACTTTTCTCTCTATAAAAAATTCATATGATTATGCTGTTTCCTTATCTTGAAACTAGACTAACTCAGGATTCTGTACATATAAAGTAAACCTCTTAAATATTTTTGTACAATTTATAGTGAATTTTCAAAGTTGGAACAGGGGATCCAGCAATCGTTCTGGCCCTGTCTCACTAAAACTCAAATATCTTATAACACATGATCCTTCCACCTAATTCGCTTCTTCCATTTGAAAGTAGACATAATAAGCTTAAATTTCATAACTAATCCATCACCAAATTCGATTTCTATGATTTTTAGTGAATTTTCAAACTCACATCAATGTTGCTGCAATGTTCTGTTTTATGGCTAATTTCATTTTCATAAAAGCTTTCATGTACTAGATAACCTATTATCCTTCCATGACATCAAACATAATCTATATTAGCCATTTCAATGACTCATCATTATCAAGCATTTCCTCAACCAAACCACCACCATATCACAAGATTATTTACACAAAGTAGGTATATTGCTATACATGCCATACTAAGTTTTACAAGCCATTTACCAAAAAGTCCTTCGGATAGTGTGATCGAGCCTTCGACCTATCCCGATTCTTGAACCGGCTTGTCCAAAACTACAATGAATAAAAAGGAGGGAGTAAGCATAAATGCTTAGTAAGTTCACATGCAAATAACAAGTAACATAACAAAGTCATTATGCCAAACAACATTTGCATAGCATCACCAAAACATATGTCATAATTCTAATCATCATACTTCATCTTACCACATTTTTGTTGTTGTGTCGAGTTTCAACCCAAGGGTTAAGTACATACCTGTCCAATATGGCCATTTCTCAACATTACCAAATTGTCACTTACATCTTGAGTGCTTTTCCATTTCACTTGAATTTTACCCGTTGAACACATTGGAATACAACTCGGATACACGGATCATTTGCACATAAGTGCTATATATGTAATCAATCAATTATGTAACCCGCCCATAAGCGAACTCGGACTCAACTCAATGAGCTCGGGCGTTCGCATCCATAGGTGAACTCGGACTCAACTCAACGAGCTCGGATGCCTAGTTACATCTCACGAACTCGGACTCATCTCAACGAGTTCGAATATTCGCATCCAAAAGTGAACTTGGACTCAACTCAACGAGTTCGGATGCCCAACCATCCTAGTGACATGTCACTTGTATCCTAATCTATTCCTAAGGTTCAAACGGGATTTTCCTCAGTCACACATTTCCCAGTCGTTCTCCTCGGAATATTGGAACCAATACGTTGCTTGCATCTCATACTTATCAATTTAATCACATACTTTTCATACCAATACATAATATTTCACAAAGCATAATATTCATAATAACAAGTATCATATCGTATAAATAGCATTAAATCACTTAAAATAGCAATTATGTTACATTATTTACACATGAACTTACCTTGGTACCAAAATACAAAGATTTTGCAATTTAGTCCGCAATCTTTTCTTTTCCTCGATTGAGGTCAATTCCACGTCTTTCTTGATCTAAAATAACACATTTAGCTTGTTTAATACTAACATTTTCAAATTAGTCCTTAATTCAAATTTTGGCAAAATTACAATTTTGCCCCTAAACTTTTGCATATTTACACTTTTGCCCCAAAGCTCGGAAATTAAATTTTATTTCAAATTCTTATGTTTTAGGACATGCTGATCATTTATTTGCTATTAGCAAGCTCAAATTCCCACTATAATACATACTTATGCACAATATGTACTTTTACCGATTAAGCCGTTTTGTTCGTTTTTACTTAAAACCGAGTAGCACAAGTTGTCTAACATAATTTAAAACCTCATATTCTACCATAAAACATCAAAATACACAAATTTCACCTATGGTTATTTTTCCAAATATGAACCCTAACTCAAAATTTTGCTAACATAAGCTTTATCGAGCTACCTGGATCGCAAAAACGTAAAAATCATTAAAAACGGGGCTTGAAATCACTTACTATGAAGCTTGAAAGTTGAAGAGCCCTTAGATATGGTGGAGAGAAAAATTCAGCAGCAGCGTATGAAGAAGATGATGAATTTTGTGTTATGTTTCACTTTTTATTTCATTTAATATCCAAATGACCAAAATGCCCCTCCTTACTAAATTTTCAAAAATTCCTTCCATGTCCTAATTTTGTCCATGAACTTAAAATTGGTCTAATTACCATTTAAGACCTCCTAATTAATATTTCAAAGCAATTTCATACTAAAAACTTCTAGAATGCAAGTTTTGCAACTTATTCGATTTAGTCCCTAATTTCAAATTAAGCACTTTACGCTTAGAATTTCTTCACGAAATTTTCACACCATCATAAAATCATATCATAAACATCAAAATAATTATAAAATAATTATTTCTACCTCGGATTTGTGGTCACGAACCACTATTCCGATTAGGCCCTAATTAAGGATATTACAACTCTCCCCCCTTTTAAGGATTTTCGTCCTCGAAAATCTTACCGGTAAATAGGTGTGGGTATTGTTTCCTTATAGTTTCCTCGGGTTCCCATGTAGCCTCTTCTATTCCATGCTTTTGCCACAACATTTTCACAAGAGCAATACTTTTGTTTCTTAGTTGTTTGACCTCTCGAGCTAAAACTTTTATCGGTTCTTCTTCATAGGTCATATCTGGTCGTAATTCAATTTCTGTCGGTGAAACAACATGCGAAGGATCCGAGCGATACCGACATAACATAGATACATGGAACACGTCATGAATTTTCTCTAACTCAGATGGTAATGCTAACTGATAAGCTACCGGTCCAACTCTTTCAGTTATTTCATACGGCCCGATAAAACGCGGACTTAACTTACCCTTCCGTCCAAATCTGAGGACTTTCTTCCACGGAGACACCTTTAAAAATACCTTATCACCAACTTGAAACTCGATTTCTTTTCGTTTCAAATCTGCATAAGATTTTTGTCTATCCGAAGCAGCTTTCAAACAATCTCGAATTACCTTCACTTTTTCTTCGGTTTCTTTGATTAGATCAACCCCATAGATCTGATTTTCCTTGAGTTCGGTCCAATACAAAGGCGTCCAACACTTACGACCATACAATGCTTCATAAGGTGCCATTTTCAAACTTGTCTGGTAACTGTTATTGTAAGAAAATTCCACCAACGGTAAATATCTTTCCCAACTTCCTTGAAATTCTAATACACAACATCGAAGCATGTCTTCAAGAATCTGAATTACCCTTTCTGATTGCCCATCAGTTTGTGGATGAAAAGTAGTACTGAAATTTAACCTTGTACCTAACGCTTCTTGCAACTTTTGCCAAAACCGCGAAGTAAATCTCGGATCTCTGTCTGAAATGATTGACAATGGTATTCCATGTAGTCTAACAATTTCTCTAACATACAATTCAGCTAACTTGTTAAGAGGATAATCCGTACGTACTGGAATGAAATGAGCCGATTTAGTCAATCTGTCAACTATTACCCAGATGGCATCTTTCTTTCCTGGTGTCAATGGTAACCCTGAAACAAAATCCATAGTAATCCGATCCCATTTCCATTCAGGAACCATAATAGGCTGAAGTAATCCTGAAGGCACTTGGTGTTCTGCTTTCACCTGTTGACAAATTAAGCATTTGGACACAAACTCTGATATATCTCTTTTCATTCCATTCCACCAATACATTTTCTTTAAGTCATTATACATTTTCGTGCTACCTGGATGAATCGACAAATAACCGCCATGTGCTTCCTGCAAAATCTTTTGAATCAATTCTTCGTTCTTCGGTACACAAATCTGATCTTTAAACATCAAGCAACCATCAGGACCGATTCTGAAATCTGACTCTGTATCAACCTCACATTGCTTTCTTTTGGCTTGCAAGTCTTCATCGCTTTTCTGAGCTTCACAAATCTCTTGTAAAAACATCAGTCTTATTTTTAGCTCGGCCAGAATGGAACCATCATCTGACATTTCCAACTGAGTGTTCATAACTCTCAAAGCAAACAATAGCCCTAGCCGCCACTCCTTGGCTTAGCTCTGGCATTGTCCCTCGGCATGTACTTCTTGTTAACTTGAAACAGGATATAGCTTTAGTAAGTTCATAAGAACTTAGTGAGAAAATTCTTAAATACCTGTTTCCTTGTAACACAGTGTGTTAGATGCTTTGCATATCCTTCATGTGTCCTTTGATCTTTCTTTCCCTCTAGCATGTACTTCGCTGAGATTTTCCTCCTTCAAGCTATAATTATCCTTTCTTACCTAAATTCATCACCTCTCTCTATTTGTCTTTAAGAACTTACCTTTCTTTTACCATTATTAAGCCATCACTTTGTCATGCTTCAGAGTGCGGCCACACGCAGGTGGCTGATTCCTTCTTTACGAGTGTGCCCTATTTACATACTTGTTATCCTCTATGTCTCTTTAAATCTTACAAACATGAGTGGCCCACCGTATTTAGATATATTTGTTGTTATGTTCATTGATGACATTCTGATCTATTCTATAACACCCTTAACCTGTATCTATCGACGGAATAGGATTACGAGGCATTATCAGACTTCTAACACAATTCAACATACATTCCTCATACATTTATCAATTTCAATTAAACATCATTCAGAATCATCCATATCGTCCCTATTACGAGCCTACAAGGCTCAAATCATGCTTTGGAAGTGATTTGGGACTAAACCAATAACTCTAGAAACTTTTAAGAAAAACATAAAAGAACTTCACAAACAGGGGACCCACGCCTGTGTAGCCAAGCTGTGTGTCTCACACGGCTACAAGACATGCCTGTGTCATAAGCTGTGTGGACATTCGAAATGGGATCACATGGCCATGTCCCAGACCGTGTCCTACCCCATGTAACTCTCTAACTTGGGTCACAAGGCCAACCACACGCCCGTGTGACTAGCCCGTGTAACTCACTGACTTGTTTTAGTTAAATGCTATAGGAGAAACACGGCCATGTCACCTGACCGTGTGTCACACACGGCTGAGGCACATGCTCATGTCTATGTCCGTGTGGACAAAAATAGGCTATTTACCAAGCCATCTTGCCACCCAAATTTGCATATACCTATACTAAACCAAATGGCACCAAAACATGACATAATTAGGCATTCAATTACCCTCAACCAAGAATAATTCATACCATTTCCATACTATCCAATACAAGGTACACAAACACCACAACATGTTATTCAAAATTCTTACCAAGTTCACTATTTCATATCATCAATATAAACTCTTTCTAATATGCATCATTTGCCTAATTCCACTAGCATACCAACATTAAAAATTCTGCCAGTTGATATCCACAATACCTATTATCACAAGCATCACAAGTCCATCATCAAACATATGTAACACTAGCCATATGCATATATATATATATATACATCACCAAACCAACCTAATTAAGCCAAGTCTCATGGCTATAAACAACTCCAAAACATTTAACATTTACAAGCCATTTCAAATGACTAAATTTTTCACCAGACCATATATCAAAATGACCATAATCATATACATGCCATATAACCATTTACAAAGATTCAAAAATACCAAAGTGGTAGCTTAGTAAAGTGATGAAGTCTCTAACGATCCCTGAATCTGAACTAGCTTTGATTTCTCTGTAAAACATGGAAAAATAAAATAAAGTAAGCTTTATAGCTTAATAAGCTCGTATACATAATATAATACATACAAAATATACATTACTTCAAAAAAATCAATTCATAACATAAATCATACCAAATCACAAACCTTTTACTTATTATTCACAAGAATAGTTATGAAATTCTCAAATCTCTTTGATTCATTACTCATATAGTTTGTGTACATACTTGCACCAATTCATAACAATCTCGTATTCATTCACTTCTCTAATATAGCCATTGAACCATTCAAAATACTATTGGATACTCAGGAATCTCGCACCTAAGTGCCACATACATGGCCAAAGCTATCTCAATCTCATATCACATATAATGCTCACTCTCAAGCTATCACAAGGTCTGCTCACACAAGTTGTCAGTCAAGACGTAGCTCCACGGTGGTACTCTCACAAGGTGTCAGGTATTGCAACACATGCCGAAAACCTAGCCACTGTTAGGACATACGAGACCAACACCCTAATCACATAATCACGGTAATCCTTAATGTCATGACATTCGTATCCTATTTATTCATAAGGTTCAAATGGGATTTCCACATAGTCGAATATTAGTCAAACATATTCGCAAGGTTGTATTCACAGATTATATGATATTCAAGCATATAAAACATAATTAGATCAAAGCTCATTAACATACAAACTTACCTAAATTGTTAAAACGACGAACAGATTGACTAGTCCAAAACCTTGTTTTTCCACCGATCTAAATCTAAAATTTTCTTTTCTTGATATGCTATGATTCTTCTTGCCAAAATTTTCAAGCTCTCAAAACCTATTTTTCATTTTTTAATTTCGGTTATGGATGAAGAAGGTGGACTAAAATGGCTTTTTTTATTTAATTTAACTTTAATTACCTAATTAACTTTATACCCTTTAAAAACATTAATAATTATAACAAATACTAGGCCACTATCATCCACTATCCCATAAATGGGCTAATTACCACATAAGGACCTTCACTTTAATGTTCCATAGCTTTTAGGCACTTTTAGCTAATAAAACTCAACTTTTACGCTTTAAGCGATTTAGTCCTTTTTTATCGAATTGAGCACTCAAACGATAAAATTTCTTTATGAAAATTTCACACAACTCTAATATCATGCTGTGTACATTAAAATAATAAAATAAATTTTTTTGACCTCAAATTTGTGGTCTGAAACCACTGTTTCGATTTGACTAAAAATAGGCTATTACAACTCTCCCCCTTAGGGATTTTCGTCTCCAAAAATCTTACCAGTGAATAGGTTAGGGTACTATTTTCTGATAGCTTCTTTGGGTTCCAACGTAGCTTTTTTGACTTTGTGACGTTTCCAAAGTACTTTCACTAAAGCCATGTTCTTATTTCTCAACTCTTTAATTTCTGTAGGAGAAATTACCTGTGAAGGGTCTGATCGAAATACTGTCGTAACATCGACACATGAAACACATTATGAATCTTTTCTAATTCTGACGGTAAAGCTAGCTGATATGCCACTAGCCCTATTCGTTCAATAATCTCGTACAGCCCAATAAATCTCAAACTTAATTTTCCTTTACGACCAAATTGAAGAATTTTCTTCCGCGGAAATGCTTTCTGAAATACTTTGTCGCCGACCTGAAATTCAATCTCTTTACGTTTCAAATCCACATATGATTTCTGACGATCTGAAGTTGCTTTTAAACTATCTCGTATCACTTTTACTTTATCTTCAGTCTCTCTTATCAAACAACCCCAGGAACCTTTTCTCACAAAGGTCGGTCTAGTATAAAGGAGTTTGGCATTTACGACCATACAATGCTTCATACGGTGTCATCTTTTTGCTTGATTGAAAACTGTTATTATATGTAAATTCAGCCAACGATAAATATTTCTCCCAATTGCCTTCAAATTCTAAGACACAACAACGCAACATATCTTCAAGAATTTGAATAATTCTCTCAGATTGACTGTTGGTTTGTGGATGAAATGCGGTACTAAAATGCATCCGCGTACCCCAAGCTTCTTGCAATTTTTTCCAAAATCATGACATAAACTTCAGATCTCTATCCGAAATAATCAAAACTGGCACCTCGTGTAATCTAACGATCTCAGAAATGTACAACTCAGCCAATTTATCAAGTGAATAGTCTGTACGTACTGGAATAAAGTGTGCAGATTTCGTCAATCGATCAACGACAACCCAAGTGGCAACTTTCTTTTTTCGGGATAGTGGTAATCCTAATACGAAATCCATAGTCACTCTATCCCATTTTCACTTGGGTATCATTATAGGCTGTAACAATCCCGAAGGCACTTGATGTTCGGGTTTGACTTGCTGACAAATTAAACATCTTGATACAAATTCTAAAATATCTCGTTTCATGCCCGACCACCAATACAACTGTTTCAAGTCGTTATACATTTTAGTACTTCCCGAAGGAATAGACAAACAACCACTGTGGACATCGTGTGGAATTTTCTGAATAAGCTTAGAATTCTTTGGTACACAAATTCTACCTCGGAACATTAAACAATCATCAATTCTGATTTGAAATTCTGAATTAAGAGTAGACTCACAAAGGATTCTCTTAGCTTGTAATTCTTTATCACTTTTTTAAGCTTTACAAATTTGCTGAAGAAATAACGGTTTAGCTTTCAACTCAGCTACAATCGAACCATCATCAAACGAAGCTAATTATGTATTCATCGCATGCAAGGCAAACAAAGACTTTCTACTCAGAGCATTAGCGACTACATTTGCTTTCCCCGGATGATAATTAATTACTAACTCATAATCTTTCAGTAACTCGAATAGTCTTCATTGTCTCAAATTCAAATCCTTTTGAGTCATTATATACTTCAAACTTTTGTGATCTGTAAAGATGTGGCACTTTTCATCGTATAAATAATGTTGCCAAATTTTCAATGCGAAAACAATAATGGCCAACTCTAAATCGTGCGTCAGATAATTATTTTCATGCAATTTCAATTGTCTGTAAGCATAAGCTATCACTTTACCCTCTTGCATCAAAACACAACCCAAAGATTTCAATGATGCATTTTTGAAAATCATAAACTCTTTACCCGACTCAAGTTGAACCAAAACTAGTGCCTCAGTTAACAATGATTTCAATTGCTCAAAACTTTGTTGACATTTTCCAGACTATTCAAACTTCACATCTTTTTGTCGCAATCGAGTCATCGGTGTTGCAATCATTGAGAACCCTTTTACAAAACATCGATAGTAACTAGCTAAACCTAGAAAACTTCTAACCTCTGATACATTTCTCAGTGGTTACCAGTCAATAATTGTTGAAATCTTGCTCAGATCAACTCAGATACCATTTGTTGAAACAATATGTCCTAGAAATCCAACCTCTCGGAGCCAAAACTCACATTTACTGAATTTAGCATACAATTGCTTATCTCTCAAAGTTTACAGCATAATTCTCAAATGCTCGGCATGCTCAGACCTATTCGTGAATAGATCAGAATGTTGTCAATGCATACAACAACAAAACTGTCTAAATAAGGTCTGAAGATTTGATTCATCAAATCCATAAAAATCGCAGGAGCATTGGTTAATCTGAATGGCATAACAAGAAATTCATAATGCTTGTACCTTGTTCTGAATACAGTTTTCAGCACATCTAAATCTTTAACTCGCAACTGATAATAGCCTGATCTCAAATTAATTTTTGAAAACACTGTTGCTCCTTTTAGCTGATCAAATAAATCATCGATTCATGGTAAGGGATACTTGTTCTTTATCGTAATCTTGTTGAGTTATCGGTAATCAATACACATTCTCACTGAGCTGTCTTTCTTCTTTACAAACAATACTGGTGCACCCCAAGGCAAAAAACTAGGTATGCAAATCCTCTATCTATTAACTCTTGCAATTGAGTTTTCAATTCTTTCAACTCTGTTGGAGCCATTCTATACGGGGCTATCGATATCAGTGAAGTTCTCAGCACTAACTCAATAGCAAATTCAACCTCTCAAATTGGTGGCAACCTAGGTAATTCTTCTGGAAACACATCCGGGTATTCACACACCACTGGCACTGATTCAATCTTCGATTCAGTCATTTTTGTATCCAAAACATACGCGAGATAAACATCACAACCTTTTCTCACATATCTCTATGCTGACATCGATGAAATCACAATAGGCGATCCACTCAACTCATCTGATTCAATTCGAACAATTTCATTATTCTTACATTTCAATTCAATAATTATTCATCTACAATTCTCAACCGTGTCATGTAATGTCAACCAATCCATACCCAGAATTACAATGAATTCATCAAACGGTAATAGCATCAAATTAGCTAGAAAACAGTAACTTCGAGTCATTAAAGGACAGTTCTTGCAAACTTTATCAACCAGGACATACTTGCCTAAGGGGTTCGATACTCTAATCACAAATTCAATAGACTTAACAGGCAAATTCTTACTAGACAGATTTCCCACATTTTTAGGTGGTCTTCCTCTAGCAAATGTGTTATCGGTCTTGCATTTTAAAATTCATCTTTCTCAGCTAACTTAGGACAATCTCTAATAAAATGATCTAATGAACCATATTAGAAACAAGCCCAATCATTCATTCTTCATTCACCAGGATGTCATCTTCTGCATTGTTGACATTCAGGTCTATAGTTTCTCACACTACCCACACTTAACACTGAAGTCACTTGAGCTTTAGAACTCGTCTTTTATCTTTCACAATCTCTATTGGAATATCCCATCGGAGTAGTCGAATGATTATATGAATCTCGTGATTTCTTTGATGAAGAGTGATAGGGTTTACTCATCAGTCTCTTTGATGTGTACCACTCGTGTATCTAACGACATTCTAAGTGGTTCAATGGGCACAAATCTGCTACAAGTTATATGAGTTAAGATGCACTATCATAAAAGTTATATGAACTATATGAAATTGATGTTATATGTTATATTGAAGTATGAAATGGAAATTCTGAGTACATTAAGCTTGAATGATTGTTGAATTCATCCCTATTGATTGGATAATTACATGTGTAGTACACGACTAACCGATTGATGAATTCATGTGTTTAGGCATTTGACAAATTGGTTGGATTATACTATATTTATTTGTCTAAATTGTGAATATTTGGTAAGTTTAATTCTATATTATACGAGCTTACTAAGCTTTATAGCTTACTCTGTTTTCTTTTCTCTGTTTTATAGTGTTTTGGAAGCTCTCTCGATTCGAAAGTTATCGAAGATCGCATCACACTATCCACCTATCACTTTGGTACTTTTGAACTTGTACATTTGGTTATATGACATGTATAGGAGTTATGGTTATTTTGATATATATATATATATATATATATATGTTAGTTATGTATTTAGCCATTTGAATTGGCTAGTAAATGATAAATGTTTTGGTTGTGTATAAATTATGCAAATGGTCATTTTTTTTATATGGTTGATAATAGCTATGTGATGCTTGTTGTGAATTGGTATTTGGAGTACTAAATGGTTAAATTTGAGATTGTATATTTATGGTTTGAGGCATAGTAATGCAAAATTGAATGTGACAATATAGGTAAATGGTGAATGGGAAATTGTTATGAAATTGAATGGTTAAGTGTGATACTTCTGTAATATGGATATTGATATTGGTATTCTATTTTTGATGTCATCACGAAATTTTAGTCACACAGCCAAGCCATACGCCTGTGGGCTAGGCCGTGTCAAGCACACGGTCAAGACACATGGCCGTGTCTCCATCCGTGTGTTTACTACTAGGCATTTAATTTTCATAAATTCAGGTGCAGGGGACACAAGACCTATCAACACGCCCATGAGGCTGGCCGTGTGTCACACGCGGCCTAGACACATGTCTGTGTGTCTACCTGTGTGGACAATTGTAGGATATTTTCCAACCAATTGCCACCCTAAAACACAAATCAATACCAACCAATTTTGCCATTACACAACGTAGCATGAAAACTCATCCAAACATACACATTATGTCATTCACACACTAACTTTTATCTACCATCATCAAGCATGCACATCCACTCCCCATTTCACATATATTTAGCACCTTGCACTAATATATTACATCACTTTAACAAAATATAACTTGACCATTTATAGCTCATTTCAATTGGCCAAAATACCAAAATATCACTAACAACAATGGACCCAAAGGAATTATGACATATAACCAAAACATTAATCCACCTATACATGCCATAATTTCTAAGTTCAATTTCAAAATACCAAGTGATTGTTGATAGTGTTGATGGAATCCCACTTGATCCCCGGACCTCAGGTTAGCTTGACTAATGTAACACCCCTTGTAGTACCCTTTACCTGGGTTTATCACATTACCTGAGCACGAGGCATTACCCGACAATATCATGCTCAATCATATAGAAGCAAACCATAAAATTTTGTTCCAATTTAAAACTTTCACATAACGTATCATACGATCCTTAAAATGGGCTACGGGGCCTAAAACATACTTTGGAAGTGGTCTGAGACCAAACTGAAAACTTAGAAAATTTTTGGAAATTTTGCCTCATTACAGGGCACACGCCCGTGTGAGACAAGGGCACTCTTGTGTGGGCAGGCCGTGTGGTCACACACGCCCGTGTCCCCTACCCGTGTTGAATTTTTGGAAAAATGATTTTCATTTCGAACCTACAGGGGTTTTCACACGGCCGAGCACACGCCCATGTCCCTGGCCCGTGTCCTACCACACGGCCTCAACATGCCCGTGTGGCTCCCCGTGTGAAAAACTTGGGACATTCTGTTTATGACGTCAGCATGCCATTTTGGTCAGACAGCCACAGGACACGCCCGTGTGACCAGGCCGTGTGACGTCCTTAAGCTCTGAAAATTACAGGCAAGGTTCACACACCCAACACACATGGCCGTGGGGTCAGGCCATGTGGCTCTAGGTTAGGCTATTTTCCAAGCCATTCCTTCCCCAAAACACATGCAAACACTACCACATTTGACACCACATATAAACACATCTTTAAACATCAAAATAACACCTAGCATACCATAATTTACCTCAAAAGACATATATATACCAATATCATCATTGGCCATATCACATGGCCTTGTTTACAATATGACTTATCAAATGACCCTTTTCCCACATTATGGCTAAAACAACATGACATCTTTAATTCATTTAATTCATTATAAATTTAATAATAATAAAAAAATAAAAATGTGAATTGGTGGAAGGCAACTTGTCATGGCCGGCCACTCAAATAAATAGGTCAAATTGACATGCAACTCCACCATTTCACTTGCATGCATTTATTAGTCATCACACACTTACCTAGCATACTTTCAAAGTTCACAACTAAGCCCTTTTAAGTTAAATTCACATTCATATGACTAAATTAATACCTCAAAGATTTCACACATGGATTGACACTTATAATAGACATAAAAATGAGCATTAGAAAATTTTTCGACTTGGTTTTATGGTCCTGAAACCACCATTCTGACTAGGGTGAAAACCGGGTTGTTACAAAGTCTATATGTAAATAATCAACAATGAGACAACATTTAACCACTCTAAGGATATCTGTCATATACCAACTTACCACCCAAAACTTACCAATTTTCCCATACAAATTCATACACATTATTTTCACCTATTTAAGTCCACATGCACCATCACAACCACATGCATTCTTTCATAATTTCATTTGCCCAAAGAATACACCTGCACACACACATTGAACTATCGCACCCTATCTCTTTAGTAAGTATTCCCGTTGAACTCTTCGGATTAACGTTCGATACTCAGTGGAGTCTCCAATCATGATACCACCAATCCATAAGCTCGGCTCTCGGGTACACATAGTGAAGATCACTTTATCACATATGTGACCTAGCCATTTAAACTCATAGCCCTCGTGTGCACATGGCAAAGGTCACTTTATCGCTCATGTGTCTTAGCTACATAGGATATTGCCCTCATGTACACATGATGAAGGTCACTTTATCATCCATGTGACAAAGCCATTAAGTCCCAAAATCCTCATTTGCACATGGTGAAGGTCACTTTATCACACATGTGGCTTAGCCATTGAGCTCCTTAGCTCCCGGGTTAACATGGTGAAGATCACTTTATCACACATGAGACCAAACCATATTTTATCCGTATCGCTCATTATTCCGAAGGTTCAACTGGGAACTCTCATTCCCAACTCAACCAAACATCATAGAAGATTAACATCATCAACAATTGATCATAACCATTAAATATCATTAATGCATAATTAAAACAGTTAAATTACTTACATATAAACTTACCTCGACAATAAAAAGCGATAAATTTGAAATTTAATACGAGACATTGCCCTTGCCCCGGTCAAGGTTGGTTCCTTGATCTTCTCGATCTATAATAACACATTTAACTCGTTTAATACACACATTGTTCAATTTAGTCCAAAATCATCCTACAACAAATTTTACCATTTTACCCCTAACTTTGTAAATTTTTTACAACTAAGTCCCTAAGCTCGTAAATTGAAATGTATCAATTCCTTTGGTTACCCAAGCTTAGCCGAATGTCTATAGCACCCAAAAAACCTACATTTCTCATCAATTTATACTTTTACCCCTCAATTTATCAACTTTGCAATTTGGTCCTTTTTAGGGTCTTTCATGAAAAATCACCTAGAAATTATAGTTCACTACACCTTAAACCCTTATATTCCACCATTAGACATCAAAATACTTGCATGTCATAAATGGGTAAATTTTTAAACATCAACCCTAACTCAAAATAAGGGTAGAAATAGCTAAAGCAAGCTACGAGGATCTCTAAAATACAAATAACATTAAAAACGGGGCTAGAGAGCACTTACAACCAAGCTTGAAAGATGACTAAACCCTAGCTATGGTTTCCTTGTAAGTTTTGGAGAAGGGGAGAAAGATGGACACCAATTTTGACTTATTTTCCCTTTTTATTTCTTTAATTATCTAAATGACTAAAATGCCCCTCATGCCCTTCTTTAAAATTTTTCCCTTCCATAGGTATTTTTGTCCAAACAAGGTTAAAATGGTTTAATTACCATATAAGGACCTCTATTTTAAAATCCTAATTCAATCAAGTACCTTTATGAAATAAAATTCATATTTTTCACCTATTGCAATTTAGTCCAACTTACCAAATTGGACATGAAACCCCCAAAATTCACACACCAAAATTTCACAAATTTATCTAAGCACCCAATAAATGTCAAAACTAAATCGGAATAATATTTTAAACCTCAGATTCATGGTTTCGAAACCACTTTTCCGTTTAGCCCATAATTCAGGCTATTACACCTCTAACCCAATAAATTTTCCTTTTTAAAATAGGGCACATGCTCGTGTGGCTAGGCCGCGTACCTCCCACGACCGTATCTCACATCCCACATGACCATGCCGCACATTTTGCACTAGCCCATGTGCAACATTGACTAGGGTCACATGGCCACTAGACACACCCATGTCCAGCCCGTGTATAAGCCTGAGTTGGCCATACAGTCACCAGACACACCCATGTGTCTAGTCCGTGTGCCATCCTAAATTAACCACACGGTCATCAGGCACACTCGTGTGTCTTTCCCGTGTGCAATACTGACTACTTAATGTACAAAATAGGGGATGCACGGTCGAGTCACATGCCCGTGTGCTCAGACCGTGTGGCACAAAATAGGCCATCCGAAAAGCCAACTTTGCCACCCTATTTGGGTCATCCCTACAAGCCAAAATTAAAACATTTCATGCCAACAATTCTCAACCGAATCATACACAAAACATACATCAATATGCTTATATTGTCAACAACAAGTACCATACTCATTTTCCATGCTTATTCATACCAAATTTTTAAACCAAAGCACATCAAAATCTATGTTTCAAAACACATTCATTCCATGTTCAATCTCATAACAAAACTTACCAAAAATACAATCATCTTTGTACTAAAAAGACCATTTCTCTTTAGGAAAAATTTGCAATATAAACATACCATAATCAACCATGAACATATCCATTAAGTAGCCATATCACATGGCATAACATATGCACACATCAAAACATATCTCATAGACTTCTAGCCTATACATGCCATAACTAACATTTATACATTCAAAATGTACCAAAACAAGGTTTGATAGTGTGGTGATGATCCTCGATGATCCTTGAGCTTTTGGTAGCAATAATATCTGTAAAACAGTTGAAAAACACACATAGTAAGCTATAAAGAGCTTAGTAAGCCATATACAAATAAATTTAACTAAGGAATGATGTATAAATCAATTCATTAACAAAATTATAACCAATTCACATAGATAATTCATGAGTCAAAGCATACTTATTTGCTCACTTATCTTTATAGTTCTTCCATTCAATACACATATACCATAGTCCATTTCTATGAACTCATACATATCGCATACTTATTCTTTCACACAGATAAACTTTTCATGCTTAGAACATTAGTACGATTTGACATACCTGAATCGGATACACAATCATTCATTCATTTAATTCTCAGATTTATTCAATAGCTCAATTAGAAGCTTTTACATATGCTGAAACTCCAAAAGCTGATACAAAGCCAATGTCCCAGACGTGGTCTTACATGTAATAGACATCGATGCCACTGTCCCGGACAGGGTCTTACACGAAATCAAATACGACGCTGATGTCCTAGACATGGTCTTACATGTAATTTTTAATCAATGCCTGTGTCCTAGACACGGTCTTACACGATACCTCAAATCGATGCCAACGTCCCAAACGTAGTCTTACACGAAATCAGATTTCAGAACTTTCTCGATTTTGCGATTACAACTTTCGTAACCATTCAATACAATTCCAAACACACACACACACATATATATATATAGTAATAGTTCAATATAACACATTTATTTGTATATCGAATGCTAAAAACACTTGTTCTTTCTTTTTCTATTCAATTTTTGGCAATTTGAGATGAATAATGGCTTAATTATGCCTTTGTTTTATTATAAATCCTTTAATAATCTTTTTACCAAAATAACCTTTCATTAAACCATAATATAACATATAACAGTTGGCCACAAATGTCCACCAACCTGGTTAATGGTACATTTGTTTAATAAGGACCTCACACTTGCAAAGACATGTCAATTCAACCATTTATCAATTAAGAGAACAATTTTGCGTTTTCTGCAATTTAGTCATTTTTCACAAATTAATCACTCAATCGAAAAAATTAAATCACAAAAATTTCACAAATGTCAATTCACACATCATAGACACAAAAAATAATATTAATATATTTTTCAAACTCGGATATGTGTTCCCAAAACCACTATTCCGACTAGGGTCTAAAACGGGCTGTTACAACGAACCTATAAGGGAAGGGAAAAGAGAAGGGGTAAGCAATAAAGCTTAGTAAGTCTATATGCAAAATAATGAGCATTTAAAACTGGTAATAAATATCTAATGAAAATGAGTTTCCCTATTACCACATTGAGTTTGAGATTATCACTTACTCATATGGTCTTACCACATGATTCAATACATATATTAAGCACTTAGCACACATGATATATTTCGCATAACCTATACGTACACATTCTTAACACATTATCAAATCTTTTTAAATACAATCAAAGTTTATCATATCGATTCAACTACCCGTTGAACCATGTGGAATGCTAAAAGATACAATGAAAAAGGCACAAAGTACAACACATAATGTAGCTGGAGCTACCACTAGTATGTAACTGAAGCTACCGATGGTTTGTAGCTGAGGCTACCACTTATCACATATCACATGAGGGCTCAATAATGAGCTATTCACGGGTCTGCTCACACAAGCTGACGGTATAGTTGAAGCTACTCAGTGCTGCTCACACAAACTGATAGTTATCCGCAACAAATATAGGATTTCCTAGCCATTGGTAGTCGAACTAAACTAGCACCCGAAATCACATACACAATCGATCACAATCAATGGTTTCCTAGTTACATGTCACTCGTATCCTAAATGATTCCTAAGGTTCAATCGGGGCTTGTCTTCACTTATCGATTTTACCATAACACATATTCGGCAATTCAGTGTAAAATTTTAGATTTTAAATAATTAAGATAAACATAATGATTAAATTTTAGATTTTAAATAATTAAGATAAACATAATGATTAAAATAACTCATTATTTACATATAAAACTTACCTCGACAATAAATTGCTATTCTTTATGAATTAGTCTGTAACCTTGCCTTTCCCTCGGTCAAGGTCGATTTCCCATCTTTCTTGATCTATAACACCAAATTTAACTTGTTTAACACATACACTACTTAATTTGGCACAAAATTATCCTATGGTAAATTTTACCATTTTACCCTTAACTTTGCCAATTTTTACATTTTAGTCCCTAGGCTCGTAAAATGAAATGAATCCATTTTTCTCAATTCCCAAGCCTAGCCGACTCTTTTTCTCTCTTCTAGCAACCCACATTTCTCAACATTTCACAATTTATGCACATATTTTACAGCTTTTGCATTTTAGTCCCTAAATGCATTTTCATGAAAAATCGCCTAGCAAAAGTTGTTTACTATACATCAAACTTTCATTTTCTACCATTAAACATCAAAATGCTTTCATGTCACACATGGGTAAATTTTTTAATATGAACCCTAGCTTAAAATAGTGGTAGAAATAGCTAGGTCAAGTTACGAGGATTTCAAAAATACGAAGAACATGAAAAATGGGGCTAAATTTACTTACTTGTGAGCTTGAAAAGTGAAACAAAACCCTAGCTATGGAGTATACAAAATTTGGCAACCCCTTGAAGAAGATGGAAAAAACTTTGATTCTTTTTCCCTTTTATTTCTTTTAATACCCAAATGACCAAAATGCCCTTAATGGCCTTCTTTGAAAATCTTTCATTCCATGGGTATTTTTATCCATCATGCTATAAAATGGTCTAATTGCTAATAAGGACCTCTAATTTATGAATTCTTTTCAATTAAACACTAAATGCTTATAGAACTCACATTTTGAAATTTTTGCAATTTAGTCCTATTACTCAATCGGGCCTTCTATCGATAAAATATATTTACTAAATTTTTACTCATGAAATCAATCACTTAATAGGTCTTAAAAATTAATCGGAATAATTTTTTCTATGGCGGATTTGTGGTCCTAAAACCACCATTCCGTTTAGGCCCTAAATCAAGCTGTTACAACTCTCCCCCTTAAAGGATTTTCGTCCCTGAAAATCTTACTAGAAAGGATATTTGGGTACTGTTTTCTCATGGTTTCCTCCGATTCCCACGTAGCCTTTTCTACTCCATGCTTTTGCCATAATACTTTTACCAAGGCCATACTTTTGTTTCTTAATTGTTTCACTTCTCGTGCTAAAATCTTGATTAACTCTTCACTATATGTCATGTCTGGCTGAATTTCCACTTCAGTCAGTGAAATCACATGTGACGAGTCAGAGCGATAGTGTCGTAGCATTGATACATGAAATACATCGTGGATCTTTTCTAACTTTGTCGGTAAAGCCAATCGATATGCTACTGGTCCGATCCTTTCCACAATTTCATATGGTCTAATGAAGCGCGGACTCAATTTGCCTTTTCTGCCAAATCTCAAAATCTTTTTCCATGGAGACACTTTTAACAACACTTTATCACCCACTTGAAACTCAATCTCTTTTCTTTTCAAATCTGGATAAGACTTTTATCGATCTGAAGCAGCTTTCAAATAGTCACAAATTACCTTCACTTTTTTCTTCAGTTTCTTTAATCAAGTCGACCCTATGAATCTGCTTTTCACTGAGCTTAATCCAATATAAAGGAGTCCGACATTTGTGGCCATATAATGCCTCATACAGTGCCATTTTGATACTTGATTGAAAACTATTGTTGTAAGAAAATTGAACTAAAGGTAGATATTTTTCGCAACTACCTTCAAATTAAGAACACAACATCGGAGCATATCTTCTAGGATCTGAATCTCTCGCTCGGATTGATTGTCTGTTTGTGGGTGAAAGGCGGTACTAAAATTCAACTTGGTACCCAAGGCTTCTTGCAACTTTTTTCGAAACCTCAAAGTAAATCTTGGGTCTCTATCCGAAATGATAGAAATCGGTACTCCATGCAATCTCACAATTTCAGCAATGTACAACTCGGCTAACTTATCAAGTGAGAAATTCGTACGTACCAGAATGAAATGAGCTGATTTCGTCAACCAGTCTACAATGACCCAAATAACATCTTTCTTTTTCAGGGTTAAAGGCAAACCCATCACAAAATCCATAGTGATTTGATTCCATTTCCATTCGTGAACCATTATTGGTTGAAGCAAACTGGAAGGTACTGATGTTTGACTTTCACCTGTTGGCAAACTAAGCATTTTGATACGAACTCAGAGACATCTCTTTTCATACCGGGCCACCAATACAATCTTTTCAAATCATTATACATTTTTGCATTTCCAGGATGAACAGATAAACAACCATTATGAGCTTCATATAGAATATTCTAAATCAACTTAGCATTTTTTAGCACACATACCCTATCTCGAAAAATCAAGCAGTCGTTCGAACTAATCCAAAAATCTGTCTCACGATCCTTTTGACACTAGGCTCTTTTCGCTTGTAACTTACTATCATCTTTCTGAGCTTCAAAAATTTGTTAAATAAACGATGGCCTAGCTCTCAACTTAGCCAAAATTGAACCATCATTAGATAGGGTCAATCTCGTATTCAAAGCTCTCAAAGCAAACAGAGATTTTCTACTCAAACCAACTCATAATCTTTCAATAATTCAAGCCACCTTAGTTGTCGTAAGTTCAAATCTTTTTGTGACATTAGATACTTTAAACTTTTATGATCAGTAAAGAAACGACATTTCTCACTATATAAATAATGTCGCCAAATCTTTAAGAAAAAGACAATGGCGGCTAACTCCAAATCGTGAGTCGAGTAGTTCCTCTCGTGTGGCTTTAATTGTCTTGAGGCATACGCTACCACTTTATCTTCTTGCATCAATACACATCCAAGACCATTTAGAGACGCATCATTATAAATCACAAATTCCTTTCTAGACTCAGGTTGCACTAACACTGGTGCCTCGGTCAACACTGTCTTGAATTTCTCAAAACTTTGCTGAAACTTTTCTTTCCATCCAAACTTGACATCTTTTTGCAATAACTTGGTCATTGGAGAAGCAATCATCAAAAATCCTTTCACGAAACGTCGGTAGTATCCAGCCAAACCCAGCAAACTTCTAACTTCTGATACATTTTTCGGCGACTTCCATTCAAATATCGCCTAGATCGTACTCAGATCAACTCGAATGCCATCTCTCGAAATAATGTAGCCTAAAAAGCCAACTTCACTGAGCCAAAACTCACTTTACTAAATTTAGCATATAATTGTTTATCTCGAAAAATTTGTAAGACCGTCCTCAAATGTTCGACATGCTCATTTTCATCACGAGAATAAATTAAGATGTCATTTATGAATACCACCACAAACTTATCCAAGTATGGCCCAAAAATTTGGTTCATTAAGTCCATAAATACAGCTAGGGCATTAGTCAGACTGAAAGGCATTACGAGAAACTCATAGTGTCCATACCTTGTTCTGAAAGCAGTTTTCAGCACATCAGACTCTTTCACTCTTAACTGGTAGTATCCGGATCTCAAATCTATCTTTGAAAATATAGTTACCCTTTTAATTGGTCAAATAGATCATCAATTCTTAGTAAAGGGTATTTATTCTTTATTGTCACCTTGTTAAGTTTTCTATAGTCAATACACAGTCTTATCGATCGATCCTTTTTCTTTACAAACAATACAGGAGCACCCTAGGGAGAAAAACTAGGCCTTGCAAATCCTTTATCATTCAATTCTGGTAGCTGTACTTTCAATTCATTTAGCTCAGTTGGAGCCATTCTATATGGAGTTATCAATATTAGGGTAGTTCTCACCAACAACTCGATGCCAAACTCAATTTCTCTAATAGGAGACATACCCGACAATTCCTCTGGAAATACATCCGAGAACTCACAAAGCACTGACACTGATTCCACTTTCAATTCAAACTCTTTCGTATTCAATACATATGCCAAATACGCTTTATAACCCTTTCTCAAATATCTTTAAGCAGTCATTGACGAAATTAGAGCAGGCAACTCGCTAGACTCATCTGTTTCAACTCGGAGGGTTTCACTATTTCACACTTTAACTCGATAACTTTTTGTCTACAATTCACTTTTAACATCATGCATTGACAACCAATCCATGCCTAAAATGGCATCAAACTCATCAAATGGCAATAGCATTAGATTTGCTAGAAAATAGTGACCTCAAATCACTAAGGGATAAATCTTGCAATTCTTGTCAATTAACACACATTTGCCTAGAGGGTTTGACACCTTAATCATGAATTCGGTTGACTCTATAGAAAATTTCATATCATTTACCAATTTCAAGCAAATGTAAGAATGTGTAGACCCAGGATCAATTACTGCAACAATATTCACAACGTAAAGAGAAAATGTACCAGTGATTACATCAGGGGATGACGCTTCTTCCCAGGCACGAATGGCATAGGTTCTTCCAGGTGCTTTGGCCTCCGGTCTTGCAGCTGAATCTCTGACTATGCTTTTGCTACTAGTTCCATCTTTCACATTTCTAACAGGCCTCCCTCTAGTAGCCATATTGCTCGGTCTAGCACTCTGGTTAGTTTCCTTCACCACTATTTCAGGACAATCCTTGATAAAGTGATCTTGGGAGCCACATTTGAGGCAAGCCCCAGTGACCATCCAACACTCACCGGGATGTATCCTACAATAGTGTTGGCACTCAGGGTTACCTGGCTTAATATTGCCAACACTAGCTATGGAAGTGGTCTGAGCCTTAGAACCCGTATTTTGTCTCTCACGAGTCCTACTTGGATTTCCACCAGAAACAATTGAATGGTTTTGTACGCTTCACGCTTTCTTTAACGATAGTTGGAAGGACTTGCTCACTGATCTCTTCTTCATATCTCTAGCATCCGATTCAGCCTTCCTCTTTTCCTTACACAATTCTTCTACTTTGCATGCCAGATCAACTAATACAACAAATTCTTTTAATTCCAAAATCCCTACATATAACTTGATGTTTTCATTTAGGCTGTCCTCAAATCTTTTACACATGATTTCTTCTGTAGAAACCCATTCCCGAGCGTACTTACTAAGTCAGACAAATTTTCACTCATATTCAGACATTGTCATTCGACCTTGCTTCAGTTCCGAAAATTCCTTTCACTTTTGGTTAATGAAGCGTTGACTTATGTACTTCTTCCGAAACTCCACTTGAAAGAAGTCCCAAGTAACTCTTTCTGTAGGCACTACCAAGACTAGCATCTTCCACCACTAATATGCTGAGTCTCTCAAAAGCGATATGGCACACTTTAAACACTCCTTGGGTGTGCAGGAGAGTTCTTCAAACACCCTAATAGTGTTTTCGAGCCAAAATTTTGCCCTTTCGGGGTCATCATTAATACTAGCTCTAAACTCCTCGGCCCCACACTTACAAATCTTGTCAACAGGGGCTTACTTAATCTCATCATTTCCACACTTTGTGGAGCTACCGGAACCAGTTGAGGGATAGGAGGAGGTGGGGGAGGATTTGGATTTGCCCGAATGAACTCCGTATACCATTCACTCATTATATGGAGAAAGGCTTCCTGAACCTCTTCTCCTCAACTGGATTCTACATTTCTACTCTCGGGTGGCGCGGTCCCTTGAGCGGGAGCCGGCGCATTACTTTTTGCATCATTAGTGACATCCAGGTCGGGATCTATTTACTATATGAAAACACAATGTAACACCCCAAACCTGGCCCAGACGTTACGGCCAAGTCTGGTGTGTCACATTGAAGTTTTTTTTGAAAACCGTGTTTTCATTGAAAACCCTTCTTAATGTTTAGAAACTTTTACCGTCAAATTTGCATAAAACCTTAGCTTGTATTTATCTTTCCAAAACGTGAGTTATCATAATAAACAAAACTTTGTTAACAACCTTGTAAAATCTTATGGGAAATTTTGAAAACTCGTAAACATATGTAGTTGCGGAAAACATGTTACTTTAAAACAGTTTAAGTTATCAGAAAATCAGATCCTCTTGTTATGGCTTGAAGTGAATGGATACTATGCACCAGGTAGGATTCAAGAGAAGAGGAGGTGAGTCATTTAGACTGCTTAAGTACCAAGCTCTTCCTAGATCCACTCCTAGACATGCACACATCCATTGCCACACTTTAACCTTGTGACTTGTCTACGAACAAATTAAGTTTGAATGTATTGAAGATATACATTTGTGAAAAATAATTACGTTGCGGAAGCTTTGCTCTACTTATCGAGATATTTTGAAAACAAGTAGCGGTTATAAAATCGTACCCTAAAGCTAACCCATTAAGAAAAATTTATATAATATCATACTTAAGCTAAAACAAATTAAAAATTATTAAAAGGCCCTTATTACAAACCCAAAATCAAAATAAAAGTAATTAAGATTAAACTGAAATAATTAACTTGATTTAAACCATCAGTCCTGTCCAAGTGGCCACTCTGAATCCCTCCCAACTCCAAGTCCACCAATCTAAGTTCACCTGCGAGGATGGAAGAAGAAGGGGTGAGTTTGGAAAACTCAGTGTGTGCAGAACCCATCCAAAGCCCACATTGGCTCGAGCCCACTAGGACTGAGCCCTAACCAGTCTCAGTCAGGTACTGGGCCGAAGCCCTATTTAGATTATAGATACTGGGCCAAAGCCCTATAACAGATACTGGGCCGAAGCCCTATTCAGATAACAATTTGGCCCATAGGCCCATAATAGTACAGTACAGTATAACAGTATGAATGCAACCCAATTGGGGAGACTACTCAACCCACCAACCACTACACACCACCCGTACCAGCCAACACACCATGTGCGGAATAACTCGACCCACCCAGCCCACACACCACAGTCACAGCATGGCTGCTCAAATAAATAGTATACGAGGCAAAGCCCCTTTCAGTAACAGTACGAGGCATAGCCCCTTTCAGTAATGTGGCAGTGCCACTCACACTTCCTCCATTATAAAACCTAACCCATGCAACAGATACATATCATGGTATGCAGTAACAGTAACAGTCATATCAAGCAGTACAGTCGATTTTAGCCCTAGGGGTATAATGGTAATTTTATACTTAGGGGTAAATCAGTAATTTCTTACCCTAAGGGTATTTCAGTAATTTTGTTCTCTTATTACAGTTTTTATTATTATTACAGCATCTACTATTACAGTGGTTGTTACAGAAACTCATTTAACGCAGTTTATCAGTTTTAGCACTTAGGCCCTAAAACCCCTAATGGCTCTACCATGCCATTTTAGCCCATTAGGCCCATTTAAGCCTTAATTTCCAATCCATTATCTTGTTTTAACAGTTTTTATGCCTGTAATCCATATTATTGCCTTTAGACCTATTTTTACCCAACTGGGCCCAAATTGCCCATTGGGCTCATATTCGGCCCACCAAGGCCCAACTTACCGTAACGCCCAAAATTCCGCGATCAGCCCGTCTGATAGTGCCGATTCCAAAACCAACCTTCTCCTACCAACTTGAGAGCGTTCGCACGCTCACAAGCTCTCGAAATGCCGAAATTTCGACATTTCGGCTTTTCGACTTTTGCCGATTTGAGCATTGAAGGGTGTTCGAAACACACACCTGTTTTGCAGTTCCACTGATGAGATTTCCTATGCGCCCGTTCCTACAATCCATTATCTAAGTGATTAACCAAAGAAACTATGAAAATTGATGCTAAGATTCCTTACCATATTCGGCCACACCTTTAATGGCCATAAAACCTTACCTCTATCGATTTGGATCTACTAGATCTAGATCTGGTTGAATAGATTCCTTCAGTTCCTCGCTAGATTACCTTCTTCGCTAAATAACACATATAAAAACCAAAATATATCGTTAAAACAACCTTAGGCCATGTCGACAGCCTCCCTACATGTATACAGGGATTTCGGCTACTCTTAATTTCCAAAATAACGAATGAGAAGGAGTTTAGTTACTTACCAAAGATTTATTCGCCAAAAACGTTCCCACGCACCACTTTCTTTCCAGATCTGTTGTAGATCTAATCCCCAAAATACGAGTAGTGAATAGATTTAAATACTAACTCCCGAATCACTGAAATATGGAGATTTTGGTTTTTAATATTTATGAGTAAAGAGGAAGAAGTATTTGAACGGATAAAAGGGATGTAAGTTGTGATTTAATTATAAGAAAAGGGACCCTGTAGTCGGTTCTACTGAGAAGAAAAACAAAAAGAATAGAAGTAAGGGAGAAGGTTCGGCCTTGATGAGAAATAGAAGAGAAAAAGAGCAAAATAGTAGAACAAGAATCGTTTGCATGAGAGCCAACCTCGGCTAATAGGGAAAGAAATCAAGGGAAACAAATTGAAAGAATCAATGCAAAGGATTTTGGATAGAGAGAAAATAAGCAACAAAAATAAAACAAAACAAAATAAAATAGTTTGAATGCCAGAACAAATTCAGCTAATTGGCTAAGAATAATTCCCAATTTAAATCTCGTGCCTATCTCCTTGTTTTTAGCCACCCACCAAATTTGATTTAAATTCAAATTCTTCCTAACAGCTGCAGCCACCTATTCAAATTAACTTCATCCTTATCTCCAACCGATCAGCAACAGCATCCATCAACTGACCTGCTTCAGCACGCTGCTAGAGCGCCCCAGTCCCGCACGGCACCTCCCACGCACGCGCAGCAAAAACGGGCTCTCCTCGCACGCAACGCTACTCAAACCTGGAACCTGTAGGTTGCACAGCACGCTGCTGACCACTGGGACGCGCGTTCCTCTTTGATATAATAGCGCCACGCTAATTCTTAAAGCTTACCTGCCGCAGACTTGGGTCCATTAAAAATAAAACAAAACCTGCGCCTACCTGGACTCGAACCCGTGCTCCTTTTGGAACTCCTAGCACACTGCTGCCACTGCGCCACAGGCACTCTTGTGGCATACCTCGGTCACGACTATACTTAAACCTTACCTTAGCGTGGCCTGGCTTCTAAAAATAAAAAGAAACCCCCGCGCGCACCGTGCCTTGAACCCAGGTACTCCTACAACCCCTAGCGCCTCTGCCACTGAACCAGACTTCCCTTGTGACAAATTTAGCCCACTTAATTATTAAAGCCTTATTGCCCAGTTCCCCTAACAAAACAAAAACTAATTTCTTTGCTAAAGTCTTGGATTGAACCAAGATTTTTCCCACACCTTAAAAACTTCCAAAATCATTTAAAAACTGAATTTAAATACCAAATTAATAACAATACTCTATATATTTTTAAATAATAATAATAATAATAATAATAATAATAATAACAATAGTAATAAATATATTTTTATAAAAAATTCAGATACAATAATATTCTTTTTTTCCTACTAATAATATTTAAAACATCAATAATAATAAATACAGTAAATTTTTCTAATAATAATAAATTATAATTTTCATAAGATTTTAAAAAAATACAGTAACATTTTTTTTTAACAATAATAATTTTTTACAACTTCACAATTATTCAGGTTTTCTTTTATTCGAACCCAGACTTCAAAACCCAATTCTTCTAGGCCTAAATTCAGGGTGTTACACACAATTTAAAAGATTAGGAACCATCACACTATCAATATTGACAATTATGGCATGTATAGCTAGACTCTTACACTTGCTATGTTAGTCCGAGAACTGACTAAACCATAGTTCTGATACCACAAATGTAAAACCCCTCACCCACATCTGTCGCCGGATCAGGCATTCATGTACTTGCACTCACACAATCATTCGATCTCGACACATAGTTTTCACTTAAAATTTAAAACTTTTTCATTCTTATTCATAAGATTCTTATTATGGGCCATTAGGCCCAAAAGAGACGTTGGGTATGAACAAGGATCAACTCGGAACTTTTTAGACACAGAAAAATTTTACTCAAAATAGGGCACACGCCCATGTGGTACAGGGACACGACTGTGTGGATGGGCCGTGTGTCCCCAGCCCATGTAGAATTACTTTTCAATTCGAACCTATAGGGGTTTTCATACAGCTAAGCACACGCCAGTGTCCTAGGTCGTGTCCTTCACATGGCCGGGTACACGCTTGTGTCTTAGCCCGTGTGAAAAATCATGGGTATTTTGTTTCTGACATCATCACGAAATTTATGTCACATGGCCAAGCCACATGCTCGTGGGCTAGGCCGTGCGAAGCACACGGTCGAGACACACGGCCATGTCTCCGTCCGTGTGTTTACTACTTGGCATTTAATTTTCATAAATTCAGGTGTAGGGGACACACGGCCTATCAACACACCAATGGGGCCGGCCATGTGTCACACACGTCCTAGACATACGCCCGTGTGTCTACCCGTGTCGATAATTATAGGATATTTTCCAAGCCAATTGCCACCCTGAAACACAAATCAATACCAACCAATTTTTCCATTACACAACATAGCATGAAAACTCATCCAAACATGCACATTATGTCATTCACACACTAACTTTTATCTACGATCACCAAGCATGCACATCCACTCCCTATTTCACATATACTTAGAAACTTCACTAATATATTACATCATTTTAAAAAAATATAACTTGACCATTTATAGCTCATTTCAAATGGTGAAAATACCAAAATATCACTAACAACAATGGACCCAAAGGAACTATGACATATAACCAAAATATTAATCCACCTAGACATGCCATAATTTCTAAGTTCAATTTCAAAATACCAAGTGATTGTTGATAGTGTTGATGGAATCCCACTTGATCACCGAACCTCGGGTTAGCTTGACGAACCTACAAAGGAAGGGAAAAGGGAAGGGGTAACCTATAAAGTTTAGTAAGTCTATATGCAAAATAATGAGCATTTAAAACCGGTAATACATATCTAATGAAAATGAGTTTCCTTATTATCACATTGAGTTTGAGATTATCACTTACTCATATGGTCTTACCACATGATTCAATACATACATTAAGCACTTAGCACACATGATATATTGCACATAACCTGCACGCACACATTCTTAACACATGATCAAATCTTTTTACATACAATCACATTTTATCATATCGATTCAAATACCCATTGAACCATGTGGAATGCTAAAGGATACACGTAAAAACTCACAAACTGCCACACATATTGTAGCCGAAGCTACCGCTAGTATGAAGCCGAAGCTACTGGTGGTTTGTAGCTGAGGCTACCACTTATCACATATCACACGAGGGCTCAATAATGAGCTACTCACGAGTCTACTCACACAAGCTGACGGTATAGTCGAAGCTACTTAGTGCTGCTCACACAAGCTGATAGTTATCTGCAACAAATGCAGGATTTCTTAGCCACTGGTAGTCGAACTAAACTAGCACCCAGAATCACATACACAATCAATCACAATCAATGGTTTCCTAGTGACATGTCACTCCTATCCTAAATGATTCTTCAGGTTCAATTGGGGTTTTTCTTCACTTATCGATTTTACCATAACACATATTCGACAATTCATTGTAAAATTTTAGATTTTCAAATAATAAGATAATTAAACATAATGATTAAAATAACTCATTATTTTCATATAAAACTTACCTCAACAATAAATTGCTATTCTTTACGAATTAGCCCATAACCTTGCCTTTCCCTCAGTCAAGTTACATTTCCCATCTTTGTTGATCTATAACACCAAATTTAACTCGTTTAACACATACACTACTTAATTTGGTACAAAATTATCCTATGGTAAAATTTACAATTTTCCCCTAACTTTGTTAATTTTTACATTTTAGTCCCTAGGCTTGTAAAATGAAATGTATCCATTTTTCTCAATTCCCAAGCCTAGCTAACTCTTTTTCTCTCTTATTGCAGCCTACATTTCTCAACATTTCACAATTTATGCACATATTTTACAATTTTTGTATTTTAGTCCCTAAATGCATTTTCATGAAAAATCACCTAGCAAAAGTTGTTTACTACACATCAAACTTTCATTTTCTACCATTAAGCATCAAAATGCTTTCATGTCATTCATGGGTAAATTTTTTAAAATGAACCCTAGCTTAAAATAATGGTAGAAATAGCTAGGTCAAGTTACGACGATTTTAAAAACATGAAGAACAGGAAAAAGGGGTTAAATTTACTTACTTGTGAGCTTGAAAAGTGAAACAAAACCCTAGCTATGGAGCATACAAAATTCAGAAGCCCCTTGAAAAAGATGGACAAAATTTTGATTCTTTTTCCCTTTTTATTTCTTTTAATACCCAAATGACCAAAATGCTGTTAATGGCATTCTTTGAAAATCTTTCCTTCCATGGGTATTTTTGTCCATCATGCCATAAAATGGTCTAATTGCTAAATAAGGACCTCTAATTTATGAATTCATTTCAATTAAACACTAAATGCTTCTAGAACTCACATTTTAAGATTTTTGCAATTCAGTCCTATTACTTAATCGGGCCTTCTATTGATACAATTTATTAACTAAATTTTTACTCATGAAATCAACCACTTAATAGGTCTTAAAAATTAATTAGAATAGAATTTTCTATGTCAGATTCGTGATCCCAAAACCACCATTCTGTTTAGGCCCAAAATCAGGCTGTTACATGTGTGACCACACGGCCTACCCACAAGGGCGTGTCCCTGTATCACACAGGCATGTCCTTGTATCACACAGGCATGTCCCCTATTTTACATGAAGTTTTCTAAAATTTTCTTATGTTCTTGGCTTGGTCCTAGTGTGGCAGCCCAAATTCGACCCTAGTCGGGAAGTGGTTTCGGAACCACAAAACCGAGTTACTATATTAAATAAATGCTAAATTCCTTGACTAATCTATGAGAGAATTTATTGCGTGAATAATTGAATTTTTAATTTAGTGCATTCGAATGTGGGAATTATTGATTTGGACTCATGTGTAAAAAGGAGAAAGAAGATGTGGTAATTTGGAAAAGGACCAAATTGATGCATGGTGTAAAGATTGGGAGTTGCATGTCAAACTTCCCAATTGTTGTCTTTGTGGCCGGCCATGATGATTTCATGGCATTAAAATATGCATTTTATAATCATGATTTAGTAAAAAGACAATAATGGTTTAATAAAATAACAAAACAAGGTGGAAAAAAGAATTTGTTTTATGTTCATCTTCCATACTTGCCGATTTTGAATAAGAAGAGGGGGGTTGGAGACTTAAGAAACATTCGGTCATTGTAATCCCAAATTGAGGTTGGTATTCATGTTTTTATGCTTGAAGCTTGTGAATCTTAGTTGATGGTTAGACATACGGTAAAACCCATAGGTTGTTTTTTTGAGATTTTGATTGGTGTTCCTTCGGTCATGGCTATGGAATTTAGGTTTTGACTTTCAAATGTTAGAAATAGTTATGGAGAGTTTGAATCTTATTTTGAGAGCAAAATTCAAGCGTTTTTGTGTTGAAATGCTTGGTATGACTAAATTTGCTCAAGTGAACTTTCGGCCATGTCAATAGGAAAGCTAATAATTTTGGTAAATTGTTTAATTGATGTTTTTGTAAGAAAAGTTGTGGTTAGAATTTAATATATGTACTTGAAGGGTTATAAGGTTGAGTTGAAATTACTTGGAATTCCTTTTGTTACCTTGTGACATCGGTCATTATAGTTTAATGTATCTTAGTAATATGTTAAATGGAAATTTAAGATTTGATATGAGCATTCGGTTATGAGCTTGTGTTTTGATTGTGGTGATTGAAAATTTCATATTAATGTGTGATGTGTTTTAAATTTAGATGAGCAAGTAGTTGTTAAATAAAATGGAGGACCATTCGGTTAAGAAAATTTATAAATGGAAAAGATTTTTATGTTAGTAAGTTGTGATTTTAGGTATGAGCAATTGAGCATTTTAGGTATAATTATATATATATAAATATATTTAGCCGAACGTGAATTTAGGTAGTGAATGAAGAAATTGACCTTTGGAAATCTAGAAACTTTTCTTTTATGAGCTATGAATTCGGTTAATTAAGGGGTCTTGGCATTTCAATTTCATTAAAGCCGATTGTACATGTAGAGTATAGAGGGGATAGATTGTGTTTTCTACTTTGATTTAGTAATGTATATGAAAGTTTATACCCTCCAATTGGTTGATTTAAGCTCAAGAGCTTAGAGGTGAAGCATCGGATAAGGGAAAAGCAAAGGCTATGGAATAGCCAAGTCAAGACTTCTCAGAAAGATACGAAGTAAGTTTTTGAGTAAAAATTTTAATCCATGACATGTTGAAACTATAGTACTTATGTATATTTTATAAATTGAGACCTAAAGAGCTATAATTGAATGTTGTTATGGCAAAGATAAATTGCGAATTGTTGGAAGTGGCATGTGAATTTTGAAATTTTGTTATATTTTGAAATGAAATGGTGCCCTTTTGCTATTGACTAGTGATTTAAATGTGGTATGGTACACATATGTAAACATGGTGAACATAAGTGGGGATCTTAGTCCGAGCTTAGTCTCGAAGGGCTTTCGAGCCAGCGAAATGATCCGAGCTTAGTCTCGAAGGGCTTTCGAGCCAGTGGAATAATCCGAGCCTAGTCTCGAAGGGCTACTAAGCCAATGTTATAACCGGACGTAGTTCTGAAGGGCTATGAGCCAGTGTTGAAACTGGGCTCGATCCCGAAGGGTATCTGTGCCAATGATGTAAAATACATGTCGAACCAATTCTAATAATTGTGTTACCAACCGTAAGATAGTCAGGTATGCATCTTACCTTTGTTCGAGAATTTTATTGCCTATGTTTTTAAATTTTGGAATTCGGTAGGAATGCTTGTTTTTCTTTTCTCTGCGAAAAGTTTCTGAACGTCTATGACTCAATTATGACGTATGTGTTTTGAATTGGAGGAGTTCAAATTTTCGAATAGGGAATGTTTGTTTATACGCTTGAATTATGCTGGAATTTTGGGATGAATGTATTCGGCTAAGTTGATCTAGTAGGATACATTGAGTTAATTTTCATATTATGAATGAAAGAAGTGTTATCTTACTATGCCCCATTCGGCCTAAGGTGGAATCAAAGAGTTTAGAAAGGTTTAGGGTATTTTGCTTAATTTAATTACTTAAAAACTTACTAAGCACATAATTGCTTACTCTACCACTTTTGATCTTCTGTTTTGTAGATCTCTTTGATCGGCTACGGTCTCGGGAATTCCAGGGTTGAAGTCATCCACACTATCACAAACTTCTTTCGGTATTTTGTAATTAAACCCTGATCATGGCATATATAGGCTTGACATTTTGTTCTTAAGCAAATATTTTTGAAGTTGTAATTAAGTATAGCCACACGAAAATGGCTTCCCCAATATTTTACTTCTATGTTAATAGTGTCAAGCTTGGTTGTGACGCATGAATGGAGTTACATGAGATTCAATGAAAAAGGGTTCGGTAGTATAAACTTAGAACTAGGAGTAAAGTTGTTTAACGTTTAAAATTTACATGAGAGATCAAACGTTCATGAAATTATCAGAAAAGCAAGAAATAGAATTTGGAACCGCTCGTTGAGTTTTAACAGGGTGGTATGTTATGTTGTACAATAATTCGAGCACGGTAAGCTAGTTTAGTTGAATTCGGATCTACCTTTTTTGCTAACCTTTGACATTTTTCTTTTACCATATGAATAGTAATGGTCATATGTGATCGTTGAACCGATTTGGAGTGTCAAAATTTTTATTGAATCATGATAGAAATTATACGAGTGAGTTCACGTTTAGTTAAATGGTTGTTAGGTGATGCCTCTTGACTCTCCTGCGATGGGTACGGGTCTAGGGGTGTTACATTTTATTGGTATCAGAGCTACGGTTTAGTTGATTCTCAGATTACCGTAGTAAGTATGAGTCTAGCTATACATGCCATTTTATGTGAATGCGATAGTGTGATGACTTCTGACTTCTAAAAATGTGATTTTTGGTATAGAATGGATCCCAAACCTGGTCGAGCCGTAGCGGACGATGTTGAGAGTGTAGCGCCTGCTCCCGCGCAAGGGACAGCGCCGCCTAACTCTCAGCCGAATATCAATCATCGAGATGATGACACTAGACAAGCCTTTTATGCGATGATGAGTGACTGGTTCGCTCAATTCATTAGATCGAATCCGGCTGTTCCACAACCCTCGCCCCCGAATACTCCGCTTCTGACGTATATGGCCCCTCCTGTGACAGATCCTGTGAGATCGAGTAAGCTCCCTGTTGATAAAATTAGAAAATATGGGGCTGAAGAGTTCCGGGCTACCCCTAACGACGATGCTGAGCGGGCCGAGTTTTGGCTCGACAATACCATTCGAGTGTTTGATGAACTGTCCTGTACACCTGAGGAGTGTCTGAAATGCGCGGTGTCTCTGTTACATGACGCTGCCTACTACTAGTGGAATACTTTGGTTTCTGTTGTTCCGAAATAATGGGTCACCTGGGAGTTTTTCCAAACTGAGTTCCGTAAGAAATATATCAGCCAGAGATTCATCGATCAAAAACGGAAGGAATTTCTTGAGCTTAAACAAGGTCAGACGTCCGTAACCGAGTACGAGAGAGAATTTGTGCGGCTTAGCCGTTATGCTCGAGAATGTGTATCCTCCGAGGCCATTATGTGTAAACGATTTGAGGATGGATTAAACGAAGAGATTAGGCTGCTGGTGGGAATTCTAGAAATTAAAGAATTTGTCATGCTAGTCGAGCAAGCTTGTAAAGCCGAAGAGCTCGGATATGAGAAAAGAAAAGCTGAGGAGGGAGCTAGAGAGTTCCGCAAGAGATCTGCGGGAAAATCTATTCAGCAATCGTCCAAAAAGACTGGAGATGACATGGGCCGATCATTTTATTAAAGATTGTTCGAGAAATGATGAACGCACTCCCGATCCGATTCAGAGACCTAGTGGCACGGCTTCGCGGGGTAGACCACCGCGACGTGGAGGTAGTACTGGAGGTAGTCAGAGAGGGACTAGAGACACTGCAGTTAGATCCGAGGCTCGAGCCCCTGCCAGAGCGTATGCTATCCGTGCCCGTGAGGAAGCTTCTTCTCTGGATGTTATTACTGGTACTTTCACACTCTTTAACACTGATGTTATTGCCTTGATTGATCCTGGTTCGACCCATTCTTATGTGTGTGAAACTTTAGCCTTCAGTAAGACTCTTCCTGTTGAGTCTACTGAGTTCGTAATTCGAGTGTCGAACCCTTTGGGTTGTTGTGTTCTGGTTGATAAAGTATGCAAGAAATGTCCCCTAATGGTTTGAGATTTCTGTTTTCCGGCTGACTTAATGCTTCTACCATTCGACGAATTTGACATTATTCTCGGAACGGACTGGTTGACCGTTCATGATGCGATAGTGAATTGCAAGTGAAAAACTATTGATTTGCGATGTTCGAATAATGAAATAATCCGAATTGAGTCCATTGATCTAAATGGGCCGCCTGCCTTAATTATGACCATGTCAGCTCAGAAATACGTGAGAAAGGGCTATGAAGCGTATTTGGCTTATGTGTTAGATAACAAAGTTTCCGAACGAGAACTTGAGACGGTGCCCGTAGTCTGCGAGTTTTCAGATGTGTTTCCCGAAGAATTACCGGGATTGCTGCCTGTAAGAGAGGTTGAGTTCGGTATAGAGTTGATTCCAGGTACGATGCCGATTTCGATTGCCCCGTATCGTATGGCACCTACCGAGTTAAAAGAATTGAAGTCTCAGCTGCAAGAGTTGACAGACAGAGGCTTCGCGTGACCTAGTTTCTCTCCCTGGGGTGCACCGGGTTTGTTTGTGAAAAAGAAAGACGGGACTATGAGAACGTGCATCAACTATCGACAGCTGAATAAAGCCACTGTAAAGAATAAGTATCCGTTGCCCCGAATTGATGACTTATTCGATCAGTTGAAAGGAGCTTCAGTGTTTTCAAAGATCGACTTGCGATCCGTCTATTATCAATTGAGAGTTAGAGATTCTGACGTACCGAAGACAGCTTTCAGAACGAGATACGGACACTACGAATTCTTGGTGATGCCGTTTGGGCTCACTAATGCCCTTGCAGTTTTCATGGATTTGATGAATAGGGTGTTTCGGCTGTTTTTGGACCGTTTTGTAGTAGTGTTCATCGATGACATTTTGATTTACTCTCGTGATGAATTTGAACATGCCGAGCATTTGAGACTTGTACTTCAGACTTTACGTGAAAATCAATTGTATGCGAAATTCAGCAAGTGCGAATTTTGGTTGCGTGAGGTCGGCTTCTTGGGGCATATAGTATCTGTTTCGGGTATTCGAGTTGATTCGAACAAAATTTTAGCTATCCTCGACTGGAAACCCCCTAAGAATGTTTCTGAGGTTCGAAGCTTCTTAGGACTCGCCGGTTATTACTGACGATTTGTCAAAGGTTTCTCAATGATTGCGGTACCATTGACGAGATTGTTGCAGAAAGATTGCAAGTTTGACTAGTCTGATAAGTGTCAGCAAAGTTTTGATCAACTAAAGACCCTTTTAATGGAAGCTCCAGTATTAGTTCAGCCGGAATCCGGCAAAGAGTTTGTGGTTTATAGTGATGCATCCTTGAACGGTTTAGGCTGTGTTTTAATGCAAGAGGTCGGGTTATCGCTTACGCCTCGAGGCAGCTGAAGCCCCACGAGCGAAATTATCCGACCCATGATCTGGAATTGGCCGCTATTATTTTCACTCTGAAAATCTGGCGACACTATCTTTTTGGTGGGAAATGCCACATATTCTCCGATCACAAAAGTCTCAAGTACTTGATGACGCAAAGAGATTTAAATTTGCGGCAAAGGCGGTGGCTAGAATTGCTTAAAGACTATGAGCTTGTCATTGATTATCACCCTGGAAAAGCTAATGTAGTTGCAGATGCTCTTAGTCAAAAATCCCTATTTTCTTTGCGAGCTTTGAACGTGAAACTAACAATGTCGGCAGATGATGTGTTGATTGCTGAATTGGAAGCAAAACCCGTGTTACTTCGACAGATTTGTGAAGCTCAGAAAGCCGACGACGACTTAGTTGCCAAACGAGTTCAATGTGATTCGAATGTGAATTTAGAGTTTCGTGTCGACGGTGATGATTGTTTGAGATTTAAGGACCGATTGTGTGTTCCGAAAAAGTTTGAGCTAGTTTCGATGATTTTGAATGAAGCCCATAATAGCCGAATGTCAGTTCATCCGGGTAGTACAAAAACGTATAATGATTTGAAACGACAATATTGGTGGCACAGCATGAAACGAGACATTTCTAATTTCGTATCTAAGTGCCTAGTATGTCAGCAAGTGAAAGCGGAACATCAGGTGCCGTCGGGATTACTTCAACCGATTTTGATACCCGAGTGGAAGTGGGATCGCGTTACAATGGACTTTGTGTCGGGCTTACTGTTGACACCGAGCAAGAAAGACTCCATTTGGGTTATTATGGACAGATTAACAAAGTCAGCTCATTTCATTCCGGTTCATACCAACTTTTCACTTGATAAGTTAGCAGAACTATATATCTCCCAAATTGTACGATTACACGGAGTGCCAACCTCTATTATATCAGACCGTGATCCTCATTTTACTTTGCGATTTTGGAAGAAATTGCACGAAGCTTTGGGAACTAAACTTCATTTCAGCACAGCTTTCCATCCGCAAACAGACGGTCAATCTGAACGGGTTATTCAGATACTCGAGGACATGTTGAGATGTTGCATTCTCGAGTTTAGCGGTTCGTGGGAGAAATACTTACCCCTAGTTGAATTCGCGTATAATAATAGCTTCCAGTCGAGTATTCAGATGGCACCATACGAGGCTCTTTACGGTCGAAAATGTCGTACGCCTTTATTTTGGACTGAGCTTTGTGAGAATAAGGTTCTCGGAGTTGATTTAGTTAAAGAGGCAGAACAGAAAGTGCAAACAATTCGTGACAGTTTGAAAATGGCATCCGATCGTTAGAAATCATACGTAGATCTAAAGCGTAAAAATATCGAGTATCTGGTTGGCGATAAAGTATTTCTAAAAGTCTCACTGTGGAAAAAGATATTTCGATTTGGTCGTAAAGGCAAGTTGAGTCCAAGATTCATTGGACCGTATGAAATTTCAGAACGTATTGGGCCAGTTGCTTATCGACTAACTCTGCCCCCTGAACTTGAAAAGATCCACGACGTTTTCCATGTATCGATGCTCCGTCGCTATAGATCCGACCCTTCGCATGTGATTAGTCCGTCAGAAATTGAAATTCAGTCTGATTTGAGCTATGAAGAAGAACCGATTTGTATTTTAGCCAGCGAAATAAAAGAATTGCAAAACAAGAAGGTTCCGTTAGTAAAAGTACTATGGCTTAGGCACGGGATCGAAGAGACGACTTGGGAACCTGAGAACATTATAAAGGAAAGATACCCAAATCTGTTTACCGGTAAGATTTTCGAGGACGAAAATTTCTTAAGGGGGGAGAGTTGTGACAGCCCAAATTCGACCCTAGTTGAGAAGTGGTTTCGGAACCACAAAACCGAGTCACTATATTAAATAAATGCTAAATTCCTTGACTAATTTATGAGAGAATTTATTGCGTGAATAATTGAATTTTTAATTTAGTGCATTCGAATGTGGGAATTATTGATTTGGACTCATGTGTAAAAAGGAGAAAGAAGATGTGGTAATTTGGAAGAGGACCGAATTGATGCATGGTGTAAAGATTGGGAGTTGCATGTCAAACTTCCCAATTGTTGTCTTTGTGGCCGGCCATGATGATTTCATGGCATTAAAATATGCATTTTATAATCATGATTTAGTAAAAAGACAATAATGGTTTAATAAAATAACAAAACAAGGTGGAAAAAAGAAAATTTTGTTTTATGTTCATCTTCCATACTTGCCGATTTTGAATAAGAAGAGGGGGGTTGGAGACTTAAGAAACATTCGGTCATTGTAGTCCCAAATTGAGATTGGTATTCATGTTTTTATGCTTGAAGCTTGTGAATCTTAGTTGATGGTTAGACATACGGTAAAACCCATAAGTTGTTTTTTTGAGATTTTGATTGGTGTTCCTTCGGTCATGGCTATGGAATTTAGGTTTTGACTTTCAAATGTTAGAAATAGTTATGGAGAGTTTGAATCTTATTTTGAGAGCAAAATTCAAGCGTTTTTGTGTTGAAATGCTTGGTATGACTAAATTTGCTCAAGTGAACTTTCGGCCATGTCAATAGGAAAGCTAATAATTTTGGTAAATTGTTTAATTAATGTTTTTGTAAGAAAAGTTGTGGTTAGAATTTAATATATGTACTTGAAGGGTTATAAGGTTGAGTTGAAATTACTTGGAATTCCTTTTGTTACCTTGTGACATCGGTCATTATAGTTTAATGTATCTTAGTAATATGTTAAATGGAAATTTAAGATTTGATATGAGCATTCGGTTATGAACTTGTGTTTTGATTGTGGTGATTGAAAATTTCATATTAATGTGTGATGTGTTTTAAATTTAGATGAGCAAGTAGTTGTTAAATAAAATGGAGGACCATTCGGTTAAGAAAATTTATAAATGGAAAAGATTTTTATGTTAGTAAGTTGTGATTTTAGGTATGAGCAATTGAGCATTTTAGGTATAATTATATATATAAATATATTTAGCTGAACGTGAATTTAGGTAGTGAATGAGGAAATTGACCTTTGGAAATCTAGAAACTTTTCTTTTATGAGCTATGAATTCGGTTAATTAAGGGGTCTTGGCATTTCAATTTCATTAAAGCCGATTGTACATGTAGAGTATAGAGGGGATAGATTGTGTTTTTTGCTTTGATTTAGTAATGTATATGAAAGTTTATACCCTCCAATTGGTTGATTTAAGCTCAAGAGCTTAGAGGTGAAGCATCGGATAAGGGAAAAGCAAAGGCTACGGAATAGCCAAGTCAAGACTTCTCAGAAAGATACGAGGTAAGTTTTTGAGTAAAAATTTTAATTCATGACATGTTGAAACCATAGTACTTATGTATATTTTATAAATTGAGACCTAAAGAGCTATAATTGAATGTTGTTATGGCAAAGATAAATTGCGAATTGTTGGAAGTGGCATGTGAATTTTGAAATTTTGTTATATTTTGAAATGAGATGGTGCCCTTTTGCTATTGACTAGTGATTTAAATGTGGTATGGTACACATATGTAAACATGGTGAACATAAGTGGGGATCTTAGTCCGAGCTTAGTCTCGAAGGGCTTTCGAGCCAGTGGAATGATCCGAGCTTAGTCTCGAAGGGCTTTCGAGCTAGTGGAATGATCCGAGCCTAGTCTCGAAGGGCTACTAAGCCAATGTTATAACCGGACGTAGTTCTGAAAGGCTATGAGCTAGTGTTGAAACCGAGCTCGATCCCAAAGGGTATCTGTGCCAATGATGTAAAATACATGTCAAACCAATTCTAATAATTGTGTTACCAACCGTAAGATAGTCAGGTATGCATCTCACCTTTGTTCGAGAATTTTATTGCCTATGTTTTTAAATTTTGGAATTTGGTAGGAATGCTTGATTTTCTTTTCTCTGCGAAAAGTTTCCGAACGTCTATGACTCAATTATGACATATGTGTTTTGAATTGGAGGAGTTCAAATTTTCGAATAAGGAATGTTTGTTTATACGCTTGAATTATGCTGGAATTTTGAGATGAATGTATTCGGCTAAGTTGATCTAGTAGGATACATTGAGTTAATTTTCATATTATGAATGAAAGAAGTGTTATCTTACTATACCCCATTCGGCCTAAGGTGGAATAAAAGAGTTTAGAAAGGTTTAGGGTATTTTGCTTAATTTAATTACTTAAAAACTTACTAAGCACATAATTGCTTACTCTGCCACTTTTGATCTTTTGTTTTGTAGATCTCTTTGATCGACTACGGTCTCGGGAATTCCAGGGTTGAAGTCATCCACACTATCACAAACTTCTTTCGGTATTTTGTAATTAAACCCTGATCATGGCATGTATAGGCTTGACATTTTGTTCTTAAGCAAATATTTTTGAAGTTGTAATTAAGTATAGCCACGCAAAAATGGCTTCCCCAATATTTTACTTCTATGTTAATAGTGTCAAGCTTGGTTGTGACGCATGAATGGAGTTACATGAGATTCAATGAAAAAGGGTTCGGTAGTATAAACTTAGAACTAGGAGTAAAGTTGTTTAACGTTTAAAATTTACATGAGAGATCAAACGTTCATGAAATTATTCGAAAAGCAAGAAATAGAATCTGGAACCGCTCGTTGAGTTTTAACAGGGTGGTATGTTATGTTGTACAATAATTCGAGCACGGTAAGCTAGTTTAGTTGAATTCGGATCTACCCTTTTTGCTAATCTTTGACATTTTTCTTTTACCATATGAATAGTAATGGTCATATGTGATCGTAGAACTGATTCGGAGTGTCAAAATTTTTATTGAATCATGATAGAAATTATACGAGTGAGTTCACGTTTAGTTAAATGGTTGTTAGGTGATGCCTCTTGACTCTCCTGCGATGGGTACGGGTCTAGGGGTGTTACACCTAGACCGATTCCAAAGTACATTGTGGGCTCGTAGGCCCATTTAGGGACTTATTGATGTAATGTGAAAGGTTTAAAATTTTAAAGGAAAAATTCTTGTTTTGAAATTGTTTGGTTGCAAGTGTTATTGTCCGATAACGCCTCGTACCCTATTCCGGCATAGAATACGGGTAAAAGGTGTTATAGATAAACTTGGTATAAATGTGCATGTGTTTTTGGATAGAAAAAGGCTTAGTAAATAGCCTAACTTTCACCACATGGCCCAGCACACGGGCGTGTGACTTGGCCGTGCGACCCTAAATCGTTGTTGACATCATAAACATAATGCTCATTGTTTTTCACATAGGTAGGGACACGGGCGTGTGTGACCACACGGGCGTGTATGACCACACGGCCTATCCACACGGGCGTGTCCCAAGCGACACGGGCATGTGGACCTGTTTTGTGGTAAAATTTTCTAAGTATTTTAAAGTTCTCGATTTAGTCTCGGACTGTTTCCAAAGTATGTTTTGGGCCTCGTAGGCCCGTAATAGGGACAATATGATTATGAATGAAAATTTTTAAATTGGAATAGAAATTTCTGACTCGAAAATGATCAGTTGTATGTGTTTAAGTCTGGTAGTGCCTCGTACCCTATTCCGGTGACGGATACGAGTAAAGGGTGTTACACTTTATATGGTTTGAAAAAAGCTCCAAGATTATTAGTTTTTCTTGTTGAAAAAGATTTTTGCAAAGGGAAGTTTGACACAACACTTTTTTCTAAAAAGAAAAGACAAGGATTTATTATTAGTTCAAATATATGTTGATGATGTTATTTATGTTCCTACTAATGATCTTTATCAAGACTTTTCTAAGCTAATGCAAGGTAAGTTTGAGATGAGCATGATGGGAGAACTAAATTTCTTTTTGAGACTCTAGATCAAGAAAAGAAAGGATGTCATCTTCATCAAGCAAGCTAAGTACACAAGAAATGCTTAAGAATTTTTGGATTGATACTCTCAAACTACAAGCTTTATCTTACTGCAAATAAAACTGATATGATGCTTAGTGTTTGTTTGTGTTCTAGATTTTAGTCATGTCCTAAAGAATCACATTTACAAACCCTTAAGAGAATCTTTAGATGCCTTAAAGACACTCCTAATTTAGTTCTTTGGTATCCTAGAGACTCATCCTTTAGCTTGAATGCATTCTTGGATGCGGATTTTGGAGAATGCAAATTATATCAGAAAAGCACCTCTGGTACTTGTAAATTCCTAGGCAACATGCTAATATCATAGTTTTCAAATAAACAAAATAGTGTTGCATTGTCCACCACCGAAGCAGAATATATTTTTGTCGGTAGTTGTTATGCTCAAGTTTTATGAATGAAACATCAACTTAAGGACTATTCAATTGATTTAAATACCATTCCTATCAAGTGTGAAAATACTAGTGCTATTTGTCTCATTAAAAATCTCATCAGACATTCTAGGTCTAACACCCTATACCCAGGTCCATTCGACTAATTTGAGTTATAAAGTGTTACAGCAACAAACCTTGAACATTTTCTACAATTTCTATTAAAAACAACCCAATAAATCATTTCAACTCATTTTTATGCTTTTCAATCAATTTGGGACCTAAATAGAGCTTACAGAACATTTAAAACAAATCGAGACTAGTTTTGGATTAAATTTAAACTTTTACAAAAATTTAAGTAAAAAGTGTAAACAGGGCTCACACAGCCTTGTGGACAAGCCGTGTGAAAAAGGCCAGCTCGTTTGGCTCCAAGCAAAGTTTTGTGGCTACTCCATATGCCTGTGTTCTCAGACCATGTACAATTCGAATATAGGGTCACACGATCATGTCGTTAGGCTGTGTAACATTCTAAGACTGTGTGGACAATCCTCAACCAAAAATTAAAGAATCACACGACCATTTCATGGGACCACATAGGGCACACGACCATGTGGCAACCTGTGTCCTGGGTCGTGTATGCCCAAAACTACCTTAAAAAACAAGTCATTTTATATTCAAATGCTTGGGTTCCAGGCTATGAAACAACCAACAATCAAACCTATTCAAAATGTGTCTAACAATGCTAAAATATACCATTTCACAATTAACCTATGTGCCTAACCTGTATGCCCTGAATGGCACCACAATTCTATATATACAACAATCATTCAATCCAACATGTACCATAAGTAAAATCCATTCAAACATCCTTCAAATTCAAGGTAACAAATACCAACATTCAATCATAAACCCAACCATGAAATGCTTATTCTAAAATCATCTCATACCATAACCAATTTAACCACTCTACATGCACAAAGCATTTCAAGGTTTCCTATTAACCTAACATACCAAAAAAATCATTTAAATGCATCTTGATATCAACATATGCATTCACCACCACAAACCACAACCAACTAAACTACCAAATAGAATTTTCATCAACAAATACCATAGTTTTCAAAGTGCACAAAATTTGATCATAATGCTCATAACTTACTTATATGAAACCCTATTTACATGTCAGTTATAACCAAGTCAAAATAAGTGAATAACTACTGAATGAGTTGTCAGATAGTGTGATCTCCAATAACGTTCCAATAGATAGCAAAAGTCTGACAACTTATAAAGAAAAAAAAACCAAATAAAGTAAGCTTAATTAAAGCTTAATAAGTTCGTAAAACAAAAATGTTATATTCTTATTAATTTAATTTACAAATCATATTTAGAATAGGAAACTAACCAACCTTTTCCTTGTTTCAGCATTCTAAGATCAATTTGATACCATCTTTTTGTAACACAACATGTTTCAAAATGAACAAATACAAAAGTCATATTTTGTTATTCAAGTCTTTGATCACAATAGCAACTTACCTTGATCAACAAAATTTATTATACATATATACACATACAAATATATTCAACTATAATTTCAAAATGAAGAAACATAAGAACATTTAATACGAACATACCTAAGTGAATCAGCTACCAATACCAAAACGATAACTACTTGACAACTTTTCCTTTCCCGCAGTTAATGATCAATCAATCCGTTTCTTAATCTATATATACTAATTTAACTCAATTAACCAATTCAAATACCTTAGAATATTTAAATTCATGTACTATTTATCAATATTTTACAAATTTACCCCAAACTTTTACATTGTATTTAAGTTAGTCCATAAACCCAAAACATTCAAAACTATCACATTTAACCCAAACAAGGCTAGTTAAATTTTATATAATCCCCTTACAGCACATATTTATTATATTTTTACAAATATTTCACGTAACTTTACTATTTTAGCAATTTAGTCCTTTAACTTTAAAATCAACTAAAACTACTTTACAAAATATTCCTATTTAACTATCAAGCTTATAAATCTATCATCAAACTTAAAAAAAAAAAAAAAAAAAAAACCTTACATTCATCAATGATGTAATTTAAAACATTTAAAAATTTTACAAATTAATCCCTGGATTAGTTAGATTAAGTTACAACAATATCAATAACATAAAAATCATTAAAAATGGGTGAAGAATAAACTTACATGCAAGGAAATAAAAGACCAAACCTTGAAGCTAGCTTGAAAATGGAGTTTTGCTAATAGGAAGATGATGAAGAAAGCAAAATGACTTTTGTGGTTTTCATATCTTATTATTATACATATAAATTATTAAATATAATTTTAACATATCAAAAAGTATAAAACATGTATTAACTGTCCACACTAATTAATTATGGTCAATTTACCACATAAGGCCCTCCAACCATGATTTTATGGCCATTAAGCATTAATAACTCATAGAGATTAACTTTTGCAGCTTTTGCAGTTTAGCCCTTTTTTACTTAATTAATAATCTAAACATTAAAATTTCTAGACCAAATTTCAATACACCTATATAATAACTCTTTAAATATTTAATAGAAATATTTACGGTCTTAGTTTACAGAAAAGAGGTCTCGATACTCCATTTTCCAAAACCATTTAACTTTAGGGACCTTACTTGTACTTAACTATTCGCTCGATTTACAAAAAAAATATTATTAAACCAAAATTCCATATATTATTATAATTGACTCATAAATATTAAATAATAATATTTACAAACTCACTCGTTGGGTTTGTGGTTTCGAAACCATTATTTCGACACCACTGGAAAATAGCCTGTTACACTAGGACTAAACACATTGAAATAAGGCATCATTTCAATAGAGATCATGTCCAAAAAGGAGAAATAGTACTAGAGTTAGGTGAAATTTAAAAAAAAAAAAACTTTAAACAGAAGAGATTTTTTTACACTTAACAGAGAACTAGGTTTGACCACATTGTTTAACCTTTGTGTTGAATTTTTCCATGCACTTTGATTGATTTTTAATTTTTTATATTGTTTTTATAGTGCAAAAAGCATGATATTATTATATTCATGGCTCTTGTATGCAAAAAGATAGGGGGATTTTTATTTGGTTTTTTTTATTATCTATTTTGACCTTATTTATCTAGCATGATTTTTTTTTTTTTTTACTTTTAAACTTGCAAGAATAGACTTAATCTTGTTAACTTAATCATTTTTTATCTAATTTTGCTTCATGAATCATATGCATAATGTTTACATTGTAAATTTTCATGCATATGAAACCATTAGGAATGATCTTAAAGTCAATTTAGGACCATTAGAACCCCTTAAGACCTAAAAATTATGTTTTTGCAATTTTTCTACACTTGGAAAATAGAATTGCAATTTGGCATCGATACCATTTAAAAATAAGAATAATTTTATAAAAATATTGATACTCGTGAAAAATATCTATAACAGCCCGTTTTTAGTCAAATTAGAATAGTAGTTTCAAAATCACAAATTTGAAGTTAGAAAAATTATTTTATTATTATTTTAATGTCTACAGTAGGATAGTAGAGTAGTGTGAAAATCTCGTTAAGAAATTTTATCATTTGAATGCTCAATTTGATAAAAAGGACTAAATCGCGTAAAGCATAAAAGTTGTGTTCTATTAGTGAAAAGTGTTAAATAGATATAGAACCTTAATGTGGAGGTCTTTATGTGGTAATTAGATCATTAATAGTATGAGTGGACATTTATGGACATCATCTTTATATTATAAAGGTTATATAATAAGGTTAAAATAGTAAATAAGTAATTAAAGTTAAAATAAAATAAAATAAACAAAGCCATCATCTTTAGTGTTGCCTTCTACCACCGAAAATTGTAGAAAGAATTAGCTAAAGATGAGTTCTTCATTTGGCCATGGAATTTGAATGCATGTAAGTTCAATTTTGCCCCGTTTTTAGTGATTTCTATGTTTTTGTGATCGTTACAACTAGGTCTAGCTAGCCCAGGGACTAATTTGAGAAATTGTTAAACTATATGAGTTTTTCCATTGATGAATATAGGTGTATTATGATGTTTGATGATAGATTTTGAATGTTTATTGTTAGATAAACAACATTTGTAAAGTGATTTTTGACAAAATTGTTAATTAGGGGTTAAATTGTGAAATGTATAAATTTTATGGTTAAATGTATGAATAAATAAAATGTAAGGGCTGCTAGGGACTTAATTGAAATTCGGCTAGCATAGGTTTAGATGTAATTGCATGAATTTGTGTTTTTATGAAATAAGGACTAAATTATAAATAAGTTAAAATATTAGGGGTAAAAGTGTAAATTTGTAAAAATGTGACTTTTGGACTGAATTGAATGGAATGTGTTTTGAATAAGTTAAATTTGGTATTATATAGATCAAGAAAAACGAGGTTTAGATCTTAATCGAGGGGAAAATAAAGTATCAGATTAGTCAACCTAATTCGTCGTTTTCGTAACCGAGGTAAGTTCGTACATAATAAGCATTATTATATTTGTGTTTTAATTGCTTTGATATTGCATAAATTATGAATACGACCTTGCAGACATATTCGACAACGAGACAGCAAGTGAGAAATCTCGGTTGAACCTTAGGAATACTTTAGGATACGAATGTCATGACATTAGGGTTACTGTGATTATGTGATCTGGGTGCTAGTCTTGTACGTCCTACTAGTGGCTGAGTATACGAGCTTTCTAAGCTTTATAGCTTACTTTGTGTATTTTTTTCTATGTTTTATAGTGATTTCAAAGCTATCTCGAATTCGGGGATCGCCAAAGACTTCACCACACTATCAAGCTATCTTTTGGTACTTTTGAGCTTATGTATTTGGTTATATGGCGTGTGTAACTCCCCTTACCTGTGTTCAACATCGAAATAAGGTACGAGGCATTACCAGACTTATCACACGTATAAACATACATTTTCGGGACATAAATATGCGTCCAAATTAAAATCATTCACATTCGATTCTAACATCCTTCAAAAAGAGCCTACGAGGCCCAAAATATACATTGGAGGCAGTTCAAGACAAAACTGAGAACTTAAGAAAATTTACGAAAACTTAGAAAATTTCTCTACACAGGGGTCATACACCCATTTGGTTATAGGACATGCCCATATGGGCAGGTCGTGTGGTCTCACACGCCCGTGTCCCTACCCCGTGTAACTCTCTGTTTATGATGTCATCAGCATTTGAAGGTCACACGGCCAAGGCACACGCCAGTGTCACTAGGCCGCGTGGAAAATTAATTTCACAAAAATAGGTGTAGACATACACGCCCTAGATACATGCCCATGTTCAAGGCCGTGCCGTCCACACGGCCGAGACACACACCAGTGTCTCTGCCCGTGTGCTCCATACTGAGCATTCTGTTTCTCAAAACTAAGGTGCAGGGGACATATGGCCTATCAACACGCCCATAGGGCTGACCGTGTGTCACATATAACCTAAACACACGCCTGTGTGGACAATATATAGGTTATTTACCAAGCCATTTGCCACCCTGAAACACAAAATCACTTATACCCATTCAAGACACATATCATAACATACTTTAACAACCATAAAATCCACAGCCAAAACATCCACACATCACTCTCATGCCAAATCAATCACACTTAAACATCACACACTTATCAACCCAAGTCATGCAAATTACTACATCTATGAAATGCATCATTACGGGACTTTACTCATAAGTAATATTAGCCAACTTCTAATGGCCTTATGTAACACCCCTAATCCCGTATCCGTCGCCGGAGGGATTATGAGGCATTACCGGACAAGTGCTAAATCTTAAATATACCTTATTGCATAATTCGCATTAAAACCTTTGTGAATAACAGCTTAGGCAAGTATATGTATACATATAACAGAGTTCAATTGAAATTGTAGGTGATCACATGTATGTATACTCTATATGACTTCAAACATTCATGAGTCTAACACACATGGGCATGCCTGACAGATTCATATTAAGCCGATTATAAAAGTTAAAAAAAAGAATCACTATTCATAAGGTAATATTATTAAACCTAAGTCAAATGCATAACCCATCTATTAGTGCCGAATGAGCATGTATACACATTTCCTTCAATGGGTAACCCGGTCTCATGACATTTTAACAATTTCCAAACATGCTTCAATGCATTTTTCCATCAACTCTTTTTACTCTAGTCAAATGCTTAGAACCATCTAGTTGCTGAATCCCCATATGCATAAAGAACATCCACACACCATGAAGTTCTTCCGATTTTGCTTATAATTCTAATGCCACTTAACTATGTACCATTCAAATAATTTGAACCAAGTATCATCTAATAATTCAAAAACTAGCCGAATACATATATCTATCCATACTCAAAATTTAGTTATCTTTAACATAATCAACCATTACTTATTCTACCAAAATATCAACCACAACAAGCATATCACACCAAGCATTTATAACCGAAAGAACATTTCTTTCACACACAACCATAATGGAGTTCATCAAGCTTAAATCCACATGCACATATGTATAGGGTAATTAACAAGCCATTTTTGCATAGCTATTCATGTTTACAATGTCGAAATGACACTTACTTACTCACAAAAGTCAAACCTATACATGCCATTATCAAGATTTAGCAACAAGTACCGAAAGGGCTTGGATAGTGTAGATGACTTCGACTCTTGAAATTCTCGAGACCGTGGCTAACAAACGAGATCTGTAAAATGGAGAGTTAAGGGAAACAAAGTAAGTATTCATATGCTTAGTAAGTTTTAAACAATGAACTTAAAGTGTATTTCTATCATTTCAATGCTAAACTAAGGTTTATACTCATTCCTACATAACATGTAGCATCATACTTTAAAAGAATCATATATGCATATAGCTAAGGGTTTAACTTATCACAGTTCTACTTGAATTGAAGTTCACACCTCATAAGTATGTTATTGACATTTCATAAAACATTAGCCGATAGTCAAAGCGCCACAACCCCAATATGTGGCCAAAAATCTAAACGAAGTAACTTCACAACAGGTATGGGGGACGTACCTAACGGCTTCAGGAAATAAATACCTTTATCTGAGACGATCAAAACATAAACTAGGTATTTTAGAGTAAATGCCTTCGGGTTTCACCCGGCTATATCATTAGTCTTAAAGCTCTTCGGGCTTAGCCCGGATGTAACACTGGCATAAATGCCCTTCGGGTCATAGCCCGGATTTAACACTAGCCCGAAGGCTCTTCGGGACTTTGCCCAGATATAACTCTGGCAAAAATGCCCTTCGGGACATAGCCCGGATGTAACACTGGCACTAAGGCCCTTCGGGACTTATCCTGAATTAACTCATTTCAACTTTGTATAATTAAATCTTTCAAGCATAATTTCACACATTTGATTTCAAATAACATTCACATACCTATCTCACACATTAACACATGGCATAACTTGTCCACTAAATGCTTGGCCTATACGCACATTCATATTTCTCCTATCAAATTGATATTCATAGACTTTATTTCTAATAAAGTCGCGGCTCTATTGCCATTTTTCCCACTTACTTTGCAACATTCAATATGAACATGAACAATTAGACATGTACATCATGTTTGATCGAATAATAGGCTAGATTACTCTATTTAAAACTTACCTTGATTATCGTCTAACAACACTAGACCGGCTAATCCACCACCTTTGATTTTTCTTTATCCGAGCGTGGTTCTTTTTGTTCTTGAGCTTACATTAAAACAAATAAACTATTTTAATTTCTTTTCCAATTCATCTAAACCGAAGTAGCAATATTCACACTCAAATTGAACAAGCAGCACTTTTACTCTTCTCTAAACATACACATAAATCAACTTAACATTTCTATTTTAATTCACATACCATGGGAAATACCTAATATCAATTTTCCAAACCATTTGAGCCTAGTCAAAAGTCTTGTCCAAATTATAAAAGGTATGTTTAAGGAAATTCACAAATATAGAGACCAAACAAAAAGGAATATAACCGTTGTTCAATACAACTATGGTATAGGTATCATAGACAAGGGAGGTGTTTCATTTTCAATTACACGAACACGGCAACTTCTATAGCTAACAAAATTTCAGAAATTATAGGCCTTACTCTCACTTCAAATATAATATTCAATCAAATTCACTATAACAATTAGACTAAAATAATCAATTATTAACTTATCCTTGGTACATTCGGCTATAACTAAACACACATACATTAAATTTTTGTCTTCTTCAAGAAAATGGCTATATACGAATCGTCCTTAACTATTTTAAATCACAAAACACAATTTATGACCCTTAACTCACAAGCTTCCAAACATGAACTCATCTAACAAAATTTTCCAAAGCATCTATTCATTCCCAATTACCATATTAGCAATCTAATACATCAATATGCGGCAATTACAATCACCCAAGCATAATAACCGATTCCCTTTAACAAGATATCCATTCTTATGCACATTTTACTAACTCAATCTCCCTATCCATCATTCCATAAATAAAATTGAAGCCACAACCATTTCTATAAATCTTCTACATGACCAAATGCTCAAGAGCCAAACAAATTCAAAATCGAAACATGGGCTTGTTAAGATATACTCTAGCCATTCAAATTGCTCAAAAATATAAGAAACTAATATAAATTTTCATACCTTATTGAGAGATTAAAGTGACCGAATTTTCCTTAAGCTTCAAAAGCTTCTATTCTTTCTCAACTCACGGCAAAGGAAGAAGAAAATGTTTCTAACCTTAGGTTTTTCCTCCCATTATCACTTAATATTATTATTAAATTCATTTTATGCATATAATATACATATATTCACAAAGTAAAATGAATAAATAAAAATAACCAATCTAAATAGCATCATGATGTAGGTTGGCCGGCCACTAAGTGTCAAATGGCTAATTTGACATGCAAGTCCCTAAATTTGCAACCTTATACAATTTCTCTCTTGAATTTTAGCCATACATATTCTAGTTTCTTCTCACATAAGTCCTTTAGTTTAATAATCACATTAAAATTATCCGATTCAAACATGCAAAACTTCACACATACGTTTATCACATAATTCAGATATAGAATATATTATTTTCAATTATTTTAATGACTCAGTTTAGCGGTCCCAAAACCACTTCCCGATTAAGGTCAAAATAGGGCTGTCACAACTTTCCCCCTTGTAAGGATTTTTGTCCCCGAAAATCTTACCAAAAAATAGATTTGGGTATCGTTCTTTCATAGCATTTTCGGGCTCCCAAGTCTTTTCTTCGATCTCGTGCTTGAGCCATAACACCTTTACTAACGGAACCTTTTTGTTTCATAATTTTTTCATCTCACAAGCTAAAATACGAATCGGCTCCTCTTCATAACTCAAATCAAGCTGAATTTCAATATCGGAAGGACTAATCACATGGGAAGGGTCGGATCTATAATGTCAAAGCATCGAAACGTGAAAAACATTGTGAATCTTTTCAATTTTAGGGGGCAGAGTTAGTCGATAAGCAACCGGCCCAATACGTTCTAAAATTTCATACGGTCCAATGAATCTCAGACTCAACTTGCCTTTACGGCCAAAACGAAATATCTTTTTCCAGGGTGAGACTTTCAGAAACACTTTATCGTCGACCTGATACTCGATATTTTTACGTTTGAAATCTGCATACGATTTCTGATGATCGGATGCTGCTTTCAAACTGTCACGAATCGCTTTCACTTTCTGTTCTGCTTCTTTGACTAAATCAACCCCGAAAATCTTATTCTCACTAAGATCGGTCCAAAACAGGGGGTACAGCATTTTCGACCGTAAAGAGCCTCGTAGGGTGCCATCCGAATACTCGATTGAAAACTATTATTATACGTGAATTCAATCAGGGGTAAGTATTTCTCCCACGATTGGCTGAACTCGAGAATGCAACATCTCAACATGTCCTCGAGTATCTGAATAACCCGTTCAGATTGACCGTCAGTCTGCGGATGAAAAGCGGTGCTAAAATGGAGCTTAATACCCAAAGCCTCATGTAATTTCTTCCAAAATCGCGAAGTGAAACGAGGATCTCGATCTGAAATAGTAGAAGTTGGCACTCCGTGCAATCATACAATCTAGGATACGTATAATTCTGCTAGCTTATCAAGTGAAAAGTCCACACAAATCGGGATGAAATAAGCTGACTTTGTTAGTCTATCAACGATAACCCAAATGGAGTCTTTCTTGCTCGGCGTTAGCGGTAAACCGGTCACAAAGTCTATCGTAACTCGATCCCACTTCCACTCAGGTATTAGAATCGATTGAAGCAATCCCGAAGGCACCTGATGTTTCGCTTTTACTTGTTGACATATCAGACATTTGGATACAAAATCAGAGATGTCTTGTTTCATACCATGCCACCAATATTGACGTTTCAAATCGTTATACATTTTAGTGCTACCTGGATGAATGGATACTCGGCTATTATGGGCCTCATTTAGAATTGTCGAAATAAGCTCTGAATTCCTCGGAATACACACACGATCCCTAAACCTCAAATAATCATTAGCGTCGACTTGAAACTCTAAATTAACACTTGAATCACACTAAACTCATTTAGCAATTAAATCATCGTCGACTTTCTGAGCTTCACAAATTTGTCGAAGCAGTACGGGTCTTGCTTTTAATTCGGCAATCAACATATTGTCTGTTGACAATGTTAATTTCACGTTCATAGCTTGTAAGAAATATAGGGATTTTCGACTAAGAGCATCTGCAACTACATTAGCTTTTCCAGGGTGATAATCAATAATAAGCTTGTAGTCTTTAAGCAATTCTAGCCACCGCCTTTGTCTCAAATTCAAATCTCTTTGAGTTATCAGATACTTGAGACTCTTGTGATCGGAGAAGATGTGACATTTCTCACCGAACAGATAGTGACACCAAATTTTCAGAGCGAAAACAGTAGCGGCTAATTCAAGGTCATGAGTCAGATAATTCCACTCGTAAGGCTTCAACTGCCTTGAAGCATAAGCGACGACTCGACCTTCTTGCATCAACACACAGCCTAACCCATTCAGAGATGCATCACTATAAACTACGAATTCTTTACCGGATTCTGGCTGAACTAACACTGGAGCTTCTGTTAATAGAGTCTTTAGTTGATCAAAACTTTGCTGACACTTATCAGACCACTTGAACTTGACATCTTTCTGTAGCAGTCTCGTCAATGGTACCGCAATTATAGAGAAACCTTTGACGAATCGTCGGTAATAACCGGCAAGTCCTAAAAAGCTTCGAACCTCAGAAACATTTCTAGGGGGTTTCCAGTCGAGAATAGCTAAAATTTTGTTCGGATCGACTCGAATACCCGAAGCAGATACTATATGTCCCAAAAAGCTGACCTCACGCAACCAGAACTCGCACTTGCTGAATTTCGCATACAATTGATTATCATGTAAAGTCTGAAGTACAAGTCTCAAATGCCTGGCATGCTCGATTTCATCACGAGAGTAAATCAAGATATCATCGATGAACACCACTACAAAACGGTCCAAACACGGTCTAAACACCCGATTCATCAAATCCATGAAAACCACAGGGGCATTAGTAAGCCCAAACGGCATCACTAAGAATTCATAGTGTCCGTACCTCGTTTTGAATGCGGTCTTCAGCACGTCAGAATCTCTAACTCTCAACTGGTAATAACCGGATCGCAGATTAATCTTCGAAAACACTGAAGCTCCTTTCAACTGATCAAACAGGTCGTCAATTTGGGGCAACGGATACTTATTCTTTATGGTGGCTTTATTCAGTTGTCTGTAGTCGATACACATTCTGATAGTCCCATCCTTCTTTTTCACAAACAAAACTGGCGCACCCCAGGGTGAGAAACTCGGTCGTGCGAAACGTCTATCTGTCAACTCCTGTAGCTAAGATTTCAATTCTTTCAACTCAGTGGGTGCCATATGGTACGGGGCAATCGAAATTGGAGTTGTACCTGGTACCAACTCTATACCGAACTCGACCTCTCTAATGGGCGGCAATCCCAGCAATTCCTCGGGAAACACATCCGAAAACTCACAAACTACAGGCACAGTCTCAAGTTCTCGTTCGGAAACTTTGTCGTCTAGCACATAGGCTAGATATGCTTCATAACCCTTTTTCACATATTTCTGGGCTGACATGGAAGTGATTACGGCAGGCAGCCCGTTCAAATCAGTGGATTCAATCCGAATTATTTTATTGTCCGAACATCGCAAATCGATAGTCTTTCGCTTGCAATTCACTATTGCGTCGTGAACAGTCAACCAATCCATTTCGAGAATAATATCGAATTCATCAAAGGGTAAAAGCATCAAATTGGCGGGAAAACAGGAATCTCGAATCATTAAGGGACATTTCTTGCATACTTTATCAACCAAAACACAACAACCCAAAGGATTCGACACTCGAATTACAAACTCAGTAGACTCAACAGGTAGAGTCTTACTAGAGGCTAAAGTTTCACACACATACGAATGGGTCGAACCAGGATCAATCAGAGTGATAACATTAGTATTAAGGAGAGTGAAAGTACCGGTAATAACATCCACAGAAGAAGGCTCCTCACGGGCACAAATAGCATATGCTCTGGCAGGTACACGAGCCTCGGATCTGACTACAGTGTCTGTAGTCCCTCTCTGACTACCACTAGTATTTCCTCCACGCCTCGGTGGTCTACCCTGTGCAGTCGTACCACTAGGTCTCTGACTCGGATCGAGAGTATGTTCATCGACTTTCGAACAGTCTTTGATAAAGTGATCAGCCGATCTGTATCTGAAGCAGGAGCGGTCATGATGTCTATAGCTCCCCGGGTGCCATTTACCACAATATTTACAATCAGATCTATCCCGATGTTCATTGTCAACACTGGCGACAGAAGTAGCTCGCGAACTCACGGGGGGTCGATGATGATCACGTCTAGAAAAAACCCGAAGTATACTTGGATCGGCTCGAGTCATCTCTAATCTTTTTGGACGATTGCTGAACAACTTTTCCCGCGGATCTCTTACGGAACTCTCTAGCTCCATCTTCGGCTTTTCTTTTCTCATTACCGAGCTCTTCAGCTTTGCAAGCTCGCTCGACTAGCACGACAAACTTTTTAATTTCCAGAATTCCCACCAGCAATCTGATATCTTTAATCCGTCCTCGAAACACTTACACATAATAGCCTCGGAGGATACACATTCACAAGCATAACGGCTGAGCCACACGAACTCTCTCTCATATTCAGTTACTGACATCCGACCTTGCTTAAGCTCAAGAAATTCCTTCCATTTCTGGTCGATAAATCTCTGACTAATTTATTTCTTGCGGAACTCGGTTTGGAAGAACTCCCAAGTGACCCGCTCTCTCAGAACAACAGAAACCAGAGTAATCCACCAATAATATGCAGAGTCACGTAACAGAGATACTGTACATTTTAGACACTCCTCTGGCGTACAGGATAACTCGTTGAAAACTCGGATGGTGTTATCGAGCCAAAACTCGACCCGCTCGGCATCATCACTGGGGGTAGCCCAGAACTCTTCAGCCCCATATTTTCTAATTTTGTCAACTGGGGGCCTACTCGATCTCACCGGATCGGTCATAGGAGGGGCCACATAAGTTGGAAGCGGAGTATTCAGGGGCGGGGGTTGCAGAACAGCTGGATTTGATCTAAGGAATTGAGCGAACCAATTGTTCATCATCGCGTAAAAGACTTGTCTCGTGTCATCGTCTCGATAACTGATATTCGGTTGAGAGTCATTTGGCGCTGTCCCTTGTGCAGGAGCAGGCGCTACGCTCTCAACATCGTCCCTATGGTTCGATCAGGTTCGTGATCCATTTCTATACCAAAAATCACATTTCAGATGTCAGAAGTCATCACACTATCGTATTAACAAAAATGGCATGTATAGCTAGACTCATACTTACTATGGTAGTCTGAGAATCGACTAAACCGTAGCTCTGATACTAACAAAATGTAACACCCCTAATCCCGTATCCGTCACTGGAGGGATTATGAAGCATTACCGGACAAGCATGAAATCTTAAATATACCTTATTGCATAATTCGAATTAAAACCTTTGTGAATAACAGCTTAGGCAAGTATATGTATACATATAACAGAGTTCAACTGAAATTGTAGGTGATCACATGTATGTATACTCTATATGACTTCAAACATTCATGAGTCTAACACATCTAGGCATGCCTGACAGATTCACATCAAGCCGATTATAAAAGTTAAAAAAAAAGAATCACTATTCATAAGGTAATATTATTAAACCTAAGTCAAATGCATAACCCATCTATTAGGGCCAAATGAGCATGTATACACATTTCCTTCAATGGGTACCCCGGTCTTACGACACTTTAACAATTTCCAAACATGCTTCAATGCATTTTTCCATCAACTCTTTTTACTCTAGTCAAATGCTTAGAACCAACTAGTTGCCGAATCCCCATATGCATAAAGAACATCCACACACCATGAAGTTCTTCCAGTTTTTCTTATAATTCTAATGCCACTTAACTATGTACCATTCAAATAATTTGAACCAAGTATCATCTAATAATTCAAAAACTAGCCGAATACATATATCTATCCATACTCAGAATTTAGTTATCTTTAACATAATCAACCATTACTTATTCTACCAAAATATCAACCACAACAAGCATATCACACCAAGCATTTATAACCGAAATAACATTTCTTTCACACACAACCATAATGGAGTTCATCAAGTTTAAATCCATATGTACATATGTATAGGGTAATTAACAAGCCATTTTCGTAAGGCTATTCATGTTTACAATGTCGAAATGACACTTACTTACTCACAAAAGTCAAACTTATACATGCCATTATCAAGATTTAGCTACAAGTACTGAAAGGGCTTGGATAGTGTAGATGACTTCGACTCTTGAAATTCCCGAGACCGTGGCTAACGAACGAGATCTATCAAATAGAGAGTTAAGGGAAACAAAGTAAGCATTCATATGCTTAGTAAGTTTTAAACAATGAACTTAAAGTGTATTTCTATCATTTCAATGCTAAACTAAGGTTTATACTCATTACCACATAACATGTAGCATCATACTTTAAAAGAATCATATATGCATACAGCTAAGGGTTCAACTTATCACAGTTCTACTTGAATTGAAGTTCACACCTCATAAGTATGTTATTGACATTTCATAAAACATTAGCCGATAGTCAAAGCATCACAACCCTAATATGTGGCCAAAACTCTAAACGAAGTAACTTCACAACGGGTATGGGGGACGTACCTAACGGCTTCAGGAAATAAATACCTTCATCTGAGACGATCAAAACATAAACTAGGTATTTTTAGCGTAAATGCCTTCAGGTTTAACCCGGCTATATCATTAGCCTTAAGGCTCTTCGGGCTTAACCCGGATGTAACACTGGCATAAATGCCCTTTGGGTCATAGCCCAGATTTAACACTAGCCCGAAGGCTCTTCGAGACTTTGCCCAGATACAATTCTGGCAAAAATGCCCTTCGGGACATAGCCTGGATGTAACACTGGCACTAAGGCCCTTCGGGACTTATCCCGGATTAACTCATTTCAACTTTGTATAATTAAATCTTTCAAGCATAATTTCACACATTTGATTTCAAATAACATTCACATACCTATCTCACACATTAACACATGGCATAACTTGTCCACTAAATGCTTGGCCTATACGCACATTCATATTTCTCCTATCAAATTGATATTCATAGACTTTATTTCTAATAAAATCGCGGCTCTATTGCCATTTTTCCCACTTTCTTTGCAACATTCAATGTGAACATGAATAATTAGACATGTACATCATGTTTGATCGAATAATAGGCTAGATTACTCTATTTAAAACTTACCTTGAATATCGTCCAACAACACTAGACCAGCTAATCCACCACCTTTGATTTTCCTTTATCCGAGTGTGGTTCTTTTTGTTCTTGATCTTACATTAAAACAAATAAACTATTTTAATTTCTTTTCCAATTCATCTAAACCAAAGTAGCAATATTCACACTCAAATTGAACAAGCGGCACTTTTACTTTTTTCTAAACATACACATAAATCAACTTAACATTTCTATTTTAATTTACATACCATGAGAAATACCCAATATCAATTTTCCAAACCATTTGAGCCTAGTCGAAAGTCTTGTCCAATTTATAAAAGGTACGTTTAAGTAAATTCACAAATATAGAGACCAAACAAAAAGGAATATAACCGTTGTTCAATACAACTATGGTATAGGTATCATAGACAAGGGAGGTGTTTCATTTTCAATTACACAGACACAGCAACTTCTATAGCCAACAAAATCTCAGAAATTATAGGCCTTACTCTCACTTCAAATATAATATTCAATCAAATTCACTATAACAATTAGACTAAAATAATCAATTATTAACTTATCCTTGGTACATTCGGCTATAACTAAACACACATACATTAAATTTTTGTCTTCTTCAAGAAAATGGCTATATACGAATGGTCCTTAACTATTTTAAATCACAAAACACAATTTATGACCCTTAACTCACAAGCTTCCTAACATGAACTCATCTAACAAAATTTTCCAAAGCATCTATTCATTCCCAATTACCATATTAGCAATCTAATACATCAATATGCGACAATTACAATCACCCAAGCATAATAACCGATTCCCTTTAACAAGATATCCATTCTTATGCACATTTTACTAACTCAATATCCCTATCCATCATTCCATAAATACAATTGAAGCCACAACCATTTCTATAAATCTTCTACATGATTGAATGCTCAAGAGCCAAACAAATTTAAAATCAAAACATGAGCTAGTTAAGATATACTCTAGCCATTCAAATTTCTCAAAAATATAAGAAACTAATATAAATTTTCATATCGTATTGAGAGATTAGAGTGACCGAATTTTCCTTAAGCTTCAAAAGCTTTTATTCTTTCTCAACTCACGGCAAAAGAAGAAGAAAATGTTTCTAACCTTGGTTTTTCCTCCCATTATCACTTAATATTATTATTATATTCATTTTATGCATATAATATACATATATTCACAAAGTAAAATGAATAAATAAAAATAACCAATCTAAATAGCATCATGATGTAGGTTGGCCGGCCACTAAGTGTCAAATGGCTAATTTGACATGCAAGTCCTTAAATTTGCAACCTTATACAATTTCTCTCTTGAATTTTAGCCACACATATTCTAGTTTCTTCTCACATAAGTCCTTTAGTTTAATAATCACATTAAAATTATCCGATTCAAACATGCAAAAATTCACACATACGTTTATCACATAATTCAGATATAGAATATATTATTTTCAATTATTTTAATGACTTAGTTTAGCGGTCCCAAAACCACTTCCCGATTAAGGTCGAAATAGGGCTGTCACAACTTATACAAAATAATCGCTTAACCAATATAAGCCAACACTATTGGCCCAAATCAACTATGACACATATACAAAATGACCAATTCCTTATGCCTGCCATACTTTGAAAATGTTAGGATCATTTATACCCCAAAATAATGTTTTTGATAGTGTGATACGAGCCTCCAACGATCTCCGATCCCGAGCTAGCTTTGTGACACTATAAAATAAGGGAAAGGGAAGAGAGTAAGCTAAATAGCTTAGTAAGTTTATATACAAATAATAAGCATCATAGCCATATAAATTAATATGCAATTCTTATAATGAAAAATATGATAATTATCATTAAATCCACATAGCAATAACTGTAATAGGTCGATTTAGGGCCAAGTTAGAACAGTTATTTTGGGACCACGAATCCGAAGTAGAAAAAATTATTGTGGTAAAGTTTTAAGACCTATAGTATGATTGAATGCATGTGTGAGAGTTTCGTTAAGAAGTTTTATTAATAGAGGGTCTAATTTGACTAGTAGAACTAAATTACAAAAAGTGCAAAATATGTGTTCTAGAAGCTTTGAGTGCTTAATTGAAATGAATTTATAAATTAGAGGTCTTTATTTAGTAATTAGACCATTTTATCTCATGATGGACAAAAATGGACATGGAAGGGAAAAATTTCAAAGAAAGGCTAAAAGGGCATTTTGGTCATTTAGTTAATAAAAGAATGAAAAGGGAAAATCAACCAAAAATTTGTCCATCTTCTTCAAGCCTTAGCCAAAATTTTGGGGCTTTCCATAGCTAGGGTTTCTTCAACTTTCAAGCTTGATAGTAAGTGCATCCTAGCCCTGTTTTTAATGCTCTTTATATTTTTGAAGTCGTTATCACTCGATTTACTTATATCTACCATTATTTTGAAGTAGGGTTCATGTTTAAAATTTTACCCATGTTAGATATGCACGTAGTTTGATGTCTATGGTAGAATATGAATGTTAGTTGTGTGATAAACGACTTTTGTTAGGCGATTTTCGGTCAAAATATAAAAAATGACCTATTTGCAAAAGTTGTAAAAAATATATAGAAATATGTGAATAAATGAAAAATATGGGCTGCTATGTGTTGGTATAAGGTTCGGCTAGGCTTGGGTTTTGAGAAAAATGAATACATTTCATTTTCTAAGCCTAGGGACTAAAGAGTAAATAAGTGAAAAGTTACGAGCAAACATGTAATTTTGCCATAATGTGATTTTTGGACCGAATTGAATAATTTGATAATTAAACGAGTTAAATTTGTTATTATAGATCAAGAAAAATGAAGTTTGGACCTCTATCGGGGAAAGAATAAAATTGTGGACTAAATCGCAAATATTAACTATTTTCGTACCGATGTAAGTTTATGTGCAAATAATAGTTTATGTTTAAATACTTTAATGTTGCTTGAATCATATAATTGACCATGTGAATGAGTTTATTTGTATGGACAAGTTCGACAATAATTCGATAATTTAGGAAGTCCAGTACGAACCCAAGGAACATTATGGGATACAAGGGTCATGACATTTAAGTTGTCGAGATGTGACTCCATATAAGAACGTATCTACGATATGACATCGGTATGGTATGTAGCGCCCCAAATTCTGGGCCTAGATGAATTGGGCCTTGAGCTTGGATCTCATAAAAATTTTTAAGTGAGCAAGGAAATGACACAAATGGCAAGTTGGCTTTAAGGGTGTAATGAATTTGGAGTGTCTACGGGTGTTGGAGAAGTCCTGGGATCAAGTTGGGGTATAAGAAAAATTTTGGTTTTAGCCTTAAGGGAACCTTGACTTCAGGTAGGAAGCCTTTTAAATAAATGGGGGTAAGATACAACACAAGGAGGCATGTGGTCTAGTGGCAAGTGGTACCACATGAGAGGTAAGAAGGAGGCGTCACATGTAGGGAAATGAGGTCCAGGGTTCGAGGTTTGGCAAGGTATTATGTTGGGAAATTATTTTGCAGCTTTGGACAGGCAGAGGTGGAGTTGGAATGGAACTCTAAAGGAGAGAGTTTGAAGTGGTCAAGTGAGAAAATTAAGGAGTGGATTATGGAGTGATTAGGGGAGAAAATCAAGGAGATTTGGTTTTGAGGAGTTGGAGCTGAATCTGGGCACAAGAATTGAGCCAAGAGGAGGAATGTGGTTCATTTTCGGCATTTGGGGAGTTATTCTTGTGGTATAGCTAAATTTTGTTGGAGGGGTTCCTAGGGTTTCTTCTCATTTTATGTTCCTTTTGCCTATTGTTGTTCTTTTGTGCCGATTTCTCTCTACACAACTTGACCATTCCTAAGTCGGTATCTTTGTAACAGCCCGATTTTGATCCTTTTCAGAATGGTGGTTTCGAGACCACGAATCCGAGTCAGAAAAATATTTAAATATTATTTTCGTGTTTATTGTATGTGAATTAGCTTGTGTGAAAGTTTCGTATGAAAATTTGATTGTTTGTGTGCTTAATTAAATAAAAAAAAGGGCTTAATTGTGTAAGTTGAAAATTTGATAGATAAAAGCATAGAGGGTCAAATTGTTAATGGCTTTGTAAGTTGAGGCATTTAAGTGGCAATTTAACCATATTAAAGTATATGGACGAAAGTGGCCATGTTTCATAATGGCTAAAATTTGGTTATTAAAGGTTATTATAGTAATTAAATAAAACTTTATAAGTTATAATAATAAAACATAAAATAAAATATGCATGAATTCATGTTCTTTTGACCGAAACTAGAAAAGAAAAGAAAAAAAAAAGAAAAATCTCTTATTATTCGGTCAATTGGGAGCCAAAATCCAAGGTTAGTTTTGTTTAGATTTTGATAAAAAGTATATTTTTGAGCTTGTTGTCAAGATATATACATAGCCCATGTGTTAATTTTTGAATTTATTAACCTTATTGTATTCGGCCATGGAAAGATTTTGAATTGGTTGTTGTTGATGTTAGAAAATGAAAATTATATGTTAGATTATTATAAAAAAATAAAAAATAAAAAAATATATTTGTATTAAAATTATATGTGATTTTGTGTATAATGGGCGAATTTGTAAAATTATGAATAGAGGGACTAGATTTTTAATTAAATAAAATGTAAGGGCATGGATAAATCTAGTGAATATTCGGCTCTTGTAAATTGGGAAGAGATTGAGTGCATTTTATGTTATATGCATTTTGGACTACTTTATAAAAATGTAAATTGAGAAGGGCAAGTTAGTAATTTGTTCAAATGTGTAGTTGGGATTGAATTGGATGAAATCTAATTAAATGAGTTCAATTTGAAATTAATTAGATCAAGAACAAAAAAGATCGGGATTGGATCGGGGAAAAGCTAAAATAGTCGAATAGTCGATCGATACTGTTAGTTGATATCTGAGGTAAGTCGTTAAGTAAATTAAATATCGTTTGTGTCCTGTATAAAGTAATTACTATGATAATTGGAATTATATGTTTGTGTAGTATAGTGGCCGAATATGGCATTGTTGAAATTAGAACATTAGAACCTATTTGAACTAATTTGTGATATTGAAAGGTTTACATGAATAGAATGTGATATTTGAATTTCTTATAATTGAAGTTGATCGTGAGTTGAATATGTATCATTAATAATCAGGCTTTATGCCTAGCAGGCTTTATGCCGGTGTATAAAAATCAGGCTTTATGCCTAGCAGGCTAAGTGCCGGTGAAAAATATCAGACTCTGAGTCTAGCAGGCCTTGTGTCGGTGTGTATTTCAAGCTTACGCTTAGTAGGCTTTATGCCGATGATTTATTTCAAGTTTATGTTTATAAGATTTTATATAAATGTGGAAGGTGAACAAGTAAGTTAACTAAATGATTTTTTTTATATTTAGTCACCAAGGTAAGTATATGTGAGATTATATTGATCTTGTATTTTCAGCTAAATGAGGGTTATATTGAACTTACGAATTCAATTATATGTGAACTTATATGGAACTTGTGTACTCGGTTACAAGTGAGACTATATTCGGCCTTATGAGGTAATGTAAAGAATTTTGTGAAATTGGTCATATAGGTAAGTCTTTGTGGTTTGTTATAATGGGATATATATATATATATATATATATTCGGCTATATAGGTAAGTAATTAAGTGATGTTATAATTGATCTTAGTATTCGGCCAAGTTAACTTAATTGGGAATAAGTATATCTTGAATGGTACAATTAAACTTGTGTGAAATGTTTTGACTATATATTTGAGTTGTTCATTTTGCTTAAAGCTTACTAAGCTAAATTAGCTTACTATATATTTGAGTTGTTCATTTTGCTTAAAGCTTACTAAGCTAAATTAGCTTACTTGTGTATATGTTTCTATAATTGTTTATAGATTTTGAAGGTGGTTACGTGCTCAGGGATCGTCGGTGAAGTCATCCACACTATCGTTTAATTATCGGTACTTTAAAAAGTTTTAAATATGAACTTATGGCATGTATAGGCTAGTGAGTATTTTGTTTAAATTAGTAATATGTATATATTATGCCATGTGAAAATGGCTAAGTTGAATTTTTGAGTTATGCTATAAAATAGATTTTTCCATGTGTACTTTGAGCATATGATGTGGTTAGTATAATTTTGGCTGAATGTTCCGTATATGTGTTAATAGGAGAGAATCGAATTGGTCATGTGGTTGGAAATAAAATATGGTTTGGATTAGTAAAGTTGATAAGGTGGCTATGTATATGTGTCATTTGATTTTGTTAAAATTCATTTCGTGTATGAAACGCATATGATTCTATGAGTGCTTATGTTCAACTTATGATGGAAGGTTGAATTATTATATGCCATGAATTTGACATGTTTTACTAAATAAGTGATCATGATATAAACATACAATGAATCTTGTAAGCTTTGTTGTTGACCAAATTATGTATATATATACGTGTATACATGAAGTACTCATAAATTATGGATTTGAGTATTTGCCATTTGATGTGGATATTAAGTTAATATATGGTATATATTTCTTGCGAATTAATGTGCTGTACAAATATGATACACTATTTTCGAGTGCTTATAAATTAAGTTGATGATTTAGTATTTGATAATAAATAACGCCATATATGTGATTCTTAGGAAAAATCATGAAATAGGTAGGGAATGAGTTATAATTATTTAATAACTTGTATTTAGTTAAAGCTTATAGAATTGACCAAATGAATAGTGAGTTTTGGTTTTTAAAAAAATACATAGTTGTTTACATGTAAAGTTAATTTATGCACATGATCATATGTACATTGAGAATTGAACTATTTCATGATCTTTAAATTAGTTTTAAATGGTTAGTAAATTTTCTAATGTGGTGCGTAATTATGTGTTTATTCATATATTTTTACATTGATCCCGAATGTGTGTATATATATATATCAATATTGATAAATGTTTCAAATATGTGTTCTTTTATTAATTTATGTTTGAATTAAATAATTGGTTTGGTATTCGAGTTTTAAGCATGAATATGTCTGTGAGTGTTTAAAAGTAATAACTCGTCTGGTAATACCTTGTAACCCCATTCCAGCGACGGATACGAGTTAGGGGTGTTACAATCTCTATTAGCCTCTCTTTTAGTGCCGAATTGCCTCTTCTCCCTCTTGCACTATTTCTTGCATTGTTGAATTCAAAAAGCATCCTTACCCACGTGTTCCATTCTTTCTCAAGTGTAGCTGAATCCCCTCCTCCTAATTTTATTTGTGCCGAATTTTCTTTCTTGAACACTAGCCTCAAAAAGCTGACTATCTCCACCCTCTCTTTGCCAAATCCTTTGTTGTGCCATCACTATCTCCTCCTTCCTCAAAATACCTAAACTGAAATCTTCTTCTCTTTATCTCTTTTTCTTCTTCAAGTGTCGTACACTGTTCTATTCTCTCTAAAAGCCGAATATTCTTCTTTGCCCATTGAGTTTCCCTAGTCGACATCAACACTACTTTCACACCTCAAATTTCTTTCGGTTTTAAACTAATTAAATCGATTTTCTACTTCTCTTTCAGGCACTCTTTGTTTCTTGGACTCACTTTGGACAAGCGATCTCTAGTTTTTGGTAAGGGCACTCGACTTTCTTTTGAATCTTATTAATCTAATTAGATTATCCTTCTCTTATACTCTTGGGGAAGCCGAACGTGACTATCCTTTTTGGGGGATGGTAGGCTTGTGCAGTTACTTTATTTTGGCACAAGCAAGAGGGTTAGGCATCGGTGTTTAATAACCTTTTGTAATTGCAGATCTTTCGACAGGGAAGTTAGGTTGATTCATAGCCCATCGACTTAGGAAGTGTAAGGTGATTTGGTCAATGTAGGATTAATGTGGGATTTGGTTTTTGTGTTTGGAAGGCTTGTTAAATCTTATGAATGACTAACTGAGTGCCTTAATCGATTATAGGTTCCGCGCAAGAAGGCTATTGCATTTCTCTCCATAAAGGTATGTACAAACACCACACACACTATAGAGCGGCAAATCTCGAAAAGCCGAAAAGTCAAAATGTTGAAAAGCTAAAAAGTTGAAAGTTTGGCTACGGTAACTACACGAGTGCACAAACACTCGTGTGGGGAGATCCATATGTTGACAGAGGCCCCATGAGCGATCTCATGGACTTGGGCCACTTTTTGGCCAACTGGGCCGAAATGGGCCAAATAGGCCCGATGGGTCTGTGGGCTTAACACGAGCAAAATTCATGAATAGGTAAGAAATAACGAGCCAGTCATGTTGTCTACATGGCCAATGGTAGGTTTGGGCTCCATGGGCCACACGAGAGTGTGGGCCCCACTTGGGCCACATATTGGGCTTTTGGGCCCTAGTGTAATATTTATTGCTAAAAGTGACATAAGTCGTGCTGAATGATTGTGGGCTTAGTAATGGGCCGATTTGTGTGCACTAAGGGCCATAGTGATAAATGACCGTTATGCCTCTAAAGGGCAAAATGACTAAAATGCCCCTATATGTTATATCACTGATTTTGTATGCCATGTTATGATATGTTTGCATACATGCGATATTATGTTGCATGGGGTTGGGAACATTGTTGGAGAAAGTGATTGATTTGTTATGGTCGCACATGTCGCCCGAGATGACTGTGGACCTGATCGCACGGGTCGCCCGAGACGACTGTGGACCCACCGATGGCTTTAAGACGATTAAGTGATTGGCAGCTTTGCTGCGATATTGTTAGTGCCGCAACCGGTGCTACTTCAGAAGTGTAGGGTTAGGTGGGTCGATTAAATCCCTATAGGAGTGTAGGGTTGGAAGGGATACGGAGTTTAGGGTTAGATCAGATATGTGTGCATTGCATACGTTGATTTTGATTATGATATAAGCTCTAGCCCAACTGAGGCTACTATGGGCTAAGGCCCAAATGCCACTGTTATTGTAATGGTCTTAGGCCCAAATTGATTGATGCATGTTATTTGATCGACGAGGGTTGTACATACTGAGTTTTTGTAAACTCACGCTCTCTTTTTTTTAATTTTTCAGGTGATCCTCAATAAGCAGTTCGACGTGTGGGAGAACTCGGAGGTGGCCACACAGCGAGCAGCTTTAAAATTTTAGTATTTTACTTTACATTATTTTTAATTTCTTTCTTTTGGGTTTGATGTAATAAGGCCTTTACTCTGGTTTGATTTGGTTTTGGATTTTATTATGTTGATTGCTAGGCTACTAAAACTAAAGATGGTTTTCTAAAAAGATAAAAACATTTTATGATTAAACAAACGTTTTCTACCAAAAGCTTCCGCTAATAATCGAGACATGAGGTGTTAATAAGTAATATAAAAACTAAGGTTTTCAAATGACGACTCAAGGTTTTACTTCAAACTTATGAATATGAAAATGTTCACTAGCTTCCGTTTTAACAGAAGTATTTCTCGTACTAGGCTGATTTTGAAATATAGAGATACATTGTGTAAACACTACTTTAAACCACGAAAAATAAAATGTTTTCAAGCTTTTTCAACGACATCGAATTTTACGAGTCACCCTTCAATGTGACGTCGCCAGATTCGACCATAACGACAGGGCCGAGTTTGGGGTGTTACATTGTAGTACGTGTAAGACCATGTCTGGGACATGTTGTCACTACAAGTTTTCGTGTAAGACCATGTCTGGGACATGGCATTGATTTGAGTTTTCATGTAAGACCATAGCTGGGCTATTGGCATCCATGTTTGGATTACATGTAATACCATATCTGGGATATGGCATTGTATGACCTATGTATGACTCTTGAGTATCCTTAGTGACTCCGAATGGTTCAACGGGCCTAGTTTACACGAGAATAAAAGTACATGTCAAGTAAGAAATATAGTTACGTACAAAGTCCATATGACATTTGGATGGAAGAATAATGATGAGTTAATATATGATGTTTCGTAATGCTCTTATGGTAAGGTTCTGAATGGGTAAGAAATGACTATGAGAGTTTAGTAATGCTTACACCAAGTTCCATTATGGATTTTGCATAATAAACTTATAAATATGATGTTTATTATTTGCATATAAACTTACTAAGCTATATAGCTTACCCCTCTTTTCTTTCTATTGTTTTGTAATGTCACCATGCTAGCTCGGGGATCGGGAATCGTCAAAGTTCGCATCACACTATCAAGGCTCTATTTTGGGTATTGATGATCTTGATATTTTGAAAGCATGGCATGTATAGGGACTTGGTTATTTTGTATATGTGTCATAATGATTGGTTTAATGATGTTGGCTTATATTGGTTAAGTGACTATTTTGTATAAGGCCATTGGAATTTGGCAACTGTTGCTTATAAGTACAATCAAATGATGATGCATTTCATAGATATGTTAATTTGCATGATTTGGTTGATGGGTATGTGTTTGTTTGAGTATGATAGAAACGGCATGAGAATAATGTGTTGATGTCTTGGTTGTGGACATTATGGTTGCTTAAGTATGCTATGATTTGTACCTATGAATTGGTGTTTGTATGTGTGTGTTTCAGGGTGGCAAATGGCTTGGTAAATAGCCTATATATTGTCCACACGGGTAGACACATAGGCGTATGTCTAGGCCATGTGTGACACAAAGTGTGCCCCATGGGTGTGTGAATAGGTCGTGTGTCCTCTGCAACTTAATTTTAAGAAGCAGAGTGCCCAGTATGGAGCACATGGTCAGAGACACGGGCGTGTGTCTCAGCTGTGGTGACGGCATGGCCTGAAACATGGGCTTGTGCCCAGGGCGTGTGAACTCTGCACCTATTTTGTGAAAAATCATGAAAATTAAATTGACCATCTAGCCTAAGCATATGGGCATGTGACTCGGCCGTGTGACCTTCGAATGTTGATAATGTCATAATTAGAGAGTTACATGAGGTAGGGACACATGAGTGTAAGACCACACGGCCTGCCCACACGGGCGTGTCTCACAAAGCATGTGACCCTTGTGTAGTGGAAATTTTCTAGGTTTTTGGAAAAATTTTGTAAAGTTCTCAATTTAGTCCCGAACCACTTCCAATGTATATTTTAGACCTTGTAGGCTCATTTTAGAGATGTTATGATTGAATTTGATTGGTTTTAATTTGGATGAAAATTTATGGCCCGATTTTGTACGATTTCTTATGTTTTAGTCTGTAACGCCTCGTATCCTGTTTTGACGTTGAACACGGGTAAGGAGTGTTATATTTAGTGGTATCAGAGTTATAGTTTAGTTGATTTTTGGACTAACCTAGCGTGTGTACGAGTCTAGCTATACATGCCATATATAAATTGTGATAGTGTGACGACTCTTGACAGCTTAAATTTTGTTTTTTATAGTAAATGATCTCGATAGAGCCGTAGCTGATGACACTGAAAGTAATACACCGGCTCCCGCCCAAGGGACCGCGCCACCCTATAATAGGCATGTGAAAACTAGTCAAGGAGGAGAGGCTAGGGAAGCCTTTCTCCACATGATGGATAAATAGTATACAGATTTTATTCGGGCGAATTCAAATGCTCAACCTCCTCCACCCCCTCTAATTCCTTAACCAGTTCTCGTAGCTCCCCAAGGTGTGGAAATGGTAAGACTGAGTAAGCCTCCTTGTAACACCCCAAACCTGGCCCAGACGTTATGGCCGTATTTGGTAGTGCCACATTAAAGTGCCTCAAAATCGCGTTTCTCTATAACTAAATTTGTTGTAAAAACCCCTTTATTCTTTAAGTTCTAAAGAAATTAGCATTCCATATATCTTTGATTAATCAGATTATGAAAGTAGTTTACTTTGGAAAAACATAATGGTTGCAGAAGCTTTGTTTGAATTCTCGTTTGTTGTGAAAACATGGTTTTTGAAAAACAGATATCTTTTTGTAAAACGCGCCCTAGAGCTAACAGATTTTACATGAAACAAATAATCCCAATATGTAAGAAAAATTAATTAGCGACCTTATTACAAACCCAAAATAAAAACCATAATTTAAAGTAAATGAAAACCAAAAATAATATAAAAGCAAAGTGTGGCCGCCTCCAAATCCACGTAGCACCAAATCGCCTATGCCTCAGTATTACCTGTACAGTAAATTAAAAGGGTGAGTATACGAATAATCAGTGTGTATCCTTGGCAATAACAATATAACAGAATCAGTCTGGGCTAGAGCCCATTACAGTAGCATATCACATTCAATGGGCCTAAGCCCATAGTAGTAACAGTATAACATGCAATCAAAATCCTACCCAACCATCAGCTACACTCTATCTCTGTCCCACCCATCACTTCATGTGGGGATATAATCAACCCACCCAACCCTACACTCCACAGTGTAGTACCGATGCGGCACTATTGATAAAATGCATTAGGGTTGCCAGAATATTAGGCTGTTAGCAATCACAGTGTAGTACCGATGCGGCACTATAGATAAATATATAGCAGTGCTGCCAGAACAATACACTTCCTCCATAATCATATCCCATCCCCCATGTAATGCGACATACTCAGTGCCATGTAAAGTCATAATGTAGAATATACACACATACATACATATATATATATATATATATCAGAGCATGCATAAACATTCATAACTCATTTAGAGTCAAAACGGACATTTTACCTACGAGGGGTATTTTGGTCATTTCTGTAACACCCCATACCCAACATAAAGGTTAGGCCAGAGTCTGGAGTGCCACATTAAAGTGTTTTTTGAAAACCATGTTTTCAAAGAAACCCTTCTTAAAGAAACTTGTTGCAAACTAAAACTTGTGTTTGTTTATTTTCAAAACGTGGTCAACTAAAAGTTAATCCCTTTTAAAAACATTATTACCTTTAAAACCTTCTTTGTTGCGAAAGCTTAATTTAGTTAGTTGCGGAAGACGTAGTGTTCGAAAACAATTAACATTTTGGAAAACCGTGATTCACCTTTAGCAGATATAATTCAAAGTAAATAAAAACCTTAAAAAAAATCCAGAAATTATAAAAGGCCTTATTACAAGCCAAACCCAAAATAAAGTACTTGAGAGTAAATAATCAAAACAGAAAGCATAAGCAGTGTGTGGCCTTCTCCGAGTCTCTCGCAACTTCGATCCGTCTAAGGCTGGGCATTACCTGAAAGGTTAATAAACGGGGTGAGTTTACGAAAACTCAATGTGTAATCCCTTATACAAATACGAACAGTCAGTCATGTAAAAGAATTAAAAAGTTTGCCCTACCATAGTTCCAATATCAATTGGGCCTTAGCCCACTGTAACAGACTGCACCAGATGGGCTTTAGCCCATTACAGAATCAGAAAACATTATCAGAACTAGAATCAAAATGAGAATCAGAATGAAAATTAGAATCAGAGTTAGTATCAGTATCGAAATCAGAATCAGAATCAGAATCAGAATCAATATCAATTAACAGCATCAGAATCAGAATCAAAATGTGAATGTAATCCCAACCCAGTCCAGCCATCACAACACCCGTACCAACCAACACACCATGTGGGGAATAACTCAACCCACCCAGCCCACACACCAATGGGCAACAAAGCTGCCAATAACATAATATCGTGGCAGAGCCACCAGAATCAGATAACGTGGCAAAGCCACTTAACAGAATACGTGGCACAAAGCCATCGATAACGTGTCTATAATCGGCACAAAGCCTTTGGTAATGGCACAAAGCCCATAATAACGGCACGAAGCCCACAATATCGATACGAAGCCCACAATAACGGCACACAGCCTTCGGTAATGGCACAAGCCCATAATAACGACACGAAGCCCACACTATCGATACGAAGCCCACAACAATGGTACTCCGATAACATGATCGGCACTCAGCATCGATCGGTCCACAGTCATCTCGGGCGACCCGTGTGACCTTATCAAATTAGTACGAATATACGGCTCTTAAGCCTTCGGTGAATCCTAAGTCGTCAAGCAACCATGCGATCCTAACAGATCAGATCTTCCTCCATACAAAATCCCAACCCATGCAACATGTCATGTATGCAGAATGACCATGCTCAGTATCAATCACTTAAACACATATTAAAACATATCAATCATACAACCGCAATCATGCCAGTCAAATCAATGTCATATGAGCACAATCAATTCAATCAAATACATCAACCAAGTCAGTCACTTGCCCAGAAGGGCAAAATAATCATTTTACACCCTATGGGCAAAACGGTCATTTTACCCTACAGGGGTATTTTGGTAATTCTACCCTATAGGGGTATTTCGATAATTCTATCCCACAGGGGTATTTCGATAATTCTACCCTAGAGGGGTATTTCGATAATTCTACCCTATAGGCGTATTTCGGTAATTCTACCTTACAGGGGTATTTCGGTAATTCTACCCTACAGGAGTATTTCGATAATTCTACCTTACAGGGGTATTTTAGTAATTTCACAGATCAAGGGTAAAACGGTAATTTTACAAATCAAGAGTAAAACGATAATTTTACAAATTAAGGGTAAAACGATAATTTTACAAATCAGGGGTAAAACAGTAATTTTACAAATTAGGGGTAAACCGGTAATTTTACAAATTAGGGGTAAAATGATAATTTTACAAATTAGGTGTAAAACGGTAATTTTGCAAATTAAGGGTAAAACGATAATTTTACAAATTAGGGGTAAAACGGTAATTTTACAAATTAGGGGTAAAACAGTACTTTTACAAATTAAGGGTATTTCTATAATTTCGTAAATCGGGGGTATTTCTGTAATTTTACAAATCGAAGGTAATTCGATAATTTTACAAATTGGGGGTATTTCTGTAATTTTACAAATCGAGGCTAATTCGGTAATTTTACAAATCAGGGGTATTTTTGTAATTTTACAAATTGAAGGTAATTCGGTAATTTTACAAATCGGGGGTATTTTTGTAATTTTGTAAACCAAAGGTATTTTAGTAATTTTGTAAATCAAGTGTATTTCAGTAATTTTATAAATTGAGGGTAAAACGGTAATTCTGTAAATCAAGGGTACTTTGGTAATTTTACAAGTCGATGGTATTTCAGTAATTTGGTAAACTAAAGTATTCTAAACAGAGATAACAATACGAATGGGCCTAGGGCCCATTCTCGGCCCAAATAGGCCCACACGCTCATGTGGCCCTTTTAGCCCAAATCTAGCCACAGATATGAGATTCACCTAATCTAGTCCAATATTTACTACACAATCAAGCAACTTATCCAATTGGGCCTGTAGGCCCATTGGGCCCACATGGCCCCTTTCGTCCCATCGCGGCCCGAAGTAGCCATCCTATAGCTAGAGTAGTGAGAAATACACACCTGATAGGAGACTGGAGTTCATCCGCGCTCCGAGCATTTTTAGCAGACGCCCAACCCAAACGAGCCTGCCATAAAGCGAAAGGGATCAACCAAGAAAGGTATCTTTACTCTCCTCATGGTTCTCCCTATTTAAAGCCAGCTTCGCATCCACTCATATGTTAGCTTCTCGATGTGGGATCCCCCTATCATCAGAGTTTAAATTCAACACCAACTCTTGCCGCCCCTGTTAGCAAAATAAAAGCTCTTTGATTGCCATGAGTTTCGAACCCTGGACCTCATTGCCAACTCTATGACGCCACCTTCCTGCCTCTTATGTGGCACTACTTTTCCACTAGACAACAAGGCTTTTTGTGGCACAAAGTCTCCAACAATATTCTTAAGGCCTACCTACTACACCCAGGGTTTAATTCACCTTAAACCAAAATTTTTGCTAGAGTCTAGGTTTGAACCCAGGACTTCTCTAACACTTCTCAGCACACTTAACCACTGAAACAAGCCATCATTAACAGAATTTACATGCACAACAAATTATTATAAGCTGCTTCCAACCGCTCCCATGCTCAACGCCCAAAACTTCTAGGCCCAAATTCAGGTTGTTACAATTTCACCTCTTAGGGGCATTTCAGTCATTTGTCAGTGTGGTCCTTTGTATGTAAAGACCTATCAGTAGGCCCATGGTCGCCTAGCAACACATGCAGCCAAACAGTCCAGAGATTCAAAATCGGTCTAAAACCCACCTAGCGGGCCCACGTGCCCATTGGGTCTATTCGGCCTGTTTCAGCCCAACTCATGAAATCGATCATGAAAGCTATTCTTCAACGTAGGGCCACAATCCATGGCCTCAATCAAACACATGAACATTCACACGCCCATGTGGTCAACACTCGATTCGTCGACTTTTGGGCACTTGCCGCTTCGGCATTTCGCCTTTGTATCCAAAAGTACGATAACACACCTGTTTGCAAATCGCGAGATCAATCCCCTCGAATCGAACCTTTAAAAAACCTTGTTAGCCAGTCGCCATTTAGGGTCAACCTCTTACCACACTAATCAAGATATACACCACCTCACCTTGTGCGCACGAACGGTTCGAAAACTCCCAAATCTATCTACTACAATCAATATCACCTCTTGACCGAATAACTAAAACAATATATATCTTATTAGCCACGATCATCTATGAGAATATGTCTTAAAATCTCAAGATAATAATCACAACACATTCGTCCAAACACTACTTACCCCAAAAATAGTTGTTTACCGAATAAAGGATCCCGAATCTATAGAGTACTTTTCACCCCTTGCAACTTGAAACCCCACGAACGACATCATTGACAAGAGAGCAAGAGTCAGTACTTAGAGACTAAACATACGATTCCTATTAAAGAAGCAACTAAGAAGAAAGAACAACCCTCAAACCGAAAGATTACCTACAACAACAATTGGCAGGAAAGAAAAATGGATAGAATGGATATGGCAAGAGCAACTTGATATTCTCGGCTAAGCACCAAAATAAAAAATATTGAGAGTGAGAAAGAGTGTAAGAGAAGTCGGCCAACCTAAGAATGGATGTAACATAAAAAAAAATGGTCAATTGGCTTAGAGAGAAATGAACAAGAGACAAGAGACAAGGAATAATGGCTCGGTTAATGAAGGAGAAGAGAAAAGAGTAGAGATAGATGATAAAGTCTATGGCCAATGGTGCATTCGGCTTTAGTCAATTCAAAAGAGAAGAAAGGTACAAAAATGTCTTAGCAAGGAGAATGGTTTCTTTCGGTCCATGCTAAGAAACAAAAGGAAAGTATTCTCCTAATCTCACAAATGCCGGAACATGCTAAGCTAAGCACCTAACTAGGCAACAAAATCATCTTTGACCGAAGGGACCAATAAGTCCCAAATTTGGCCAATACTTTCCTCAAATAAGCCTTTAATAGCTGCATGAAATCAGCCTTCATCAGTCCAAAATTCAAATAAAATAAAACATTCCCACCACTTGACTTTTTTTTATCGACAGTAGCCTCCATTCACAATGCCCCCGCTTGATTTCAAACACAAAATCATCTGGCCCAAGCGACAAAAAAACTAGCATCCAAGAGCGTCCAGGTTGCTCGAACCTACAACCTCCAATACACGCCCCTTATACACACATGCCTTGCCACTAAACTGAATCAACTTTCATGTTAATAACCCCACGCAATAACTTATAAATATTCCATCCAGTATGCCATGCTTTCTAAAAAAATAATGTTTTTCCCTTATGCAGTCTCGAACCCCCAATCCAAGCACACTAAACTCGCCTCCTTGCCGACTTACCAACGCCCTTTTCATGACATGCTGCAGCCGATTTAATATAAAAGGCCTACTATCTATGCCTATATCTTCTTAAGCCAAAATAATAAAATTTTTCCAGTACCCAGTTCACTCACAGGATCCTTTAAACACTCCTACCCACTCTTAAACCACTTAATTAACATCCCCAAGCATAAAATCAAAGCAAGACAAACAAAATTACAAAATCCAAAAATGTAGGGTGTTACAACTCTACCTTCCTTAAAGAAATTTCGGCCTCGAAATTTACCTACCAGAAAAGGTGTGGGCATTGTTGCCGTATCGCCTCCTCATGTTCCCACGTGGCTTCCTCAGAACTGTGATTATGCCAAAGCACCTTAACTAGTGGAACTGACTTCGTTCTCAGTACTTTCACATCACGGTCTAAAATTTGAACTGGTTCCTCTTCAAAGGTTAGGTCAGGCCTAACTTCAATTTCTTCAACTGGTACAATATGAGTAGGATCAAAACGATAACGTCTCAACATGGACACGTGGAACACATCATGGATTTTGTCCAACTCCGGAGGCAATTCTAGTTGATAGGCAACCAGCCCAATGCGTTTTAGTATCCAGTAAGGTCCAATGAACCTAGGGCTTAGCTTATCCTTTCGTCCAAACCTTAATATCTTCTTCCACGGAGAGACCTTGAGAAAGAGGAAGTCCTCCATTGAATATTCAATCCCACAACACTTAAGATCCGCATAAGACTTTTGTCTGTCAGAAGCTTCTTTCAACCGATTTCGAATCAGTTTCACCTTCTCTTCAGTATCAGATACTAACTCAGGTCCTAAAATTTGCCGTTCACCAAGTTCAGTCTAGCATGTAGGAGTACGGCACCTACGACCATACAATGCCTCCTATGGTGCCATCTGAATACCAGATTGATAGATATTGGTGTATGCGAACTCTGCCAACGGCAATTAGTCCTGCCAGCTATCCTTGAAGTTAATCATACAACCTTTTAGCATGTCTTCCAAGATCTGAATTACCCTCTCTGACTGCCCATCTGTCTGAGGGAAATGCAGTACTAAAGTCCAGCCTTGTGCCCAGTGCTTCATGCAACTTCTTCCAGAATCTAAATGTAAAATGCGAATCTCTGTCAGATATGATAGACACCGATGCCCCTTGCAACCTCACGATTTCTACCACATACAACTTAGCCAATTTCTGCAGTGAGTAATCTGTTCTAACTGGTATAAAATGAGCAGATTTAGTCAGATAATCCACAATCACTCATACTGAGTCTTTCTTAGTAGGCGTTAAGGGCAGCCCACTAATAAAGTCTATGGTCACTCTTTCCCACTTCCAAAGAGGAATTTTCACCGGTTGCAACAGTCTTGAAGGCAGTTGATGCTCAGCTTTAACCTGCTGGCAAGTCAGACACTTACCTACAAACTCAGTAACTTCACGCTTAAGCCCTGGCCGCCAATACAATTCTCGCAAGTCTTGGTACATCTTGTTTCCACTAGGATGCATAGCATATGGACTACTATGCACCTCTTGTAGCAAGGACTGCCTTAGTTTCGTGCCCTTCGGAATACAAATTCTGCTATGAAAACATAATACCATTTCCTTATTCAACTCAAAATTAGACTTCTTCCCGCTCCCAATCTGTCGAAAACGAGTAATCAACGACTCATCTACCACTTGCTTATCTTTAATCCTTTCAGTCCACACCGGTCTAACTTGCAATTCCGCCAATATTCCACCATCGTCGAACAAAGTTAGGCGTGCAAACATTATTCTCAATTCAGACATAGCCCTACAGTTCAGTGCGTCAGCTCCTATGTCAGCCTTGCCAGGGTGGTATTCGATTGAGCAATCATAATCCTTCAGTAACTCTATCCACCTTCGCTATCTCAGATTAAGCTCCTTCTAAGTGAGAAGGTATTTGAGGCTTTTGTGATCTGTGTAAATGATACACTTCTCACCATATAAGTAGTGCCTCCAAATTTTAACTTGACGAGAAACATACGCAACTACCTTTCCCTCTTGCATCAACACACAACCCAACCCAACATGTGATGCATCACTATAAACAATGAAGTCCTTTCCAGTCTCTGGCTGAATCAGAACAGGGGCTTCGGTCAGGATCTTCTTCAATTTTTCAAAACTTTCTTGTTGCTTCTCTGACCACACAAACGGTACTTCTTTACGCAAAAGTTTGGTTAAAGATACGGCTATCAACGAAAACCCCTCTACGAACCATCTATAGTACCCTGCCAGACCCAGAAAACTCCGTATCTCAAATACACTTCCAATCTAGAATAGCCTCGATTTTTCGTGGATCAACTCTAATTCCTTCGGCAGAAACAACGTGTCCCAAAAATGTCACTTCACACAGCCAAAACTCACAGTTGCTGAATTTGGCATATAACTGCTTATCCCACAATATCTGCAGAACTACCCGAAGATGCTCCTCATGCTCTTCCTCAGTTTTCGAGTATACTAGGATGTCATCTATAACGTCCTAAATTTTAGGCCTAAAAGTATTGGGCCTTAAGTTTTAAATCGGTTAAAAGGCGACTTAAATAATTCAAATGCGTGATTTTGGAGTGTTTGGAGAGTACTATGAAGTCCCAGGTTCAAGTTAAGCTATAGGAAAAATTTTGATTTTTAGCCTTAGTGGAACCCTGATCTCAAGTGGTATGACTCTTAAATAAATCAAGGTAAAATAAGGCACAAAAAGGAGTATGGTGTAGTGGCAAAGTAATGCTACTTAGGTGACAAGAAAGTGACGCCATAAAGGAAGCAAGGGGGTCCAAGGTTCAAGTCTTAGCTCTTGCAATTTATTTTGGCTTTTCTTTTGAATAAATTTGGAAGCGAGTAGGCGAGCTTTAAAGTTAAATGTGTGGAACTTATGACACAAAGGAGCTTGTGTCCTAGTGGTGGTGTTGTGACATGGTTATTGGGAGGACTATGGTTTGAATCCCTTTACACGCAAAGGTTGATTATTTTGCTAATGCTTTAGTTTTTGGGGATTGATGGAGAATCCCACATCGGGAAGCTAACATGAGAATAGGTGATGAGCTAGCTTTAAATAGAGCAAACCATGAGGAGAGTAGGATACCTTTCTTAGCTTATCCCTTTCATGTTGTGGCGTGTTCATTTGGGTTAGGTGTTGGATCATTCGTTGATCTGTATGCTGTTGGGTCACGGTGGTGGTGACCGTAGTTGATCGACACACCCCTCCTAGGGAGTCAAAGGTGTGATTATTGTTGGCTTCTGGGCATAGCAGCGTTCAGAGCGTGGATTAACTTCAGATACCTATCAAGTGTGTACTTCACCCTACTCTAGCTGTAGAACGACAAATGTCGGAATGCCGAAATGGGCCATGTAAGCCCAATGGGCCTGTGGGCCCAATCGGGAAAATTGTATGATTGTGTAGTAAATATTGGACTAGACTAGGTGAATCTCATATATGTGGCTAGTTTTGGGCTAAAGGGCCACACGAGGGCACACGAGCGTGTGGGCCCACTTGGGCTGAGAACGGGCCTTAGGCCTATTTGCAACATTATCTCTATTTAGAATACTTGAGTTGCTCAAGGCGACTGTAGACTTTCTGAGGGATTGATAAATATACTGACATACCCCTGTAGGGTAGAATTACTGCAATACCCCTGTAGGGTAGGATTACTGAAATACCCCTGTAGGGTAGGATTACTACAATACCCCTATAGGGTAGGATTACTACAATACCCCTATAGGGTAGGATTACTGAAATACCCCTGTAGGTTAGGATTACTGAAATACCCCTGTAGGGTAGGATTACTGAAATACCCCTGTAGGGTAGAATTACTGAAATTCCCCTGTAGGTACGATTACTGAAATACCCCTGTAGGTAGGATTACTGAAATACCCCTATAGGGCAAAATTATCGAAATACCCTCAGTTTGGAAAATTACTGAAATACCCTCAATTTGTGAAATTACTAAAATACCCCTAATTTGTGAAATTACCGAAATACCCTCGATTTGCAAAATTACTGAATTACCCTTTATTTGTAAAATTACAAAAATACCCTCGATTTTCAAAATTACAAAAATACCCCAATTTGTAAAAGTATTGTTTTACCCCTAATTTGCAAAATTATCATTTTACCCGTAATTTGTAAAATTACCATTTTACCCCTGATTTGTAAAATTACCATTTTACCCCTAATTTGTAAAGTTACTATTTTACCCTTGATTTGTAAAGTTACCGTTTTACCCCTGATTTATTTCACCCCTGATTTGTTAGAATTACCGTTTTACCCTCAGTTTACAAAATTATAGAAATACCCTAGTTTATAAATTACGAAAATACCCCAAATTTCAAAAGTATCGAAATACCCCAGATTTACAAAATCACCAAACTACCCCTGGTTTGTGAAATTACCGAAATACCCCTAGTTTGTGAAATTACCGAAAAACCCTTGGGTTGCAAAATTACCGAAATAGCCCTGTAGGGTAGAATTACTGAAATACCCTTTAGGGTAAAATTATCGAAATACCCCTGTAGGGTAGAATTACCAAAATACCCTTATAGGGTAGAATTACCGAGATACCCTTGTAGGGTAAAATTACCATTTTGCCCCTAGGGTGTTAAATGAATGTTTTGCCCTTGTAGGCAAGTGACTGACATGACCGTGGTTATGTGAATTATATGTTTTAATATGTGTTTAAATGACTGATTCTGAACATGGCCATTCTACATACATGTGTGATGATTGAGCATAGCATGCACGACATATTGGGTTGGGACATTATATGGAGGAAGTTCTGTTCTGGTAGGGTCACACGGGTTGTACGAGACGACTGTGGATCCAGTCATAATCTAATAAGGTCGCACGGGTCGCATGAGACGACTGTGGACCGACTGAGGGCTTAATGCTAGTTATTTTGAGTATGGCTCTGTGCCAACCAACATATGCTCTGTGCTATCGAGATAATGGCTTTGTGCCGATTATATTTGCCTAGGGCTATGTGCCTATCTTATTTACTGATGACTGTGTGTCGATCACATTTACCCATGGCTGTGTGCCGGTTATATTACCCTAATTGATGGCTATGTGCCAATCCTATTACAGTTAATAATGGCTTTGTGCCAATTATGATACTGCTACTAAAGGCTTAAAGCCGCATTTAAATTAGAAGCATGGCTGCGTCATTGGTATGTAGGGCTGGGTGGGTCGAGTTATTTCCCACATGGTGTGTAGGGTTGGTACGGGTGGTGTGATGGCTGGACTGGGTTGGGATTGCATTCGTATATTGTTCTGATTCTACTATGGGCTTGGCCCACACTGTTCTGTATAAGGCTAAGGCCCAGACTGATCTGTTCTGTATAAGGCTTCGGCCTAGTCTGTTCTGCATATCTGTATTATACTGTTACTGATTCTATTTTGGGCTTAGGCCCACCTGATTCTGATTCTTATTCTGATTTTGATTCTAATTTGATAATGTTTCTGATTCTGTAATGGGCTAAGGCGCATCAGGTACTGTTTGTTATAGTGGGCTAAGGCCCAATTGATACTGGAATTGTAGTAGGGCTGGGGCCCAGACTTTTAATTCTTTTGTGTGACTGACTGTTCATTTATATGGTAGGGGATTACACACTGAGTTTTCATAAAACTCACCTCGTTTAATAATTGTATAGGTAATCCCTAGCTTTAGGAGGATCGATGCTGCGAGGGACTCGGAGAAGGCCACACATTGCTTTTACTCTGTCTTGATTTACTTTTAAGTACTTTATTCTGGTTTGGGTTGTAATAAGGCCTTTTAAACTTTCTAGTTTTTTCATTTGGGATTTTATTTATTGTTTTATAATTGATACAAGCCGGACACGATTTTTCTGAAACAACAACTATTTTTCAAAATATCACATTTCCACAACTGTTTTAAATTAGGCTTTCGTAACAATTAAGGTTTTAAAGGTAATAACATTTTACAAGAGAACGTCTTTTAATAAACCACATTTTAAAATATGCATACGAAATTCGAGATTTTACACAAGTTTTAAATGGCAATAAGTTTTAATAAGAAGGGTTTTCAATGGAAACAAGGTTTTCGAAAAACACCTCAATGTGACACGCCAGATTCGGGCCTAACTTCGAGGCCAGGTTTGGGGTGTTACATCATCTATGAAAACCACTACAAACTGGTCCAAATAAGGTTGAAAGACACGGTTCATTAAGTCCATGAAAACGGTCGGCGCATTTGTTAACCCAAACGGTATAACCAAAAACTCATAATGGCCATAGCGTGTTCTAAAAGATGTTTTGTACACATCTGCCTCCTTCACCCTCAGTTGATGATAACCCGATTGAAGATCAATTTTGGAGAACACCGCAGCCCCTCGAAGTTGGTCAAAGATATCATCAATCCTTGGTAACGAATACTTGTTCTTGATGGTTAACTTGTTCAATTACCGATAGTCTATACACATGCGTATAGTTCCATCCTTTTTCTTGATGAACAAGACCGATGCTCCCTATGGAGACACATTAGGTCGTATAAATCCTCTATCCAATAATTCTTGAATTTGTACCTTGAGTTCAACCAACTCCTTCGGTGCCATTCTACATGAGGTAATAGATACCGGAGCTATATCTGGTAACAACTCTATTCTGAATTCCACTTCACAATTCGGGGATAACCCTATTAGTTCATCAAGAAAGACTTTAGAAAAATTCTTTAACTGCCCTAATCTCCTTAACAGATAAATCTTTAGACTCTGAATCACTGACATACGTTAAATATGCTTTACATCCTTTTTGCATCAATTTCTCAGCTCTCACAGTAGAAATCATATCGGACAGATAGTCACAATGTTCACCAATGACCACCACTTCAGTTCCTTTAGATGTCTTTAAAACCACCCGCTTAGCAGCATAATCTAAAATCGCCTAATGCTGTACTAACCAATCCATTCCTAAAATCAGATTAAATTTACCAAAGGGAAGTTCCATTAAGTCCGCTAGAAAAGTTTCTCCCTGAACTTCTAAAGGCACCTCCTTAAACAACCTATTTACTCTTACTGTCTGTCCTAAAGGGCTCAGTACAGTAATCTCCCTAGTAGTAGTTTCACACATCACATCCAACTTCTCAGATACAGTACATGCAATATATGAGTGGGTGGACCCCAATCGATCAGAGTAGTATAAGGTAAGCCATGAATGAGGAACGTACCAGTTATCACATCTGGTGCATCCCTGTCCTCACGACGGCGTGTAGCATACACTAACGCTGGTTTCCTCGCCTCTACAATAGCAGCACTTTTGCCAAGAGCCCCACGATTGTGTCCTATACCATTCCCACCTCTGGCTTGACCTCGACCTTTAGGCGACTGTTGACCACCCCTTGGCCGATGCACATTACCTATACCAGCTACTTGTATCTGCTCTGGCCTACACAGACAATCTTTGATACGATGTCCCGTCGACCAACATCTCAGACAGGCTCTAGTCTTCTTCCAGCACTCCCTATAATAACTTTTCCAACAAGCGTCATAGGCTTGCAGTCCAGCATTAATAGTAGGGGGCCCAACTCTAGCTGGCTCCTCACACCTGGCCCTCCTCACAGGCCTCTGAGCATAATTAAAGTGCTCCACACTTCTCTTTGATTTCCCTTTATCCATGTCACGATCCTGACGTTTCGTTTATTTTACTTCTTCAGCTGTGTTGGCTTTATCCACTAACAAAGTAAAGTTCAACTCCCTCTGTGGAGCTATCAGTACATGGATGCTGTCCCTGAAGCCATCCTTAAATCGTACGCAATGTTCATGCTCAGTAGCCATAATCCCACGAGCATAAAAACTAAGTCGGAGAAATTCCGCATTGTACTCAGATAGTGACTTATCTCCCTGCACCAAGTTCAGGAATTCTTTCCTACGAGCGTCGACAAAACCAGTACCCACATACTTCTCTTGAAACCCAGTCTTGCAAAACTCCCATGAAATCTGCTCCGGCTAAGCTCTTTCCTTCACCGTGAGCCAACATTGGTAGGCTTCATCTCGCAGTAGAGAAACTACACCTTTTAGCTTCTGTTCAGGTGTGCAGTCAATGTCTTTCATGATTCATTCTATGGCTTCCAGCCAATACTCGGCCACACTAGGGGCTACTTCAGTAATGCCCTTGGAAACCTCTGCCCCGTTTGACCTCAGTCGCTCAGTAACTGACCCACAGCCCACAGCTCTATTATTGGGTCCAACGACCCTTTCCAGTATCTGCAGCATAGCTTGGGACAGGGCATCATCCCCCGCCACAAGATCAAATGAACCATTCTCAACTACTAGTGGAGTTGACACTTCCCTGGCTTCCTCACTTGGCACATGCCCCGATCTTGAGGACCTAGTCGCATTACTATCACGGCCGCTCCCACGACCCCGAGTAGCTCTTCCTCCTCTGGTGCTTATATCGACTCATATTATCTAACTTAAAAAGTTTTATGTGTTAACTTATAGTTTTAATAATTATTAAGAATGTCTTATACAAACAAAAGTTTAAAGTATGTTTTCGCGAATTGAGATCATACTACAGTTTTCAGTTTCCTACAGTCTCAATCTAACCTAACTAAAGTGTCATAGTAGTCTGATGTTTATAACAATCTCAATATTCAATAAATAAGCAAATAACAGTGATTTAAAACATTTACAAATTCGACACCGGAGACTTGGAGACCACACGTTCAGTAGTAGAATTAAAATTTTCCCCAAATCCTTTGAAAACAGTTGGTAGAACATTAAATTTCAAAGTCAACCCAACTTTTGAAAACATCTTACAGAAATTTAAAAATTTTCGAAATCCCATTCCACAGCAGAGTTTTGTAACCTGGCTCTAATACCACTAAATGTAACACCCCAAACCCGACCCAAATGTTATGGTCGTATTTAGTAATGCCACATTAAAGTGTCTCGAAATCGCGTTTCTCTATAACTAAATTTGTTGTAAAAATCCCTTTGTTCTTTAAGTTCTAAAGAAATTATCATTTCATCTATCTTTGATTAATCAGATTAGGAAAGTAGTTTACTTTGGAAAAAAATAATGGTTGGGGAAGCGTTGTTTGAATTCTCATTTGTTATGAAAATGTGGTTTTTGAAAAACAGATATCTTTTTGTAAAACGCGTCCTAGAGCTAACAGATTTTAAATGAAACAAATAATCCCAATATGGGAGAAAATTAATTGGCGGCCTTATTACAAACCCAAAATAAAAACCATACTTTAAAGTAAATGAAAACTGAAAACAATATAAAAGCAAAGTGTGGCCGCCTCCAAATCCACGTAGCACCGAATCGCCTATGCCTCGGTATTACCTGTACGGTAAATTAAAAGGGTAAGTATACTAATACTCGATGTGTATCATTGGCAATAACAATATAATAGAATCAGTCTGGGCTAGAGCCCATTACAGTAGCATATCACATTTAGTGGGCCTAAGCCCACAGCAGTTACAGTATAACATGCAATTAGAATCCTACCCAACCATCTGCTACACTCCATCTCCATCCAACCCATCACTCCATGTGGGCATATAATCAACCCACCCAACCCTACACTCCACAGTGTAGTATCGATGTGGCACTATAGATAAAATGCAGTAGGGCTGCCAGAATATTAGGCTGTAAGCCATCACAGTGTAGTACCGATGCGGCACTATAGGTAAATATGCAGCAGTGCTGCCAGAACAGTACACTTCCTCCATAATCATATATCCCATCTCCCATGCAATGCAACATACTCAGTGCCATGTAAAGTCATAATGCAGAATATACACACATGCATATATATATCAGAGCATGCATAAACATTCATAACTCATATAGAGTCAAAACGGACATTTTACCCACGAGGGGTATTTTGGTCATTTCGCCCCTTAGGGGCATTTTAGTCATTTGTTGGTGTGGTCCTTTGTATGTGAAGACCTATCAGTAGTCCCATGTTCATCTAGTGACACATGCGGCCAAACAGTCCAGAGATTCAAAAATGGTCTAAAACCCATCTAGCGGGCCCACGGGCCTATTGGGCCTATTCGACCCGTTTCAGCCCAACTCATGAAATCGATCATGAAAGCTATTTTTTAACGTAGGGCCACAATTTGTGGCCTTAATCAAACACATGAACGTTCACATGCCCATGTGGTCAACACTCGATTCGTCGGCTTTTGGGCACTTGCCGCTTCGGTATTTCGCCTTTGTATCCAAAAGTGCAATAACAACCTATTTGCAAATCGCGAGATTAATTCCCTCGAACTGAACTTATAAGTCCAATCAAAAACCTTGTTACCCAGCTGCCATTTAGGGTCAACCTCTTACCACACTAATCAAAATATACACCACCTCACCTTGTGCGCACGAACGTTTTGAAAACTCCCAAATCTATCTACTACAATCAATATCACCTCTTGGCCAAATAACTGAAACACCATATATCTTATTAGCCACAATCATCTACGAGAATATGTCTTAAACAGTCGGCCAAATCATAACATATTCAGCCAAACAGTACTTACCCTAAAAATAGTCATTTCCCGAATAAAGGATCTCGAATCCTTAAAGTACTTTTCACCCCTCGTAACTTGAAACCCCACGAACGACATCATTGACAAGAGAGCAAGAGTCAGTACTTAGAGACTAAACATACGATTCTCATTAAAGAAGCAACTAAGAAGAAAGAACAACCCTCAAACCAAAAGATTACCTACAACAATAATAGGTAGGAAAGAAAAATGGATAGAATGGATTCAGTAAGAGCAACTTGATATTCTCGGCTAAGCACCAAAATTAAAAATATTGAGAGGGAAAAAGAGAGTAAGAGAAGTCAGCTAACCAAAGAATGGATGTAACATTAAAAAATATGGTCAATTGGCTTAGAGAGAAATGAACAAGAGACAAGAGACAAGGAAAAATGGCTCGGTTAATGAAGGAGAAGAGAAAAGAGAAGAGATAGATGATGAAGTCTATGGCTAATGGTGCATTCGGCTTTAGTCAATTCAAAATAGAAGAAGGTACAAAAATGGCTTAGCAAGGAGAATGGTTTCTTTCGGTCTATGCTAAGAAACAAAAGAAAAGTATTCTCCTAATCCCACAAATGCCGAAACATGCTAACCTAAGCACCTAACTAGGTAACAAAATCATCTTTGATCGAAGGGACCAATAAGTCCCACATTCGGCCGATTCTTTCCTTAAATAACCCTTTAATAGCTGCATGAATCAACCTTCATCATTCCAAAACTCAAATCAAATAAAACACTCCCATGCTTGACTTTTTTTTCCACCGACAGCAGCCTCCATTCACAATGCCACCACTTGATTTCAGCCACAAAATCATCTTGCCCGGGCAGCAAAAAAATAGCATCCAAGAGCGTCAATACATGCCCCTTATACATACACACCTTGCCACTGAATCGAATTAACTTTCATATCAATAACCTCACACAATAACTTATAAACCTTCCATCCAGTGTGCCGTGCTTTCTAAAAAATTAACATCTTTCCCTTATGCAGTCTCAAACCCCCGACCCAAGCACACTAAACTCGCATCCTTGCCAACTTACCAATGCCTTTTTCATGACAAGCTGCAGTCGATTTAATATAAAAAGGCCTACTAACTATGCCTATATCTTCTTAAGCCAAAACAATAAAATTTTTCCAGTACCCTAGTTCACTCACAAGTCCCTTTAAACACTCCAACCCACTCTTAAATCACTTAATTAACATCCCCAAGCATAAAATCAAAGTAAGACAAACAAAATTAGAAAATCCAAAAATTTGGTGTGTTACACTCCTATTGATAAGATTTGAAAGTACGAGGCTGAAGAATTCAGGGCTAATGTAGATGATGATCCCGAGACGGCATAATTCTGGCTTGAAAATACCATTCGGGTATTTCATGAACTTTTATGCACACCTAAAGAGTGTTTGAAATGTGCTATATCACTGCTGAGGGATGCAGCATATCCTTGGTAGAAGACTCTAGTATCTGTGGTACTGAGAGAAAGGGTTACGTGGGAGTTCTTTCAAGAAGAATTTTAGAAGAAATATATTAGTCAGCGGTTTAACAATCAAAAGTGTAAGGAATTTCTTGAGCTGAAACAAGGCTGAATGTCAGTGACAAAATATGAGCGAGAATTTGTCAGGCTCAGTAAGTATGCTCAAGAGTGTTTCCTCCAAGGCTATTATGTGTAAAATGCTTGAAGATAGGTTGAATGAGAACATCGAGCTATTAGTTGGGATCCTGGGAATTCAAGAATTTGTCGTATTGGTTGAACAAGCTTGCAAAGATGAAAAATTATGTAAAGAGAAGGGAAAAGCCGAGAGTGAGGCTAGAGATGCAAGAAAAAAGACCGATGAGTAAACCATTCCCATCTCAGTCAAAGAAATCCAGGGACACGTATTCTTGTTCGAGTGTATCAGCTGGGCATTCACGTAGAGATCGCGAGAAGCTATACTCAAATTCTAATGCTCAAGCTACTTCGAAGGCTAGTGTGGGAAATGTTAGGTCCAATAGACCTGAATGTCAGCATTGTGGTAAGCGACATCCCGGTAAATGTAGAACAAATAGCCAAGCTTGTTTCTAGTGTGGTTCTTTAGAGCATTTTATCTGAGATTTGCCTGAGAAGGATGAGGAAGAAAAATTTCAGAGTGCGAGGCCAAGTAATACGAGCAATAGAGGTAGGCCATTGAGGAACACAGAGAATGAAGCTAGCAATAAAGGTGAGACTAATGATTCAACTGTGAGATCAGAAGCTAGAGCACCTACGAGAGCTTATGCCATCTGTGCTCGAGAAGATGCATCATCCCCTGATGTAATCACTAGTATATTTTCTCTCTATTATACTAATGTAGTTGCATTAATTGACCCTGGATTGACTCATTCTTATATTTTCATGAATTTGGAATCTAATAAGGATTTACCTATTGGGTCTACTGAGTCTGTGATAAAAGTGTCAAACCCTTTAGGCAAATATGTGTTAGTGGATAAAATTTGCAAAAATTGTCCTTTGACGATTCGGGGTCACTTTTTTCTGGTTGACTTGGTGTTATTACCACTTGATGAATTTGATGCTATTTTGGGTATGGATTGGTTGACATTGCATTATGCCAAGGTAAATTGTAGACAGAAAATTATTGAATTAAAATGTAAAAATGGTGAGGTTCTTCGGGTTGAAATACATGAATCTAGTGAACTACTCGTTGTGATTTTGTGTATATCTGATCAGAGGTATGTAATGAAGGGTTGTGAAGCATTTCTTGCGTATATATTGGATACAAAAGTATCTAAATTGAAACTTGAATTAGTTCTGGTAGTTTGTGAATTTCCAGATGTGTTCCTAGAAGAATTTGTTAGGATTACCATCAATTAGAGAGGTGGCGTTTGTTATTGATTTGTTAAGGGGACTGTACCGATATCGATTGCTCCGTATAGAATGGCTCCGACTGAATTGAAAGAGTTAAAGGCTCAGTTGCAGGAGTTAACAGATAAGGGATTTGTGAAAATGAGTTTTTCACCCTGGGGTGCTCCTGTGTTATTTCTGAAGAAGAAGGATGGATTTATGCGACTTTGTATCAATTATTGATAGCTCAACAAGGTGACTATAAAGAATAAGTATCTTTTGTTGAGAATTGACGGCTTGTTTGACTAGTTGAATGGAGTGACAATGTTTTCAAAGATAGATTTGAGATCCAGCTACTACCAATTGAGAGTTAAAGGCTCGGATGTGCCAAAAAATCACGTTCAGAATAAGGTATGCACACTATGAATTCCTTGTGATGTCTTTTGGTTTTACCTAATGCTCCGGTTGTATTTATGGATTTGATGAATCAAATTTTTTGGCCGTATTTGGATAAGTTTGTAGTGGTGTTTCTTGATAATATTTTTATTTATTCTTGAGATGAGTCCGAGCATGCTGAGCATCTAAGAATTGTGTTACAAACATTGTGAGATAAGAAATTGTTTGCTAAGTTTAGTAAAAGCATGTTTTGGCTCAAAGAAGTCAAATTTTTAGGATATATTGTCTTTGCTGAAGGTATAATAGTTGATCCAAGAAAGATATTAGCAATTGTTGATTGGAAGCCGCCAAGAAATGTATCCAAGGTTAGAAGCTTTTTGGGCTTAGCCGGGTACTATAGACGTTTTGTTAAGGGATTTTCGATGATTGCTACTCCATTGACAAGGTTGTTACAGAAAAATGTTAAGTTTGAATGGTTAGAGAAATGCCAAAGAGTTTTGAGCAGTTGATGCTTTGTTGACTGAGGCACCGGTGTTAGTACAACCCGAGTCAGGAAAAGAATTTGTGATTTTCAGTGACATGTCTTTGAACTGTCTTAAATGTGTATTAATGTAAGAAGGCAAAGTGGTAGCTTATGCCTCAAGACAGTTGAAACCACATGAGAAGAACTATCTGACACACGATCTAGAATTGGCTGCTATTGTGTTTGCTTTGAAAATTAGGCGACACCATTTGTACCGTGAGAAATGATGTGTCTTTACCGATCATAAGAGTTTAAAGTATTTGATGACTCAAAAGGATTTGAACTTGCGATAGCAAAGATGGCTCGATTTGTTGAAAGACTATGAGTTGATAATTGATTATCACCCGGGAAAGGTGAATATAATCACCAGTGCCTTGAGTAGGAAATCCTTGTTTGCCTTGAGAGCTATGAACATGAGTTTGACTTTTTTTTTATGACAGTTCGATTCTAGCTGAGCTAAAAGCTAGACTGGTATTTTTTCAGCATATTTGTGGAGCTTAGAATAATGACAGTGATTTGCAAGCCAAAATAGCTAAGTGTTAATTGAGTAGTGATTCAAATTTTTGGATCAATTTTGGTGGTTGCTTGATGTTCCGAGATAGAGTATGTGCACCAAAAAATGATGAGATTATTCGAAAAATTTTACATAAGGCACACAATAGTTGTTTCTCTGTTTATCCGGGTAGTATGAAAATGTACAATGATTCGAAGAAATTGTATAGGTGGCTTGGTATGAAAAGAGATATTTTTGAGTTCATATCAAAATGTTTAATTTGCCAACAGGTAAAGGCCGAACATCAAGTGCCTTCGCGTTCACTTCAGCCAGTGGTGGTACCCGAGTGGAAATGGGATAGGATTACGATGGACTTCGTAACGGGTTTGCCTTTGACTGTGAAGAAGAAAAATGATATTTGGGTTGCCGTTGATTGATTGATGAATTCGGCTCATTTTATTTTGGTACATACCGACTATTCACTTAATTAGCTTGCTGAATTGTACATTGTTGAGATGGCAAGATTTCACGAAGTGCCTATTTCTATTATTTTGAATAGAGATCAAAGATTCACTTTGATATCTTGGAAAAAGTTGCAAGAAGCTTTAGGTACAAAATTAAATTTTAGCACCGCGTTTCATCCATAAACAGATGGTCAATCAGAAAGAGTAATTGAGATTCCTGGAGATATGCTTCAGCGTTGTGTTCTAGAGTTCGAAGGTAGTTGGGAAAAATATCAACATTTGGTTAAGTTTTCTTACAATAACAGTTTTCAATCCAGTATAAAGATGGCACCATATGAATCATTGTATGGCCACAAATGTCAAACTTTTCTGTATTGGATCGAGCTCAGTGAGAGACAGATTCACGGGGTTGATTTGGTTCAAGAAACTGAGGAGAAAGTGAAAGTGAACTGTGATTGTTTGAAAGACACTTCAGATCGACAGAAGTCATACGCGGATTTGAGAAGAAAGGAGATCAAATTTCAGATCGGTGATAAAGTGTTTCTGAAAGTATCTCCATGGAAAAAGATTTTGAGATTCAGTCATAAAGGCAAGGTGAGTCCACGTTTCATTGGGCCGTATGAAGTTATTGAAAGAATAGGGCTAGTGACATATCGTTAGCCTTACCGGAAGAGTAGGAAAGGATTTATAATGTGTTTCATGTGTTGATGTTATGACAATATCGTTCTAATCCTTCACATGTGATTTCTCCAGTAGAGATTGAGATTCAACCGGATATGACGTATGATGAAGAATCGATTAAAATTTTATCTCGGAAAGTTCAACAGTTGAGAATAAAAGTATAGCCTTAGTGAAAGTTTTAAGGCAAAGACATGGGGTTGAAGAGGCTACATGGGAACTTGGGGAGGCTATGAGAAACAGTACCCAGACCTCTTTTTCGGTAAGATTTTCCAGGACGAAAATCCCTAAAGAGGGGAGAGTTGTAACAGCCTGATTTAGGGCCAAGTCAGAACAGTGGTTTTGGGACCACAAATCTGAAGTAGAAAAATTTATTGTGATAAAGTTTTAAGATCTATAGTATGATTGACTGCATGTATGAGAGTTTTATTAAGAAATTTTATCAATAGAGGGTCCAATTTGACTAGTAGGACTAAATTGCAAAAACTGCAAAATATGTGTTCTAGAAGCTTTGGGTACTTAATTGAAATGAATTTGTAAATTAGAGGTCTTTATCTAGTAGTTAGACCATTTTATCTCATGATGGACAAAAATGGACACGGAAGGGTAAATTTTCAAAGAAAGGTTAAAAGGGCATTTTGGTCATTTAGTTAATAAAAGAATAAAAAGGGAAAATCAAGCAAAAATGACATGCATGTTAGTTATTTTTGAAGTCATTATCACCTGATTTTATATTTTTGAATGCTCTTTACATTCTAGCCCCGTTTTTAATGATCTTTACATTTTTGAAGTTGTTATCACCCGATTTACCTATTTCTACCATTATTTTAAAGTAGGGTTCATGTTTAAAATTTTACCCATGTTAGACATGCATGTATTTTGATGTCTAATAGTAGAATTTGAATGTTAGTTGTCTGATAAATGACTTTTGTTAGGTGATTTTTAATAAAAAATATCAAAAAGGACCTATTTGCAAAAGTTGTAAAATATATATAAAAATATGTGAATAAATGAAAAATATGGGCTGGTATGTGTAGGTATAAGGTTTAGCTAGGCTCGGGTTTTGAGAAAAATGAATACATTTTATTTTACGAGCCTAGGACTAATGTGTACATAAGTGAAAAGTTAGGGGCAAAAATGTAATTTTTCCATAATATGATTTTTGGACCGAATTGAATAATGTAATAATTAAATGAGTTAAATTTGTTATTATGGATCAAGAAAAATGAAGTTTGGACCTAGATTGAGGAAATAACAAGATTGTGGACAAAATCACAAATATTAGCTATTTTTGTACCGAGGCAAGTTTATGTGTACATAATGCATCGTTAGTTTATGTTTAAATAATTTAATGTTGCTTGAATCTTATAATTGACCATGTGAATAAGTTTATTTGTATGAACGAGTTTGACGATAATTCGATAATTGAGGAAGTCTAGTACGAACCCTAAGAACATTACGTGATACAAGGGTCATAACATTTAAGTTGTCGAGATGTGATTTCGTATAAGATCGTATTTGGGATATGGCATCGGTATGGTAGTACGTGTAATACTATGTTTGGGACATGGTGTCGGTACACGTTTTTGTGTAAGACCATGTCTGGGACATGGCATCAATATAAGTTTTCGTGTAAGACCATAGCTGGACTATTGGCATCGATGTTTGAATTACATGTAAGACCATATCTGGGATATGGCAATGTATGACCTACGGATGACTTTTGAGTATCCTTAGTGGTTTTGAATGGTTCAACGTGCCTAGTTTAAACGAGAAAGAAAGTACACGTCAAGTAAGTAATACAGATACGTACGAAGTCCATATGACATTTGGATGGATGAAAAACGATGAGTTAATATATGATGTTTAGTTATGGTCTTATGATAAGGTTATGAATGGGTAAGAATTGACTATGAGAGTTTAGTAATGCTTACACCAAATTCCAATGGATTTTGTATAATAAATTTATAAATATGATGTTTATTATTTGCATATAAACCTACTAAGCTATATAGCTTAACCCTCTTTTCTTTCCATTGTTTTATAGGGTCACCAAGCTAGCTCAGGGATCGAGAATCGTCGGAGTTCACATCACACTATCAAGGCTCTATTTTGAGTATTGATGATCATGATATTTTGATAGTATGGCATGTATAGGGACTTGGTTATTTTGTATATGTGTCATAGTGCTTGGTTTAACGATGTTGGCTCATATTGGTTAAGTGACTATTTTTTATAAGGCTATTGGAATTTGGCAACTGTTGCTTATAAGTAAAATCACATGATGATGCATTTCATAGATGTGTTAATTTGCATGATTTGGTTGCTGGGTATGTGTTTGTTTGAGTACGATAGAAATGGCATGAGAATGATGTTTTGATGTCTTGGTTGTGGACATTATGGTTGCTTAAGTATGCTATGATTTGCACCTATGAATTGGTGTTTGTATGTTTGTGTTTCAGGGTGGCAAATGGCTTGGTAAATAGCCTATATATTGTGTAACGCCCCGAATTTTGGGCCTAGAAGAAATGGGCTTCGTGTGTTGAAGAAATTGGATTTTGGTTGTACGAGAAAATTTCATAAATTGCACGTTTAATTTAGTGGCTAAGTGATTTAGAAGTGTTTGGGAGTGTTGGAGAAGTCCTGGGTACACACTAGGGATCTAGCAAAATTTTTAGTTTTTCTCTTAGGTGGGCCTTAGCGTTAGCTTGAAGACTTTATAAATATTTTTAGTTAAATTTGACACAAGGAAGCTCTTGGTCTAGTGGCAAGGAGGCGTTAGGTATAGGCAAGGGGTTTTAGGCTCTAGACGCAGCATGTGCAGAAATTTTGGTTGGTTTTTTAAACAAACCTAGAAGTCGGTAAAAAGGCTTAATAAATATTGGGATAAAAAGGGTGACATAAATTGATGTGTAGTCTAGCGGCATAGGCGTGTTGTAAAGGTTCAAGGGAGATTGGGTTCGAGACCTTCCTCTCGTAAGTTTATTTTGTTTTCTTATAAATAAACCTAGAATCCAGCCTATAGACTTTATAATTAATTAGGGAGGAAAAGTGCCACAAATAAGGCAGGCGGTGCGGTGGTAAGAGGCGTGTAGCATAGCCAGGAGGTCAGAGGTTCAAAACTAAGTGATGGTAAATATTTTTAGATTACTTTGGATAACTCGATCGCTGGGTAGTAGGCCTTAAAAGTAGTTGAGAGTAGAATATGCCACAAGAAGAGTTACGGTGCATAGGCAAGCAGTGTGTTGTGTATTGTGAGGTCAGGAGTTCGAGGAACAGTGGGTATGGGTATATATTTTGCGTTTTGGCTGCGCAAGTAAATGGCTTGGACCAAAACTCTTAGGTGGATAAGGGTAGAAACCCGAATAAGGATAAGATGAGCTTGGTGGAATATTTCATGCGAATTAAAAGGGGGAGGATGGAGTTTAAGTGTATTTCAAACTCGGTTGGTGGCTTGACTTAAGGAAAAAAACAAAGAAAGGGATGAAGTGGAGGGTAGAGTCAAATTTTCAATGGTGTGGCTAGGGGGAATTCGGTTTCATAATGTGGGGAGAGTGAGTGCCGTTTGGTCAATTTGAGGGTAGTGTGAATTCCTACTTTAATTTCGGCATATTTATTGCGTAGTTTTTGGCTTGTTTTTGCGCAACTAGGTATTATTGTTTCTCTTCTGAATTGGAGATTTCCTTTTCTTTATCTTTTTCTTCTGTTCTCCTTCCCCTCTTGCGTTATTTCTTTATTTCTTCTTTGTCATATCAAAGTCGACTCCTCTCCTCCCAGTTTTATTTATGCCAAATTTCTTTCCCTCTACTCTAGTTTCTAAAAAAGTCGAATATTCCTCCTTGCCAATTGGGTTCCCCAGTCATCTTCTACGCTACTTTCTCATCTCAGACTTCTTTCAGTTTTAGATTGATCAAATTGATTCTTTGCTTCTCTATCTGGCACTCTCTGTTCCTCAGACTCACTTCGAACAAGTGATCTCTAGTTTTTGGTAAAAGTGTGTTTTAATCACTTTATTATTCCATTCTTAGTTGAATTTCTTTGGCCCTGTTATCTAGTATTGATTTTCCATCTCTTATCAATCAGGTATTGTATACTTGGTTCATTTCTATAGTTTCGATGAGTAAGGAAGGATCTAGTAAAGTGTCGATGAAAGTGCCGGCTGAGTATGAGCGTGACTTCACTACTCCCAAGTTTAAGCAACGTAAGGTGTCAGTGGTTCGGGACTTTCCGCCTGGATGCAGAAGGGGGACTGCATCAGACTTCAGGCTACATAGGCAAATCGCAGTCAATCAGTTTAATCAATGCAAGTATAGTCAATTTCTCAGTTAATGGTTGTTAAGAGTTTCTAACACTATGTTATTAGTGATTAACTAAATGTGTTGTTTTAATATAGGTTCAAGCGATTATGAATACTTAGTACTCTACATGATAAGGTGTGTACTTCTACCCTATGATTCGATAGTTTGATATAAAGTCGAAGGTGTGTACACATACCGCATAGACTCTAGATTGGCAAAAGCCAAAAAGCCGAAAATTCGAAAAGCAAAAAAGCTAAAAATTTGGCTGTGGCGACTCCATGAGTGTGCAAACGCTCATGTAGAGAGATTGATAGGACGATAGAGGCCTCATGAGCGATCTCATCGACTTGGGCCACTTTTTTGTCAATTTTGCCAAATGGGCCCAACGGGCTCGTGGGCCCAAGACGAGTGAAATTGATGGATTAACAAGAATTGACGAGTAGGTCACGATGACTGAGTGGCCAATGTTGGATTTGGGCTTAATGGGCCATATGAGAGTGTGGGCCCTTTAGGGCGTGTATTTGGCTTTTGGGCCCTATAGTGTTGTAATCGCTAAAAATCTCATTATAAGTGTACTAAGTGTTAGTGGACTTGATAATGGGCCAAGTTATGTACTTATGCCATAATAATAATAGATGACCGTAATGCCCCTAAAGGCGAAATGACTAAGATGCCCCTATATGTTTGAACACTGATTTTGTATGCCATATTCATATATTATGTTGCATTCATGCTTGCGTGTAGGATGGGTTTATATTGGAGGAAGTGTTATATGAGTATCGCATAGTCGCTTGACGACCGTGGATCCACCGATGGCTTTTAAGCCAGTAAATGATTGACAGCTTTGCTGCAATATGAGTAGTGCCGCAACCGGTGCTACAACGGGAGTGTAGGGATGGGTGGGTCAACATATATATCCCCACAGGAGTGTAGGGTTGGACAGGAGATGGAGTGCAGGCCTGGTACGGGCATCTATCCATTGCATACGTTGATTTTGATATTTGAGATGGGCTTAGGCCAGGTCAATGTGCTATGTGTTATTTAATATGGGCTCAAGCCCAACCGAGGCTATTTTGGGTTAAGGCCCTAATGCAACCGTTATTGTAATGGGCTTAGGCCCAATTGTTGTGATGCATGTTTTATTATCGCTGAGGGTTGTACACACTGAGTTTTTGTAAACTCACCCCTTCTTTTTAATATTTCAGGTAATCCTCAGTAGTCGGTTCGACGTAGTGGGAGGACTCGGAGGTGGCCACACTGCGAGCTGCAATTTCTTTTATATTATCTTTAAATGTTTTATGATTGGGTTGTAATAAGGTCTCTCCTTAAGTTTCCTCTGGTTTAATTTGGTTATTGGTTTTCTTTTTAATTTAGTTTGATAACTGCTTAATTCCAAAATTTAAAACCTATTTTTATTAAAATAGTTGGGAGTTTAATAATGGATTTTGAAACTGAGGTTTTCAAATTACAAAGGCTTTGTGCAAACTTATAATTAAACAGGCATTTAATGGCTTTTCGCTTTCAACTAAAATACACCTTCAACAGGGCTTGAATGGAAAATGAGAAACCCATTTTTGAAATCACTATTTCAATTACGAACGATCAAATGTTTTCGAGGTTTTTCAACCAACTCGATTTGTACGAGTCACCCTTCAATGTGACACCGTCAAATACGGCCATAACGTCCGAGCCAGGTATTACTGGATAAAACATAACTGTTCAATCACATACATACATTATAAGAAATGAATGAGCAAGGCTTTATATCACATGATATACACATATTATAAACAATATACCTTAATTCAATCTACGCATATACACTTAAAGCATAAACACATACATATAGATACAAGTATATCTAATTTTAAATAATTTCAATGATCGAATTTAATTCCAATTCATACTAAAAAGTTAATCACATCAAGACCTTTATCATTCAAACACTCATGCAAATATACATGCATTTTCAAGGACCATTAATAACCAAAACATTCATCTAAGGAAACTTCAAGATTATTACTTAATAATCAACCTTATAATTTCAACAAACCATAAATTTAAACTTAGCTAACGAGCAAGCCATTTTCGCATGGCTTGTATATATATACATATTCAAAATATAAATTATATTCAAAAGAGTTAATCCTATACATGCCATAAGTCCGGAATTTTAAACTTGTTAATAGTACCGCAGGTAGACGATAGTATGGATGACTTCAAACTTGAATCCCTGAGCTTGTAACTTTCAAACGAGATCTATAATATGGAACAAAACACAAACATTCAAAGTAAGCAATTTAGCTTAGTAAGTCTTAAATAATTTAAACAACTAAACTCACTTATACACCTTATTTACATATGTATTCAACTCATTATATCAATTCACAATTCAAAATTTCACTTTATAAATAATTTCCACTTATAAACCAAATATCCAAAATCACGTATAACATTATCTAAGTATATCACCATTTGGCCGAATATGCATAGTCACCTATATGCACATCTAACATATTATTTCATTTAAATTTGAATTCATATAGTCATAAACATCTAAACCTTTCAATGCCATCTTCAATTCATCCCAGTTGAACAAGTTTATAACACCCTGACCACATTTAAAATTTCAAGGTTCAAATCACATATATAACATATACTTCTATAAACAAATCCACAATGGCTGAATCTGTGTATATATATATATACATACCACAACTTCACATTTCACATCAATAAATCAATTCACTTTATTCTTATGTGTATAAATAATTTATACATACTTGGACAACTAAGTTTATTGATCGATGTAAACCCCCCAATCCGGCCTAGACGTTACGGCCAAGTCTAGTGTGTCATATTGAAGTGTTTTCCAAAAACATGTTTTCATTGAAAACCCTTCTTAATGTTTAGAAACTTCTACCGATAAACTTGTATAACACCTTAGCTTGTGTTTATTTTTCCAAAACGTAATACTCAAAACATTGTTTAACCACTTTGTAAAATTCTTATAGAAAATTGCGAAAATTTGTAAACCTTTGTAGTTGCGGAAACATGTTATTTTAAAAACAGTTTAGGTATCGAAAAATCAGACCTTCTTGTTATGGCTTAAAATGAATGGATACTATGCACCAGGTAGGATTCAAAAGAAGAGGAGGTGAGTCATTTAGACTGCTTAAGTACCAAGCTCTTCCTAGACATGCACACATTCATTGCCACACTTTAAGCTTACGACTTGTCCACGAACAACAAATTAAAATTTAAGTGAGTTTAAGATTCTTATTTATGAAAACGTTTACATTGCGGAAGCTTTGCTCTATTATCGTGATATTTTGAAAACAAATAACTTTTATAAAACGCGCCTTTATTTCAAAGCGATTTAAACAATATCCTACTTAAGCTAAAAACAAATTAAAAATAATTAAAAACCCAAAATAAAAAAATAATAAGAGCAGCCCTATTACAACCCAAAATCAGAATAAAAAAATAATTAAGACTAAATTGAAATAATTAACTTAATTAAAAACCAACAGTCCAGTCCATGTGGCCACTCTGAATCCCTCTCAGCTCCAAGTCCACCAATCTAGGGCTCACCTGCAAGGATGGAAGGAAAAGGGGTGAGTTTGGAAAACTCAGTGTGCAACAAAGCCCTTTCAGAGCCCACTCAACACAAGCATACTGGGCCTAAGCCGTGATTCAATCTCATCTGTCACTGGGCCGAAGCCTTTTCATATATCAGTTACTGGGCCTTAGACCTTTTTCATATATAAACTCATTGGGCTGAAGCCTTATTCTGTAAACGGTATGGTCCACTGGCCCATTTCAACAATACATGTAAAACTCAATGCATGTATGCAAACCCATATCCATATGTGGGGAAACTATCAACCCACCCAACCGCTACTCTCCACCCATACCAACCAAGCTCTCCATATGGGGAATAACTCGACCCACCCAACCAATACTCTCCACTGGCAGCATAGCTGCTTTATCATATAGCATGAGGCCTAGCCTCTTTCGGTAACTAGGGCAAAGCCCCTTTTCGATATCTGTGGCATTGCCACTTACACTTCCTCCATCAATATAACCCAACCCATGCATAAAATGAACATATTATAGCATATCATGTATAATAATAGTATCACATGCATTTCAATCAAAATAAAACCCTAGGTTATAATAGTCATTTACCTAGGGGTAAAATAGTAATCTTTGCCATTTAAGAGCAATCTAGTAATTTTATCAACTATTAGGGTTTCCATGCTCATTATTAATTATCAACAATTCCAAGTGTTTAAACAGCGATTCTAGCCCATTTTAGCAAAACTGAGTTATTGGGCCCACAAAACCCCTAATGGGCCCTACATAGCCGATTTAGTCATCTAGGCCCATTTAGCCTATATTCTATAACGGTATTAACTGTCGTAATGTGCAATTTATCCAAATTCCATTTTCTACCATATTTACCCAATTGGGCCCAAAAACTCTGGGCTCGATTTCAGCCCCTCAAGGCCCAACTACCGTGATGCACGAAAATCGTGCCCTTACCTGTTCTAACGATCTCGATCATCGAACTTAGCTTATCTAACTAACCTATGAGCATTTGCATGCTCACGAGTCCTCGAAATGCCAGAATTTTAGCATTTCAGCTTTTCAGCATATATCGAGTTAAGCCACTAAAGAGGGTTCGTTACACACCTGATTTGCGATTCCACCGATGAGATCTCCTATGCGATTTCTCGTATAATCAACCACTTATAGATTAGATTACGAATCCATGAAAACCGATATAGAAATTACTTACCACATTTGGCTATTATAAAGCATTAATAACGACTTACCTTGTCGATCTTTAACTACTAGATCTAAATCTAAACCGCCTCGAAACCGTTGATCTTGCTAGCCTCCAAATAGATCTTGATCGTTAGCCTTCAATCCGCACTAGCACATAATAAACCGAATGAAAGATACTAATTTAAATCTTGACCAAAACGATTGCCTCCCTAAAGTGTTTAGGGATTTTCGGCTATTTCTTAAATCCCGAATAATGAATAAAAATAAGATTCCGAGTACTTAACACCAACGATATACTTGTCAAGAGCGTTTACAATACTTCTCCAACCTCAGATCCACGGTGAATCTAACTTAAACGCGAGTAGAAAATAGATTTAAAAATTAATCCTCGAATCACTAAAATATGAAGCTTTTCGGCTTTTGTAAGAAGAAGAAGATAATGTCTACAGAGGCCAAGGGTGAAGTGAATTTCGGCTATGGGAAAATCAAAATTGACGGGTTGAAGAGAAAATCAAGGGGGAAAGAAAATCAAAGGGAATAAAAATTTAACAATAAGGGTAGAAGATTTTGTGTAAAGAAAAGTGAAAGTGGTTGGCAAGGGAGAGGCTTGGGGTTTCGATTTTGCAAGGGTGAAAACAAAAAGAATAAAAAGAATGGAATTAATTTTAAAATAGCAACCCCCCAATCAAGTCGGCTAATACAAAAATAACTAAAAACAATACCCTAAGTAAATAAAGAAGAAGACAATTCATAAAAGCTAGAATTTTAAGTGCAATTCGGCACTTTAATGCCCATCACCGAATGATGTATTTTGGCATAAATAAAAACATTTCTTCCTAAATTCCAAAACCATGCCTTGCTCCTTAATTTTTGCTACCACCGAATTTAAATTCAATCTAAAACAAATTTGAATTGCATTCAATTTCTCCTTGATTTAGCCCATAGCAGAGTTTGAATTTTAGTCAAACTCCTTGCACCAAATAGCAGCAGTCCCTACCGCTTTAGCCGCTCCAGCACGCTTCTAGGAGGTGCTCCAAACCCGCACGACTCCTTCCCACGCGTGCCCAGCAAAAATAGCATCCTCTTGCGCGCGCCCGAGATCAAACCTGAGATCTCCAGGTAGCCTAGCACGCTGCTGGCCACTGCGCCGCAGCTTTGCTTTCAACATAATATGATTACCTTTAATGTTAAGCCATACCTGCTGAAGTCCCTGCTATTTTAAAAAAAAAATAAAATTTCAACTTACCTGTGCCTGGACTCGAGCCTGTGCCCCTTTGAAGTGCCTAACGCACTGCTGCCGCTGTGCCACAAGTGTTTTTATGGCATAATCCTATCGCGACCTCCTTTAACCCTTATTTTAGCACGACCTAGCTTCTAAACAATAAAACCCACCTTTGCACATGCTGAGAGTCGAACCCTAGCTCCCCTTCCTACTACCTAGCATGCTAACCACTGGGTCAGGTGCACTTCTTTATGCCCAGTCTTACCAAATTTATTTTTAAGGCCTTATGCCCAGATTCCCTTATGAAGCAAAAATTTAGAATTTTTGCTAGAGTCTTGGATCGAACCCAAGACTTTTCCTGCACTATAAATCATTAATCATTTATTTAAACACTAAATTTAAACACCAAATTAACAAAAATAATTTTTATAAATATATTTTTATCTAATAATACTTATTATAATTTTCATAAAAATTTTTAGACATCAATAATAATAAATACAGTAATATTTTTCTAATAACAATAATATTTAAAACTTCTGAATTATTCAGGTTTTCTTTTATCCGAACCTAGACTCAAAGCCCAATTATTCTAGGCCTAAATTTAGGGTGTTACAACCGAATTCAATTTTCGAATTAATATAAGACCTCATAGTCTTAGACTTTTATAATCTCACCGACAATTAGCCTGCTAGGTAAAATCCTGAGTTCATCACTGGCACAAAGCTTGCTAGGTAATAACCTGATTTTGTCGCTGGCACAAAGCCTGCTAGACTTTCAAAGTCCGATACTCACTCACTGGCATTATGCCTGTTAGGCTCGAAGCCCGTTTATAGCACCAGCTTATAGCTTGCTAGGCCAAAGGCCCGATTAACAATTCGAAAATAATTTCACAAAATCATAACTGTATCAAAATCATATGCTTATGCATATCACATAACGCAACCACATTAATCAAACTTTAACTTCATTCGATTATGAACACATACTAATCAAGTTCATATAACACAATCACATCCATTAAGTACAAGCTTCATTCGAATATCTTTATATAATCATACATCTCATCACTTTTCTTTCATATTCACTTCACTCCTAAAAGCATATCACAAAACTTACCTCATGTAATATTTGCCATTCAACCTTATAAGCCTAATGCCATATACCATCATTTCATTCTTACCCTTCGACTCTATCCATACATTACAAAGAATACTTATTTCTCATAATTTATAATAAGTCATAATCAAATATAATCTACATTTAATTACTTAAAATTTACCTCGAATGTCGTTGAACAACTATGGATCGGCTATTCAACTATTTTCGCCTTTCCCCTATCCGAATTTGGCTCGTTTCATTCTTGAGCTAAATTAAACAAGTCAACTAGTTTAATCACCTTACCAACTCATTTATAGACAAAATACTATTAATCTCATACAACATGGAACACACGGCAACTCTTATTTCCAGCCACTTATACATGTAATCAAATTAAACCATTCCCTACTATTAACATATTCGGAAATCTCAACAACCAAAAATTAACATTAAGGCATTATCTCTTAACATTTAGCATAAGATTTCACAATTTAATCACAAAGGCCAAATATCATTTAGCCCTTGAAACCGCATTTATCTAGCTTTAACAAGCTCATTTTTTACACAGACATTCTTTATTCAAAACAAAGATAAATTCTTTACTAATGACACATACGGCAAATCTTAATTTCAATCATCTCAATATACATTCAATCTAAACCATGCTTTGATATCAAGCACATTCGGCAAACTTATATACACATACTAATAATTTAATCATTCATTTCTAATATTAAGCACAAATCTTACACTTCACCATAATAGCCGATTGTCATTAATCTTTTAAGCCATAAATCTCAAGGTTTACCAAGCTCATACTAATCTACCATCATCCCTCATTACCAAAACATCAAAACACCATCAATGTAACACAAAACATCCATGGCTGAATGCATCATTTGCCACCAACTCAAAAATCAATACGTGGGCTATGTCAAGAGCTTAATAACTAACTTAAATTCATAAATTTAAAGAAAATAACATGAAAATAATACCTTAATCACATCACAACAATGGCCGAATATCCCACTCTTTTCTATTTCTTTTCCTTTAATGGTTTTGGCAAAAACAAGATAAAATGAAGCCAAATTTTTATGTTTTATTAATTAACACATATTTTAGGTGTTAGTTTACCAAAATGGCCTTTCTACTTTTATTTCCTTTCCACTATCAATGGCCGAATGTGTCCATTAAAAATATCCTTGGTTTAATTTCATTTTAAACCCCTCTCCTAATTGATCAAGTACAATTCGGCACTTACACAACAACCTTCTAATTTTTCCTTTGTGCAATTTGAGTCCCTAATTAATAATTCAACATCCAAATGACAAAATTAAGACACGAAACTTTCACGTATTAAAATTTGCATATAATAACCACGAAAAATAATATTTAAGTATTTTTCTAACTCGGTTTCGTGGTCCCGAAACCGCTTTTTCGATTAGGGCCAAAATAGGGCTGTCACAACTCTCCCCCTTTAGCGATTTTCGTCCCCGAAAATCTTACCGGTGAATAGGTTAGGGTAACGTTCTTTCATTGAGTCCTTAAGATCCCAAGTTGCTTCTTCAATTCCATGTTTGAGCCACAATACTTTCACTAACGGGATTTCCTTATTCCACAGTTCTTTCACCTCGTGAGCCAGAATACGAACCGGTTCTTCCTCATAACTCAAATCAGATTGAATTTCAATCTCTGACAGATTAATCACATGTAATGGATCGGATCAGTATCGACGAAGCATCGAAACATGAAAAACATCGTAAATCTTTTCAAGTTCAGGCGGCAATAGTAATCTATATGCAACCGACCTAATCCGTTCTGAAATTTCATACGATCTGATAAATCTCGGGCTCAATTTGCCTTTACGACTGAATCTAAGTACCTTTTTCCAAGGTGAAACTTTAAGAAACGCTTTGTCTCCGACTTGATACTCTATATCTTTACGTTTCAAGTCTGCATACGATTTTTGACGATCTGATGCTGGTTTCAAACTTTCACGGATCACTTTTATTTTCTATTAGGCCTTTTTAATCAAATCAACTCCGTAAATCTTATTCTCACTGAGCTCGATCCATAACAATAGTGTACAACATTTACGACCGTACAAAGCCTCATAAGGTGCCATCTTAATACTCGATTGAAAACTATTATTGTATGCGAATTCAATCAAAGGCAAGTATCGTTCCCACGAGCCACTAAACTCAAGGATACAACATCTCAACATATCCTCCAGTGTCTGAATAACTCGTTCGGATTGTCCATCTGTTTGGGGATGAAAAGCAGTGCTAAAATGTAATTTGGTACCTAGTGCATCTTGCAATTTCTTCCAAAATCGCGATGTAAATCTGGGGTCTCTATCCGAAACAATAGAAGTAGGTACCCCGTGTAATCTTACAATCTGAGATATATATAATTCAGCTAGCTTATCGAGTGAATAATTTGAACGAACGGGAATAAAATGAGCTGATTTTGTAAATCTATCAATAATAACCCAGATTGCATCTTTCTTGCTCGATGTCAACGATAGACCAGATTCAAAACCCATCGTGACACGGTCCTATTTCCACTCAGGCATCATAATCGGCTGAAGCAATCCAGAAGGCACCTGATGTTCTGCTTTCACTTGTTGACATATTAAACATTTCGAAACAAAGTCAGAAATGTCTCGTTTCATACCGTGCCACCAGTACCGTTGCTTCAAATTATTGTACATTTTCGTGCTACCAGGATCAACAGACATTTGGCTGCTATGAGCTTCATTCAAAATCATCGGAATAAGCTCTAAATTTCTCGGAACACACAATCGGTTTTTGAATCTTAAACAATCATTTTCATCAATCAAAAACTCTGAATCCTCTTTTGAATCACATTGAGTTTGTTTTGCGATCATATCAACATCAACATTCTAAACTTCCCAGATTTGTTGCGTCAATATTGGTTTTGCTTTTAATTCCGCTACTAACGCATCATCAACAGACATAGACAAATGTACATTCATTGCTCGCAAAGCAAACAGTGATTTTCGACTTAAAGCATCAGCAACCACATTAGCCTTTCCCGGATGAAAATCAATGACGAGCTCATAATCTTTCACTAATTCCAACCATCGTTGTTGTCTCAAATTCAAGTCTTTTTAAGTCATCAAGTATTTGAGGCTTTTATGATCGGAATAAACGTGACATTTCTCTTCGAACAAGTAGTGACGCCAAATTTTTAGAGCGAAAACAATAGTAGCTAATTCAAGATCGTGAGTCGGATAGTTTTTTCGTGAGGTTTTAACTGTCTCGAAGCATACACAACAACTCTACCCTCTTGCATCAAAACATAGCCTAAACTATTCAAAGAGACATCACTATATACCACAAATTCTTTACCGGATTTTGGCTGAACTAGCACTGGAGCTTCGGTCAAAAGAGCTTTCAATTGATCAAAGCTTTTCTGACATCTTTCCAACCATTCAAATTTGACATCTTTCTGTAACAACTTTTTCAACGGTATTGCTGTCATCGAGAAGCCTTTCACAAACCATTTGTAATACCCGGTAAGTCCCAAAAAGCTCTGAACTTCTAAAATATTCCTCGGAGGCTTCCAATCAAGTATAGCTGAAATTTTACCCGGATCAACCCGGATACCTGATGCGGATACAACATGTCCCAAAAAGCTGACCTCATGTAACCAGAACTCACATTTACTGAACTTTGCATACAGCTGATTGTCCCATAAAATCTGCAGCACCAATCTCAAGTGTTCGGCATGCTCAGTTTCATCGCGTGAATAGATCAAAATGTCATCTATAAACACGACTACAAACCAATCCAAATACTATCTGAAAATCTGATTCATTAAATCCATGAAAATCGCAAGGGCATTAGCGAGCCAAAACGGCATCACTAAGAACTCGTAGTGCTCGTACCTCATTCTAAAAGTAGTCTTTGGCACGTCAGAATCTCTAACTCGCAACTGATAATAGCCCGATCTCAAATCTATCTTCGAAAATACTGAAGCTCCCTTTAGCTGGTCAAATAAATCATCAATTCGCGACAATGGATATTTATTCTTTATAGCCACTTTGTTAAGCTGTCGATAGTCGATGCAAATTCTCATGGTTCCGTCTTTCTTTTTCACAAATAGTACTGGTGCACCCCAAGGAGAGAAACTTGGTTGAGCAAAACCTCTATCTGTCAATTCTTGCAACTGAGATTTCAATTCTTTTAATTCGGTCGGTGCTATACGATACGGAGCTATCAAAATCGGAGTCGTTCCAGGTACTAACTCTATACCAAACTCTACTTCTCGAACAGGTGGCAACCCAGGTAATTCTTTAAGAAACACATCCGGATATTCTCGAACCACGGGCACTGTCTTGAGCTTTTTTTCTGATACTTTACTATCCAGAACATATGCAAGATAAGCTTTACACCCCTTATTCACATACTTTTGAGCCAACATCAACGATATTACTGCCGGTAACCCGTTCAAATCAATAGACTCAACTCGAATTATTTCATCATTCGGACATCGCAAGTCAATTGTTTTTCTTTTGCCATTCACTACAGCATCGTGCACAGCTAACTAATCCATACCGAGAATGATATCAAACTCGTCAAATGGCAATAGCATCAAATTTGCCCGGAAACAAAATTCTCGAATCATTAAGGGGCAGTTCTTGCATACTTTATCAACTAACAAATACCGGCCCAGAGGGTTTGACACTCAAATCACAAACTCAGTAGACTCAACAGGTAGAGTCTTTCTGGATGCCAATGTTTCACATACATACGAATGAGTTGAACCGGGATCAATCAAGGCAATAACATCAGTATCGAAAAGAGTGAAAGTACCAGTAATAACATCTAGAGAAGAAGCACCCTCGCAAGCGCGTATGGCATAAGCTCTGGCAGGTGCACGAGCCTCAGATCGAACAGCCGTATCTCTAGTCCCTCTCTGACTGCCACTAGCATTACCCGTATGTCTAGGTGGTCTACCTCGTGTCGCAATATTACTAGATCTCCCACTCGGATTAACATTCTGCTCAGCTAGTCTCGGACACTCTCTGATAAAATGATCAGCTGATCTGCATTTAAAACAGGAATGATCATGCAATCTACAGCTCCCTGAATGCCATTTACCACAATGCTTGCACTTCGATCTGTCCTGACGATCATTGCCAACACTTGCAATTGAGGTAGCTCGTGTACTCGCAGGAGGTCGATCACGATCTCGTCTGGAAAAGCCCGAAGTATTCTTGGATCGGCCTGATTCATCTCGAAACTTCCTCGATGACTGTTGTTATGTTTTTCCCAAAGATCTTTTATGAAACTCTCTAGCCCCAGCTTCAACTTTTCTTTTTTCAATTCCAAGCTCTTTGGCTTTACAAGCTCGCTCAACAAGTACTACAAATTCTTTAATTTCCAGAATGCCTACTAACAATTTAATATCTTCATTCAACCCATCCTCGAAGCATTTACACATGATAGCTTCGGACGAGACACACTCACGAGCATATCTGCTGAGCTTTACAAATTCTTGTTCATATTCTGTCACTGTCATTCGGCCCTGCTTAAGCTCAAGAAACTCTTTGCGTTTCTGGTCGATGAACCTTTGGCTGATATACTTTTTACAGAATTCTGTCAGAAAGAATTCCCAGGTGACCCACTCTCTCAGTACTACCGAAACCAAGGTATTCCACCAGTGGTAGGCAGCATCACGTATTAAAGACACAGCGCATTTCAAACACTCATCAGGAGTACATGATAGTTCATCGAACACGCAGATAGTATTATTAAGCCAAAACTCAGCTCGCTCGGTGTCATCGCTAACAGTAGCTCTGAACTATTCAACCCTGTATTTTCTAATTTTATCAACCGGAGGCTTACTCGATCTCAAAAGATCAATCACAAGAGGCACTACAGGTATCGGAAGTGGATTATTTGGGGGTGGGGGTTGTGGAATAGCCAAATTAGTTCGAACATATTGAGTGAACCAATAATTCATCATAGCATAAAAGGCTTGTTTCATCTCCTCATCTCGAATACTGGTATTTGGCTGAGAGTCACTCAGCGCTGTCCCTTGCGCGGGAGCAGGCGCTACACTCTCGACATAGTCTGCTATGGCTCGATCGGGATTAGGATTCATTGCTATATGAAAAACACATTTTAACTGTCAGAAGTCATCACACTATCATATTATCACATTATGGCATGTATAGCTAGACTCACACACGCTACGTTAGTCCTAGAATCGACTAAACCGTAGCTTTGATACCAATAAAATGTAACACCCCTAAACCAAATACGTCACTGAAATGGGTTACAAGGTATTACCGGACAAAACATAACTGTTCAATCACATACTTACATTATAAGAAATGAATGAGCAAGGCTTTATATCACATGATATACGCATATTATAAACAATATACCTTAATTCAATCTATGCATATACACTTAAAGCATAAACACATACATATATATACAAGTATATCTAATTTTAAATAATTTCAATGATCGAATTTAATTCCAATTCATACTAAAAAGTTAATCACATCAAGACCTTTATCATTCAAACACTCATGCAAATATACATGCATTTTCAAGGACCATTAATAACCAAAACATTCATCTAAGGAAACTTCAAGATTATTACTTAATAATCAACCTTATAATTTCAACAAACCATAAATTTAAACTTAGCTAACGAGCAAGCCATTTTCGCATGGCTTGTATATATATACATATTCAAAATATAAATTATATTCAAAAGAGTTAATCCTATACATGCCATAAGTCCGGAATTTTAAACTTGTTAATAGTACCGCAGGTAGACGATAGTGTGGATGACTTTGAACTTGAATCCCCGAGCTTATAACTTTCGAATGAGATCTATAATATGGAACAAAACACAAACATTCAAAGTAAACAATTTAACTCAGTAAGTCTTAAATAATTTAAACAACTAAACTCACTTATACATCTTATTTACATATGTATTCAACTCATTATATCAATTCACAATTCGAAATTTCACTTTATAAATAATTTCCACTTATAAACCAAATATCCAAAATCACGTATAACATTATCTAAGTATATCACCATTTGGCCGAATATGCATAGTCACCGATATGCACATATAACACATTATTTCATTTAAATTTGAATTTATATAGTTATAAACATCTAACCTTTCAATGCCGTCTTCAATTCATCCTAGTTGAACAAGTTTATAACACCCTGACCACATTTAAAATTTCAAGGTTCAAATCACATATATAACATATACTTCTATAAACAATTCAACAATGGCCGAATGTATATATATCTATACATACCACAACTTCACATTTCACATCAATAAATCAATTCACTTTATTCTTATGTGCATAAATAATTTATACATACCTGGACAACTTAGTTTATTGACCGAATTCAATTTCTGAATTAATACAGGACCTCAGCGTCTTAGACTTTTATAATCTCACCGGCAATTAGCCTGCTAGGTAAAATACTGAGTTCATCACCGGTACAAAGCCTGCTAGATAATAACCTGATTTTGTCATCGGCACAAAGCCTGCTAGACTTTCAAAGTCCGATACTCACTCACTGGTATGCCTGCTAGGCTCGAAGCCCGTTTATCGCACCAGCTTATAGCTTGCTAAGCCAAAGGCCCGATTAACAATTTGAAAATAATTTCACAAAATCATAACCGTATCAGAATCATATACTTATGTATATCACATAACACAACCACATTAATCAAACTTTAACTTCATTTGATTATGAACACATACTAATCAAGTTCATATAACACAATCACATCCATTAAGTACAAGCTCTATTCGAATATCTATATATAATCATACATCTCATCACTTTTCTTTCATATTCACTTCACTCCTAAAAGCATTTCACAAAACTTACCTCATGTAATATTTGCCATTCAACCATATAAGCTTAATGCCATATACCATCATTTCGTTCTTACCCTTCGACTATATCCATACATTACAAAGAATACTTATTTCTCATAATTTATAATAAGTCATAATCGAATGTAATCTACATTTAATTACTTAAAACTTACCTCAGATGTCGTCGAACAACTATGGATTGGCTATTCAACTATTTTCGCCTTTCCCCTATCCGAATTTGGCTCGTTTCGTTCTTGAGCTAAATTAAACAAGTCAACTAGTTTAATCACCTTACCAACTCATTTATAGACAAAATTCTATTAATCTCATACAACATGGAACACACGGCAACTCTTATTTCCAGCCACTTATACATGTAATCAAATTAAACCATTCCCTGTTATTAACACATTAAGAAATATCAACAACCAAAAATTAACATTAAGGTATTATCTCGTAACATTTAGCATAAGATTTCACAATTTAATCACACAGGCCAAATATCATTTAGCCCTTGAAACCGCATTTATCTAGCTTTAACAAGCTCATTTTTTACAAAGACATTCTTTAATCAAAACAAACATAAATTCTTTTCTAATGACACATATGGCAAATCTCAATTTCAATCATCTCAATATACATTCAATCTAAACCATGCTTTGATATCAAGCACATTCGGCAAACTTATATACACATACTAATAATTTAATCATTCATTTCTAATATTAAGCACAAATCTTACACTTCACCATAATAGTCGATTGTCATTAATCTTTTAAGCCATAAATCTCAAGGTTTACCAAGCTCATACTAATCTACCATCATCCCTCATTACCAAAACATCAAAACACCATCAATGTAACACAAAACATCCATGGCTGAATGCATCATTTGCCACCAACTCAAAAATTAATACGTGGGCTATGTCAAGAGCTTAATAACTAACTTAAATTCACAAATTTGATGAAAATAACATGAAAATCATACCTTAATCACACCGCAACAATGGTCGAATATCCCACTCTTTTCTATTTCTTTTCCTTTAATGGTTTCGGCAAAAACAAGATAAAATGAAGCCAAATTTTTATGTTTTATTAATTAACACATATATAGTTTACCAAAATGGCCTTTTTACTTTTATTTCCTTTCCACTATCAATGGCCGAATGTGTCCATTAAAAATATCCTTGGTTTAATTTCCTTTTAAACTCTTCTCTTAAGTGATCAACTACAATTCGGTAATTACACAACAACCTTCTAATTTTTCCTTTATGTAATTTGAGTCCCTAATTAATAATTCAACATCCAAATGACAAAATTAAGACACAAAACTTTCACGTATTAAAATTCGCATATAATAACCATGAAAAATAATATTTAAGTATTTTTTTTACTCGGTTTCGTGGTCCCAAAACTACTTTTCTGATTAGGGCCAAAATAGGGCTGTCGTATACACGGGTAGACACACGGGCATCTATCTAGGCCGTATATGACACACCATCAGCCCCATGGGCGTGTGAATAGGCCGTGTGTCCCCTGCAATTTAATTTTGAGAAACAGAATGCCCAGTATGGAGCACACGGGCAGAGACACAGGTGTGTGTCTCAGCTAGGTGGATGGCACAGCTTGGAACATGGGTGTGTGCCCAAGGCGTGTGAACTCTGCACCTATTTTATGAAATTTTATGAAAATTAAATTGATCACACGGCCTAAGCACACGGGCGTGTGACTTGGCCGTGTGACCTTCGATGTTGATGACGTCATAAATAGAGAGTTACAAGGGGTAGGAACACAGGCATGTAAGACCACACGACCTACCTACATAGGCTTGCAGCCCCTGTGTAGTGGAAATTTTCTAAGTTTTTGGAAAACTATTCTAAAGTTCTTAGTTTATTCCTGAACCACTTCCAATGTATGTTTCGGGCCTCGTAGGCTCGTTTTAGGGACATAATGATTGAATGTGTTCGATTTTAATTTGGATGAAAATTTATGGCCCAGTTTTGTACTATTTCTTGTGTTTAAGTCCGGTAACACCTCGTATCTTGTTCTGGCATCGAACACAGGTAAGGGGTGCTACAATAACTTACTCAATCACAACCTTAACGGAAATTTATCACTTATAGCATGCATACTTATGAATTTCATGTACACACCTATACCATATCATCACACAAACGCATATTTTCACATTTTTATAATTTTCCCGTTGAACACTTGGAATATTAACAAATACTTAGAAAACTTGCACATAAGTGTCACATATGAAGCCAAAGCTACCTCCTATCACATTTCACATACATGCTCATTCTCGAGCTAGTCACGGGTTTGCTCACACATGCTGATGGTCGGGATGTAGCTACTCAGTGTTACTCACACAAGCTGACAGGTATCCGCAACACATGTCAGATACCTAGCCACTAGTAGGACGTACAAGACCAGCACCCGGAATCACACAATCACATAATCACACATAGGTTCTTAGTGACATGTCACTCGTATCCTATTCTATTCCTAAGGTTCAACCGGGATCACTCACTTATCAGTTATAGAAACTTTGTCAAATACATCCGATCATTCTTTTACAAAATTCATACATTATTAAAGCATATAAACATAAATTAACGATGTATTATTTACATACAAACTTACCTTGGTACAAAATAATTACTAATATTGCAATTTAGTCCTCAATCTTGTTCTTTCCTCGATCTGGGTCAAAACCTCATCTTTCTTTATCTATAACAACAAATTCAGCTATTTTACTTATCACATTTTTCAAATTGGTCCAAAAATCATATTATGGCAAAATTACATTTTTACCCCTAATCTTTCACTTATTTACATTTAGTCCCTAGCCTCGTAAAATGAAAAGTGTTCATTTTTCCCAAAACCCAAGCCTAGCCAAACCCTATACATGCTTATAACAGCCTACATTTTTCATTTATTCATATATTTCTACACAAATTTTACAACTTTTGCAAATCAGTTCTTTTTTACATTTTTACTGAAAATCACTTGGTAAATGTCGTTTATTACACAACTAACATTCATATTGTACCATTAGACATCAAAACACATGCATGTATAACATGGGTAAAATTTTAAACATGAATCCTACTTTAAAATAATTATAGAAATAGGTAAATAGGGTGATAACGACTTCAAAAACGTAAAGAGCATTAAAAATAGGGCTAGGATGCACTTACTATCAAGCTTGAATGTTGGTATTGAAATGGTATGAATTGTGCTTGGTTGATGTTGGTTGAATGTTCATTTATGCCAAGTTTTGGTATCAACTGGCTTGATGTAGGTGTATACAAGTTTGGGTGGGCAAAATGGCTTGATAAATAGCCTATTTTTATCCACATGGGCAAAGATATGGGCGTGTGTCTCAATTGTGTGTGACCCATGGTCAGGTGACATGACCGTGTGTCCCTTGTAGCATTTAATAAAAACAAGTTTGTGAGTTGCACGGGCTAGTCACACGAGCGTGTGGTTGGTCATGTGATATAAGTCAGTGAGTTACACGGGGTAGGACACGGTCATGTGCTCCCATTTCGAATGTCTACATGGACAGTGACACGAGCATCTTTTGTGGCCATGTTAGACACATGGCTTGGTCACACAGGCGTGTGCCACCTGTACGTGAAAATTTTCAAAGTTTTCCTAAAATTTTTGTAAGTTATCGGTTTAGTCCCAAACCACTCTTAAGGTATGTTTGGGCCTCATATGTAACACCCCTTACCCGTACCCGATGTCGTGATAAGGTACGAGGCGTTACCTAACTAATACACATGCAAACATACATTCTTGGATCAATAAACTTCATTCTATTTTAAAACTTTTCAAACTTTTCTTTTGAATCCCTAATATGGTCTTACGAAGCCCAAAACACACTTTAGATCTGATTCGGGACTATTCTGAGTACTCAGAAAACTTTAAAGAAAAACCACTGAAAAACAGGGCACATGCCTATATGGATGGGCAACACGCCTGTGTGGCCTCAGAACATGGCTGTGCAGAAGGCCCGTGTAGTCACACGGCTTAGGCATATAGGGACACGCGCATGCACTTCTCCCGTGTGGATTTATTTTCAAACATTGAACCTACAAGGGCTTTCAAATGGCCTGACACAAGCCCGTGTCCCTCACACGGCCATGACACGCCCGTGTCTTAGACCGTGTGTGAAAACCTTAACATTTTGTTTCTGACGTCAGTAACCATTTAAGGTCACATGACCATGGCACATGCCTGTATACTAGGCCGTGTCTTTCACACGGTTGAGACACATGGCCGTGTCTCAGCCTGTGTGGTTACTACTGGGCATTTAATTTTTCCAACTTAAGGTGCAAGTGACACACGGCCTGACCATACGCTCGTGGGGCGGACTGTGTGTCATACAAGGCCTAGACACATTCCCATGTGTCTAACCATGTGGACAATATAAGGCTATCTACTAAGCCTTTTGCCACCCTGAAACAAGATCAAACACATACCAATTCCAGCCAACACATTTTATGACATGAATGTACCTCTAAATGTCAGCAATCAAGTCATTCTTATCACAAACGCCTTACATTATTCATACATGCTCATCACATATTTAAGTGACTCAATCATGTACTTATTCATTCATACCATTTGCTCATTCTTAAAAACATCATAATTTGTATACATGTATATATCAATAACAAATATTAGCCAATACACATGGCCTTATACAAAAATAGAGTACTCCAAATCAAGCCAACACACTTGGCTCAAAACAAAATGACACTTAACTGAAGACTAAGTCCCTATACATGCCATTATTCAAATTACTAAAGCTAACTATACCAAGTGCTTCAAATGATAGTGTGATCAATAGCTCTGACGTTCTTCGATCCACGAGCTAATTAGGTGGCACTATAAGAAAATGAAAAGGGAAAAGGGGTAAGCATAAAGCTTAGTAAGTTGCATATAAATAATTGACAACCATTTACCATGCATTAACATACTCATAAATTTTTATCATATGTACACAATCATAAACACTCATAGGCATAACTTACTCATTTCCACCTACTTAAATTACACAACACAAATCAAGCTCAATCCCCATAACTTTTGTTTAGGTATCTGTACCAGTCACAACATAATCATAACATTTCTCATTCTTTACATAAACTATCAATCACTCGTTGAACCATTCAAATATTTAAGGATATCCGATAAGCCTCAAACATAGGGTAGAATGTCGATGCCATGTCCCACACATGGTCTTACATTGGCTCACATGGCAAAGACGATGACACGTCCTAGACATGGTCTTAGAATGACTCTCAAACATCGAGGCCGATGCCATGTCCCAGACATGGTCTTACACTGGCTCTCCTCTATTCGTGCCGATGCCATGTCCCAGATATGGTCTTGCACTGACACATAACGAGCCTAATGCCATGTCCCAGACATGGTCTTTGTGACAGCCCTATTTCGACATTAGTCGGGAAGTGGTTTCAGAACCACTAAACTGAGTCATAAAATTTATTTGATGTCATGATTTATGTGTTTGATATGAGAATTAATATGTGTCAAAAATTTGTGTGGAAATTTGATCCTCAAAGTGACTAATTGCTTAAAGAGGGCTTAATTGCCAAACATTAAAAATCAAATAGACAAAAATCATAGTGGCTAAATAATAGAAATTACAAAGAAAGGTCTTTGCATGTCAATTTACCCATTTCCACTTTAGTGGACGGTAATGATGATGTTTAAATCTATTATATGCATTTTTGTTTTATTAGAAAATAGGATATAATGCATAAAATGAATTTAATAATATAATTAAGAGACATTGGGAGGAAAAATCAAGGTGAAGCCATTTTCTTCTTTCTTTTGCCGTAAATGAGGAAGAAATTGAGGCTTGTGAAGCTTGAGCATTCAGTCACTTTTAAACCACAATAAGGTATGAAATTTATGTTAGTTTTTCATGATTTTGAGAAATTGGAATGGTTAGAACATCATCTAGCTAGCCCACGTTTTGATTTTTGTGAATTTGAGAGTATTTTGAGTATTCGGTAATGTAGAAAAACTAAGGAAATGGTTGTGGCTGTATTTGCTATTTTTTCTTTGGGATTATGGATAGGGAAGATTTTAAACTTGTTAAAATGAGTTTTAATAGAGGTTTAAATGAGTGTGAGTATATTGACTAACATTTTGGTGTTGGCCGGATATAGAAATAGGAGAAACTTGGGGAAAATGTGGATGTAGGTGCTAAGAGGATGCACGGCTATTAAAGAATGAATATTAGCATGTTTTTATATGATTATTATGTGGGGTACCAAATTGTGCAATGAACTTAAGGTACTATGGAGTTTAGTACATACTATTAACAATTGCCGAATGAACCAATTGTGTGTTAATTGGAAATTTGAAATAGAAAATAGTGAACTATGTTGTTAACTCATAAATTCGATTATGATATTTAGAAAATGAATTTTTAGATAAGTCATAGAGGCAAGAGTAAGTTCTTTGCTTAATTGTGATTGATTGATGGATAATCTTAATAAAGCTTGAAGCATTTGGCTACAAGATTTATATGCTTTAAAATGGTGTTATAAATGTTTAAATACCGAAAGAAAATGAAGTCTTTAGTCACCTTGTTAATTAGAGAATTTAGATGTTTTGATTTGATTGATAATAGCATGCGGCAATAGGGTATGATATGTTATTAAAAATGTTCATTAATGGGTGGTTTAAGGATGTTTTAATTATGACTAATGGTGTATATGAATTGGGTTAAATGTGTATGAAAATGTTAAGTATGTGCCTCTTGTGTTAAATGAAAGAGAATTGACCAAATGAGTTGAATAAATAAGGTTTAATTTAAATTAAATTGTTTAATTTAGCTCAAGAGCCTAAAGGGATAGCATCGGACAAGGGAAAAGCTAAGGTTACGGAATAGTCGACCAGTACATACTCAGAGAGGCACGAGGTAAGATTTAAGTAACGAAATTTAGCCTATCATCTGATTAAGCATGATGTCTATGTCTAATTACTTATATTGGTATCGGTTATTGTAAATTACGGGAGGAAAATGGTTATAGAGCTGATAGTATATGTGAAATAATGGTTTATGTACATTGATTTGATATGGGAAATATTTGTGTGCTTATAAGCAAAGCATTTAGTGAATATATAGTGCTATGTGTTAATGGAAGTGATGGGCAAGTGAATGTTGAGTTGAAAACAAATGTGTGAAAGGTATGGTTGATAATCCGTTATATAAAAATTCAGTGTGATATCCGGGATGAGTCCCGAAGGGCCTTTGCGCCAACGATATATCCGGGCCATGTCCCGAAGGGCCCTTGTGCCAGAGAAATATCCGGGCTAAGTCCCGAAGAGCTTCTGAGCTAGTGATATATCTGGGTCGAGTCCCGAAGGGCATTTATGCCAGAGATACACCCGAGTCAAGCCTGAAGAGCCTTAATGCTAAAGTATAATCGGTTTAAGCCCAAAGGCAATAATGTTAAAATACGTGCTATGTTGAAATCATCGCAAAGGAAGGTATTTACTTCCGTAAGTAAATCAGGTATGTATTCACACTCGTTATGAGATGGAATTCGTTTAGACATTTGCCACGAAAATTGAGTGGAGATGCTCCGATTACTGTTGGAAAGTATATGTAAATGAATGTCTTACATAGGAGGTGTGAACCTCAACTTTTAATGGGTTTGTACTAAATTGAACCATGGATTCTGTGTATACTAAATGTTAGGATAAAGTTATAAACTATAAGAGTACATGTGTAGTACCGATTTAGTAGTGAATAATAGTGCATGTTTCGGCCAAGGAAAGAATGATAACTTATATATACAATATGAGTTTCGACTTTAAGAAATGAATAGGTTATGTATGTAAGATGATAGCCATTTGCCATATATGTGTTTGGTCTCTGAAAAGGTTTTAGATCAAATGAATGAATGCTTAAATTTAATTGCATTAAATTCTTAAATCTTACTAAGCATATAAATGCTTACTTCGTTGTTTTGGTTTGTCTGTTTTATAGATATCGGTACAGCTACAGTCTCGGGAATTTTCAAGATAAAAGCCATCCACACTATCAAAGCATCTTTTGGTATTAGTAGCTAAACTTTTAAATGGCATGTATAGGCTTGGCACGATATTATTTAACGAATGTCTTTTGATAATGTAATTAAGTTCGGCCATGTGAAAATGGCCTACCTAAGTATATTACTTTTACTTCTATGATGTTAAATCGTTATGATGTGTGTGAAAAGTAGTGAAGTTATATTTTGTAAAATGGACTCAAATGTATGACGTATCTTGATGTTTATGTTTATGAAACGCATGTGACTTGAATGTGTACAAAATAAATTTTCCTTTCTTTTTGGGCACCTTTGTTTAAGGTTTTGCATGATGGTGTGCTATAAGTTACCTTAGTTTGTGCTTCGCTAAAATTTTGACCTTCTTTTTACTATGCGAATCAGAACGGTCTGATTTTATGCAAAGGCAGTTTTAAAAGAAATGGTCGGGTGATACCTCTTGACTCTCCTGTGACGGGAATGAGTCTAGGGGTGTTACAGTCTTACACTAGCCTAACCGATCCTTTATTAATCTTATGGCAGCTCCAGATTTCAAGTATGTCATATAATTACTATCAAATTTACAACTTTTACAAATAGTCCATTTAGTGATTTTTCATGGAAATCCTTTCACAAAGGTTGTTTCTTTAACAACCAATATTCATTTTCTTCCATAAAATTTCAGCAAACAACATAAAAACTCTCATGGTAAAACCTTAGACTTTCAACCATTTTGCAAAATAGTCCCATCAATAGCTAGCTCATGCTACAAGGGTCCCAAACGTACAAAAATTATCAAAAGTAGCCATCAAAAAAACTTACTTGCAAGGGTGGAGAGTGGCTAAGTTTTCAAGCTTCTAAAACCCTTAATTTTGCTGGTATTTCGGTGGGTGGGGAAGATGAATACTATTTACCTTTATTTTATTTTATTTTAGTCAAATAAGTCACCAAAAGCTTACCTAACTTTGACATTTTGATTTTCTTTGTCCCTATGGCCCGCCCCCTCTCTATTAAGGGTCTATTTGCTATTTATAGACCCTTAATCATAGTTATCTAGCTATTTAACACTATTTGCTGGTAAAATAAAACTTTTATTCTTTATGCGATTTAGTCATTTTTTGCAATTGAGCTCACAATCACTAAAATTAATTCACCAAAATTTCCATGCACTCATATAATCATGCTACAACACATAAAATAATATTAAAATAATTTCTCTGACCTCAAATTTATGGTCCCAGAACAACTATTTTGACTAGCCAAAATTCGGGTTATTATAATTCTCCCCCTTATGGATTTTTATCCCCAAAAATCTTACCAGTGAACAGATTCGAGTATTGATTCCTCATAGTCTCCTCGGGTTCCCATGTGGCTTCTTTGACTCCATGTCTATGCCATAATACTGTTTCAAGTGCTAATGTTTTTTGAGAGAATAAAAACAACCAAAAAAGTCAAGTGCACCATCACCTGACAGAAAGATTCTTCACTAAACAAAATAACGTTTGAACCCAAAAGTAGTATTCACCCTAGTACAACTGAAGTATTTGAGAGAAGAAGAGTAAGGTGTTTGGCTTTAGAGAAACAAGAGAAAGAAGGAAAGTGAATGGAGAGAACAAAAGAACAACAATCAGCTAAGTCAATTTTCTTTGAGTGAAGGATTGAGAGTATGTGTTAAGGAAACCAGGAATCGGTTTAATCAACCTACAACTAAAAGAAGTTAAGATGGAGAAGAAGAACAAGTAGTAGTTGGCCACTCTTAGAAAGAGGAAAGAAGATGGGATGGCAGAAAAGAATAGAAGGTGGGAGAGAAAAAGAATTCGACAATAATCAAGAAATGAGCAGATATGACTCGAAAAGATACCTAATTGGTAACACAGATTTGGCCAAAACGCAGAGTGAAACTGAAAGCAAAATGTCTTGTAAACAATTGGTAAAGAGACAGAAGAGGGAAGAATAATGAGAAAATTCCTTTAGCAAAAAAAAATCAACTACTACCAAAATACCACTCCAAAACCGAAAATGAGCCATATTTCCCCTAGCCAAAATCTTTGTGTAAACAGAATCCTCATTCGGCTAGAACATCCCACTCTTCAAATCCTTCCTTGATTTTCCCCATAATTTGCTGGATGATCCACTCCTTAAGTCACTCACTTGACCAATTCAAACCCTCTCCACCAGAGATCAATTCCAATTCAACCATTAGCCTCCCACAAGTGCAAAATAAATACCCATATCACTCAATCCAAGACTCGAACCCTTAACCTTCTTACCACCCTTGTAACGCCACCTTCTTGCCACACTTGTGACGCCACCTTGCCACTACACCACAGGCTCTTTTCGTGTCATTTTTTAATCACAATTATTTAAAAGGCTTAATACCAGGAGCTAGGGTTCCCCTAATGCTAAAAATAAAAACTTTCCATATGACGAGGCTTAACCCTAGGACTTCATAGAAACCTCCTAACAATCCAAAATCACTAACCCAACACTACTAACATGCATTTAAAGCCGTAATACACAATTAAAAATTTCAGTTTTTGGGGCGTTGCAACCAAAAATTCTAGAAATTTTATGGTAAGAAGATATATGAGTCTAGTTTTGGGGAAAATTAGCGGATCTAAATTTGGAGTTCCATAGCTTCAGATAATAATAATTTAGGACTATGACTTAAGAAAAACTGCTTGGAATGAACATAGGTGAATAATAAAAATTTTTACCAATATGATAGTATCATTGTGAAACCATGCCATGAGAGTTGTTAAAAGCAAGATAATAAATTGCTTAATATTATTACATACATACTATAATAGCCCGCTTTAGACCCTAGTTGGAATAGTGGTTTCTGGACCACATATCCGAGCCTAAAAAATTTTAATATTATTTTTTTGTCTGTGTTGTATGAATTGACATCTGTGAAATTTCTGTGAACTAATTCCTCTGTTTCTATTCCAAATTATGAAAAAGGACCTAATTGCAGAAAACTTAAAATCTTATTTCTATTAGTTAAAGTATTAAATTGCTACGTCTTTATTTATGCAATGTCCTCATAATGTGATTTTTCAATTTGAATTAGTAGTGGATAATAATGGCCATCCACTATTTAAATTTCTATGTTTTAATGAAAGGTTAATATGGGAATTTGTTAATTAAAATGTCTTTTAATAAAACAAATTCATGAAAATCACCATATTTATCTTATTTGTGCCGAAAATCAAAGGAAAAGAAAAGAAATAAAGCTTCTTAGTGTTCGGCCTTATAGATTGGTGATTAAGGTATGAGTTTTGTTCGGTTTTTAATGATTTTTTATGTTTTTGTGATTGTTGTTTTGTATATTACAAAGCCCATGTCTCAATTTCCATTTTTGTTGAAGATTTCATGAAATGCCATTGTTGATTTTATGAGCTTTGAAGTGTTAATTGATTAATTATGGAATCTTGTGGTGAGATTAATATGTTTTGTTATGAATTTTTTATGAATTTTAGCAATTTGGGCTAAATTGTGGAAATAATATTTAGAAGGACTAATTTGTGAAATAAATGTGTTATATGGGCTTAATTGATTATCATTGAAACTCGGCTATGCTTAAATGTGGTGAAAATTGGTGAATTTGATGATTTTGTGAATTATGGACTAAATTGTCAAAATATGCAAATGTAAAGGCTAATTTGTAAAATGCCCTAAGTATGTGTTTTTGGATTGAACTAGATGAATTATTGAATAAAATAGCTTAATTTGAACTTATATAGATCAAGAACCCAATATGCCTTTAACCCTAGTCTGGCGACGGATATGGGTTAGGGGTGTTACATTTTGTTGGTATTAGAGCTATGTTTAGTCTATTCTAGGACTACCATAGCATATGTGAGTTTAGCTATACATACCATAGATCTGAAAATGTGATAGTGTGATGAATCCTGATATTCGAAATGTGTTTTTCATTTAGTAATGGATCTCGAACGAGCGGTAGCCGATGATGTTGAAAGTAATCCACCAACTCCTGCATAAGGGGCAGTGCCTTTTAATTCATGAAATGTATCTAGTAGCCACGAGGGAGAGGCAAAACAAGCCTTCTTCCATATGGTGAATGAGTGGTTTACAGTATTTGTTCATACTAATTCGACCGCTCAGCAACCTCTGCCCCTGCTTAGTCCCCCTCAATCATCTGTGGTGCCTCCGGTAATGAATTTGATTCTATTGAATAAGCCTCCTGTGGATAAAACCCAAAAATATGGAGCCAAAGAGTTTAGAGCTACGAGTGACGATGATGCTGAAAGAGCTGAGTTTTGGCTGGAAAACACTATTCATGTTTTTGATGAAATGTAGTGTACACCTGAAGAATGTGTGAAATGTGCAATTTCTTTGCTCAGATATACAGCTTATCACTGGTGGAAAACTCTGACGTCTGTTGTTCTGAAAGAAAGAATAACTTGGGATTTCTTTCAATCTGAATTTAATAAGAAATATATCAGTTAGAGATTTATTGACCAAAAGCGTAAGGAATTTCTAGAACTTAAATAAGGCTGTATGTCTGTTACAGAGTACGAGCGAGAATTTATTCATCTGAGCTGCTATGTGAGTGAATGTCTATCGCCTGAAGAGATATTGTGTAAAAGATTTGTGGACGGCTTAAATGAAGATATTCGTCTGTTGATTGGCATCCTTGATATTAAAGAGTTTGTTGTACTCATTGATCGGACATGTAAAGCAGAAGAACTCGGGAAAGAGAAACGAAAAGTCGATTATGAAGCTAGAGAAATAAGAAAGAGGTCTGCAAGTAAATCATTTCAGTCTGTGTCAAAGAAATTCCAAGATGATTGCAGTCGCTCAAAGGAAAATGTGGGACATTCAAGCAGAGATAGAGCTAGATCGTATTTGAGTTTCAGAGCTCCTGCTACTTCTGTTGCTAGTGTTGGCAAGGTTCGATCCAAATGTAAACATTGTGGTAAAAGACATACAGGGAGTTGTAGACTGAATGACAAAGCTTGCTTTAGATGTGGATCTATGTATCATTTTCTTTGAGATTGTCCTTAGCTTGCGGAACTAGAGATTGCATAGAATCTGAGATCAAGTAATACTTCAGCTAGAGGTAGACCTCTCAGAAATGTAGGAAATGTAAGTGGTAGCCAGAAAGCTACAAAAGATACTGCTATTCGATTTGAGGCCAGAGCACCTGCCAGGGCTTATGCTATCCGAGCATGAGAGGAAGCTTCGTCTCCAGATGGAATAATAGGTACCTTTACTCTATACGATACTTTTGTGATTGCATTAATAGATCCAGGGTCTACTCATTCATATATATGCATGAATTTAGTGCACAGTAAGACTTTGCCTATGTAGCCTACTGAATTTGTAATTAGAGTATCGAACCCCTTAGGCAGAGGTGTCCTAGTTGATAAAGTTTGCAAGAACTGTCCGTTGATGTTTCGAGATATATGTTTTTTGGCTGATCTGATGCTTTTACCTTTTGATGAATTTGATATAATTCTAGGTATGGATTGGTTAACTTTGCATGATGCTACTGTGAGTTGCAAACGAAATACTATCAATTTAAGGTGTAAGAATGATGAAATAGTCCGAATTGAATCCAGTGACTTGAATGGGTTGCCATCTGTAGTATCTATAATAAAAGCTTTGAGATATATGAAAAAGGGTAGTGAAGCCTACTTTGCGTATGTGATTGACTCAAAAGTCTCTGAAAAGAAAGTTGAATCAGTGCCTGTACTCTGTGAGTTTCTTGATGTGTTTCCTGAAGAACTTTTAGGATTACCTCCGATCAGAGAAGTTGAATTTGGCATTGAATTTGTGCTGGGAACTACTCTAATTTTGATAGCTCCGTATAGAATGGATTTGACCGAATTGAAAGAATTAAAGTCTCGGTTGCAAGAATTGACCGGTAAAGGATTCTCAAGACCGAGTTTCTCACCTTGGCTTCAGTTCTATTTGTGAAAAGAAGGATGGCACAATGAGAATGTGTATTGATTACTATCAGTTGAACAAGGTGACTCTAAAGAATAAATATCCTCTGCCCAGAATCAACGATTTGTTTGATCAGTTGAAAGGTGCCACTGTGTTTTCGAAAATAGATTTGAGACCAGGATATTACTAGTTGAGAGCAAAAGATGCAGATATTCCAAAAATAGCTTTTCAAACGAGGTACGAACACTATGAATTTTTAGTTATGCCTTTCGGACTGGCGAATGCTCTAGCTGTGTTTATGGATCCGATGAACAGGATTTTCAAACTGTATTTAGATCAATTTGTTCTTATATTTATTGATGACATTTTGATTCATTCACAGATGAAAGTGAGCATGCCGAGCATTTGAGAATTATGCTTCAGACTCTACGTAATAAGCAACTGTATGCAAAATTCAGTAAATGTGAGTTCTGGTTACGCGAAGTTAGCTTTCTATGTCATATTATATAAACATCCGGTATCCGAGTAGATCCCAGTAAAATCTCAACTATTCTAGATTGGAAGCCTCTGAGGAATGTTTCTAAAGTTCGTAGTTTTCTAGGACTCACTCAGTATTATCGTTGATCTGTGAAAGGTTTCTCTATAATTGCAACTCCATTGACGAGATTGCTACAAAAAAACGTGAAATTTGAATAGTCTAAAAAATGTCAAAATAGTTTTGATCAGTTGAAAACTATGTTAACTAAAACCTCGACACTTGTACAGCCTGAATCGGGTAAAGAATATGTGATATACAGTGATGCATCATTAAACGGCCTGTAACATCCCAAACCTGGCCTAGACGTTAACGTCGAATCTAGCGAGTCACATTGAAGTGTTTTTCGAAAACCATGTTTTCATTGAAAACCCTTCTTACTCTTTAAAACTTCTTGCCATTTAAAACATGTGTAAAAACCCCAGCTTACATTAATTTGTTTTGAGAACGAGGTTTATTGGAAAGTTATCCCTTTTGAAAACATTGGTTGTTGTGGAATCTTAATTAAAAAGAGTCGATTCACAAAAATGTGATGTTTAAAAATTAAGTCGCAAAACCATTTTGAAAATGTTGCGGAAACGTAGTGATTTGGAAACCGTTATCTTTTGAAAACACGTATTTTTCCTACATCTAGCAGTTTATATCAAAGTAATTAAAATCTAAAAATTAAAAATAAAATCTGAGAGGCCTTATTACAACCCAAATCAAAATCAAAGTTCTTAAAAGTAAATAAACGTAAATGAAAACAAAAGCAGTTGTGTGGCCATCTCCGAGTCCCTCGCAGCACCGATCCTCCTAATGCTGGGGATTACCTGAAAAGTTAATAAATGATGTGAGTTTACGAAAACTTAGTGTGTAATCCCCTACTATATAAAAAGAACAGTCAGTCATACAAGAATGCAATACAATTTGGGCCTAAGCCCATTACAATAGACAGTAACAGATAGGCCTTAGCCAATTATAAATTCAGAAACAGAACACCTGAGGGCCTAAGCCCAATACATTATCATTTGGGTCACAACCCATAGAAGAATCAATTGGGCCTAGCCCATATCAAAACAGAACCATAATGAATGTATGATGCATGTTATGTGTTAACCCCATCAAACCCTACACTTGCCTCCGTCCAACCCTGCATAGTCTTTGGGAATAAAATCGACCCAGCCATCCTTACACTCCATATGTTAGCACCGGTTGTGACACTAACCAAAATCGTAGCAACGTTGCCTGAAATCAGAATGGCCAGAAGCCATGAATAGAATAGTTATAAACTGTAAACAGGATGGCACCGAGCCATAATAATATGCGTGGCACAAAGCCTAACGATTACAGTATTATAATCGGCACAAAGCCATCAAAACTATAGTATAGTCGGCACAAAGCCTGTCAATCACGGTAATCCAATTGACACATAGCCACAGATCACAGTAATACATTCGGCACAAAGCCATCCATCATGGTAATACATTCGGCACAAAGCCATCCATCACGGTAATATAATCAGCACAAAGCCATGATCATATTAAGTGGCTTAAAGCCATCGATAGGTCCACAATCGTCTCGGGCTACCCATGCGACCATACCAGATCAGAACGAATATACGGTTCAAGGCCATCGATGGGTCCACAGTTGTATCGGGCAACCAATGCGACCCTATCAGATCAGATCTTCCTCCATTTCAAAACTCAACCTATGTACTATGTCATGTATGCAGAATGTCATGGTCAAAAATCGGTCATACAATCACAATCAAGTCATTCAAATCATATTCATGCAATACAACCAAACTCGTCAAATTATAGTACAAATCAGTCTCTTACCCATGAGGGGCAAAATAATCATTTTATCTTCAGGGGTATTTCGATCATTTTACCCTACAGGGGTATTTCGGTCATTATACCCTACAGGGGTATTTCGGTCATTTTACCCCATACGGGTATTTCGGTCATTTTACCCTACAGAGGTATTTTGGTCATTCTACCCTACAAGGGTATTTTGGTTATTCTACCCTATTGGGGTATTTCGGTCATTTAAAGTAATTTGGGCCTAAGTACATTTTCGGCCCATCAGAAGTTTTACAGTCGCCTCGAGTGACTTTAGTAACCCTAATAGTCCTAACGTAGAAAATGGGCCCAAGGCCCATTATGCGGCCCAAGTAGGCCCACACGCTTGTGTGGCGTATTTGGTCCAGAATTAACCACAGTCCAGTCCAATACTTATCACATAACATATATTTTATCCGTGTGGGCCTACAAGACCATTAGGCCCACACGGCCTAGTCCGGCCCAACAGGGCCCAAAACAACCAACGCCATGTACGTGACATAATCAGCCCAATCATTTCCCACCTATCAATTAGATTTACACAAGTGGGCCCACGGGCCCATCGGGCCCATTCGGCCCAAAAATGGCCTAAGCCCATGAGACGCTCATGGTCGCCTATTTTGTCTAACGCCCATGCTCGTGGGCTCGGTTCACCACATGTGCGATCGCACACTTGTATGGCATTAAATGCCAAAGTTTTGGCTTTTCATCTTCTACCGATCTACAATCAGTACAGTGTGAATACACACTTTCGGCTTTTCAGCCGATCAACAACAGAGCGCAAAGTTACACACCTGATCACGTAGAGTACTAGGAATTCACGATCACTAGAACCTTGACTAAATCATTGACTAAGATTTACCTACTTAATCCAGAGTTTGATGCAGCCTCTCTGCCACACCCTGGTTGAAAATCCCGAATAGCCGACACCATACGCCTCTTAAACTTGGAGGTAGGGGTTACGAATCCAATCCCAGTTGGCACTCTTCTTGATCCTCCCTCAACCTTGTTATCACTTGCCTCCATGGTAATCTTTTTATTATCTAAAATTTGAATACCCATGATCCGTCAGAAGCCTTGTAAACCGAGACAGTAAACCAATAGCAGAGAAGAAGAGCAATCAGCTAAAAACCTAATTGGCCAAGGGTAGAAAAGCAAAAGAGGGAAGCAAGTAAGAATGATTTGGTAGAGATCGCAACCAAAAGAAGGAGCAAACGTAGAGTATAGAGAGCAAGAAATGGACAGGGGTTCGACTCAAAATGTGGATATATGAAACAAGAGTGGTATTCGTCAAGACTTATTGAGAAAAGGAGGAGAAGAAAAATAAAAAATTAAAGCCACACAAGAGAAGCCAGAAAAGCAAAGAAGATTCGACCAAAAAGAATAGCTAGCTTCAACTAGACACTAAAAAGGAAGGGTTGAATAAACAAATAGGACCCCCAAAAGAAAAGTGCCTATTTGGCAAAAAGGAGAAAACAAAAAAATGGTACCGCAATTCTGAGACCAAAGAATGCTAAAATTAGAAGAAAGCAAATTCTGCAAATGCCCCCCCAAAACTCCTAAGACGTGCACAACTCTCCATAATACCAAAAATCGATTTCCTAGAGTGTAGAGACCAAATTCTGCACAACTACATCATCCCCATCCAACTCCTTGATTTTCTCCCTATATCCTTCCTAAAATCTCTCCCTTATCTCCCCCACCCAATTCAAATTCCCTTCAACCACCTCAAGACCAAGTCAACCACGAAGTCTCAGTCCAACTCCACCTCCTTCTTAACTTAGCCAACAAAATAAATAATTACTTTGCTTATGCCACGAATTGAACCTTAGACCCCAAGCACACACCACATGCCTCTTGCTACTACATCACAAGCTCTTTGTGTGACATAATTCACCCACAATAATTTATAAAGCCTTCAAGCTAGAACCAAAGTTCACTTAAGTAGAAAAACCCAAAAATGTTCGAAAGCAAGGACTTGAACCCAGGACTTCTCCAACCTTTCTGAAGACCCTTAACCACTGAAGCAAACATACAATTGTGTCATTTCCTTGCACAATTAAATACTTATGTGCCGTCTCCTAACTGTTCCCTTGCTCAAGGCCCAATATTTCTAGGCCCAAATTCAGGGCGTTGCATGGCCTCAATTGTGTTTTAATGCAAGAAGGCAAGGTTATAACATACGCCTCTAGACAGTTAAAACCACACGAAAAGAATTATCCGATGCATGACCTTGAGTTAGCTGCTATTATTTTTGCTTTCAAAATCTAGCGTTACTATCTATTCGGTGAGAAATGCCACGTGTTTTCTGATCATAAAAGCCTGAATTACCTAATGACTTAAAAGGATTTGAATCTGTGATAGAAAAGATGGTTAGAACTATTGAAAGATTATGAACTTGTCATTCATTATTATCCAGGTAAAGCAAATGTTGTAGCTGATGCTTTGAGTCAAAAATCACTATCTGCATTGCGTGCTATAAATGTGGTTTAGATCTATCTGGCAATAGTTCAATATTAGATGAATTGAAGGCGAGACCTTTGTTTTTGCAACAAATTATTCATAATCAGAAAGTGGATAATGAATTGTTAGCCAACCGAGATTAGTGTAACTCCAATTTCAATTCTGAATTTTGTATTGATGACAATGATTGTTTGAGATTCTAAGATCAAATTTGCGTTCTGAAAAATTTCAAGTTGATTCAGATGATTTTGAGTGAAGCACACAATAGTAAATTCTCTGTACATCCGGCTAGTACAAAAATGTATAATGACTTGAAACAGCTATACTGGTGGCCAAGAATGAAACGGGACATCTCTAATTTTATTTTGAAATGCTTAGTATGTCAACAAGTCAAAGCAGAACATCAGTTGCCTTCTAGTTTACTACAACCGATTATGGTACCTGAGTGGAAATGGGATTGTCTGATGATGGATTTTGTTTCTAGTTTGCCCTTATTTTCGAGAAAGAAAGATTCAATCTGGGTTATAGTTGACAGATTGATGAAATCAGCTCATTTTATCCTGGTACAATCTGATTATTCACTTAAAAAGTTGGCAAAGCTTTATATTTTAGATATTGTGAGATTAAATGGGGTACCATTGTTTATAGTGTCGGATCGAGATCCGAGATTCACTTCGCGATTCTGGAAGAAATTACAAGAAGCTTTAGGTATGAAATTATATTTCAATATTGCTTTTCACCCGCAAATGGATGGTCAATCTGAACGAATCATTCAAATACTCGAGGATATGTTGAGATGTTGCATTCTTGAGTTTGAATGTTCATGGGAACAATATTTGCCTTTGATTGAATTCTCGTATAATAATAGTTTTCAATCAAGTATTAACATGACACCGTACGAAGCCTTGTATGGTAGGAAGTGTCGTACTCTGTTATATTGGTATAAGCTTAGTGAAAACAAGATACACAGGGTTGATTTGATTAAAGAGACTGAGCAGAAAGTGAAAATAATCCGAGATAGTTTAAAAGCAGCTTCTGACCGTTAGAAATCATACACGGATTTAAAACGCAAAGATATCGAATTTGAGATTGGCAAAAAAGTGTTCTTAAAAGTTTCTCCGTGGAAGACAGTGCTTCAATTTGGTAAAAAGGGCAAATTGAGTCCGAGATTCATTAGACCGTATGAAATCATTGAGAGAGTTGGGTCAGTTGCTTATAGATTACTTCTACCACCTAAGCTTGAAAGAATTCACAATGTATTTCATCTATCGATGCTTCGACAGTACAGATCTGGTTCATCTCATGTGATTAATCTGTCTGAGATAGAAATTCAGCCTGATAAGACTTATGAAGAGGAATCGATCCGTATTTTAGCTCATGAAGTGAAAGAATTGCGAAATAAGAAAATTCCATTAGCAAAGGTATTATGGCATCATCACAATATAGAAGAGGCTACGTGGGAGCCTAAAGATGCTATGAGACAACAACATCCAAACTTGTTTACCGGTATGATTTTTGGGGACAAAACTCCCTAAGGGGGGAGAGTTGTAACAGCCCGTTTTAGATCGTAGTCAGAATAGTGGTTTCGAGACCACATATTCGAGCCCAAAAAATATTTTAATATTATTTTCTGTATCTGAGTTGTATGAATTGACATCTGTGAAATTTCTGTGAATTAATTTATCTGTTTTTGTGCCGAATTATGAAAAAGGACCTAATTGTAGAAAACTTAAAATCTAATTTCTATTAGTTAAAGTATTAAATTACTATGTCTTTATTTATGCAAGGTCCTCATAATATGATTTTTCCATTTGAATTAGTAGTGGACAATAATGGCCATCCACCAATTAAATTTCTACAGTTTAATGAAACGTTAATATGGGAATTTGTTAATTAAAATGTCTTTTAATAAAAAAATTCATGAAAATCACCATATTCATCTTATTTGTGTCAAAAATCAAAGGAAAAGAAAAGAAATAAAGCTTCCTAGGGTTTGGCCTTATAGATTGGTGATTAAGGTATGAGTTTTGTTCGGTTTTTAATGATTTTTATGTTTTTGTGATCGTTGTTTTGTATATTATAAAGCCGGTGTCACAATTTCTATTTTTGTTGAAGATTTCATGAAATGCCATTGTTGATTTTATGAGCTTTGAAGTGTTAATTGAATAATTATGGAATCTTTGCTATGAATTTTTGATGAATTCGAACAATTTGGGCTAAATTGTGAAAATAATGTTTAGAAGGACTAGTTTGTGAAATAAATGTGTTATATGGGCTTAATTGATTATCATTGAAATTCAGCTATGCTTAAATATGGTGAAAATTGGTGAATTTGATGATTTTATGAATTAGGGACTAAATTGTCAAAATATGCAAATGTGAGGGCTAACTTGCAAAATGCCCTAATTATGTGTTCTTGGATTGAATTGGATGAATTATGGAATAAAATATCTTAATTTGAACTTATATAGATCAATGACCCAAGAGAACAGAATTAGATCGAGGTAAGTCAAAAGTTGTTGAATAGTCGATCGTTATCGTCTGAATTGATTCGAGGTAAGTTAATATACAAATAAGTGTATTATTGATGGAAATATACTAATGTGTTATTTAAAAACTATTGAATGTCCATGAGAGTCAATCGAATGATATATGATATGATATAATTCCGATAATATGTTAATATTTGAAAGACTTGTAATCAAAGAACTATGATATATGTTTTCGTGTGTAACAGCCCAATTTTGACTCTAATTGGAACGGTGGTTTCGAGACCATGAATTCGAGTTAGAAAAATAATTAAATATTATTTTATGTGTTCTGAATGTGTGAATTGGCTTGATTGAGTTGTATAAGCTAAAAGATCTTTTGAATCTTTCTTTTGATTGAGTTTTATCTAGTAAGTCATGTGAAAATGACTTATTATTTTGATAAATAAGTTAAAGTGTTATAAGTAGTGAACTAATGTTATAATACTTGGATGGATGAATTAGTTATAAGATTTTTAAGTGTGGTTAACGTGTAATATGATTTGGAGATGAAATGAGTTTGGTAGTTCTTAGGATTGGAGTTTATGCATATTTGGTTGTGGTATATTGAGGAATTGATGTTAAAGTGGGTCACTATAGATCAAAGTTGTACATGTTTGAACTATGTTGTATTGAATGATCATTGGTATTGTAACAGCCCGATTTTGACCCTAATTGGAACGGTGGTTTTGGGACCACGGATCCGGGTCGGAAAAATATTTTTAAAAAATATTTTTGGTATTTATAATGTGTGAATTGATATCCAGAAACTTTTCATGTGATGATTTTGATGTTTGAGTGCTCGATTATTAAAAAGGATTTAATTGCATTGAAAGAGAAATAAGCATGCTTGTTTATAACGTGCCTATTAGCTAAGTCTTTTTAATGTGGAGGTTCATATTGTAAATATGCCATAGGAAATAAGTATCTACGGCATTGACCTTTAGTTATAATGGTTTCATATTATTTTGGGGAGGTTATAATAGTCATTCAAGATTAGTATATGGTTTAATAAAATAAAACAAAGGATGATAATGCTTGCTATTTGCCAAAAATAAAAGAAGAAATAAAAGAGCAAGAACCAAGGTGTTCGGCCATCGTTGAGGCAATTTTAAGGTAGGTGTTTGTTTGATTTTGCAAAATCTTTGCATTTTTAAGGTTGTAGTTAAGTCTATTCTTTAGCTCATGAATTAATTTTGCAAATTGATGAAGAGAATGTGTTCGGCCATGAGTGTGAGTTAAGAAAACTTTGTGTTTGATTTGGGAATTTTAAATATGGGTTTAATTAGTGAGTTTGTATTAGAAAATGTTATGAAATTTAATTGATAGGGCTAAAATACGAATTTCTATAAATTCTAAGGACTAATTTGAGGAATAAATAAAATGCAAGGACTTATATAAGCCTAGTGTAGATTCGGCCATTTTATGTTGAGAAGAAATTTAGTATATTTTAGGTGCTATGTATTTTGAACTATTTTGCAAAGATGTTTTAATTGAGGGCAATTTAAGAAGTTATCTAAATTTGTGGTTTGGATTAAATTGAAGGAAACGTCTTCTTATTTAGCTTATTTTGAAATCAATTTAGATCAAGAACAAAAAGGATCGGGAACGAATCGGGGGAAAGTGAAATTAGTCGAATAGTCAAGAAACATAGTCCGTCGATACTCGAGGTAAGTTATTAAGCAAAATAGTTGAGGTAATTTGAATAATTATAATTTGTGTATGTTTGAGCCAATCGAGTGAGATATACTATGTTGTAAGGTAATTACCGAATGGATAAAAGAAATTAAGATTGCATTGAGCTGTTGAATTTTGGCACTAAGTGTGTGAGTTGAAATCGTTTGATTAGTAAATTTTGCACTGAGTGTGCGAGTTAAATTATAAAGCACTAAGTGTGAGAGTTTAATTATCGAGCACTAAGTGTGCGGTTGATATACTTATCGTTAAATGATTATAAGCACTGAGTGTGCGATTTTATCAAGTAATTACAGATAGTTGGATAAGTGTATGTCTGGAGTTTCGTAGGGAGTAACTATTACTTATGTGCTCAAATCCATGTACGGTAAGTTTCGAACCTATGTGGTGAATGTAAATAAGTATATATATTTGTAATTAATCATGGCAAGGGTAAAATGTTTGTTGGATACATGCGTTTGAGATTGGATGATTTGATATTGAAAGTGTATATAAAAAAAATGAATGTGTATGTATTCGATTATATGGTAATGTTTTGACCTTGGAAGTATATGATGATTTTGATCATAGATATATGTGAAAATTTGGCTTAGTTAAAGTTGATACATGAATGTATATGTTATATACGAAATGGTAAGAGTAGAAAATGTTAATGACTTAGTGTTGAACATATTAATGACTTTTTGATGTTTACATGCCGAAATATATGTTTGGTCTTTTGGTTGATGGTAAAGAGATACTTTGGAAATGAGTAAATAAGTAATGATCTAGTTGAATTATCATTTATGATGAGTTTAATGACCTTGAATTGGTAAATCGAAATAATGAGAATTGGTAGCATGATTTTGCTAACTTGAATCTAGTTCATTAAGTTGAGATAGCAAATTAAATTAATGATTAAATTGCTTATAACTTACTAAGCTAAAATAGCTTACATCGTGTGTGTTCACTGTTTCTGTTCTTCAGATTCTGGAGACTGCTACGAGTTTGGGATCACCGTTGAAGCCATTCACCTATCATCTATCTTCTGGTACCGTTTTAAGTTGCACCTATAACTTATGGCATGTATAGGCTAGGATATCTTTTGGACCCTTTTCTTTTGATTAAGATGTATATGGTGAGCCATGCGAAAATGGCTTATTATTTGGGATAAATAGTAAAATATCATGTTTTGAATGGATGAATTAGTTATGATATTATTATATGTGATTAGTGTGTGGTATGATTTAGGGATGAATTGAGTTGGTATTTTATATGGTTTGAGTTTAAGTGCATTCGATTAAGTTATAATAAGGAATTTTTGTTAAAGTGTTTCATTGTAAACAAAGATATGCATATTAGATCTTTGTGAAATTTTATAAATATTATTATGTATGGTGGCATAATTGACTAACGAATGAAAGTTTAAGTTAATTATATGACATGTTTTCTTTTTATAAGTTTAAATCATTTCTTATATATGTGTTTACCGAATTAGGTATTTATAAAAAGGAATTAGTGATTTTATTCATAATGTTATGATTTTTTTTACATGTCTAAAACTTAGATTATTAATGAAATGGCTATTAATTAAGGTATGTATATTAAGCATGTTCATATTTGGCCGAACCTAGTAAAATTACCAAATGAATAGTATACATGGTATATGCATTTGAAAGTAGGAATTTTGGAAATGTACCATTTTACACTCTTTCAAATTTGGTTAAGTCAATTATATGATTTTATGTTTATTCTATGTGCCTAAATGCATGACATTATTTAGATGCATTGAAATATGTGTCCTTTTATGATTCATAAGATGTGAAATGATTAATCTTCTTATAAAATAATTGATATGTGCATATGTTATTAGAGAGAGATGTTACAAGGTTGCATTACTATAAAGGTAGAGTATTGTCTGTAATGCCTTATAACCCACTCCGGCAACGGATTTGGGTTAGGGTGTTACAGGTATGTATGATTGCATAATCGGCTAATGAATGAAAGTTTGAATTCATTATATGACATGTGAACTAAGCATGCTTATAATCGGTCAAAACCTTATAAAATGACCTAATGAATAGTATATTTGGTACATGTGCATGAAAGTAGGAACTTTGGAAATATACCACTTTATGTTCTTTTGAATTTGGTTAAAGTTGGTTATATGATTTTATATTTATATCATATGCCGAAAAAGTATGATATTATTAATATGCATTTGAAATATGTGTACTTTTATAATCCATAAAATGTGAATTGATTAATTCAATTATAAAGTAATTGATATGCGCATATGCCATTTGGAAGAGATGATATATTAATATTATTATTATGATAATGTATATTGATATAATACAAGTAGGATAAGTCATTTCATAATGATATTTTCATAATGATATTTGTATATGGCATAATTGATGTGAGCTTTATAGTTGATATAAAGGTTTGGAAAATATATGACTGTGAATGTTGTGTTTTTTTTTTTAATAATTGATTATTTTGATTTTATGAAATTACATTTGTTTAATTTAAGAAACTTGAACTGATTAGATCGTGATCGTATAATTATAGAGTATTGTTTGTAATGCCTTGTAACCCACTTTGACGACGGATATGGGTTAGGGGTGTTACATCGTGTATGACCACGTCAAGGACATTGGCATTGATCTGAGATATCGTGTAAGACTATGTCTGAGACACGAGCATCGATTAAAGATTTACGTGTAAGACCATGTCTGGGACATTGGCATCGTATCTGATTTTGTGTAAGACCCTGTCTGGGATAGTGGCATCGATATTAATTACATGCAAGACCACGTTTGGGACGTTGGCTTTGTATGAGTCTTCAGAGTTTTTAGCACATCTATTAGTTACTGAATGGTTTAACGGGCATTTCCGAGAAAATGAATGAGCCTGCGAATGTGCACTTGAATTCTGGTATGTATGAATGTATATGAAATTTGGAAATGAGAGGTATGTGAGAACTCGATCATCTGATATATGAGCTATATGATTATGATATGTGTACTTAAATAAGTGAATTTGATCAATTAAGATCTATGAGAAATATGACTTGTGACTATGTTATACCATAAATCATGTGTTTGAAATGGTTTTAAATTGTTCTTTGTTATGGATTATTTGTATATGGCTTACTAAGCTACTTGTAGCTTACTTTGTATTTGTTTACTCTGTTTTATAGATATCGAAGCTACTGAAAGCTTGGGGATCAACAAGGATCATCACCACGCTATCAATCTTTATTTGGTATATTTTATAAGTGGATATGTTGAAATATGGCCTGTATAGGCTAGATGTCTATAAGTTATGTTTTTTAAATGTATTCAAGTTATACCATGAGATGTGGCTGACAAATGGTTAGGGATATGCTTGTTTTTGTAAGTTTATGTGATGCAAGTATGGCCTTGAGTAATGGTCATTTTGTTATGGAAAATGTTTTGATTTTGGTAAGTTTTATAAGTGATTGAATATGATACCATTAAGTTAAGGTAAATGTATATTGATATGTTATTGTATTTGAGACTTTAGTATGATTTGTTTTGGATGATAAGTATGAATTGGATAATGATGAATTGAGCTATGTTTTGGTTTGGTAATTGGCAGAAATGGTTGGTCATTGTTATATCTTGAATGTCATATAAGTTGTATTGTAGGTACTTAGCAATTGGATGGGAAAATGTGGCTTAAAACAAGCTCATTTTGTGCGACACTGCCAGAGCACACGGGCGTGTGTCTCAACCGTGTGATCCCTATACCTTAGTCGAATTGGTCAGGATGTCACAAGGGCTAGACACACGGGCGTGCCTTGTAGCCGTGTGTACAAATCAGTAGCCTCCCTAATTTTCACATGGCCAAGCACACGGGTGTGCCTCGTGGCCGTGTAAACAAGTCAGTATGTATGCCCTGTTTTGCCCCGACCTAGACATATAGGTGTGTCTCACACGGCCTAACCACACGGGCGTGTGACCTTAACAGCTTTGAATATGTTCAAGTTTTGAAAAATTTTCTAGGTGTTTGGTTTAGTCCCGACTTTCTTCTATTGCATATTTAAGGTCTCAAAGACCTTCATAAGGGACCACACGACTATGTTTGATTATGTTTTGAGATGAATGATTGTATAAAGTCTGAAAAAGTTCTGATCTGTCCGGTAATGCCTTTAACCCTAGTCCGACGACGGATACAGGTTAAGGTGTTACACATACTTACTAAGTTTAATGCTTACCTCGTTAGTTTCGATGTTTGTATTGTATTCAGGTTAGCTCAGGTTGGAAGCTACGGGGGTACCTATCACACTATCAATCTTGTACTTTAGGTATCGATGATTTTCTAATACTCAAGGTTATGTCATGTATAGGAAAGGAAGTTATGTGTACGTGTTATTAGGAGTTGGTCTAGAGTAGTAACTTGTGATATTTGGAATATTGTTGTATAATGCCAATCTATATGGCTAATAAAATGTATGCTATGACTCGTTATGTATTTGATGGATGTTTTGATAGCCTTGTCGTGCCATGGAACCTGTCATTAAGGTTATGCTCAATTACGGATATGTTAGGCAGAAAATGGCATGGAAGATAGCCAATTTCTTGGCCACACGGGTAGAGACACGGTTGTATGTCTCAGCTGTGTTGAGTACACAGTCTAGCACACGGGCGTGTGACTTGGTCGTGCGAACCTAGATGGGTGATGACGTCATAAACAGAGAGTTACAGGGGTAGAAGACACGGGCGTGTCCTAAAACTACACGGACGTGTGTCACCACACGGCCTGTCTACACAGACGTGTAATCCTCCAAAATATGAAAATTTTCTAAGTGGTTTAAAAGCTCCAAAAGTGTTTGGTTTGGTCCCTAAGTACTCTTGATGTATGTTCGGGGCCTCATAGGCCGTAATAGGGACAATTGGTTTATGAATAAAAGCTTTTAAATTGGAATGGAAGTTTGTAACTTGGAAATGATCGGATGTATGTGTTATTTCTTGGTAATGTCTCGTACCCTATTCTGACGTCGAATACGAGTAAAGGCTGTTATAGAGGCTCTAAGTAGTAAGTTTGTGCCAGCTTGGTTGTTCCTTCTAGCTAAGGTGACCACGTCCAATAATGGATCCTTGTTGGCAAAATTATTTGTAAAACCAACTCATCTCTCATAGATACTAGAGGAACAAATGAAAGATATTCAATTTGATTGGTTCAAACAAAGATTGGAGCTTGGAAAAGCAGTAAATTTTAGTATAGGAAAAGATGGCAAGATAAGGTTCAAGAACAGAATGTTTGTACCAGAGGGAAATAGATTGCAAAAAGAGTTGCTTAAAGAAGCTCATCAATGACCTTTTTCGTTGCACCCTGGAAGCATTAAAATGTACAGGGATTTAAAGGTTTCTTATTGGTGGCTTGACATGAACAAGGAAATTGCAGAGTATGTCTCAACTTGTTTGACTTGTCAAAGAGTCAACGTTGAACATCAGGTTCCTTCAGGTAAATTGTATCCTTTGGAAATTCAAGAACAGAAATGGGATAGGATTACTATAGATTTTGCATTAGGGTTACCCTTCAGCCCATCCAAGAAGAATTTTGTTTGAGTTGTTGTAGATTGGCTTACAAAGTCTACTTATTTTTTGACAATGAATACTACTTATTCTCTAGAGAAATTAGATGAACTATATATCGCTAATATAGTACGCCTGTATGGAATACCATCTTCCATAGTGTCAGATAGAGATCCAAGCTTTACTTCAAGATTATTGAATTAGTTACAGAAATCATTAGGACCTCAAGTTAGCACTGCATTTCACCCTCAACTTGATGGCCAATCAGAAACAGTTATTCAGGTTTTAGAAGATATGTTAAGAAGTGGTTTGTGGCGGAATTTGCAAGTGTACACAGTTGTTATCAAGTAATAAGTAAGTAAAAGAGTTATCTTCTCCATAGGGAATGTATCTATTAATCAATAATTGTGAAATTAGGAACTTACAAGTTGGTTAAGAAAACACAATATTTTGAAGTGATGGATAAAATTAATTTAACTAACTAAATACAAATGATTTAACCAAAATGCAATGAATGAAATACAATGAAATAGTTTTAGCAGTAATTTCACAAGTTTAACAACAATAACATGAATAAGCAAGAACAATTATAATACTTAACTCAATTCATTCTTCATCATGTTTAACAATGTTTCGAAAAAATTCCATGGCAACTCGATGTTTCATTAACTTGGAATCTCATACAAGTTCTTTCGAAGTCTTATACTTGGAAAAACATGTATATTTCATGTTCATATTTTACTAAGGATTCCTTTGAATTTATGTGAAGTAATAGAGACATATTAGGTTTGAAACAATTTAATCACATAAACCTTAAGTTATGCAAGGTAATAGTACTCTCTCGAGTTATTACGAACCTTTAATTTAATCAGATTAGAATCCAAACTAAGCATGCACCTCCCAATTATCATGTCCATTAATCGCCATCTGATTAGGATTGATCAACAAATTCTAATGCATCCAAACATATTTTTATGTATGAATAACATGAATGCTTTTAATTGGAAGCATGAACGATTAGGCACAATACCTCAAAAACATGATCGAATGAATTTAAATCAAATCATTGCAATTATTCTACCTAAAACAAATTTAGGTCATCATCATTAATGGAAAAACATTTAAACCAATTGCTAACATGTTTGAATAACTAAGAACAACTTAGAGAATAAGGAAGAAGAAACTCCTGACAAACTCAGTGATTCTCGAAGACTAATCGTGGTGGCTTCCTCCAAGTCTCGCGGTTGCTCTTTCGTAAATTGCTCCTTAAGGCAGCCGACCATGAAAGGTTTTTCTCAAGAAAAATTCTAGCTAAAGAAATGGAGAGCTTAGGGAGAAAGAAGGATGAAAGAATGTGAGGGATGTGGTGGTTGAGGAAGTATCGGTTGAGATCCTTGAAATGGAATATGATGGGTGATGTTTATACTAGAGGAATGGCTTGGAGTTTGCTAAAAATAGCATGGAGATCCCTTGAATTTCTCTTTTGCTTGGCTGGTGTAACACCTAACAACCCGAGTCCATCGCCGGAGGGGTTACAAGATGACACTTGATCTAAACCAAAACCGATTGACCAAACTAACTATAAACATTGAATCTAATTATGCTCTATTAAGAGAGTTACTATTCCTTTGGTAAAATTATAAGGATAGCCGAATATATATATAGATAGAGTAGGAACACATATATCTTAATTCATATATAATAGAAACGAGTATTTCCCATAATTCCAACTTATAAACCAATTTAAGAAGCAATAGTGAATTACTAAATGGTCACTCGCACAACATATCATTTCACTTAATCAAAAGAGTTTATAACATATTTGAACATGATCATTTTTTTTTAACTTAAAGTCAAAGCCATATTCATATGGCCTTTGGTACAAGTATATTTAGTTAATCAAAGCACAAAAATTACACAGCTTATACATGCCATAACACTAAATATTAAACCTTTGTAAAGGTACCAAAAATAAAGAATGATAGGTGCGATGACTTCAAAACGGTCTCGAGCTTGCCCAAAATGAAATCTAATCAGAATAGAAAACAAAACACACATAATGAGCTATTAACTCAGTAAGTCATAAACAATAAAAATAAAATTCATCGACAAACTAGAAGTGATTATCTTTATAGCTAACAATTCAAAATACCACATAACCTCTTCTTTCTTCACTTCGATATTCAAGTGTAAATCAAATGTCACCCTCATACTAATTGAACATTTTTTTTTCATCCACATGTAGAATAATACTTTTACTTTAGTCCTATATATATATATATATATCACTTACCTTAATTAACTTAACCGTATCCATACTACTCAACCTTAGTTTCATATAACCATAATACATTTGCTTTCCAACTCACAACATTATACAACTTCAAATAAATAGATACATATATATATATATATATATATCCCTTTCACCTCCAATATCATCTATATCATTTAATAACTTTATATTCCTACTTATTTCTCATATCTGATGCTCAAACAACCGATTTCGCACACATAGTGTTCTGTTAAAAGATTCGCACACATAGTGCCCATGGTCATTCGCACACATAGTGCCCATGATATTTCGCACACATCGTGCCCCTATCCACTCGCACACATAGTGCCTTTGTACATTCATTACTAACATATCGATTTACTTATTTAAACATGTAAACCACCACATATCGAACTATCACATATATATATATATATATATATATACGAGCAAAGCTATCTCTTTCATAAATGTATATGCATCATTGATATATTACTTAGTCAAAATTACCAATTGCCAAATGACTTACCTTATGTCGAATGAGATGGCTTCGATCGGCTACTCAATATCCTTTGTTTTTCCCTTACTTGATTCCCCTCCTTTAAGCTATTGAGCTTAAATAAACAAATTAACTAATTCAATCATCTTATTAACTCTTTTATAAGCCAAGATTACTAATGGTTTCATATAACAAGGAGCACACGGCACTTTCTTTGAGTTGTTGTTCATTCGGCCATGGCATGAGTAATTCCAACTCACAAACATTATTATAAAACATTTAACTTAAGATTTCTTGACTAAGTTACAAAGGCTGAATACCATATAAGGATTCCAATTGCATAACATTAATCATACTCATAAATACACTTTTCAACCCCTTTCTATTAACATCTTAGTACATAGACCTCACTCAAAATTCATTGCTTAGGTTCATGTTCGGCAATACTTCTAACCATTTAGGATTTATAACACAAAGGCATTTCATTCTAAACCAAGATGCTTTCATATTAACAACTTACAATCGGTAACTTCATTCTATTTATCTCAAATTACTAACAATCTAACCTTTGCATTGATTTAAGCTTATTTGACCATTCAAAGCAACCAACTAATCTAACATTCAAATTCTTTTAACACATTTTAGTATTTAATTACAAATTTAATTATCTCATTTATAAAATCGAATCATTCCTCACAACAATCACATTCGTACTCTTAAATACCATAGCTAAAATACAATAAGAAATTTCTTTCACATTCGGCACTAGTGAGCTAATTTAACACTTATATTACAACTATTAGTTATCTTAAGATTTTATACTTTGACCTCCATAGCCAAATTACCATTTAATAAAGTCATTTCTCAAACCATTACTCAATATCATGCTTGACACACATACACATAAGCAATTAAGCATGCATCTCATCTCTTATCAAAGTGGCCGATTGTCTTTAATCTTTTAAGCAATAAGTATCAAAGTTTCCAAAGACCGTATGCCACATAGCTTTAATTTCATTCTTAACAACATTTATCAAAATCACTAATAATCCAACTTCCCATAAACCATATCTTTAATTATAAAAGCAACAATTACTCAACTAATTGTTTAAATCCACATTCGGCCACCATACACACATGAACCCCTTAGCCGATTATCTCTATCATCTAATTCACAATTTTAATTACCTTAAATTACAAGCCATTACAAAATTCATTGACTAAGGGATATTCGGCAATCATACAAACATGGTTAACACTTAGGCATTGATTTCAAGATTTTCTTAGCAAGAATTCCTATAATAAACCTTGTTAGCCGAACACAACTCTCGTTTACCATAGAAATCCAAGTTCACCAAGCTCAACTTATCTACCACCCATCCTTAATACAAAAACATCAAAATTTGCATCAATGAAACACAAGCATCCATGACCGAACACACACATCACAACCAAATTCAACATTTTCTCATAGGCTATAACTAGAGCTTTTATTTCAACTCAAATTTACTAAATTTACAACAAAAATCATCAAATTCATACCTTAATTTAGCATTAGAATAGCCGAATGTCCCAAACTTCTCTTCCCTTCTCTTTTCTTTTGGTTTTGGCAAAACAAAGGAAAATAAACAACCATTTTTTTTCATGATACTATTTCATGCATGAGATAATATTATTAAAGTACTAAATTAGCCCCTTTTTATCATCATTACTACTCCACTATCTTATGGCCAATTTTGTCCATGCAAACTTTGCATGGTTTATTTGCTCCAATAGTCCATCATATTAAAAGAACATTCCCAATCAGCACTTGCACAATAGTCTCATAAATTTTTCCTTTTTTGCAATTTAGCCACAATTAACAAATTGACATCCAAATAACAAAATTAAAACACCAAATTTTCACACATCTCAATTCACATAATAAAAACATAGAAAATAATATTTTAAAAAAATTTTCTGACTCGGTTTTGTGGTTTCGAAACCACTTTTCCAATTAGGGTCAAATTAAAGCTATCACAGCTGACCATAAAATTTGGAGAGAAGGATGAGTGGTTACTTGATTCAAGCTTGATTTTATGCATGAATCATGTAAAAGGTTGGATGATTTTCAAAGGTTTAGTTGGTAGCTAATTTCTTATTTTTTCACACATGCAATGAATTTTAATTCAAATATTCCAAAGCTAATTTGGGTTGATTTTCATGCCTTAGCTGAATTGGGCTCTTCTCCCCCTTGTTAGACAATTTTTACAACCCAACTAGCTAGCAGACTAGCCCTTCTTAGCAACCACTTTCAACTGGGCTTAATCAATCTTTTCTAGGTCAAATTTATTGTCTTTGCCATCCATATGAAGTGGATTTTAGCTCATGTCCATGTGTGTTTTTATTAGCTCTCACATTTATCAACTCGATGGTCCAACTGCAGCAAATTGAGCACAAATTAACGTGTAACATAAGATAGTAAAATTATGTAAAATTATTACTTGAATTCATAAAATTAAACTATACTAAAATAAAACCCATTTTCTTAATATGAACTAAAATGACTTAATTAGTTGTCCATACACTCGAAATTTGCATAGGTTATAAGTAAAAAGGTGCTAAAAAACCCTAAATAATTTAGACGTATCAAGAAGCTGAGTAATCAACTTTGGGATAAATTGGGAAAGGTATATTCCTTTGGTTGAGTTTGCCTACAATAACAGTTACCACACTAGTTTGAAGATGTCACCATCCAAAGCTTTGTATGGTAGAATGTGTAGAACACTTACTTGTTGGATGGAACTTAGTGAGAGAAAGATAGTGGGGCCAGATATAGTACGTTAAATTCAGGAGAAAATTTCTATCATTCGCAATCATTTAAAAGTGGCATAGGATCAACAGAAAACATATACAAATTTGAAAAGAAAAGAAATTTCCTTTGAGGTTGGAGATATAGTGTTTTTAAAGGTTTCCTCTTCGAAAAAGATCATCAAGTTTGGCCAGAAAAAAAAATTGAGTCCAAGGTTTGTAAGCATGAGGTTTTGGAGAGGGTCAAACCCTTGGCGTACAAGGTAGCTTTGCCTCCTAAATTGTCAAAAATCCACAATGTGCTTCACATATCGATGTTGAGAATGTATAGATCGAATCCTAATCATGTTGTATAGATTGAAGAACTAGAGGTTGAATCGAACTTGTCGTATGAAGAAGACCTTTTTTTATCCTATCTAAAGAAGTAAAAGAGCTGAGAAATAAAAGGATTCCTTTGGTTAAGGTGTTGTGCAGAAATCATAATACAAAAGAAGCTACTTAGGAAAGAGAAAGCCTAATAAAATATCAGTATCCTCAGTTATTTTTATGTATGAATTCAGGGATAAAATTTCCTAAGTGGGGAGAGTTGTAACATCCCACTTGGCGTTTCTTAGTTTTTGAATATTGTTTGTCGGAGTATGGTGTAACAGCTCGATTTAGACCTTATTCGGAATAGTGGTTTCGGGACAACAAATCTGAGTAAGAAAAATATTTTAATTTTTTTTGGTGTTTACAGTATGTGAATTTATATGTGTGAAAATTTCATGTGAAAATTTTATCAATTGTATGCTCGATTTAATTAAAAGGACTTAATCGCATAAAATGAAAAAGTGGCTAGCTAATTATTGAAGCACTAAATTGCTATGTTCTTTTAATATGAGGTCTTTATGTTGCAATTTAACCATAGATAAATATGATGGACGGCATTAGGCTTGTGTTATAATGTTTTCATATTAAATTAATAAGGTTAAAATGGTAAAAAGTGAAATAACTTATAATATAATAAAACATAAATTCAAAAGCCATGCATTTTAGTTCATCCACAGCCGAAATTTCAAAATAAAAAGAAAGAAAAAGGGTTAACCACATTCGGCCATAAGCAAGCTTGATTCAAGGTGAGTTTTAGCACGGTTTTTGATAATTTTTACGTTTTTGAAATCGTTGCTACGGAATCTACAAAGCCCATGTTGTAATTTTTGAATTTAATGAATATTTTGAATTATGCAATTGATGAATTTATGATCTTTGTGATGTTAGTTGATGAATTATGAAAGATATGTTTTGGATTAATATGTTTTGTATTGGAATTTTTGATAAATTTGACTAATCAGGGCTAAATTGTAAAAATAATAAATTGAGGGACTAAAATGTGAAATAAATGAAATGTATGGAGTTGTAAGAACAAGGTGAATACTTTGCCTAACTATGATGTTGTGAGATTTTGCATATTTTGTGTTTTGTACAATAGGGACTAATTTGTGAAAAGTGTGAAATGTAAGGGGCAAAATGGTAATTTGCCCATTTATGTGTTTTTGACTAAATTGATTGAATGTGTGTTTGAATAAGCTTAATTTGAATATGTTTAGATCAAGAACCAAAGAAATCATATTTGGATCGAGGGAAAACCAAAGTAATTGAATAATCGTTTCGTTCCGTCTGTCGTTATCCGAGATAAGTTTATAAACAAATAGATGTTGTTAAATTTCAATATATGCAAACTTTAAATGCTGAATTGAATTTTATGAATATACATAAGTGATTGTCGAATGGTAATAAGGTTGGGAGCAATGTTTACGAGTTGATTTGATCAAGATACAACGTCCGAAAGCCCTGTCTGAACCTTAAGAATAGCTAGGATACATATGCCATGACATAGGATTTCGATATGTGTTTTTGTATAAGACCACATCTGGGACGTTGGCATCGACTTGTGATTTACGTGTAAGACCATGTCTGGGACATCGAAATCGTATTTGATTTTGTGTAAAACCCTGTCTGGGATAGTGGCATTGATATGTGATTACATGTAAGACCACGTATGGGACATTGGCATTGTATAAGATGTTCAACTATCTGAGTATCCTTTTTAATTTCGAATGGTTCAGCAGGCAATGTTAAGTAAAGGCCGAATATGAAATCGAGCTAATAAGGTTCAGGTATGTGTTAGTTGAATGTTTATATGAATAAGGTAAGTTTGATATGTGAAATGAAAATATGAATTATATGTATTTAAAAAAGGAAAATTCATATGTATTTGATCTTGTGTATATTCGGTCATATGACTATAAAATGTGTGTATTCATGAGTTGAATTATGAGTTACAAGCATGATTATGTGTACTTGATTAAGAATAGATTCGTTCGGCCTTAATAATTTAATGTTAATATAGATTTGATGATATATATATATATACTTGCTTATGACTTACTAAGCTGTGAAAGCTTACTGTGTGTATTTACTTTGTATATGTGTTTTGCTCTTTGTTTTATAGATTTTGGAAGCTAGTTACGGGCTCGAGGATCGTCAGTGAAGTCCATCACACTATCGATTATTTTTCAGTATTTTCTTTAAAGTTGAAAATTGAATCGATGGCATGTATAGGCTAGTATTTGTTTTTATTTAAGTTTGAAGTTGTAAATATGAGCCATGCGAAAATGGCTTATTTATTATGTTAAGTTTGGTTTTTATGCTTTTGGCCAAATGATACATATGTTTGGTTTTGATGATTCAATTGTGGCAGGTATGACTTGATAATACTTGAATTTGATTATGGGTGACTTGGTTGATGCTTTGGTTAAATGATTTCGGTTATGATATATGTAAGTAATGTATTTGGTATAAGGTACGAATGTCATGTTTGGTTTTATGTCCATTTTAGAAGTGCATTTTGTACTACGAATGGTGTGATGGATGATTATATGTTTTTGGATTTTAGTATATGCTAAATCGGTTTGGTAATGCATTTATATATATATACATATCATGATGGATATTTGGCTAATAGGTTCGGCTAATGAAACAATGAATTGAATTTGCAACTAGGCTGTTATTGATAAGAGTTTCGATGTAGTTATAATGGTACTATTTGGCTAATATATATGAAAATGAATATGAACTTATACCATGAATAAAGTAGTATTTGCTTCGATTTAATGGCTCTATTCTGGTATATATATATATATGTGTGTGTGTGTGTGCATCTTTTGGATAACAAATGAGTAAATATATTTGATATGATTTTAAAGCCCCTTTATGTGATATATATATATCTATATATATATATAAGTATGGTAAGTTGGCATATAGATTGAGTGTGACCTTACTTGATATTCGTGCTAAAATAGTTTTAAACTAATGTGATCCTATACGTTTGGTCTAATGACTTAAAAAAGGATATGTTTTATTTTAAATAAATGTATAAAGCATATTTGTTTATAAAGTTCATTAGCCAATACCACATATGATATTAGACATAAACCTTTGTTTTATGATATTGCTTGTTTGTGCCGAAAATAAGATAGTCAAAAATGTTATGTGTTATGATTTGTTTGGTTTAAGATGTGCATGTATAAATATATGAAATGAAATGTTTTAAATAGCTTGAATATGTGTACATACTTATGAAATAAAATGATATGTTTAATATTTTGCTTATGAAATATGTGACTATTAATATGTTCGTTATATGTTATAAAATGATCTGTAAAAGATTATATTAGCTTTAAGTTTTAAAATTCAAATGGCTTAAGTGATTTGACCATGTGTATGTTTGTAATTATTTGGAAGTTGAGTCTTGTCCGGTAATGCCTTGTAACCCCATTCCGGTGAAGGATATGGGTTAGGGGTGTGATATTTTATTGGTATCAGAGCTACAGTTTAGTCAATTCTACGTCTACAGTTTAGTCAATTCTAGGACTAACGTAGCACTTGTGAGTCTAGCTATACATGTCATATTTATATACTGCGATAGTGTGATGATTCCTGACATTTGAAAATGTGTTTACGTATAGTAAATGGATCCCAATCGAGCTGTAGTTGACGATGTTGAGAGTATAGCACCTGCTCCCGCGCAAAGGGCAGCACTAGCTGATTCACGGCCAATTTCTAATAACCAAGAGGGAGAGGCTAAGCAAGCCTTCTTCCAAATGATGAAGGAATGGTTCACGAAATTTGTACGAACGAATCTGGCTACACAACAACCTCCAACCCAGACTAATCCACCTCTGATACTTGTAGTACCTCAAATGATTGATCTGATGAGATTTCATAAGCCCCCTATTGATAAAATTAGAAAATACAAGTGTAACATCCCAATTTAGGCCCTAGTCGGAATAATAGTTTTAGGACCACATATCCAAGTCTGAAATATAATTAAATATTATTTTCTTTGTTTACATCATGTGAATTTATATGTATGAAATTTCTGTAAATTAATTTGTCCATTTGTGTGTTTAATTTTGATAAAAGGACCTAATTACAGAGGATGTAAAGTTTGCTTTCTACTTGTTAAAGCATTAAATTGCTATGTCTTTGTTTATATGTGGTCCTTATAATGTGATTATACCATAGAATGGTTAAGTGGTCATAAATGACCTTGAAATATGTATTTGTATATGTGTATTAATATGAACATTTTAGTAATTGGTTAATAAATGTTTATTAAAGAAACAAAAACATGAAAATAGGCCATATTATGTTCCGTTATAGCAAAAAATACAAAACAAAAGAAAAGGAAAAAGAATTCTAGGGTTTGGCTAGCAAATTACTTGATTAAGGTATGTTTTTGTTTTGATTTTTAATTATTTTTATGTTTTTGTGATCGTTGCTTAGCATTCTATAAAGCCTATGCCTCAATTTCTGATTTTGATAAAGATTATGGAATGTACCATTGTTGATAATGTGAGCTTTGTGATGATTTTTTGTGATAAATGAAAGATATGTGATAGTTTAATATGTTCTGTCTTTTAATTTGATGAAATTGAGTATTTGGGCTAATTTGTGAAAATGAAATTTTGGGAGGACTAAATTGTGAAATAAATATGTTGTATGGGCTTAAATGAAAGCCATAAAGATTCAGCTAAGCTATGGTGTTAATGAATTTGGAGTATTTTGTGATTTTGTGAAATAGAGACTAAAATGTTAAAATGTGCAAATGTAAGGGCTAATTTGTAAAAAAGCCCTAATTATATATATATATATATATTTTGGATTGAATTGAATGAATTGGTGACTAAAAGAGCTAAATTTGAATGTGTTTCGATCAAGAACCAAAGAAAACAGAATTAGACTGGGGAAAGTTAAAAGTAGTTGATTAGTCATTTTCATCCGTTCGAATCCGTACGAGGTAAGTCAATATACAAATAAGTGTATTATTGATTGAATTATACCTATATGTTTATTTATTTTCTATTGAAAGGCCATGAGAGTCAAATGAATGTAATCTGAAATAATTCCGATAATGTGATAATATTTGAAAACAACTTTGAGATGTGATTTCGTATAAGGTCACATCTGGGATATTGGCATCGATCTGAGATATCATGTAAGACCGTGTCCAGGACACAGGCATCGATTAGATTTACGAGTAAGACCATGTTTGGGACATCGACATCATATTTGATTTCGTGTAAGACCCTGTCGGGGACAGTGGCTTCGATATTGATTACATGTAAGACCACGTCTAGGACGTTGGCTTTGTATGAGCCTTCTAAGTTTTCAACATATCTAATCATTTCTGAATGGTTTGACGTGCAATTCAAAGAAATAAATGAATGATCTAATATGTATCCAATTCAGATACGTTTGAATCGTACTAAAGCTCTGAGTATGAAAGATATGTATATGTGAAATTATAAGTATGTGATATGTATGATTTCATGGAAATGGCATATGATACATGTGTAATAGAATTGAGAATTTAGAATGGATGTGAGCAAAAGAGTATTGTGTAGCTCATGAACTACCTTTATGGAATGGTTATAAGTTTATGTTAATGAATAGAATTATATGATTCATTAGTTGAATTTATTTGTATGTGGCTTATTAAGCTCTTTGTAGCTTACTCTGTATGTTTTTCAATTGTTCTTTTAGATATCGTTGCTACCGGGAGCTCGGAGATTTTCGAGGATCATCACCACACTATCAAACCTTGTTTTGGTGCATTTTGAAAGTGTAAATGTTAAGTTATGGCATGTATAGGCTATAAGTCGTTGAATTATGATTTTGATATGTATATCAGTTATGCCATATGTTGTGGCTAACTAATGGATGAAAGTATGCTTGGTTATGATATGCGTTTTGCTATGCAAATTGGTATTTTTTATGGTGTCTATAAGGCCAATTGAGAAATGGTCATTTTAATATATGTTTGATTATGGATATGGTAAGTTTTGTTATGAAATTGAAGATATCATCAAACATGAGCATGGATATGATTTAATTTGTGAATTTGAATTGGGTTAGCATGAAAATATGAGCATTAATTGGTTGATAATGATTTGGTTATATAGATGAATGTTTTAAGCATGTTTTAACTGGGAAATTTGGTATGAATTGTATTGGTTTTTGGCTTGTAGGAATGACCCAAAAAGGGTGGCAAAATTGGCTTTTCGGATGGCCTATTTTGTGCCACACGGCCATGTTTGGTGACCGCGTGGCCAACTTAGGATTACACACGGGCAAGACACATGGGCGTGTCTAGTAGCAGTGTGACCCTAGTCAGTGTTGCACACTGGCTAAGGTGAATTGAGAGGCACGGTCATGTGGAGTACACGGCCTAGCCACATGGGCGTGTGCCCTATTTTAAACTAAAAAAAATTCATAAGTCTCTTAAAACTTTTTCAGTGTTTGATTTAATCCCTACCCTCTTCTAATGCACATTTAAGGTCTCGGAGATCTTCATAAGGGACTCTTTATTGATGTATGGTTATGATATGATATGGTTAAATGTGAAATGTCTATAAAAGTTCTGAATTGTCCAATGATGCTCGTAGCTCTAGTTCTGCGACCGATTAGGGTTAGGGTGTTACAACAGGGCTGAAGAGTTTAGAGCTACAGTTGATGACGATGCTGAGCGAGCTGAATTTTGGCTCAATAATACTATCCATGTGTTTGATGAGCTATCCTGTACACCTAATGAGTGTTTAAAATATGCCATATCATTGCTTCAAGATTCTGCATATCACTGGTGGAATACATTTGTTTCGGTAGTTCCGAAAGAGAGGGTTACCTAGGAATTCTTTCATACTGAGTTTCGTAAGAAATACATCAGCCAGAGATTTATTGACTAGAAACGCAAAGAATTCCTTGAGCTTAAACAGAGTCGTATGACTGTATCAAAATACAAGCGGGAATTTGTGAGACCAAGTAGATATGCTCGAGAGTGTGTTTCGACTGAATCTATAATGTGTAAGAGATTTGAAGACGGGCTGAATGAAGACATTAAATTGTTTGTTGGCATTCTTGAAATAAAAGAGTTCATAGTCTTTGTTGAGTAAGCAGGCAAAGCCGAAGAGCTCGGGAAGGAAAAAAGAAAATTTAATTTTGAAGCTAGAGATTCTCGAAATAGATCATCGAGTAAGACATTTCAATCAGCATCGTAGAAGTTTAAGGATGATTTTAGCCGATCAAAGACTACTGTGGGTTTTCCAGATGTGATCGAGATAGACCACCTGTGAGTTCACGAGCCACCTTGATTGCTAATGTTGGTAATGTTCGACCGAATCAGCCTAAGTGTAGGCATTGTGGTAAACAACGTCCCAGAGACTATACATTGCATGATCGGTCTTGTTTTAAATGTGGATTGATGGATCATTTCATTCATGAGTGCCTCGTGTTAGCCAGCAAAATACTGTACAGAGTGTGAGACCGAATAATGTGTCAGTACGAGGCAGACCTCCCAAAAATACGGGTAATGTGAGTAGCAATCGGAGAGGGACTAAAGATACAGCAGTTAGATCTGAGGCTCGTGCACCTGCCAAAGCTTATGTTATCCGTGTTCGCGAGGAGGCTTCATCCCTATATGTTATTACCGGTACTTTCACTCTCTATGATACTAGTGTTGTTGCATTGATTGATCCTGGTTCAACTCATTCTTATGTGTGTGAGACTTTAGTATCCAGTAAGACTTTACTTGTAGAGTCTACGGAGTTTGTGATTAGAGTATCGATCCTCTTGGGCCGGTGTGTTTTAGTTGACAAAGCGTGTAAGAATTTTCCGTTGATGATTCAAGATTCATGTTTTTCAGCTGATTTGATGTTGTTTCCATTCGACGAGTTTGATATAATTTTGGGTATGGATTGGTTGACTTTGCACGATACTGTTGTAAACTGCAAATGAAAGACTATTGATTTGCAATGATAGAATGATGAGATTATTCGAATTGAATCTAATGAACTGAATGGTTTACCAGCAGTAATATCTTTGATGTTAGCTCAGAAATATGTGAGAAAGGGTTGTGAAGCTTATTTTGCTTATGTACTCGATATTATAGTGACCGAAAAGAAGATTGAATCAGTACTAGTTGTGTGCAAGTATTCAGATGTGTTTCCTAAAGAATTATCGGGTTTGCCGCCTTTCCGAGAGGTAGAGTTTGGTATTGAGTTAGTGCTGGGGATGACTTCTATTTCGATAGCCTCGTACAGAATGGCACCGACCAAATTAAAAGAGTTGAAATCACATTGCAAGAATTGACAGGTAGAGGTTTCGCGCAACCGAGTTTTTCTCCCTGGGGTACACCGGTTTTGTTTGTGAAAAAGATAGATGGAACTATGAGAATGTGCATCGACTACCGATAGCTCAAAAAGGTGACTATAAAGAATAAATATCTGCTGCCACAGATTGATGACCTGTTCGATCAATTGAAAGGGGCTATAGTGTTTTCGAAGATAGATTTGAGATTAGGCTATTATCAGTTGTGAGTTAAAGAATCCGATGTGCTGAAAACTGCTTTCAGAACGAGGTACGGACAGTATGAGTTTCTGGTTATGCCTTTTGGGCTAACTAATGCCCTTGCTATTTTTATCGATTTGATGAACAGGATCTTCAGACAATATTTGGATAGATTTGTGGTTGTGTTCATAGATGACATATTGATCTATTCCCGTGATGAATCCGAACATACTGAACATTTGAGATTAGTGCTACAGACTTTACGTGATAAGTAGTTGTCTGTGAAGTTCAGTAAATATGAGTTCTGGTTACGTAAAGTCAGTTTTTTGGGACATGTTTTATCAGCATTGAGTATTTGGGTTGATCCGAGTAAGATTTCAGCTATACTTGATTGGAAACCTCCGAGAAATGTATCTGGAGTCCCAAGCCTTCTGGGACTTGCTGGTTATTACAGATGATTCGTGAAAGGTTTCTCTATGATTGCAACCCCGATGACGAAGCTACTACAGAAAGATGTTACGTTCGAGTGGTCAGAAAAGTGTCAGAAAAGTTTTGATCAGTTGAAAGTCCTTTTGACCGAAGCTCTAGTGCTAGTTCAACCAGAATTGGGGAAAGAATTTGTTATCTATAGTGATACATCTTTGAATGGTTTGGGTTGTGTTTTGATGCAGGAAGGCAAAGTTATAGCTTATTCTTTGAGACAGTTAAAGCCGCACGAAAAGAACTATTCGACACACGATCTGGAATTAGCAGCTATTGTGTTTGCATTAAAAATATGGCGTCACTATCTGTTCGATGAAAAATGTCACGTCTATTTTGATCACAAAAGCTTGAAATATTTGATGACTCAGAAAGATCAAAATTTGAGACAACATCGATGGTTAGAGTTGTTAAAATATTACGAGCTTGTAATTGACTATCATCTGATAAAATCTAATGTTGTTATTGATGCTTTAAGCCAAAAATCATTGTTTGCTCTACATGCAATGAATGCGCATATGACTATGTCTGATGATGGTTTGATTATAGCTGAGTTAAAAGAAAGACCGTTATTTATTTAGCAGATTTTCGAAGCACAGAAAGTCGATAATGATTTGTTAGCAAGGCAGGCTCAATGTGATTTGATTGTTGATTCAGAATTTCAAGTTGATGCTGAGGGTTGTCTGAGGTTTAGAAACCGGATATGTATTCTGAGAAATCTAGAGTTGATTCAGATGATTTTGAATGAAGCTCATAATAGTTGGCTATCTGTTCATCCAGGTAGTACAAAAATGTATAATGATCTGAAACAGCTTTACTGGTGGCATGGTATGAAACGAGGCATTCCTGACTTTGTTTCAAACTGTTTAATTTGTCAACAATTTAAAGTCGAGCATCAGGTATCGTCTAGGTTACTTCAGCCGATCATGATACCTGAGTGTAAATGGGACAGAGTCACGATGGATTTTGTATCAGGTTTACCATTGACAACGAGCAAGAAAGATGCAATCTGGGTTATTGCAGATAGATTTACTAAATCGGCTCATTTTGTTCAAGTTCGCACAGATTACTCGCTTGATAAGCTTGCTGAGCTGTACATTTCACAGATTTTGAGATTACACGAGGTACCTATTTCTATTGTTTCGGATAGAGATCCGAGGTTTACATCACTGTTTTGGAAGAAAATGCAGGATGCACTAGGTACTAAACTGCACTTTAGCACTATTTTCCATCCGCAGACGATGGTCAATCCGAACAAATCATTCATACACTTCAAGATATGTTGAAATGTTGTATTCTCGAGTTTGAAGGTACGTGGGAATGATACTTGCCTCTGATTGAATTTGCGTGCAATAATAGCTTTCAAGCAAGTATCAAAATGGCACTTTACGAGGCTTTATACGGCTGTAAATGTCGAACACCTTTATATTGGACTACGCTCAGTGAAAACAAGTTACACGAGGTTGATTTAATCAGAGAAACTGAATAGAAAGTGAAAGTGATTCGCGAAAGTCTAAAAATAGCATCAGATCATCAGAAATCATATGTGGACATGAAACGAAAAGACATTGAGTTTCAGATCGAAGATGTAATAGCCCAAATTTCAGTGATGTCAGAAATTGTGGTTCGAGACCACCAAATCTGACAAATGAACTCGTAGATTATATTGTTTAATATTTACGAGCCAAATGTAGTTTTTAAAAGATATTTGAAATAGTAAATTGTGTTTATTGAAGATTTATTTGGTCAATAAATAGAGAAAAAGAGGTATTAAGATCTCCGTGTTATAAACCGAGCCATAAATATTTTTATGAATATTTATGAAGTGTCAGTAAGGTAATATTAAAATTTCGTTGGAAAATTTTGACGTTTGAATGGTTAATTAAATAAAAAGGACTAAATTGAAAAAGGTGTAAAAGTTGCTAGAAGGATTAAATAGCTCAATTGTCAAATGAGGAAGGACCTAAAGTGCAAATAAGCACAAAGGAGATATTTTGGGCGGCAATAGCTAAGAAAAATCAGGAATGGGTGAAATAAGGGCAAAATTGGAAAATTGCCAAAATTAGTTAAATAAAAATGGGACCAAATTGAAATATCTAGAATTCTCTTCATTTCTCTTCATTTTCTTCAGCTGAAAAACAGCCATGGAAAAGGGTTCAAGCTGGTTTTCAAACTCTAGCTTCATGTAAGTTTAATTCTTGCTCTCTCTTTGAAATTTCTATGTTTTTGGACTTTTACAATTGGGTCCAACTTCTTAATTCATTAGTTTTTGATTTTATGGTTAATTGTTAAAGTTGCTATGGATGAGTGCTTGAAGCATATGATGAATAAACCTAGAATTGAAGCTTTAATTTTTTTAGATGATGATTTTATCAAGTAAAATTAATGGAAATTGGTTTTAGGACCTAATTGTGAAAGAGTTGAAATTAAGGCCTAGTGTTAAAATTCTGATTTTCAAAGGTTATGAAGTAGTTTAAAATGATAGAGAAAAGTATTAAATGAGAAAATTAGCTCAATTGAGGGGTTAATTGAGCAAGGATTCAATTGTATGAATTGTGGAATTTGGGACCAAATAAAAATCAACATGTTGCACTAAAGCAGTTTTGGATAGCAGCAGTTGTCTAACTTTGAAAAATCACCAAAAATGGTAGAAATTGAATTAGAAGTTGAATGAGATATGGAATTAAATCTTGTTGAGTCTATTTTCATATAAAAGAAGTAGAGAAAGAAAAGAAATCTATATATTTAGATATTTAAATTTTTGTAAGACTGGTTTAGAATAACTTCGTGATCCCCTGTTCTTATTTTATAAATTCAGTAAAACCTGTACAAAAATAATTAAGAGTTATAATTTATATGTTTAGATTCCTTAGTGAGTCTATTTTTATTAGAAATAATCAAAAACATGATATGAGAATTGTACTATGAGATATTTGATTTTTAGTGAAGAGAGGTCAAAGACATCAGACTGTGTAACAGGGGAGAATTTAACTAATAAATTGTACTAATTGGCCACACCAAAAATTTTGGAAAAATTATAGTAAGAAGATATGTGAGTCTAGTTTCAAGGAAAATTAACGATCTTTATTGGGAGTTCTGTAGCTCAAGATAAAAATGATTTAGAGACTATGACACAGATGGACAGCTTGATTATTCATATAAGTAAAAAGTAAAAATTATAGATAATGTTACCTACAAGTGTGTTATTTATACTAAGGATGTGGAATGGAGTGGAGGAGGAGGAAAATATATGAATGATTTGTATTTAAATTAATCATATGCCTGATTATAATCGATAAATTTTGAACTAGAAATGATATATTGTTTTACTTCGAATATTCATTATGGAATTATGATTACTGTTATGGTATAAAAATAGAATTTGTAAGTTTATATGGCTAAATTTTAGTGATCATTTGTTAATCTTGTGAATTTCATGATGTGTTATTTCATATGTATTGCTGATAAAATTGTGACCAATGTAAAAGCATGAAAATTTAATAAATGTTCAAATTGAGTACTTCTATCTTGTGATAATCGACGAATTGACGGAAAAAGACCATGGTTGGACTATGAAAATAAGTGATAAATGGTAGCCTCGGCTACGAGTGATAAGTGGTAGCTTCGGCTACAAGTGATAAGTGGTAGCTTTGGCTACAAGCGATAAGTGGTAGCTTCGGCTACAAGTGACAAGTGATTTTCCATATAAGACCATAGCCGGGCTATGGCATCGAAATAAAGTGATAAGTGACTTCCATGTAATACCATTGTTGGGCTATGGCATTGGGATAAAGTGAAAAGTGATTTTTCCGTGTGAAACCATATCTGGGATATGGCATCAGAGTGATATGTGCTTTTGTGTAAGACCATATCTGAGATATGGCATCAGTGTGATATGTGCTTAAGATGTAAGACTATAGCTGGGCTATGGCATTCTAATGAAAAGTGATGAATTGATGGATAAGTCCACAGTTTCACCATGGCATAGTGATAGTGAAGATGCAATACCATAGCTAGGCTATGGCATCTGAATAAAGTGATAAGTGACTTCTATGTAAGACCATAGTTGGGCTATGGCATTGGGATAAAGTGAAAAGTGATTTTTCCATGATAAGTGACTTCCATGTAACATTGAAATTAGGCTCAATAAAGTGATTTGTCATTTTAAATTGTGATTGGAACAATAGTTAGTGAATTACATGTTTGTGAATTGATATTTAAAGTTAGGTAAGTGATATGTGATTATTATTAGTATTGATTCTGATGTATGTGTACTCTTCGATGTTGAAATGATTCCAACGTATAAATCTAGCATATGAATGAGTATGAGATTAATACGAATTAGTACAGACATGTACATGAGCCTTACGAGTATTGAATTGATAAGACTTGTGAATTGTTTAGTAAATTATGTGAAAGAACATGGTATGGATTAGTGAATCCTTACGAGTTACAATGTGAAATGAAAAACTGCTTTCATTATGTTATATTAAGTTATAAAAGGTATAATGAATGTAAAATGTAATTGAGGTGGTTTAATTACATGTGTGGCACTTAATGTGCAAGATCATGAGTATTCAATATATTTGTATTGGTTCAATAGAAAAGTATGATAATACGAGGATAAATAATAATACTTATTAATATGAGCTCGACAAGTAAGTGATATTTGATAAATTCATATATCGAGAAAGTGAAAGATTATAATTGCATATTTATGAATGGTTACATGTATTTATCTAGAATATAAGAAAATGATAGTTATTGATATATGGAAGTAAAGAACTATGAAGTATATATATAAGCATGGAATACGATTGATAAGTGAGTTCAATCACAATTATAGAATTGTGCACCTCAAGTGTACTACTCGTGTAAAGATGGTATTTCAGATGATTTAATGAATAAAACTCAAATATGAAATAGTTAGAAACCAAGACAATTTGTTATGAAAATGTATATGAGATACAGGGATATGATGGTTGTATTTTATATGAATTCATAATATGAAAAAGTATAAGAGAGAGTTAATAAGAATAGAACCACTCGGCCAGTCCACGGGCATGTAGGTGGACCGTGTGCCCCCTTCACCTTAATGCATAAAAATTTTAGATACTGAAATTATAACACGAGCTGAGCACACGAGCGTGTGCCACGACCGTGGGAAAGAAATAGAATGTGCAGGTTTTTGCACAAGGGTTGCGACACGGGCGTATCCTATCTCGCACGGGCGTGTGGCCCTGTTTAAGGTTAAAAAAATCATAAGTGCCCGAAAGTTCTTGGATCGATTCTGGGACACCTCAGATGTATGGTTTAGGCCTCGTAGGCCCATGATAAGGATCTTAAGAGAATGAATAAAAAGTTTAAAAATGAAAAGAAATTTGATGGCCCTAGTTCACGAGTTTAAGCATGTATATGTCTGATAATGCCTAATACCCCGTCCCGGCGTTGGGCTCGGGTAAGGGGTGTTACAGGAGAAAAAGTGTTTTTGAAAGTTTCACCGTGGAAAAAAATACTTAGATTCAATCGTAAAGGCAAATTGAGTCCAAGATTTATAGGGCCATATGAGATTATAGAGCGTATAGGGCTGGTTGCTTATAGATTGTTGTTGCCACCTGAGTTATAAAAGATTCATAATGTATTTCATAATTCAAAGCTTCATCAATATCAATCCGATCTTTCTCATGTGATTTCTCTATCTAAGATTGAGATTAAGCCTGATATGACATACAAGGAAGAACCGATCTGGATTTTAGATCACGAGATTAAAGAATTAAGATATAACAAAATTTCTTTAATAAAAGTCTTATGGCATCGACACAGGGCAAAAGAAACTACGTGGGAGCCCGAGGATGCTATGAGAGAACGTTACCCAAACCTATTCACCGGTAAGATTTTTGAGGACGAAAATCCCTAAGGGGGAGAGTTGTAACAGCCTAATTTAGACCTTATTCAGAACAGGGGTTTCTGGACCAAAAATTCAAGTAAGAAAAATATTTCACAATTTTTTTTTGTGTTTATAGTATGTGAATTTATATGTGTGAAAATTTCATGTGAAAATTTTATCGTTTGTGTGTTCAATTTAATTAAAAGGACTTAATCGCGTAAAATAAAAAAGTGGCTAGCTAATTATTAAAGCACTAAATTTCTATGTTTTTTTAATGTGGGGTCTTTATGTTGCAATTTAACCATAGATAACTATGATGGACGGCATTAGGCTTGTGTTATAATGCTTTCATATTAAATTAATAAGGTTAAAATGGTAAAAACTAAAATAACTTATAGTATAATAAAACATAAATTAAAAAGCCGTGCATTTTAGTTCATCCATAGCAGAAAGTTCAAAATAAAAAGAAACAAAAAGGGTTAGCTACATTCAGCCATAAGCAAGCTTGATTCAATGTGAGTTTTAGCACGGTTTTTAATAATTTTTCAATTTTTGAAATCGTTGCTACGAAATCTACAAAGCCCATGTTGTAATTTTTGAATTTGATGAATATTTTGAATTATGTCATTGATGGATTTATGAGCTTTGTGATGTTAGTTGATGAATTATGAAAGTTTTGGATTAATATGTTTTGTATTGGATTTTCTTATGAATTTGAGTAATTAGGGCTAAATTGTAAAAATAATAAATTGAGGGACTAAAATGTGAAATAAATGAAATGTATGGACTTGTAAGAACAAGGTGAATACTCGTCCTAACTATGATGTCATGAGATTTTGCATATTTTGTGTTTTGTGCAATAGCCTCGTAAGGTGCCATTTTAATACTTGATTGAAAGCTATTGTTATACGCAAATTCAATTAAAGGCAGATATCGATCCCAAGAACCTTTAAACTCAAGGATGCAGCATCTCAACATATCATCAAGTATCTGAATGACTCGTTCGGATTGATCGTCCGTTTGAGGATGAAAAGCGGTGCTAAAATGCAGTTTAGTACCTAGCGCATCTTGTAGTTTCTTCCAAAATCGCGATGTGAATCTTGGATCTTGATTCGAAACAATAGAAATAGGTATCCCGTGCAATCGTACAATCTGAGAAATATACAATTCTGCTAGTTTATCAAGCGAGTAATCAGTACGGACTGGAATAAAGTGAGCGAATTTTGTTAATCTATCAACAATAACCCAGATGGTATCTTTCTTGCTCGATGTCAACGGCAAGCCCGATACAAAATCCATAGTAACTCGGTCCCATTTCCACTCAGGTATCATGATTGGCTGAAGTAATCCCGAAGGCACCTGATGCTCAGCTTTCACTTGTTGACATATTAAACATTTGAAACAAAATCAGAAATGTCTCGTTTCATACCATGCCACCAGTACTGCTGTTTTAGATCATTATACATTTTCGTGCTACCCGGGTGAACAGACATTCGACCATTATAAGCTTCACTCAAAATCATCTGTAAAAGTTCAGAATTTCTCAGAATACATAATCGATTCTTGAATCTTAAACAGTCATTTGCATCAATTTGAAATTCTGAATTAGCTTTTGAATTACATTGACCCTTTTAGCAATCAAATCATCATCAACTTTCTGAGCTTCACAAATTTGTTGCACAAGTATCGGTTTTGCTTTTAATTCAGCTATTAAACCACCATCGGCAGATATAGCCAAATGCGTGTTCATAGCACGCAACGCAAACAGTGATTTTTTACTTAGAGCGTCAGCAACCACATTAGCCTTTCCCGGATGATAATCAATTACAAGCTCATAATCTTTAAGTAATTCAAGCCACCGTCGCCGTCTCAAATTCAAATCCCTCTGTGTCATTAAGTATTTGAGGCTTTTGTGATCAGAATAAACGTGACATTTTTCTCCGAACAAGTAGTGGCGCCAAATTTTCAAAACGAAGACGATAGCAGCTAACTTAAGATCGTGTGTCGAATAGTTTTTCTCGTGAGGCTTTAATTGTCTTGAGGCATAAGCAACAACTCTACCCTCTTGCATCAAAACACAGCCCAAACCATTCAAAGATGCATCACTATAGATTACAAATTCTTTACCCAGTTCCGGCTAAACTAACACTGGAGCTTCAGTCAAAAGAGCTTTCAATTGATCAAAACTTTTCTAACACCTTTCCGACCACTCAAATTTGATGTCTTTTTGTAGCAATTTTGTCAACGGGGTTGCTATCATCGAGAAGCCTTTCACGAATCTTCTATAGTACCCAGCGAGTCCCAAGAAGCTCCGAACTTCCAAAACATTCTTCGGAGGCTTCCATTCAAGTATAGCTGAAATCTTATTCGGATCAACCCTGATACCTGATGCTGAAACAACATGCCCCAGAAAACTGACTTCATGTAGCCAAAACTCGCATTTACTAAACTTTGCGTACAACTTTTATCCCGTAAAGTTTGTAAAACAATTCTCAAATGTTCGGCGTGCTCATTCTCATCGCGTGAATAGATTAAAATGTCATTTATAAACACGACTACGAACCGATCCAAATGCTGTCTGAATACCCGATTCATTAAATCCATAAAAACTACAGGGGCATTAGTGAGCCCAAACGGCATCACCAAAAACTTATAATGTCCATACCTCGTCCGGAAAGCGGTCTTAGGAACATCCAACTCTCTAACTCACAACTGATAGTAACCCGATCGTAAATCTATCTTCGAAAACACTGAAGCTCCCTTTAGCTGATCAAATAAATCATCAACTCACGGTAATGGATATTTATTCTTCATAGTCACTTTGTTAAGCTGTCTATAGTCGATACATATTCTCATAGTTCTATCTTTTTTCTTCACAAACGACACTGGTGCACCCCAGGGAGAAAAACTCGACCGAACGAAACCTCTATCCATCAATTCTTGCAACTGAGATTTCAATTCTTTTAATTTAGTCGGTGGCATACGATATGGAGCTATCAAAATCGGGGTCGCTCCAGGCACCAATTCAATACCAAACTCTACCTCCCGAACAGGTGGTAAACCCAGCAATTCCTCAGGAAACACATCCAGATACTCACATACTACTGGCACGAATTCGAGCTTCTTTTCAGACACCTTACTATCCAATACATACGCGAGATAAGCTTCGCAACCCTTTCGCACGTATTTCTGAGCCAACATTGAAGATATTACTGCTGGTAACCCTTTTAGATTAGTAGACCCAATTCGAATAATTTTATCATTCTGACATCGTAGATCAATTATCTTTCATTTGCAATTTACTACAGCATCATGCACAGTTAACCAATCCATACCTAGAATGATATCAAACTCGTCAAACGGCAATAGCATCAGATCGGCCAGAAAACAAGAATCTCGAATCATGAGGGGACATTTCTTGCATACATTGTCAACTAACACATACCGGCCTAGAGGGTTCGACACCTGAATTATGAACTCAGTAGACTCAACAGGTAGAGTCTTACTAGATGCTAATGTTTCACACACATAAGATTGAGTCGAAGCGGGATCAATCAAAGCAATTACACTAGTCATAAAGAGTAAAAATACCAGTGATAACGTTTGGAGATGAAGCTTCTTCCCGAGCATGAATGGCATAAGCTCTGGCAGGAGCACGAGCCTCTGATCTAACAGTTGTATCTTTCGTCCCTCTCTGACTACCACTAGTATTATCAGCACGTTTGGGTGGTCTACCTCGTGATGACATATTACTTGGTCGAGCCTTCTGAATGGTATTTTTCTCAACTAACATCGGACACTCCCTAATGAAATGATCTGCCGATCCACATTTGAAGCAAGTACGATCATGCACCCTACAATATCCAGGATGCCATTTCCCACAATGTTTACACTTAGACTGAGACTGCCAAACATTTCCCACACTAGTAACTGAAGTAGCTCATGAATTAGTAGGAGGTCTGTCTCGATCTCGTCTAGAAAAGTCCACAGCAGTCTTGGACCGACTAAAATCCTCTCTGAACTTCTTCGACGACGTTTGATAAGTTTTTCTTGTTGATCTTTTGCAGAAGTCTTTAGCTTCGAAATCAGCCTTTCTATTTTCTTTCCAAGCTCTTCGGCTTTACAAGCCCGCTCTACCAACACTAAGAACTCCTTGATTTCAAGAATACCAACCAGCAACTTAATATCTTCATTCAATCCATCTTCGAAGCTTTACACATAATAGCTTCAGTCGAAATACACTCCCAAGCATATCTACTGAGTCTGACAAATTCTCGCTCGTATTCAGTAACAGTCCTGCGACCCTATTTAAGCTCAAAAAATTCCTTACACTTCTGATCTATGAATCTTTGACTGATATACTTTTTACAGAATTCAGATTGAAAGAACTCCCACGTAACTCGCTCTCTCGGCACCATTGAAATTAAAGTATTCCACCAATGATAGGTAGCATCGCGTAACAGAGACACGGCACATTTCAGACACTCATCAGGAGTACATGATAGTTCATCAAATACACGAATAGTATTATCGAGCCAGAACTCGGCCTGCTCAGCATCATCACTAGCTGTGGCTCTGAACTCTTCAGCCCTGTGTTTTCTTATTTTATCAACTGGGGGTTATTCAATCTCAATGGATCGACTGCTGGAGGTACCACAGGTATTGGAAGTGGATTATTCAAGGGAGGAGGTGGTTGAGTAGCCGGATTATTCCATATAAATTCGGAGAACCATTCAGTCATCATGTTAAAGAATGCTTGCCTAGCCTATCCCTCATTACCCGGGATCGGCTGAGATTCAGCTGGCTCTGTCCCTTGCATGGGAGCAGGTGCTACACTCTCAACATCATCAGCTAAAGCTCATTTGGGATCCATTGGCTGTATAAAAACACATTTTCAGACGTCAGAAGTCATCACACTATCACAATATCATTTTATGGCATGTATAGCTAGACTCATACGTGCTATGTTAGTCCTAAAATCGACTAAACCGTAGCTCTGATACCAATAAAATGTAAAACCCTTATACCCGTATCCGTCTCCGGAATGGGTCACTAGGTGTTACAAAACCAAAATCAACAATGTAACAAGTCACATACATATAATTAAGTATTTAAGATATAAAACACATCTTGTCAACATTCGTTTAAAACATTCAATGTCTCAATAATAAACTCAAATGAGAATCATATAATACGAATGTAAATTTTTTTATTTAATTCAGTTCAACTCTCTATTCAACCATCATACAATGAAATTCGTAAATTATTCAATCCTAACATGATTTGATGCCATAACTATCATTAACCTAATATCCATTAGTCTATAAACAAGCATAAGCGCATATATATAAACATAGCTAAGATAACAGAAACTATTTTATTACCAAACCAACATGAATGTTACTATTCATTTGGTCAAAATTTATAACCTAAAACTCCTTAAGTCCATTCAATTATTTCTAAAACACTTTATCAATTATTCATTAAATGCCACAATCATATACATACCACAATTTAATACCCTAGCATAGCCGAACCTTCAAAAATGCATAATCATGAAAACTACATCATGACCAAACCAATCAACCCTATAACCGTTTATCAAAACACCACCTCATAAACCAACAAATTTTCATATATATATATTTAGCCAAACCTATCATGGCCAAATTACTAACCCTTAATCGGGTAACATAGATATAAATGAAAACCTATCATTCAAATCACAAATAACTACGTTCTATTTTATAAATACAGTTCACTGCGAATTCAAATTAACACAGTCATTATAAAATTCATAACCATTTTATAAGCCATATTCGCATGGCAATATATACACGTCAATTCAAAAGACATCAAAACCTCACTAGTCCAAACTAGACATGCCATAAGTTCAGGTTTAGTAACACATATATAATTATACTGAAACAACAAATAGTGTGAAGCGTCTTCTGTCGATCCTTGAGCTTTTAGCTTTCTTCCAAAAATCTATATAATATGGAAACATAAAATAAACAGTAAGTTTTTACACTTAGTAAGTCATTAACTAAACAAATATATATGAATCTATATCATATACGAAAATCATTAAATTAATTAATCAACTTATTGTTAACAACTTATAATACATCACCAATATGGACTATCATATGCGCATATATCCGATCCATTTATGAATTAATAGCTCACATTCATATGTCATTGTTTAAATTGAAACCAATTAAATATACAAGTCTATTACCTTGATCGATTCACATATACTTATGTCTCAGCTCAATTATGCATACTACAAGCATATAGCAACTCATTATAAATACATATTACCTTCATCGCATAAGCCATTCAATATTTAACAACCAAGCACATATACATACCTATTTGGCCGAATGTAAGGTAGGTTACTTATCATAAAATTTCCATTCAAACGCTTCTTTCATTACACTTGAATCCTCATAATCAAAATTTGAAATTTAAGTCACCAGCATTCAGCCTGCTAGGCATTAAGCCTGAATTAAACACCGGCACTAAGCCTGCTAGGCACTAAGCCTGCTAGGCACTAAGCCCGAATATGGTCACTGGCACTAAGCCTGCTAGGTACTAAGCCTGAATCAATCCAGCTACTCAAAGTAGGTATACTTTCATGTTACTATATCATTTATATCCATTCATTTCCAAACTAAATATACAAGGTTCATATACTGAAAAACTAGTACTCACTATTTTAACATAAGTCTCCAACCACAATCGTCATTATCAAATATAATCACATATTTATTCATTCATTTCATAATCGGTAATCACATTTAACACATAATGCATATTAATATCAATTGAATTTGTACCAGCCCACTTTAGACCCTAGTCAGAACGGGTGGTTTCGGGACCACTTAACCGAATCAAATTATTATTTTTATTGCTTTAATATGTTTTACAGCATGATATAATTACCGTGTGAAAGTTTCGTTTAGAAATTTTATCGTTTGACTGGTTAATTTGAGAAAAAGGACTAAATCGCATAAAGCGATAAATTTGAGTTCTATTTCATAAATGGCTTCTTGGATGATGGCTTTTTAAGTGGAAGGCCTTAAATGGTTATTTTACCATTTTAAATGGTAGTGGACTTTTATGTCCTTATTATTATTGATTTTATAATGTTTTAAACAAAGGTTAAAATAGTCTTTTGGTTATTAATTTATGTTTAATAAAACAAAACATGAAATTGCTTCATAATTCTTCTTCTTCACCGATTCTTCAACAAAACAAAAAGGGTTTTAGCTTCCTTGATATTCGGCTACTTTGAGCTTCAATTGGAGGTTCGTTTTTGTCCTGTTTTTGATAATTTTTACACTTTTGATATCGTTGCTTTGTATGCCAGCTGACCCGTACCTCAATTTTTGATTTTGAACATGTCTTTGAAAAATGCCATTGATGAATCCTTGATGTTTTGATAGTTTTTAATGAATTATAGATAGATATCTTGAAATATATAAGTTTTACAAAGTGATTTTTGAAGAAAATGAGTTTTGAGGATTTGAATACAAAAAGGTAGAATTTTTGGTGGTTAAATTGTGATTAAATGGAAGATATGTACTTGTAGGGACTATATGGATATTCGGCTAGGTGTATTGAGGTCCTTGATGTGTAAATTGTCATTTTGCGATAAAAGGACTAAATTGCAAAGTGTTGAAAATATAGGGGCTAAATTACAAATAGGTTAAAATATATGTTTTTGGACTGAATTGATTATGTTAGTTATTAAATAGTTGAATGTTACATTAATATAGATAAAGGCGATCAAATCCCAGAACTTGATCGGGGAAAGAAAAAGATAGACGAGTAGATATCGGGATTTCGAGGTAAGTTCGTATAATGAAATTTAATATGTATAGTTTATATTTGTTGTTAATTGAATATATGAAATACTAGTTGATTGAATAGCCTATTTGGATGTATACATATGAATTTGAAATGAAATTGTTACAAGTGAGAAATGAATACCGAGCCCCGTTAGAGCCGTAGAAGTCGATAGGATACAAGTGACATGTCACTAGGGCTACAAGGTGGTTTGAGCTCCTGCATTTGTTGCGGACTCACCACGTGCTCATGAGCTACACGTTTATCCTTCAGGATCACATGTTTAGTCTTCGGACTCACCGTTCAGCCTACGGGCTCACCGTTCAGCCTACGGGCTTACCGTTCAGCCTACGGGATCACATGTTCAGCCTTTGGGCTTACCGATACAGGCTCAAAAGAGCATACATGATGCATTGATGGATTACAGGTAATATGTATATACACTGTATATGTATCACCCGAGTATCCCTCGATGTTCTTAAAGGTTTAACAGGCAATTACCGATACAAGTTATATGAATGTTTAAACATACATGAATTACATGTTATACAAGGTTTACATGAAATTTTATTAATTGAATTACATGAATACATGTTATAAGTATTACATGTTAAATGAGATATGTGATTTATATGGAGCAGATAATATGAATTATATGAAAATACATGTACAAGTAATTGAGTTATGATATGATACAGGAATGTTGTGGTTGGTACATGAATGATTTATGAGATTACATGGACTAACAAGTGTATACTTGTGAAATAGGCAACTTGAGTATATGAATTGAATTGGCATTGTTAATGTAATTATCGCATTGATTTGGTAAGGTTTAAATTTTTATATTATATAGGCTTACTAAGCTTCTAAAGCTTACTCCGTTTATTTTTCCCTTGTTTTCTAGATTCGGAAGCTAGCTCGATTTTTCGGACAAGTCGAAGACTTCCTATCACACTATCCAACAAGTTTTTGGTACTTTTGAATCTTGTTTATATAATGGTCATGGCATGTATAGGCTAGTGGTTAAGGAATTGTATATGGCTATTTTGAGTCATGATTATGATATGTTTTGGTACCTTTACAAGCTATGAGATATGGCTTGTTATATGTATGGTTAACCCATTTTGAATGCCTATTATGAAATGTCATGTGGTTAGACAAATTAGCCTTTGAATTGGTAAGAGATAAGGTATATTTGGTACATGTTTAGATGTGAAATTATGGTTGCAAATTATGCCTTTGAAATAGTTGTTTTGATTGCCAAATGATGTATAATTGGTATGGCATTTTTTATGCTTGAAGGGTGACCCATTTGGGTGGTAAATATGGCTTAAACCAAGCCTACATGTTACCACACGACCTAAGCACACGGGCGTGTGACTCAGCCGTGTAATCCCCTACACCTAATAATTTTGAACAGACTTGCACACGGCCTAGACACACGGGCGTGTCTGGTAGCCGTGTGGCAAAGTCAGTATTGGCCACGGCCTAGACACACGGGCGTGTCTGGTAGCCGTGTGGCTTGGACAGTTTCAACCACGGCTTAGACACACGGGGGTGTCTAGTAGCCATGTGAGGTAAGTCAGATTCGACCACAGGTTATGTGATTTGGGCGTGTTGGGCAGCCACGGCCGTGTGAGAGAACACGGGCTAGGGGCACGGCCGTGTGTCCCTAATTTGAAAGGTTTTCTCAAAATTTTCTCTCTACTTTAAATTGTTTGTAATTTGGTCCTAAATGAATTTATGTATTATTACATGGGTTTTAAGTATGATTTGATGAATGATTATGGACTGTAATGTGTTTAATAAAGTTTCAAAATTTTTTTACCGATCTGTTCTGATGTTACAAGTCCGGTAATACCCTTAACCTGTTCCAGCGACAGTTACGGGATAGGGGTGTTACAGAATTCTTATTCGGCAAACATTTTATAACCTTTTAAAAATTCAATTAAACACCTATATAAATTCGTTAGCAAAATTTAGTACATAAATCAAGCTAATGACTTACCTCGGATATTCCCAAACGAAAATTTTGACTACTCGGCTAATTTAGCTTTCCCCTTATCCGAATTAGACTTCCTTTCCTCTTGAGCTTCAATTTTCAAATGAGACCCAATTAAACTAAATTTTTATGCAATTCAATCCAATATAGACATTTAAAAAAATTGCCGATTTCACCGCTACTATTTATCACATTCGGCAATTAGATCCCAAAAAGTCAAATTACTTTAAAAATTAAAAATAAAATAATTCCTCATATAATTCTTTGACCGAATACTCCCATTTCATATATCATCCTTCATATATCATTAATTTAGCAAAATAACCCTTCTACTTACCAATTCAACAATTAAAACCCTATGACTTCAATTTCATCAAAATTTCTACTATAAGCTTATAAATTTGACACAACTCTCATTTAACTACTTAAATCATGAATTTCTTCAAGTTTTTAACCATGGCAAGATTCGGCAAACACTATAATAGCAAAAATTTGGACATGGATCTTATACATTATGATACAACTAAGCTAAAAACATAAAATTTATTGAAAACCAAATTAAAACGTACCTTAAATTTGAATCTCAAAGTGTCGAATGCCCAAACTTCTTATTCTTTTCTTTCTTCTTCTTATTTCGGTAATTAAAGAAGAAGAACATGCAACCTTGTTTTTTTCACCCTTTTGTTTTATTATATTATTGTTTCTTTAATAAAAATGAATTAATTTAACAACACCTTTATAAAATTCATATAATATCATATACATAACACTATTGCCGTCCACTAATTCAACAAATGGCTTATTTTCCATTTAAGACCCTAGTACTAAAGAAACATGGCTTTTAAGCATTTTTCATGATAGTATGCAAATAATTCATTTGATGCAATTTAACCCCTTTTTAGTAATTAAGCACCCAAATCTCAAAATTTAAACACGAAACTTTAACACATCATAGATCACACATTCAAAACACAGAAAATAATATTTAAATATTTTTTCGAATCATATTTGTGGTCCCAAAACTACTGTTCCGACTAGGGTCAAATTCGGGCTGTCACAAACTAGATCGGTAAATGTCGAAAAGTCGAAATCTCAAAATTTTGGCATTTCGAGGGCTTACGAGCGTGCGAACGCTCGTGGGTCGGTTTGAATCGGTAAAATTGGTAATCGTAAATGGTAAGAATGGTGTGTGTGCATTTTCGTGCACGTTGGTGGTTTTGGGCCTCGGAGGGCCGAATTTGGGGCCAATGGGCTTTTGGGCCCATATAGGTGAAAATAAGCAGTAGTTTATTTTGGTAATCTGAGTAATAATTCTGCTAAAACGGACATAAAATTTGGGCATAGTGGGCCGTAATAACTAGAGGACACTATAGGGCCTATTAGGGGTTTTTGAGGCCTAATGACTCTGGATTAATAAAATGGGCTAAATAAGTGATTTAGATGACATTAAGACTGTTAAAAACAATAATGAGCATGAAACCCTAAAAGATTGGAAAATTTATTGAAATACCCCTTAAGGGTGGAAAATTATTGTTTTACCCCTAGGTGCAGAAAGACCATTTTACCCCTAGGGTTAAGTTGACTGATTTGCAAGCTAAAATATATTTGCTCACTGTATGCCATGTCATAATATACTGTTGCATGGGATTGGGTTTTGATGGAGGAAGTGCTAAGTGGCAATGCCACATTTACTGTTAGAGGCTTTGCCTCGTTTTACTGTTTAGTGGCTTGGCCACGTTACCTGATTAAGCAGCTAAGCTGCGACTGTGGTGTGTAGGGCTGGGTGGGTTGAGTTATTCCCCACATGGTGTGTAGGGCCAGTACGGGTGGTGTGTAGGGCTCGATTGGGCTGGGCTTTACATTCATGCATAGATTCTGTTCTATTACTGTAATGGGCCTAAGGGCCACACTGATTTCTAAATAGGGCTAAGGCCTAGTAATTACTGTTTACTAAATAGGGCTAAGGCCCAGTTAATACTGTAACTGGATAGGGCTTAGGTCCAGTTAAGCTTGAACTGATCTGGACTCTGGTTGGGTTTAGCTTACACACTGAGTTTCATAAACTCACCCATTTCTTTCCATCCATGCAGGTGAGCCCCAACCTTAGAGGACTTGGAGCTGGAGGGATTCGGAGTGGCCACGTGAACTGCATTTGGTTATATTTTCTTAAAATTATTTATTTCAGTTTTTTCTTAATTTATTTTCTTTAGGGTTTTAATCTATAATAAGGTTGCTCATAAATTACTTCATTTCTGGGTTTATTTATTTATTTATTACTCTTTTAAATTTGATAGAATTAGGCTGTGCGGGTTTTTATTCCAAAATTAATCAACGTTTTCAAAATATATCATACGCAACAAATGGATCACCTAATAACAGGATAAGATCTTTTGAAGAAATAAACTCCAACTAGTAGTGGATAGGACTTTCATAAATTAAATAACCTGTGTTTTACTCGCAACTCTAAAAATGGTTTTGCAAAGTCACCCTAAACATATTAATTTAAGAAAGAGGTGTAATTCATCGTCCATGTGACACACCAGATTTGGCCATAACATTTGGGCCGGGTTTGGGGTGTTACATGATATGTGAAATGAAAATATGAATTATATGTATTTAAAAAAGGAAAATTCATATGTATTTGATCTTGTGTATATTCGGTCATATGACTATAAAATGTGTGTATTCATGAGTTGAATTATGAGTTACAAGCATGATTATGTGTACTTGATTAAGAATAGATTGATTTGGCCTTAATAATTTAATGTTAATATACATTCGATGATATATATATTATATATTTGCTTATGACTTACTAAGCCGTGAAAGCTTACTGTGTGTATGTGTTTTGCTCTTTGTTTTATAGATTTTGGAAGCTAGTTACGGGCTCGGGGATCGTCAGTGAAGTCCATCACACTAACGACTATTTTTTAGTATTTTTTTTAAAGTTGAACTTTGAATCTATGGAATGTATAGGCTAGTATTTGTTTTGATTTAAGTTTGAAGTTGTAAATATGAGCCATGCAAAAATGGCTTATTTATTATGTTAAGTTTGGTTTTTATGCTTTTGATCAAATGATAGATATGTTTGGTTTTGATGATTCGATTGTGGCACATAGATGAAGTGAGTTTGGTATGACTTTTTAATACTTGAATTTGATTATAGGTGACTTGGTTGATGCTTTGGTTAAATGATTTCGGTTACGATATATGTAAGTAATGTATTTGGTACAAGGTACAAATGTGGTGTTTGGTTTTATGTCCATTTTAGAAGTGCATTTTATACTATGAATGGTGTGATGGATGATTATATGTTTTTGGATTTTAGTATATGCTAAATCAGTTTGGTAATGTATTTATATGTATACATATCATGATGGATATTTGGCTAATAGTTTCGGCTAATGAAACAATGAATTGAATTTGTAACTAGGTTGTTATTGATAAGAGTTTTGTTGTAGTTATAATGGTACTATTTGGCTAATATAGATGAAAATGAATATGAAATTATACCATAAGTAAAGTAGTATTCGCTTCGATTTAATAGCTCTATTCTGGTATATATATATATGTGTGTGTGTACATCTTTTGGATAAGAAATGAGTAAATATGTTTGACTTAGTTTTAAAGCCCCTTTATGTGATCTATATATATATATATATATATATATAAGTATGGTAAGTTGGCATATGGATTGAGTGTAACACCTTTTACCCGTGTTCAATGTCGGAACAGGGTACGAGGCATCACTGGATTTTTACACTTACAAATACACAAACCCACTATATAATTTATTTCAATTTAGAATATAATCACATTCTTATCATATATACATTGATTCATTTACTAACATGCAAGCATACTTATTCATGTATTGTATCATTATGACTCATAACATAGCTACTATTAGTCATGTCACGTGGTCTTATACAACAATAAAATTTCCATTAACTTAGGCAACCATTCTAGGCCAAATCAGTAACATATATACATATATTCAAGTCCTTATATATGCCATAAACTTATAAATATTTCAGAATCTTTTAATACTAACCTCAGCCTGATAGTGTGATAGTATCTCCGGCGACCTCCAACTCGAGCCAGCATCTGAAACTCTATAAGAAAAAGGAAGGGAAGGTAGTAAGCATTATAGCTTAGTAAGTAAATATGTAAATAATAATCAATTTATTACAAGCTTTTATAAAACTTCATAACATGTTCTCATAATAGTATAATTACAAATAAACATAGTCCCACCATTTACTTAAGCCTTTTTCAAGCTGTTTACTTGAGTAACAGTCACTAAATTATTTTTATCCAGAGCTACGGAACTCCAAATTAAGATCCGTCAATTTTCCCAGAAACTAGACTTATATATCTTCTTATCATAAAAATTTTAGAATTTTTGATTTGGCCAATTAGTACATTTTATTCATTAAAGTCTCCCCTATTTCACGGTTTAGTAGTTCTGACCACTCTTCACTAAAATTTAATTATCTTTTAGTACAGAATTCAATTGAGGTTCTCGTTTCTTTCCTCTAAAAATAGACTCATTAAGGAGTCTAACCATATTAATTATGTTTCATAATTTTTTTTTACAATTTTTAATGATTTTTCCAATTCAGAATAGGGGATCATGAAGTCATTCTGAACCAGTCTCACAAAAATATAAATATCTCAAAATACAGAATTACTTTTCTTGCTCTGTTTCTTTTCTCATTCAACTTATAATTAAATTTATACTATTTTTAGTGATTTTTCAAAGTCACTCCTCTGTTGCTGTTTTAAGCTGTTTATCCCAAATTTTACCTCTTTTACTAAAATTCCTTATCATCAACTTGCAAAATAACATTTTTCCATATTTATCTTATCAAAGTTCAATTACTTATCTATCTCATGGTTCAAAACCCATATATTCATAACACGGTGTTTATTTTCACATTTTTCGCATAAATTTCCTTTTAACAAACTTGTTTCTCCCAATGAGCACTTCGGAGTGTAACAATATTCAGTGGTTTTAGTCCATAACTCTACCCTCTGTAATTGATGCATAACTTTGTGGTATACGCACATAGCACCACACTATTGGGCTAACATATGTATTCGTGGCATACGCACTAAACGCGACTTTTCTAATCAACATGTATAACCGTGATATATTCACTTAGCACCACGTTATATGTATAACTGTGGCATATCCACTTAGCACCACGTTAATGAATCAATATGTGTAACCGTGGCATATCCACTTAGCACCACGTTACACGTATAACCGTGGTATATCCACTTAGCACCACGTTTTTCCATTTCAAAGGTTCAACCGAGATTTCTTCATTTAATTCCAATTCATCAACCACAATTCACCGTTTATATCCATTAATTGTACAGTACTAAAACTTATTTCACATATCACACCATAAAATATCATAACATAAATAAAACAATACATTATTTACATATAACATACCTCGGAACAAAAATATAGAAATTTTGCAATTTAGTCCACAATCTTTTCCTTTCCCCGATCAAGGTCGATTCCACATCTTTCTTGATCTAAAATAACACACTTAGCTTATTTAATACACACATTTATCAAAACATTTTTTAACTCTAACTTTGGAAAAATTATGATTTTGCCCCTAAACTTTAACATATTTACACTTTTTCCCCAAAGCTTGAAAATTAAAATTTTTCCTAAATTCCTATGTTTTAGAACATGTTGATCATTTATTTACTAATGGCAACATCAAATTCTCACTCTAACATATACTTATGAACATTAGGTATTTTTACCGATTATGTCGTTTTACACGTTTTCACTTAAAACCAAGTAGCACAAGTTGTTCAACATAATTTAAAACCTCAAAATCTATCATAAAACATAAAAATACACAATTATTCAACATGGGTCAATTTTTGAAATCAAACCCTAGCCCAAATAAATGGTAGAAATAGAGAAATCATGTTATTGGGATTTCAAAAACGTAAAAATCATTAAAAACGGGGCTAGAAAGGACTTACAATCGAGCTTGGAAGCTTAAAAAACCCTACCTATGGTTTCTCCATGCTATATTCGGCCTTGAGGAAGAAGATGAGCAAAAATTGGCTTTTAATTTGATTTTTAATTCATTTAATCACTAAATGACCAAAATGTCTCTAAATTAAAAATATTCTTTTTACCCATTTTATGTCCATTTTTGTCCAATAAATTAACCAATGGTCTAATTACCATTTAATGACCTCCAATTTAAAATTTCATAACAATTGGACACCTTTAACATGTAGAACTCAACTTTTACACTTTTTACAATTTAGTCCTTTTGACTAAATTGAGTGCCCAAATGTCGAATTTTCGTACGAAACTTTTAAAAGACAATTTCTTCAAAATGTAAACCATAAAAATATAAACAAAACACATTTCAATTAAAAACCTTTACCTTCTAGAATGCACATTTTACTACTTTTGCAATTTAGTCCAATTTATCAAATTGGACACACAAACAATAAAATTTTGCAACGAAAATTTCTCAAAATACTTAAAACACAAAATAAATTTTAAAACTCAATCGGAATAAATATTTTGACCTTGGATTTGTGGTTTTGTAACCACTATTCCATTTAGGCCTTGTATCGGGCTATTACAATTCTCCCCCTTTAGGGATTTTCGTCCTCGAAAATCTTATTGGTAAAGAGATTCAATATCTTTTCTCAAAATTTCTTAAACATCCACAACCAATCCTCTTCAAAATAATCTTTCAGAAACACACTGTCATCAAAATGAAATCCAGTATAACTAAGTGTCAATTCTGTATACTTTTATGTTAATCAAAAACTATTTCCAATTTTCACAATTGCTTTCACTTTTTATCATAATCACAATTTGACTCAGTCTCGTACACAAAGTTTCCTGTAGCTATTTCCATAATCAATACTATATTCCTCAAATTCAGAAATAATCATAAGGATTTTCATCATCGATCAATCACAATCCAAATAATAGCTTTCATTTTCCAGGAATAAGAGAAATTCCGATACGGAACTCATATTATCTTTGTTTCAATATTACACCCGACTCATCATTGACTATAACAGTCCTGATTGGATTTTGTCATTCAACTTAACTCTGATAATAAAATGACATCTGAACTCAAAAATCAGAAATATCGAATTTCATATATGTATACCCGAACATTTACTTCAATCACTCTGCTTTTTATTTCTTTTTAAATGAATAGATAAAATACTACGGTGAGCTCTAAACGAAAACTCTCTGCATACACTGTGTTTCTCAATTCACCAATTCTGTCTGGGAATAATAGTATCAGTAATCAGATCTAATTTCAAATTCAGAATCAAAATTTAATTCACCCTATGTTCATTTAACTTAACACTTACCAATCCGATTCTGAGCTTCTCCAATTTATAACAAAAACGTCAGTTTAATTAGAATCAAAACTCCATCAACAAGGTAAATTATTGAAACCAATACTCACAAGGTAAACAAAAATTTTCATTCAAACACCTGTAATATTTTAACCTTTATCATAGATTTGTTGGTATTCACACACATTCTTTCAGTTAAGGAAAAACCCAATCAATATGTCTCCGTGTCATACATTCAGGAATATAAAATCTTCCTTTAGACTATTTGTCTATAAATCTATGTATGTACAACATCATTTCCAGACCAAAGGATGCACATAAATACACATAGTTTAATTTATCTTCTAATTGAACAGCTCACTCTGATTGAAATTACTGAGTTGATCCTAACTATTTATTAGCATTCCATAGTGATCACTTCTTTATATCGTTAAAACAGATCAAACATACAATTTCTCATATTTCTTTCAACATACCAGTCACAAATACTTACTAACAGTATTAACTCAAATGAAACATAACATCTTGTTCGAAGTCACTGATAATGGCCAAGATTACCTAGGGAAAGGAAATCAATATACAATCTGAACTTGAACTGTCATAATCCTCACCTTTGTCAATATTTACCTTAAAGATATGCCATACATGATAAATTAACCCATAAGAATGATAAGAAAACTGAGATAAGGAAATTCAAGATACAAAACTATACAGTATATTCAGAAACACCACTTGTACGAAATAATAAGGAACCTGACGACTCTTCAGAAAAACCGGAAGAAAATATGCATTGTTCATTCATTCTATAGTCAATTGTAACAGAGATAATACATTTTCCATGTAGATGTAAACAGGACAACAGCTAGAAGAAACAGAAGAGAAATTTCATATGAATTCACTGTCAGCTTCTTATCTCTGACGTAATAAAATAGAATACCAATAGAACATAAAAGAACAATGATCATAAATCAATCAGATCAATGATACTTTCATCAGAAAACAAGCAACCACATTTACTTCTGATAATGTCTAGATACATAAAATATCCTGAAAAATTTTCATAGATTACTCAATTGTAACTGTCATGTTTAAATATCTTTTTGTAATAATTGTATCATTAGTATAGCTATCAATTATCAATACCAAAGCTTTAAAATTTTTGAAATTGTAACCATCATACTAATTGAAACTATAGTACCATAATAAGATCAGCGTCTCAACCTTATAAATAAAATAATACTTCAATATCAATAATACTTCCCAAACAGAAGAGAAAAGATTGAAAATAGTCTCAATAGCAACCAATCTAATAACATGATATCCACCATCTGTGATTCATATTACTAAACTCCCATATTCGAATCAGGAGTTATAACAGTAAGTATAATGGTCTCCGACTAATGAATATTTTTTCTTGAATATATATTATATTATATTTATAATTCAGAGCTTCAACCAATAGAAGTAGAAAACTACATCATATGAATCTTTTTATCAAATTTTCTCTCAAGCATAATTGATTAGAAAACCAGAAAAGAGAGAAAGCAGTACTGCTTATATTTTAATCAGACTTTCAACAATTCCATTTAACATAATGATTAGCCAACTTTTCTATAAAATAGTAATCACATTTGAAAATGAATAATTGCATATATTTCTGTATATAACAAATCATGTAAAATACCCAAAAAATTATTATTGTAAGATATATAATCATAACAGCTATAGTCATATATCTTTTCTATTTTACCACTGTGCAACTAACTACTAAAGTCACCAATAATTCCACATTATTCAGTTCACTAAAAGAACTAATTTAGAAGAAATATCCAGTAAATTATTTCTGTAGATATCGTACCTAAATAAATTGATTACTCATGAATAGCTTCTTCTTTTTTTCTTTTTTTTTTAACAGTAACATTGCGTATTCTGAATAATCTTTAGAAAAATCATCTGATATCTCAGTCATAATCATCTTTACTTACTAAGCCATTTCCCTTCTCTAATCACATTATTAACTATTCCACCACTAAACTCTTTATTTCTCACTTACGAGCTTATTCAATGTAAATCTGATGAACTTCGTCATATGAAATTATACCGACAATGGGGAGTGAATATTGTAAAGCCTTTAAAAATTTTGACTTTCATACGTACACATATATAGTATAGCATTTCATATCAACATAATATCAGACATTTGATTTATACATCTCAAATTTTCAACTCATCATGAACACACTTTCAAGCTTTTTGGTAACACATTCATCATTATCATGTATAAGTATCTACCATTCATAATAAGCCCATCACATTTATCCACTACAAAGATTCAATCTTATTGACTGATTTATAATATTCAATTGGAACAGTAGCATCTTGTCCATATTCCACCACCATTAATTAATCTATTACATACCATTAACACACATGTATATCAACTCGAACCATAAAGGCCAATCTCAATAAATCAATATATTCACTACATTATACATACTTACTTATTCCCTTTCCGCATTGGTAGCTCGGTTGAAAAGCATCTCTATTTAACAAAACAATCTCATCGGGGTCGGGAGATATCACACTATCACGTCCAAATATGGCATGTATAGCTAGACTCTCTCACACATGCTACGGTAGTCCGAGAATCAACTAAACCATAGCTCTAATACCACTAAATGTAACACCTCTTACCCGTGTTCAATGCCAGAACAGGGTACAAGGCATCACTGGAGTTTTACACTTACAAATACACAAACCGGCTATAAAATTTCTTTCAATTTAGAATCTAATCACATTCTTATCATATATACATTAATTCATTTACTAACATGCAAGCATACTCGTTCATGTATTGTATCATTATGACTCATAACATAGCTACTATTAGTCATATCAAATGGTCTTATACAATAGTAAAATTTCCATTAATTTAGGCCAACTCAGTAACATATATACATATATTCAAGTCCTTATACATGTCATAAACTTATAAATATTTCAGAATCTTTTAATACTAACCTCAGCCTGGTAGTGTGATAGTATCTTCGGCGACCTCCAACTCGAGCTAGCATCTGAAACTCTATAAGAAAAAGGAAGGGAAGGGATTAAGCATTATTGCTTAGTAAGTAAATATGTAAATAATAATCAATTTATTATAATCTTTTATAAAACTTCATAACATGTTCTCATAATAGTATAATTACAAATACACGTAGTCCCACCATTTACTTAAGTCCTTTTCAAGCTGTTTACTCAAGTAATAGTCACTAAATTATTTTTATCTAGAGCTACGGAACTCCAAATTAAGATCCGTCAATTTTACCAGAAACTAGACTCATATATATTCTTACCATAAAAATTTTAGAATTTTTGGTTTATCCAATTAGTATAATTTATTCATTAAATTCTCCCCTATTTCGCGGTTCAGTAGTTCTGACCACCCTTCACTAAAATTTATTTATCTTTTTCTAAAGAATTCAAATGAGGTTATCGTTTCTTTCTTCTGAAAATAGACTCATTAAGGAGTCTAACCATATTAATTATGTTTCGTAATTTTTTTTTTACAATTTTTAATAATTTTTCCAAGTTATAAAAGGGGATCACGAAGTCATTCTGAACCAGTCTACCAAAAATATAAATATCTAAAAAATACAGAATTTCTTTGCGTTCTTTGTTTTTTTATATGAAAATAAACTCAATAAGATTTAATTATATATCTTATTCAACTTCTAATTCAATTTCTACTATTTTTAGTGATTTTTCAAAGTCACTCATCTGTTGCTGTTTTAAGCTGTTTATCCCAAATTTTACCTCTTTTCCTAAAACTCCTTATCATCAACTTGCAAAATAACACTTTTCCATATTTGTCTTATCAAAGTTCAATCACTTATCTAACTCATGGTTCAAAACCCATATATTCATACGCCGGTGTTTATTTCCACATTTTTCACATAAATTTCCTTTTAACAAACTTGTTTCTCCCGTTTAGCACTTCAGAGTGTAACAATATTCGGTGGTTTTAGTCCATAACTCCACCGTTTGTAATTGATGCCCAACTTCATGGTATACGCACATAACACCACACTATTGGGCTAACATATGTATTCGTGGCATACGCACTTAGCGCCACTTTTCGAATCAACATGTATAACCGTGGCATATTCACTTAACACCACGTTATATGTATAACCGTGGCATATCCACTTAGCACCACGTTAATGAATCAATATGTGTAATCGTGGCATATCCACTTAGCACTACATTACACATATAACCGTGGTATATCCACTTAGCACCACGTTTTTCTATTCCCGAAGGTTCAACCGAGATTTCCTCATTTAATCGCAATTCATCAACCACAATTCACCGTTTATATCCATTAATTGTACAGTACTAAAACTTATTTCACATATCACACCATAAAATATCATAACATAAATAAAACAATACATTATTTACATATAACTTACCTCAGTGCAAAAATATAGAAATTTTGCAATTTAGTCCAAAATCTTTTCCTTTTCCTGATCAAGGTCGATTCCACGTCTTTCTTGATCTAAAATAACACATTTAACTTATTTAATACTCACATTTATCAAAACATTCCTTAACTCTAACTTTGGCAAGATTACGATTTTGCCCCTAAACTTTTACATATTTACACTTTTACCCCAAAGCTCGAAAATTAAACTTTTTCCCAAATTCTTATGTTTTAGAACATGTTGATCATTTATTTACTAACGGCAACATCAAATTCTCACTCGAATATATACTTATGAACATTAGGTATTTTTACCGATTATGTCGTTTTACTCGTTTTCACTTAAAACCGAGTAGCACAAGTTGTTCAACATAATTTAAAACCTCATAATCTATCATAAAACATCAAAATATACAATTATTCAACATGGTTCAATTTTTAAAATCAACCCTAGCTCAAATAAATGGTAGAAATAGAGAAATCATTTGTTGGGATTTCAAAAACGTAAAAATCATCAAAAACCGGGCTAGAACGGACTTACAATCGAGCTTGGAAGCTTGAAAAACCCTACCCATGGTCTCTCCATGCTATATTCGGCCTTGAGGAAGAAGATGAGCAAAAATTGACTTTTAATTTGATTTTTAATTCATTTAATCACTAAACGACCAAAATGCCCCTAACTTAAAAATATTCTTTTTCACCCATTTCATGTCTATTTTTGCCCAATAAATTAACCAATGGTCTAATTACCATTTAAGGACCTCCAATTTAAAATATCATAACAATTGGACTCCTCTAACAAGTAGAACTCAACTTTTGCACTTTTTTACAATTTAGTCCTTTTAACTAAATTGAGTGCCCAAACGTCAAAATTTTCGTACGAAATTTTTACAAAATAATTTCATAAAAATTTAAACCATAAAAATATAAATAAAACACATTTCAATTAAATACCTTTACCTTCTAGAATGCATATTTTACTACTTTTGCAATTTAGTCCAATTTATCAAATTGGACACACTAACAATAAAATTTTCTAACGAAAATTTTTTAAAATATTGCAAACACAAAATAAATTTTAAAACTCAATCAGAATAAATATTTTGACCTTGGATTTGTGGTTTCGTAACCACTATTCTGTTTAGGCCTTGTATCGAGCTATTACATTGAGTGTGACCTTACTGGATATTCGTGCTAAAATAGTTTTAAACTAATGTGGCCTTATACGTTTGGTCTAATGACTTAATGAAGGATATGTTTTGTTTTAAATAATTGTATAGAGCATATTTTTTTTATAAAGTTCATTAGCCAATACCGCATATGATATTAGACATAAACCTTTGTTTTATGATATTACTTGTTTGTGCTGAAAATAAGATAGTAGAAAATGTTATGTGTTATGATTTGTTTGGTTTAAGATGTGCATGTATAAATATATGAAATGAAATGTTTTAAATAGCTTGAATATAAATACATACTTATGAAATAAAGTGATATGTTTAATATTTTGCTTATGAAATATGTGACTATTAATATGTTCGTTATATGTTATAAAATGATTTGCAAAAGATTATATTAGCTTTAAGTTTTAAAATTCGAATGGCTTAAGTGATTTGACCATGTGTATGTTTGTAATTATTCAGAAGTTGAGTCTTGTCCGGTAATTCCTTGTAACCCCATTCTGGCGACGAATACGGGTTAGGGGTGTTACATTTGGTGTTTGGAGTAACCTTTGAGTGAGTAAGATATAATTGTGACTAAGTAAGTAAGTTTGTGAATACATCTTTGGGCGAAGTCTGTGTTTAGTGAGCTTGGTGGTTTTGCGAACTCCCCTGTAGAGTATACGTCGCCCCAGCTATTATACAAATATGTTAAGTCCTTACTTTGAAAGAACCATTTACTGTATTATTTTATTATTTGATCGAACGACTTAGTTGGACAAATGAAAATTGGTTAGAATATAACTAAGTTACACTAGTCGATAAGACTCGCATTTATGAATAGAGAGAAAGTGCTTAGTCACAAGAATCGAGGGGGTTTATTAGGATAATCAGACTTATCCACTAAACCTAGCTTTCGTGTATAGATGTATAAAGTTGGTATTGGCTTCTTAAGCAAGTTTTACGTCTTCTTTTGCATCCATACTTTCTTCTTAAAACTTTTTTATACACTTTTCTTTTGGAAAACATAAAACCAGAGACTTACTTGAAGATTTGGGTTCACTATACTCAGCCAACTCTTTCGTTGTTTAGCACCAGGTAAATATATATTAACTTTAGTTTACTTTCATGGTTATTTACATGACTTTGAAGTTGCACACTTTAGCGTCAGTTTAGAGTGTAAAGGAGGAAACTTCTTGAATCTGGGTTTTTATGATTATGTTTATTGTAAGCTTGTTTAGTTTTCTGGTACAATGATCTAATAAGTTTAACTATTTATAATAGCTCAAAACACCCCTAAAGGTTCTCGTGATAAGGGCAATGGTCCTGCAGTTTAATCTTGTTAAGTTTTCTAGTGAGTTTCTTACTCCATGTGTGTATAAGACCTTTGTTTATGTTTGGTTTAAGGTAAGTTTACATATTTTGTGAAGATGAAATATTTTTGCAAGAGTGATGGATGCTTGTTGTTATTAGTCTAGTTGGGTCTGTTCATGTTAAAGATGTAAGAACCTTTCACATTAGTTCTCCTTTAAGTTCGAATCGGCCTAAAAAGTCATAAAAGACTCTAAATTGCTCATTTTATTAACTGAGTACTTTAAATAGAAACTTAACGAAAACATTACTTAATTTTTAGAAAACCAGTTTACTAAGTACACCATGGCCCGACCCATGGACAACAAGGTAAAAATGGACTAAAAACATTATAGGTAATAGCCACATCAACATTGCCATTAAATTTTAATGGTTAATGTTGGTCAAATGGCCCAACTAATATATTTTACAGTTCAAGTATCAAACAGAGTAAAAAAAAAAAAAAAAGGAAGAACTTAATTAACTTTTTTTTTCAAAAAAATGTAGAGAGCTTTTTAAACCCTTAAACCTAAATCATATTAAAACTTATTATATCTAAGTAAAAAAAACCTTAAATTCAATATACAATATATTAAAATATTAATCATAAAATTTTAAAAAATTTAATTTAATTTGATCCTAATATAAATGGTTTGTGCTTAGAAACAGTTGAATTTTTAAGGCTTAACTTACAAATTAGTACCTAAACTATATCTTCTTCTTTTTTCTATCTTGGCATCTAAATTTTTTTTTGGTCATAAGTGGTACTTAAACTACTTTTTTCTCCAATTTGGTACCTCCATTAGTTAAACCATTAAATTTATTTTTAAGAAAGGCTTAACCTATAAATTGATATTTAAACTAGGGGTGAGATCAAGTCGAGCCGAGCTCGAATACTGTTGAGCTTAACTTGAAATTTGAAGCTCAATACTCGCCTCGAGCTCTATCGAACATCTCTTTTTAAGCTCAAGCTCGGCTAATTGAGCTACTCGAGCTCAAGCTCGATTAAGCTTGTTTACCAAATTTATACTCAAGCTCGAACTCAACTCAATACTTAAGCTTAGGGTTAATAATATATATTAAGGGTAATAATATAATTTAATAATATAAAAATATGAAAAGCTTGATAAGGCTTACAAGTTGCTTGAGTCAAATATTAGTCAGCTTGAATTAGGCTAGATCCTCGAGCTTGGCTTGATAATTACCGAATCCAATTCATTTTTTTAGTCGAACTCAAATAGCTTGTAAGCAACGGTATCTCATTTACACCCCTAATTTAAACTATGTGTTTTTCCCATTTTGGTACCTAAACATTTTTTAGTTATAAGTGGTACCTAAACTATTTTTGTATTTCCCATTTTACACATAAATGTTATATATGTTAAAAAGTTCCAGCCAATAATAATTTATCACGTAATATAATCTTTTAAAAAAATAAAATTCTTAATTTTATTTTACATTATTCATCTCTCTATTTTTTATTTTCTTTTATTTTCTTTCTTTTTTTCTTTTATGATGTATGACAATCCCACTGATGCTTTAATTTTGCCCTCTTAAAGTCAAGATGCTGACAATTAATTTCATCGGGTAGAACCAGTGTTTTCAGACCAAACCAAGATTGAGATTGAATCGATTGACCCACAAATCAATATAGGCTAGTTGAACTAAGCTAAGAAAATTGAATCGATTTTTTCTATTTTTAAAATATTTGTTTTTATTTTTATAAACTTTTATTAATTTATTTGATTGAGCTGAAATAGTTATTCAAGCTGAGAATTGATGGCCTGATTGGTTCAATCATCGATCTAATTCTAAAGAAAGAAAAATAATAAAAACAATAAAATATAAAATATAAAACAATATTTTTTTATTTTTTGCCATGTGTCTATGTTTAATTGATTACTTTTTAAAAAATAAAAATAAAAATTTAACTAACAATTAAATTAACACAGATACTAATTTAAAAAATCATAATAATAATTTAAGTACCCGTTATTAAAAAATGTTTAAGTAAAAGACTCCATCTATTTCACATTTGATACGATAAATCGCGCAATTAATGTCATTTAATTAGGCGCTGGAATGTTTTGCGTTCCCATGAAATAGTACGATTAATGAATCACATTACTAAAAGGAATTCCAATTTAAATTATGATAATGGTATCTACGGATGTAAAATGTAATTTAAAGTCATAAAAAAGAACCTGAGCTGGTTAGGAGCAAAGGGCTGTCAGGGGCATCAACAACAGATTACAAGTGAAAAATGGAGCATTGAGCATTGAAACTGCAGTTTCCCAGCGGGCCCTAAGTAGCTTCTGGCTAAGACTGCTGAGTGACTAGCTTTTTCAACCACACTAGTTGAGACTAGGTCTGTTAACAAATCCGAGGTGGCTCCTCTTTGTACTGAATCAGATCGCTTCCAAACACGCCTTCGATTTATATACATATATTTGTTTTTCAAAGTATTTTTCTTTAACCTAAATAGCAATAACAGAGGATAAAAGAAAAAGTTGGACAAAAGAGAAAGACTCCTAGAAAAGCACCTGAAAACACTGTGGCGAATCCAAAAGTCCATCAGTTTCTCTTGTGACCTGAAACGAACTCCCCGCCGTCTTTGCAGGGCGGGAAAATTATATCAAATATAAATTTGTCAAATATGACTTTTTGTGTATAAATACTGATTGATGACGTATTTATATAATACATATATACTATGTGTATACAAGTATATAAAGGGATAGCAGCTTAAAATAATATAAAGTGAAAATTCTCATAATATATATCCAAGAATCTCAAACAAACTCTTTTGGGTCCCTCAGTTTGTGTCTTTTTATCAAACACCTTTTTGTCCTTGTTGCTTTGTTTTGCCCATTTCTTTCTCTCCTCTCCCCTTTATAGCTTCCATCACTTATTATTAATGTCTTCTTCTTCTTCATCAGCCTCGTCTTCGTCTTCTTCTGAAGATGGCAATGGCAATGGCCATGGCGCTAGACGTGGTGGGGGTGATTTCGAAGGTCCTTCTTTGACTCGTAGACGTGGCAATAACGAAATCTGGCCTGGGCCTTTTGTTGAAGATCTTGTTGTCAAAGTTGCCATTGATGCTTCTCGTTCTATTGGCCGCCTTGCCGCTGCTGGTGCTATTGCCAATGTGTTTCAGGTATTCATCGTTAAATACCTTTTTTTTTATTACATATTTCAGTTCATTTGTTGATTTTAAGGAGACTGAGCTGATTGACTTAGAGAATTCCCGATTGGGATTTTCTTTTTTGATATCAACTTTGTTTTCTAAAAAAAAACCTTTAACCTATCTGCATAGCATTATAATGACACTGCAAAATCACTACATTAACAAGATATGAAATTGTGGGAAAGGACAAAATCAGTCGGGTCAAAAATATCGCTTGGACCACTGAAAATGTATTGTAATTTTACGGATTCTGGTACCCAGACATTGATTTTGTTATTTTTTTTTAATCCTCCCTACTTGAGAAACTCCATTCAATGAATGTAGAGCCGAGTGAATGCTTATATATAGTGTCAAAGTCTTGTATTTATTAGTATCTAATGGGGGGAACTAGCTTTGGATGGGTCCTTTACTTACAAATTTATGTCCCTTTCGGATGCTGTAGTTTAATCTTTAGGCAATGCTTTTCTTTCCATTTTACCACTTTCGAAATATCTATTTTTAGACCCTTTCATATATTTAGAGCAAAAGGGATCTTCTGTTTTGAATTTCCTTTGTTTCCTTTTCTTGGTAACATCCTTATCTTTTAAAGCTCGAGAAATCCTTCCATTTATTTTTCTCGACTGGCCCTTCTTAGCTATCTGATAAATCCATGGATTCTTTTCCTAATGCAAACATGTAGAAAGTGACCTCTGAATTTAACCGCGAGGAAATTGTCTCTGTTGCATCTCTTACATTTCTATATTTAGTTATTATACATATGGAAACTGTTGCCCTGTTGTAATATATAAATGTAGTATGGTTTAGGACTTTAGGTCTAAGATACTATTTTCTATCTCTGCAAGTCTCCAATATATCCTCAGTACAGGAGCATATTAATGGAAGTTTTGGCAATTAGAAGCCTTGAAAGTCAAGTTGAATAAGATATTGTTGCATTGATTAGCACGAAAGAGACCTTAAATTACTGGATTACACAGTGAATTATTGTTTATGTTGTCGAAAATTTATATTTAAATGTTTAGATAAATATTTTCTGGTGACCCAAAAAGAATGAAAAAACTCTTAGAAGTAGGCTTTTTATTATTTTTAATGGTTACTTACAAGCAGCACACGGGTGTTTTATGCTAGAAAGGATTCAATGTGGAAAAACCTAAGTCTTTGCTTAAGACTTTTTGGTTTCGTTAGATCATTTATCAGTCAAAGGGTTGCATGTGGCGATGTGCAATGCCAAAAAGCACATGGAACCCAATTTTTATTTTTATTATAAATATAAATTTATAAAAACTGATGTCTCCTTGTCATTTCAGAGACAAGGGTCTTCTCATATTTTGATTTTGCTTAAAGCCCAGAGGCTTAGTTTGGGTGACTTCTATTTTGTTCTTTTCTTTTGTGTTGGCATATATATTATTGAGTAGAATATGATTCTGGAGTCTCAGACCCTTTTTCTTTTTCTCGTTTTTTGATGTTTACTCTTCTATTTATTATTTGTCAGAACAACAACGACCCAAATAAAATTTAAATCAAAGATTAGCTGAAGAAGGTTTTGGATTCTCTTTTTGTTGTTCGTTGCTGTGATTTGTGGTTCAGTATTTACTCGTTGCATAAATCATTTTATAAAAAAGATCATGCATAGAGATGGGTCCCAATAAAGCGAGTGATAAATAATATATGAATAATACTATGTGGAGTGGAGTGGAGTAGCAGGTATGTGGGAAGAAGTGGAAGTATGAGGTAAGAGTCCAAGAAAAGGAGCAGGAAAAGGTAAGCTGGGGAAGGCTATTAGATTCTCTGCTTTGAAAAACACTGCCCTTTGGCCAATCCTTTCTAGGAAATGAAAGTCAGTTGAATATTATAAATTATATATCTAAACTCTCTATGGACCACAGCTAATACTTCCCCCTTCCTACTTTTTCTACATTGTTTGTTATTAAAATCCTAGTATTCTTGCGGTATCAAATATTTCATAGTTCGGTATATACTTTATATTAAAAAAATTAATTATTTGATATCAAATGTATTTGATCATAACCATCATTTAGCAATCAAACCAATAAATTAGTTTTTGTAGCTTCGAAAATTGACTTTTGTAACTATTGATATAAACCCTATTTGTTAAGACCGGTAATATAAAAAATTTTAAACACATTTCATTTTAATTCAAGCTCTTTAGCCTTCTAAATGTCTAGAAAAGTTTTATCATTGTCTTCCACATTTGCAAAGATTTTATCTGAACATCTGAGCCCGAGGATTCTATGTCATTTTCTTGCAGCTGTTGATTTTATAGCTTTTGTTCAGAGGCCATCAGCTCTGATTGAACAAACCCAGAAAAATGGATTAATTAAAAGTTAAAAGAACGAAAAAGTAGTTTGAAAAAAAAAAAAAAAGAGCTGTCACAGTCTTTCTGAAAGTAGGATATGAGATTAGGCCTTCTGTACTTCCACAAAGCCTATTAGCGTTCAAAGACAAGTCGATTCAAACAATTACTGCATATTTTGAAAAAGTGGAAAGGAAAGAAAATCTGTCAATGAAACAAAACAATACCCATCTTTTCATTAAGAGCTCTGCAATATTCTGACATCTGAACCCTAAAGCAACTTTCCCTGATGATCTCTATATTGCTTGTTCCTCTCGTCATTAAAATTCTTTGATGCGCATGGCGTTAGTTAGGTCATTGTTAAAACAAGGGCTTTGCCCATTTTTAACCAAATCCTCCAGTCTTTTCATGATGCAATAATCAACTTGTCTTTTACTTGTAATATATTTCGTGTTCAACTCTAATTTCTTTGTTTGTGAATTATGTATATTTGCGTTATTATTCCTATTTTTGTTGGCTGGCTTCTGGCTTTCCAGTTTTTATTATGTCGATGTTTAGCTCTTATAACTGCGCTTTTATCTTTTCAACTTTAAAATTTAATTTATGAATATTTAGTTTGTTGAATAGTTCATACGTAAAATTTGTTTGCATGAAGGTTTGTTCCACTTGGCAAGCTGTCTCTCGGTCTGATCCACTGTGGCACCGTCTCACAAGCGTCATATGGGGTCGCACCCACCGCATGCACACCACGTGGCATGAGGAATACGTATACCGTCATCAAACGTCTCAGAATTTTCGTCTTGGGAGATCGGTTCACGTGACACTCCACTTCGATCCAACCGGTGTGGACATCCCCGGGGGGCTGATCTGCCGTTGCCTTACCCTTTCCGATGCCCACCTTGCTTGTGGCTTCGCTGATGGCACCGTTCGTCTCTTCGACCTCGCCACCCGCCTACACGTTGCTACCTTCCACCCCCAGCACGGGGACCGTTTAGGCAGTTTCTCACGATCCGTATCCGGCATTATCATCACGGACCCCAGGATTATTTTCGCCACGCTGGATGGAGACATCTACGTGGCAGTCATAGAAGGCCAGCACCAAGCGCGCAGGGCTCACATTGGAAACATCGTGGACGACGGTTCATTGGTGGATTTCACCGGCTGTGGGCGCTGGTGGGTGGGCCTTTACGCCGGGGTACCCGGCCGTGCTATCCACATTTGGGATGGCAACACTGAAGAGCTCGTTTATGTAAACACAACTTTAACCGACCGAGAGTCCTTGAGGGGTTGGCGCATGTTGACTGAGTTGACCGAAGCCATAGGCCGTGTCAGGGTGACGAGTCAGGAATCGGCGGTTGCATGTACGAGTAATAAGTACATGGTTTTAGACTTGAGAAACCCAGCGTTTCCATTGCACGACAGGGAGAGTGCGAGAGGCTTTATCGTGAATTCCTTGGACACGAACAACGAGGCGTTCATTATTGTGGACAACCGTGGCAGGGCAATCGTGCGACGGGCGGACACATTAGAAGAGTTATGCAGATTCAACACACGGCTCGGGAACCTAATGGGTTGCATGAACTTGGGGTACGCACTGCTGTGCGCAGCGGGTGTAATAAGGGTGTGGGGAATAGAGCACGGGCAATACTTGTATAGCTTCGGTGAGAACATAGGGGCCGTGAACGCGATGGCTGGAGATGACCGGCATGTTGCAGCGGCCAGCAGTAATTCGACCATCCACCTATGGGATTTTGGCGCACAGTAGGCTGAAGAGTAAGGGTAGGAATCGATCCTTTTAGGGCATAGGCCCCACGCCATGGTGGAAGGGAAGGGAGTCAGAATACAAAAGTCATTGATGGAAAGAGAGGGAGATGTTGACTGTTTTTGGGGACTTTTGTTTAGGTTTCGAAAGAGGATAAATAATGGGGGAGGATAGTGTCGTCAGTATTCGATTGAAGATTTCCCATTGGAAACTGGTTTAATCGGCGTTTTTTTCAGTTAAAATTAACCAAGGAAAAGACAAAACAAAAGTACAAAATCCTTTAGTTCCTATTAGCTCTGAACTAGACCACTTCTTTTATCTTTTTGCAGTAGTGCTTTTCTCTAGTACTTGTAGTCTTGATTTTAAGGGGAAACTGCCAAACCCTAAGAAAACAAAATTTTCTTTTTGGGGCTTATATTATTAATTTAAATATGACGTATCAGATATTTTAATTTTGTTTTAATTTTACCAGATAAAATTGCATCTTAAATATTAGCTTTTTTTTGCGATTTACTTACAAAAATTTTCAATTTGGTAAATTTTATTGATATTTATTTTTTTCTCTTGTTAAATTATTAATGCAAAGATAATGTGGTTTTTTAATTGATATAGTGATAAATTTAATTTTAAATATTTAAATATTTGATAATTAATTTTTAATTTTTATTTAGGTAAATTATACTATTAGTCATTAAATTATGATTAAGTTTTTGTTTTGATTACTTAACTAAAATTAATTACAATTTGGTCACGAAAGTTTTTGAAAAAAAAGTTGGTCACTTTAAGTGACACTTTTTTAGTTGGTATAATAACTTTAGACTTTAATTTTTACTTTTTGTCAATTTGATTTTGATTATATATAAAATGATCAAATATTAAATTTTTTTTTAAAGTTAAAAAATTCTAAAAAATTAAAATTAAAACAAAAGTAGAAATTTTTTTTCAAAAATAAATAAACTGAGAAAATGAGGGAAAATTATTTTTAAACCCTTCACATTTATCATTCTTGTATAGAAATATTCAATACTCATTTTCTAAAAAAGAATAGAAACAAATAAAAACATTGAACAAAATTATTGTTTCAGTGTTTTTAAAACATCCCACATTTGATCTAATCTTCGAATCCGAATGTAAGACACCACATTCTTTGTCGGAGCAACTCGAACTACTTCTACTTCTAATTCAATGTAAACATCAAACATTAATCGATTTATATTAATACATTCACATTGATTTAGATCATTTTCAAGCCATTTAAAACAATTAAAAATTTTTTTTGTTAGCTTTGATTTTCAATTGTTTTGATATAACAAACTTCATTATAAAATCCCTTAATCAAATTTCCATAAATTATTTCAACATTATCCAAATATATTTTCAAGTGTTACAAACTCAAAAACAAAGTTTCTAAATAATTTAATTTTTCTCCAAGTTTTTAAGAACCCCCAAATTGTTTAAAATGTTTCTAAACACATTTTTTACAGTTTCCAGTCTTGTCTAGAGACAGAAGCATGTATATCTTGAGACAGACCAACATTGAAGCTAAAAATGCTTCAAAGGAACCATGTCTCGAGACAAGACTAGCCAACATCGAAGCAAAGATATAGCTCCAACAATCATATTTTGTTCTTTCTGTCTTGAGACAAGGGGTTTGTGTCTCGAGACGCACTATTGTAAAATCCTGTACACTAATCCTATGGCATGCCAACTATACTCGACTTTGCCCAAGGCAGTTAATAGGGTATCCAATATTTCAATATATGTATAAGGTTCACCTAGCATAGTTTAATACATACCAATTCATATTATACTCAAATTAATTCATACCATTTCATATCACCATCTGCATATCATCACATTTTTCACAAGTTAACAACTATTTCATACTTACCTATTCATGAAACAGATAAGTTCATACCTTAAATAAAATAACTGCAACAATCTATATATAACATTTTAAATTTAAATCATGAAAACGAAAATCAAAATAGCTACTCATCTATGACCCTCACCTTTCTTTTATCTCGAGAGGGCTCAATGTCTTCTTTAGCTAAATATGGTAATTCTTATCATACTCAAATTAATTTATACCATTTCATATCATCATTTGCATATCATCACATTTTTCCCAAGTTATCAACTATTTCTTACTTACTTATTCGTGAAACAAATAAGTTCATGCCTTAAACAAGCTAATTGCAACAATCTATATATAATATTTTAAATTTAAATAATGAAAACACAAACCAAAATAGCTATTCATTTACAACTTTGGTCTTTCCTTTATAATGTGACGACCCATCATCGTCTTTAGCTATACGTGGCAATTCATTTGTAGAAACAGTATTTGTAACACCCCTTACCAGATTCGATCATCGGGTCTGAGCTACAAGATGCTACATCTATTTTCGAAGCAACTACAGTTAAATAAACGGTAAATACAATAAACCATTCCATACCATACCATCATTTAACCATGACATTTCATTACTCAAACATGCTAGTTAAGTACAATTCATAATATCTCAACACATTACCAAATCAACACATATACATATATGAACATTGCCATTCCATAATTCAAGCATTAGCCAAGTTCAAACTGTAACAGCCCGAATTAGGGCTAAGTCGGAATAGTGGTTTCGGGACCACGAATCTGAAGTAGAAAAAAATTTATTGCGACTAAGTTTTAAGGTTTATAATATGATTGAATGCATGTGTGAAAATATCGTAAAGAAATTTTATCGATAGAGGGTCTAATTTGGCTATTAGGACTAAATTGCAAAAAAGTGCAAAATATGTGTTTTAGAAGCATTGGGTGCTTAATTGAAATGAATTTGTAAATTAGAGGTCCTTATTTAGTAATTAGACCATTATGTATCATGATGGACAAAAATGGATATGGAAGGAAAAAAATCTAAAAAGGGCCTTAAGGGCATTTTGGTCATTTGGTTAATAAAAGAATAAAAAGGGAAAAATAAGTCAAAAATTGTGTCCATCTTCTCCTACCTTGGTCGGAAATCACAAGGGAGCCATAGCTAGGGTTTATTCAACTTCCAAGCTTGATAGTAAGTGTATCCTATCCCCGTTTTTAATGCTCTTTACATTTTTGAAGTCGTAATCAACTGATTTAGCTATTTCTACCATTTATTTGAGCTAGGGTTCATGTTCAAATATTTACCTATGTGTGACATGCATGTGTTTTGGTGTTTAATGGAAGAATATGAAAGTTTGATGTGTGTTTAACAACTTTTACTAAGTGATTTTTGATAAAATTGCATAAAAAGACCTTTTTGTAAAAGTTGTAAAAATGTGTGTAGGAAGTGTGATTAAATGAAAAATATGTGCTGGTATGAGTGTGAAAATAGTTCGGCTAGGCTTGGATAACAAAGAAAATAAGCACATTTCATTTTACGAGCCTAGGGACTAAAGTGTAAAAAAGTGAAAAGAGAGGGGCATAAATGTAAATTTGTCTTAATATGATTTTTGGGTCAAATTGAATAATGTAAGTATTAAATGAGCTAAATGTGTTATTGTAGAGTAAGAAAGATATGGAATCGACCTTGATCGGGGGAAAGAAAAGGTCGTGGACTAAATCGCAAAATTTACTATTTTTGTACCGAGGTAAGTTTATATGTAAATAATGCATCATTTTATTATGTTTTAATATTTTAATGTTGTATAAAATGTGTGAATGATGAGATGTGACATAGTCGACAAAGTTTCGATAAGTGATAAGTGTGAAAGTGATATCCTGATTGAACCTTAGGAATAAAATAGGATACAAGTGACATGTCACTAGGACCTTAAGTGTGTTTATGTGATTATGTGATGTCTGGGTGCTGGTCTTGTATGACTGCCAGTGGCTGGGTAATCCTGCATGTGTTACAGATACCTGTCAGCTTGTGTGAGCAGCATTGAGTAGCTACGTCTCGACTGTCAGCTTGTGTGAGTAGACCCGTGACTAGCTCGAGAACGAGCATATATGTGAAATGTGATAAGTGGTAGCTTTGGCTACACATAAGTGGCACTATTGTGTAAGTTTTTCCGAGTATCCGTTAGTATTCCGATGTGTTCAACAGGAATAACAAAAGATATGAAAATATGTGTGTGTTTGTATGATGATGTGGTACAGGTGTGTACGAGAAATTCGTAAGTATGAACGTTATAAGTGGTGATATCTTGGTAAGTTATGCTTGAGTAAACTTAACATATATGAGCTCAAGGGTAAATGTATTAACTCTCCTTATGTGAATTTGCATGGTAAAGATGCTATTTATTTGCATATAAACTTACTAATCTATATAGCTTACCCCTCCTTTCTTTTCTTTTGTTTTATAGTGTCATCAAGCTAGCTCAGAATTGGGACTTGCATGGCATGTATAAGGACTTGGTAATTTTATTTTGTGTCATATTTGATTTGGCCAAAAATGTTGGCCTAAGTTAGTTGAAAGTCCATTTTGTATATGGCCATTTGAAATTGGCATAGGTAGGTTATTGGTATAATCAATTAAATATGTCTTTCATGAATGTGGTTGGATGCATGAATGAGTTAATAATTGTGTAATGTCCATGCATGGGGATTGTGGTATGTGAATGATGAATGGATGCCTTGATTGTGAAAGTTTGGTTGTTCAATTGTGTTATGATAAGTGTTGTTGAATGGGCATGTGTGCCATTGTATTTCAGGATGGCAAATGGCTTGGAAAATAGCCTATATTTTGTCCACACAGGTAGGCACACAGGTACGTGTCTAGGACGTGTGTAACACACGGTTAGCCCCATAGGCGTGTTGATAGGTCGTGTGTCCCCTGCACCCTAATTAGGCAAAACAGAATGCTCAGTAGTAAACATACGGGCAGAGAGACGCCTGTGTGTCTTAACCGTGTGAAGGACACGGCCTCAGGACATGGGTGTGTGCCCAGGCCGTGTGAAGTTTGCACCTTAAATGTGAGAATTAAATTCGCCACACGGCCTAGCATATGGGCTTGTGACTTGGCCGTGTGACCCTAAATTGTTGATGACATCATAAACAGAGAGTTACACAGGCTAAGGACACGGGCGTGTCCCAAGCCACACGAGCGTGTGTGACCACACGGCCTACCCACACGGGCGTGTGACTCTCTAAACGTGAAAATTTTCTAAGCTTTTATGAAACTTTCTAAAGTTCTTGGTTTAGTCCCGAAATGTTTCCAAAGCATGTTTTGGGCCTCGTAGACCCTTAATAGGGATGTTATGATTATGTTTGAAAAATTTTAAATTTGACGCAAATTTTATGACTTAGTGTGGTACGTTTACGTGTGTTTAAGTTCAGTAAAACCTCGAACCCTATCCCAGCGTCAGATATGGGTAAGGACTATTACATTTAGTGGTATCAGAGCTATGGTTTAATCGATTCTCAGACTAACCTAGTATGTGTACGAGTCTAACTATACATGCCATATATGAATTGTGAAAGTGTGACGACTCTTGACAATTTAAATTGTGTTTTCATATAGTAAATGGATCCCAATCGAATTATAGCCAATAAGGCAGAAAGTAATGTACTGGCTCCTGCCCAAGGGACCGCGCCACTTGATAGTAGACAAGTGACAACTAGTTAGGGAGAAGAGGCTCGGGAAGCCTTTCTCCATATGATGAACGAGTGGTATACAGAGTTTATTCGGGCGAACTCGAATGCTCAATCTTCTCCACCCCCTCCCATTCTTCAACCGGTTTCTATAGCTTCCTAAGGTGTGGAGATGGTAAGGTTGAATAAGCCTCTGGTTGATAAAATTCGTAAGTACGGGGCCGAAGAATTCATGGCTAATGTAGATGATGACCTCAAGAGGGTAGAGTTCTGGCTAGAGAACACTATCAGGTTGTTTGATAAGCTTTCATGTACACCCAAAGAATGTTTAAAATGTGCTATATCTTTGCTGAGGGATGCGGCGTATCACTGGTGGAAGACACTAGTATCTGTGGTTCCGAAAGAGAGGGTCACATGAGATTTTTTCCAAGAGGAATTCCGAAAGAAGTATATAAGTCAGTGGTTCATCGATTAGAAATGTAAAGAGTTTTTGGAATTGAAGTAAGGCCGTATGACTGTATCTGAATACAAGCTAGAGTTTTTTAAACTTAGTAAGTACGCTCGAGAATGTGTGTCTACAGAAGCTATTATGTGTAAGAGGTTTGAGGATAGGCTGAATGAAAATATTAGAATGTTTGTTGGAATTTTGGAACTGAAAGAATTTGTTCTGCTAGTAGAACGAGCTTGCAAAGCCGAAGAGTTGAGAAAGGAAAAGAGAAAAGCTGAGCTCGATGTTAAAGATTCGAGGAAGAGACAAATGAGTAAGTCCTTTCAATCCTCGTCGAAGAAATTGAGGGATATGCACGTTCGTTCGAATATTTTAGCTGGGAATCCTAGCAGAGATTGTGGGAAGTAATATTCGGGTTCTAAGGCTCGAACTACATCCATATCGAGTGTTGGGAATGTGAGATCTGATAGGCCTAAATGCCAACATTGTGGTAGGCGACATTCTGGTGAATGTTGGATGATCAACCGGGCTTGTTTTAAATGTGGCTCCCAAGACCATTTCATTAAGGATTGTCTTGAGAAAATTGAAAAAGATAATTCCCAGAATGTTAGATCGAGTAACACTACTGCTAGAGTGAGGCCAGTGAAAAAAGGAGAGATGGGGCCAGTAGCAAAGGTGTATCCAAAGATTCAGCTACGAGATCGGAAGTTAGAGCACCTACAAGAACTTATGCAATTTGTGCTCGGGAGGATGCATCATCCCCTGATGTGATTACGGGTACATTTTCTTTTTATAGTACTAAAATAGTTGCACTAATTGATCCTGGATCGACGTATTCTTATATTTGCATGAATTTGGTAACTAGTATGAATTTGCCTATTAAGTCTATTGAGTTTGTGATTAAAGTGTCAAACCCTTTAGGCAAGTGTGTGTTCATGGATAAAGTTTGCAAGAATTTTCCTTTGATGATTCGTGGTCACTGTTTTCTGGCTGACTTAATGTTGTTGCCATTTGATTAGTTTAATGCTATTTTGGGCATGGATTGGTTAACATTGCATGATTCCAAGGAAAATTGTGGGCAGAAAATTATTGAATTAAAATATGAAAATAGTGAGGTTCTTCGGGTTGAAACAGATAAATCCAGTGAGCTACCCGTTGTGATTTCATCTATGTCTGCTCAGAGGTATATAAGAAAGGGTGTGAATCATTTCTTGCATATATGTTGAACACCAAAGTGTCTGAATTGAAGATTGAATCGGTACCAGTAGTTTGTGAGTTTTTGGACGTGTTCCCGGAAGAATTGCCAGGATTGCCACCTGTTAAAGAAGTGGAGTTCACTATTGATTTGTTACCAGAGACTACCCCAATATCAATTGCTCCGTATAGAATGGCTCCGAAAGAATTGAAGGAGCTAAAAACCTAGTTGCAAGAGTTGATAGATAAGGGATTTACGAGACCGAATTTTTCTCCCTAAGGTGCTCCCGTGTTATTCGTTAAGAAGAAAGACGGATCCATGAGACTTTGTATCGGCTACCGACAACTCAACAAAGTGACCATAAAAAATAAGTATCCTTTACTGAGAATTGACGATTTGTTCGATCAGTTGAAAGGAGCGACATTATTTTCAAAAATAAATTTGAGATCCTGCTACTACCATTTGAGGGTTAAAGACTCGGATGTGCCGAAGACAGCGTTCAAAACGAGGTATGGACATTATGAGTTTCTCGTTATGCCATTTGGACTTACTAATGCTCCGGCTGTATTTAGGGATTTAATGAACCATATCTTCCGATCGTACTTGGATAAATTTTTTGTTGTTTTTATTGATGATATACTAATTTATTCTCGTGATGAGACTGAACATGCTGAACACTTGAGAATGGTTTTGCAAACTTTGAGAGATAAGTAGTTGTATGCTAAGTTTAGTAAAAGTGAATTTTGGCTTCGAGAAGTTGGATTTTTGGGACACATTGTTTCGGGTGATGGTATTAGAGTTGACCCAAGTAAGATTTTGGCTATTGTTGAATGGAAAGCGCCAAGGAACGTGTCAGAGGTTAGAATCTTTCTAGGCTTAGTCAGCTATTACAGATGGTTTGTTATAGGATTTTCCATGATTGTTACTTCGATGACAAAGTTGTTACAGAAAGATGTCAAGTTTGAATGGACAAAAAAGTGCAACAAAGTTTTGAGAAACTAAAGGCAATGTTGACTGAGGCTCTAGTTTTAGTATAGCTTGAATCGGGAAAAGAATTTGTGGTTTATAGTGATGCATCCTTGAATGGGTTGGGTTGTGTATTGATGCAAGAGGGCAAAGTGATAGCTTATGTGTAACACCCCTTACCCGTGTTCGACACCAGAATAGGGTACGAGGCATTACCGGAACAAAACACATACAGTCGAACTAAACCGAGACATAAAAATTACATTCAAATTTAAAACTTTTCAATTTTCATTACACACTCATTCAACCCAATCATGCATCTCATAAATTGCATCGTCATAGACATATAACTTGATTAATATTAGCCAACATCGATGGCCTTATACAAAATGAGCTATCAAATATTAAAGGCCAACATTTTAGGCCAAATCAATTATGACATATAACAAAATAACCAAGTCCTCTATACATGCCATAATTCTAAATATTGATTTCAAAATACCAAAAGATTGATGATAGTGTGGATGAATCTCCGACGATCTCCGTATCCCGAGCTAGCTTGGTGACACTATAAAACAAGGGAAAAAAGAGGGAAGTGAGCATATAACTTAGTAAGTAGGTATGTAAATAATAAAAAAATTATTAACATGCTTTTATAAAACCTCAAAATATATTTTCAAAATAATACAATCATAACCACACATAGATCCACCATTTACTCAAGTTTAAAACAAGCTATCTATTTGATTTATAGTCACTAACTTATTTATATCTGGAGCTACAAAACTCCAAATTAAGATATGCTAATTTTACCTAAAACTAGACTCACATATCTTCATACCATAAAATTTTTAGAATTTTTGGTTTAGCCAATAAGTACAGTTTATTCTTTAAAATTTCCCTTGTTCTGCTATCCAATAGTTTCAATCCCTCCTCACTAAAACTTAACTATCTCCCCATACAGAATTCGGATGATGTTCTCGTTTATTTCTCTTAAAAATATGCTCATTCAAGATTTTAAGCATATAAATTACAACCAATAATTATTTTTTTACAATTTTTAATGATTTTCCAAAGTCAGAACAGAGGATTCTAAAATCAATCTTACTCTATTCCATGAAAATTCAAATATCTCATAATATGAAATTCTTTTTATTACACCGTTTCTTTCATGAGAAAATAGACTTAATAAGATTTAATTTCATATCTTATTCAACCTCTAATTCGATTTTCACCATTTTTGGTGATTTTTCAAAATCATACAATTTCTACTGTCTAAAACTGTTTTATTGCTAATTTTACTCTTTCATAAATTTTCTTTGTATTAACTTTCATAGTAACACTTACCCATATCAACCTTACCAAAGTTCGATCACATATGGAGCATATTTCTCATAAGTTTACACACACATACCTGCACTTATTCATTACTTAGTCATATTTGTTTACACTTAGTCATTTCCGGTTGAACACATCGGAGTATTAATGGATACATCGGGATGTTTCACATAGTGCCAAACTTGTAGCCAAAGCTACTTCATTTCACAAGTTTCACATAGGCTCGTTCTTGAGCTAATCACATTTAGCACAATGCCATGGACTTATTTCACTTAGATGCCATGGTCTTATTTCACTTAGCACAATGCCATGCACTTATTTCACTTAAGTGCCATGGACTTGTTTCACTTAACACAATGCCATGCACTTATTTCACTTAGGTGCCATGGACTTGTTTCACTTAACACAATACCATGGACTTGTTTCACTTAGGTGCCATGGATTTATTTCACTTAGCACAATGCCATGGACTTATTTCACTTAGATGCCATGGACTTGTTTCACTTAGATCCTTAGTGGCATGTCACTTGTATCCATTTATATTCTTAAGGTTCAACCGGGAAATTTCTCACTTATTGCCACTTTGTCGAATACATCAAATAGTCATTCAATATTCAGCCATACATCATAAAATCTATCAAAATATTAAAACGTAAATAAAACGATTCATTATTTACACACAAACTTACCTCAGTGCAAAATATAGTAATTTTGCAATTTAGTCCATAATCTTTTCCTTTCCCCGATCAAGGTCGATTCCACGTCTTTCTTGATCTATAATAACACATTTGACTTATTAAATACTCACATTATTCAAATCAGCCCAAAAACATCCTATGACAAATATTACAAATTTGCCCCAAAAGTTTCACAAAATTATGATTTTACCCCTAGGCTCAAAAAATAATTTTTATTCAATTTTTGTGCATTTTAGGCCTAGCTAAACCATTTTCATAACTAGAGCAGTCCACAATTTGCACTAAATCACACACTTACACACATTTTACAACTTTTTACAAACTAGTCCTTTTATGCAATTTTATAAAAAATCACTTAGTAAAAGTTGTTTATCACACTCCAAACATTCATATTCTTCCATAAAACATCAAAATATATGCATGTCATCCATGGGTAAATTTTTAAACACAAACCCTAACTCAAAATAATGGTGGAAATAGCTAAACCGAGCTACGAGGATCTAAAAAATGTAAAGAACATTAAAAACGGGGCTAGGATGTACTTATTATTGAGCTTAAAAGATGAAAAACCCTAGCTATGGTGTTCTCCCAAAGGTTCGGCCAAGGTTGAAGAAAGATGAACACAATTGACTTATTTTTCCCATTTTATTCTTTTATTAACCAAATGACCAAAATGCCCTTCATTAAAAACCTTTGGTATTTTATTCCTCCTTGGGTATTTTTGTCCAAACTAAAGTATAATGGTCTAATTACTACCTAAGGACCTCCACTTTAAAAAACCATTACTCGTAAGTACCTTTATGAACTAGAACACACATTTTTCATGTATTTCAATTTAGTCCTAAATAACAAATTGGGCACCCAAACAATAAAATTTCGTAACGAAAATTTCACACAGTCATTCAATCTCACAGTAAATATTAAAACTTAATCGCAATAAAATTTTCTACTTTGGATTTGTGGTTTTGAAACCACTATTCTATTTAGGTCCTAAATCGGGCTATTACAACTTTTCTCCGTTTAGGGATTTTCGTCCCCGAAAATCTTACCGGTAAAGAGGTTTGGGTAATGTTTTCTCATGGCTTCCTTCGGTTCCCACGTAGCCTCTTCCACTCTATGTCTTTGCCACAACACTTTCACTAAGGCTATACATTTATGTCTCAACTATTTAACTTCTTGAGCCAAAATCTTAATCGGTTCTTCATAATAAGTCATATACGATTGAACCTCAATCTCTGTCAAAGAAATCACATGTGAAGGATCAGAATAATAGCGTCGCAACATCGACACATGAAACACATTATGAATCCTTTCTAACTCTGTCAGTAAAGCTAACCGATACGCCACTAGTCCAATCCTTTTGATAATCTTATACGGCCCAATGAAATGCAAACTCAACTTGCCTTTTCGGCCAAATCTCAAAATCTTCTTCCACGGGGATACTTGCAGAAACACTTTATCACCCACTTGAAATTCAATTTCTTTTCTTTTTAAATCTGCATATGACTTTTGTCGATTTGAAGCAGCTTTCAGACAATCACGGATTACTTTCACTTTTTCCTCAGTTTCTCTAACTAAATCAACCCTGTGAATCTTTTTTTTCATTATACTCAAATCCGAAACCCCCATATTTTAGTGATTCGAGAATTAATTTTTAGATCTATTTTCTACTCGTGTTTAAGTTAGATTCACAGTGGATATGAGGTTGGAAAAGTGTTGGAAACGCTTCTGATAAGTACGTTTTTAGTGGTAAGTTTTCGGATCTTATTTTTCATTATTTAGTAATTTGAGAAAAAGTCGAAGATCCCTAAATACTTTTGGGAGGCTATCGATTTTGGTCAAGATTAAAATTAGTATTTTCATTTGGTTTACTATGTGTTAGTGCGAATCGAAGGTTAGTGATCTATTTGGAGGCTAGTAAGATCAACGGTTTCAAAGCAGTCTAGATCTAGATCTAGTAGTTAAAGATCGACAAGGTAAGTCATTAATAATGCCTTATTTTGGCCGAATGTGGTAAGTGATTTGTACAATGGTTTTCATAGATTCATAATCTAATATGTCAGTGACCGGTTGTAGGTTAATCGTGAGGGAGATCTCGTTAGCGTTTGTCATAAAATAGGTGTGTATCGAACACCCTCTTGTAGTTCAAATTGGCAAAAGCTGAAAAGCCGAAATGTCGAAATTCTGGCATTTCGTGGGCTTGTGAGCGTGCAAACGCTCATAAGTCGGTTGGATATCACTAGATCTGTAATTGCAAGTGGTAAGATGGTTGAGTGCGCAATCTCATGCACTTCGGTAAGTTTGGGCCTTGATGGGCTGAAATTGGGCCCGTAAGGGCCCAATGGGCTTACGGGCCCATATGAATAAAAGTAAGTGGTAAGAGTGTTCTGATAAACTGTGGGTTAAATCTGTTAGACTAGACTTGAATTTGGGCTAAACGAGCCAAAATAGTATTATGACACTGTAGGGCCCATTAGGGGTTTTAGGGCATAATGACTATAATCTGCTAAAATGTACTAAATAAACTATTGAGATAAAAGTTAGACTATTATTGATTAAAACGTGCTTGAAACCCTAGAAACTAGCATAATTACTAAAATACCCCTTATGGGTGAAATTACTATTTTACATTTTGGTGCAAATGACCGTTATACCCCTAGGGCTAAATTTGACTGAAATGCATGTTTTACTGTTTCTGTTCACTGTATGTCATGACATGATTATCTGTTGCATGGGACTGAGATTATTTGATGGAAGAAGTACTGAAAAGAGGCTTTGCCTCAGTTTACTGAAAAAGGGGCTTTTCCCTAGTTTACTGTTCTGGTAGCTCAGCCACACTATCTGATTATGCAGCTATGCTGCCACCGTGGAAATTAGCGGTTGGATGGGTTGAGTAGTTTTCCCCACATGGAGAGTTTGGCTGGTACGGGTGGAGAGTAGCGATTGGGTGGGTTGAGTAGCTTCCCCACATACTGATATGGGTTTTGCATCCATGCATCGATATTACTGTTATGCTACTGAATTGAACCTATGGGCCATATTAATATCTGAAAAGGGACTAAGGCCTAGCTAAACCATACTGAATAAGGCTACGGCCCAATAACTAAATACTGAACCGGGCTTCGGCCCATTTATTACTGAAATTGGATAAGGGCTTAGGCGCAGTGAGCTTGAGCTTATTTGGGCTTTGAATGGGTTTTTTTTTTTACACACTGAGTTTTCCAAACTCACCCCCTTTCTTTCCATACTTATAGGTGAGACCTAGACGATGGACTTGGAGCTGGGAAGGATTCAGAGTGGCCACGAAGACTGCATTTCTAGTTTTGAGTTAATTATTTCATTATTTTATTTCATCATTTTATTTCCAATTTGGGTTTGTAATAAGGCCGCTCTAATAATTTTAATTTGGGTTTTTATTTAATTTGTTTTTAGCTTAAGTATGATATTGTTTAAATCGTTTTGAAATCAGATAGCTCTAAAGCGCGCTTTTATAAAAGTTACTTGTTCTCAAAATAACACGATAACCAAGCAAAGCTTCCGCAACGTAAACGTCTTCATAAATATTTTAAATAGACTTAAACCTAATTTGTTGTTCGTGGATAAGTCATAAGGTTAAAGTGTGACAATGGATGTGTGTATGTCTAGGATTGGATCTAGGAAGAGCCTAGTACTTAAGCGGTCCGAGTGACCCACCTCCTCTTCTCTTAAATCCTACTTGGTGCTTAGTATCCATTCACTTTAAGCCATAACGAAGAAGGTCTGATTATTTCAATGAACCACGTTTTGAAAAAAATAAACAAACACAAGCTAAGGTTTTATACAAGTTTAACGATAGCAGTTTCTAAACACTAAAAAGGGTTTTCAATGAAAACATGGTTTTCGAAAAACACTTCAATGTGACACACCAGACTTGGCCGTAACGTCTAGGCTGGGTTTGGGGTGTTACACACAACATAATCCAAATACAATCCAAAAAAATTCCAAATCAAGCAATGAGAAATTAAACAACCAATTGGAACACATAGTAAATTATTTATAATCTTAAACAAAGTAAGTTGAAATATAGAAAGCTCATATATGTGTAAAGAAATCTTGAATTCTAATATCTAATTTTTGCACTTATCATCCACCTTGTTTGAGCCCCAATGCCAGTTAGTAATTACAAACACATACTTGAACTTGTAAATAAAAAACACAATTACAACTCAACGAGTTCTTCAGATCAAGCAAAAAAAAAGTCATATCAATTCAATCCATAACATCCACCCTTTCTAATGAATAAATTTTAAATTACAAAAGATTTAATAAGGCAAGTTAAATATTCTAAATGAAAATCTATATTTTGATAGCTACTAGTCCATTCTCTTAATTTCTTTTGGTTTCATGAATAAAGCTAACATTATAGAAGTGTTAAATCAAACTAGGCTTGTTTTACATTTGATTCAAAATTGGATTTAATTAGGCAAACTCATTGCTTTTGTTTTTTTTTTTTTGTTACTTTGTTCAGTGTAATGTAATACCTTATTAAAATTTATGAAATGGCTAAAACATATTTCCTCAACTTAGCATAGCACATAAGCTAACAAGTATTAGATCAAACTATTTACTTGAGTTCTAGAAATAAATAGAACTACACCAACTTATCTAATTATTGTAAATAACTTTGTTTTGGAGGATAATACTTATACACTACAAGGAAGCCACTTTCCAACTTTCGTCACTAGAAAAAGTAACTCTTGCAAGTAGAAAATTAAATAAAATGGAACAATATTCCTTGTCATAATCCTATCAACTAATAATGTCCAATTGCAAAATTATGTAAGGTTGGCACTTAGAATTACTTAAAAAAAGATAAACTTTATTGGTCTTATGAAAGAAAAGAAAGTTTCCAAGTTATTTTTATCCCCCTTTCCCAGTGGGGGAGATAAATAATTGAAAACTGATGACTAAGAAATGTGATTATTAAGTTATCGTAAGAATAATTGATTTAATCATAGAGATTTTGTGAATTCTATGGCATAACGAATGATGATACTCCTTTGAGGCTTTTAAAGAGTTATAAATTCCTATATGTGTGGATTAAGCTTGAATAAGAAATATCGATTAAAAGCCATCGAGGTTTATTAATGATGTTATAAGAACATGAATTCTAAATACAATCATCAATGAGAGGTGAGATATGATGTAAGGTTTGGTAAGACTTTGGACATGTCTGAATAGAACTTGGATAAGAATCTGACTAACTTTTGAATGCTACTTTGTCAATTACGGAAACAAGAAGCGTGGAATTAACGTAACAACCTGTTTTCAGTGGTATTAAAAATAGTGGTTTCAAAATTCCATTTTTCGATAGTCGAGTCAATAAATATTATTTATTAATATTAATAAGTCTATTATAGAGTTAATTATATTTTGGTCCTATAAGTTTGGTGATTTGATGATTAATTAAGGTATGGGGACTAAATCGTAAAAACTGTAAAAACCAATCACTATTGATTTTTATTAGTTAAAGTGCTTAATTAATATTTTTTGAGGGCATAAGTGGTAATTAAAACAGTTTCAAGGGGATGGATGGTTAGTGCCTTAAATTTTAAAGGTTTTATATGTTAAAATTTTATTAAGTTAAGATTATTATATGTTAAAATAAAGAAAACAACATTTTCCACTTTCATTCTTCTTCTTCCTCACCCGAAATCACCATTATTGAGTTAGGGAGTTTTTGGCTAAGCTTTTTCTTATTGCATGGTATGAAAATCAAGCACGTTTCTTTGAAAATTTCATGTTTTCGATATCTTTGTAGCTTAATTTAGCTAATCCAAGTACTAATTTGTAAAACTGTCAAATATTTTAAATGCTACCCTTGGTTGCCAATTAGGCCTTATAGGATTAATGTCGCGGCACCCTATAACTGGTGTCGTGACATTGAAGGTCGTATATTCCCCTTTTTGGGTTCAAATTGGATGTCGTGACAAGGGCTTCTGGATGTCGCAACATTAATGGTTGTATGCTCCCCCATTTGGTTCGGAGTTGGATGTTACGACTTTGGCTTGTGGGTGTCATGGCATTGATAGATGTATGCTCCCCTCTTGGTTCAAAGTTGGACGTCACAACATGGGATGGCGGTTGTCACAACATCAATGGATGTATGTTCCCCCTCTAGGTTTGATGTAACACCCCTATCTCGTAATCGTCGCCGGAATAGGTAAATGGGCATTACTGGACCTTTAATATGATTCAAAACATTTAAAACATCAAATCTCATCTCATTTCAATAATTATCAATCATTGATACTCATAATAAGCTTAAATTAAACATACAAAGTCTAATACATGTATTCAGGACTGATTTGATAACAAATGAAAAAGATAGGAAAACTTAGAAAATTTATCGTATAAGGGTCACACGACCGTGTGAACAAGCCGTGTGCCTCACACTGTCACTAAACACGCCCATGTGTCAAGGTCGTGTGAAAACAGGGCATACATACTAACTTAGCCCCACGGCCGACCATACGCCTGTGTGCCAGCCCGTGTGCCATACACACAACCAATAAACATGCCCGTGTGTCTATGCCGTGTAACTCACTGACTTGTTTAACTAGGTGCAGGGGTCACACGGTCGAGTCACACGCCCGTGTGCTCAACTGTGTAGCATGAAAATAGGCTTGGTTTAAGCCATATTTCACACCCAATTCTCTTGTATCTACAAGCATCAATTTGCACCAAATTCATATGCCAAATAAGCAGCCAATTCAGCGAAAGAATAAACATTTTCTTCCATTTAATAACCAACCAAAACATTATCAATTATAACACAACATATACCAACTTCCATATATCTATTTCATACCAAACACATATCCATAATCACATATCATTTATACCAAGATTCTATTTATCAAATTTACCAAAAATTGAACATATCATAAAATACTTCCATACTAAGCCAACCATTTCCAACTCAAGCCATATCACATAACTTGATCAAGTACCAAAAGTCATACCAAATACATTAACATAGATAACCATATACTTCAACCTATAAACTAGCCTATACATGCCATATTTACATCATTTACATTAATTCCAAAAGTACCAAAATATCATCTGGATAGTGTGATAGCAATCTTTGACCTCGTTCGAATAAAGCTAGCTTCCGAAATCTATAAAACATGGGAAAATAGACGGAGGAAGCTTAAAAGCTTAGTAAGCCCCATATAATATAAAATTTATCTTACCAATTTAACATTTAAGCATTTAAGCAATTAAAACCAACTCATTTGTCCATAAAGCCTATTCACATTGCCATCCATAAGTTAGTCATCTCACATCCATATATTCATCCATCCATAAGGATGAAACAAAACACAAATACATTCATGTAACATCCAAAACAACTCTCGATTCATGTAACTCAAGTATCATTGTAACCATAATAATCATGATTCTCATGTATTATATATATAGTTCATGTACTTTATGTTTCGTATTGGTATAATACCCGTTGAACCCTCAGAAACATCGAGGGATACTTGGGTGATATACAATAAGTGTATAAATTGGTAATCCATCAATTCATCATCATATACACTCTTTTGAGCCATAATCGGTATGCTGCTTCTGAGCTGGTAAATTGTAAGCTCAAACGAGCTGAACGGTAAGCTCCGAAGAGCTAAAATGGTAAGCTCCGAAAAGCTAAATCGGTAAGCTCATACAAGCCATGGTGAGTCCAAAACAAATGCTAGATGTAATGCCCCAAACCCGGCCTAGAAGTTAGGCTCGAATCTGGCGTGTCACATTGAAGTGTTTTTCGAAAACCATGTTCTCATTGAAACCCTTCTTGATATTTAAGAACTTGTGTAAAGACTTAGTTTATGTTCATTGAATTTTCAAAACATGGTTCATTGAAAAGTTAATAACCTTTAAAAACATCATTAATCTCGTTGAAAATCTTTTATAGTTACGGAAGCTTAATTTGAAGTGAAGAAGTTTAAAACTTATATTTTGAAAATTGAATTTGGTTTGAAAACTCGTCTACATCTAACAGATATAAAACATAACAAAATCCCAAATAAAAATCCCGAAATTAAGAACGGCCTTAATACAACCCAAAACAAAAACGGAGTGCTTAAAAGTAAATAAACGTCAATGAAAATAGAAGCAGATGTGTGGCCACCTTCAAGTCCCTCGCAGCACCGATCCTCCTAAAGCTGGGGATTACCTACACAGTTAGTCAGAAGGGTGAGTTTACGAAAACTCAGTGTGTAATCCCTTACTATATAAAGATTAGACAGTTATACAGAAACAGTAATAAACTAAGCCTAAGCCCAATACAGTAGATAGTAGCAGATGGGCCTTAGCCCATTATAGATTCAAAAACAGATCACATGTAGGCCTAAAACCAACTACTTAAACATTTGGGTCACAACCCATAGCAGACTTAATTGGGCCTAGCACATATTAAAACAGAATGGCCTCAAGCCCAAAAGAGAATAATTATAAGATGTAGATATGCAGACAGAAATCCATCCTAATCCAACCAACTCACCACCCGTACCATCCAACACACTATATGGGGATTAAAATCAACCCACCCAGTCAGAACACCAATAATGCAGCAAGGCTACTAATAACAGAAATCGTGGCTAAGCCACCAGAATCAGAATACATGGCGAAGCCACTAATAACAGAAATACGTGGCAAAGCCAGTAGTACAGAACTGCCTCCATATCAGACCCCAACCCCATGCAGAATGTCATGAATTCCATGCTCAATCATCACACGTGTATGCAAAATGGCCATGCTCAGTAACAGTCATTTCAACATATATTAAAAGCCTATCAGTCATACAACCACTGTCAAGTCAGTTAAAAAATAGTCATACAATCACAGTCAAATCAGTCAAATTCATAGTCCAAGTTAGTCGTTTACCCACAAGGGCAAATTAGTCATTTAACACTATAAGGGTATTTCAGTAATTTTCCACTACAGGGGTATTTCGGTAATTTTCCACTACAGGGGAATTTCTGTAATTTTCTAGTCCAAGGTCTTAACGACCCAACAAAAGGTACATCATCGCCTCGAGTGACTTTAGTAACCTAGACAATCATAACATTGAAATGGGCCTAAGGCCCATTACTCGACCCAAGTAGGCCCACACGCTCGTGTGACCCTTTTAGCCCAGAACTTATCCACAAAAAAGCGAATTACAAGGCCCAGTTCAAAAATTACCCCATAAGATGAAATTTATCCGTGTGGGCTCACACGACCCATTTCGGCCCATAGAGGTCCAATACCACCAAAGTTATGTGTGCACCTGATAAGTCTAACTGCTTCCCACCTAGCAGCGAGACTTACCCAAACGGGCTCACAGGCCCATTCGGCCCATTCGGCCCAGGCCGCGAGGACACCCGTGGTGGCCTCTATTGCCTATCGCCTATTTTTGTGGGCTCGATTTGCCTCACGTGCGCTCGTACGCTCATGAGGCCTCGAATGCTGATGTTTCAGCATTCAGCCTTTCGGCTTTTGCCGACTCACAAGAGATAAGGGTGTGGTTACACACCTGATTACAAAGCGCGCTACCCCCCAGCACCGAACCTTAGTCGATCGATATTTGATAAGTCCCCACTAACTATTTAGCAAGGATTGGTCCCCTTGCTGTAATCTGTGTTAACAAAACCTTGTTAATCGAGATTGCATAAGTTTGTGGTTTATATTCACAATCAACCACCTTTAACACCATCCACAGAATATTCGAACTCAACTAGAAAGTAAGGCAACGATACTTACTATAATCAAAATTGAGAGTAAGCTTCCGACCGTTTTTACAATACGCGCCCCTCATTACTCCTTGAGCATGCCTAGGTATCGACCAACATTAGTACTAAGGAAAAAGAAATAGAAGATTCGGCAAAAGGGAGAAAGAACCACAGTAGCAGCAAAAATCCATTTAAGGAATCACCATAACATACACTCAAACTCGGCAAATAGAGAAGAAGAACCCGTAGCCTTATGATAGGAGAACAAAACTGAGAATAGATTCCGTAATAGATGAGAAAGAGATAGCAGGGTAATCAGCTTTTACACACTTATGAATAAATGATAACAGTGTTAAACAAAAGGGAAATTCGGCTCAAGAGAAATAAATGGGGAAAAAAACTAGAAGAAAAGATGTAGAAGAAGAAAAGAGATGCAATCGACCAAGGGAAAAATAGGCAAAAAAGGTACAAAAAAGATCCTAAATGGTAGCACAGAAACGGCTAAGAAAAAAGTAGAGTGAACCTCAATAAAAAGAATGCACGAGAGGTCACTTTTAGTGCAGCTTCGGTAACCTCCAGAAAAAGAGAAAAGTAGCTTCGATTTGGTAACTAAACTGATCAAAAGAAAAACCAAACTGAACAAAACTGAAATATGCACCAAAATCCCCTTCAAACTCTTACCGCCTCTATGTAGCAGAATAACTATATTTTTCTTGCAAGGGAATTCGAACCCTTTCCCTTCTCACATGCACACATGTCACTTGCCACTAAGCCACAAGCTCTTCTTTGTTCCTTAAAACAACCACTAATACTCAAAAGGCTTATGTTCTAGTGTCTAGATTCTTTTAAAAGAAAAACCAAAATAAATTGCAAGAGCCAAGACTTGAACCCTTGCTCCTTTGCAACCTTAATGACGCCGCAACCACTAGACCACATGCTTCCTTATGTCATTTCTTTAACACAATAATTTAAAAGGCCTCCTTCCAAGCATCCAGGGTTTTATTCACTTAAAACCAAAATTTTTGCCAAAGCCTGGGTTTGAACCCAGGACTTCTCCAACACTTCTCAGGACCCTTAATCCACTGAAACAAGCCTTCATTTACGATAATTCTTGCACACATAAACTTTTACGCACAGCCTCCTAGCAGCTTCCATGCATGAGGCCCATTCCTATTAGGCCCAAATTTAGGGTGTTACACTAGAGCTCGACCAAACGGTAACCCTAGCGACATGTCACTCGTATCCTATGACTTTCTACGGTTCAAATGGGACTCGGTAATTAATTTGAGCATATAACCAATAGGCATTTCAATTCAATAATTCATTTATACATTCATACAATATTCAAAATGACAATTTTAATTATAAATATAAGTTCGATTCTTATTATATGAACTTACCTCGTATTAGCTCGTATATCCAATGTCTACTCGTCTACATTTTGTTTCCCCCGATCAAGTTCCGGTATTTGTTTATCTTGATCTATATGTTATCAAATACAATATTTTCAGTATCTATTTATTTCAATTTAATCAAATTCACATATATGGCAATTCACATATTTGCCCCCATGCTTTTAACTACATTACAATTTAGCCCTTTTTCAACTAAAATGGCAAATTTGCACAATTAAGCCAAAGCCCACCTTAGCGAATTTCATATAGCCTCTAATCAGCCCATACTTTCATTTATTTCACACTTCTAACCACAATATTTCTATCTTTTTCAATTTAATTACTAATACTCATTTTTATCAAAAATCACTTTATAAAACTTGTATATCTATTAACAACCATCAATAATCTATCAAGAAACATCAAAATATACATGTATTCAACAATGGCATATTTCAAAATCTTCAACAATTTCAGAAATTGAGCTACGGGCTAGCTATATCGAGCTGCAACGAGCCCAAAAATGTAAAAAATCATTAAAAACCGAGTAAAAATCATACCTTAATTGAAAATCTAAGCTTGGCCGAATGTTTGAAAGCACAAAACCCTTTTCTTTCTTTAATTTCGGCAATATAAGATGAATATCCACTAATTCATGTTTTGTTTTTATTTATCATATATTAATAAATCATTTACTAATTTAACCTTTATTAAACCATATAAAAATCATGTATAATATGGACATAAATGTCCACTAACTTAAACAAAGGTATATTATCAACTTAAGGACTTCCTATATTAATTCCAAAGCCAGTTGAGTCATTTAACTTATAGAACTCATATTTTTCGCTCTATACGATTTAGTCCTTTTTATCGAATTAACTAGTCAATCGGTAAATTTTCTTTACAAAATTTTCACACGGTAATTCTATCATGCTATAAGCATTACTAAAATAATAAAATAAATATTTTGACTCAGTTAAGTGGTCCTGAAACCACCTGTTCCGACTAGGGTCTAAATCGAGTTGTTACATTCGAAGTTGGGTGTCATGACATTCCCTTTTAATGTTGCGACATCCAGGGTAGTCTACTGACTCATTGACCTACAATATCGTCTTACACACTTAACCAACACATTAGTTCTTCCTGAGGCTCGAAATGGCCTAATAGGTCATAAAACAACACTAAAAGCTCATTTTATTGAATTCAAATGCAAAACTAAGTCTAAAAACTAAATACAAGTTGAGTGTTAAAAAGAGCTTAATTTGCCACAAAAAATTGTGGCAGATCAATAATTGATTTATAAAGAGAATTTATTTTCCTACTGAAAGTAAATAATTTGTTTTCCTTCTATGACCTGGTTCATGTTACTCGAGCCCATACTCGAGGCAATTTGTGGTTTGAGGATAGCAGAGAAGACCATTCAAATGAAAGTTAGGATTGACTTGAGTCTAACTCACATAAAGCACATGTACATCTTCATTTTGGTTTATTGATATAAATAGCACAGCATGCTCGATTTTAAGAAAAAGTTTTAAACTTCCACTATAATTCAAAATAACTTCTTTCTTGATCAGATTTTTCCAACACTTTGAAGCTAAAATGTGATTCAGGGGAGGCATGTCATGAGACATAGCTTCATTGTCTCCAAACATCGATGTGGAACTTAACTTTTCGACCCAAGATTCGTAACCTCAGACCCTATACTTTTGTATGTGGGCCCCATAAATCATGTTTGCATAAATTTATATATGCATATTTTTTCATGATGGATTTCTATTGCTTGATAACTATTTGTTTAAACTGCTTTGACAATGAAAGTGGTGTCTTGCATTCGGATCTACCCAAGTTAGGTGTAGAGTGTTACATAACTTCCCTCAAAACTCTTAATGGTGATATATCAACTTCAACTGGTAAAACTGCTTCCATCTCATTACCACTGAAAAGGGTGTTGCCCTTGTTGAAGTCTTCAGAATTGTATGATAAGCATAAATTACAAATGTGAGTTTTTAATTCCAATCATTGTAAGCTTTCGTGGTTTTCGAGATGATCTTTCTAAGGTTCATTTTAATTAACTCTACTGCCTTATTTATCTTAGGTTGGTATGGCATAGAATTATGATGCTCTAATTCATATTGACCACAAACTTCAAATATCATTGTAATATTCAAATTATTGGTGTTGTCTAAAATGATTCTTTCTAGCAATCCGTATCGGCAAATAGCTTCCTTTTTAAAAGATCTGCACACTATTGACCTCGTCACACTAGGATAATAAGCTACTTCTACCCGTTTTGTGAAGTAATCGATTACTATAAATATAAACTTGTTTTTATTTGAAGGCTTCGAAGAAATTGGACCAATCACATCCATGCCCTACATCGAAAATGGTTATGGTGTTGCTAATACATACAAGTTACTCGCAGCGATATTAATACTATCAACATAAATTTGACATTTATGACATTTTTTAGCATAATCAATGCAATCTTTATCCATGGTCGTCTAGAAGTACACAACCCTCATAATTTTTCTAGCCATCATATGTCTATTTGTGGGTGCACTATATACCGCATCATGTACTTCTTCTAAAATTCTTTGAGCTTCCTTAGAATCTACACATCTCAATAGGATACGATTTCAATTTTTTTATATATAACACCTCACCATCTAAGAAGAAATTGATAGATAGTCTTTTTATAATCCGCTTATGATTTTCATAAGCATGTTCAAGGAATTTCTAAAATTTCAAGTACTGTAACACCCTAAACTCAGCCTAGAAGTTTAGACAAAATTCAAAATGCTACATTGATCACCGAAGTGATTGTGGGAAAAATTTACAAAACAAGTCACTCTTATTTCCATTTCCAAAACCATTCAAATGTTTACGAACCAAAACATGTAATCACTTAAAATTTCGTCGGTACAAATTACAGTTAAGTTTATTTCAAAATTGAGATTAAAAGAAAAAATAAAAGTTTAAAACAGGAATTGTACCACAGCCTTATAAAACCTTACAACTCAAAATAGTATAATCAAAATATAATTCAGAAAGTAGAACCGAAATAATCTTTGGAAACCGTGATCATCTGAGACCTTTACATACCGAGTCCAGCATTAAAATCCAGATAAGTACCTGAAAGGGAAATAGAAAGGGGGTGAGCTACACGAGGTCAGTGTGAGATCAAAAACAGCTAATACAGAATCAGAAACGATAAGCCAGATAGCAGTTCAAAAGTATAATGTACTTACAGAGTTACTCAAACCAAATGAGAAACTCAGAACAAACATCCCGACAGATAGTAATAATTCGTACGTATCAAATCACAATTAGTCACAAGTACTACTCGGACAGTCAGAACAACCAGAGTTAACAAAGTTCACACAATCAAAAAGAACAATCAAATGCATATGAATGAAGTTCAGTTGTAAAACCCACCTATCCAGCCAACCCACCTCTCTGTCCCCTAACCAGACCACATAAGAGCTATTAAGCTCATCCAACCAAAAAGATCATATAGGACCTCGTAAAGCCCATCCAACCCTACACACCATATTATGTCATCCATGGTTACCCGGCAACGATAGCTATCAGATTAGTCCACGACCTTCAGGGTATTGGGACTGCCCACAACCCTGTGGGTATTGGGGCTAACAATAAGCAATTAAATTGCCAAACCATATATTACACAGCAAAGCTGGCGTATAAGTTGTACACTGCCATGTGGTAAACCGCAGTACAAACACGCAGCGTGAACTTATAGATCAGATAAGGGTACGTAGCATAGCTAACATACATGTAGCACAGTGCGATGCGGTAAACCACTATACTGGTAAGGTTGTAGCATGGCTGCTAGATCAAATAATCATACGCAGCAAAGCTGACATATATGTTATATGGTGCAGTGTAGTAATTCGCTGTACAGACTAGTAGCAGTAAAACTACCAAATCAGTTTAGTTACAGTCTCCCTTCTCTTTAAAATCCCACCCAAAAATGCTTTATGCAAATGTATGCATGCAGACAGATGCACAAAATCAAAATATAAAGATATAAACAATCATTCAGGGACAGAAACTCACATTTAGTTGATCAAAATCAGAAATGTGTTCAATCTCACAAGACAATGACATATTAACAAACAATCAGACATCACGCATACAACAATCATAATTCATGTATAAGCAGAACTTACAGCCACAGATATAGGGGTCTAGTTACCCTTACTAAAGCCTAGCTAAGGGTTGAAGTACATGGAGCCATTTTCTAACTCAAAACAAACACAAATAGAAATTAGGTGATATAGAACCACACGACTGTATGCTCTGGCGTGTGGACCAACCTAGGCTGTGTGGGGGTCAAAATACCTGCGTAGAGGGTGGAACAGGGCCGTGTGCAGAGGCATACGTCTGTGTGATGCAGGAACACGACCGTGTGAATAGGCCATGTAATTTACTGTCAAATTTTGCTAAATTAGAGTATAAGGCAGACACGTCATGTGAAGGCCCTACACGGCCGTGTCTCACGAAATGCACACCCGTGTAGAATCCCTAAATCCCCAAATCATCCACACGGACGTGTGATACCACAACCTGGAATCCCTAATTCCCAATTACACATGCCCATGTGCCAAGAGGACACGGCCGTGTGAAAGTCAATAAAATCTCCAAATCGGCCACACTGCTGTGTAGCAACCAAATTGGCCTAGTAACCCTGATACCCAAAATCACATGGCCGTATGAGTCGACACACGATCGTATGGTTAGCAGAGTGGTCAGAAACCACCCTTAAACAGCCCAAAATCCTAATTTTGGCCACCAATACCGCCCCTAACCTTAACAATATCAATACTATATCAAATAATGGAGTGTTACACTCAATTTCGGCGATCCAAAAATCCAAAACCAAAAAGTTGATGCACTCTCACGAAAAGTCAAATAAGAAGTTTACAAAAAGTAAAAAGAAGAAGAAGAGTCAAGGTTCGAATCCCACACCTGATTCAATGCCGAAGGAGCGATATTCCTCGAATCTGCCAATGAAATCCTTTTCAATAAAAATGAAGCAAGACCAAATAGAGAGAAAACCAAGATAGAGGAAAAATATAAAAAGAAAGGAAACCCCCGAGCAAAAGAAGAGAAAACAAAATAAAAATAAACATAATAATAATAATAATAATAATAAAATAAATTAAAATAGAATAAGTAGTAAACTAAAACTGAAAGGAAAATTCACTTAAAAAGTGCACTCAAAGACTCGAACCTAGAACCTCAAGATACATTAACACTCACTCAACCACTAAACTAGCAGACCCATTCTTGTCGCTAAAATACGTAACTAAACATAACAATGCAACCTTCTCACTAGCCCTAACCACAAACCCCAAAACTTCTAGGCCCAAAATTTAGGGTGTTACAAGTACTTCACAATATAATAATACCATGGTCTTTCATCTACTTCTTCTTCAATGTCGAGGTAATGAACAAACATTCTCTTAATTTCCAATTTGGATAGTCGTACCTCTACTTCACAGTTCAATTTGTATGCACTTTCTTACTTATCTCATTTTGCTATCGTGTGCCGCATCGCATTAATCTCCAGAACACCACTAATTATAAGATCAAGACCTTCCACATAGAGGAGGGATTAAAAGTGGTGGCTTAGATAAGTATTTCTTAACTTTCTTCAGCCCATTGGCCACTATCATCCTTTCAAAATAATTTAAATAATATATCACATTTCAACATTAATTGTGGAATGAAATGAGAAATATAATTTAAACTTTTTAAAAAAAACCCTACTCATAAACAAACTAAAATTTTAAAATCTTACTGTAGTACTATGGAGAGCGTTCATATTTAAGCAGATTTAGTTGAACCCTTCCCCACTAGCCAAAATTCCCTCCAAAATTTTACCAAGAATGAACTTGAGAAATTGCTATCTCATTCAGAACCCACCAAGAAACATAATAGCTCTATGCATTTTCCCTCAAAATCGGTATTTTCTCTCACCCTGCACTCTCTTCTGGTCTCCATTCTCTTTATGTTGACCCCAAATCAGCAACCTCTGCTACGCTCGCTCTGCTTTTGATCAAAATGATCACCCCTTGTTGGTTCTCTGGAATATCATCCTCAAATGCTACATACAAAACCAACAATCCCATGAAGCTATCTCCCTATTTGTCCTTCTACTTGGTAACTTTCTGCCTGATGAATTCATGTTTCCTTGTGTGATTAAGGTATGTACTAAGTTAACTACTTTGAAATAAAGAAAATGATTGCATATTTGGACACATTTAGATTTTGTTGCACTATAATTCAAGATAACTTCTTTCTTAATTGGATTTTTCCAATACTTTGAAGCTAAAATGTGATTCGGGGGAGGCATGTCTTGAGACATGGCTTCACTGTCTTGAGACACTGATGCATAACTCAACTTTCCAATACAGGATTAGTAAGCTCTAACCCTAGACTTTCGTTTGTGGGCGACGTAAATCATGTTTGCATAAATTTATATTTGCTTATTTTTTCATGATAAATTTCTATTGCTTGATGACTGTTTGTTTAAGCTACATTGAAAATGAAAGTGATGTCTTGCATTTAGATCTGCCTGAGTTAGGTGTAGAATGTTACATAACTTCACTCAAAACTCTTAAAGGCATTATCTCAAATTCAACCGGTAAAACTGCTTCCATCTCATTACCACTGAAAAGGTGTTGCCCCTGTTGAAGTCCTCACAATTGTATGATAAGTATAAAATGCAAAAGTGATTTTTTCATGCCAATCATTGTAAGTTTTAGTGGTTTTAGATATGATTCTTCTAAGGTTATTTTTAGTTGACTCCACTGCCTTATTTATCTTAGGTTGGTATGGCATAGAATTATGATGCTTTAATTCATACTAACCACAAACTTCAAATATCATTGTATTATTCAAATTATTGGTGTTGTCTAAAATGATTCTTTCTAGCAATCCGTATCGACAAATAACTTCCTTTTTCAAAAATCTGCACACTATTAACCTTGTTACACTAGCATAAGAAGCTACTTCTACCCATTTTGTGAAGTAATTGATTACCATAAATATGAATTTGTGTTCATTAAAAGCCTTCGAAGAAATTGGACCAATCACATCCATGCCCTACATCAAAAATGGCAATGGTGTTGCTAATACATACAAGTTACTCATAGTGATATTAATAGTATCAGCATAAATTTGACACTTAAGACATTTTTGAGGCTTTTTTACTTAAATAATATAATGAAAAATAAAAAAATTTCAAAATGGTATACCAAAATAGTTATTTATGAAAATGGCATAACAGGGGTGGTGGAGGGTGGTGTATAGGCGGCACCACCCCTATTTTCTGACACCCATTACTTTCATCTAGAAAAAATAATTTTTTAATGGTGCAACCTTCTTGATAGGCGCCGCGAAAGTATTTTACCCCAACCCAAATACAACCAACCCCAACTTGGATACTACCCGAGCGGAACCCGAGGAGGCTAGTTGATAGGTGGGATTAGTGAAGGGTACCCCATAAGCAGCATCGGCCCTCCTCTACTCCTCTGTCCGTGATGAGACTAAACCTTTTAAGGGTTTCGTGGAAAATAGTTTTGGGGTACCTTATAATGGTCCCCTAATGTGAAAAAAAAAAACAAACAGAATGAGAGGATTTAGAGAAGAGAACTAGAACGGGAAAAAGAAAGAAAAAGAGAGTAGCAAAATAAAGAAGAAAAGAAAAGGAGAATGGGAAAAAAAAGAAAATAGAAGAGAAGGGAAAGGGAAAAAAAGAGAATAGAATAGAAAGAAAGAAGATTGAGAAAAACATTTAGGGTTTAGGGAGTTAAGTTTAAGGTTTAGTTTGGTTTGAAAAAAAATAAGACTAGTGGATTTTGTTTAGGGTTTGGAAAAATGGGATTAATGGATTTTGTTTGGGCTTATAAGGGTTTAGGGTTTAAAAAAATCAAAAGAGGTATTTTTTTAGTATTTATACATTATTTGTTGTTTAGTGAATTTTTTTATTTATAGGTTATAATTTTCTTTTGTTTAACCATGTTATTTTAGAAATGTTTTTCATTAATTTATATTCTGATTAAATTTTTTTTATTATTCTTGAAGGTATTATTTCGGTAAGAAAGGAAGGTTTTTTATAGGTAGTATTATGGTAAGGTATGTTTCTATTTTATTTTTTATTCGTATGTTTTGTTTTATGTTTTTTATTTGATTCAAATAATAACATTAGTCTTAATAGGTTTATTATGTTGAGATAATTTCTATTGTTTTAACATAAATTTTTTTTTATGTAGGTAAAAGATGGAACCATTGAATTGGAATTTATGAGATATTTTTTATGTTCTTTATTAACTAAAGTAGTAAAAAAAAACATTTATTATATACTAAAATAGTATGGCAAAAAATGTGATGTGCACCAAACTCTTTAGTATTTTTGTAATTATATTATTAGTGTACTATATTTATTATATAATATTAATGTGTTTTGATAATTATTTAAAATGTGATAATTATTTTAGTTATGGTGTCCCATTTCTATATTTCAATATTTCTTCTCTTATTATTGGGATAAAAAAGCCCAAATATAAATTAATTACTTATCGAAATGTGTTTTTTGCAACAAACTAACTGAATTCAATTTTTTTTTAGGTTACAGTTTGATTAAAGATGATAATCACATATAAAAAATGGTTAATATAATGATAATAAAATTATTATTTCTTACTTGATAAAAAGTTCCATATCATTTACGGATTTAAACTAGGTTATATTAACCATTTTTGTAATTTAATAGTGTCAAGGCCCATACTGCGCATTGAGAGGTCATGTGAACAGTTTAGGATATTCGCCGGATGAATGACTAATGTCATACTTTGAGTTAGCCGGACTTAGATTAGCGGTATTAATCCAGACATTTGATTTGTAGTACAACTTAATATCTACTTTGGTCGAATGATAGTGCCCGGAGACCCACACTTTACATTTGTCGTGTGGGGAGTGCACCATCACTTTGGACGATGTTGCACTACAACTCGTGTAACACCCCCAAACAAGGCCTAGACATTACGGCCGAATCTGGCGATGTCACATGATAGTATTTTTGAAAACTCAGCTGTTACGATAAAATCATTTCCATGTTATAAACTTTCTTAATCTTTTATTAGCTCTAAAAGTTGATTTAGCCATTATTCGATTATTAAAAACTTAACTTATTCCAGAAGATTCTAAAACATTTTCAGTAATCATGAGATTAGGAGATAAAATAGTAGCTTTTGAAAACTGAACTTTCTTTACGACTAACATGCATAAATCCATAAAAACAAATAAGAGCCAAATTTAAGCAAATTCCCAAAAACAGTCCACAAATTACATCAAAATAAACCAGATAATTAAACCATAACCAGAGTAATAGGTTGAAACCATGAAGTCCAAAAACTATGGTCACCGTCAAGTCCTCTGCCGCATCGATCCGTCTAGGTCTGGGGATTACCTGTGCACATTAAACAGAAAGGGTGAGTTTACATATAGTGCACAGTAAAAATAATCTTGGGCCTAAGCCCCTTAAAGTATCAATATCAGTTTGGCCTTAGCCCAATTCAGTATCAGTATTAGTATGCATAAGGGCCTTAGCCCATCACGATATCTGTAACAGATATACAGCATTTAGTAACAAAGTCCTACCCAACCACCCTCTACACACCATCTCCGTCCAACCCTACACTCCATGTGGGGATTAAATCACCCCCATCCCTAGACTCCAAGTAGTACCGAATGTTGTACATAAACAGTAATTTGTAGCTAAGCTGCCAGATATTAGGCTTAAGAGTCTTTCAATACACTTCCTCCAAATATAATCAACCCAACCTAATGCAATGCAAACAAATAATAGATGACATGCTTTTATACGACTGTCAATAAACATATATATATATATATATATCAGTAATCAGGCATATAAGCATACAGTTTATCATGCTCAGTCCACTTATCAATTATTCAGCTCACATAATTAAAGGTCTAAGTAGAGCGTACCGACCCTACAGTAGGTTCACAGTCGACTTGGGCAACCCGTGCAACTTTAGCAATCAATTCAGTGAAAATGGGCTCAAGCGCCCATGTGGCCTCCTGTGTGGGCCACACGCCCGGGTGGCTCACATGGCCTAATTTGGCCTTGGCCGTAAGGATCACATGGCCTGGCACAAAATCCCACACACCTATGTGGACTACCCGTGTGGATCCATCTGCCCGTGTGGCCCATACGACCTAATTCAGTCCAGCCCGTGTGTCAGACACTGCTTGCCTGGCCATCACACGGCCGTGTCCTTCGTGCATGGCCTGGCTTCGTCATTGACACACCAGTGTGGTGGCGCATAGCCTATCACACGGCCTACCACGTGTGCAATCACACGCCCGTGTGGCGTCGACAGTGGGGTTTTTTGATTTTTTGCCAAACCCCATTTTATGCGTTTTGTGTACACACCTAGTGTCAATGTGCTACAAAAACACTCCTAAGCACTCTAGACTTTAGAATTGAGATTACGAAAGCTGATTTTAGCAACACAATCAAACAAAAAGGGGAATTTTCTTAACATAAACTTAGAATCACCAAAGAGTGAACTCAGTCACTTACCGAAAGTGAACTGAAATCCCTGTCGTTTAAGACTCCACAAAGACACTGATTGTTGCTTAATCTTTGCCTAAATCAAGAGAATCTAAAAAGGCCTTCTTTTAGAAACTATCTTCAAAAACAATAGAATAGGGATATAGTGAATACTTACCAGACGAGCGAAGAGAACGTTGTGCAAGAAAAAAGTAAAATAAACTGAAAAAGAGGAAGGAAATATAACAAAAGTCGGCTAGGGGAAAGATAAGGAAAAACATCCAAAAATTTTAGCAAGAGGGAGAAACCAAATTGCAAAAGGAATAATGGTTAAACTTGAACAATATGCCAATCCCCTAGTTTGTTCCCCACACTTCCCACTACATGTCCACTACTCAGCATTTCAGTTCAATTTGGACTCCTATGCGGCACCTTTAGCAAAAATAATGCTTATGTAAAAGCTCGAACACGGGAGCTCCATCACATCCACACTCTATTTAACCACTAGACCAGCAAGCCCATTCTGTTACTTATTTACCAACTTTTACTTAAAAGCCTACTAACCAAAGATAGGGCTTTATTTATAAAAATACCAAAATTTGCCTAAGTCATGGCTTGAACTTGGGACCTCTCACACACACCTAGAACACTTAACCACTAAAGCAGACAGATATTTGTGTCACACATACACAAAATAAAAATAAAAATAAATTTTGAGGTGTTACAACTCAGGCTCCCATTTGACAGTAGTGCGATAACAGGTGTAAGTGCGATCTCTGAGCTGGTCGCCCTTTGCTATAACCTACTGGGAGTCTCGCTCAATGATGTTGAGTCAAAATTTTTGGGATTGAGGTTTTCATGGCTAAAGGCCAATTTCGAGCATTTTAATACCACTGAGGTGGAGGTGATGTGCGCCACTCGAGCGTGCAACGCACATTATAGGGGGTGTACTAATGCTGTATGCAAACAACAACAAGGTCCATTTGATGTACTTGCGTTGTTAACTAATTTGCATCATGTTTGTTCATATAGTTAGGGTTTTGTAGTACTAGCTATGTTGTATCGCGAGCTTTTTCGGATGACAAATCCTTCTACTGTGGACATAGATGGATGCCTTATATTGCTACAGTCTTGGGTGCTTTACTGAATGCCATTCTTGGCATCGGTTAGTCACGAAGCATATGTCTTTCCACTTGTGAATAGGTGACAAAAATTTGTCCCATTATAGCAATTATTTGACATTTCTTTTCTAATGGTATTATTCTAACACGTTTTTGTTTTCATAGATGGAGCACTAATTCGGGTATTGAGAGGTCATACATGGTTTTGATATACCATCTGATGATTGAGACATATGCCGGGAAAAGGTTAAGCTATTCTAATATTTGTGACATGCAATTACTTTATCTATCTTACTCGAACAATGTTTATATAGCCACGTTATTAATTGTGTAGTTCATTTAGATACCCTATTCCTTCCCTCAAATTACATCTGTGATTCCTTTGTCTACCCAGATCCACTCACACCTATGGTGCGTTAACGCACCATTATCAATTTCTAGACAGTGGAGTGGTATAACAGGGATTGAGTACTCCGATAGTTTAGATGCATACAACATATCTCGACACCGCCAGTCCAATTGGGGAAGATCCACGGGGTTAACAAGAGGGAAAATAGGGAAATAATTGGATAGTAGTGTATCAACAATATATTGCAGTGTGGAACAACCAGATAGGGCGGAGACTTTAGATGGATCTTTCTTTCGATTTTCAATCCTCGTTACGGTACATATAATGGTACTCCGAGAAGGGGAAACTGTATTTATTTGGTGGGCAATCGATTGTAGTCCCCCTGTATATGCCATGACTTGGGCAACTCACCTATCCCCTTCCACATCCGCCTCCTGCACCCAAACTAGAGCCATCGCCAGAGCCAATGCCTGAACCCAAGTAGTCTCATACACAGTTTGGAGATAGTTCTTATCACTAAACTTGGGGGTTAATATAACACCCCAAATTTTGAGCCTAGAAGAATGGGCATTGGGCTTGAGGAGCATTGGGAAGTCAGCACATGAATATTTATTGTACAAAAGGTGGCATAAAATGAAGGCTTGTTTCAATGGTTAAGGATGCCAAGAAGCGTTGGAGAAGTCCTAGCTTCAAACCTGGGCTTTAGCAAATTTTTTGGTTTTAAGTGAATAAAACCCTGGAAGCTTGGAAGTAGGCCTTTTAAATTATTGTGTTAAAAAAATGACACAAGGAAGCATGTGGTCTAATGGTTGTGGCATCATTAGGGTTTCAGGGGAGTATGGGTTCAAGTCTTGGCTCTTGCAATTTATTTTGGTTTTTGCTTTTAAAGGAACTTGGACTTTGGCCTGTAGACGTTATAAGTAATTGTAGATAAAATGGGACACAAAGAGCCTTATGGCTTGATGGCAAGTGACGTGTTGTGCATTGATAGAGGTCTGAGGTTCAAGTCATGGGATGAACAATAGTATGTCTATTTTGCTGCTTGAGCTGGGGAGGTGTTGGAGCTGGACTGGAGCTCTATGGTGGATTTAGTCATAAGTGTTTGAATTGAATTTCAATGGGAGGTTGGAGTGGATAAATGAGGGATATTGGGAGGAAATTGTGGAGAGAATCAAGGGATTTTGGAGTGAAATGAACTTTGTGCTAAATGGGGACTCTAAACCAGGTGATTTCGACTTTGAGTAGAGGAAAAAGGGTTGTGCCGATTCTTTTTGAGGGTTTTGGGATTTTTTTTGGAGTCATTTTCTCTAGGGGTCAATTGGTGTTCTTTTGGCTTTTCTTCTGGGACATTTTGAAGCTTGTTCTCTTCTCTATTGACTTCTTTGTTTTTGCTCGAGATATCTATTCACTATTTTAGGTAGCTGAATTTTATCCTTTAAAATTTTAGGTAACCCATTTTTTAGTAAATTTTGCCTCCTTATTTTGCCGAATTCTCTATCCCTAAACTTGGCCGAATCTTTCTTCTTTCTGGCCGCTCATGATTTTCTTTTCTTTTCTTTTCTCCTTTTTAGTTTGTTTCTATTATCGGTTTCTCCTCTACTTAGCCTTTGCCAAATCTGTTCTCACATTTTCTCTCCTATTATTTCTTTTTATCTTAGTGGCCATACACTTCTATCTTCTTCCTCTCATCTCCATTTCTTTGTTTCTAACGCCTTGAACCTTGCGTTATTTCATCCCATCCTTTTCTTTTGAAAGACTTGGCTGATTGTTTTCTTCTCTGCTAGTGTTATATTGTGTTGACTTCTGCAAGAGTTCCTGACTAAGGTTTTTTCGAGGAATGAAGGAGTGCAAGGGTTACCTGGGCCGTCGAGGTCCTTACTTCTGCTATTCGATTAAGGTAATTTCAATATCTTATCTGGGAAAGCCGAATTTTCATCTATTTTTGGAAGGATAGTTTTTTTTTGTTTAGGCCACTAATATGCTTTATCTTGGTTATTGAAATCGGTGTTTATAATTCAGATAATCGTTATAGGTGTGTGATCACTTTTGGTTAGCAACCTTGAAGGACTAAAGTCGTCCTCATTCAAGCAACGTAAGGTTGATGTTTTGGGGCTAAGTATTGGTGATTAATCCAAGTGGACGATTGGCTAACAGTTTATGTGATTGATGTAGGTTGGTGCTCAGGGGTTTTTGCAAAGGTTCGCATACAGGTGTGTGTAACCGTATGCTATATTTGATGGTCGGCTGAAAAGCTAAAAATTTGTAATACTCTGAGTAGATTGTAGATCCCTAAAATGCCGAAAAAGGCCAGAATACCAGAAGTAATGCCACACGAGTGTACGAATGCTAGTGTGGTAAAGCGAGCCCACGAGCATGGGCGTAGGATGGTTGAGACCACCATGAGCGTTCTCATAGGTTAGGTTGAGATGTGCCGTGTAGGCCCAGTGGGCCTGTGGGCCTTACACAGAGTAAATTCGCATATTGTGGAAGCTAATAGATCAAGTGGTGTAGTCCACGTGGCTAGAATTGTTTTTGGGTTAAATGGGTCGTGTGGGCCCAATGGGCTTGTAGTCCCCACACTAACCGAATGTATGTTATATGGCTACTGTTGGTTTGGACTGTATAGTTCATATAGTTGAGGCTATTTCTGGGCTAATTGGGCCACACGATTGTATGGGCCCACTTGGGCCGAGTAATAGGCCTTAGGCTCATCTACACCGTTATGTCTGTTTAGGTCACCTTAGTCACTCGAGGCGGCTTATGTTGGGTCGTTAAGACCCTATATTGTAAAATTATCGAAATACCCTTGTATTGTAAAATTACTAAAATACCCTTGCGGTGTAGAATTACCGAAATACCCTTGTATTGTAAAATTACTGAACTACCCTTGTGGTGTAGAATTACCGAAATACCCTTGTAATGTAAAATTACCGAAATATCTTTGTATTGTTAAATTACTGAAATACCCTTGTTGTGTAGAATTACTATAATACCCTTATGGTGTAGAATTATCAAAATACTCCTGTTGGACTAAATGACTGATTTATCCCTAGAGGGTAAAATGACCGAATTACCCCTGGAGGGTAAAATGACTATTTTACCCTATTGGGTAAAAATGACCATTAGACCCCTAGAGATAGAATGACTGTTTTACTTGGGTTATGTATGACTAATGTGCTTATGGTATATACAAATAGCTGAGTTGTGTTATGCCCTTGTGTTAGGTTTGACTGATTTGTCTGTGATATGTGTGACTATGATTGAGTATCACATACTGTATACACATAATATTTATGACATGACATTCTGCATGAGGTTGGGGTCTGATCTGGAGGTAGTTCTGTGATAGTGGCTTTGCCACGTATTTCTGTTATTAATGGCTTCGCCACGTATTCTGAGTCTAGTGGCTGCGCCACGTTATCTATTATTAGCAGCCTTACTGCACTATTGGTGTAATGGCTGGGTGGGTTGATTTAATCCCCACATGGTGTGTTGGTTGGTACGGACGGTGTGTTGGTTGGATCGTGTTGGGTTACATATCTGCTTTGTTCTGATTTTGTTATACTATTGGGCTTAGGGCCACATGTGATCTGATTTTGTTGCTATTACTGATATGGGCTAGGCCCAATTAGTTCTGTTATGGGCTGAGACCCAAATGATAATGTATTGGGCTTAGGCCCTCATGTGTTTTATTTCCGAATCAACAATGGGCTAAGGCCCATCTGTTACTATCTGCTAAGAATGGTCTCAGGCCTAGATTGTTATTGCATTTTTGTATGACTGATTGTTACTTTAGTAAGGGGATTGTACACTGAGTTTTCATAAACTCACATTGTTTTTAACCTTTTTAGGTAATCCCCAGCATTAGGTGGATTGGTGCTGTGAGGGACTAGGAGAAGGCCACTCAATTGCTTTTGGTTCCTATTACGTTTATTTACTTTAAGCACTTTGATTTTGATTTGGGTTGTAATAAGGCCTTTCTAATTTTTTTTTTAAATTTTACTAGGGATTCTATTTATTTTGATCTATAACTATTAGAAGTAGAACATGGATTTCCAAAACAATAACGGTTTTCAAAACACTATGTTTCTGCAACAAATAATGTTTTACACAATTTTAAATGGCAAGGTGTTTTTAAGTCTTTAAGAAGGGTTTCCAATGAGAATATGGTTTTCGAAAAACACTTCAATGTGACACGTAAGATTCAGGCCAAACTTTCAGGCCGGGTTTGGGGTGTTACAGTTAATGACTATTTTTCAGGCTCGTTAGGCCACAGATATCATTCAGAGTTTTCTAGATCCAGTTTTGATATACTTGATCCAATATCATCGATGACGCTTAATATCTTCAGCCCATTACCACCGCTGTACGCCACTCCTTCCGAGCAAACATTTGAGGCATACAATTTTTCCACTATATTTAGCACTTCCCCAGGTTTGGGTGAGGACCATGTTGATTACCACGAGCACTCGCAACATGAACACTGACCACCACAACAATTTACCACTAAGACCACACCATCAAACCATCAATTTTAAGGGTTTTTTTTTCATTTTAATGGTCAAGTTTGTATGTATTTAATTGTAGTAAAATTTGAGCATTTAAACTCATTTCTTACTGAACTTTCTGGTTTTTTGTACTAAATTTAAATGAAATGGTGTTTAAGGTATAAATTATCAACTTATATACATTGTAATATAAATGCAAAAATATAAACTTTGAAATATAAAAGCAAAAATACAAACGTTGTAATATAAATTAGATTCATTAGAGTACATTGGCTCAATTTCCACCTGATCGTGACAATTGACCAATGTGGTAGGTTTGTTATGGGTATTTACTCCGATTATGCCTAACTAATCTGCAAACGCCACAAAGCTTCCCATCGGTTTTCTCTCTAATGTCTATTTCATTATGGATTCTAGTTGATTGCAGACTCCTATGCAACTTTTTGTCTGGGAAAAGCTCAAAATTCGTCGTAGGCACCTCCTACGTAGACAAATCAAGTAGGATGAGGAGCTTATTTTCCCAAAGAAGTAGCATATGCTTAAGAGTATACACCTCAACTATAAATTTTTCAACATTGAGCGAGGCGCGAGCACAGACCGTCACGACATGCACACAAGGATAATAAAGTGTCTGGAACCTCCCACAATCATATCGTTTGTTTCAGAGATTAACTCCGTAGGACCTAGGTAGGATATGTAAGAACCCGATTTTGGGCCTAGTCAGAACAGTGGTTTCGGGACCACAAATTTGACGAGGAAAAATTTTATTTTTATTATATTTTTATGGTCTACAATTTCTCGAAGAAATTTCACTAAAATATTGTTCGAAAATTATGACGTTTGGGCACTCAATTTAGTCAAAAGGATTAAATTGTAAAAAGTGCAAACTTGAGTTCTAGAAGCTACAGGTGTCTAATTGCTATGAAATTTTACATTGAAGGGCCTTAGATGTTAATTGGACCTTTGATTAAATTGTTGGACAAAAATGAACATGAAATAGGTGAAATAGAATATTTTTAAGTTACAGGCATTTTGGTCATTTGGTGATTAAAATGAATTACAAACAAAATTAAAAGCCAATTTTTGTCCATCTTCAACCCCATGGCTGAATTTCACAAGGGGAAACCATGGCTAGGGTTTTTCAAGCTTCCAAGCTCGATTGTAAGCCTGTTCTAGTCCCGTTTTTAATGATTTTTACATTTCTAAAATCCTCGTAACAAGATCTATCTATTTCTAACACTTATTTGTGATATGGTTAAATTCTAGGGTTTTGACCCATGATGAATATGTGTGTATTTTTTTGTTTAATGGTAGAAAATACATGTTTATGGTTAGAGAAACGACTTTTACTTTTACTAAGTGATTTTTGGTGAAAATGTCTAAAAGGACTAATTTGTAAAAGTTATAAAATATGTCATAAAAGTGTGATTTAATGAAAAATGTGGGCTGCTATAAGTATAAAAGAGGTTCGGCTAGGTTTGGGAATTGAAGAAATTGAATAAATATTATTTTTCGAGCTTAGGGGTAAAAATGTAAATATGTAAAAGTTTAAGGGCAAAAATGTAATTTTTCCATAATATGATTTTTGGGTCATGTAGAATAATGTGACGAATAACTGAGCTAAATTTGATATTATAGATCATGAAAAATGAGATTCGAGCCTAACATGAGGGAAAAATAAGTATTTGACGGTTAGGTCATTTTTGACCATTTTTGGTATTGAGGTAAGTTTGTATGTAAAAAAATGCATCGTTAATTTATGTTTATTTGCTTATATATATTGTATGAATTGTGTAAATGATCTAAAGAATGTATTTGAGAAAGTTCGATAAGTGATAAGTGAGGAAAAATCCCAGTTGAACCTTAGGAATAGGATAGGATACGAGTGACATGTCACTAGGAACCTATGTGTGCATTTATGTGATTATGTGATGTCCAAGTGCTGGTCTTGTACGTCTTCCAATGGCTAGGAAGTCTTACATATGTTGCGGATACCTGTCAGGTTGTGTGAGCAGTGAGCAGCACTGACTAGTTACATCTTGACCGTCAGCTTGTGTGAGCAGACCCGTGACTAGCTCAAAAATGAGCCTATATGTGAAATGTGATAAGAGGTAGCTTCGGTTACATATATGTGGCACAAATGTACAGGCTTTCCAAGTATCCGTTAGTATTCCGAGTGTTCAAGGGGATAAGTCAAAGATGTGAAGGTGTATATGGCTATGTTACAAATTAAGTGATACAAGTATGTACATAAAGTTTATAAGTACTGACTACATGATATTGTGAGTTCATTGTTGCCATGAAAATGTTTGTGGTGAAAGCCTTAATATTATTGAGCTATGCTTGTTATATATGAAATACATGGTAAATTCGATTGACGATTGTGTAATTGGCTTTAGGGCCAAATTGAGTTATGATATAACATATTTTGTTCGCACAAATTGTGATGTATCGGATATAAGAAAAAAAAAGGAAAGATTGGCATAATTGACTACCAAAATGATTATGGGAAAAATATGTGCCTTAAACAATTTAAGGATATTAAAATATATGTTAGAAAAGTGAATACTTATAATTATTTTGCATGTTTATTTTGAGGTTGAGAATGATTGGATAATGGTGGTAACCTATTATAATGAAGAGACTATGGTGATTAGGCTAATGTCAAGACATATTAAATTATGCTTACAAATTGATAGAGCAGATAGTGTGACCGAATAAGTAATAATTGTGAACCTTAAAGCAATTCATTTCATAAGTAACAAACTTGATACGTGATGAAATCTTAGTAAGGTTGTGTTTCAGCAAGTTATAACTATGAGATTTTAAACGACATTTATGTTATAATTGCATGATTAATTTGTGTTTTTAGATGCTTATTATTTGCATATGAACTTACTAAGCTATGTAGCTTACTCCACTTCCTTTCCCATATCTTATAGGGTTGTATGCTAACTCGAGTTAAAGATTGTCGGAGATGTTATCACACTATCAAGCTATCATCGTGGGGTTAACACCTCTTAAGTTTATGTCATGTATAGGGACTTGGTCATTTTGTTATGTGTCATATTTCTTTTGGCCAAATATGTAGGCTTATTTTTGATGAATGTCAATTTTGTACAAGGCCAAAAATAGTTGGCTAATATAGGTCTCATTTATCATAAAATGATGTTGTCTTTCATGAATGTGGTTGTTGCATGTTTGGATAGATAAGTATGTGATGTGGTTCTTGATGGTTGTGACACGTAAGTGTTGAGTTTATATATTATTTTAGGATGTTAGGTTGCTAAATTATGTTATGCTTTATGTGATTGAATTTGGTGTAAGTGTGATTAAGTTTCAGGGTGGCAAATGGCTTGGAAAATAGCCTCATTTTTGTCCACACGGGTAGACACACAGGTGTGTGTCTAGGCCGTGTATGACACACGGTCAGCCCCACGGGCGTGTGAACTGGTCTTGTGTCTGCTGCAACTTAATTTTGAGAGAAACAAAATGCCCAGTACGGAGCACACGGGCAGAGACACGAGCTTGTGTCTCAGTCGTGTGGATGACACGGTCTTGGACACGAGCGTATGCCAAGTGCGTGTGAAGTCTGCACCTATTTTGCGAGAATTTAATTCATCACACGGCCTAGCACATGGGCGTGTGGCTTGGCCGTGTGGTTTCATTTGGCTGATGACATCATAATTAGAGAGTTACACGGGGTATGGACATGGGCATGTGTGACCACATGGCCTACCCACATGGGCGTGTGACCCCTGTTTAGGGAAAAAATTTCATAAGTTTGCAAAATTTCTAAAAGTTCTTGGTTTAGTCCTGAATTGCTTCCAAAGTATGTTTTGGGTATCGTAGGCTCTTTTTAAGGACGATGTGAAAGATTGTGAAAAGTTTTAAATTTGGTTGGAAATTTATGGCTCGACATTGTACGTGTGTTTGGTTTAAGTCCGGTAATGCCTCGTACCCTGTTCTAGCGTGGATACGGGTAAGGGGTGTTACATTTAGTGGTATTAGAGCTATGATTTGGTCAATTCTTGGACTAACATAGCATATGTGAGTCTAGCTATACATGCCATATTACTACCTGTGATAGTGTGATATGTCCCGATCCTGACGAAATTGTTTTGTTGAGACAGAAATGCTTTCCAACCAAGCTACTTTCGATAAGGCCGAAAGTGATATTAAGATGTTTGAAAATGTTTTTTTGGTGACACGAAACTTTGAAAGGTAAGAATAAAAGTTTATGATATGTATGTGATTAAGTACAAAACGAAATAACCATAAGTTGGGAAATATGGGTAAAATGTCATCGTTCTGGTTGAACATTGAGTTTTGATAGATTATAGCAATTTTATGAAACAGATAGAATGTTAAATTAAAAATGATATGATGTTTTGTTTTAAATACTTGTTATGAAACTATGATTATAATTGTGATATGAAAATCAAATTGTAAGTTTATGTGTAAACAATGCATCGTTAATTTATGTTTAAATACTTTAATGTTGCATGAATTGCATAATTGATCATGTGGATGATGTTTAATTGTACAAACGAGTTCAACAATAATTCGATAAGTGCCAAGGTTGTTGAAATGTGATTCTGTGTAAGACCATATCTGGGATATGACATCAGTATGTGATATGAGATTCTGTGTAAGACCATATCTAGGATATGGCATCGGTGTGGTCATACGTGTAAGACCATGTCTGAGACATGGCGTCAGTACGAGATTTCATGTAAGATCATGTCTGGGATATGGCATCGATATGAGTTTTCGTGTAAGACCATAGCTGGGCTATTGGCATCAAAATTGGATTACATGTAAGACCATATCTGGGATATGGCATTGTACTACATATGTATGACTCCTGAGTATCCTTAATGATTCCGAACGATTCAATGGGCCTAATTTAAATGAGAATGAAAGTACACACAAAGTAAGTAATACAGGTACGTACAAAGCTCGTATGAAAATTGGAAGGAAGAATAATGATGAGTTAGTATGTGATGTTTAGTAATACTCTTATGATAAGGTTACGATCGGGTAACAAATGGCTATGAGAGTTTAGCAATGTTTATACTGAATTCCAATATGGAAAAGTGAAATGAAATGAAAGTTTATATCATGAAAAGCTCACCCATGTTTGTTCGATATCCATATGATGTTATTTGCCTGACTTATTTAATTAAGTGAACGTGATAAGTCATCTTACTCAAATTGATGGAATATGTGTTTATGTGCACTTGTTTGAATAAAATAATCAGAAAGTTCGTGTAACATGAATATGTATGTTAATTTGCTTGAAGTGAATTATGTAATTGTAACGATATTAAGTGGATGATGAATGCTAAGTCATATCTGTGTATTTATGAGAGTTAAATTAGATACTTTACGACCTCACCCCCTTACTAATGTGGTATTTTATAAAGAAATTTTACGAGATTTATGTTGAATGAGCTCACAAGTGAGAGACTAAAGAGTTCAGTAATGGAATAACTAGTAATGTAATCAGAATTGAAAATAGTTTGGCAAGTGAATACAGTTTTTGGAAAAGATGTCAGGTTATTCTAAAGATGATTCGGATTTCATAATGTCCCAGTTAAAGAAAGAGTTAATCTTGGCTAGTTGACTCATTCGGATATGATGTATAAAGTATGTGTTTGTAGGAATTTCTTCCGGATTGATTCTCGTTAGTGAATGGAATAATATGAGATTGTGATGATAGAATTAGTCAGAGAAATGATATTTGAATCGTAAAGATGTCTGAGTGTAATAGTTGTAATTGAATAGATTATAATAATCCCCCTGGGTATTTTATGTATTTAGTTATCCTCAGAGATATATGTGATTGTTCGTTTCTAATGAAATTCTTATCGTACAAGAATGCTGGCTGATTATAAGGATAGATGAAAGCACTGTTGGTCTGGATGGTTAATGATTATCCTATCTTATCTCTCTCTTTGACATTTATTCTATTATGTTTAGAATAAAGGTTTATGGTGAAAATTTATGTAAGGCTATTCTTCTGTTTATACTAGATGTTGTTTTACTCTATATATATTTGGAAAATATATTATCTCTGTTACAACTGATTTCAGAGCATGTAAGCATGGTTTTTCTTTTGGATTTCTCTGAAGAATCATCAAGATCATCATTATTTTCTTGAATGTGGTGATTCTGGTATCGGATTTCTCTAATTTTCGTGAAAGGAATTGATATCGACAAAAGTATAAATAGTGGAAGCTTAAGCTTGAATTGTGTGATGGTTTTCTTTTCTCGGGTAAGTTCGATTAAGGTCAGTGAGTTCAATCAAGACATCTTGTTCTTTGAGTTAATGTAGTTGTAAAGATTCCTGATTAACATGTTAAGGGTAAAAGTGAACACAAACCTCTTAAGTTTATGGCATATATAGGGACTTGGTCATTTTGTTATGTGTCATATTTCTTTTGGCCAAACATGTTGGCTTATTTTTTATGAATATTCATTTTGTATAAGGCTATAAAAAGTTGGTTAATATGGTTCTCATTTATGATAAAATGATGTTGTCTTTCATGAATGTGTTTGTTGGATGTTTGGATAGATAAGTATGTGATGTGTTGCTTGATGGTTGTGGCACGTAAATGTTGAGTTGATGTATTAGTTGAGGATGTTAAGGTTGCTAAATTATGTTATGCTTTATGTGATTGAATTTGGTGTAAGTGTGATTAAGTTTTAGGGTGGCAAATGGCTTGGAAAAGAGCCTCATTTTTGTCCACATGGGTAGACACACGGGCATGTGTCTAGGCCGTGTGTGACACACGGTCAGCACCATGGGCGTCTGAACAGTGTGTGTCCCCTACAACTTAATTTTGAGAGAAACAGAATGCCCAGTACGGAGCACACAGGCAGAGACACGGCTTGTGTCTCAGCCGTGTGGATAGGACGGCCTTGGACACGGGCGTGTGCCAAGGGCGTGTGAAGTCTGTACCTATTTTGCGAGAATTTAATTCATCAAACGACCTAGCACATGGGCGTGTGGCTTGGCCGTGTGGTTTCATTTGGCTGATAATGTCATAAATAGAGAGTTACACAGGGTATGGACAGGGGCATGTGTGAACACACGGCCTACCTACATGGGCGTGTCCCATATCCACACGGGCGTGTGACCCTTATTTAGGGCAAAATTTTTACAAGTTTACAAAATTTTTGAAAGTTCTCAGTTTAGTCCCGAACTGCTTCCAAAGTATGTTTTGGGCCTCGTAGGCTCATTTTAGGAATGATGTGAAAGATTGTGAAAAGTTTAAATTTCGATGGAAATTTATGGCTCAAAATTGTACGTGTGTTTGTGTTTAAGTCCAGTAATGCCTCGTACCTTGTTTTGGCATGGATACAGGTAAGGGGTGGTACATGATACTTGATCAACGACCGATAGTCTCTATAACTTGCAACATTTCAAACTATTGTGAATATATTCCTACACTCATTGACCTCGCCCTCCAACGGCTCGTATCTATTGCATCTCTAACATCTTTGTCGAACACGTGTCCTGTATTAATCTGGTTGACTTGTTTTAGCCCTATTCTTGGCATCAACTTAGCTAACCTATAGAATGTAGCTGAGAACACAAATAAAATTGGAAGATGTTGTGTGTTCTTCAACACAGAGTTAACCGCCTTTGCCAGGTTAGTGGTCATATGACTATATCGAAACCCATCATTAAAACTTTGAGCCCATTGCTACGGCTTTATGGTACCCAACCAATGTTGAAGAGGAGTGTTCGTTTCATCTTGCATATCACCCTCAAGTCTGGTCATCCTTTGCCGAAAAATGTTTGGTTCTAGCTCGTAGGTTGTGTATGTATTAAGAAAAGACGAGTTACAGTCTTGAATTAATTTGTTCTTGTATTGATAATATTAAAACATATATTGAAACTAAAATTTACCCATTTTCACAACCTGTCTCTGCAATTCTGCATTCTTGTACTCTCGGTGAAAGTTAGCCGCGATGTGCCGTATACAACAAACTGATCTCCATGGTACACCAGAACACCTAATGGTGACAATTATTCCCTTCCCTCTATAAAAAATGATGTAAATATTAGTCACTAATAACATACCTTAGCAGGTTCGTAAGGAAGAATTCTCATGATTCCAAGTTCTCCATGTCCACAATGGAAAATGCTATCGGGTGCACATTCTCGTTACCATATTGAGCAATCGCAATATGTAGGATTTGCGTATATTTCCCATATGGTTAGGTCCCATCTACCTGCACAATCAGTTTGCAGTGGGAAATGCCCGCACGCATAGATCAAACATCCAGAACATCCGATGAAAAATTCTTCTTCCTAGTTATAGTTGGTCATCCATGCCGTAATAAGGTCGTGTCTCCAACTACCCGACACATACACCCGCATAGCAGCTACCTACCCCTGAGGTCATTGTACGACACTTCACAATCTCCGTACAACTGTTCCATTGCCATCTATTTAGCTATCCATGCTTTCTTATACAATACTTGATACTAGAATCGTGCTTGCATTTTGCCAATTAGTATCAAAACTTTAATGTTGGCATGTCCTTCACCATTGGCATGATGTATGTGCAAATAGTTTTGGAATCAAATTATCTATGGCCTTTTGTCGTACATGTTGAAATGCATGTGTGAGGCCTAACAGATTTTAGTATTTTCCACATCTGCAAGTTCTGGATAAATGTGGCTCGTACCCACTAATTACAGCCTTCCGTAGACCTCCAACACTCCCCTATATATAATGTTAGTTTAGACAGACTTTGTAATCTACTGACACATTCATGTTATTCCGCTTAATGGCAAATATGCACTCTTTCTTGGTTTTGAATTTTTGACCTACGAAAAACTCCTAAGGTTCGGAATCAAAAGCCAACCGGTGAGTAGGTAGTATATCAGGATACTTCGAGAACCTGATTGGATGCGTTGCATCGAGGTTTGTTAACGACATGTGTGCCTCAGGATCATTTTGTATCACAATGCATCAAACCAGGTTCTCGACTGAAGACTCGTTAACATTTCCATCGTCATTCGTGCCTTCGTTGTCAATATCATTTGAGACCTTGTCTACATTGAGATCACTATCACCATCGACCTCATGATCAGAAGGATCACTACTATCATATCCATTACTAGCATCCGTATCAGTCTCAGGTGCAGCATTAAGATCAATGTCAAACCCGTGTACAATCAATTGACAATCAACATAGGATATCGAAACCTCCATACACAGATCTTGAATTCTATGTTCTTCATGTAATGGAGTGGGATCTTCAATTGGCTCCACATCATGTAATAGCCCGAATTAGGGCTTAATCAGAATAGTGATTTCGAAACCACTAATCAGAGGTTGGAGAAATTATTTCTAATATCATTTTATGTGTTATAGCATGATTATATGAGTGCATGAAAATTCTGGTTAATTAATTTAAGCGATTGTGAGCTTAATTTCGAAAATAGACTAAATCGAAAAAAGGGTAAAAGATTTGTTTTTCTAACAAATTGTGTTAAATTGTTATGGAACATAATATGGAGGTCTTTAAGGGACAAATAAGCCTAAATTAGCGTAGTGACCGGTCAAGGAGACAAGAGCAAATGAAAGTCAAAGGTTTGGTGACATTAGGTGGCTTAATTGATAAAATAAAAGAAAGTTGTCATCTTTTTCATTTTCTCTTTCTTCTCCATCGATTTTCACTCAAGAAAAGGGCCATAAAAGCTTGAAAATTTCAACAACCTTAAATCCTTGCAAGCAAGTCATCTTGATGGTCATTTGTGATAATTTTTGTACTTTTGAGACCCTTGTAGCATGAGCTAGCTATTGAGGGGATTATTTTGCAAAATGGTTGAAAGTCTAAGGTTTCACCATGAGAGTGATTATGTTATTTGCTGAAATTTTATGGAAGAAAATGAATCTTGGTTGTTAAATAAACAACTTTTGTGAAAGAGTTTGCAAGAAAACACTTAGGTTGGACCTAGTTGTGAAAGTTGATAAATTGTGTAGTAAATGCATGAAATAATGGGAATTGTGGGCTTCCATAAGAGTGAAAAGAGTTTGGTTAGGCTTGGTTAATAAGGAAATTTGATAAAATTAAATTTATGAGCCTAGGGGTAAAATGGTCATTTTGTAAAAGTCTAAGGGCAAAATGGCCATTTTGCCAATTTTGGATTGTCTAGATTAAAAAAGTGATTAAATTAATGAATTTTTATTGTTATAGATCAAAAACTACAAAATTCGAACCTAGACTCGGGGAAGGCCAAGCAAATAGACTAAATCGACCATTCGCCTATATTTTGTAATCCGAGGTAAGTTGGGTGTAAATATCACAACTTTTTTTATGCTTATATATTGAATTTTTGATATTGCATAAAATGTTGATTATGTCTACGGAGTGGTAAAATGAGATTTTTATAGTGAAATCCCGATGGAACCGTGAGAATAGATTGGATAATGGTGCTGTGGAACTAGGGCTATACGAGAGCTAGTGTAAGACCATGTCTGGGACATGGCATCGGCCTTGTTACGTGTTAGTGTAAGACCATGACTGGGACATTGCATCGGCACGGATATGTGCTAGCCAGTGTAAGACCATGTCTGGGACATGACATCAACATTGATAGAGTGCTAGTGTAAAACCATGTCTGGGACATGGCATCGGCCTCAATAGGCAAGCTAGTATAAGACCATGTTTGGGACATGGCATCGGCTTGGATATGTGTAGTGTAAGACCATGTCTAGGACATGGCTTCGGCCTCAATACATGAGAGTCAATGTAAGACCATGTCTGGGACATGGCATCGACTTGACATGTGAGCCAATGAAAGGCCATGTCTGGGACATGGCATCATCATTTACCCTATGTTCAAGGCTAATTAGTATCCCTTCGTATTCCATGGAGTTCCACGGGATATCTTTAATTTATGTTAACGAGAAAAGTTATGAATTGGTTGTGAGTGTTACAGGTATTTGTATGACATATATACGAGATATGAGCTCATTGCATGTTGTATAAATAATTAAGGAAGGAATATGAGTAAGTTGTATTTATGTATGTTCATGAATTATAAGCAATTCATGTCATGTTATGATTATAGCAATGCATGGTAAATAGTTGTTTTTATTTACATTCAACTTACTAGGCTTTATGTTTACTCCCTCTCCTTTCCATTTTCTTATAGTGCTACCTAAATAGCTTGTGGATCATCAGGCGTCAAAGACTTCATTCACACTATCAACAAGGCATTCGATATAGTTAATTCTAGAATTTTGAGAAATGGCATGTATAGGGAGTAGTCTTTATTATGTGTCATTTTATTTTGGGCCAAGTGTGTTAGCTTGTTTTGAAGATACACCATTTTTTATAAGGCCATGGATAATGGTTGATATTCATCATTGATAAATGCAAATGAGGCTTCTATAATGTTCAAAGTATTGTGGATGAATATATGTACTAGGAGTAGTGATATGCATGCTTGGTTGGACTGGTTTTATGAAGTTGTGTTGATGCCAAATTATGGTTATTGATTAAGTACTGGTACCTTGCTATGAATTGGAGTAAGTTGGATATTGTTTCAGGGTGGAAAAAGGCTTGGTAGATAACCTTATTTTTGTCCACACGGGTATTTACATAGGTGTGAGTCTAGGTCGTGTATGACACACGGTTCGCCCTACGGGCGTGTGGTTAGGCCATGTGTCCCCTGCACCATAAGTTTGTAGAACCGAATGCCCAGTAGTAAAAACACGAGCTGACGTACGTCTGTGTGTCTCAATCATGTGGAGGACACGGCCTAGCACACAAGCGTGTGCCACGGTCGTGTGACCCTTAAGGGCTGCTGATTTCAGAAATAGAATGTCAAGGTTTTTACACACGGGTTGCGACACGGGCGTGTCATGGCCGTATGATGGACACGAGCTAAGCACATGGGCGTGTGCCAAGCCCTGTGAAAATCCCTGTAGGTTTGATGTTTGAAAATAAATCCACACAGACGAGGGGCACGGGCTTGTCCCTAGGTTCTTAGGCTGTGTGAATCAACACGGCCATGTCTAGAGGCCACACGGGCTTGTTACACTTCCACACAGATGTGTGCCTTATATTTAATGAATTTTCTTGAAAGTTTTATAAGCACTCGGTGTGGTCCCAGATCGTTTCCAAACCATGTTTTGGGCCTTGCGGATCCATATTAAGGACCGTAAGATAATGTTTGAAAAAGTTTTAAGTTGGGACAGTTTTCATTAACTTGAGGTTGAATGTTTGCATGTGTTTTAATAAGGTAACGCCTCATACCCTGTCCTGGCGTTGGATAACGGCAAGGGGTGTTACATTTAGTGGTATCAGAGTTATGGTGTAGTCAATTTTAGGACAAACCTAGCTTGTGTACGAGTCTAGCTGTACATGCCATAATTTTACTATGATAGTGTGACGACTCTTGACGACTATAAATTGTAATTTTTTATAGTAAATGGATCCTAAAGGAGCTATGGCGGATGATTTGGAAAGAAATACGTCGGCTCCCGCGGAAGGGACCGCACCAATTGAAATTGGGCCCGTGACAATGAGTCAGGGCGAAGGGCTAGAGAAGCCTACCACCAGATGATGAACGCTTGGTATACGGAGTATATTCGTGCTAATCTGAATACTCCACCTCCCCCACTTCCTCTGATTCCTCAGTATGCCCCTGTAGCTCCTCAAGGAGTAGATATAGTTAGAAGGGAGAAACCTCCAGTAGATAGAATTAGAAAGCATGGAGACAAGGAATTTTGGGGAAACAAAAACTATGACCCAGAGAGAGCAGAGTTCTGGTTAGAGAACACCATTAGAGTATTTGATAAGCTATCATACACGCCTGAAAAGTGCATGAAATGTATAGTATCACTTCTGTGAGATTTGGTGTAACAGTCCGAATTAGGGCCTAAACGAAATGGTGGTTTCGAGGCCACGAATCTGACATAGAAAATTTTATTCCGATCAAGTTCTAAGGTTTATTGTGTGATTGAATGCATGAGTGAAATTTTAGTAAATAAATTTTACCGATTGGTGTGGTCGTGATAAGTTTTAAATTTTTATGATCGTACCTAGACACTAACTATTATCACGAATAAGGCAAGCGCACCTATCGGACAGTAGTATAGCTTATGGCAAGGCCGAAATGTCGAACCCAAAGGAACTAAAAGTACTATTAATGACTTTCTCTCTATTATTTACCCTAGAAAATAAAAGGAAGTTGGTTTAAATTAAAATTTAACTAAACTAAAGATGCGACAAAGAATAAATTGGGGAAATACATTGGGAAAACTAATCGATTAAGGCAATACCCAAGGAGGAATCCACCTAGACTTCACTTGTTATTTAACTCTGAACTAGACGATTTATTCATTCGACTTGATCCGTAAAGATCCCTAAATTATGTTAATATCTCTCTTGAGACTAAGAACAACTAACCTTAGGTTGATTAATTGAAATTTCTTTCTAATTAAAACCCCTAGTGTTACATTAGCTTGATCTATGGATCCCCCTATTAGATTTGACTCTAATTCGGTAGATTTTCGTCATCCTATGTCTAGGATTACGATCAACTCCGCTTAACTGTGTTGGATCTACTCTTAAACAAGGACTTTTGCTCCACTAAATAAGCACATTCGACTTGAATCATTATCCTGTAATATTAACTCAAGAATTAAAAACACAATTAAGAACTAATCGAATATTTAGAGGATTTAGTTCATAATAATAAGGGTAAACATCTCAAAATAAGGAGAATAACAAAACATAAAGAAAACCCAAAACTCTTGAGAGAAATTTAGGAAGATCTTTAGTCTTGAAGTAGATCCTTGCTTCCAAGATGGATCGATCGGCTTTCCTTGAGTAATTCCCTGCCTTCTACTCTGTGTGTCTCCTTAGCCCTCTACTAGGGTGTTTATATAGACTCTGGAATACCTTTCTTAGCCCCTAAGTAGCCCTTTTCCTCGTGAAATTAGAACTCGTCATGACAGGGACACGCCTGTGTGACACACTCATGTGATTCGAGTTCAGGCCGTGTTCAGGTCTGCTAAATAGGCACGGGCGTGTGGTGTACCTATGTGAGGAACTTCAGGCCGTGTTGATTTCTTGCTTTGGCCCATTTTCTCTGTTTTTGGCCTATTCCTTGCTCTTTTCTTTTCCTTATGCTCTTCTAAGTATAAAACATGAAATTAAAGGATTAGGAGCATCAAATTCCATAATTCTAATGATAAATCATCCATAAATGAGCTGAGCATGGGGTAAATTTTATGTATAAATTATGGTTTATTACCGATAAAGTGCCCAATTGAACGATAGAACTAAATTGCAAAAACTTCAAAATATGTGTTCTAGAAGCTTTTAGTGTGAAATTGAAATGAAATTATAAAGTAGAGGTCCTTATTTAGCAATTAGACCATTTTTGGGCATAATGGACAAAAATGCCTATGGAAGGAAAAATTTGCAAAGAAGGTCATTAAGAGCATTTTGGTCATTTGGATATTAAATGAAATAAAAAGGGAAAATAAGGCCAAAAAGTGTCAATCCTCTTCATGCCTTGGCCGAATATCAAAGGACACCATAGCTAAGGTTTTCATTTTTTTTTCAAGCTCCAAGTAAGTGACTCCTAGCCCCGTTTTTCATGTTTTTCGTATTTTTGAGATCCTTATATCTAGACCTAGCTTTCTATACCACTATTTTGAGCTAGGATTCATGTTTAAAAATTTACCATATGTGACATGAAATTATTTTGAAGTCTTTTGGTAGAAAATGATAGTTTGAAGTGTAGTAAACACCTTTTTCTAGGTAATTTTTCATAAAAGTCCTTAATAGGGACCAAATTGCAAAGATAGTAAAATGTATAGTAAAAGTACAAATTGATAAGAAATGTGGGCTGTTATGAGCCCCATTAAGGTTCGACTAAGTTGGGTTGCTAAGAAAATAGATACATTTCATTTTACGAGCCTAAAGACTAAGTTGTAAAAATTGACAAAGTTAGGGGTAAAATAGTAAAATTTACTGTAGGATGATTTTGTGTCCCCTTGAGTAATGTAGATATTAAGTGAGCTAAATTTGATGTTATAGATCGAGAACGATGCGAAATCGACCTTGACCATAGAAAAGGCAAGGTATCAGATTAAATAAAAAAGAATTACATTTTGGCCCAAGGTAAGTCTTATATGTAAACAATGAGTTTTTTTAATTATTTAGTTCAATTATTTAATTAATTATAAACTTTGAAATTTATATTGAAATATTGAATATGCAATGTAATAGAAATTGTAAGTAAAGAAAAGTACCAGTTGAACCTTAGGAATCATTAGGATACGAGTGACATGTCACTAGGAAACCATCGATCGTTATTGATTTTGTTATGTAATTTCGGGTGTTGGTCTAGTTCGACTACCAGTGGCTAGGTAATCCTGCATTTGTTATGGATGCCTGTCAGCTTGTGTGAGCAGCACTGAGTAGTATCGACTACACCGTCAGCTTGTGTGAGCAGACCCGAGAATAGCTCATTATTGAGCCTTATATGATAAGTGGTAGTTTCAACTACACTATATTTGTGTGGCACTTATGCCTTATTCCATGTATCCTTTAGTATTCACGTGTTTCAACAGGTTATTTGAATAGATTTGATAAAGTGTAATGACATGCGAAAAGATTTGACCGTGTGTTTAAGATTGTGTATGTACAGGTTATATGAAAATATTGTATGTGCTAAATGCAAATTATATGTATTGTGACTTGTGGTAAGGCTATTGAGTAAGTGATCATCAAACCTTGTGTGATCATAATGAAACTTACTTCTATCATATGAATTATTATTTAAATGTTCATTAGCTTACATATAGGCTTTGAAGGTTATGAACTTTGACGGGATTTGATTGTGAACTTTGATGGGAATTGTAGGCTTCCATAAGAGTGAAAAGAGTTCGGTTAGGCTTGGTTAATAAGGAAATTCGAAAAAATTAAATTTCTGAGCCTAGGGGTAAAATGGTCATTTTGTAAAAAAATCTAGGGGCAAAATGGTCATTTTGCTAAATTATGAATTTTGGATTGTCTAGATTAAAATAGTGATTAAATTAATGAATTTTTATTGTTATAGATCAAGAATTACAAAATCCAAACCTAGATCGGGGGAAGGCCAAGCAAATAGACTAAATCGACCATTTGCCTATATTTTGTAATCCGAGGTAAGTTGGACATAAATATCACAACTTTTTTTTTATGCTTATATATTGAATTTTTAATATTGCATAAAATATTGATTACGCCTACGAAGTGGTAAAATGAGATTTTTATAGTGAAATCTCGATGGAACCGTGAGAATAGATTGGATAATGGTGCCGTGGAACTAGGGCTATACAAGAGCTAGTGTAAGACCATGTCTAAGACATGGCATAAGCCTCATTATGTGTTAGTGTAAGACCATGTCTGGGACATGGCATCGACTCGGATATGTGCTAGCCAGTGTAAGACCATGTCTGGGACATGGCATCGGCGTTGATATGAGTGCTAGTGTAAGACCATGTCTAAGACATGGCATTGGCCTCAACGGGCAAGCTAGTGAAAGACCATGTCTAGGACATGGCATCAGCTTGCATATATGTCAGTGTAAGACCATGTCTGGGACATGGCATTGGCATAGGTAGAGGAGAGCCAGTGTAAGACCATGTTTGGGACATGGCGTTGGCCTCGATACATGAGAGTCAGTGTAAGACTATGTCTGGGACATGGCATTGACTTGACATGTGAGCAAGTGTAAGACCATGTCTGCGACATGGCGTCGGCGTTTACCCTATGTTCAAGGCTGATGAGTATCCCTTTGTATTCCATGGAGTTCCAAGGGATATCTTTAATTTATGTTAATGAGAAAAGTTTTGAATTGGTTGTGAGTGTTACAGGTATTTGTATGACACATATACGAGATATGAGCTCATTGCATGTTGTATGAATAATTAAGGAATGAATATGAGTAAGTTGTATTTATGTATGTTCATCAATTATAAGCAATTTATGTCATGTTGTGATTATAGCAATGTATGGTAAATAGCTATTTTTATTTACATTCAACTTACTAGGCTTTATGCTTACTCCCCCTCCTTTCCATTTTCTTATAGTGCTGTCTAAATAGCTTGTGGATCATCAGACGTCAGAGACTTCGTTCACACTATCAACAAGACATTCGGTATAGTTAATTTTAGAATTTTGAGAAATGGCATGTATATGGACTAGTCTTTTTTATATGTCTTTTTATTTTGGGCCAAGTGTGTTGGCTTGTTTTGAAGATACACCTTTTTGTATAAGGCCATAGATAATGGTTGGTATTCATAATTGATAAATGCAAATGTGGCTTTTATAATGTGCAAAGTATTATGGATGAATATGTGTACTAGGAGAAGTAATATGCATGCTTGGTTGGATTGGTTTTATGAAGTTGTGTGGATGCCAAATTATGGTTATTGATTAAGTGTTGGTACCTTGCTATGAATTGGAGTAAGTTGGCTCTTGTTTCAGGGTGGCAAAAGGCTTGGTAGATAACCTTATTTTTGTCCACACGGGTAGACACATGGGCGTGTGGTTAGGATGTGTGTCCCCTGCACCTTAGGTTTGTAGAATTAAATGCCTAGTAGTAAACACACGGGTTGAGACACAGCCATGTGTCTCAACCGTATGGAGGACACGACCTAGCACACAGGCGTGTGCCATGGCCGTGTGACCCTTAAGTGCTGCTGACATCAGAAACAGAATGTCAAGGTTTTTGCACACGGGCTGTGACACGGGCATGTCATGGCCGTGTGAGGGACACGGGCTGAGCACACGGGTGTGTGTCAGGCCGTGTTAAAATCGCTATAGGTTCGATGTTAGAAAATAAATCCACACGGATGAGGGGCATGGGCGTGTCCCTAGGTGCTTAGGCCATGTGAATCACACGAGCCATCAACACGGCCATGTCTAGAGGCCACACGGGTGTGTTATCCTTCAACACGGGTGAGTGCCCTGTTTTTAATGGATTTTCTTGAAAGTTTTTTGAGCACTCAGTATGGTCTCGAATCGTTTCCAAACCATGTTTTAGGCCTTGTAGGTCCATATTAAGGGCCGTAAGACAATGTTTGAAAATGTTTTAAGTTAGGACATATTTCAGTAACTTGAGGTTGAATGTTTGCATGTGTTTTAGTAAAGTAATGCCTCATACCCTGTCCTGGCGTCGGATACGGGCAAGGGGTGTTACACATCAGCTAACTCAGCAAATAACTGAATCAGTGCATTTTGGTGGCTCTAATTCCCACAATAAAGAGTAGTGACCATTGTCTTCACGTCTTCATCGTTTACAAGTTCGATCTCGATGAATTTGATGGGATCTGTCAAAACTGGAAACTTGTAGAAAAGTTTCGAGATCCTTCTCCCACAACGTCTAACAATTTTTGCACTAGTCATTTCCTTCATATCATCAACCGAGACATTTCTATTAAATCTCATTGCTATTTGTTGCTGACATTCAAATATATATCCAATTGTTGTTGTCAAAATTACTCCATCGAAATAAACACATACGAAAAATTGATTATCCATTTTCAATATTAGATCTGTTAAAAAAGAAATTTTCAATACAATTTCAAGCAAAATAATTACTGTAATTTAAAATATGAATTTCATATCTACTAACCTAATGAGTTCTTCTTTGTTTGTTTATTATTCTTCTACAGATTTTTTTTTTCTGTTATTTGAATTCTCAAAATTTTTTCCCAAGCATTGCTTAAATAATGGCTGAGAACTGGTGCTACCTACAAGATTGGCACCACTGGTGTTGCCTATAACATTAGAACCAATACTTTGGTGTCACCTTTCCCATAGGCACCACTCTTTGCTACCACCTTTCCCACGGGCACCACCATAGAAAATTGTCCCAAGTCCGTATTTAACCCATGTATTGGAACCGTATGGGAAAAATACTTTGGTGTCGTTTGTCAATAAGGCTGCACTATTAAAAATTTGTTTTTTTAGTTGAAAGTGATAGGTGTCAAAATATAAGGGTGTTGCCGCATATGCACCACCCTCTACTACCCTTGGTATACCATTTCCGTAAATAATTTAGCTAGTATACCATTTTAGAATTTTTTTTAATTTTTTTATATTATTTAAGAAAAAAACCAATTTTCGAGCATAATCAATGCAATCTCTTTCCATGGTCGCCTAGAAGTACACAACCCTCATGATTTGTCTAGCCATCAATATGTCCATTTGTGAGTGCACCATATACCCTATCATGTACTTCTTCTAACATTCTTTGAGCTTCTTTAGAATCTACACATCTCAATAGGATATGATATTGATTTTTTTTATATAACACCTCACCATCTAAGAATAAACTGATAGATAGTCTTTTGATAATCTGCTTATAATTTTCATAAGCATGTTTAGGGAATTTCTAAAATTTCAAGTATTTCACAATACAATAATTCTATGGTCATCCATCTACTTCTTCTTCAATGTCGAGGCAATGAACAAACATTTTTTTAATCTCCAATTTGGATGGTCGCACCTGTACTTCACAGTTCAATTTGTGTGCTCTTTCTTACTTATCTCATTTTGCTGTCATGCGCTGCATCACATTGATACCCCAAACACCATTAATTATAAGATCAAGACCTTCCTCACGGAGGAAGGATTAAAATTGGTGGCTTATATAAGTATTTCTTAACTTTCTTCAGCCCACTCACCACTATCATCCTTTCCAAGTAATTTAAATAATGAATCACATTTCAACGTTAATTGTGGACTGAGAGATATAATTTAAAAGTTAGAAAAAAATTACCATGCTCATAAACAAACTAAAATTTTTAAATCCTATTGTAGTACTATGGGGAGCATACCTATTTAAGCATATTTAGTTAAACCTTCCGTTAGCCAAAACTCCCTCCAAAATTTCACCTAAAATGAATTTGTGAAATTGTTAATCTCTTCCCTTGGCATTAGGGGTGAGCGTTCGATTGAATCGAAACAAAAAATTTTGAGTTAATCGAGTTGACGAATCATATTTTATCATCCTAATTTGATTTGAAATTTTCTCAAATCGAGTCGAGTGAGATGGAATTCGAATTGAATCGAATTGAATATATTTGTTCGAGTTAAATTTTAATAAATAAGTTTGGGTCCTTGTAACCACTGTCACCCACCGTAATAAAATTTGTCCACCATAATCAATTTTTTTATTAACTTTCATCACCTCATAATTTATTTATTAATCTTTAATATACGAGTTCGCTTATTTACTTGCTTAGTTGTTTCAATTATCTTCAGATTCTTGTCACTATGTATTTTGGAATTAAAAAATACATTAAATGCAAAAATGTGATTTTTTAATAAAATTTATTTTAAAGATAAAATGTGAAATTGATACTAATATAAAATTTTAACACGAATATTTTATGGCATCATTAATAATTCAGTTTTAATATAAATATTCAAATTTAATATAAATATTCAATATGACTAAACAATTTAATGATATAAATAATATAAAATGTGAAATTTAATTTAATAATATAAATATATATATAAATAAAATTATTACTATTCATGTTTAGGGATTTTTTTAGATAATTTTGATTTTTTATTTGGAAGGGAAATAAAAAGTTTTGAAAGTAAAAGTTTGAGGGAAAGTAAATAAGGAGAGTAAAATTTTAGAGGGAAAATATTAAAAAAATGGCGAGGTTTGGGTTTGGAGTAGATGAGAGGTAAGATGGGAAGAGAGTAAAAGTTTTAAGGGAAAATTGGAGGGAATAAAAATTTTAAAAGAAAATAAAAAATTTTGAGGGTTTTTAGGAGCAAAATTTTGAGAAAAAATAAATGGAAAAATAAAATTTTGGTAGGAAATGAATTTTGAATAGATGGAGGTTGAGATGGGAGGGGAGTAAAATTTTGAAAAAAATAAATGAGAATAAAATTTTGGTAGGAAATAAATTTTGGGTAGATGAAAGTTAAGATGGGAGAGGAATAGAAGTTTTAAAGGGTAAGTGGAAAGGAATAAAAATTTTAAGAGAAAAATAAAAAAATTTGAGAGTTTAGAGTAAAAATATAAAATATTATAATTTAATATTCTATTTATTTAAATTATTCGAATTATTTAAATTTAAAAATTCAACTTGATTTAACTTTAAAATTCAAAAAAAAAAAATTAAATTAATTTAAATAACTCAAATAAATCAAATTGTTTAACTTGAAATTTAAATTATTTTTCAATTTTTTTCGAGGGGGGTGCCCATTCTAGTTTGGCATCCCAAAATGCAAACTCTAACCCTTTCCAACATCCTCCACCAGCACTTCCCTGATGCTCTCCATTTTTCGCTTCTCAAATCCTCCAAAACCCACCAAGAAACCCAACAGCTCCACGCATTTTCCCTCAAAACCGGCTTTTTCTCTCACCCCTCACTCTCTTCTCGTCTCCTTTCTCTCTATGCCGACCCCAATATCAACAACCTCCGCTATGCTCGCTCCGTTTTCGATCGAATCCAACACCCCTCGTTGGTTCTCTGGAATATCATCCTCAAATGCTACATTCAAAACCAACAATCCCATGAAGCTATCTCCCTGTTCGTCCTTCTGCTTGGTCATTTTCCGCCCGATGAATGCACGTTTCCTTGCGTGATTAAGGCATGTGCTAAGTTAACTGCTTTGAAAGAAGGAAAACAAATGCATGGGTTGGTTTTGAAGCTTGGCTTCGGATTAGATAAATTTGTGCAGGCTAGTTTGGTTAATTTGTATTCCAAGTGTGGCGAGATTGGTTCTCCTTACGCAGTGTTTGATCAAATGGATGAGAAATATTTGGTTTCATGGAATTCTTTGCTTAATGGGTATGCAAGGTGTGGAGAAGTTAAGGCTTGCCATGAAGGTGTTTGATGAAATGCCTGAAAAGGATTTTTTTTCATGGACGGTTTTGATTGATGGGTTGGCGAAATGTGGGGAGGTTGAGACTGCTAGAAGGATATTCGAGAACATGCCAAATAGGAATTTAGGTTCGTGGAATACTATGATTAATGGGTATATGAAAGCTGGAGATACTAATTCCGCTTGTAAATTGTTTGATCAAATGCCCACAAGAAATTTGATCACGTGGAATTCAATGATAGGAGGAGTCAAATTGAACTTGCGCTTTTTGGAAGCTTTGGAAATGTTTGAGAGAATTTTGGAGGAGGAATTTAGGCCCACTCACGCTACGTTAGTTAGTGTGATTTCTGCTGTCTCTGGATTAGCTAGTCTTGGCACGGGAAGATTGATACATTCGTATATTGTTAAAAATGGAATCGAATTAGATGGGGTGGTTGGGACAGTGCTGATCGAAATGTATTCCAAGTGCGGAGGCATTGATAGTGCGGTAACTGTTTTTGGGGCAATAAGCCACAAAAAGTTGGGGCATTGGACTGCTATAATTGTAGGCTTGAGTATTCGTGGCATGGCTGACCATGCTCTGAAGCTATTTCATGAAATGCGCAGAATTGGTGTGAAGCCTAATGCTATAACTTTTGTTGGTGTGCTTAATGCTTGTAGTCATGTTGGATTGATTAACGATGGTCACAAATATTTTAATATGATGATAAATGAATATGGAATTAAACCTACTATAGAACATTATGGTTGTTTGGTGGACATATTATGTCGAGCTGGTTGTCTTGAAGAAGCAAAAGATATCATTGAAGAATTGCCCATGAGACCAAACAAAGTAATCTGGATGACATTGCTTAGTGGTGCTAGGAACCATAGAAACACAAAAATAGGTGAATATGCTGCTCAACATTTGATTGAATTCGCTCCAGAGACTACTGGTGGTTATGTTGTCCTTTCCAATATGTATGCTGTAGCAGGTGAGTGGGAGAAAGTTTCTGAGGTAAGAGAAATGATGAAGAAGAGAGGATTAAGAAAAGATCCCGGCTGCAGTTCAATAGAGCATAAAGGTGTGGTTCATAACTTTATTGTGGGAGATGAATCACATCCGCAAACAAAAGAAATTTATTCCAAATTGGCTGAGATGAGAGAGAAGTTGAAATTGGCAGGACATGTTCCTGACATAAGCCAAGTGTTGTTGTATATCGAAGAGGAGGAAGAGAAAGAAGCAGAATTGGAAAACCATAGTGAGAAGTTGGCTATTGCCTTTGGTCTCATCAATACCGAAGCTGGATGTCCCATTCCCATCATGAAGAACCTTCGTGTTTGTAGTGATTGCCGTTCCGTCACTAAACTGCTTTCTAAAATCTATAGTCGTGAGATTATTGTGAGAGACAGTAGCCGCTTTCATCATTTTAAAGATGGATTGTGTTCTTGCAAAGATTTTTGGTGATTACCTCAGATGTTGGCTGGTATTATTGCCATCTTTCAACAGGACTGAAAGGGAAGACCCTCATGATAACTTTAAGGTCTTCAGGTTGTGTTTTGTCATCACTTTCGAGGGTTTATAGAAATGCAAGATATGTTTCTTGCGCTTTATTTATATCAACTAACTGAACCAGCCTCGTACTACAAAATAAAACATTTGCTTTATGATCTCATCTCATTTCAAGAAAGGTGCTATTTCAGGGAAAAAGGATATGGATTTAATGATACAACAGCTCAAAAGACTAGCAGTGAATTACTTCAGTACACAGCAACTGATGCTACATAGCAATTAATGTTACAGCTTTCAGAGACATATCTATAATCTAAGTTCATTTTCCGGGGACAAAGTTAGTGGCATAAGCCCATGCATTGTTGGCCACCGGATCGGCAAGGTGGTCAAAGAGGTTCTCAATGGGACCCTTTCCTGTGACAATAGCCTGGACAAAGAATCCAAACATGGAGAACATTGCAAGGCGGCCATTCTTGATCTCCTTAACCTTCAATTCTGCGAACGCATCAGGATCATCAGCCAGTCCAAGTGGGTCGAAAGCACCACCTGGATAAATTGGGTCCAGTCCTTCACCAAGTGGTCCCCCACCAACTCTGTATCCTTCAACAAATCCCATGAGCACAACTTGGCAAGCCCAGATTGCAAGAATGCTCTGAGCATGGATAAGGTTTGGGTTGCCAAGATAGTCAAGGCCGCCCTCGGAGAATATTTGAGATCCAGCTTTGAACCAAACTGCCTCTCCGAACTTAACTCCATTCTTTGAAAGAATTTCAGGGAAGACACAACCAAGGGCACCAAGCATTGCCCATCTGCAGTGGATCACTTCAAGCTCACGGTTCTTAGCAAATGTCTCAGGGTCAGCTGATAACCCAGCAGTGTCCCACCCATAGTCACCAGGGAATTCACCTGTCAGGTATGATGGGATTTGTTCTGAGAATGGACCCAAGTACTTTGGGCGGTCAGGGCCATACCTGTTTTTAAAACCAAACCGTAGATAATCAGATCAAGAAGCAGAAATATAGTTCAGTTGCATGATTTCGATTGTATATGTTATTTCTTTTTAAATGTATGGCTTAAAATAAGGCAGATTGCTGCTAGAATGTACTGTACAAATTGAATTTTTTACAGTCTGTTGTTTCACAATATTTGGGTTAACCATCAATGATTAGACTGAAAAGATCCTTATAACAAAATGCTACTAGTTAGTACTAGGAAGTAGTAATACCAGATACTGGTAGGGGCACTTTTCACAGTTCTGCGCATGGTAACACGACCACCATCGAAAGCTCTGACTTTGCGTAAGAGCTCATTGGACTTCTTCAAAGCGGTCTGGCCAACGAAAGCAGATTGTTGGATAGCAGAGGTTGCCATGGTGCCTAAGGCTTTAGGTTGACTTGGTTTGTTTGCCGATGGTTATTGTAGTCTATTTTGGTTTGGAGGAGAGAAGGGGTTATAGTGGAAATGAGAAGACGCTGTGGATCAGGAAATGTACATGTCAGCAGCAGTCTATTGGTTGCTTCATTGGTGTGGATTTGCAATTGGATTTTTTGGAGAGTTGTATAGGTTGATTTTATGCCGCGTGGATTTGGAAAAATCTTGTTGATGTTTTTGGTGGTGAAGCTAAAGCCACATATATAGCCACTTAACCCTGCTAATATTTCTCATGTTCTAGTATCTCTTGTATCATCCGTATAGATATAAGCAGCTATTAGTGAATAATAAAAATATCTTTTAAAAGGTTAAAATAAATAAAATTATTCAATTTAAATGTATATATACATATATACTTTTTACTTAGATTTAAATTAATAAATATGTAAGAATAGAGTTTGGCATAATAATTTTATTAATTTATTTAAATATAAATGAACTAAATATACAAAAAAATAAAGTTGGTTAAATAAGTAATTAAATTTAAAAACTTTTAGATTGAATTTTTTTAAATAAAACTTACTAAATTATATATAAAACTATAATAAATTAATATATAATAGAAAATTTATATATAACTTTTAAAAGTTGTACACTTAAAAACATAATCATCTTTTTTTAGGATACAACTATTAATACATATTTGAGTAACTTAATAGGGTGACTCACAATCATGTCTACATTACATTTTTTTTAATTAAAAGATGTTTATCAAAATAGAATTATAACTAAAATTTGTATAAAATTAAATTAAATTATTGACAACGTAATAATAAATTTCGGCTTATATAAATTATATAATCTATTAATAAAAAAATACGTAACTTCTAGATTTGCAAATATCATTTTTTTTGTAATATGATATTTTAATTATACTTTTAAGTTTTGGAATTATTTTAATTTACATGTTAAAGCACAATTCACTTAACGTCCTAAATAATTAATATTACAAATAATATATAAAATAGTCATTAACAATTCATGACAATTAGCAAATTATGATAGACAAGCAATAATCACAAGTTTCTTCTTTAAAATTTCACAATTTGCATACATATAAGCAGCAATTAGTGAACGATAAAAAAAATATCTTTTAAAATTTTAAAATCAATTAAATTATTCTATTTAAATATATATTTTTAAATTTAAAGAAATATTTAATAATAGACTTGACATAATAATTCACTTTAAAAATAAAATAGTTTAAATATGAAATCTTATTAATTTATTTAAATATAAAGGAATCAAATATATGAAAAATAAAATTCCTTAATTTAATTAATATCTAGTAGGTTAACTTACAATTAACTATTTAAATTTTAAACTTTTTAGATTAAATTCTTAATAAAATTCATTACAAGAAGGTTTTAACATTTAATAATTTATAGATATTGGTGGAGCTTATGTGACTGTTGCTAGATATGGGAATGGGGTGGAGGATAGGTACTGGCGAAGTAGTCTGAATTTGGCAAGATAAGTGACAATGTGCTTGATCAATATATTTTTATTATTTAGTATTTATTGTAATATTTCATGCTCGGTTCGGTCACCGGACTTAGAATAAAATAATGTTATTATTGAATATTTAAATGATTTTGAAACATTCAGCTAATTGGAATATACAATAACATGAGTTGACAACTTATTTCATTTTTGGCACATACTTAAAAGTTTACAAAATATATATTTAATCCAACTGTACATACTGCCTTGTGTTTAAAAGAGTTTCGGCTAAATACAGTAAAACTAGATTCTTGGTTTACTAGCGTGTGCACTACCTCGATATGTACATGTTATAAAAATACAATTAAAAGGCTCACAACTAAAACATCAACTTCTGGCTTAGTCCCTTTCTCGTAGTTCAAAATGGCTTTTAATATCTGAAGAGATAAATCAAGAAGCATGGTAAGTTCAAAATGATCTTAGTGAATTCGCATGATGTTTACTCGCCCGCACATATAACTTGCGAGGAATATAAGACACGCATAAGGACAACTAATACGTTAAACATTTCATGTAAGAATATAAGCAACAAGCATACAATATACTTTGCTCAAATAAACAATTCACCTTCACTCTCTGCGAACATATGTGTTACAGTAAGTATAACTGAATTTACCCAATGCAACCTATACAGGTGAAAGATCTTAGTGGAGTCATACTATGCTAATACACACTAGACACATGCCTGTGGATTCATGTCCACGGATACATACCTGCAGACTCAGGTTTGTGGATTCATACTTGCTCTCATATATACAAATCTATTCTTAAAGATAATTCTTGCAGACTTACGTTCGATGAATATTTCTCGTACAATTGTGCTTGGAGAACTTAGACTTGCAGACTCGCACTATGCGAACTTGTTCGTGTGGACTTATTTTTGTTAATTTTCATATAGTCGAGTCCCAAAAGACTGACTTAACCTAGGAGCTTGAGGACAAGTCCTATAGACTATTTTAGATTGTATTATAGTCCTTATGGGCTCATACTTGTGATTGATCTGGTGAACTCATACTTGGATGGTAATCTAGGCGGACTCTTGTTTGAATGATGGTCTTGGTGGACTCACAACTGCAGATTCTCTTTTAGAGAAACCCACTTGCGAATACATACTTAGTGAATTTGTACACGCAGATTCATTCTGGTGCAGACACATACTTGTACGCTTAAAGACAAGTCCTGGGGACTATCATAAACCTGCATATGTAAGGACAAGTCCCGACGGATTGTCATAACTTGCTACTTGGAGACAAATCCCACCATGACGCCACTCATCTTTCAATTAACATCGTACCACAACACCGAAACTGTAACACCCCTAACCCGCATCCGTCACCTGAAAGGGTTTATGAAGTGTTACCGAACAATTTACAACTTTCATTCATTTGCATACTCACAAATTCAATACCGATTAAAAATAAAATTATGGAGACTAATAATCTTTTATAACAAATTTCAGGTCATTAAGCACATGAGACCATAACATATTCAGCTTATTCAATTAATACATAATCTACACTTCGTTGTCACTATTCATTTGGTCACTTTTATAATCATTATCCAAATACCAAAACCACACGGCATGGACTTATAATTCACTTCAAATGTCCTATTTAAGTAAACATGAGTACAAACATACCATTATCAACCGACATCAAGTAAGCCAACCACAAATAATCAACATTCAATCATTCATATAATAAAGCATCATTATCAAAACTCATAGTCGGGTCTTAACCTAAAATAGTAACAAAGATTCATTTACAACAACACATGTCATGACCGAATAACTAACTTGCTTTTATTCATTAAACATTTTAGCACATAACCGATTCATTACCCATTTGCAATTATAAAATCAATTATTCATTTCAACCACTTAACTAAACCATAAATATTATACTCAAAATTCAGTCCACCATCATTCACACATAGCACATATACACATTTTACTTAATATAACATATATCAACTTAGCCATTTTCACATGGCACTTTATATACATAACACAAAATTTAACAAAATACATTTTAACCTATACATGCCATAAGTTCGATATAAAACTTTTAAAAGTACCAACATTAGTTGATAGTGTGATGAGATGCTGACAGTCCCCGAGCTTGTAGCTGGATTCAAAAAAAGATCTATAAAACAAAGAAACATAGCATTCAAAGTAAGCTTTCATAAGCTTAGTAAGTCTTAAGCAATTACAATTTCAATTAACTAATCAATTCATTTTATACAAACCAAAATGTATCATTAATAATAAAAAGACAATATTTTTAACTCAAATAGCAAGCTTGGCCGAATATACAGATTCCTTATAATCTCATATTCAAACGAATAAGTCATAACCATATAGGCTTATACTCAATCAATTATCTCAACTTAATATACGCTTATTTTCAATCCAATATACCAAATCCACATATATTCTTATTCCATTAGAGATGCAAATTCAATTTAATATTTCATAATGACCAAACAATATATCATGTAAACCATATGCTCATAGTATAACGCTTTAAATTACAAACTTGTTTTATCTCATTCAAATACACAACCATCATCAGTTCTTATATCACATAATATAAAGCTCATAACATAACATATGCTTACCTTATGATGAATTAACGATAATTAAGCTCATACTTGGCTTTTCATTCATTTTAACTTATTTATTAGCACATCAACCCAAAATCTCAAAATATCGCACCAACACATAGCCTGCTAGGTATCAACCCAATTTAAATTACACCGGCACAATGCCTGCTAGGCCTTTAGCCTGAAATCACACACCGGCACTAAGCCTGCTAGGTATTAACCTGTTTAAAATTACACCGACACATAGCCTGCTAGGCTTTTAGCTTGAATAATTCAATTACTTAAATTGTACTTCACATCAATAACCGCATGTCTTTGGTTTCTCACTTTCTTATCGAACTTGCACTCAATGATTTCAATATTCAGTAATTCAATCAATTCATTACTTCATATCCAAATCGGAAATCACAAAATATCATAGCCATTACAACTCAACCATTCAACCAATTCATTCGACAATGACATTATAATTTCTAAAAAAATTCAATTAAGCTCTTATATCTAACATTTATTCAACTTTAATACAAAACATAGCTTAACGACTTACCTCGACAATTTCATACGATTACGTCGACTACTCGGCTAACTTCACTTTTCCTCGGTCCAAGTCCTCTCTCTTTTGATCTTGAGCTAATTAAAAGCAAATTGAACTTATTTAAATCAATTTACTAACTTAATTTACTCAAAATCACATAACTAGAAAATTTTCACATTCGCCCCATGCATTTTATCATTTAAACGAATTAGCCCAAAATTCATTAAACATTAAACCAATATATTTTACTCTTGATACAATTAAGCCGAATATACTCCTAATTCACAAAAGCCCTCATAGTTCTTCTATTTATAATTTAGCCACTCAATGTACTATTTCAACAATTAAGCTCTATATGCTAAAAAAAAATCATATAAAGCTCCTACACACAAAATATACACATATAACACCTATTATTCAAAAATTCTAACACCAAGCACAAGATTCACTAATTTCTCCTCATGGCTGAATATACATTTCTCAACTAAATTAAAAATTACAACATGGGCTTTAAAGAGAATCAAACAAGGATCTTAAAAACATCAAATTTTACAAGAACAAAAATAAAAATCACCTTGAATTAGGATGAAATAGATGGCCGAACCTAAGGAACTTTGTTTCTTTTTCTTTTGTTTTTGTTTCGGTCATGAAGAACCAAGAATAAAGTAAGTGGATTCTTCTATTACTTTTATTATCACAAACATTATTCACCAAAATTTTATAATATAATAATAAACCATATCACAACTAGTCAATGCCGTCCACTACACCTACTATTTGCCAAATTTCATGTTAAGGCCTCCACTTATAAAAATAACTACTATTTAATCACTTTCATAATTAATTAACAAAACACATATAGTAAAGACACAATCGGCACTCACATAATTAAAAGGTTTATTTGTAATCTAAGTATTCAATAATCATAAGTCACTAACAATTTTACCCTTAAAATTCTATACTATACCGTCCATACAATTTCTTAATGGCGTAATTGCCATTTAAGACCCCAATATTTAAAGAACATGGTACAATGGTAATTTTTCATTATAGCATGCTTATTAACCAATTGATGCAGTTTACTCTTTTTTTTTTTTTAATAATTAAGTACTCAAATCTTCAAAATTTAAACACAAAACTTAGCACACACAAATATACTCATTTAAAACATAGAAAAATAATATTTAAAATATTTTTTCAATTCAAATTCGTGGTCCCGAAACCACTATTTTGATTACGGCCAAATTCGAGCTGTCACAGAAACTTCTCTTTCAATTAAAATCCTGCCACAACGTTGATACTTCTTTCAATTAATGTCCCGCCACAACACCGATACTTCATGTAACACCCCTTGCCCGGTCTAATCGTTGGATTTGAGTTTTAGAATGCTATTATAATTATCGAAACATTCACACGTAAATCATAACATTGTATTCAATTTAAATCAACAAGCTGTTCTAATTACATGCATAATAGAAGTTGTGAACCAAAGAGAGACTAAATTGAGCATACAAACATAATTATACCAATCAATACAATCAACAACGTTTTTAATCACTTTCCATTTTACCAATATGCCACATATGGCACCCAATTCAATCAATATTTAATTAAGCATGTTATACTAATCAACTATCACAATAAGCCCCATTGTAATATACAATTAACTTTGTAACTAACCAAAATGATACCAACTATCTAATAACCACCTCTTTAGCACTATAGCAAAGTAATACCTTCTATTCAAATATTCATCATCATTCACTATCACCATTTTGCTTAACCATTCTTTCACCATCACATCATAGGTACATGTTCATTTCAAACTTATATACATATCATATAAGCACTAAGATCAACTATTTCATATGTTCTTTTAATGTCAACACCATTTGAAGGTTCAAGATCATTAAGATTCAAATCAACCACACTTACTAAACAACCCTATATACATTTAAAGTCTAAAAACATGCCCAAATATCATATATCACTCTTTCAAACCATTTAATACAACCCTTCCACAATTTGGCATCAAAACATATCAAAATAACTTAAATAAACACAACCTCACCAGCCAATTCTTTTATCCATAACATGGCATCATATTATTTACGTAATAACATACTCAAAATGCTATTTCATGAGTCATTTGCACAATTCAAACCATCTACTAAATGCATATGGTTTCAACTATGTATATTCTTTGCCATAAATCATGTTAACATGGATTTCAAACCATATCACTATACAAAGAAACCAAAACAACTCTTAAGTACATGCCACACATAACTGAGCCTTAATACGGTTAAAAGACCACCAAATCAATATCAAAATAGTGTGAGTTTTTTGTCGATCAGCCTGACATGTTCCGCAAGTTGACAATCTACAGGAAAAAGGGAGTAAGCATTACAAATGCTTAGTAAGTTCACAATTATTAAAACAACTTGCCTCATTTTATGAATTTATATAATAAGTTATTCAACTTAATGGTTTTGCCTAAATCCGACAACCCTATATCAACAAGGTGAGTTCATCCCGCAACCCATTCATATAATAATATGAACATTTAATATTTCAAATAATTTTAATACCAATCGCATGGAAATCAACAACCCAGTACCATTCATAACATTCTAATTAATATTTCAATTCACAAATACAACTAAAAGTCTTAGTGGTTCATATGTATCAATATATTTAAGCTTTAATTAATCAATCTAAAGATTATGTTATATCATTTCATTTTGTTGTCAACCATACATCCAATTTCAATATAATGGTAATCATTATTTCATTTTATTGTTTGAATTCTCAATCCAATTCATATTAATCCATATGAATTTTGTTCCCATGTCAGATAAATTAATCTTTATACCAAATCGATATTGAATGTCAATTTAATGTCAATCACTACTTTGTTTCATAGTACGAATTCTAAATCACATTCATCGATTTGTCACATATTCATATTGGCCCTCTGTGCTTGTATAATTGATTCTCAATATGTATATGTATCATCTGATCATCATATCAACTTAATTTGAATATTACTTATTCCATTTAAACTATACATGCCCTTATTAACCTGACTCAAACACGAATAGATACACTGATCCACCCAACTCACCAAATTGGCACCCAGTACCTGTCAGATAAATCTGAAAATAATAAGTTGCTCCTTATGCTAGTCAGTAAAATAAAAAAATAGATGTGTTTAGAATTGGTTGGTACAACCAACAAATGAGGTTCCCAACACTCCCCAACACATAGTCATATAACCTTGAACTCTTCCTATCCTATGGCATGCCAACTATATCCAACTATGCCCGAACAATTAATAGGGTAACAATTTCTCAATTTCATTACATAATTTCATCAACCAAACAATCAATTCTAAAATATAATAGCACATCACATAATCATACTGATTGAGTTTCACATTTACAACATTATATCATTCTTTCACATATACTCAATTCGGTCCTTTTCATTATCAACCTGTCTAAATCAAATCAATTCAACTCATCACGTTGCATCACTACATAAAAAGATATAGGCTTAAGAAGATATAGGCGCAATTAGTAGGCCTTTTATTTTAAATCGGCTGCAGCATGTCATAAAAAGGGCATTGGTAAGTTGGCAAGGAGGCGAGTTTAGTGTGCTTGGGTCAGGGGCTCGAGACTGCATAAGGGAAAAACGTTATTTTTTAGAAAGCACGGCATACTGGATGGAAGGTTTATAAGTTATTGCGTGGGGTTATTGGCATGAAAGTCGATTCAGTTCAGTGGCAAGGCGTGTGTGTATAAGGGGCGTGTATTGGAGGTTGTAGGTTCGAGCAACTTGGACGCTCTTGGATGATATTTTTTTTACTGCTCAGGCAAGATGATTTTGTGGCTGAAATCAAGTGGTGGCATTGTGAATGGAGGTTGCTGTCGGTGGAAAAAAAGTCAAGCAGTGGGAGTGTTTTATTTGATTTAAATTTTGGACTGATGAAGGCTGATTTCATGCAGCTATTAAAGGCTTATTTGAGGAAAGAATCGGTCGAATGTGGGACTTATTGGTCCCTTTGGTCAAAGATGATTTTGTTGCCTAGTTAGGTGCTTAGGTTAGCATGTTTCAGCATTTGTGGGGCTAGGAGAATACTTTCCTTTTGTTTCTTAGCATAGACGGAAAGAAACCATTCTCCTTGCTAAGGCATTTTTGTACCTTTCTTCTCTTTTGAATTGACTAAACCCGAATGCACTATTGGCCATAGACTTTATAATCTATCTCTACTCTTTTCTCTTCTCCTTCATTAACCGAGCCATTATTCCTTGTCTCTTGTCTCTTGTTCATTTCTCTCTTAACCAATTGACCATTTTTTTTAAGTTACATCCATTCTTTGGTCGGCCGACTTCTCTTATTCTCTTTCTCCCTCTCAATATTTTTTATTTTGGTGCTTAGCCGAGAATATCAAGTTGCTCTTGCTGAATCCATTCTCTCCATTTTTCTTTCCTGCCGATTGTTGTTGTAGGTAATCTTTCGGTTTGAGGGTTGTTCTTTCTTCTTAGTTGCTTCTTTAATGGGAATCGTATGTTTAGTCTCTAAGTACTGACTCTTGCTCTATTGTCAATGATGTCGTTCGTGGGGTTTCAAGTTGCAAGGGGTGAAAAGTACTCTAAGGATTTGAGATCCTTTATTCGGCAAACGACTATTTTTGGGGTAAGTAATGTTAGGCCGAATGTGTTATGATTATTATCTTGAGATTTTAAGACATATTCTCATAGATGATCGTGGCTAATAAGATATATGTTGTTTCAGTTATTCGGTCAAGAGGTGATATTGATTGTAGTAGATAGATTTGGGAGTTTTTGAAATGTTCATGCGCACAAGGTGAGGTGGTATATATTTTGATTAATGTGGTAAGAGGTTGACCCTAAATGGCAACTGGCTAACAAGGTTTTTTATTGGACGTATAGGCTCGGTTCGAGGGGATTAATCTCGTGATTTGCAAACATGTGTGTTATCGCACTTTTGGATACATAGGCGAAATGCCAAAGCGGTAAGTACCGAAAAGCAGATGAATCGAGTGTTGATCACATGGGCATGTGAACGTTCATGTGTTTGATTGAGGCCATGGATTGTGGCCTTACGTTAAAAAATGACTTTCATGATCGATTTCATGAGTTGGGCTGAAACGGGCCGAATGGGCCCGTGGGCCCGCTAGATGGGTTTTAGATCGTTTTTGAATCTCTGGACTATTTGGCTGCATGTGTCACTAGACGACTATGGGCCTACTGATAGGTCTTCACATACGAAGGACCACACTGACAAATGACTGAAATGCCCCTAAGGGGCGAAATGACCAAAATACCTCTTGTGGGTAAAATGTCTGTTTTGACTCTATATAAGTTATGAATGTTTATGCATGCTCTGATATATATATGTATGTGTGTATATTCTGCATTATGACTTTACATGGCACTGAGTATGTTGCATTCCATGGGGGATGGGATATTTGATTATGGAGGACGTGTACTCTTTTGGCAGCACTACTGCATATTTATCGATAGTGCCGCATCGGTACTACACTGTGATGGCTTACAACCTAATATTCTAGCAGCCCTGCTACATTTTATCGATAGTGCCACATCGGTACTACACTATGGAGTGTAGGGTTGGGTGGGTTGATTATCTCCCGACATGGAGTGATGGGTTGGATGGAGATGGAGTGTAGCGGATGGTTGGGTAGGATTTTGATTGCATGTTATACTGTTACTGCTATGGGCTTAGGTCCACTAATGTGATATGCTACTGTAATGGGCTCTAGCCAAGACTGGTTCTGTTATATTGTTATTGCCAAGGATACATACTGAGTATTTGTATACTCACCCTTTTAATTTACCATACAGGTAATACTGAGGCATAGGCGATTTGGTGGTACGTGGATTTGGAGGCGGCCACACTTTGCTTTTATATTATTTTCAGTTTTCATTTACTTTAAATTATGGTTTTTATTTTGGGTTTGTAATAAGGCCGCTAATTAATTTTTCTTACATATTGGGATTATTTGTTTCATTTAAAATCTGTTAGCTCTAGGACGTGTTTTACAAAAAGATATCGGTTTTTCAAAAACCACGTTTTCACAACAAACGAGAATTCAAACAAATCTTCTGCAACCATTATGTTTTTCTAAAGTAAACTACTTTCATAGTCTGATTAATCAAAGATAGATGGAATGATAATTTCTTTAGAACATAAAGAACAAAGGGGTTTTTACAACAAATTTAGTTATAGAGAAACGCGATTTCGAGACACTTTAATGTGGCACAACCAAATACGACCATAACGTTTGGGCCAGGTTTGGGGTGTTACAATCACCTTGCCTTCTTGCATGAGTACACACCCTAATCCATTCAAGGATGCATCATTGTACACTACGAATTCCTTTCCCAGTTCTGGTTGTACTAAAACTAGGGCTTCGGTCAACAAAGCCTTTAGTTTCTCAAAACTCTGCTTGCATCTTTCCGTCCATTCAAACTTAACGTCTTTTTGCAGTAGCCTCTTCATCGGAGTAGCTATCATAGAGAATCCTTTAACAAACCGTCTATAATATCCTGCTAAGCCTAAGAATAGATGAGATCTTGCTCGCATCAACTTTGATCCCATCTCCCGACACAATGTGTACTAAGAATCCAACCTCTTGTAGCCAAAATTGCTCTTACTGAACTTGGATGTAACTATTTATCTCTTAAAGTCTGCAAGAAAGTCCTTAAATGCACCGCATGCTCACTCTCGTCATGAGAATAAACGAGTATATCATTAATAAAGATGACGACGATGTCCAAGTAGGGTCAGAAAATGGGTTCATTAAGTCCATAAATACAGTAGGGGCATTTGTCAAGCCAAAGGGCATGATAAGGAACTCATAATGGCCGTACCTCATCGGAAAGGCAGTTTTCGGCACATCCTGCTCCTTAACTCTTAGCTAATAGTAACCGGACCTCAAGTCTATTTTGGAAAACATAATGGCTCCCCTTAGTTGGTTAAACAAGTCATCGATCCTTGGCAAAGGATACTTGTTCTTCACTATAACCTTGTTAAGTTGACGATAGTCTATACATAATCTCATTGAGCCATCCTTTTTCTTAACAAATAATACTGGAGCACCCTACGGTGAGAAGCTTGGTCTAGCAAAACCTTTGTCTGTTAGTTCTTGCAACTAAACTTTCAATTCCTTAAGTTCTATTGGAGCCATCCTATATGGGGCAATCGAGATAGGTGCTGTACCAGGGACCAACTCAATACCAAACTCTACTTCTTTAGCTAGAGGCAATCCGGGTAATTCTTCCAAAAACACATCCGGGTACTCGCAACCACTAGTACTAATTCAATCTTTACTTTCGACATTTGAGTATTCAATACAAAAGCAATGTATGACTCATATCTTTTTCTCAAATATCTCTGAGCTGTCATAGAAGACATTATTATAGGCAAGCTATTGGTTTCACCTGATTCTACTCGAATAACATCCCTATCTTCACATTTCAATTCAATGAATTTTCTTCCACAATTTACTACCACATCATGAGCAGTCAACCAATCCATACCAAGGATTACATCGAATTCATCAAACGAAAATAGCATGAGGTTGGCCAGAAAGAAAGAACCTCTAATTGTCAAAGGACAATCCCTACATACTTGGTCAACTAACTTATTGTAATATCCCGAATTAGGGCCTAATCGGAATAGTGGTTTCGTGACCACAAATCCGAGGTAGAAATAATTATTTTATAATTATTTTGGTGTTTATGATATGATTTTATGATGGTGTGAAAATTTCGTGAAGAAATTCCAAGCGTAAAGCGCTTAATTTGAAGTTAGGGATTAAATCGAATAAGTTGCAAAACTTGCATTCTAGAAGTTTTTAGTATGAAATTGCTTTGAAATATTAATTAGGAGGTCTTAAATGGTAATTAGACCAATTTTAAGTTCATGGACAAAATTAGGACATGGAAGGAATTTTTGAAAGTTTAGTAAGGAGGGGCATTTTGGTCATTTGGTTATTAACATGAATTAAAAGGGAAAAATAACACAAAATTCATCATCTCCTTCATTTAGTTGCTGCCGAATTTTGCTCTCTCCATAGCTAGGGTTTCTTCAACTTTCAAGCTTCATAGTAAGTGCATCTAAGCCCCGTTTTTAATGATTTTTACGTTTTTGAGATCCCGGTAGCTCGATAAAGCTTATGTTAGCAATATTTTAAGTTAGAGTTCATATTTGGAAAAATACCCATAGGTGAAATTTGTGTATTTTGATGTTTTATGATAGAATATGAGGTTTTAAATTATGTTAGACAACTTGTGCTACTCGGTTTTAAGTAAAAACGAGTAAAACGGCTTAATCGGTAAAAATACATATTGTTCATAAGTATGTGTTTTAGTGGGAATTTGAGCTTGCTAATGGTAAATAAATGATCAGCATGTCCTAAAACGTAAGAATTTGTGATAAAATTAAATTTCCGAGCTTTGGGGAAAAAGTGTAAATATGCAAAAGTTTAGGGGCAAAATTGTAATTTTGCCAAAATTTGAATTAAGGACTAATTTGAAAATGTGAGTATTAAACAAGCTAAATGTGTTATTTTAGATCAAGAAAGACGTGGAATTGACCTCAATCGAGGAAAAGAAAAGATTGCGGACTAAATTGCAAAATCTTTGTATTTTGGTACTAAGGTAAGTTCATGTGTAAATAATGTAACATAATTGTTATTTTTAAGTTAATTGATGTTAATTATATGATATGCTGATTTTTATCATGAAATATATGCTTTGTGGTTATTATCGAATAATATACAAATTATGTGTGCTACTTGTTAAATATAAATTTCTACCGAGTATTGGTTTCGGTATTCTGTGGAAGACGGCAAGGATATGTGATTGAGGAAAATCCCGTTTGAACCTTCGGAATAGATTAGGATACAAGTGACATGTCACTAGGATGGTTGGGCATCCGAGCTCGTTGAGTTGAGTCCGAGTTCACTTATGGATGCGAATGTCCGAACTCGTTGAGTTGAGTCCGAGTTCGTGAGATGTAACTAGGCATCCGAGCTCGTTGAGTTGAGTCCAAGTTCACTTATGGATGCGAACGCCCGAGCTCGTTGAGTTGAGTCCGAGTTCGCTTATGGGCGGGTTACATAATTGATTGATTACATATATAGCACTTATGTGCAAATGATCCGTGTATCCGAGTTGTATTCCAATGTGTTCAACGGGTAAAATTCAAGTGAAATGGAAAAGCACTCAAGATGTAAGTGACAATTCGGTAATGCTGAGAAATGGCCATATTGGACAGGTATGTACTTAACCCTCGGGTTGAAACTCGACACAACAACAAAGATGTGGTAAGATGAAGTATGATGATTAGAATTGTGACCTATGTTTTGGTGATACTATGCTAATGTTGTTTGGCATAATGACTTTGTTATGTTACTTGTTATTTGCATGTGAACTTACTAAGCATTTATGCTTACTCCCTCCTTTTCATTCATTGTAGTTTTGGACAAGCCGGCTCGAGAATCGGGATAGGTCGAAGGCTCTATCACACTATCCGAAGGACTTTTTGGTAACTGGCTTGTAAAACTCAGTATGGCATGTATAGCACTATACCTACTTTGTGTAAATAATATTGTGATATGCTGGTGTTTTGGTTGAGGAAATGCTTGACAATGATGAGTCATTGAAATGGCTAATATAGACTATGTTTGATGTCATGGAAGGATAATAGATTATCTAGTACATGAAAGCTTTTATGAAAATGAAATCAACCATAAAACAGAGCATTGCAGCAACACTGACGTGAGTTTGAAAATTTACTAAAAATCATAGAAATCGAATTTGGTGATGGATTAGTTATGAAATTGAATATTATTGTGTCTACTTTCATATGGAAGAAGCGAAATAGGTAAAGGAGTTACATGTTATGAGATATTTGAGTTTTAGTGAGACAGGGCCAGAAAGATTTCTGGATCCCCTGTTCCAGCTTTGAAAATCCACCATAAATTGTAAAAAAATAATTAGGAGGTATACTTTATATGGTTAGAATCCTTATTGAATCTAGTTTTAAGAGAAACAAACATAAAATTCATGTGAATTTTGTACAGAGAGAAAAGTGGTTCGTAGTGAGTAGAAGTCAGACCAGTCGAGATCTGCAACAGGGGTAACTTTAACTAATAAACTGTACTAATTGGCCCAGCCAAAAATTCTGGAAAAAAATTAGTGAATAGATATATGAGTCTAGATTCAGGAAAAATTTACAGATCTTGATTTTGAGTTTTGTAACTCAAGATATGATTTTTTGAGCGACCATGACGCAGAAAATAATTTATTCCGAAAATGAAAATAGATTTTGTAAAGTTGTTTAAAATGGTAAATTGTGTTTAGTAACACCTCAAGCTCGACTCCGGTGACGGTTTCGGGCGTGGGGGCGTTACACATATGCTTGCCTAGTGGGTTTGACACCTTTACTACAAACTTGGTAGACTCAACATGCACATTCATACTAAGTACCAGTTTCATACACATGTAGGAGTGGGTAGACCCCAGATCAATTAAAGCAATAACAGGCATCTCATAGATAGAAAAGGTACCTATGATCACATCGGGAGATGAGGCCTCCTCGCAGGCATGAATAGCGTAGGTCCTCGCAGATGCTTTACCCTCTAACCTCATCATAGAATCTCTAGGGGCGCCTCTGCTACTAGCCCTACTACATGGGTTCTTCTGCGGTCTACTCTCGAAGGAGCACTATTCACTCTCACATCTTGCCTTTTGTCTTTTTCATCCATCTCAAGACAATTTCAGATGAAGTGATCTAGTGAACCACACCTAAAGCAACCTCTTTCATTTCCTCGACACTCACCGAAGTGTCGCCTACCACACTATGAGCACTTAGGTCTATTCGACCGAGCACTACGTACACTCGCAATGGAAGTGGTCTGGGCTTTAGGCATCGTATGCTGCTTATTCTTGTTTTTGCCCGAAAATCCCACTAAAGCATTTGGCCGGGTGGTAAATTTTCTCGATCTCTTGGATGAGGATTGATGCGATTTCCCCATTTGTCTCTTCTTCAAATCATGTGACTAAATGTCAGCTCTTCACTTCTCTTTGGCCAACTCTTCGGCCTTACATGCTCTATCAACAAGCACTACATATTCTTTCAACTCTAAGATGCCAACTAGTAACTGAATGTCCTCATTCATACCGTCTTCAAACCTTCTACACATTATGGCTTCGGTAGAAACGCACTCACGCATATATTTGCTGAGCCTTACAAACTCGTGCTCATATTCCGTCACTATCATTTGGCCTTGTTTTAATTTGAGAAATTCCTTCCTCTTCTGGTCTATGAACCACTGACTAATATACTTTTTCTGGAACTCCTCTAGGAAGAATTGCCAAGTCACTCTCTCTCTCTCGGTCTACTGACACAAGAGTATTCCACCACTGGTAGGCCAAATCTCGTAATAATGATACCACACATTTCATGGACTCTTTAGGCATGCATGATAGCTCATCAAATACCCTAATGGTATTCTCTAACCAGAACTCTGCACTCTTCGGGTCATCATCTTTATTTTCCTAAAATTCCTTGGCCCCATGCTTTCTAATTCTATCTATCGGATGGTTTTCTCTTCTACTCATTTTTGCTCATTGAGGAGCTGTAAGGGTAGGCTGAGGAATCGGAGGAAGTGGGGGAGGCAGGGTATTCGATTTGCTCGAATATACTCCGTATAGCAAGCATTCATCATCTGGAGGTAGGCTTTTCTAGCCCCTCCGCCCTGACTCATTGTCAAGGACCCAATTTCAACTGGCGCGATCCCTTCAGCGGGAGCTTGCATGTTACTTTCCGCATTGTCTACCATAGCTCTGTCAGGATCCATTTACTAAAAGAAATTACAATTTAAAATCGTCAGGAGTCGTCACATTATCATATTATAATTATGGCATGTATAGCTAGACTTGTACACAAGCTAGGCCAGTCTTAGAATCGACTAAACCATAGCTTTGATACCACTAAATGTAACACCCCTAACTCGTATCCAACACTGGGATAGGGTATGAGGCATTACCTTCCTAAAGCACATGCAATCATTCAGCCTTGAGTAAATGAAATCTGTCCCAATTTAAAAATTTTTTTCAAGTATTGTCTTACGGACCTCAATATGGACCTACGAGTCCCAAAACATGGTTTGGAAACAATTCGGGACCAAAACGAGTGTTTAGAAAACTTTTAAGAAAATTCACTAAAAACATGCCACACGCCCATGTGGGAGGGAGACACGCCTGTGTGGCCTCTAGACATGGCCATGCTGATGGCCCGTGTGGTTTACATGGCCTAAGCACCTAGGGACACGCCCGTGCCCCACATCCGTATAGATTTATTTTCTAACATTGAACCTACAAAGGTTTTCACATAGCCTAGCACACACCTGTGTGTTGAGCCCGTGTCCCTCACATGGCCATGATACGCCCGTGCCGTAGCCCGTGTGCAAAAACCTTGACATTCTATTTCTGAAGTCAATAGCTGTTAAGGGTCACATGGCTGTGGCACACGCCCGTGTGCTAAGCCGTGTCCTCTACACAGTTGAGACACATGACCATGTCTAAGCCCATGTGTTTACTACTGGGCATTTAATTTTGCAAACCTAAGGTGCAGGAGACACACGGCCTAACCACACGCCCATAGGCAGGGCCGTGTGTCACACACAGCCTAGACACACGCCCGTGTGTCTACCCGTGTGGACAAACAATAAAGCTATCTACCAAGCTTTTTGCCACCCTGAAACAAGTTCCGACTCATACCAATTCATCACAAGGTACCAACACTTAAACAATAACCATAATTTGGCATCCACACAACTTCATAAAATCAATCCAACTAAGCATGTGTATTACTACTACTAGTACACATAGTCATCCACAATACTTTGCACATTATAAAAACCTCGTTTGCATTTATCAATGATGAATATCAGCCATTATCCATGGCCTTATACAAAATGCTGTATCTTCAAAACATACCAACATACTTGGCCCAAAATAAAATGACACAAAATAATGACTAGTCCCTATACATGCCATTTCTCAAAATTCTAGAATTAACTATATCGACTGCTTTGTTGATAGTGTGAATGAAGTCTCAGACGTCTGATGATCCACGAGCTATTTAGGCAGCATTATAAGAAAATTGAAAGGAGAGGGAGTAAGCATAAAGCTTAGTAAGTTGCATGTAAATAATTAACAACGATATACCAATTCTAAAACATGCTTCCATTACATTACAATTTATGCATGATACAAAAGAATGGCTACAAGTATAACTTACTCATTTTCATCTCTTACAAATCAAACAACATAAGTTCGAGCTCATATTTTATACAATTCATATATGTACCTGCACCACTCACAATGTCATCATGATATCTCTCAAATTTGACATAAACTTGTAATTTCCCGTTGAACTAATTTCCCAGACATGTTCTTACACTGACCCTCCTTTGTCCGTGCTGATGCCATGTTCCAGACATGGTCTTACACAAACACATCTCCAAGTCGATGCCATGTCCAAAACATGGTCTTACACTAGCTTGCAAATCAAGCTCGATGCCACGTCCCAGACATGGTCTTACACTAGCATTTGCATCAACCCCGATGTGATGTCCCAGACATGGTCTTACACTGACATATACCAAGGCCGATGCCATGTCTCAGGCATGGTCTTACACTAGCTCTCATATCATTCATAGTATCATGGTACAAATATCCAATTTATTCCTAAGGTTCAACCGGGCTCTCTCATATAAATTCTCATCATTTCATTACTCAAAATCAGAATTTATCATTTTATGTTAAATCATTAATGTCATGCATAATTATAGAAAAAGTTGTATTATTTACCTACAACTTACCTCGGTATACAAAATGTGAATAACTGCTCAGTCTAATCTATTTGCTTGGCCCTCCCCCGGTCTAAGTTCGGATTATGTAATTCTTGATCTATAACAATAAAAATTCATTAATTTAATCACTAATTTAATCTAGACAATCCAAAATTCATAATTTGGTGAAATGACCATTTTGCCCCTAGACTTTGTCAAAATAACCATTTCATCCCTAGGCTCAGAAATTGATTTTTATCGAATTTCCTTATTAACCAAGCCTAAACAAATTCTTTTCATTATTATGGCAGCCCACAATTCCCATTATTTCAAGCAATTTCTACACAATTTATAACTTTTACAACTAAGTCCAATTTACGTGTTTTCCATGAACACCCTTTCACAGAAGTTGTTTATTTAACAACAATAAATCATTTTCTTCCATAACATTCCAGCAAACAACATATATACTCTCATGGTGAATCTCTAAACTTTCCACCATTTTGCAAAACAGTCCCCTCAATAGGTAGCCCATGCTACAAGGGTTCCAAAAATGCCAAAATTATCAAGAAAGGCCATGAAAATCACTTACTTTCAAGAGAAATAGATTGGCTAAAATTTAAGCTTCAAAACCCCTTAGAGAGCTGATATTTTCAGTGAAGAAGAAGACCAAAGATGAAGAAAAATGAATGCTAGCCAATATAAGTTTTATTTTATCAATTTAGTCACAAAAAATGTACCTAATCTTTGACTTTTCTTCACTTCTTTTGTCATGGCCGGCCACCCTATTTAAAATTAGTCTATTTGCCTATTAAAGGCCTTTACATTAAGTTACAAAGCTGTTTAACACTAATTGCTAGTAAATCACAACTTTTGCCCTTTATGCGATTTAGTCCTTTTAAAGATCGGGATCAGAATCGCTAAAATTATTTCACCAAAATTTTCATGCACTCATAATAACATACTATAACTCATAAAATAACGCTAAAGTAATTTTTCTAACCTCAGGTTAGTGATTTTGAAATTAGTATTCTGATTAAGCCCAAATTTGGGCTGTTACAATTGTTCCATCATGGAACTTTTTCTTTTCCATCATGGAACTTTTTCTTTCTGTGAATGGATCGCCCCAATATCAGTTTATGCATAAATAGCTAGAATTAAACAAATAAGAGATACCTACAATAGTGCCTAAACTCTCTGTATCTCCATTGGCTCGCATCACATATTTGCTCCTATTAGCTCGTTATGGATAGTCCCTCTTAAAGTGACCTTAATCTCCACACTCAAAGTAAACACCTGACGCCTCCTAGTAATTACCTTTATGGTTTTTCCCGCATTGTTCGCAAGTGGGGCTGGACATCCTCCCTAACCCTCCCATGCTAGCTACTGATGTGGTTTGGCATCTATCACAATCTCGCCTAACAACATCGAACTAATGACTTCTCGTTAGAATCGAAGAGAATACCCTGTTATCCCGAGTCCTCTTAATTCCAGAGCCTAGAAATTGACTTGTAGCTTTTTGTTTACCTTTTTCCTGATCTTTAGCTTTGTTCTTTTCTTGTATCATCATCTCCATCCTCTAGGCTTTAGCTATCAAAGTAGCCAAGTCTAGGATTTCAAGCACTGCTAATAACATACGAATTGCTTCAATTAAACCTCACTCAAATTAGACACAAAGGTCCTCCTCTGTTGGTGCCAACTCCCAAGCGTACTTGCTTATTTTAATAAATTCACACTCGTATTCAAACACTATCATCTGCCCTTGCTTAAGGTTAAAGAACTTTTTTTTTCATCTGTTCAATCAAGAATCAGCTGATATATTTTTCTTAAAACTTCTACAAAAAGAAATCCTAGTTAATTTGCGCACGTGGGTAGAGTACGCCACCATTTGTAACACCTCATACCTAACCTAATCGTCATGTTCAAGCTATAAGATGCTACACTTTAATTTAAAATTTAACTTAGACCTTGAGCATTGTTATCTGCAAATAATAAAAGAATGAAGGCAAGAATATATTTAGTATTGCTACTAAGTAAATTCAAAACTTCCAAGAATCCATGTCAATAATAAAACTTTAACTTAATATATAACAATTCCACCATTAATCTTTAACATGTTTAAAGTATTTAGTTTGTGATAAAATTTATATTCTAACCATTTATTTCATTTACAGCAAAGACCCTGATACTCTACCTCTAGGTCGCCCCATTGTATGCAAGTTACAACTAAGAAACATATTTGCCGATGTATGGCGAACTTTGGCCTGGTCCCTTCTCAAACTTCCAAAATCCCATATTTGCCTACAATGCATAACAACCCAAGTTCTAAAGAACTTAATGAGTTTCCATACCTTACTAACACAATGCTATCACGATAGCACTTCGTGACTGGGACTTCATAACAGTTTTTGCTCGTATTGAGATAGTACGACATCCTTTTTTTTACAGTAGATGATTCCTTGGCAATTTTCACTTACCAATTCCATTTTTATTTATTGCCTTTATGACCCATATTCATTTATCTCCTCAAGAGGGAAATCCTTGTCGATTCCTACTTGCGAATGGTAAAAGATAATGCGTAAACAATACTCATGACACACCTTGCATCAATGACTACAAATATTCACATAAGACCATTCTTGGCGAATAATCTCTATTGCAAGCTATTAATAATGTTTTGTCTTATCGAACTAAGACTCATATTATGATCCTCCTAGATCATTAAGGGAAACACCCTTGCTACATAATATAGAAAGTCTACTTATTCCCATCAAATCGATAGATCAGACAATACATAATCTTACCATTGTTCCACAATCAAGTAGTCCACTCCTAGTGGTTATCTCTTTGAAATAGATAACATGTAGGCAGATTCTTAATAGTGAATCCTCTATTTGTAGAATCATACATATGGGACATTCATGGTGGACTATTGTATCTTTTATATACAATTTCTTCATTTCAAAAGTATAGGAGAATACCTTGTATCATCCTTAAAGGAAACTGGCTAACTGTCATATATGTATGATGTAACTTCTATACAATTTGCCTGTACAGTGACCTCGAGCTTAGGATGTGCCATTAGCACATGGATTCATTTTTGGCAAACTTGTAAAGTTAAATTAGAATCCTCGAATTCTCTTTCAACTCTCACCAAAGTAAATTCCATAATTACTGTAGTGCAAATATGTAAGAATAAGCCGGTGGACCGTCATAACTTATATCCGCCTCACGTTATTTGCTAGCATAGGCACCATAGCCTTCTCATAATAATAGATCACCCCTTTTCGGACTCATACCAGTGGACATATTGTGGAATCATATTCATGAGATAGTTCTAGTGAACTTTCCTTACAGCAATAGTCCTAGTGTACTTTCCCCCTATTAGATAGTCCTCACAGACCTCCAAAAGATAGTCCTTATGGACGTTACACATTAGATAGTCCAGACGAACTTTCCACACATGATAGTCCTAATGGACTTTCCACGTTAGGTAGTCTTGACGAACTTCCCACATAAGATAGTCTTGACGGGCTTTCCACATTAAATAACTGAGGACTTTTTATATTAGATAGTTCTGATGAGCTTCCCACATATACAGTAATGTAATGGCCATGGACTTCCATTCGTCCCACTAAGGGCTCTCATACATCCCACATAAAGGGCTCTCAATCGTCCCATAAAGGGTTTTCACACTGGTGCACACTGTTTTTATGCAATTTCAAATCTCTTTTCTTGGCTCAATCCAACCGAACCTCCCTCAAAGCCACATACGTAAAATGCATATGCAACCATGCATGACCATCTGAACCTCCGCAAAACCACAGGAATAGAATGCATATCATACACACATTCCACCAATAAGGACTGTGAATCATATGATATATATCTCGCCAAACACTTCATTGATATATCATAATAATTCTTACCACCAACCAATCATATCACTTTAATGCGTAATAATGCAGTATGCCAAACACTTCGTTTACTCAACATAACTAGTTCACAACCATCTGTATATTTACATACCACACTACTTGCAACCACCATATACCATTACTTCGTTATAACAGTTTCATAGCTCAACTATAGAATAATTCATTATTCATATAACACTAAAGTAAGCCTATTCTACTCATAAAACTAAACAAAACATTCATTTACTAGTTGAGTTCTGAAACTCATCTAGAAGTTGATGCCGAATCTACCCACTAAGCTTCCTCCTTTACTACACGAGCCTTTAGTAGCTTGATCAATACAACTCGATAAACCATCAATTATTTAGTAAAGTAGACTAAACTATTTTTCATACTTTAGAAGCTTGAAGGCGAGCAATTTTATTATGTTTTATTTAGTTTTTCTATCTTATCTTTAAATTCAATAAAAAAGTGTATATTGAGTCACTTTATGACCTTAGGGGCCAAAAAAGGCATAAAGGTGCACTAACGTACTTGGATAGTGTGCAGGATATCATTCAAAGGCATAATAGTTCAAGACTGGTCACTGTGTTGCAACACGGGAAGTCAAATTTCGTAACATAGAGTGTAGAATACAAGAATTCCAATACTACCTTCAATATTGTGACACAACTAGAGGATGTTGCAACATGCCCTTGAAGACAAACCTGAAGCCCAAAGTATACTACCTTCAATATTGCAACACATGCACTATGTGTCGTGACACTGACTCTAGGAGAAACTACAAGTGAAGGGTGTAACACCCCTTACCCGTGTCTGATGCTGGGACAAGGTACGAGGCGTTACTCCACTTAAACATGCTTGATCTTACAAAGTCGGGCCATAAATCTCATTAGAACATAAAATCTTTTATTCATTCTCTTAATGTCCCTATCATGGGCCCACGAGGCCCAAAAGATACATCAAAAATGGTTCAGGACTTAATAAAAAACTTTCAATCACTTAGAAAATTTTTGCTCAAAATAGGGCCACATGCCCGTGTGGGCTGGGACATGCCGGTGTGGATAGGCCGTGTTGTAACACACGTCCATGTCCCTAGCTTGTGTCGAATTTATTTTTCATTTCGAACCTATAGGGGTTTTCACACTGCCTTGCACACGCCCTTGTCCAGGGCCTGTGTCCCTCACACGACCATGACACGCTCGTGTCCTCGCCTGTGTGTGAAAAGCTGTGTATTCTGTTTATGATGTCAGCAAACACTTAGGGGTACATGGCCAAGCCACACGTCTATGTGCTAGGCTGTGCTCTCCACACGGTTGAGACACAGGACTGTGTCTATACCCGTGTGTTGACTACTAGGCATTCTATTTTGCATAATTTACGTGCAGGGGACACATGAGCTGATTACACGCTCGTAGGGTGGACCGTGTGTCACACACGGCTTAGACACACGCCTTGTGTCTACCTGTGTGGAAAAATAAAAGCCTATTTACCAAGCCTATCGCCACCCTGAAATAACACCAAATTTATACCAATTCCAATAACTCATAATATAGCATCAATGTATAGCCAAACATCCTCAAACATGACATTCAATCTATAATGTCATGCCATATTCATCATGCATAAACCTCATAAATTCACATTCAAATTTTGTAAGTTTACTCATTCATGAATTTCATTCTCATTGTAAGATGCCAATGCGATATCCCAGATATAGTCTTACATGGTATCACATGTCGATGCTGAAGCCATATCCTAGATATGGTCTTACACGGGATCTCATATCGATGTCGACGCCATGTCCCAGACATGGTCTTACATGAGATCATAAACTGATGTCGATGCCATGTCCCGGACATGGTCTTATATAGGATCACTCTTAGATGCCAACGCCATGTCCCAGACATGGTCTTACAAGGGATCTAAATCTCGTCTCGGTGCCGACGCCATGTCCCAAACATGCTTTCATACGGGACCACATGTCGATGCCAGTGCCATGTCCTAGACATGGTCTTACATGGGATCTCAATTCGGTGTCGATGACATGTCCCAGACACGGTCTTATACGAGACTTTCTAAATCTCATGTCATGACTACAGTATCCTTCGTATCCTTAAAACTTAACTGGGATTTCTCTTAATAACTTTATCATTTCTTTATAAAAATCACATCAATAAATCTTATGGAAATAACATAAATTTCATACAATGTCATAACATTATTTTCATAATACATAATGCTAATTTATCACACAAAACTTACCTCGGATCCAAAATATGGGAAGGTGTACAGTTTAATTTAATAATCACATTGGCTAAATAGCCCATAATTCATACTTTGGCAAAATTTATAATTTTTCCCCTAAACTTTTACATATTTGCAAAATGGTCCCTGTGCTCGTATAATGAAATGTACCAAATTCCTTGGTTACCCAAGCCTAGCCGAACCTATTTTGCACTCATAACAGCCCACATTTCTCATCAATTCAAACTTTTACTACTACTTTTACAACCTTTTCAATTTGGCCTTTTTATGAATTTCCATAGAAAATCACTTGGAGAAAACTTTTTATTACTCATCTAACTTTCATTTTCTTTCATTAAACAACAAAATAAATGCATGTCATGCATGGGTATATTTTTGAACATGAACCCCAGCTTAAAATAGTGGTAGAAATAGCTAGGTCAAGTTATGAGGATTTCAAAAATATGAATAACATGAAAAAAGAGGCTAGAATACACTTACATGTGGGCTTAAAAATGTCAAAAATCCTAGCTATGGAGCCCCTTGGAGAAGATGGATGTAACACCTCCAAACCCGGCCCAGACGTTATGGCCGAATCCGGCGGTGTCACATTGAAGGGTGACTCATATAAATCGTATACTTGGAAGACTTTGATGACATTCGTCCGTCTGTGGTTCGAATAAGGGTTTATTTTCAAAACAATTTTGTTAGAAAAATAACTTAGTTTAAAATATGTTCATTAGAAGGTTCACTTAATCAAAAGTTTAGGTGAGTTTGAGTAAAAGCTTTGAGTTTATAAGTTGAAAACCCAAGTGTACATATCTTGTTAAATTACAGCGAAAGCTCATGTTTTTAGAAAACATGCAGATATTTATGTTGATTTAGAAAACATGTTTAATTTTAGAAATCCCGTTTGAGTTTGAAACCTTAGCAGTTATAATAATAATTAAATGCAAATATAAAATCATGCCGGAGATAAAAGGCCTTATTACAACCCAATAGAACAATGTAAATAAGGAAAGTAAATAAAACTAGTAATCCTCAAAGTAAATAGCAGTGTAGAGTGGCCACCTCCGAGTCTTCTCTTACGTCGAGCCGCCTACTAAGGGTTACTTGGAAAAAAATTAAAAAAAAGGAGTGAGTTTCGAAACTTAATGTGTACGACCCTCGTCAAACAAGTAATCATGCAACAATCAAATTGGGCTTAAGCCCTATTCAATATCGGTGGCCTTTGGGCCTTAGCCCATAATGGCCTCAGTTGAGCCTGAGCCCATATCACAATATACAGTGGCCTTTGTGCCTAAGCCCATAGTGGCCTCGGTTGGGCCCGAGCCCATTTCACAGATATCAATATGCGCATGTAATGCACAATTACCCATAACCAACCCTATACACCCCCTTCCAACCCTACACTCCTGTAGGGAGATACTCGACCCACCCATTCTTATACACCCGTTGTGACACCGGTTGCGGCACCACTCATCATAGCAGTAGAACTACTCGTGGCTTAAAAGCCTTCGTTGTAGCACCAGTTGTGGCACTACCCATCGTTGCAACGGAGCTGCTCGTGGTTTAAAAGCCTTCATTGGATCCATAGTCATTAAGCGACCCTGCGACCCTTATATACACTTCCTCCAATCATAATCCTGGCCCATATGCAATATAATAATACATGAATGCAGCAGAAAACATATAGCATACATTAGTCTTACTCATAACACATAGGGGTATTTCAGTAATTCTGCCATTTAGGGGTATTTCAGTAATTCTACCCTATAGAGGTATTTCAGTAATTCTACCCTACTGGGGTATTTTAGTAATTCTACCCTACAGGGGTATTTTGGTCATTTCTTAACATTATGGGTCTTAATTACAAACTTTGGCCCGTCAACAAGCCCTCATTGGCTAAAGTGAACGGATACTATGTACCAGGTAGGATTCTAGAGAAGAGGAGGTAGGTCATTAAGTTTTATGACTTGTCCATTGCCACACTCTAACCTTATGACTTGTCCACAGACACATTTGAGAAATTAATTAAGTTTTATGCCGCTTAAGGATTCATTAGAAACTAGGCCTAAAAGTCCATTATAAAACCCTAGCAAGTCTACATGCTTTCATACATTCATATAGCCCATCAGGTCTAATGACATTTGTATGGCCCATTAGGCCCAGTCACAATTATAGGCCCATCAGGCCGAAATCTATTCCAAGCAATATAACTAACTTAATTAGCTCATCACTTATTACTAATCTACCTATTTTCACTTATCTGGGCCCACGAGCCCGTCAGGCCCATTTGGCCCATTCTGGCCCAGTTGGCCAAAACGTGACCTAAGTCCATGAGATCGCTCATGGGGTCTCTGATAACACATCTATTACCTTCATATGAATGTTCGCGCACTCGTACAACTGCCATAGCCAATCTTTCAGCTTCTCGGCATTTCGTTATTTTGGCATTTTAGGATTTTGGCATTTCGGGATTTGTTGATCTATTGTGTGTGTGAAGTGCATGTACACACCTGATAATGAAACGTGCTAAATCTCATTAGCCACAAACCTACAATTGATGTCACTCAATAGTTAATCATACGCTTATCAAATACTATTACCAAAAATCGTAATCCCACCTTCGCCATACCTTGGACGACAAGCCTTAACAACCCTTCATTAATCACTAATCACAAGTATTTCTTAAATTTGCATCAATCTTAATCATTAAGAACTAAAAAACAAGTGACTTGCAATCATCTTAAGTCACCTTGAAACCACTCATGACCATTCGGCCAACCTTAACCAATAAAAGAGGAATACTTACCCAAAACCCCAAAACGCTTAATGAGCAATTCGGTAGAGATCTGAAATCCGAGATTCGATACTAATCCCCTACCAAAACTGATTTAGAAAGAGTGAGAGAGAGACGGAATCGGTACTACAAAGACTAACTAAAAGAAAGTAAAATACTTACACAAGAATCAATCGGCCAATATTGAAGACAAAGTGGCGGCACCACTAAAATTTTGGCCAAAAGATATTCGGCTTTAGGGAAGGTCAACTAGGAGTAAGAAAGAGAAAGGTTTGATGAGAAAGGAAGGGAAGAAATCAGCACAAAATAAAAGAGAAAGAATAAGGGATTTCAGCTTTTAGATATTTGGAGAGAAAAGTGTTTTCGGCAAAATAGAAAGGAAGAATTCGGCATTAGCCTAGAATCCCCAAAATCAGCACCTATATATACTATAGCCGAATTTATCTATCCCCAAATTCCCAATTTGGCTCCACTTCTTTACTCCTCAATCTCTTCCTAAGTTTTCTCTAATATCACTTCCTTGAATTTCTCTTCTGATCACTTCCTTCAGAGCTCAACTCCAATGCAACTACTAACCATCTAGAGTGTAAAAATAAATCCAAAATATTACCATGCTAGCACTCGAACCAAGGATCCCCTTGCTAGCTATTGACGCCACCTCCTTGTTCCCTAAGTGGCGCCACTTGGCCACTACACCACAACCTAGCTTGTGTCCTATTTCTTCTCCATTTATTTAAAAGCCATCACACTCGCAAACAAGGTTCTTTTAACATTTGACAGAAATTTCTCCACCTCAAAGCTCGAACTCGGAACTTAATAAATGGCCCTTTAACAGTTTAATAACACGTAACTAAAATGTCAAACACACCATACACATCTTAACCATAAAAGAAAGTTTGGGATTTTTTTGGGGCGTTATAATGGACAAGATTTTTGCTTCTTTTTCCTTTTTTATTACATTAATTTACCAAATAACCAAAATGCCATTATGGCCTTTCCTTAAAATTTTTCCCTTCCATGGGTATTTTTGTCCATCATGCCATAAAATGGTCTAATTGCTAAATAAGGACTTCTAATAAATTTTCTAGTGCCAATTTATCCTTAAAACTTCTAGAAACTCATATTTTGCAACTTTTGCAATCTAGTCCTAAAGGACAAATTAATCATTATCTCATAAAAATTCCTTCATGGAATTTTCTCACTATCATGCAATCATATCATAGACTTGAAATAAATTATAGAACATATATTTCGATATCAGATTTGTCATTTTGCAACCACTATTACGACTAGGCCCTAATTCGGGCTGTTACAAAGGGTGTTTTGGTCCGCACAATATATTTTTATATAAAAACGTCAGCCAACCTAGGGTTAAGGATGACGACGAACTCTAACTCTATAAATACACTTATTAGGCACTTGTTTAGGGATAGCTTTCATAGTTCAAAATTTCTCTATAATTAGTTTTTAGTTTTTCTTTTCTTTTAGGCTTTAGATTTATCTTCAGTTATTTTCGTTCATGTTCTTTGGAGAATCTGATTTGTAGATTCGACTAAAATCTTGGGGGTTACGCTCTTCGTCAATCAATACAAACTCAGGATTCTTCTTAAACTATATTCTTGATCTGTTATTAATTTTTATTTGTTTTATCAAATATATGTTGTTTATGGATTCCATGAGGAACTAATCCTCTTATGGGGGTTAGTGAGTGGAAGTGGGATTAACTAATTGTAATTTAAGGTTTTTTTAGAGGATCAACTATTTAGAGAGGAAGAACTTAAACTTTAGGCTTGACAATCTTAGGAAGTCATTTAGGTGGGAATTCACCCAAAATTGGTATGACATATCCCTAAACACCTTACCCTCAAATCGGTTTAGACTGTAAGGTCGAAAGATAAGTAGTTCTTACCAACTCATTAGTTTAGTGGAAGATCAAGAGATCCTGCTAGGGTAAACATTAGTTGATTGAATAGAAGCACCAAATATGAATTAATTATAACCATCGAAGCGATCTAATCGCCCAAACCTAGATTTGGTTAAGTTTATATTTTAGTATCTAAAGTTCATTTTATTTAGGCAATTTTTATTTCTTTATTACAAAAACTTAAAATCCTTTATTTATGTTTAAACGTAATATAATTTATTTAAAGTACTAATTAGATCTACATTCATTTAAGTTATAGTTAATTTAGTATTAGCCTCCATTGGGTTTGATCCTTGGAGTAGTCGCGTACTGTGTTGTAAAAACTATATTACAACTTGACCTGTATACTTGCAGACACCACTTTAATTACATTCATTTAGTTGCAGTATTTACACTCTGGACATTAGTATGTCCGAAGGTGGTCAAGTGTTTGGCGCCATTGCCAAGGAGGCAACACTACTAAATTGATTTTAATTTTTGAGTTTTACAGAATAATTTGAAAATTGATAAATTATAGATACAAATTTTTTTATTGTTACTAACATCTTTTATTTTCTTTTTAGTTTCAGTGTATGACTCGCAGTAGTGAAACACTTATAGAGTGAGTCACTGATCTAGAGAGAATAATCTATAGGAATCATTAATAGTAATTGTAACACCCTTTACCCATATCTGACGCTGGAACAGAGTACGAGGTGTTACCTAACTAAAACTCATGCAAAACAATCAATTTAAACAATTGAAATACGTCCCAATTTGAAACTTTTTCGAACAATGACCTACAGGCCTCAATAAGGGTCTACGAGATCTAGCTCGCGACTTAGAAACAATTCAGGGCCATTTTAGACACTTAGAAATCTTTTAAGAAAATCCACTATAATTAGGGCACACACCCGTGTGAAAGGGCGACACGCCCATGTGACCTCTAGGCATGGCCTTGTAGATAGCCCGTGTACTTCATTCGGCTTGAACCATCGAGAGACACGCCTGTGCCCCTCGCCCATACAGATTTATTTTCCAACATCAACCTACAAGAGTTTTCACGCGGCTTGGCACACGCCCGTGTGCCCAGCCTGTGTCCTTCACACAGCCATGACACGTCTGTGTCACAGCCTGTGTGCAAAAACCTAGACATTCTGTTTCTGATGTCATCATTCCCACGCCCGTGGCACACTCCCGTGTGCTGGCCATGTCCTCCATACGATTGAGACACACGGCCGTGTCTCATGCCCGTGGGAGAACCTGATGGCATTTAATGCTATCCATGCAAGGTGTAGGGGACACACGGTCGAGCCACACGCCCGTGTGTCTGCCCGTGTGTGTAATATAGGGCTATTTACCAAGCCCTTAGCCACCCTGAAACACATACAAAACAAGCCCCAATTTACATACATCATAATATAGCACCAATATTCATCTTAATGCCCCTAAATAGGTATTCATACATCAACCAACTCATGTCCAAAATGCATGTATAAACCAAAAAGCAATTTTGCACAAATTCTATATAAATTCATCTCATTTCATTAAGCAACTTGAATGGTTTTAGGCCAATTCCAAAGGCCATTTACAAAATGAACTTAGTAACATAAATGGCCAACACAATTGGCTCACTAATAGAACTTACACCAAAATGACTATTTAGACTATACATGCCATTACACAAATACAAAATGCAATTATACCAAATGCTTCAATTTATAGTGTGAGCGATGCCTTCGTTGTCTTTGGAACCTCGAACTACCTAGGCGACTCTATAAGAAAATGGAAAAGAGAGAGGTAAGATAAAGCTTAGTAAGTCTATATGCTAACATTTAAAATCGTAGCCATGCATTAGAGAATTTAAATATTGCATCAACCATACCGATACCTCCTACCATAAGTTCACTTACTCTTCACACAGTTTAGCCAACATTCTCAACACAATTTTTACGCACAAGGCTCATATTGCTTAGTGCATACAATTTCTGCACTTATCCATCATCGCAACACACGTAAAATTTCATTCGAGTAATTTTTTACAACAAACTTATCCATACATGATAGATTCATACATGGTCATCCGTAGTGACAATAGCAATACTAAGATGACTCCGCACTTAGCCCATCGTCATTAATAAAAATTATGGCGGTATCGCACTTAGCCCACATTTGTTAATTAAATTACGGTGGTATCGCACTTAGCCCACCTTTATTAATTTGTTTCCGATGGTTTTGCACTTAGCCCATAGATAATAATTGCCAACCAAGTGATTTGTTCTTAACTTGCTAATCTCAACAATTCCCTAGTGGTTCGTACATAGCGCAACTTTATCCATGATTTATGGAAATATAATTGTACTCCCACTTTTCACGATTTCATTACATGACCATAACATTTAACCACACATCATATAAAGCATTCATAAGCAAAAATATTAATAAAAGAGGTATCGTTTACATATAAACTTACCTCGGTATACAAAATACGGGAAATATGGAATTTAATCCGAAGCTTTTCCCTTGCCTCAGTCAAGGTTGACTTCACACTCTCCTAGACCTATATGAATAAAAATCCATCCATTTAATCACTAAATTAATTTAAACAATTCAAAATTCACATGTTGGCAAAATGACCATTTTGCCCCTAGTATCTTGGCAAAATGACCATTTTGCCCCTAAGCTCGGAAATTGATTTTTATCGAATTTCCTCATCAGCCAAGCCTAAACAACTCTTTTTATCCTTAATACTACCCCAATTTCTCATTATTTCACACAATTTCTCCTTATTTTACAACTTCTACAACTAAGTCCAATTTGAGTGTTTTCATGCAACCTCTTACACAAAAGTGGTTCAATGGACAACCTACATTCATTTTCCTTCCTAAAATTTCTAGAAAACATCATTTATTCAACAATGGAAAAGCTCTCAACTTTCAACCATTTTTCACAATACACCCCTCAAAATGTAGCTCGTGCTACAAGGGTCTCAAATATGAAAAAAATATTCAAGAAAAGCCTTAAGAATCACTTACTTCTGAGTCTACAAAGTTCCTAAAATTTTAAGCTTCTAAAACCCCTAAAGACGACTAAGAAAATCTGCTAATGTGGAGAAGAAATGAAGAAAAAAAATGATAGCTAGACAATTAGGCTATTATTTTATCCATTAGTCACCTAAAACTACCTACCCTTGACTTTTCCATGCCTATTCCTCTCTATGGCTGGCCATCATGAGTTTTAAGGGCCTAATTTCCCTTTAAAACCCCCAAAATTTGATTCTCAATCTATTTAACACCTTTGACTATTAAAATAAAACTTTTTACCTTTACGCTATTTAGTCCTTTTTCACGATTAAGCCTTCATTCGCGTAAATTAATTCACCAAAATTTTCATGCATACTTATAAATTAGCATACCACATAAATTGATACAAAAATAATTTTCTCAAACCTCGGGAAGTGATTTCAAAATCACTATTCTAACTAGCCCCTAAATTGGGTTGTTACAGTAATAGCAGATGCAAAACCAACCACCTGTTGCAAGCAATCTACCATGCGATAACCCATTGTTCGATGAGATAAACAAACATCCAAGACTTACCACTACCACCGCAAATACCAGCAAACCCTCCAATGGCACGAGAAGAGCGAACCCTAAGGGATTACACGCTACCAAATCTAGAGATCGTTCAAGGTAGCATTACAAGGCCAACCGTTATTGAAAATGATTTTGAAATAAAATCGGCCATGGTCTAGACGATCTAGAATAATTTGCAATTTAGAGGCACCATGACAAAGGACCCAAATCAATATGTAAAATGGTTCTTTCAGTTTCGTGATACATTTAAATATAACGGGGTCATTGATGATGCTATTCATCTTTGGTTGTTTCCCTTATCGTTGATCGATAACATTTTTTCTTGGTTAGATTCGCAGGGTTTAGGATCAATCGCGACATGGAACGAACTTGTGAAAAAAATTCTACACAAGTTCTTTCCTATTAGCAAAACTGTCTAATTAAGAAGAGAGATCACCATGTTCAAATAGTTAGAAGGAGAAAGGTTTCACGAAGCTTAGGAACACTTTAAAATTTTGATACAAAGATGCCTACATCATGGTCTACCTGAATGGTTGATGCTGCAGATATTTTATAGCAAGTTGGATGCATACACATGCTCAGGACTTGATGGAGTCATAGGAGGATCCTTAATGAATAAAATAGATGAAGACACGTATGACTGATAGAAAATAGGGCGATGGATTCCTGCTAGTGGCTAAACGAAAGATATACTTATGACCAGAGACCATCTATGGTAAAAGTTGTCCATAAGGATGACAAATATCAACAAATTTTGGACAGACTCAACCGTATAAAGTCCTCATCTAGTATGTCTTCAATATTTGATAGAGATAGACCTCTTAGCCATTATCTGAATAATCCAACCGATGACATGAACTATATTGAGAATAGGGGTGGAAACTCTTATTCAAATACTTATAATCTCGATTGGAGAGATCACACAAACCTGAGATGGGGTGGAAACCAGGGAGAATGTACTAGTTTTGACCTTGTTAAAAATACTAATTATCAACCTCCATATCTATAGAAGCTTCAAGAAAGGGCTAACCCGAATGACCATACTGTATGTGTTCAATACCTAGACCGGATTGAGGGGGAGATGCAATCAATGAAGACAAAAGTAACACAAGTGCAATATGAGTACACCAATAAAACTAAAACATCGACCAAGCTTGAAGATCAAATGAGCCAATTGATGAGCATGATGGGAGAAACCAAAAGGCAGATTGGCACCGACATCCCAAGCAGTGCCGATAATAATCTTAAGAGGGAAGGGAAAGAGCACATGAAAGCAATTACGATCTAATCGGGAAAAATACTAAGTAGCCTAGAGAATCTAAGTTAAGAGGAAAATGAAGAGGAGATTGATGATCTTTAAAAGGAAAGCCCTCAAGGAGCTAATAATGAACCTGAACCAGAGAAGGTAGTCAAGTCGGAAGCTAAGCCAACCAAAGGACATGAACCAAGGAACATGAACTAACATAGGTACCATTCCCCTGAATGTGTGAAGTTAAGTAAAAATAAGATGACATAGAGTTTGTAAGTTTTCTAAACTTATCCAAATCTCTAAATGTTAATTTTCCCCTAATTGAACTGATTGAAAAAGTTCCTAAATATGCTAAGTATTTAAAATAAATTATGTCTAAGTGTAGGAAAATTAAAATAGGAGGGCAAGTTAACATAGATGCATGTTATAGTGCGATAATATCTAAACAGATTCCCCAAAAACTAAAGGACCTAAGAAGTTTTACAATTCTTGTAGAGATAGGGGACATTCGCTTTAGTAAAGCTCTTTTTGATTTAGGAGCTAGCATCAAATTATTCCCTTATCAATATGTAAAAAACTTGGGTTATGAGAACTTAAAAATACATAGATAACACTACAAAGCCAACAGGTTTTTAGTACAATCGAAGGGAGTACTCGAAGATGTGTTGGTTAAGGTGCGTAACTTCATATCCTGGTTGATTTCGATATTTTACATTTTAGAGAGGACCGTGAGATACCCATTCTGTTGGGTAGACCACTTTTAGATACATCAAGATCCACCATTAACTTAAAAAATAATGAGTTAAGAATGACGATTAATGGTGAGACTAAAATTTTCAAAATGTGGTCACCTAAATAATGAGGTAAATAGGGAAAGATTAGGGAAGCAATGTTTTAAAGTATCTATAAAAATCCCTAACTACCTTGAGCTAGAAAAGGTTTTTTCTATGATAAATGTAGGTCGAATGTAAAAATTTAAAGAGCGAGACAAACATAGCAAGGTGGAGTGGCATGACGGATGTTGGACGAATACTGATAGAACATGAACCAAATATGGATCCACATATAACATGACTGAGCTGACGAATGAATCCGGCAGCAAAGCCCCATATCTCTAGAACTAATATAAATTTTGTATATTATTGTACTTTATTAGACCAACAATTAGATTAGAATTTAATTTGGTTCAAATTATCTTTAATCTTAAATTGAACACTTTGAAAATTGAGAAAAGGGGTCAAAATAGAGTTGGTGTTATAACACGGAACCTCCATGTCGCAACATTAAAACAAGATTCAATAAATCGAGTAGTTCAGCTTGATGTCTTGACACAGCACCTCTGTGTCGCAACAAAGAAGTCAGTATAATGCAAGATAAAAAATTTTAAAGAGTGTCACAACATTGAACCCCGATGTCGTGACTTTAGCATCCTACTAGAGGTGCTGCGACACGGAACCCCTGTGTAGCGACATCGCTACAATTTTTTCAGGGTCAAACCCGACCCATTGCATGAGCCAGTAGCATAAACTTAGTTTTTGTAACGCCTTGAATTTTGGGCCTAGAAGAAATAGGCTTTGAGTATGGGGAGTGAAAGGAAGATAGCATATAAATATTTTTTGTGCAAGAAGTGACATAAATAAAGGCTTGCTTCAGTAGTTAAGGGTCCTGAGAAGTATTGGAGAAGTCCTGGGTTCAAGCTTGGGCTTTAGCAAAATTTTTTGTTTTAAGTGAATAAAACCCTGGGTGCTTGAGAGTAGGCCTTTAAAATATTAGAGGATAAAATGTGTCACAAGGAGCCTGCTAGTAAAGTCAGTAAGTGGCGTGTTGTGCTTCTAAGGAGGTTGGGGGTTCAAGTGGCACATTGCACAAGGGGATAATTATTTTGTTACTCTTGTCAAGTAAGAAGTAGAGATTGATTGAAACTCTACTGAGGTGGTTGTTGAATTGGTCATGGAGAAGGTTGTGGAGGGATAAGGGGAGAGATATTTGGAGCAAATCATCGAAAGGATTATGGAGAGATTTGTGGAGAAAACTTAGGAGTTTCAGATGTCTGGGGATGGTTGTGCCGAATTGGTATAGGGAAGTCTAGGATTTTGGCTATGAGTTTTTTTGTGTTAAGTTTTGTCAATTTTTGTGTTGGAAAGTTCTGTTTTTCTTTTGCCAATTTGGTCTTGAACTTTTAGGTGCCGAAAATAGCTTTCATTTCGTTCTCTATTTTGGTTACTGGGGTTGGCCAAATTGGCCATTTGGGGAAATTGTTTTGTATCATTGAATTCTTCTTCCAACCTTTATAGAACTTTCTATCTTTTTCACCCCTTCTATCTTTTTTTTTTAATTTTCTGGTTGAATTCTTGATAACTTTTTTCTCTATCAGTTTGAAATCGTCACCATCTTTTCTTTAGAAGTAGTAGAATACCTCCTATCTCATTTTTTTTCCCCAATCACTACTCCTATCATCTCCTCTCGTATCGTATAGGTTTTTCTTAGTTTCTACCCCAGCTGATTGCCTCTCTACTTCTTGTCACTATTTTTTCTTTTGGCATTTCCTCTATTGTGGGCTTTGGTCATTTGCCTCTATGCTCTACTGAGGTGTTATGGTTTCAGTTTGACAAGAGTTGTGACAAAGCTACTGTACTTGTAAGTTCTCTCATTTGTTCCTCTGCTGTTCCTATTTGTGTTCCAATCTATTCTTTTTTATCTTTCTCTAGAAAGCCTTCCTATGTCAATTGATGGTGGTTTAGGCTAAATATGTGCTAGTATTTCTTAAAGATGATATTGGTGGTTTGGGCCACACTTAGTTGATCGATCTTGGTTAATGAGATCTGTGATTGCAATGCAAATAAATAATAAGGGCGTGTGATCATTTCTAAATAGTGGTATTAGAGGACTAAGGTTGCTCTCATTCGATTAGGTAATTATTTGGTGATGTTTTGGGATAAGTCTAAGTTGGGTATTAATCTTTTTGGGAAGTGAGTAATGAAATATCACTATTGAATGTAGGTTGGTTTACATGGAGATTTGCGTTCTTCTCGTAAGAAGGTGTGTATATCGCATTGATTTGACTGTAGATTGGCAAAAGCCGAAAAGCTAGAAAGCCGGAAGGTTAGGCTTTGAGGTCACATGGGTGTGCGAACACTCGTATGGTAAAACTGAGCCCACGAAACATAGGCATAAGACTATAGAGGCCACCGTGAGTGTTCTCATGTGCTTAGGCCGTTATGGGCCCACTTGGGCAGCCAAATGGGCCTTGGGCCCATATACACTAATTTGCATGTTGAGGTTACATAAGTCACTCGAGGTGACTATAGACCTTCTAATGGGTCGGTAGGTGAGTCTAGACCCATTTACACTGTAATGACTGAATTACCCCGGTAACACCCTTAACCCGAAACTATCACCGGAGTCCAATACGGGGCATTACTAGACGTAGATTAATAGTTACAGAATCACATGCAATTCAGTTCAAAATTATCGTTATCGATGGATTTCAGAGCATATTACAGTCATTATAGATGATTAGGATTCGAATCCTAACAAATAGGACACTCAGAAAATTTTTCACTTTTAAAACATAGTCACACGCCCGTGTGTTACTTGCCACGGCCGTGTTATTAGACCGTGTGGTCTTCACATGCCCATGCTCAGCAACTGTGGACTAATCTATCCAATTTGCCATGGCCATTACACACGACTGTTTAAAGGCCGTGTACCCCACATAGTTGAGACACATGGCCTTGTCTCCTACCCATATGGTTCACTAAAAAAATTAAATCAAGGTGCAGGGAAGGCATGGTCCAGGAACATGTCTGTAGGGTCAGGCCGTGTGTCACCCACGGCCTAGGCATGCCCGTGCCCTTCACCCATGGAGTATTCTGCCAAATCCCACATGGCCATGGCACATGCCCGTGTGCCCTACCATGTAGGCCGTGTCAGGCTATATACCAAGCCTAAACCTCCCTGAAACATAATCAACCATAGTAACAACCAATCCAACCAATATCAAGAACAATTACTCAAAATAACTATATTTATGAACACCAACTTACAAAATACCATATGAGTGACATAGCTTGAGCTTACAGGAACTCATTTACAATAACTGATGTTCTATACATGCCATAATTTACATTTGGAAGCACAAAATATACCAAAAGAAGCTTGATAATGTGTTGCGTAACTCCAACTTTACGATCCCAATCTAACAAGCTCAAAATCTATAGAAAAGGAAGAGGAAAGGGTAAGCTACAATAGCTTAGTAAGTCATATGAAATTCAAAGCAATGCAACAATTCACTAAATCATTTACTTCAACATAACAATTACCATCACATATCATTGCACAATCAACTTACTCTTTGTGCACATGCCACAGGCCGATCATGAACATGCGTAACAGTATCAGTCTCAGTATGCAGTACCATTTTCAATTCACCTGTACAACCACTTCTTTACAGTACAGTTAATCCAATCCTATTGAGCAATTTCGGAATATGAACAGATATACAGAGGTTAGCACATAAGTACCGAATAGACATGGCAAAGCCATGATGTAGCAGAAGCTACTAATAGTAGGGTAGCCAAAGCTACAATCAGTGCAGTAGCCGAAGCTACGAAACAGTGAGGTAGCCGCAACTACAATCAGTAATAGTACATAAGTTAACCATGGGCCTGCTCACACAAGCTGACAGGTGTCTGCAACACATGCAAGACTACCTAGCACCCGGGTAACTATAACAGTCAGAATAGTGGGCCCTCAAGTGACATGTCACCTATATCTATGTCTATTCCTACTTGCTCAATCGGGATTTAGAGTCAATACAACTTTCCATATATTCAGTGGTAGTATCCAATATTCAATCACCTCACAGAGTAATTATCAAGGTATCATCATAGAAGCAAATATTTAAATGGAACTAATCGAATTCGCTAGAATTACATATAACTTACTTGGATTGCCAAAAAGAACTAATTTTCGAAATTAGTCGAGGACTTTCTCTTTTCCCCGATCTCGGGCCTTATCAGACCATTCTTGATCTAAATTAACACATATAGCACAGATATCAATTATCTATTTAATCATAGTCACAGTTCACATTTGGGGCAAATTTCCAAATTTACCCATTAACTTTTCAATAATTACTAATTAGTCCCTTGGACATCAAAAACTCATTTTCTTTATTCCGTGGGCTTATATAACCCATTTTCATAATTATGACACTCAAATACTCAATTTTTCACACACTTAGGAACAATTTGTAATCTCTACAAATTAGTCCATTTGTAGGTACTTTCATTCAGTTTCATCCATTAAAACATGTATATGACACTTAAAACTTCCATTATCTACCATTAGTGAACCAAACACACTCATATCACAAATAGGTCAATTTTTAGACCTCAATTTTCTTTAAATAAATGGTAGAAATGAGAAATTCAAGCTCCAATGAACTCAAAAATACAAAAATAATTGAAAATAGGACCAAATTGCACATACATGAAAGCTTGAACAAAAAACCCTTGGCTATGGAGGTGGGAAATTTCGGCAGCACATTTTGGGGTTTATGGAGAAGATGATGACTTTATTTTAATGGGTTTTGTCATTATTCACTAATAACCATTTTGCCCCTCATGCCATATCTTAAGATATTTTCTCATGTAAGGGCCTTTTTGTCCAAAACACAAATTAATGAGCTAATTGCAACATAAACACTTTCAATTTCATAAAACACTTCAATCAAATCATTTAATCATGCACAATGCATATTTTTCTCCTATTGCAATTTAGTCCCTACAATTATTCACCAAAACAGTAAAATTTCCAAACAGTATTTTCACACCAGTATTCAATCAAACAGATATCATAAAAAATTCACATAATTAAAAATTTTCACTTCAAATTTGTGGTTACGAAACCACTATTCTGTTTAGCCCCTAATTTGGGCTATCACAACCCCAAAGGGTAAAATGACCGAATTACCCCTGCAGGGTAAAAAGACGTAAACCCCTATAGGGAAATATAACTATTATACCCCTAGAGGTAGATTGACTATATTTTTAATAATCATGATTGTTACTGAGCATGACATTCTGCATACATGTAAGATTTGTGACACAACATACTGCATGGGATTGGGATATTGTCATAGAGGAAGAATACTATACTGGTGGCTTTGCCACATATTTTGCTACTGGCAGCTTGGCTACGATTCTGGTTAGTGCCACAACTAGTGATAAAATTGTAAGTGTAGGGATGGGTGGGTGATTTATTCCCCATAGTAAGTGCAAAGATGGACGGGAGGCAAGTACAGGGTTGGATGGGATAACATGCATCATGCATTTTTCATACTAATACTATTATGGGCTAGGGCCCACCTTATCTTGATACTGATAAGGGGGTAGGCCTAACTGTTACAATAATGGTCTAAGGCTCAACTGATATTGATAGTATTAGGTTTAGGCCCACCTATATTCTTATTCTGACTCTGTTTCCATAATGGGCTCAGGCCCAGCTTGCTTCTGCATTTTGTATTCTAACTGACTACATATTAGGGGATTATACACTGAGTTTTCGTAAAGTCACCCTGCTTTTAACCGTACAGGTAATCCCTAGTGCTAGGTGGATCGGTGCTGCAAGGGACTCGACGGTGGCCACACAACTGCATCTGCTTTACATTCGACTTTAATTTTCAATAACTTAAATTTGGGTATTTTTATGTAATAAGGCCTCTTCAATTTTCCAGCTTTTAATTTGGGATTTTATTTATTATGATTTATATCTGTTAGAAGTAGAGCTCGATTTTCCAAAAAATTAACTTTTTGCAAAACATCACGTTTCCGCAACACAATTTTTAAGCTTCCACACCAAATGATATTTTATAAGTGATGATGATTTGAATTGGTTAACAAATGACTAGGCGATTGTGAATTTAACTAAGAGGCTGCAACTTTCTAACGAGTTTTATCAACAAGAAAAAATGGTTTTCAAAAAGGCACTCCAATGTGACATTTCCAGATTCGGCCATAATGTTTGGGCTGGGTTTAGGGTGTTACAATTTTAACCTAGAATGTAGCCTTAAAATACCCTAATTTTAAAACCTAAAACACTTTTTGAAATTTTAAACTTCCTCTAATTCCTAAACCTCTCAAAAACTTAAAAATATCTTAAACCCTAAAACCCTTTATTTACTAATTTTTATATCTCTTCTTCTTTTTGTGGTTTCATTTGGGTGCAAGAACCAAAAACAAAGTACGAACAAGAAAATTGCAACAAAATCCCTTCAAGGATTCTAAAATTCTTTATTAGCTTCAAGGTTCCAAACCATATTTTTACTGTTCTATTGAATTGTTCCTATTCATTGTGAAATAAATTGCTTGATAGTAGTTGTGTAGTTAGGAAATTTGTTGAAAATGTCTCCAAGAAAAGCTAGGAGAACTAACAAACTTGAATAATCAACGGTTACAAACCCCTCTAATTTCCCAAATCAAAAAGTTGAAAAATATTTTCTAGAACTTCAAGGGAAGATATTTCTCCAAGAATAAGAGTTTGAGCTGTCGATGATTCTATGTCAAGAAATAAAGCCTCTAGTCTGATATCATAGATGAGAATGTTTTTGCGTAATTCCTAAAGACTCTGTTGTGTTCCTGGTAGTACAAGAATTCAATGCATATTTAAGGGACCAGGAGTCTAGAGACTAGAGGGTGCCACATGGCAAACAACTCTTTACGAAGGAAGAAGGTAAGAGTCACCCCTTGACCTATTTGTGAATTTCATAACACTCCATATTATGAAAATGATTTTGTGGAAGAAACTAATTTAGAATATTTTAAATATATAAATATGGATAACACTATAAATCACTTAACATAGGGTAGGGTTGAATGTAAATGTCGCCTCATACTAAGATTCCCATATCCTTTAATTAGAAAATAATGTTTCTTATTGCAAAAATATGGATACAATTCTTATGCACTCGAATTGGTCCTGCACTAAATGTCTCTAATGTCAATACCGTTTGAGCGGTTTTTTTGTATGCTGTTTTTTAGAAAAAAACAAGTGTTTTTTGGGACATGGATCTATCATTACATGAAGCGATGCATTAGTGGCAAAAAAGTCAGGGTTTTCTTTCCCACTTAGTGACACCCTTGTTCAAGAGAGTTGATGTTCCAATGATGACCACTGAATAATTTATGAATCCATCTAGAAGTATTATAGGAGACACCCTCTAAATACAGTACACGAAGTTTCAACAAAAACAGATAAAGGGATTGGAAACAAAACACCAAAAAGAGAATATGGATGTCCTGGCTTCGCTTAAATGGAAAGCAAAACTGACATCTCGATAATAAATTGGTGAGAGCAACAACCCAAAATTGGATTGGATAATAAAATTGATGCAAGAGACGAACCTAGTTTTTCAAGAATTTGCGCAGCAGAAAAACATGAGACTACAAAACTACCCATTGGATAAGTTCAGCCCAAAGCACCCCATGTCGAAAGGAAATGAAGAAAGGGAAGAGAGTAAGGATGAAGAAGGAGAAGAGGAAGGAAATGAGATGGATTTTAGGAGGAATATGATTGAACTAAAAACTTTTAATTTCATTTTTTTATTGTAATTAAATTTGGATAATTTTTAGTTTATTGTTTTAGGAGTAGGATTAATGATAGATTTTTTTATATTTGTTTTCTTTTGTGTTTCAAGTTTTCTTTCCAGGAACCCCACATGAAAGAAGCACGACAATTTCAAGCTTTTAATGAATGAGGAAGGAAGCAACCCATCATTAGACTACAATAATGTCACGATCAATTAGATAACTTCTTTCCTTATCAATTTAGGGTTACACATTAGGGACAATGTGCTATCTAAAGTGTAGGAGGTAGCATAAGAAATTTGTTTTTGAGTTTGATGCTTTTTTTTTAATTTTTCTTGTCAAAGTGTGCTTTAGCTTGTCAAAATACAAGTGATTTTTTAGGAGCATGTATATAAGTTGATTGTTTTTACTATAAATTTGACATGGTAGTGGATGATTTTAAAATTTCAATTATTAGGCTACTAAGTTCTATATATTACACTGTAAATAGGGATTGAGTAATTGAATATACCAAATTATATAGAAAATACAAGAAAATGAGTATGTTAGTATGTAGATAAATAGTTGAAATTGTGATTGCTTGATTGATTAAATTTATGAATATTGAGATACTTAGGATGACCTAAGGCATTGTTTGGTATAAATCTAAAGCCAAAAAACTGACCATGTTTATCAATCCTTGGTACCTATGCTGAGTTAGAAAACACTTCTTCATGAACCTTCATGCAAAACTTGAGCCAAAAATATTAATTTGTATTTACTCTTTTTATTTGGTCCTGAAATGCACGAATTTAGACGTCCAACCATATGAATCCAGGGTTAAGTAGATACATCACGGTGGATTTTGTAAAAAGAGTGAAATAGGAAGAAGCAATATGATATAGTGACTATAGGTTAGCCTATATGTGTGAAATAAAAGAAAACATTAGAAAGAAAATCAATACGAGTAGAAAAAAGTACGTGAAAAACAAAAGCATTTTGAGTGAGATGTATTGAAAAAGATCAAAGGCGACAAAGTAACAAAAGTAGAAAATCTCAATCATTAGTGCATAAAAACTCATGAGCTAGTTGTAGTGCTATTATGCTGTAACTTCCTATGTGGAGAAATAAGGAAGGTGAGAGGAGGAGAAATAAGGTGGTGAGTGGGGAAGTGTTACTAAGGGAGGAGAATAGGGAACAATACGATGTCCCAAACTACTTTCTCGCTTAAAACTATTTTGATGCTTCCTGTTCTTGAATTCCATACTGTCCTAAGCCTCAGAACGTTACAAGCCAAAAATCCTTATGTGACCTAAGAAAACCTATTCATGAATTGACATTGTGTTAATTAATTTGAATAACGACTATTCATCTTCTACTAAGATAATCAAATTACATGTATGATTTATTGATGGATCCTTATATTTGAGGACTTTATTGTTTGCACACTTTGTAATATATTGAACTTAGGTGTTTGATATTGAAATTGGTAAGTCCTTCGTATCTCGTGCCAAGATTATGTGTAGATATGAATATGCCTAACTATGTAATCCAAAACCAATCTTTGTATCATTTTTTGTTTTCCTTACTTAAGGACAAGCAATGATTTAAATGTTGGGGAGTTTGATCTACCATAATTCGGTGTAGTAGATTAAACTAGTTTTCATGCTTAAAGAGCTTGAAGTCAAGCAACTTTATTATGTTTTTAGCTAGTTTTTCTATCTTCACTTTAAATTCAATAAAAAGTGTATTTTGAGTCATTTTATGACATTAGGGACTGAAAGATACCTAAAGGTGGGCTAATGTACTTAGTGAGTGTGCAGGACATCATTCAAAGGCATAGTAGCTCAAGGCTGGTTGCTGTGTTACAACACAGAAAGTCTAATGATGCAACATAGGGAGTAGAATACAAGAATTCCAATACTACCATCGGTGTAATGACACAGCCAAACCTAAAGCCCAAAGTGTACTACATTTAGTGTCTCGATACTAGCTCTGTACAAGAGAAATTTCAAGTGAAAGGTGTTTTGGTAAATGCCAGTTGACGTAGGGTAAGGATGACGACAAACCCTAACACTATAAATAGGCTCATTAGGCACTTATTTAGGGAAAAATTTCGTGGTTCAAAATTTTCTCTATAATTAGTTTTTTGTTTTTCTTCCTTTTAGGCTTTAGATTTATTTTCAGTTACTTTCGTTCGTGTTCTTCAAAGAATCTGATTTGTAGATTTGACCAGACTCTTGTGGATTTTGTGCTTCATTAATCAATACAGATTCAAGATTCCTCTTAAACTATATTCTAATCTATTATTAATGTTTATTTATTTTATCAAGTATATGTTGTTTATTGATTCCATGAGGAACTAATCCTTTTATGAGAGGTTAGTGAGTGGAGGTGAGAATAAGTAATTGCTATATAGGGTTTTCTTAGCTGGTTAGCTATTTGGGAGAGGAAGAAATTAAACCCTGAGCCTGACTGTAACACTGATAACCTGTATCTATTTTTGAAATAGGGTTACGGAGCATTACTAAAAATTTACATCTCAAAACAATCAATTATTCAAAAGATTCAAATCATATCATAAATAATTGTGAAATCAATCAATCAATCAATCAATCAATCAATCAATCAATCAATCAATCAATCTCATACTTATTGTCTCTTATACAAGCCTTCGTGGCCCTAAAAACACTTTAGAGATGAATCGGAACTAAATAAAAAAATATAGAATTTTTGGGAAAAAGTTGAAAATTTTCCATACTATAGGGGTCACACGCCCGTGTGGCCAGGCTTTGTGACTCACAAGGTTGAGAGACACGCTCATATCTCAGGCCTTGTGGACATTTGAAGTACGGACACACGGTCGTGTCCTAGCTCGTGTCTGTGGCTGTGTAACTCTTTGACTTGGGTCGCACGGCCAGGCCACACACCCGTATGCTAAGCCGTGTAATTGTCGAGAAATTACACCATGAGTTTTCACATTTTTCAATTTAACCTCTAATTGACATTTTCAACAAAATTTACTTTACAAAAGTTGTTTATCTAACTACAAGGGTTCATTTTTTCCCATTAAACATCAAAACAACATGTATTCATTCATGGAAAGACCCTAGACCTTTAATAGTTTTGCAAATTAGTCCCTGAGCTAGCTAGATTAAGCTACAACAACTCTAAAAACATACAAATCATTAAAAACAAGACGAAAAATCATACCATGCCAGCTATCAGAGATGGCCAAATGTTAAAGCTTCTTCAATGGCTTTTCTTAAGCCTAATTTCAGTTAAAGACGAACATAGAAAGATGATGACCTTTTTTTAAAGATTATTTTACTAACAAATATTTATTAATTTACTAAAATAACCTTATAATTAAAGCTTTAAAAATTCATTTTTAATGGCCATAATTGCCCACTCAAAATATCAATGGTTTATTTACAACATAAACCCTTTAAACATATAATTTCATAGCTATTAAATCCTAATAGCTTATAGAACTCAAGTCTTGCAACTTTTGCAAATTAGTCCTTTTTATCGAATTAAGCATGCAAACTATAAATTTCTTAACGAAATTGTTATACGATAATACTAGCATGCTGTAGACATTAAACTAATAAAATAAATATTTTCACGTTGGTTTTCTGATCTCAAAACCACTGTTTTGATTTTACTGAAAACGGGCTTTTATAACTCTCCCCCTAAAGGAAATTTCATCCCCGAAAATCTGACCAGAAAAGAGGTTTGGATATTGTTTTCTCATATCTTCTTTCTATTCCTAGGTGGCCTCCTTTATACCGTGTCATTACCAAAGAACCTTTACTAAAGCTATGTTTTGATTTCTCAATTCTTTAACCTCTTAAGCTAAGATTCTGATCAGTTCTTCACTATACGATAAATCAGGTTGAATCTGAACATCTACTGGTGAAATAATATGCGAAGGGTCTAATCGATACTGTTGTAACATTGATACGTGAAACACATTATGAATCTTTTCTAACTTTGGTGGCAAAGTTAAACGATAAGCTACTGGACCGATTCTTTCAATAATCTCATACGATCTAATAAATCGCGGGCTTAGCTTTCCTTTACGACCGAAATAAAGGACTTTCTTCTAGGGCGATACTTTCAAGAACACTTGATCGCTGACTTGAAATTCAATGTCTTTACATTTTAAATCTGCATACGACTTCTGTCGATCTAAAGTTGCTTTCAAACTATCTTGGATTACTTTCACTTTTTCTTCTGTCTCTCAAATCAAACCAACCCCATGAATCTTTTTCTCACTGAGCTCAGTCCAATATAATGGAGTTCAGCACTTATGACCATACAAAGCTTCGTACGGAGCCATCTTTATGCTCGATTAATAACTGTTAATGTACATGAGTTCAATTAGTGAAAAATATTTTTCCCAGTTGCCTTTGAATTCTAATGCACAACATTGAAGCATATCCTTCAGTATCTGAATTACTCACTCAGACTAACCATCGGTCTGTGGATGAAATGCAGTGCTAAAATGTAAACATGTACCTAGAGACTCCTGTAACTTGCTCTAGAATCATGATGTAAAATGTGGATCTTTATATGAAATAATGGAAACTGACACCCTGTGCAATCTGACAATCTCAACAACATATATTTGGCTAATCTCTCAAGAGAATGATCTGTATGAATCGGAATAAAATGTGCAGACTTTGTCAGACGGTCAACAACCCAAATTGCATTTTTCCTTCTCGAAGGCAAGGGTAATCTCAATACAAAATGCATCGTGACTTGCTCCCATTTCTATTCCAGTATCATCATTGGCTGAAACAAACTAGAAGGTACTTGATGTTCAGCTTTAACTTGCTGACATCGTAAACATCTCGATATAAAGTCAGAAATCTCTCGTTTCATACCTAGCCACCCATACATTAGTTTCACATCACTGTACATCTTATTACTACCAGGATGAACAGGCAAGTTACCACTATGAGCTTTATGCAAAATCTTTCAAACAATCTCTGAATTCCTCGGTACGCAAATTCTGCCTCTACAAAGTAAACAATCATCGGGTCCAATCTGAAAATCTTAATCAGGAGTCGACTCACTCTGTTTTCATTTAGTTAATAACACATCATTGCATTTCTGAGCCTCATAAATCTGTTATAAAAACATCGATCTAGCTTTCAACTCAGCTAATATCAAACCATCATTAGACAACATCAGTGGTGTATTCAATGCTCACAAAGCAAACAAAGACTTTCTGCTCATTGCAACAGCAACCACATTCGCTTTACCCGGATGATAATAAATGATCAAGTCATAGTCTTTCAATAGCTCGAGCCACATGCATTGTCTTAGATTCAAATATTTCTGTGACATTAAATACTTCAAACTTTTATGATCTGTAAAGATGTGGCATTTTTTGCCATACAAATGGTGTTGTCAAATCTTCAAAGCAAACACAATAGCTGCTAGTTCTAAATCGTACGTCAGATAATTCTTTTCGTTCAGCTTTAACTGTCTAGAAGCATAAGCTATCACTTTGCCTTCCTGCATCAAAATACAACCTAAACCACTTAAACATGCATCACTGAAAATCATAAATTCTTTACCTAGTTCACGTTGAACTAACATCGGTGCCTCGGTCAACAATGATTTCAACTAATTGAAACTTCTCTGGCATTTCTTAGACCATTCAAATTTCATATATTTTTGCAATAATCTTGTCATCAACGTAGAAATCATTGAGAAGGCCTTGACAAATCTTTTGTAATACTCGACTAATCCTAGAAAACTTCTAACTCTGGATATGTTTCTCGGCGGTTTCCAATCAACAACAACTAAAATTTTTCTCAGATCAACTTTGATGCACTCGACTAATACAATATGTCCTAGAAAACTTATTTCCTAGAGCCAAAATTCACATTTGCTAAACTTGGCAAATAATTGCTTTTCCCGCAAGGTTTATGATACAATTCTCAAATGCTTGGCATGCTCAATATCATCTCGAGAGTAAATCAAGATATCATCAATGTATACCACAATAAATCAATCTAAATACAGTCTAAAAATTATGTTCATCAAATCCATAAATATTACAGGTGCATTAGTTAAACCGAACAACATCACAAGAAATTCAAAATGTCTGTACCTGGTCCTGAATGTAGTTTTCGACACATTAGAATCTTTAACTTGCAGCTAATGATAACCACAACAAAGATCAATATTCAAAAATACTGTTGCACCTTTCAACTGATCAAATAGATTGTCAATTCGTGGTAATGGATACTTATTCTTGGCCGTAACTTTGTTGAGCTGGCAATAGTCAATACATAATCTCATTGATCTATCCTTTTTCTTAACGAAGAAAATAGGTGCACCTCAGGTGAAAAATTAGGTCGAGCAAAATCCCTATTTGTCAACTTTTGCAACTGCACTTTCAACTCTTTCAACTCAGTAGGAGCCATTTTGTAAGGAGCTATCGATATCGGTGAGGTTCTTGGTACTATCTCAATGGAAAATTCAACTTCTCTAATCGGCGGTAACCCAGGTAACTCCTCCAGAAACACATCTAGATACTCGCATATCATTGGAACCGATTCTATCTTCAACTTAGAAAATATCAATTACATATGCAAGGTATGGGTCACTGCCTTTTCTCACATATCTCTGTGCTGATATAGCCGAATTAACAATAGGCAACCCACTCAAACTATTAGATTCAATTTGAAGCTTTTTACCATTCTAACACTTTAATGTAATAAGCTTTCATCTATAGTTCACAATAGCATCATGCAAAGTCAGCCAATCCATGCCCAAAATCACGTCAAACTCATCCAATGGCAATAGCATCAAATCAGTCGGAAAGTTATAACCCCAAATCATCAAAAGATAGTTCTTGCAAACTTTATCAACTAACACATACTGACCTAGGGGGTTCAACACATTGACCATGAATTCAATGGACTCAACATGTAAATTCTTACTTGATACTAAATTTGTGCATATATATGAATGGGTTGATCACAGATCAATTAAAGCAGTAACATCAATATTAGAGATAGAAAAAGTACCAGTAATAAGATCTGGCATTGAAGCTTCCTTTCGTGCATAGATAGCGTAAGCTCTAGCTGCTGCTCATGCCTCAAATCTCACAGTAGAGTCTTTTATTCCAACACAGCTATTACTCGCATTGCAACACCCCAAACCTGGCCTAGACATTACAGCCAAGTCTGGTGTGTCACATTGAAGTGTCTTTCAAAAACATATTTTCATTAAAAAACCATTCTTAGTGTTTAGAAACTTCTACCGTTAAACTTGTATAAAACCTCAGCTTGTGTTTACTTTTCAAAACGTGGTTCATTGAAATAATCATTCCCTTTTCAAACATTGTCAACAATTTTGTAAAATTTTATGGAAAATTGTGAAAGCTTGTAAACCTTTGTAGTTTGTGGAAACATGTTATTTTAAAACAATTTAAGTATCGGAAAATCAGACATTCTTTGTTATGGCTTAAAGTGAATGGATACTATGCACCAGGTAGGATTCCAGAAGAGAGGAGGTGAGTAAATTAGACTGCTTAAGTACCAAGCTTTCCCTGGATCCAATCCTAGACATGCACACATCCATTGCCACATTTTAACCTTATGACTGGTCCACGAACAACAAATTAGGTTTAAGTCTATTTAAAATAATTATTTATGAAAATGTTTACACTGCGAAAGCTTTGCTCTGTTATCGTGATATTTTGAAAACAAGTAACTTTTATAAAAGCGCCTTAGAGCTATCCGATTTCAAAATGATTTAAACAATATCATACTTAAGCTAAAAATAAATTAAATAATTAGAGCGGCCTTATTACAAACCCAAATTAAAAATAGAAACAATTAAAATAAATAATTAAATGATTAACTTAATTAAACCGGAATCGTCGTCCACGTGGCCACTCTAAATCCCTCACAGCTCTAAGTCCACAAGTCTAGGGCTCACCTGCTTGGATGGAAGAAAATGGGTGAGTTTGGAAAACTCAGTATGTAAAGAAGCCCATCCAAAACCCAAGTTAGCTCAAGCCCACTGGGCCTAAGCCCTATCTAGTCTTAGAAATAACTGGGCTGAAGCCCTATTCAAATATAGTAAACTGGGCCTTAACCCTTTTCAGATATAAGTACAGCCCATAGGCCCATTACAGTAATAGAATAGATATCATGCATGAATGCAAAGCCCATCACATGTGGGGAGACTACTCAACCCACCCAACTTCTACACTCCACCCGTGCCAGCCCTACACACCTTGTGGGGAAACTACTCGACCTACCCAACCGCTACACTCCACATATGCAGCATAGCTGCTCAGATAATGTGGCCACTAACAGAAATATGAGGCAAAGCCTCTTTCAGAAAATAGAATAGGCAAAGCCCTTTTTAGATATCAGTACGAGGCAAAGCCTCTTTCAGAAAACAGAAATTATGGCGATGCCACTTGCACTTCCTCCATCAACAATCCCAAAACCCATGCAATAGATAATCATGATATGACATACAGTAAACAGAAACAGTAAAACATGCGTTTCAGTCAGATTTAGCCCTAGGGGTATAACAGTCATTTTGCGCCTAGGGATAAAATAGTAATTGTGCGTTTCATGCACCTTTTAATCAGTAATAGTCTAACATTTATCCCAGTAGCTTATTTAGCCCGTTTTAGCAGATTACAGTCATTGGACCCTAAAACCCCTAATGGGCCTTACAGTGTCATTTAGCTACTTAAGCCCGTTTAGCCCAAATCCTAGGTCTAGCTTAACAGTCTTAACCAACGAAATATCAGAACACACTTATCACTTACTTTTGCCCTATATGGGCCCGTAAGCCCATTGGGCCCAATTCTAGCCCATCGAGCCCCAAATTTACCGAAGTGCACGAGATGCGCACTTAACCATCTTACCACTTGCGACTTCAGATCCAGTGATTTCTAACCGACTTATGAGTGTTCGCACATTCACAAGCCCACGAAATGCCAAAATTTCGGCATTTCAGCTTTTCGGCTTTTGCTGATTTAAACTACAAGAGGGTGTTCGATACACACCTGATTTGCGACGGACGTTGACAAAATCTCCTACATGATTATCCTTTGCCAAACTATGACTAGATCTAGATCTAGTCGCTCTGATGATCCAAGCTTTTCACACACTCCTCGATCGGTAGCCTTTAATCCTCACAAGAGATCTACTTGTTGAAGAACGTTTCCAAATACCTTTCTATCGCAGATCCGTTGTAAATCTAACCCCAATCACAAGTAGAGAGTAGATCTAAATGATTTCAGCTTTTGGATCTATCTTAAAATATGTCTATTGTGGTTTAAAAGTAGAAAATGTGAAGAGACGTTCACAAGTGAAGAAACAATCGGTAGAGAAAGAGATGTGAGATTAGAGGTTTTGTTTTTGTGAGAACTAAAGTGAAAGAAGATGAGAGAAAAAAAGAGAAGAAGAGAGAATGACAGATTTAGCTTTTGAAAAAAAATAGAGAAAAATAAGATGATGGTTTGGTTCTTTGAACAAATCGGCACTAGAATTAAACTTTTCAGGATTTTGGTTTTTGAATACCAAGAATAGGGGGAAAAATAATGAAAAAAACCTCACAAAAAGAAAAACAACCCATAAAAACTAAAATAATTTTTATAGCTATTTCGGCACTTAATGCCTATAGTCGAATTGATACCCGCGGCACAATGCCCTTTTTACACTCAAATTCCATGATTTGCTCCTTGATTTTAGCTACAAATGGATTTGGATTTTGTCCAAATCCCTTCACCAATTAGTAGCCATCTTATCCACCGCTTGACCTCTTCAGCACGCTGCTAGGAGAGTTTCAACCAGACTCCAACTCTTTCCCCACGCACGCAGCAAAAAGGAGTCCATTGTGCACACAACAACTTGAACCTGAGACCTCAAGGTACCCTCCAAAGCTGCTGGCCACTGCGCCGCAGCTTCTTCTTTACTATAATACGGTTCCAGTTAAATATAAGGCTTACTTGCTTTAGTCATGGTTATTTAAAAATAAATGCCAAAATTTCACCTTCCCCTGGGATTGAACCCACATCCTCTCGACCATCCTAGCACGCTGTCGCCACTGCGCCACAGGCGCTCTTTGTGCTAAATTATGTTCGCAACTCCTTTTAACCCCTATTTAACGCAACCAGTTTATTTAAAAAAAACAAAACATCTCGCGCGCGCCGCGCCTTGAACCCAACACCTCTCCCATCTTCCTAGCGCCCCTTGTCACTAGACCAAACACTCCCTTGTGGCATATCCGTTTGCAACCTCTTTTATGACCGATTTTAGCGTGACCAGACTACTAAAAAAACAAGCATTTTCCCTCCTCCTGCTTCCTAACGTGCTTAGCCACTGGGCCAGGTACTTTCTTATGCCTAATCTTAGCCCAGCTTGATTATAAGGCCTATTGCCCAGATTCCCCTAAGGAAGCAAAAATTAATTTTTTTGCTAGAGTCTTGGATCGAACCCAAGACTTTACCCGCACTATAAATTCTTCTTAATTTATTTAGAAAAACTAACCTAAACATCAAAATAATAACAGTAATATTTTATTAATAATAATTTTTTTATAACAATAATATTTAAAACTTCTCAATTATTTAGGTTTTCTTTTATCTGAACCCAGACTCAAGGCCCAATACTTCTAGGCCCAAATTCAGGGTGTTACACGTATTTCTAAGATTACGAGGTGCTCTACCTCTCATAGCAGTGTTGCTCAGTTGATTAGTCTAAACTTTTTCTTTCTTTGACTTTGCTGGACAATCTCTTAGATAATGTTCAAATGAATCACACTTAAAACATGCCCCGTTCTTCAATCTACAATCATTGAAGTGTTGTGTATTACATTACTTGCAGTCAAGCTTGTTGTCCCTGACACTACCCACATTCATTATAGACGTAGACTGAGGCTTCAGACTCGAATGTCATTTAGCTCTATCTCTATTGGAATACCCCACTGAAGCTGTGGAACGACTATGATGTTCTTTCGATCTCTTTGATGATGACTGATATGACTTTCCAGTTGATCTCTTTCTCAAATCTGTAGCTTCAAAATTAGCTTTTCTCTTTTCTTTTCTAAGCTCCTAGGCTTTATGTGCTCGATCAACTAAAATAACAATTTCTTTCAATTCAAGTATCCTGACTAAAAGCTTTATATCTCATTTAACCCTTCCTTAAACCACTTAAGCATAGCAACCTCGGTTGGAATACATTCCCGAGCATATTTTCTCAATCTAACAAATTCTCTTAATATTTAGACACTAACATACGACCTTGTTTAAGTTCAAGAAATTCTTTGTGTTTCTGATCAAGAAATCTCTGACTTATATATTTCTTTCAGAACTCATTTTGGAAGAATTCTGAATCTATACGCTCTCTTGGCACAATTAAAATCAATGTGCTCCACCATTGGTAAGCTGAGTCTTTCAATAGAGATGCAACACATTTAACACACTCTGTCGGTGAACAAGATAACTAGTTGAAAACCCAAATCATATTATCTAATAGAATTTCGCTCTCTCATGATCATCTTTAGTGGTAGCTCTAATTCTTAAGCCCCGTATTTACAAATTTTATCAACTAGTGGCATATTAACTCTCAATGGTTCCAAACCTTGAGGAACTATGGTGATCAGTTGGGGAACATGTGGGGGTGCAGGTAGTTGAGCAGCCGGGTTCGTTCATACAAACTCAGTAAACCATTTGTTCCTTATCTAGAAGAAGGCTTCTTTAGCCTCTCTTCCCCAGCCCTCAGATAAGGGCCCTATACTGCTCAATGCTACTCCATGAATGGAGGCTTGTGTATTACTCTCAACTTCATTGGAGTCAGCTCGGTTAGATGTCATTACTATTTGACAACATATTTTAAAATGAGTCAGGAGTTATCACACTATCACAAGTTATATAATGACATGTATTTCTAGACTCACACACACTACGTTTAGTTTGAGAATCGACTAAATCGTAGCTCTGATACCAATAAATGTAACACCCCTAACCTATATCCGTCCTCAAAATAGGGTTACAGAGAATTACCGAAAGTTTACATCTCAAATTAATCAATTATTCAAAATATTCAAATTATATAATAAATTATTGTGAAATCAATCAATCTCATCTTCAAAAGATTCAAATCATATCATAAATTATTGGAAAATCAATCAATATTATACATATTTTTGCTTATACAAGCCTTCGAGGCCCTAAAAACACTTTAGAAATGAATCAGGACTCAATTAGAAATATATAAATTTTTTTGGAAAAAGTTGAAAATTTTTCATACTATAAGGGTCAGACGGTTGAGACACATGCTCGTGTCTCAGTTCGTGTGGACATTTGAAGTAGGGACACACGGTCGTGTCTTAGCCCGTGTCTGTGCCCATTTAACTCTCTGACTTCGATCATATGGCCAAGCCACATGCCCGTGTGCGAGGCTGTGGAACTCTCGAAATGGCCTCACAGGCCCGTGTACCTGTAACACCCCTAACCCGTATCCATCGCCGGAATAGGGTTCGGAGCATTACCAAAACCTTCAAAACATATTCAGATAATTCATGTAAAATTTCTATTTATATTCTAAAATCATTCATAACATCCCTTAGTAGGGCCTACGAGGCCCAAAACATATATTAGAATTGATTCGGGACCAAATTAGAGTCTCGGGGAATTTTTTGTAAAATCACAATTTTTTTCTCACTATTAAGAGTCACACGTCCATGTGGTATAGGACACACCCATGTGGCCAGGCCATGTGGGTTCACGTGCCTGTGTCTCTAACCCGTGTAACTCTCTGAGTTGCAACTCATGAACAAATTGATGTCACATGGCCAAGTCACACGCTCGTGTGCTAGGCTGTGTGATTAATTCAAATCTTTGAAAAATAGGTGTAGGGTTCACACGGCCAAGGGAATCCCTATGTTCTAGGCCGTGTGCCTCACACGATTGAGACATACACCCGTGTCTCTGCCCGTGTGCTCAATTCAGAGCATTTTATTTCATAAAGTTTAGGTGCAGGGGACACATGGCCTAACTACACGCCCAAGTACCCGACCGTATGTCACACATGGTCTAGACACACGTCCGTGTGGACAAAATAAAGCCAGTTCTAGCTTTACTTCTCACCCAAAATCATACCCAAGAATTGCACTTGAAACACACATCCAATACCAACCATTCTAAGCATTCAAATTAAACAATTTCCATCATTCATCATGGCATACCCTTACATGCATGTGTGTTCATAACTTACCTTGAATTAACTTAGGCATTACCAACCTATGATCTCATATTGTAACAGCTCGGAATAGGGCTTAGTCAGAATGGTGGTTTCAAAACCATGAATCTGAGGTGAAAATATTTATTGCAATTGAGTTTTAAGGTTTATTTAGTGATTGATTGCCTGTGTGAAAATTTGATAGAGAAATTTACTATTTTGGTGTCTAATTTGAAAAGTTGGACTAAACTGCAAAAGTTAAAAAATGTGTGTTTTATTCTATAAAGGTGCTTGATTGAAATGGGTTTTTAAATTAGAGGTATTTATGTGGCAATTAGACCATTTTATTTAAGATTGGACAAAAAAACCCATGGAAGGCAAAAATTTTAAATAAAGGAATGAAGGGCATTTTGGTCATTTGGATAATTAAAGAAATAAAAAGGGAAAATAAGTCAAAATTGGTGTCCATCTTTCTCCTCCTTGGCCGAATGTCTTTTGCTCTCCATAGCTAGGGTTTTGTCCACTTTCAAGCTTGATTGTAAGTACCTCCTAGCCCTGTTTCTAATACTCTTCGTATTTTTGAGATTCTCGTAACTTGATTCAGCTATTTCTACCACTATTTTGAGCTAGGGTTTATGTTTAAAATTTTACCCATGAATGACATGCATTTATTTTGATGTCTAGTGGTAGAATATGAAAGTTTGAAGTGTGGTGAACATCTTTTACTAGATGATTTTTGGTGAAATAGTAAAAAAGGACTTGATTGTAAAAGGTGAAATATTGTGGGTATAAAATGAAAAATAGTGGAAATTGTGGGCTGTTATAAGAGGGATTATGAATCAGCTAGGCTTGGATATGTGGAAAATGAAAACATTTCATTTTACGAGCCTACGGACTAAAGTGTAAAAATTGAGAAAGTTAGGGGCTAAATTGCAAAAATTACCATGTGATGATTTTGGACTAATTTGAGTAATGTATGTATTAAACGAGTTAAATATGTCATTATAGATCGAAAGGAATGTGGAATGAACCTTGACCGGGGCAAAGGCAAGGTTTCAAACTAGTTTGCAAATCGACACATTTTGTACTGAGGTAAGTTTATATTTAAATGATACCTTCATTTAATGATCTTTTCATTTGTGGATGCCTTATATGAAATTTGATTTAATATCATTGACATTGAATGAAAATGTGAAGAGAGAGGATTTGGACAAGTTCTGTGAAATATTAAAAATGGTGGGCTACATGCGAACCACCGGGTAATCGTTAAATTTGGTGAGCTAAGTGCAAATCACCTTATTGCTTTGTTAATACTGATGGGTTAAGTGCGAATCATCGTGAAACATTGATGTTGGTGGGCTATGTGTGAAACCACCGAGAATAGTTAATGATAGCGGGCTATGTGCGAAACCGCATTATAATTGTCGATATGAGTGGTTATGTACAATTTATTGTGTATGGATTTATTATGTTAAAATGTATGTTGAGAAATTATTTAAGTGAAATTATGAGTATTGTTGTGATGAGTAAGTGCAGGGAATGAATGTGGTAATGTATGAGCTTTGTGCATGCTAAGTGTTAAAAATGTTGGGTAAGGTGTGAGACGAGTAAGTGAAATCATAAATTTGAATTATTGGTATAGTTGCATTATGTTTTGTATACTACGTGTGTAGTTATGGTATTATTGTTTGCATATAGACTTACTAAGCTTAAAGCTTACTCCCCTTTCTTTCCCCTTGCCTTATAAAGTAGCCAATCAGCTCGGGATACGGAAGACGTCGGAGTATCATCCACACTATCAACACTTTTTGGGGCATATTGATCTTACATTGAGTTATGGCATGTATAGCACTTAGTCATTTTGTAAGTGTCATAATTTGTTGGGCTATAATGTAAGCCTATGTTATTTGGTATCCCCTTTTTTATAAGGCCATGAGATGTGGCTAACATTGATTGTGCTATAATCACTTCTTGAGGTATTTCATGAATGAGTTTGATTGCCTATATGGGATGTATGCTAATATGAAATTGATGTGTGGAAATGTGATGAGTAAATAGTTATTTACATGCATGATGTTTAGGCAATGTGTGTGAGATTAGATTGAATTGTGAATGTGTGGATTGTGGATAATTTGATGTGTATTTATACCATGTTGTGTATTGGTAAGATTGGTATAAGTTTGTTTGTGTTTCAAGGTGGCAAATGGGTTGGTAAATAGCCTTATATTTGTCCACACGGGTAGACACACGGGCGTGTGTCTACGCCATGTGTGACACACGGTCTGCCCTATGGGCGTGTAGTCTAGCCGTGTGTCCCCTGCATGAAATTTGCGAAAAATTAAGTTCATCAAATGGGCTAGCACACGGGTGTGTGGCTTGGTTGTGTGACCTAAAATGCATGCCGACGTCATAAGCAAAATGTCCAGGTTTTGCACATAGGTAGAGAGGGCGTGTGTCTCGGCCGTGTGAAGAACACGGCCTAGGACACGGTCGTGTGCTCGACTGTGTGAGAACCCCTATAGGTTTGAAATGAAAAATAAAATCCACACGGGCTGGGACATGGGTGTGTGTGACCACACGGCCTGACCACATCGGCGTATGCCCTGTTTTGCATGAAATTTTCTAAAATTTTCTACAGTTCTCTGTTTGGTCCCGAACCACCCCCAAAGTATATTTTGGGCCTCGTAGGCTCGTAATAGGGACAATTGGTGTATGAATAAAAGTTTTAAATTATTAATTGAAAGTAGGTGACTTGGGAATCATTGGTTGTACGTTATTGTTTGGTAATGCCTCGTACCCTGTTCCGATGTTGGATATGAGTAAAGGGTGTTACACATATACTTAACATGCCACATATGAATGTCATAATAACCTACTTAACATATATTTAACTACCATAGCATGACATTACAAGTATATCAAAACAACCATTTCTAGCCATTCCAATGGCTAGATTACAAACACCATTATCAAGCCACTAATGGTCAAGATGTCCTATACATGCCATTATACCAAAAGGATTCAACTATATATACCCAAAATAAGCTAGTTGATAATGTGTCGATGCTCTAATGATCTTCCAACCTTCGCGAGCTTCCGAGCACTATAAAACAGGGAAAATAAAATGAAGTAAGCATTTCATGCTTAGTAAGTTCATATAACGGAAAACTAAACTTACCAATCCCATTTATTAGATTTAAGTATAAGAAAAAAATAACATGTTTTCAATCCATTAGCAAAACTTCCTAAGCACAGGCATTCAATCAAACATGTTAGTCACCAAAATCTCCATATCAAACAAGCAAACATAGATGAGTTCATCATGCAATACTTTTCAAATCATTATCATTTCATCTCATATGATTCATGACATATCAAGAATTATGTCCGCTAAATCCTTTATATACCATATGCTCAGAAAAGCTCAACTAGGGTTACCAGTACAGGCTAAACCCTAATCGTTGCGTATACTTGAGAGGTAGTGTGTTAGGATTACCCATCCGAGCTAAATCCTCTCTATAGTGAGCTCAATGGGATTACTCGTCTGAGCTAAATCCCATTTGCAACAAATGTAAAACCTCAATCATCTCAGGAAAGCACATGTATTCAGTGAAATTCAATACTCAATCGGGACTTATCCCTTTTTTTTTTTTATGATTTCCAAGCATATATTAAGATTTATTACATAACATTCAATAATGTACATCAATGTAATTCACATTCCATACAAGCACAACATTCAAATAACATATTTACATGCCCGATTAGGTTACATGAACTTACCTCGACACCTGTTCACGTATTAAATCTATTAATCCGAGAGATTATCTTTTCCTTGATTTAACCTCAAATTTGTGTTACCTGTATCTATATAAATAACATTAATCATCAATTTCACACATTTCACATTCATTCAGACTCAATTTACGTCCTAGGAAAAATTATCATTTTGCCTCTAGCTTTTTCATAAAGTTCGATTTCATCCCTAAGCCTGAAAAATAAAACTTGTACAATTTACTCCCTATTCCAAGCCTAATCGAAATTTCAAAGTAAAATTTACAGCACATAATTTTTATAAATTTCAAAATTTTTCATCAATTTTCACAACTTTGCATTTTAGTCCCTACAATGGCCAAAATCGATTTTGGTTCATCAAATGAAGAAGATGGACATTTTGTTTTAATTAATTTAACCTTTATTTACTCATTTACCTTTTTACACTTTAAAAACTTTAATAATTTTAGTAAAACCATGTCATGGATGTCCACCATTTAAACCCACTCACATTTAAATTTCATAGCAATTAGACTCATTTAACTTATAGAACTCTATTTTTGTACCTTTTATAATTTAGTCATTTTTACTAAATTAAGCATGCAAATGTCCAAATTTCTTAACAAAATTTTTATACGACATGTAATAGGCCGTTTTTAGTGAAATCAGAGCAGTGGTTTCTGAACCACAAATTCGAGGTCAAAAATTTTTTTGATTATTATTTTAATGTTTACAGCATGATAATAGAGTCATATGAAAATTTCATTAAGAAATTTTATCGTTTATATGCTTAATTTGATAAAAAGGACTAAATTGCGTAAAGTGTAAAAGTTGAGTTCTATTAGCTGAAGGTGTCCAAAAGCTATAAAACTTTAAGTGGAAGTCCTTAAGTGGTAGTTAGACCATTATAAGAGTTAGTGGACTTTTATGGTCATTAAAATGATATTTTTTAAGGTTAATTACAAGGTTATTTAAGTAATTTGAAAATTAAATTATAGTAAAATAAGTAAAACAAAGGATATCATCTTTTTAGTCCATCTTTTTCACTGAAAATAAGAAACCAAAAAGTCCATTGAAGGTGTTGAAGGTTCTGCCATAGTTCATCCATGCATGTGAGTGAATTTTCATCCTGTTTTTACTGATTTCTATGTTTTTGGAGTCGTTATAGCTTAGTCTAGCTAGCTGAGGGACTAATTTGAAAAACTATTAAAGATTTAGGGTTGTACCATGAATGCTCTTGTGTGAGTTTTGAAGTTTCATGATAGAATATGAATGGTTGTTGTGAACTAAACAACTTTTGTTAAGTGATTTTTAGTAAAAATGTCAAATAGGGATTAAATTAATAAAAGTGAAAATTTTGTGGTAAAATGTGTGAATAAATGAAATATATGGGTTGCTATGGACTTAGGTGAAATTTGGCTAGCATGGGTGTAGATTAAATTGCATGAATTTGCATTTTTATTAGATATGGACTAAATTGTAAAGAAGTTAAATGTTTAGGGGGCAAAATGGCAATTTTCTCATAATATAAATTTTGGATTGAATTGAATATAATGGTACTTCAAATAATTAAATTTGACTAGATAGATCAAGAAAAGCAACATACGGATTTAAATGAAGGAAAAGATAAGGTTATCGACTAAACGATTGTTTTCATCTGTACTATATCGTGGTAAGTTCGTATGTTTAATGGGCATTAATTTATATGTGTTTAAATGCTTAATTGATATAATCGTGATGATACAGCATCATAGAAATTATCAAAGAGATATTGGCAATTGAATGGATCCTGGATGAACCTTAGGAATATATAGGATACAAATGACATGTCATTAAGGGTTACCGTGTTTTAGGTGTTGGTCCTGTACATCCTATCAGTGGCTGAGCTTTTCAGCATGTGTTGTAGTTACTCAACAGCTTGTGTGAGCAGCATCGTGTAGTTACGACTTGACTGACAGCTTGTGTGAGCAGACCTCGTGATGGATCGAGAGTGAGCATTTATATGAGATATGTGATAGAAATGGTTTTGACCATGTATTAACACTTAGTGTGCAAGATACCTGAGTATCTGATATTATTCCAAATGGTTCAACGGGCAAAGGGGATGATACGAGGATATAAGAGATGACATGGATCAGTTCATGTATCCGTGAGAAGTATGGCTAGTAAGTTGTAGTGGATGTATTCATACATGACTAACATGGTTGTGATAATGTGCTAATCTTTGGAATAATTGAAACTTACCTATGTTTATTTATGCTTCTTTAAATTATGGATGAATGGTAAGTTGTACTTATTAACTATATGAGCTTAATAAGCTTAATAGCTTACTTTGTTTACTTTTCCATGTTTTATAGTGATTTGGAAGCTCGCTCGGATTGGAAATTGTTAGAGATCTCATCACACTATCCAGCAGTTGTTTTGGTACTTTTGGACTTTATGTATTTTGGTTATATGGCATGTATAGGTCTATTGGCTAATGAAAGCCTATATGTTTTGGCTATGTTTTGGCTATGTTTTGGCCATTTAATGTGGTTTGATTTGGTGTATATGTTGGTATGTATATATAAATGGTTGGCCTTATCTTGTATGATTTATAATTACCTTGAGTATGCTTGATGGTTGCCTTGGAAATTGCCTTGTATGTCAATTGGTAGTTTAGTACCTAATAGATGAGTTAGAAGAATGGTATACATGTTATTTTTTGAGCATTAAGGTGCATATATGTCTTTGACCAATTAGGTAACTTTTGGAAGTGATAATGGCATGTTTTTGAATGGTTAGTTGAGATGTGTAAGAACTTAAGCTTGTTAATTGTAACGCCCTCTTACCCGAGACTGCCGCCGGAGTCGAGCTTGAGGTGTTACTAAACTTATTTCATCACTTTTTAAATTTTAAATCAACTAATTTAATTCTCGTAGCAAGCTGTCTTTTTTCATCATGGTCGCTTAGAAAATCATATCTCGAGTTACGAAACTCGAACTCAAGATATGTAAATTTTCCCTGAAACTAGACTCATATATCTATCTACTAATTTTTTTCTAGAATTTTTGGTTAGGCCAATTAGTACAGTTTATTAGTTAACGTTACCCCTGTTTTAGAACTCGACTGCACTGACCTCTGCTTACTACGAACCACTTTTTTCTCTGTACAAAATTCATATCACTATGCCATTTGTTTATTTTAAACTATACTCAATAAGGATTCTGAACATATAAATTACACCTCCTAATTATTTTTGTACAATTTATGGTGAATTTCCAAAGTTAGAACAGGGGATCCAGAAATTGCTCTGGCCCTGTTTCACTATAACTCAAATATCTCACAACAAATAACTCCTTTACCTGTTTCGCTTCTTCCATATGAAAGTAGACACAATAAGCTTCAGTTTCATATTTAATTCATCACCTAATTTGTTTTCTACTATTTTTAGTGATTTTTCAAACTCACATCATTGTTATTGTAATGCTCTGTTTTATGGCAATTTCATCTTTTTATGAATTTTGATGAACTACATAACATATTAAACTCACATGGCCTCAAACATGACCTAGACTAGCCATTCCAATGACTAATCATCATCAAGCATTTTCTCAACTAAACCACAACCATATCACAAGATTATTTACACAAAATAGGTATATTGCCATACATCCATACTTAAGTTTTACAAGCCATTTTACCAAAAAGTTCTTCGGATAGTGTGAACGAGCCTTCGACCTATCCCGATTCCTGAGCCGGCTTGTCCAAAACTAAAATGAATAAAAAGGAGGGAGTAAGCATAAATGCTTAGTAAGTTCATATGCAAATAACAAGTAACATAACAAAGCAATTATACCAAACAACACTAACATGGTATCACCAAGACATATATCACATTTCTAATCATCATTTATCATCTTACCACATGATTGTTGTTGTATCAAGTTTCAACCCGAGGGTCAAGTACATACCTGTCCAAAGTGTCCATTTCACAACACTTATCAAAATGACACTTGCATCTTGAGTGTTCTTCCATTTCTCTAGAATTTTACCCGTTGAACACATCGGAATATAACTCGGATACATGGATAATTTGCACATAAGTGCCACATATGTAATCAAGCGACCATGTAACCTGCCCATAAGCGAACTCGGACTCAACTCAACGAGCTCGGGCGTTCGCATCCATAAGTGAACTTGGACTCAACTCAACGAGCTCGGATGCCTAGTTACATCTCACGAACTCGGACTCAACTCAACGAGTTCGAAACTCAATCATCTTAGTGACATGTCACTTGTATCCTAATCTATTCCCAAGGTTCAAACGGGATTTTCCTCGATCACATATACTTGCCGTCTTCCACAGAATACCGAAACCAATACTCGGTAGCAATTTATATTTAATAAGTAGCACACATAATTTGCATATTATTCGATAATAACCACAAAGCATATATTTCATGATAAAAATCAGCATATCATATAAATAATATCAATTAACTTAAAAATAACAATTATGTTACATTATTTATACATGAACTTACTTTATAGCAAAATATTTGGAATCAAGCCTATTCCTTGACTACTTTGTTTTTCCCTCGTTCACGATTTGAATCTCGTTTTTATTGATCTAAAATAGCACATTTAGCTTATTTAATAGTCACATTATCAAAATAGTCCTTAATTTAAATTTTGACAAAATTACAACTTTACCCCTAAATTTTTGCATATTTACACTTTTGCCCCAAGGCTCAGAAATTAAATTTTATTCCAAATTCTTATGTTTTAGGACATGCTGGTCATTTATTTACCATTAGCAAGCTCAAATTCCAACTACAACATGCACTTAAGAACAATTAGTATTTTTACCAATTAAGCCGTTCTACTCGTTTTTACTCAAAACCAAGTAGCACAAGATGTCTAACATAATCCGAAACCTCATATTCTATCATAAAACATCAAATAAAAAAATTTAACCTATGGGTATTTTTCCAAATATGAACCCTAACTCAAAATATTGGTAGAAATAGGTAAACCGAGCTACAAGGATTTCAAAAATGTAAAGAACATTAAAAACGGGCATGGAAATCACTTACGATCAAGGCTTAAAAGTGTTGAAACCCTATCTATGGTGGAGAGAAAAATTCGGCAGCAACATATGAAGAAGGTGATCAATTTTTGTGTTATTTTTCCCATTTTATTCCATTTAATATCCAAATGACCAAAATGCCCTTCCTTCCTAAACTTTCAAAAAATTCCATTCATGTCCAATTTTTGTCCATAAACTTAGAAATTGGTCAAATTGCTATTTAAGACCTCCTAATTAATATTCCAAAGCAATTTCATACTAAAAACTTCTAGAATGCAAATTTTGTAACTTATTCGATTTAGTCCCTAATTTCAAATTAAGCACTTTATGCATGTTCTTCACGAAATTTTCACACAATCATACAATCATATCATAAACCTCAAAATAATTATAAAATAATTATTTATATCTCAGATTTGTGGTCACAAAACCACTATTCCGATTAGGCCCTAATTCAGGATATTACATTAATAATGAAAATTTATGCTTTATGCTTGATTATGGTTGGTTTGGATGTCGAAAAATGGTATGGTCATATGCGATTGAAGTGTGTAGGTTGGTACCAAAGTTGGGTGAGAAATGTGGCTTAGAAAATAGCCTATTTTTGTCCACACAGGTAGAGACACGGGCGTGTGTCTTAGCTGTGTGTGACACATGGTTAAATGACACGGCCGTGTGTCCCCTGAGATTTCTAATGAAAGCAAGTCAGTAAGTTACATGGGCTAGTCACACGAGCGTGTGGCTGGCTGTGTGACTCAATTCAGTGAGTTACATGAGGTTGGACACAGGCTGGGACACGGCCATGTGATCCCATTTCGAATGTCCGCACAGCCTATGACACAGGTGTGTCTTTTGGCAGTGTGAGACACACAGCCTATCCATACAGGCGTGTGTCCCCTATACTTTTAAAATTTTCAATGCTTTCCCAAAATTTCTATTAGTTCTCGATTTAGTCCTAAATTGTTTCTAATCCTTGTTTTGGGCCTCGAAGGCTCGTGTTAGGGACTTTATATATGTATGTGAATAATTTATGTTTTGTTATGAATAATGAATATGAAATGTAAGATTGTTTATGTGATAAGTCTGAAATGCTCCGTAACCCTATTCTGGCGATGGATATAGGTTAGAGGTGTTACACGACACTACTGACATATCGTAGACATTAAAATAATAAAAAATAAAACTTCTCTCGTTGGATTTGTGGTCCCAAAACCACTATTTCGGTTTCACTAAAAACGGGCTGTTACAATATTCATCCCAACCCAATGCAAAATGACATGTTATAATTAAAATAGAGCAGAAATAAGGCATGATCAGAGCATGCAAATGGTGGCAGAAATAGTGGCAAAAATAGTAGGCATGATTTAAACATGCGATCAGAGTAGGAGCAGTGGCATAAATTCTGTGCAATCGGTAAAACAGTATAGTAAGCATATTTAATGACACTTTCAGAATTATCAGTATCAGAATTCACATTTTTTCTTACACCCCTTACCCGTACTCACGCTGTAATAGGGTACGAGGCATTACCAGACTTAAACACAAGCACTCATACAATTTCGAGCCATAAGTTTCCACCCAAATTTTAAAACTTTTCATACATACTTATTATGTACCTAACATGGGCCTACGAGGCCTTAAACATACATTGGAAGTGAAGCGGGACTTAACCGAGAACTTTGGAGCACTTAAAATTTTTTTTCATTAAAATAGTGTCACATGCCCGTGTGACATGGGACATGCCCGTGTGGGCAGGTCGTGTGGTCACACAAGCCCGTGTCCCAACCCGTGTGAAAAACATTGAGCATTTTGTTTATGATGTCATCAACCATTTAGGGTCACATGGCCAAGTCACACGCCCGTGTGCTAGGCCGTGTGGCAAATTTAATTTTCACATTTAAAGTGCAGACTTCACAGTGCTTGGGTACATGCCCATGTCCTAAGGCCATGTCCTTCATACGGCTGAGACACACGACTGTGCCTCTGCCCGTGTGTTTACTACTAAACATTCTATTTTGCAAAATTAGGGTGCAGGGGACACACGGCCTATTCACACGCCTATGGGGCTGACCGTGTGTCACACATAGCCTAGACACATGCCCGCGTGTCTGTCCGTGTGGAAAAAAATAAGGCTATTTACCAAGCCATTTGCCACCCTAAAGCGTAAACACATTCATACCAATTTCAACAACACGTAGTAGGGCATAATTATACAACCAAATATTCATAAATTAGGACATCCACACATCAAATACATACCATATTCATCACACATACACATCACACATTACTCAACTTAATCATGCAAGCTTGCACCTTTATAACCACATTAACAAGTGAAGTTTAGACATAACTAATATTGGCCAATTCCAAATGACCTTTTACAAAATGAACCATCAACATTAGTACGCCAACATTTTGGCCAAAATAGCTATGACACATAACAAAATAAATAAGTCACCTATACATGACATATTCTCAAATGTTGAAATCAAAATACCAAATCAATTGTTGATTGTGTGTATGGAACCCCGTTGATCTCCGGACCTCAAGCTAGCTTGACAACTCTATAGGGAAAAGAGAAAAGAAAAGGAGTAAGCTACATAGCTTTGTAAGTCTATGCTAATAACAGACGTCTCAAACATATAAAGCATACAATTAATATGAAAGAATTTGCATAAATCACACTAAAGATTTATGTCCACAACTTACTCATTTCGACCTTACCAAAGGTCCAATATACACATTGATCACATTGCTTACGAATTTCACACTCATACTAGCATCAGCTCATAACACAACTATTTCCACTTGCTTTCACACTATGCCATATCATTTAACTACCCGTTGAACCACTTGGAATACTAAAGGATGCTCGAAAGTTTTGCACATAGTGCCACACTTATTTGTAGTAAAAGCTACCACTTATCACTTATGAGCTCACTCTCAAGCTAATCACAGGCTTGCTCACACAAGCTGACGGTCATGACATAGCTACACAATGCTGCTCACACAAGCTGGCAGGTATCCACAACACATGCCGGATTACCTAGCCACTGGTAGGACGTACTAGACCAACACCTAGATCACTTAATCACTTAAACACTTGGTTTCCTAGTGACATGTCACTCGTATCCTATTCGATTCCTAAGGTTCAATCAGGATTTTCTCACATATTGCCCCTTGGTCGATATACACATTTAGATAGTCATTCACAATGCATACAATATTAAAGCATTCAAAACATAAATATAATCAACACATTATTTACATGTAAACTTACCTTGGTACAAAAATAGCAAATTTTGCGATCTAGTCCACAACTTTGCCCTTTCTTTGATCTAAGTCAATTCCTCGTCTGTAACACCCCTAACCCGGCCCAGATATTATGGCCAGATCTGGTGTGTCACATGAACCATCGTTTAAGCTTTGATCTTCTTTTATTAAAGCGTTATATAGTTTGAAGTTAAACCATGTTTAAAAGCTTGTAAATGAGAATTATTTTTAATTTTAAAAACATTAACTGTTACCAAATAAAATTTCATCCTTTATTAAATCTCATTATGGTGTTTTTGATGTTAAGTTGTCCAATTCGTACGTGTTGCATGTTTTGAAAACATTTGTTTAAGTTTGGAAAACCCGCATAGACTAGTCTACTATTGTAAAGCTAACAATGAAGAAAACCCTAAATAAAATACCGAGCGGCCTTATTACAACTTAAAATCGAACTTTATAAATGGAATTTCAATAAACTAAATTTAAGAAATCATCAGAAACCAAAACATGAACCTCGTGGCCACCTCGAATCCCTCGCAGCTCTATGTCCTCTATGGTTGGGGGTTACCTGCGTAGACAGAATTAAAAGGGTGAGTTTGTGAAAACTCAGTGTGTGAAGGAACCCAGCTAGTGTCAAAGACCAGTCCAAGCTCAGTCTGGGCCGAAGCCCTATTCAGATATAGATTAAACTGGGCCTTGGCCCTTTTCAGGAAATAGTGTGGGCCTTGGGCCAATTACAGAAACAGATCAGAGTAAATTTATATATGCATGTATGCAAAGCCCAAGCCCATACCAGCCCTACACACCATGTGGGGAATAACTCAACCCACCCAGCCCTACACACCATATTGTAGCAGAGCTGCTAATACAGCTATCGTGGCAGAGTCACCAGAATAGAAATACGAGGCAAAGCCTCTAAGCAGATTACGTGGCATTGCCACTTTTAGCACTTCCTCCATATCCATAACCAAACCCCATACAAATCAGAATATTACATGTCATGGCATACAGAATATCAGATACAGTAACATGCAAGTCAGTCAACTACTTCTAAGGGTAAAATAGTCATTTAGCATCTAAGGGTAAAACGGTAATTTTCACCCTTCAGGGGTATTTTGGTAATTTTGCTATGTCTCTAAGTCTCATGCTTAATACAATCTTCTAATAGATCGAACGTCGCTCTGAGCGACTCAAATAGCTCATTTCATTTATATAGTGCCATCGGGCCCGAAAACCCCTAATGGGCCCGAGGAAGCCCACAAGCTACTATGGCTCGCTAAGTCGAAATTTTACACATACCTTTACAAAATTAATACCTAGTTTACCAAAAAAAACTTACCGCACATTTTTACCCTTTTTGCGCCCGTAAGCCCATTAGGCCCTATTTCGGCCCAAATCAGCCTAAGTGCACGAAAACGCCATAGCAACCTTACCGTCCTTTATCTCAAATTTCACGATTTCGTATCGACCCACGAGCACTTGCACGCTTGTAAGCCCTCAAAATGCTGGCATTTTGGTATTTCAGCTTTTCGGCTTTTGCCAATCTAACTACTAGAGGGTGTCGATTACACACATGTTTGCTAACTACGTCGAGATCCCAAGAGCGAACAATCTACATTAGTTTTCCCACTATGTTATTCCATAATCTGATTTACAACTATCAACACTTACCCCCTCAAACATTCGACCGTAACCAAATAATTCAATAAACACTTACCTTGGCCAAGATCTAAAAATAGATTTAGATCGCCTTACGATCACTTGTTCACCAACACCCTTTACGAGATCCACCTTACGAAAGGCCATGAAATTAAATCGGTTAACAAAAGAGTCCAACATACCCCTAAGGAAGGGATCTTAACCAATTCCCAAAAGAAAGTCAGGGAGTGGCTTTGGCTTTTCATGAAATACTTGAGAGAAGAATAAAATGAGTTGAGTCCTTAGCCAAAAGTTTGCTTGACTGCCTTGCCACATGAAAGAACCACCTATCACTAGCCTAGCCCAGATCTATAATAGATCTAGTCAGAATGCAAGAAAAGGAGAGATCTATGGGATTCGGCTATGAAGACCACACAAAAGGAGTAGTTAATAGGAGAAAGTATAATCGGTTTATGGGAAAAGAGTGGTGAAGTTCAATTTTAGAAAAGAGCTTTAAGAAATTAAATGAAAAGAAAAAGCTCTTTAAGGTTCGGCTCCTTAAGTAAATCGACAAAGGGAAAGGCTATCTCCTTTCGAGATTTCAGCTTTTAGAGAGATTGGCTAAAAGAAATCAGCTAGGAGATGAAGTGCTTCAGGTTTCAGCTTTTGAGCCAATCGGCCAATGAGAGTTCTAGGCGAGCCGATTTCAACTAATGAAGAAAAGAAGAAGAGAAAAAAGAAGAAACTAGATTCGTTCCTATGGTAGTCGGCCAAAAGAATGACCAAAACAAATCCCGAAATAGACCTAAAAGATTTTGGCACATTCATTTCCCCTCAATGTCGAAAATGCAAACACCAACAGGCCCTAGCCAAAATTGCACATCAAACAGTCCCTCATTCGGCCAACTCTCCCTTCATACTCAATCCCTAAATTTTCTCCCCTTGTCACTCCTTAATCTAATCCCATGAACACTTCAAACTCCTTCCTTCAAAATTTAACTTGGAGTCCACCTTTTACCATGCACATGCAATAAAATAAAATAAGCACCTTGCTCACAATTGGATTCGAACCTCAGCTCCCTCACAAGCCATGTCACGCCACCCCCTGTGTTTTAAGTGACGCCAACTTGCCACTTTAACACAGGTTTTCTTGTGCTTAAAAACCCCAACAGTTAATTAAAAGCCGACTTAGCCAAAGCCCTTTCTCCTTTAAGCCTAAAATTTAAAATTCTGTCAGGCATTAACTTAAACCTAATCCTTCTAAAGGTCCACTAAATACACCCAATACATCAATATAGCACATCTAGCCATGCAAAAATAAATTCATGCAAAAATTCACAACCCTAAAATTGGGGCATTACATCGTCTTTCTTAATCTATAATGAAACTTTTAGCTCCTTTATTACTCACATTATTCAATTTGACCAAAAAATCATATTAAGGAAAATTTACATTTTTGCCCCTAACTTTTCACTTATTTACACTTTACTCCCTAGGCTCGTAAAATGAAATGAATTCATTTTTCTCGAAACCCAAGCCTTGCCGAACCTACCTCATGCTTATAACAGCCCAAATTTTCTTTCAAATAAGATTTTTACCACCTATTTTACAACTTTTACAAATAGGTCCTTTTGGACGTTTTCACCGAAAATCACTTAGTAAAAGTTGTTTATTACACAACTAACATTCATTTTCTACCATTAGACATCAAAATACATGTATTTCATACATGGGTAGATTTTTAAACATGAGCCCTAGCTCATATTAATGGTAGAAATAGTTAAATCGGGCGATAACGACTATAAAAATGTAAAGAGCGTTAAAAATGGGGCTAGGATGCACTTACTATCAAGCTTGAAAGTTCGCCAAACCCTAGGTATGGCTTCCCTTGAAAATTTTAGCCATGGAGAGAAGATGGACACCAATTTTGACTTGATTTTTCCCTTTTTATTCTTTTATTAACCAAATGAGCAAAATGCCCTTAATGCCTTTCTTTAAAATTTTACCCTTCCATGTCCATTTTTGTCCATCATGACATACAATGGTCTAATTACTAAATAAGGACTTCCAATTTAAAAATGCATTTCAATTAAACACTAAAAGCTTCTAGAACACTTATTTTGCAACCTTTGCAATTTAGTCCTAATATTCAAATTGGACACTTTATCGCTAAAATTTCTTAACGAAATTTTCACATATGCATTCAATCACACCATAGACCTTAAAACAATCATAAATTCAATATTTTAGCTTCAGATTTGTGGTTCTGAAACCACTGTTCTGTTTAGGCCCTAATTCGGGCTGTTAAATTTTTAATATGACTAAATTTTAGTTATAGTGTGCAAGGTTTATCATGAAATCAATCTCAATAATATATTTGCAACATGGTTCAAACACATATTATACAGATATCATCAAATCATAATACAACACCCATACATATTTATGACATCATAGATTTAACAGGTTAGAGTCATTTACTTGAAAACAATCCTATTGAAGGATTTTATCAATCACCATGAATACTTAGTAATAATAGTATGATACCAATAGGACATTCGTTAGTTTTAGCCATAAACCAAAGTATAATTCTATTATGAAGTCAAATAAGAAACTTACCCCAATACCTTTTTGAAAAGAGATCCAAACGTTTTTCTTACGCTAAAGTAAATCTGAATGATCCAGATTATATTTGTCAAGAAACGTGTTACACAAATATTAGACCATATATTTAGATCACATAAGAAAAGAAAGGATTTAGATTAGATTTACTAATCGTTACGCTAAACCGATCAGATTGAGAAAATTAACGATTCACTAGAATTTTTGGTTTGATGGAGGAGTAGTGGCTAAGGAAAAAAAAAAGGAATAAAGTGAGTATGAATATTATTTAATAGAAGAAGAAGAAGAAGAAGAAGAATAAGAGATGTTAAAATTCAATTATGACCAAATAGATGAAAAGAGGATAAAAAAGAAAAAAATTGGTGGGCGTCGGCAGTGCGTTAGCGAAGATTAATTATTAAGTTTGTAGCATGCTTTCATGATAGTGAGAAAACTTCATTGAAGGAAATTTTATGAAATAATGATTAATTTGTCAAAAATAGGGCCTAGTCATGATCATTATGAAATAATGATCATTATGAAATTTTATGAAATAACACACAAGACATAAGCATATCATGTAATAACTCGAAATAGGGCCTAGTCAGAATAGTGGTTTCGAGACCAAAAATCTGAAGTAGAAAAGTATATTTCATGATCATTATTAAGTTTGTAGCATGCTTTCATGATAGTGAGAAAACTTCATTGAAGGAAATTTTATGAAATAATGATTAATTTGTCCCTTAGGACTAAATTGAAAAAGTTGCAAAATTGAGTTTCTAGAAGCCTTAAGGATGAATTGGCATTAGAAAAATTATTAGGAGTCCTTATTTGGAAATTAGACCAATTTTTGACACTATGGACAAAAATGCCCATGGTAGGGTAAAATTTTAAAGAAAGGTCATAAGGGCATTTTGGTCATTTGGTAAATTAATGAAATAAAAAGGGAAAAAGAAAGCAAAAAGTGTCCATATTCTTATTCCTATGTGCCAAAATTTCCCAGCCCTCCATAGCTAGGGTTTCTTTCATTTTCAAGCTCAAAGTAAGTGACTCTGAGCCCCATTTTTAATTTTCTTCGCATTTTTGAAATCCTCGTAGCTTAATCTAGCTAATTCTACCACTAATTTGAGCTAGGGTTTATGTTCAAAAATATACCAATGCATGACGTGCAAGTATTTTGATGTCTAGTGGTAGAATATGAAAGTTTAAAATGTAGTGAACATCTTTTATTATATGATTTTTCATGAAAAGCCCTAATAGGGACTAAATTGCAAATGTGATCAAATGTGTAGTAAAAGTGAGAATTGATGAAAAATAGGGGTTGTTATGAGAATATGAAAGGTTCAGCTAGGCTTGGGTAACCAAGAAAATAAGTACATTTCATTTAACGAGGCTAGTGACCATTTTGCAAATATGTAAATGTTTAGGGGCAAAATTATAAATTTTGCCAAATTGTCAATTATGGGCTATGTAGCCAATGTGGGTACTAACTAAGTTAAATTTTTCATTTTAGATTAAGAAACATGAAGCCAGAATTGAAACTAGGGAAAAAGTAAGGTGGTGGACTAAATCGCACGTTCACCCGCATTTTGGACCCGAGGTAAGTTGTATGTGATAATTTAGCACTTTCCATGATGAAAATTATTATGATGATATTTCATGAATTTTTGTGTATTTCTATGAAATTATTGTTATGAAATTCATAAGGAAATGATGATCAAATAAATGAGAAAGCCCAATTAAAAGTTAAGGAATACGAAGGATATCGTAGTAATAACATGAAATATTGTCGGTCCCCTATAAGACCATGTCTGGGATATCGCATCGGCACTGAACTGAGATCCCATGTAAGACTAATTCTGGGACATGGCATTGGCATTAATATGAGGTCTCGTATAAAACCATTTTTTGGACATGGCTTTAGCATCGAGATAAGACATAGTCCCCTATAAGACCATGTTTGGGACATGGCATGTGCATCTAGGAGAGATCCCATATAAGACCATGTTGGGGACATGGCATTGGCATCAATTTACGATCTCGTGTAAGACCATGTCTAGGACATGGCATTGACATCTATACGAGATCCCGTGTAAGACCATATCTAGGATATGGCTTCGGCATCGACTTGAGATCCCATGTAAGACCATATCTGGGATATGGCATTGGCATCTTTCCATGAGAATAACTTTATGGGTATCCTTCGATATTCTAAGTATAGTAATAGAGAGAGTATTCAAGTTGATTAATTAACAAGAAAGACTAAGCTTTATGATGAGTGTTACAGGTATACTTGAATAAGTTACGAGAAAAATAAAAATGAGCACGACATGTGAATGAATTTGCCGAATTAGCTCAGGGATCGACCAAAGTTGGAGCTCATAGTCACACTATCTAGCCATTCATTTTCGTATAGTAAAGTTAGTTATTTTGATGTATGGCATGTATAGGAAATTTGGTTATTTTGATATATGTCATTTTCAGTAACCAAATATGTTGGCTATTGTTATCACTTGAGTCAAGTTGTAATGGCCTTTGGAAATGGGCTAATATTGTTTGAGTTATATTTTATGCAATGTGGATGAAATTTATGAGTATGCAAGTTTACATGCCCGAATAGCGTAATGATGTATGGGAATGACATGCATGGTGGCACGTAGATGCCTAAAATGTGAATGTTTAGAAAGTATAATTACGTTTGAATTATGATTTTGAAATGTGTATGAGTTGATTATGTTTAAGGGTGGCAAAAAGGCTTGGAAAATAGCCTAATTTTTGTCCACACGGGTTACACACACGGGCGTGTCACACACACGGCCTGCACCAAGGGTGTGTAACCCAACCGTGTGTCCCCTGCATCTTAAGGAGTTAAGTCAGTATTGTACACGGGCGTGTGGCTTGGCCGTGTGAAATTAAGCAATTCATAGTGTTCTAACAGAATGGTCCACGAGGTATTAACATGGGCGTGTCCAGGCCATGTGAGGGACACGGGCCATAGACACAGGCGTGTGCCCAAGCCGTGTTAAAACCTATAGGTTTGAAATAAGAAATAAATGCAGCACGAGCTAGGGACATGGGCGTATGTGACCACACGGCCAACCCACATGGGCATGTGGCCCTGTTTTAAACAAAAATTTTCTAAGATGCCCGGAAGTTCCCAGATTGGTTTCAAACCACTCCCAATGTATCTTTTGGGCCTCGTAGGCCCACGATAAGAGTATTAAGAGCATGTTTGAAAATTTTTTAAATTGGATCAAGAATTAAGGTCCAATTTAGTAAGTTTGAGCTAGGTTAAGTACGATAACGCCTCGTACCCTGCCCCGGCATCAGACTTGGGTAAGGGGTGTTACATATCATCAACCATAGCCACAAGCTAGTGAATTTAAGCATAGCTCTTTTGGAATTAACCAAATGATAAACCATTTCGTAATAAATTACATAATTTAAACCTTACCACTCTTTCATGAACACAAGCATATTTCCATTTGGGCACTTACTATTTCATTGCATAACTTCTAAGTAAACATAATACAATCCAACCAATAGCTTGGCACATGCCTAAGCATCAAAAAACAACACATGTTAGCATACTTGAACATATTTCACATGAATTCAACATGGATAACCATTATACTTGAATACAATTCAATTTGGATATAACATCCTTCATAACATAACATGCTTTCCATATATCTCATCATTTCAATGTATTTCATGTATATCTGTATTTACTCATATTGAATATTTATTGTTTCCTTTCTAATTCATGCCCGTTGAACTGAATAGCATATTGTTAGATACCCGGGATAGCTCACACAAAGTGTGCTAACTCATATAATTGTAATCCATTTTTTCATGTACATATATGCTCACATGAGCTGTGTATAAGTATGTTCATACGAGCTTTGAAAATGGGCTTACTCACACGAGCTGTGGGTCAGAACATAGCTACATGATGCTACTCACATGAGCTGTGGAGTATCCACAACACATGCAGGACCTTAGCCATTGGTAGGACATTCAAGACCAGCACCTGAATCATGTAAACCCTAATGACATGTCATCTGTATCCTACGAATTCCTAAGGTTCAAACGGGGCTCGGTAGTTATCGTATGTCGTTGAATTTCTATCATTTAATGACATAATAATTTGCAAAAATGTTAAAGTACAAGGGCATTTTAATAATTTTTATTTTTCTCGATTTTCCACCCAATCTTGATCTAAATTAATAATTTCATTCAATCTATCAATTTAGACAGTAAAACAATGTATTTTATGCACTTTAGTCTTTTTGAAATTTTTACAAAATTACCCCTAAAGGTTTACTTTTATTTAACTTAGTCCCTAAGCCTAAAACATGAAAATTAACAATTTTTACCCAAAATTAAGCCTATCCAAATACTTATGGCATCCAAAACAGCCTATTCATGCAACAATTTCACATCAAATCCTTGTACTTTTACTATTTTAACAATTTAGTCCTTAATCAAAAAATTCATCAAAAATGACTTAATAAAATACTTTTAAATAACAACTAATATTTTGAATTGATCATTTAACGTCAAAATCACAAGGTTCATCAATGGCAACATTAAAAATTTTTAACAATTTCAAAATCGAAGGTACGGGCTAGCTAGACCTACTTGTAACGATCTCAAAAACATAAAAATTAAAAAAGGGCTAAAACGAACTTACATGCATCGTCTAGAGTAAGATCGAAGCTTGAAGCTTCTCCCATTCTTTTTCCATGGCAACCTTCAGTGGTGAAAAACAAATGGGTAAGAAAAAAATTGTTTTCTGTATTTTATTAACTTTTTATTTCATTTTATTAAATAAATAACATATAAAACATTATAATTAAAAGAGATTAAGCATCCGACTACCCCACTATCTTTTGGATGGCTAATTAACTCAATACGGCCTTCTAATTATAATTCTTTAAGCAATTAACACCTTTTAAACTAATATCGATTGACTTTTTCAACTTTTACAATTTGGTCCTTTTTTGTTTAATTAACTATCAAAATGTTAAATTTTTTTAACGAAACCTTAATGACACTCCGTAAATATTTATAAAAATATTTACGACTCATTTTATAGAAACGAGGTCCCGATACCTCATTTTCTAAAACCACTTAACCTAAGTGTAGTGCCCCGAATTTTAGGCCTAGATGAATTAGGCTTTGGGTCTCATAAATTTTTTTTTAGTAAGCAAGAAAATGACAAATGACATGTTGGCTTTAAGGGTTTAATAAGTTTGGAGTGTTTAGGGGTGTTGGAGAAGTTCTGGGTTTGAATTTTGAGGTGAAGGAATTTTAATTTAATAATTAAAGGAACCTCGATGGCTAGTAGCTTGGCTTTTAAATAAATGGAGATAAAACAGGACACAAGCAAGGCTGTGGTGTAATGGATAAGTGACGCCACTTAGGGTGCAGGGAGGTGGCGTTAGTGGCAAGCGAGGGGATCTTAGGTTCAAGTGCTGGCTTGGTATTTTTAGGAATTTTATTTTTGCCTTCTAGATGGTTGGTAGTGGCGTGGAACTGGACTCTAAGAGAAGTGATGAGAAGAGAAATTTTTGGAAGGGATTGAGGAGCTTATCGTGGAGAAAAGTTAGGAGATGGGGATAGAAGAAATTAAATGCTTAATTCAGCTCCAAGTACTATGATGTAAACTCATTTAATTTCACCCTTAAACTATAATCCCATCACATAATTAACCAAAAGATTCACAAGTCTATTCATTACTATGTTCGTATGTATCAAACAACTTTGCATCCATTTGTTCACATATATATACACACTTAATCAAAAATTAATATAACTTCATTCAATTCAATATCCATCACATTTACTTTAGCCAAGGTAAATCATGTAAATTATCACCAACAACAGTACTTCGTACACATTGTGCCATACTTACTTATAATTAAAACAACTATAATTCATGTCTCATATATCATTCAATCCATATTTCAATAGAGCCAAATAAACACATTATGGCATGAAACATACTTATACACAAATCTTTCTCGTAACATATATATGATACACTATAAGCTCACTAATTTACCACTTATTTGATTCTCACATAGGTTTTGTACATGCCTGGTTTACTCAATTCAATCATACTTACATTCTCATCTTGACTTTATTGTTGAATCATTTGAAATAACTAAAGATACTCAGGAAATCACGTGTGCATAGTACAATGCCATATCGTAGATATGGTCTTACATGTAATCATGTATCGATGCCATAGCCTAGCTATGGTCTTACACAAAATCTCATACCTGTAACGCCCTAAATTTGGGCCTAGAAGTGTTAGGCCTTGAGTAAGGGAACAGTGAGAAGGGTGCACATAAAAGTTTAACTGTGAAAGGAAGTGACATAAATGAATACTAGCTTCAGTGGTTAAGCACCTAGAGAAGTGTGGGAAGTCCTGGGTTCAAACCTAGGCTTTAGCAAAATCTTTAATTTTAAGTGAAGGAAAACCCTTAGTTCTAGATAATATGTTCTTAAATTATTATGGTTAAAATATGATACAAAAGAGTTGTTGGTCTAGTGGTAAGGGGCGTGTGGAGTGTACATGGGGTCTGAGGTTCGAGTCTTGGCATATGCAGAATTTTTGTTGACTCTCTTAAGTGAACTCTAACTTTGGCTTGTAGGCTTTTAAATTGTTGCGAATAAATTAGAGACAAGAAGCACATGTAGTCCAGTGGTTAGTGCGTGTTAGGGTGGCTAAGGGGAGAGAGTTCGAGTCTTTGGATGCGCAAGGGAGTATTTATTTTACTTCCTTACTACATGAGAAGTGGAGTTTGACTAGAACTCTGTATGATGGAATTTGAATAAGTCATAGAGGAAGTTGATGAGAGATTTATGGAGAGTATTTGGGTTGTTAAGAGGATATCAAGGAAATTTTGAAAATAAGAGAGTTGTATGGGAGAAGGTCTTTGTGTCGTACATGAATTGTGGGGAATGAGAGTTCAGCTAGGGGGTAAATTGTAGGCACTACCAGTTTTGGGTGTTTTCTCTTTTGGCACTTGTTTGCCTTTCTCTCATTTTCTTTTCTGAAGGATGATTATGTGAGGGTTGGTCACTTGATCTTCTCATTTTCGTTTTGGTCTATTTCAGCTTCTGTTAATTTCCTTCTTCACTTACTTGACATAGTGCCAGGTTTTTGCGAGGGACTTAGGGTACCTAACTGTTTGGCCGATTACCTATCTTTCTTCTTCCCTCTTTTTCTTTCTCTCTTGGTTTTTTCTCTCTTCTTCTTTCTTCATTCTGTTGGTAGCCAAATACTTTTCTTTCTCCCCTCTCTAAAACACTTGCAGTTTAAGCCTCTGGATTGCGGTCGATTTTGCCTGTCTTCTTCCTTCCTCAATCCTCTTAACTGATTGCATTTTTCCTCTGCTCTTCCTCAATCGAATTTACACTGGCCAAATATTGTTTGGTAAGTCCTTGTCTTGCTTCTCTATTTACGGTTTCTTCTCTTTTTCTTTTGTGTTCCATTACCGATTCTGTTACCTTTCTCTTTTGTGTGTGATCCTTGGGTTTCTAGAACTTTTGATGAGTGAAGGGGTTTCCGATAGTATGTCGTTTAAAGGGACATCATTGGTGGCGAGTAATGGCTATTCTGAAGAGGGATCAAGAAGGGTGCCAACTGGAAATGGACTCGTGGCCCCTACCCCAAGATTTAAGCAGCGTAAAGTGTCAGCAGTTCAGGATTTTCCGCCAGGGTGCAGTAGGGTGGCTGAGCCACAAACGGCGGATCTAAACAAATGATAGGTAATCTGTTAGACAAGTGTTTTCGATGGGAGTATTGATAATTCGATTAGGATGCGACTAATCAAAGTTTCTGATTGATTATAGGTTGGGTTCTCATGGATCTTAGCATGGCTTCACGAACAGGTGTGTATCAGTGCCCTGTAGTTGTTAATCGGCGAAAGGGCCGCAAATGTGTATGTACACACACACTGATTTGATTGTAAATCGGTAAAAGCCAAAAAGCCAGGAAACTAGTGATTGATGCCACACGAGCGTGCGATCACACGTGTGGTGAACTGAGCCCACGAAACATGGGCGTCAAACTGTAAAATGACCAAAATACCATTATAAGGTAAAATGACCGATATACTCTTGTAGGTAAAACGACCGCGATACCCCTGTAGGGTAAAATGATCGATATACCCCCGTAGGATAAAATGACCGATAGGGTAAAATGATTGATGTACTCCCGTAGGGTAAAATGACCAATATACTCCCGTAGGGTAAAATGACCGATATACCCCCGTAGGGTAAAATGACCGATATACCCCCGTAGGGTAAAATGACCGATATACCTCCGTAGGGTAAAATGACCGATATACCCCGTAGGGTAAAATGACTGATATACTCCTGTAGGGTAAAATGACCAATATACTCCTGTAGGGTAAAATGACCGATATACTCCTGTAGGGTAAAATGACCGATATACTCCTGTAGGGTAAAATGACCGATATACCCCTGTAGGGTAAAATGACCGATATACTCCCGTAGGGTAAAATGACTAATACCTCCGTAGGGATACCCCCATAGGGTAAAATGACCGATATACCCCCATAGGGTAAAATGACCGATATACCCTTGTAGGGTAAAATGACCGAAATGCCCCCGTAGGGTAAAATAACTGTTATACCCCTTTGTGACAAATGACTATTTTTCCCTTACTTTGAGTATGACTGTAGAGGCCACCATGAATGATCTTATGGGCTTGGGCTCTCTTGGGTCACATTGGGCTAAAATGAGCTATGTGGGCCCAATGGGCTCGTGGGCCCCATACAGGTAAAACTCACAGACATGTGGGAATATTGGACTCGGCTGTGTCGCACATATGGCTAAGGTCGTGTCTGCGCTTAGTAGGCCACACGGGCATGTAGGCCCACATGGGCCGTATAATGGGCTTTGGGCCCATTCACACTGCTATGCATGTTGAGTTTACACATGTCGCCTAAGACGATTGTGGACCTTCTGATAGGTCGGTAAGTGTGTCTAGACCCATTTTGATGAAAATGACCGTTATACCCTTGGAGGTAGATTGATTGATGTATTTTTGATATACACATGATTATTACTGAGCGTGACATCCTCCATACTCGTATGATTTGTGACATGACATACTGTATGGGGTTGGGATACTATTATGGAGGAAGTATACTGTACTGGTGGCTTTTCCACATACACTGTTACTGGCGGCTTTGTTGTGATACTGTTATTGGCAACTTTGCTATGATACTATTGCTGGCAACTCGACTGCGATATTGGTGTGTTGGCTAGGTAAGTTAATTTTATCCCCACATGGTGTGTTGATGGCACGGAGTGGTGTGTCTGGTTGGATTAGGGTGGGTTGCACTGTTGCATTACTGCATTGTACTGTTACTGATTTGGGTTATGGCCTACACTAATATTGTATTAGGTTAAGGCCACCTGACACTGTTACTATAATAGGCTTGGGCCTAAATTGTTACTGCATTCTGTATGTCTGACTGTTTGTATAATAAGGGATTACACACTGAGTTTTCATAAACTCACACCATTGTTTAACTATACAGGTAATCCCCAATGTTAGGCGGATTAGTGCTGCGGAGAGCTCGATGGTGGCCACACATCCTTATTGGTTTCCTATTAGCTTTGGTTTTATTTATATTTATAGTTTCGTTTTGGGTTTTTAATTATGTAATAAGGTCACTCATGGGATTTAATTTTTAAATTGGGCTTTGTTTACTTATATTAAACTGTTAGTTTAGGAGAAGAAGGGTTTCCAAAATAATAGCTGCTTTTAAAGACATGCAATCGAAAACTTCAAAGTTTTCCAAAAGTTTCTACCACTTAAAACAGTTTAATATACCAAAGGAAAATGTTTTAACAAGATGATTTGATAATAGTAAAGAACTTAATTCAATAAAGTTTACTATAAAATCACAAAGGGGTTTTTATCTGACAAAAAATATAACTCACAAATTATGTTTTCCAATAGACACTATGATGTAGCACACCAGATTCAGTCATAACGTCCAGGCCGGGTTTAGGGTGTTACAATATCGACGCCATGTCCCAGACATGGTCTTACACGTAATCACATATCACATACCGATGCCATATCCCAGATATGGCCTTACACGGAATCACATATCGCATATCGATGCCATATCCCAGATATGATATTACACGAAATCACATATCGATGCCATAGCCCAGTTATGGTCTTATATGAAATCACATATTGCCATGGTCCAACCATGGTCTCTTCCGTCAATTCATCTTTCACTGTGAAACAACTGTGTTAAATCCTACATTTTTTTTACTCATTTCGAACATTTAATTTAAATTCCATAATTCAATCATATATATATATAATAATGCACAATTAACACAATTCAATAATGTTTATTAACATACGAACTTACTTTGGCATAAAAATGGTGAAAATGAGCTAACCGTCTAATACTCGTTTTCCCCCGTTCTAATTTTGAACCTCGTTTTTCTTAATCTGTAACATCACATTTAAATTATTTAATCATTAGACTATTCAAATCAGTCCAAAATCACATTATGGCAAAAATTACATTTTTCCCCTAAAGTTTCACATTTTTACAATTTAGTCCCTAGGCTCGTAAAAAGAAATGTACACAATTTCTTCAATACCCAAGCCTAGAAAAACCTTATACATGTTTATAGAAGCTCAAGTTTTTCATTTATTCACATTTTCTGCACATATTTTACAACTTTTACAAATAGATCCTTTTTAACATTTTCACCGAAAATCACTTAGCAAAAGTCGTTTATCGCACAACTAACATTCATTTTCTACCATTAAACATCAAAATACATGCATGTATAACATGGGTAAAATTTTAAACTTTGATAACACTTTAAATTAATCCTTGGAAAAGCTTGATTAGGTTACGAGGATCTCAAAAATGTAAAAATTATTAAAAACGGGGCTAAAACAGACTTACAATCGAGCTTGGAAGCTTGAAAACCCTAGCCATGGTTTAGCCCTTGAGAATTTTGGCCATGGGGAAGAAGATGGACAAAAATTGGCTTTTAATTTGGGTTTTTAATTCATTTAATTACCAAATGACCAAAATGCTCTTAATGAAAAACTTTAGAAACATATCTAGCCATATCCATTTTTGTCCACAAACTTAACCAATGGTCTAATTACCATTTAAGGACCACCAATTTAAAATTTCATAACAATTAGACACCTCTAACCTATAGAACTCACATTTTGCACTTTTTACAATTTAGCCCTTTTAACTAAATTGAGTGTCCAAACATCAAAATTTTCGAACGAAATTTTAATGAAATCATTCCATAAAACTATAGACCATAAAAATATATCAAAAATAAATTTCTTAGCATCAGATTTGTGGTCCCGAAACTAGACTAGAACCCGTCTGTCTCACACGGCTACGGACACGCCCATGTCACAGGCCGTGTGGAAATTGGAGGGTATACTAACTTGGTCACATGGCCGACTAGACGCCTATGTGCACAGGCTGTGTAACTCACTGACTAGGTTTTTTTATTCAGCTTTAGTGTAACAACTCGATTTAGGGCCAAGTCAGAATAATGGTTTCGGGACCACGAATCTAAAGTAGAAAAAATTATTGTGATAAATTTTTAAGGTTTATAGTATGATTGAATGCATATGTGAAAGCTTCATTACGAAATTTTATCGATAGAGGGCCCAATTAAACTAGTAGGACTAAATTGCAAAAAGTGCAAAATATGTGTTCTAGAAGCATTGGGTGCTGAATTGTAATGAATTTGTAACTTAGAGGTCCTTATTTAGTAAATATACCATTATATCTCATGATGGACAAAAATGGACATGGAAGGGTAAAATTTCAAAGAAAGGTGAAAAGGGCATTTTGGTCATTTGGTTAATAAAAGAATAAAAAGGTAAAATAAAGTCAAAATTTGTCCATCTTCTCCATGCAATACCTAAAATTCTCAATACACCATTGCTAGGGTTTTCTTCAACTTTCAAGCTTGATAGTAAGTGCATCCTAGCCCCGTTTTTAATGTTCTTTATGTTTTTGAAGTCGTTATCACCCGATTTACCTATTTCTACCATTATTTTGAAGTAGGGTTTATGCTTAAAAATTTACCCATGTGTTACATGCATGTATTTTGGTCTCTAATCGTAGAATATGAATGTTAATTAATTGATAAATGACTTTTGCTAGGTGATTTTTGGTGAAAATGTTAAAAAAGGACCTAAATGCAAAAGTTGAGAAATGTGTGTAGAAATATGTGAAAAATGAAAAATGTGGGCTACTATAAACATGAATCAGACTCGGGCTTGGGTTTTGAGGAAAATGAATATATTTCATTTTACGAGCCTAGGGACTAAAGTATAGATAAGTGAAAAGTTAAGGGCAAAAATATAATTTTACCTTCATATGATTTTTGGGGCCTAATTGAATAATGTGATAATTAAATGAGTTAAATGTGTTATTATAGATCAAGAAAGACGTGGAATTAACCTTGACCGTGTAACACCCCTTACCCGTATCTGTTGTCGAACTAGGGTACACGGCATTACCGAACCTAATCATACATAATCGATCATTTTTGAGTCACAAATTTTCATTCAAATTTAAAACTTTTCGTTTGTAATCACATTGTCCCTATTGCGGGCCTACAAGGCCTAAAACATATGTTGGGGGTGGTTAGGGACTATACCGAAAACTTTCAGAACTTTTGGGACACTTAGAAAATTTTCAAGCTTTAGAGAGTCACACGCCCGTGTGGCTAGGCTGTCTGATCTCACACACCCGTACAGCTTAGGAAATGCCCATGTCATCAACCCATGTAACTCTCTGTTTATGACGTCATTGGCAATTTAGGGTCATACGGCCAGGTCACACGCCCATGGGGCTGACCGTGTGTCACAAATGGCCTAGACACATGCCCATGTGTCTACCCGTGTGGACAACAACAAGGCTATTTTCCAAGCCATGTTGTCACCTTTCACAACATACCTTCACACCACATAACATAGTACCAATTAAGCATATACATACACTCAATTCAGCCACAATCCATACCATAACTTGACATTCGCATGCATATGCACAGTCTTAAAATAAGTCAACTTAAATGGTCAAACACACATGATTCAATTAAATCAAGACACTTGACTACTTCTATCCAACTCACTTAGGCTTCAATAATGAATGCCCATACACTATATAACTAACTAGCCTATACATGCCATACACCAAGTTTATAAACTTCTCCATACCATTGCCTTGACTGGACAGTGTGATGAAATCTCTAACAACTTCCAACCCGAGCAAATCTTCAAAATCCTATAAGCATAGAAAAGATAACATAAGTAAGCTATAAAGCTTAGTAACCTCGTATGTATAAATATTTAAACAACTCATTTACACACTTTTAACAAACCTCCAAATGTGTTCTGAAAGTAATTCTATCATTATTGCATAAAATTTCACTACTCACTTATGTTCATCTCGAGCTATTTACTGGAGTTATAGTCACTAAGTTATTTTTATCTAGAGATATAGAACTCCAAATTTAGATCTGCTAATTTTCCCTAAAACTAAACTCACATATCTTCTTACCATAAAATTTCTAGAAGTTTTAGTTTAGCCAATAAGTATAGTTTATTCATTAAAGTCTACCCTATTTTGCTATCTGATGGTTTCGACCCCTCTTCACTAAAAATCAATTATATCCTCATAAAAAATTTAGATAATGTTCTCATTTGTTTCTTTTAAAAGTAAACTCATTAAGAAATCCAAGAATATAAATCATAACTCATAATTATTTTTTTAAAATTTTTAATAATTTTCCAAATGTATAATGGGTGATTCTGAAATCATTCTGACTCTGTCTCACTAAAATTCAAATATCTCAGAATATAGAAATCTATTACTTACACCATTTCTTTTATGTGAAAATAGAATCAATAATATTTAATTTCACATCTTATTTAACCTCTAATTCAATTTCTACCATTTTTGGTGAATTTTCAAAGTTACATAACTGCTACTGTCCAAAACTGTTTTATTTCAAATTTCACTCTTACATGACTCTTAATTTACACTAGATATGAATTTCACAAATCAATTCTTTTCAATATTCATATGAATCAAATACTTTCATACCAACTCATTCACATATTTAACAATATTTTTCATATATTGGTCTCTTTCTTTAGGAGTTTCATATACATACTTGTGCCAATTCACAACATGCCCACATACTTTCACACTTTGCTATTTCATTAAACTATTCATTAGACCTTGTGTAATGCTAAAGGATACTTAATAGTTTTGCACATAGTGCAACACTTACATGTAGCCAAAGCTACCACTTATATGTAGCCAAAACTACCACTGATATATAGCCGAAGCTACCACTTATATGTAGCCAAAGCTACCACTGATATGTAGCCGAAGCTACCACTTATCACATTTCACTAAATGCTCGTTTTCGAGCTAGTCACGGGTCTGCTCACACAAGCTAATGGTCAGGACGTAGCTACTCAGTGCTGCTCACACAAGCTGATAGGTATCCATAACATAAGCTAGACTACCTAGCCATTGGAAGACGTACGAGACCAACACCCAGAATCACTTATTCACTTTACACACATAAGCTCGTTCTCGAGCTATTTCGTGGACCTGGTCATACAAGCTGATGGTAAAAATGTGATTACTCAGTGCTACTCACACAAGCTGTCGGGTACCGCAACATATGCTGGAGTACCCAGCTACTGGTAGTACTTAAGACCAGCACCCAGAATCACTTGATCACTTAACTTCGATGCCATAGCCCCACTATGGTCTTATACAGAAATAACTTATCACTTGATTGCCATGGTCCAGCCATGGTCTTTTACCATCAATTCATCACTTTTCAATAGAATTTCATAGCTCGGCTATGGTCTTACATCTTCCCTATCCCTAGGCCATGGTGAAACTATAGACTTATCTGTTAATTCATTTATCACCATAAAGTGATCATGATCGATCCTGCATTCTTTTCATCTCAACATTTAACTTAAATTCACAAATCAATGACATATACATGATAATAAAGTATATTGAACACAATTAGATAATGTTATTTACATACGAACTTACCTCGACGTAGAAATGACGAAAAGGACCATATCACCTAAATACTCATTTTTCCCCTCATTTTAGTTTCGAACCTCGTTTTTGTAATCTATAATATCACATTTAGCTCATTTAATTAACACATTGTTTAATTCAATCCAAAAATCATATTTTTGCAAAATTACATTTTTACCCCTAAACTTTATCAAAATCACACTTTTCCCCCTAGGCTCGTAAAATGATTTTCACTCAATTTCCATGCAGTTTATGTCTAATCGAACCATTTTCATAACTACAGCAATCCAAAATTCTCACTAAAACACACTTTATTTCACATTTTATTACTTTTACGATTTAGTCCTTTTTGGACGTTTTCATCGAAAACCACCAGTAAAACTCGTTTCTCTCATTATAAACATATATAATATACCATAAGTTATCAAAATACACAATTATTCAACATGGGTAAATTTTTAAACTCAAACCTTAGCTCAAATTAATGGTAGAAATAGCTAAATTGAGTTACCGAAATCTCAAAAAATGTAAAAGGACAATAAAAACGGGGCTAGGATGCACTTACTATTGAGCTTAAAAGCTTGAAAACCCTAGCCATGGTGTCCATAGCAATATTTGACCATTTCATGATGAAGATGGACACATTTTGGCCTATTTTTCCCTTTTTATTTCTTTTAATTACTAAATGACTAAAATGCCCTTCATTAAAACCTTCCATGTCCATTTTTGTCCACCTTATATAATGGTCTAATTGCCATTTAAGGACCTCCAATTTAAAAACCCATTTCAAATAAGTACATTAGCTTCTAGAACTCACATTTTTCACTTATTTCAATTTAGTCCTAATTATCAAATTGGACACCCAATCGATAAAATTTCTTAACGAATTTTTCACACATGCATCCAATCACATAATAAACATTAAAACTTAATCACAATAAATTTTTCAACTTCAGATTTGTGGTTTTCAAAACCACTGTTCCGTTTAAGCCCTAATTCAAGCTGTTACAGACCGAGGGAAGGACAAGGTAGTGGACTAAATTGCAAAAATAATCATTTTGTACCGAGGTAAGTTTGTATGTAAATAATGCATAATATTACTTTGTTTTTAATGCTTTAATGTTGTTTAACATGTGAGAATGATTTATGTGACATAATCGACAAAGTTCTGATAATAAGGAAAATCCCAGTTGAACCTTAAGAAATGGATAGGATAAGAGTGATATGTCGCTAGGAACCTATGTGTGATTATGTGCTTATGTGAACCTAGGTGCTGGTCTTGTACGTCTACCAGTGGCTAGGTAATCCTGCATATGTTGTGGATACCTTTCAGCTTGTGTCAGCAGTATTGAGTAGCTACATCCCAACCGTCAGCTTGTGTGAGCAGACCCGTGACTAGCTCGAGAATGAGCATATATGTGAAATGTGATAAGAGGTAGCTTTGGCTACATATATATGGCACATATGTGCAAGCTTTCCAAATATTCGTTAATATTTCGAATGTTCAACTGGAAAAATAACAAAGATGTGAAAAATTTCCGGTAAGAGGTAGCTTTGGCTACATATAAGTATGAATATCATAAGTGATAAATTTCCGGTAAGATCGTGAATGAGTAAGTTATGGTTATGTGGATTTAACGATGACTATCTTATCTTTCACTATATGAATGGTACAATAACTTGTGTGGCTAAGATGTTTATTATTTGCATATAAACTTGCTAAGCTATATAGCTTACCCCTCTTCTCTTTCCATTGTTTTATAGTGACACCAAACTAGATCGAGGATCAAAAATCGTCAGAGTTTGCATCACACTATTAAGGCTTTATTTTGATGTATTTGTGATTTTGATATTTTGGAAAGTATGGCATGTATAGCGACTTGGTATTTTGGTTATGTGTCATATTTGATTTGGCCAAATATGTTGGCTTATTTTGAGAAGGCCATGGAAAAGTTGGCTAATGTTGCTTATAAGTTAAATCACATGATGATACATTTCATAGATGCAGAGACTTGCATGATTGGGTGGATGAGTGTGTGCTTGTTTGAGTGTGTTAGAAATGGCATGAGAATGATGTTTTGATGTCTTGGTTGTGGACATTATGGTTGCCTTAGAATGCTATGATGTGTACCTACGAATTGGTGAAAGTGTGATTATGTTTCAGGATGGCAAATGGCTTGGTAAATAGCCTGTATATTGTCCATATGGGTAGACACAAGGCATATATCTAGGCCGTGTGTAACACGTGGTCAGCCCCATAAGCGTGTGAATAGGTCGTGTATCCCTTGCACCTTAATTTTGAGAAACAGATTGCCTAGTATGAAGCACACAGGTGGAGACACAAGCGTGTGTCTTGGCCGTGTGGACGGCACAGCCTGGAACATGGGCATGTGCCCAGGGCGTATGAAGCCTGCACCTATTTTATGAAAAATCATGAAAATTAAATTGACCACACAGCCTAGCACACGAGCATGTGACTTGGCCGTGTGGCCTTAAATTATTAAGTGTTATAACAATTTCGAAAGTTTTCGGTTTAGTTCCTAACCATTTCCAATGTAGGTTTAAGGCCTCGTAGGCTCGTAATAGAGACGTTATGAGTATGTATGAAAGGTTTTGAATTGAATGAAATTTTATGGCCCAGTTTTGTATGATTAGTTATGTTTAAGTCTGATAATGCCTCGTACCCTATCCCAGCGTCAGAATCGGGTAAGGGGTGTTACATTCAGGGGACATGTAACACCTCTTACCTGCGTCCGATGTCGGGATGGGGTACGAGGCATTACCAGACTTAAACACTCTTAAACTCGTGAACTTAAGCTGTAAAATTTCTTTTCTTTCTAACACAGGTCATTCACTCTCTTAGTAACTTTATTTACGGCCCTTGAGGCCTGAGACATACATCTAAGATGTTCTGGAATAAATCTGAGAACTTATGAGCATTTGGAAAACTTTTGCATAATACAGGGCCACACGCCCTTGTAGATGGGACACGCTGATATGGGCAGGCCGTGTGGACTCACACGCCCATGTCCCTAGCCCGTATTGGATTTATTTTTAATTCAACCTATAGCTGACACGGCCTGAGAACACGCCCGTATCTATGGCTCGTGTCTCTCACATGGCCATAACACGCCCGTGTTGCACCTCGTGTGCAAAAACCTAAGCATTCTGTTTCTTTTCCACGGCCATGGCACACGCTCGTGTGCCCAACTCGTGTCCTATACTAACTTAGCAAATTTGGAAACAGGGGACACACGGCTTATCAACACACCCTTGGGGCTAACACAAGGCATAGGCAGACACCCGTGTGCCAAACCGTGTGGACAACATTAGGCTATTTTCCAAGCCTTTATGCCACCCTGAAACATAACCAATACAACACCAATTCATGCTAACTTTAAATAACATTTGAAAGTATTTCATTCAAGAAAAGCATCCATAATTTTACAAGGATTTAGTAAACAATATTAGGCCATATCTAAAGGCCATTACAACTTGACTCAAGCATAACAATGGCCAACACATATAGCCATTTAAGTGGCAATTAACAAAATGACCAACTTCCTATACATGTCATACAATAAAGAGGCTACTTACTATACCCAAAAAAGTTGGCTTGATAGTGTGACTACGAGCTCCAAATTCAAGTGATCCACGAGCTAAAATAGTGAATCTACGTGGAAAGAGAAATAAAAGGAGTAAGCATTCAAAATGCTTAGTAAGTTGCATGAATAAATTAGCAATAACATCAAAAACATCACTAATAAATTATCATGAGTTTTAAGTAATCCCTTACTCATCTTGTGACTTACTCAATTATATTCTTACTTAAATCATGAATTGCATCAAGCTCATAGCTTACTCATTCTCATAAAATGCTCATATTCATGCTTATTACATTGTATTTCCCATAATCTATTTGTATACGTAACCTGCAACACTCAAAATGAAACCTAGTCTTTCTCTTAAGATTTATCAACGAAGGTACTTTTCTTTACAACTCTTTAGATTATCGAAGGATACCCGTGAATTAACCTCATGAAATGATACCAATGCCATGTCCCAGACATGGTCTTACATGGGATCACCTGTTGATGTCGATGCCATGTCCCAGACATGGTCTTATATGAGATCATACTCTGATGCCAATGCCATGTCCCAGACATGGTCTTACACGGGACCTCATCTTGGATGCCCATGCCATGTCCCAGACATGGTCTTATAGGGGATCATATTTCGATACCAATGCCATGTCCCAGACATGGTCTTACACGGGACCTCATCTTGGATGCCCATGCCATGTCCCAGACATGGTCTTATAGGGGATCATATTTCGATACCAATGCCATGTCCCAGACATGGTCTTACATGGGATCTCAGTTTGATGCCGATGCCATGTCCCAAGCATGGCTTATATAGGACCTGCAATTGCTCATGATGTAACGCCTTGATTTTTAGGAATTTTTTGGGTTTTCGAGTTTTTGGTGAATTTTGAAATTTTGTTGTTCTGGATACTAAAATTGAATTTAAATGTGTTAGGGAGCCTTTAGAAGGCCCAAACCTAAGTTAAAACCCGGCAGAATATCAATTTTGGTTTTTAAGTGAAATGGGACTTGGTTAAGTGGGCCTTTAAGAAAAAGTTAATAAATTAAGACTAAAGGAGGGCCTTGGTAAAGTGGCAGGGTGGCGCCACTAAGTTCCAAAAAAAGTGGGGTGTGGACTGAGTTTAAGGGCTAGAGTTCAAGTCGCAAGGTAAGCAGATGGTACTTTTATTTTTGTGCATGTGCCGGGCATGTGATAGAGCTTAAGTAGCATTCGACTAGGGCCTTAGGGGGATTGGACCATTAGTTTGAATGGCCATTAGGGCAAGCTTTATTTTCTTTTTGTCTTACCGAATTAGGGTTAGCCACCTAGAGCCTTCACTTTCATTCTATTCTCTTCTCAGTGTTGCAAAAAGCCAAAAATGCAAAGTTATATCTCCTAAGTGCCGAATTCTTCCTTCTCTTCTCCTCTCTTCCATTCTTTCTTTTTCTTTCCCTCTCTATCCGAAATCACCTCTCTTCCTCCCTCATCTTTCATTTTCTTTTCTTCAGAAACCAAAATTGCCACTCTTTTCTTCTTAAACTCATCAACTACTAAAAGTCAAAATCCTGAAAGGTTACTTCCTGTGTCAATTTGCCTATAGTCGAACCCCCTTTGTTTTCCTCACTTGTAGCTGAATTTCATACTCTACAAACCCTTAGGCTCTGTCGACAAACACCCCTCCAACCATAGTCTCAAATAATATCTTCTTTCACTATTTAAAAAGCTGAAAATACCATAGTTTTTAGGGATATATAGTTGAATCCTTAGATCTCTAAGATTCGAATTCTGCTAGTGTTTAGGGGATAGATCTGCATCAGATCTGAGTAGAAGAATTGCCTTGATTAAGGAAAACCTGTGGTAATTACTCGACATCTCAAATTTACTCGTTACCTTTGAATTTAAGAAAAGCCGAAATCCCTAAACTCTTTAGGGAGGCTGTCGAATGTGATGATAGGTAAATATAGTTCTTTTAATTGGTTTTATGTGTACTTGTTGTGGAAGGGGCAATCTAGCAAGAAGCATAAGAGGCTTGGATCTTTGGAATGACTAGATATAGATCTAGTCACTAGTTTCGGCAAAGGTAAGATCTCAAGGGCCTTAGGTGGTGATGGCCGATTATGGTAAGTAGAATTATGGAGATTGTCATTGTATTTTGGATCTGATGTGTCTAGTAATCGATTGTATGATATTGTGGGAGATCTCATTAGTAGTTGTCGCAAATCAGGTGTGTATCGAACACCCTCTTGTAGTTCAATTCGGCAAAAGCTGAAATGCTGAAATTCTGGCATTTCATGGGCTTGTGAGCATGCGAACAGTCATAATTCGTTTGGGAATCATTGGATCCGTAATTGCGAGTGGTAAGTTAGTTAAATGTGCAATTTCGTGCACTTCGGTAAATTGGGCCTTGATGGGTTGAAACTAGGCCCAACGGGCTAACGGGCCCATATGGGTAAAAATAGGCAATAAATACGTACTGGTAGATTGTAGGTCTAAAACTGCTAAAACGGGTAAATCAATCGAAAAATTTGGACTAGATGGGCTAAATTAGCTAATTAGCACTGTAAGGCCATTAGGGGTTTTAGGGCCCAATGACTGTAATCTACTAAAATGGGCTAAATAAGCTACCGAGGTAAAAGTTAGTCTATTACTGATCAAAATGTGCATGAAAACCCTAAAAACTGGTATAATTACTGAAATATCCTTGTAGGTGCGAAGTGACTATTATATCTCTAGGGCTAAATTTGACAGAAATGCATGATTTACTGTTTCTGTTTACTGTATGCCATATCATGAATATCTGTTGCATGGGGCTGGGTTATTGATGGAGGAAGTTTTGAAAGTGGCTTGACCATGTACTGGAGGCTTTGCCTCATCTTTCTGTTATCTGAGCAGTTACGCTGCAACTGTGGAGTGTAGGGCTGGGTGGGTTGAGTTATTCCCCACATGGAGTGTAAGGCTGGTACGTGTGGAGTGTAGCGGTTGGGTGGGTTGAGTAGTCTCCCTACATGTAATGGGCTTGCATTCATATTAATATCTGTTCTGCTACTGAAATGGGCCTTTGGGCCATACTGTTATCTGAAAAGGGCTAAGGCCCAGTTTACTGTATCTAGATAGGGCTTCGGCCCAGTAATTACTGAGACTGGTTAGGGTTCAGGCCCAGTGGGCTTGAGCTGATTTGGGCTCTGGATGGGCTTTCCTTACACACTGAGTTTCCAAACTCACCCATTTCTTTCCATCCATGCAGGTGAGCCCTAGATCGGTGGACTTGGAGCTGGGAGGGATTCAGAGTGGCCACCTAGATGCAGTTATTTAATTAAGTTTTATTTTAACTTATTTTATTTTTGTATTTATTTATTTTTAATTATTTTTATAATGATTTTGGGTTTGTAATAAGGCTTCCCTAATTATTTTTATTTTGGGTTCTTAATTACTTATTCATACCCTATTTTAATTATTTTGAATATAACTACGCTAGTTTTTCTTAAAATTAATCAAATGTTTTCAGAATCTCATCACACGTTTCAAATGAGTAACAAAGTTAAGTTTTATCATAAATCTCTTAATAACTAGTATTAAATAAGACGTTCATTAATGAACCGAGAATTTCTCTTAAGGCATAAATATTAGTTTTGCAAAGCTCACTTTAATCTTAGTAACTAGGTAATATGGTTAGTTGTAGGTGATGTGACACACCAGACTCGGCCGTAACATGTGGGTCAGGTTTGGGGTGTTACATTTAGTGGTATCAGAGCCTGGTTGCAACAACTCGACTGTGGATCGGGTCTAAAAATATTTTTCAAAATTCTTAAAATTTAGGCTCAAGAAGGGTATTTTGGAAATCGGTTCCTGAAAAATTTAGAAAAACCTTTTTCAAACTTATTTTCTTCAAAATATACATGTTTTAAAGGTTTGATTTTGAAAAGCTTAAATCTTTCCGAGTTTTCTGAAATATGGTATTTGAAGAAATGGAACACTAAATCCCCGGCACCAAGTCTGTAAGTATTTCTGCCTCTTATACTGTATAATATTGAAATATCACTGTAGATAGAACTAAGATCCTGCTATGATACTGTAGATAGGGTAGTACTGAAAACTGTAAAGACTGAGATTGTAGGGAAATTAAACCCTAGGAAAACTAAGACTGTAGTTAGGCAATGATTTTGTGAAAAACAAACTCTGAAACTCTATCTGTACATAAGACATTCTGTAATAAACAACTGAAATAATAAACTAATGTCATAAAATTCGTAATCAGAAAAGTCGATATAAGTACGAGAGCTACTCGTGGACGAGGCCGTGGACGTGGCCGAGGCAGTGTTCAAGCTGAGTCTTCATCTTCGGAACACATGCCAGTTGGTGGGGCACGACCGCTGCCGGTAGCTGAAAATGGGCCATATGATCAGGCCGCGGGGGACGACGCTCTATCCCAAGCCATGTTAAGGGTTCTGGAAAGGGTTGCTGGAGCTAATGTTGGGCCAGTAAATAGGGGATCTATTTCTGAGTGACTCCGGGCTAACGGAGCGGAAGTCTTTAGGGGCATATCTGGAGTGGCCCCAAATGTAGCTGAGTATTGGCTGGAAGCTACGGAACGGATTATGGACGACCTGGATTGTTCGGTGGAGCAAAAGCTGAAGGGAGTAGTGTCTCTACTGCAAGACGAAGCATATCAATGGTGGATCACTATGAGGGAAAGTACCCTAGCTGAGCGGGTGACTTGGGAACTGTTTAAGACGTCCTTCAAGGGGAAGTACGTCGGAGCAAGTTATGTGGATGGGCGTAGGAAAGAATTTCTGAACCTGACCTAGGGCAATAAGACCGTTGCTGAGTATGAGGCAGAGTTTCTAAGGTTGAGTCGTAATGCCAGTGGTATAGTTGCCACTAAGTATGAGCGTAGTATTCACTTTGAGAATAGCCTCAGAGACGAGCTAAGGGTGCTGATAGCTCCACAGAGGGAGCACGACTTTTCTGCACTGGTGGAGAAGGCTAAGATAGCTGAAGAGGTGAAGCGAGCTGAACGGCAGAACCGTGATAGGGATCAGAACTACTTTAGGAGGGATACTGGACCATCTGGAGCTGCAAATCGAAATGCTAAGAGAGCTAGAGTGGAGGAACCGGTTCGAGCAGTTTCGGTGAATACAGTTAGATTGCAGCCTTGCAGGGACTGTAGGAGAGTGCATCTTGGAGAATGCTGGAAGCGCACTGGAGCATGTCTCTGATGTGGATCCAAGGAACATAGGATCAAGGACTATCTTAGGAGACCGGCTCAGACTCAAGTTGCTGAACAAGGGGTCGCTCAACCAGTGCATGGTGGACCGCTACTGCCGAGAGGTCATGGACAAGGTAGAGGTGGCAATGGAAATGGTCGTGGTCGTGGAGCACCTAGCAAGGGTGCTGGTAATGTTGAGGCTCGTCAGCCAGCTTTGGTTTATGCTGCTCGTCGCCGAGAGGAGGGTGATGCACCTGACGTCGTAACGGGTACATTTTTGATCTCTAGCATGCCTTACACTGCTCTGATAGATGTGGGTTCAACCCATTCATATGTCACATGTGAGATTTCTCGGTCGTTGGGTGTGCACTCTAAGGAAACTATGAGTGGGGTAACTGTGATTAGTCCACTAGGTCACTCGGTTAAGGTAGATAAACTCTTTAGGGAGGTGCCTTTAGAGACTCAAGGTAGGATCTTTGCTGGGGACTTGATGGAGTTACCTTTCGGAGAGTTTGATCTCATCTTAGGAATGGATTGGCTGACCAATCATAAGGCGACTTTGGATTATGCGGGTAAGAGAATGGTGTTAAGGACTGCCGAGGATGAGGAGGTAATGGTTAGTGGAGAGTGAAGGGACTACTTGTCCAATGTTGTTTCGGCCTTAAGGGCTGAGGAACTGATTCGCAAGGGATGCGAGGCGTACTTGGCTTTTGCAACCCAGACTGAAACTGAGATTGTGACTGTAGAGACAGTCAGAACTGTTAAGGAGTTCCAAGATGTATTCCCTGAGGAGCTTCCTGGATTACCTCCGAATTAAGAAGTCGAGTTTGGAATCGACTTGCTGCTTGGAATAGCTCCAGTGTCCATCACGCCCTATAGGATGGCACCAAAAGAGTTAGTGGAACTAAAGGCGCAAATTCAAGAGTTGCTGGATAGAGGCTTTATTAGACCGTATGTGTCTCCGTGGGGAGCACCAGTGCTATTTGTGAAAAAGAAGGATGGGACGATGCGTATGTGCATCGATTATCGTCAGTTGAACAAACTAACGATAAAGAACAAGTATCCTCTGCCAAGAATCGATGACCTATTTGACCAATTTAGAGGAGCTTCGGTGTTTTCCAAGATCGATCATCGATCTGGATACCATCAGTTGAGGGTAAAGGAGGTGGATATTCACAAGATAGCATTCAGAACTCAGTATGGTCATTACGAGTTTCTGGTTATGCCGTTTGGACTAACGAATGCACCTGCAGCTTTCATGGATCTGATGAATCGAGTGTTCTAACCTCACTTGGATCGATTCGTAGTTGTCTTTATCGACGATATTCTGGTATATTTGAAAACTGAGGAGAAGCATGATGAGCATCTCCATCTTGTGCTGCAAGTGTTGAGAAAGAAGCAACTCTATGTAAAGTTCAGTAAGTGTGAATTTTGGCTTCGAGAGGTGACTTTTCTGGGTCACGTTGTTTCTACTGAGGGGATTCTCTGGAGTGGAAGCCACCAAGGTCAGTATCAAAAATTCGGAGTTTTTTAGGTCTGGCAGGTTACTATAGAAGGTTTGTAGAGGGATTTTCTCTGATTGCCGCACCACTAATGAAACTGTTGAGGAGAGGAGTAGCATTTGTTTGGACTGAGAAAGAACAAGAGGCTTTCGATAAGCTAAAAAAGGTTTTGACTGAGGCGCCAGTGTTGATTCTACCAGAGTCTGGGAAGGACTTCACTGTGTACAGTGATACGCAGCATGTGGGATTAGGATGTGTACTGATGCAAGAGGGTAAAGTAGTCACTTATGCCTCGCGACAGCTTAAGCCTCACGAAGCTAATTACCCTACACATGATCTAGAGTTGGCCGCAGTGATCTTCGCGTTAAAATTTTAGAGACACTATTTGTATGGAGAAAGGTGTATTATATACACAGACCATAAAAGTCTCAAGTATCTGTTGATTCAGAAGGAGTTGAACCTTAGGCAATGAAGATGGATAGAGTTGCTTAAGGACTATGATTGTTCGATTGAGTACCACCCAGGTAAGGCGAATGTGGTGGCTGATGCGCTAAGTCGAAGGGCTGTAGCTGAGTTGAAAGTGATGTTTGCTCGGTTAAGTCTTTATGATATGGAATTCTGTTGGCAGAGTTGCAAGTGAGACCAACTTGGATTGAGCAGATTAAAGAGAAGCAATTAAAGGATGAATCGTTGGTTCCTCGATTTCAGCAAGCTGAGAATGAGGAGAATCAGATTTTGGACTGAATGCTGATGGGGTTCTTTGCTTTCGTAGAAGTGTTTGTATTCCGAAGGACTCTGAATTGAGGCAGTCGATTCTGAAAGAGGCTCATAGTGGACCTTGTGCCATGCATCCTGGAGGGAATAAGCTGTATCGAGACTTGCGAGAGGTGTACTGGTGGCCTAGACTTAAGCGTGAGGTTACTGAATTTGTGGGGAAATGTCTAACGTGCCAGCAAGTTAAGGCTGAGCACTAACTGCCTTCAGGACTGTTACAACGACTGAAAATTCCATTTTGGAAGTGGGAGAGAGTTGCTATGGATTTCGTAGGTGGGCTACCTTTGACACCCTCCAAGAAAAACTTTGTGTGGGTAATTGTGGATAGGTTAATGAAATCTACCCATTTCATACCTGTCCGAACTGATTACTCACTGCAAAAGTTGGCTAAGCTGTATGTGGCGGAGGTAGTGCGTCTGCATGGGGTGCCAGTTTCGATTATTTCTGATCGAGACCCTAGGTTTACATCTCGATTCTGGCAAAGGTTGCATGAGGCGTTGGGTACGCGATTAGACTTCAGCACTGCTTTTCACCCTCAGACGGATGGACAGTCGGAAACAGTAATTCAGGTTCTAGAGGATATGTTAAGAGGTTGTGTTATCGATTTTCGTGGCAGTTGGGAGGACTGCTTGCCATTGGTGGAATTTGCGTACAACAACAGTTATCAAGTGGGCATTCAGATGGCTACATATGAAGCACTCTATGGGCGAAGGTGTCGTACGCCTACGTGTTGGACGGAGTTGGGAGAGCGACAAGCTCTTGGACCAGAATTAGTGGTAGATACTGAGAGTAAGGTTAAGTTGATCAGAGATCGGTTAAAGGAGGCCTCTAACAGGTAGAAGTCATATGCAAATCTAAAACGTAAGGAAATCGAGTTCGCCGTTGGGGATATGGTATTCTTAACGGTTTCGCCTTGGAAGAAGATCTTGAGGTTTGGCAAGAAAGGCAGTTGAGTCTGCGATTTATTGGGCCTTATCGGGTTCTTAAATAGATAGGGCCAATGGCGTATCAGTTGGAGTTGCCATCGGAGTTGTACCATATTCACGACTTCTTCCATGTATCCATGTTAAGACAGTATCGATCGGATCCTTCACATGTGGTATCAATGGAGGAGATTGAAGTAAAGACCGATTTAACTGTTGAGGAGGAGCTTGTGCAAATTTTGGATCAAGAAGTCAAAGTATTGAGGAAGAAGTCAGTTCCGTTGGTTAAAGTACTTTGGCGCAACCATGGCAGAGAAGAGGCTACTTGGGAGCCAGAAGAGACAATGCGTCAATAATACCCTCAACTATTTGGATTATGTAAATTTTGAGGCCAAAATTTCTTTAAGGTGGTAGAGTTCTAATGCCCTGATTTTCGAGATTTTTTTGGGTTTCGAGATTTTTGGTGAATTTTGAAATTTTGGTGTTCTGGATGCTGAAATTGTGTTTAAATGTGTTACTGGGCCTTTAGAAGGCCCAAACCTAAGTTAAAACCCGGTAGAATATCAATTTTGGTTTTTAAGTGAAAGGGGACTTGGTTAAGTTGGTCTTTAAGAAAAAGTTAGTAAATGAAGACTAAAGGAGGGCCTTGGTAAAGTGGCAGGGTGGTGCCACTAAGTTCCTAAAAAAGTGGTGTGTGGATTGAGTTTAAGGGCCAGAGTTCAACTCGAAAGGTAAGCAGATGGTACTTTTATTTTTGTGCATGTGACGGGCATTTGATAGAGCTTAAGTAGCATTCGGCTAGGGCCTTAGGGGGATTGGGCCGTTGGTTTGAATGGCCATTAGGACAAGCTTTATTTTCTTTTTGTCTTGCGGAATTAGGTTTAGCCACCTAGACCCTTCACTTTCATTCTATTCTCTTCTCAGTGTTGCAAAAAGCCAAAAATGCAAAGTTAGATCTCCTGAGTGCCGAATTCTTCCTTCTCTTCTCCTCTCTTCCTTCTTTCTTTTTCTTTCCCTCTCTAGCCGAAATCACCTCTCCTCCTCCCTCATCTTTCATTTTCTTCTCTTCAGAAACTGAAATTGCCACTCTTTTCTTCTCAAACTCATCAACTACTAAAAGCCGAAATCCCGAAAGGTTGCTTCCTGTGTCGATTTGCCTATAGCCGAACCCCCTTTGTTTTCCTCACTTGTAGTTGAATTTCATACTCTACAAACCCTTAGGCCTTGTCGACAAACACCCCTCCAACCATAGTCTCAAATCATATCTTCTTTCACCACTTAAAAAGCCGAAAACACCATAGTTTTTAGGGATATATAGCCGAATCCTTAGATCTCTAAGATTCAAATTCTGCTAGTGTTTAGGGGCTAGATCTGCATCAGATATGAGTAGAAGAATCGCCTTGATTAAAGAAAACCTGTGGTAAGTACTCGACATCTCAGATCTACTCGTTACCTTAAAATTTAAGAAAAGCCGAAATCCCTAAACTCTTTAGGGAGGCTGTCGAATATGATGATAGGTAAATATAGTTCTTTTAATTGGTTTTATGTGTACTTGTTGTAGAAGGGGCGATCTAGCAAGGAGCATAAGAGGCTTGGATCTTTGGAATGACTAGATCTAGATCTAGTAACTAGTTTCGGCAAAGGTAAGATCTCAAGGGCCTTAGGTGGTGATGGCCGATTATGCTAAGTAGAATTATGGAGATTGTCATTGTATTTTGGATCTGATGTGTCTAGTAATCGATTGTAGGATATCGTGGGAGATCTCGTTAATAGTCGTTGCAAATCAGGTGTGTATCGAACACCCTCTTGTAGTTCAATTAGGCAAAAGCCGAAATGCCGAAATTCTAGCATTTCGTGGGCTTGTGAGCGTGCGAATGCTCATAAGTCATTTGGGAATCATTGGATCTGTAATTGCAAGTGGTAAGTTAGTTGAATGTGCAATTTTGTGCACTTCGGTAAATTGGGCCTTGATAGGCTAAAACTGGGCCCAACGGGCTAACGGGCCCATATAGGTAAAAATAGGCAATAAATGCGTACAGGTAGATTGTAGGTCTAAAACTGCTAAAACGAGTAAATCAATCTAAAAATTTGGACTAGATGGGCTAAATTAGGTAATTGGCACTGTAGGGCCCATTAGGAATTTTAGGGCCCAATGACTGTAATCTACTAAAATGGGCTAAATAAGGTACCGAGGTAAAAGTTAGTCAAAATGTGCATGAAAACCCTAAAAACTGGTATAATTACTAAAATATCCTTGTAGGTGCGAAGTGACTATTATACCCCTAGGGCTAAATTTGACTGAAATGCATGATTTACTGTTTCTGTTTACTGTATGCCATATCATGAATATCTGTTGCATGGGGCTGGGTTATTGATGGAGGAAGTTCTGAAAGTGGCTTGACCACGTACTGGAGGCTTTGCCTCATCTTTCTATTATCTGAGCAGCTATGCTGCAACTGTGGAGTGTAGGGCCGGGTAGGTTGAGTTATTCCCCACATAGAGTGTAGGGCTGGTACGGGTGGAGTGTAGCGGTTGGGTGGGTTGAGTAGTCTCCCCACATTTAATGGGCTTGCGTTCATAATTAATATCTGTTCTGCTACTGAAATAGGCCTATGGGCTGTACTGTTATCTGAAAATGGCTAAGGCCCAGTTTACTGTATCTGGATAGGGCTTCAGCCCAGTAATTACTGAGACTAGTTAGGGCTTAGGCCCAGTGGGCTTGAGCTGATTTGGGCTCTGGATGGGCTTTCCTTACACACTGAGTTTCCAAACTCACCCCTTTCTTTCCATCCATGTAGGTGAGCCCTAGATCGGTGGACTTGGAGCTAGGAGGGATTCAGAGTGGCTGCTTGGACTGTAGTTATTTAATTAAGTTTTATTTTAACTTATTTTATTTCCGTATTTATTTATTTTTAATTATTTTTATTATGGTTTTGGGTTTGTAATAAGGCCGCTCTAATTATTTTTATTTTGGGTTCTTAATTACTTATTCATACCCTATTTTAATTATTTTGAATATAGCTGCGCTAGTTTTTCTTAAAATTAATCAAATGTTTTCAGAATCTCATCACACGTTTCAAATGAGTAACAAAGTTAAGTTTTATCATAAATCTCTTAATAACTAGTATTGAATAGGACATTCATCAATAAACCGGAAATTTCTCTTAAGACTTAAATATCAGTTTTGCAAAGCTCACTCTAATCTTAATAACTAGGTAATATGGTTAATTGTAGGTGATGTGACACACCGGACTTTGCCGTAATGTCTAGGCTGGGTTTGGGGTGTTACACATGACATGCTTACGGTATCCCTCATATAATCACTTACTTACAAGTAATATCTCTATCATGTTTCATCATTCCTTGATAGAATTTCACATCATTATTCTCATGAAATCTTCCACAGTATCTCAATAGTCATTACCATGAATCTCATCCATAACATACACAAGATTATTTCCATGACATCATGGGAATATCATAATTTCATAGAAAATTCATCATATTGAATTTACAAAACATACATGCTAAATTATTACACACAACTTACCTTGAGTCCAAAAGGTGGGAAATTGCTCGGTTTAGTCCTTAATTTTATTTTTTTCCCCGGTTTCAGTCCGGGCTTCGTGTTTCCTAATTTAAAATGGTAAATTTAACTTACTTTGTACCCACATTGTCTAAATAGTTCATAACTGACACTTGGGAAAAATTTACAATTTTGCCCTTAAAGTTTTGCATATTTGCAAAATAACCCATAGGCTCGTATTTTGAAATGTATTTGTTCTCTAGGCTACCCAAGCCTAGCCGACACTTCCTAGTGTCCATATACGCCCACATTGCTCATAACTACATGCTGTTACTACACATTTTCATCCTTTACAATTTAGTCCCTTTTAGGGACTTTCATGCAAAATCACTTAGAAAAAGATATTTACTACACCTTAAACTTTCATTTTCTACCACTAGACATCATTTTACTTGCATGTCATGCATGGCTATATTATTTAATATGAAGCCTAGCTTAAATTAGTGGTAGAAATAGCTAGATTAAGCTATGAGGATTTCAAAAATACGAAGAGCATGAAAATCGGGGCTTGGAGACACTTGGAGCTTGAAAATGAAAGAAACCCTAGCTATGGAGTCTCCCAAATTTTTGCCACATGAAGGAGGAAGATGACAATATTTTTGACTTATTTTTCCCTTTTTATTACCTAACTTTACCAAATGACCAAAATGCCCTTATGTCATTTCTTTGAAAATTTTCTCTTCTATGGGCATTTTTGTCCATAGCACCAAAAATTGGCCTAATTGCCAAATAAGGACTCCTAATATTTTCTCTTATGCTATTTCATACTTAAACCTTCTAGAAACTCATAATTTGCATCTTTTGCAATTTAGCCCTAAAGGACAATTTAGCTCCTATTTCATAAAAAATTCTTCATGAAAATTTCTCAATGCCATGCAAGCATGTTCTAACTCATAAATAATCATGGAAATAAAATTTTCTACTTCGATTTTGTGGTGTCGAAACCACTATTCTTACTAAGCCTTAATTCGGGCTGTTACAGGACACATGGCCGTATACTAAGGCCATGTGTCACACACGGTTGAGCCATACGGCCGTGTTCTCTACCCGTGTGGATTTCTCACCCTAACCATGTATACCTACAACAAATCATAAGATACCATTTCCATACTCAATAGGCAACCAAACAAATGCCATTTTATTCATTTAAATCATACCAACTTCACATATTCAAATCAACTAATTAAACCTTACCAAACATGCATCATCATGTACCAATTCACAAGCACATAGCTTCCTTATTATCAACCATTTGACATCCACATTGCATATTATCATTAAGCATCATGAATCCATCTACAATCACATAACCCAAGCCAACTAATTCACGCATCAAATATCATGATTCATTAGCCATCACAACAACCATACCAAATATGCCAAAACACAAGGCAATATATACATCACATATCACATACCAAGTTCACAAAATAAGCCATCCTAAATGACCAAATACACACCAACATTTACATCATCCACTAGCCAAATCACATGGCTATAAGTTTATAACTCAAAACATGCCAAAACAACCCTAGCTTATACATACCATATACCATATATACATAACATCAAAAGGTACCAAATAGATGTCCGATAGTGCGATGATGTTCTCGACGATCCCTGGATCTGAGCTAGCTACGATTCACTATAAGACATGGAAAGCAAAGCAAAGTAAGTTTTATAGATTAGTAAGTTCGTACAATAATGAAATTAACTCATCACTCAAATACCATTCAATCAAGTAAGCATAGTCTAGCATAACACATAACATTACTCAATTCTTATTCATGGTCACTACTTATTTCCATACAAACCCATCGACTCTTACTCATTCGGTAATCATATAAGCGTTACACATACCTATACCTTCCCATACTTTTCTATTACTTATTCACCTCTTTGGCCTGTCCGTTAAACCATTCAGAAATCTTTGAATATTCAAAAAACTAGCACACTTAATGCAAAATAAATAGTCAAAGCTATATCAAACTCACACACTTAGTGTCACAATATTTAATTGAATCTATCTTAGTCTCTCACACTTAGTGCCAATGTATTTAGCCGAAGCTATCTCAATCTCGCACACTTAGTGCCAATATATATATATATCCAAGTCATTGCCAAACACATTTATATTCTCGTATTCACATTTTAAATAATATCAAAGCATTTAAACATCATTAAAATGATTCTTATTACATATGAACTTACCTCGGACGTAAAAACGACGAAACTAGTCGATCAGTCGAGTACTTTGTTCTTGCCTTGATCTAAGTCTGGGTTCCTCTTTCCTTGATCTATATATAATCAAAATTAACTCATTTATTCACCAAATTATTCAATTTAATCCTTACACACACATTTGAGCATATTTGTACATTAGCCCCTAAAGTTTCACATTTTCACAATTTAGTCTTTAATCCATAAAATCACAAATTACACAATTTCTTTCTAAACCCATGCTTGTCGATTTATTTTAAGGTCCCTAGCAGCCCGCTATTTTCATTTATTTCACATTTCAACCACACATTTTCAGCTTTTCACGATTTAATCACTAATTTGCATTTTTATCAAAAATTCCTTAACAAAACATGTAAAACTACCATCAAGCTTTCATAATCCATTATCAAACATCAAAACTCAAACATATTCAACAATGGTAACTTTCACATACTTTAACAGTTTTGAAATTAAAGATGCAGGCTAGCTAGATTGAGTTGCAACGAACTCAAAAATAGAAAAATCATTAAAAACGGGCTTGAAAATCTACCTTGCATGAAGAATCTGCTTTAGCCGAATGCTTAAGATCATTTAACAGAGTATTTTTGGTGGTGGTTTCCCAAATTGAAGAAGATGGACACATTTTTCTTAATTTAATTATCTTTATTTACTAAATTACAATTTTAACCTTTGTTAATAAACATTAAAATCACCTAACACATGTCCATAGAAGTCCACTCACCATTATAAAGGTCTAATTACCACTTAAGGACTTCCACATTTAAATTTCATAGCTAATTAGTGCTTTTAACAAATAGAATGCAACTTTTGCATTTTATGCAATTTAGTCCTTTTATCAAATTAAACACACAAACGATAAAATTACTTCACGAAAATTTCACTCATATATGCTAAAATGTTGTAAACACCAAAAATATATTAAAATAATTTTCTAACATCGGATTTGTGGTTCCAAAACCACTGTTCTGAATTAGCTAAAACTAGGCTGTTACAACTCTCCCCCTTAGGGATTTTTGTCCCTGAAAATCTTACCTGTGAATAAGTTTGGGTATTTCTTTCTCATAGCATCCTCGGATTCCCACGTAGCTTTTTTGACCCCGTGTCGATGCCATAATATTTTCACTAATGCGATTCTGTTATTTCTCAGCTCTTTGATCTCACGAGCTAAAATCCAGATCGGTTCTTCAACATATGACATATCAGACTGAATTTCAAATTCAGTTAGGGAAATGACATGTGAAGGATCGGATCGATATCGTTGAAGCATCGATACGTGACACACATTATGTATTTTCTCTAACTCAGACGGTAAGGATAGACGATAAGCAACTGGCCCAATTTGCTGGATAATCTCGGATTCAACTTTCTTTTTCTGCCGAATCTAAGTACTTTCTTCCACGGTGAGACTTTTAGAAACACTTTAGCCCCAATTTGAAACTCAATATCTTTCCATTTCAAATTCGTGTTCGATTTTTGTTGGTCTGACCCTGCTTTCAGATTATCACGAATTACTTTCACTTTCTCTTCTATCTCTCTGATCAGATCAACCCCGTGAATCTTATTCTTATTAAGCTCAGTCCAATACAATGGTGTTTGACATTTACGTCTGTAAAGAGCTTCATACGGTGCCATTTTAATACTCGATTGAAAGCTATTATTACAAACAAATTCAATCAGGGGTAGATAGTTCACCCAACTACCTTCAAACTCAATAATGCAACAATGCAACATAACCTCAAGCATCTGTATAACTCACTCAAATTGACCATCTGTCTTTGGGTGAAACGCGGTGCTAAATGTAGCTTTGTGCCAAAAGCTTCTTGCAATTTCTTCCAGAATCGCGAAGTAAATCTCGGATCTCTATCTGAAACAATAGATAGTGGCACCCCGTACAATCGACCAATCTCTGAAATAAACAACTCTACCAATTTATCAAGCAAGAAGTCTGTACGTACCAGTATAAAATGAGTTGATTTTGTCAATCTATCAACAACAACCTAGATTGCATCTTTCTTTCTCGAAGATAGAGGCAAACCCGATACGAAATCCATAGTTACTCTATCACATTTCCACTAGGGAATCATTACTGGCTGTAGTAACCCTAAGGTACTTGGTGTTCAGCTTTGACTTGCTGACAAATGAAGCATTTCAAAACAAATTCAGAGATATCTCTTTTCATGTCGTGCCACCAATAAAGTTGTTTCAAATATTATACATTTTTGTGCTTTTTGGATATATAAATAGAGGACTATTGTGTGCTTCATTTAACATCATCTAAATAAGCTCGAAGTTTCTCGGTACACAAACTCTATCTCTGAATCTCAAACAGTCGTCAGAATTAATTTGAAACTCTGAATCAGGGTTCAACTCACACTAAGCTCGTTTTACTAAAAATTCATTATCAACTTTCTGAGCTTTACAAATCTGCTGTAAAAATAACGGTCTCGCTTTCAACTCGGCTACAATCGACCCATCATTAAACAAGGCTAGCTGAGTGTTCATCACACACAATGCAAATAAAGACTTTTGGCTCAAAGCATCAGCAACAACATTTGCTTTTCCTAGATGATAGTCAATCACTAACTCATAGTCTTTTAGTAATTCTAACCATCTCCGTTGACGTAAATTCAAATCTTTCTTAGTCATTAAGTATTTCAAACTTTTATGATCAGAATAGATGTGGCATTTCTCACCGAACAAGTAATGATGCTAGATTTTCAATGCGAACACGATCGTTTCTAACTCTACATCATGTGTAGGGTAATTCTTTTCATGCGGCTTCAATTGTCTCGAGGCATAAGCTATAACTTTTCCTTCTTGCATCAAAACACAGCCCAGACCATTTAATGACACATCACTAAAGATTACGAATTCTTTACTCAATTCAGGCTGAACTAACACTAGAGCTTCAGTCAATAAAGTTTTCAACAGCTCAAAACTCTTCTGACATTTATCGGACCACTCAAACTTAACAACTTTTTGTAGAAATCTCATCATCAGAGTTGCAATCATCGAAAAGCCTTTTACGAATCATCTCTAATAGCCAGCTAGTCCCAGAAAACTACGGACTTCAGACACATTTCTCAGAGGCTTCCATTCTAAAACCGCAAAAATTTTGTTTGGGTCGACTCGGATACCCGCGGCTAACACTATAAGCCCCCAAAATCCAACCTCTTGTAACCAGAATTCACATTTGCTAAACTCAGCAAATAACTACTTATCTCACAAATTCTATAGTATAATTCTTAGATGCTCGATATGTTCGATTTCATCATGAGAATAAATCAAAATATCATTGATAAACACAACAACGACTCGATCTAGGTATGGTCTGAAAATCCGATTCATCAAGTCCATAAAGACAGCAAGAGCATTGGTTAGTCTAAAAGGCATAACCAAAAATTCATCATGTCTGTACCTTGTTCGAAAAGCAGTTTTTGGCACATCAGGGTCTTTAACTCTAACTGGTAATAACCCGATCTCAAATCTATCTTTGAAAACACGATTGTCCCTTTCAACTTATCGAATAAATCATCTATTTGCAGTAGAGGGTATTTATTCTTGATTGTCACTTAGTTAAGCTGTCTATAATCCATACACATTCTCATAATGTCATCTTTCTTTTTCACAAATAATACTAGTGTACCCTAGGGAGATAAACTCAGTCTAGCAAACCCTCTATTGGTTAATTCTTGCAACTGAGCTTTTAATTCTTTCAATTCTATTGGAGCCATTTTATATGGAGCTATTGATACAAGAGTTGTTCCCGGTACTAATTCAATACCAAACTGAACTTCTCTTATCAGTGGTAATCTCAGTAACTCTTCGGGAAATACATCTAGATACTCGCACACTACTGGCACTGATTCAATCTTCTTTTCAGTCACTTTCGTATCAAGCATATAAGCAAGATAAGCTTCACAAATCTTTGTCACATATCTCTAAGCAAATATAGATAAAATCACTGCTTGCAAACCATTCAAATCATCAGATTCAATACGGACAATCTCATTATTCTGACACCTCAAATCAATTGTCTTTCATTTACAGTTTATATCGCATCATGCAACATTAACCAATCCATACCCAGAATTATATCAAATTCATCAAACAGCAATAGCATCAGATCAGCTAGAAAACAAAAATCCCAAACCATCAACAGACAGTTCTTGCACACTTTATCAACCAAAACACATTTGCCTAAGGGGTTCGATACTCTAATCACAAATTCAGTAGACTCTACAGGTAAAGTCTTACTGGATACTAGTTACACGCATATATATGAATGAGTTGATCCTGGATCTATCAATGCAATCACATTAGTATTATAGAGAGTAAAATTACTGGTAATAACATCTGGAGATCACGCTTCTTTGCGAATGCGAATAGCATAGGCTCTAGCAGGTGCTCTAGCCTCAGACCTCACAGCTGAGTCTTTAGTTGCTCTCTGGCTACCACTCACATTTCTCGTGTTTTTGGGTGGTCTACCTTTGGCTGCAATGTTACTCGGTCGCGTGTTCTGATCCTTATCTTTTTCAACTAACTCAGGGTACTCTCGTATGAAATAATCTAGTGATCCACATTTAAAACAGGCCCAATCATTCATTCTACAATCACCAGGATGCCATTTACCACGTTGTCTACACTCGGGTCTATTAGGTCTTGCACTGCCAACACTAGCTATTGAAGTAGCTTGAGCTTTAGAACTCAAATGTTGCTTTTCATGATCTCTGCCAGAATAACCCACAGTTGCATTTGAACGGCTATAATTGTCTTGAAGTTTCTTTAATGTAGAGTGAAATGATTTACCCGTTGATCTTTTCCTCGAATCTCTAGCTTCAAAATCAGCTTTTCTTTTCCCTTTGCTCAATTCTTCTACTTTACAGGATCGATCAACAAGCACAACAAACTCTTTCAGCTCCAGAATCCCAACTAACAATCGGATGTCCTCATTCGAACCATCTTTGAATCTTTTTCACATTATAGCTTCAGTTGGAACACATTCTTGCGCATATATGCTTAATCTCACGAATTCTCGTTTGTATTTTGTCACAGTCATGCGGCCTTGCTTTAATTTGAGAAACTCTTTACGTTTCTAATCAATAAACCTCTTACTAATGTATTTCTTTCAGAATTCGGTTTGGAAGAACTCCCAGGAAACCCACTCTTTTGGAACCGCAGATACTAATGTATTCCACATGTAATAGCCCGATATAAGGCCTAAACGGAATAGTGGTTATGAAACCATAAATTCGCCGTCAAAGGATTATTCCAATTAAGTTCTAAAATTTATTATGTGTTTGAAATGTTGTGTGAAATTTTCGTTAAGAAATTTTATCTATTAGTGTCTGATTTGATAATTAGGACTAAATTGAAATAGATTAACAATGTGTGTTCTTGTTCATAAAGGTACTTCATTGTAATGGCTTTGTAACACCCCTTACCCGTATTCGACAATGGAACAGGGTCCAAGGTGTTACGAAACGATAACTTTCTTACAAAACCAAGCCGTGAATTTCAGTCAAAATTTAAAACTTTTCCTTTAAACTCATTTTGTCAATATTATAGGCCTACGAGGCACAAACCATGCTTTGAGGATGGTTCGGGACTAAACCGCAAACTTTCAAACACTTAGAAAAATTTTGCTCAAAACAGGGCCACACGCTCGTGTGGGCAGGTCGTGTGGTCACACATGCCCGTGTCCCTATTCCGTGTTGAATTTATTTTTCAGTTTGAACCTCCAGGGGTTTTCACATGACCTGGCACACGCCCGTGTCTATGGCCCATGTCCCTCACACAACCATGACATACCCATGTCTTAGCCCGTGTGTGAAAACCTTGACATTCTATTTATAACGTCAGTAACCATTTTGATACACACGGCCAAGTCACACACCCATGTTATAGGCCGTGTCCTTCACACGGTTGAGACACACGGTCGTGTCTCTGCCCGTGTGTTTATTACTGCACATTCTATTTTGCTTATTTTAGGTGTAGGGGATACATGACCTATCGACACGTCCACGGGGCTGACCATGTCTCACACACGGCCTAGACACACGCCTGTGTGCCTACGCATGTGGACAAATATAGGCTATTTTCCAAGACCCTTTGCCAGCCTGAAACTCAACCAAACTTATACCAATTTCAACATCACATATCATGGCATTAATAAACATCTAAGTACCCATAATTTAGGCATTCACTTCATTCATTTCTCATCTTACACATACAAACTTGCTCTTTCATGAACTATATCAACATTGCATAATTTTTTACTTAATCAATATTAGCCAACTGAAATGGCCATTTACAAAATAAATCAAGTGCCTTTAATAGCCAACACATTAGGCTAACCAATATGACATATAACAAAACGACCAAGCTCCTATACATGCCATACTCAAAGTACACAAACTATACTTTACCCAAAGTAATGACTTGATAGTGTGAAATGAGCTCCGACTTCCTTTGATCCCCGAGCTAGCTTGGCGATACTACAATGAAAGGAAAAAGAGACGGGAGTAAGCATACTTTCTTAGTAAGTTACATGCAATAAATAACAACATGAAACATGGAATAATATCCAAATAATGCATCATAAACCATCTCATATTTATCATGGATTTTCTTTATGACATAGCTTACTCATGATTTTTCTTATCGGCATTACATACTATATTGGACTTAATTCATGTAAGTTTCTCGTAAGTACTTGTATCACTCATCACACAACTTTAGTCCTCTTCATTCTCAACATTAACTTACATTCTTTTACCTTTAAACCACTTAGAATATCGAAGGATACCCACAATATCATTCTCATGATAGGATGCCAATGCCATTTCCCGGATATGGTCTTACATGGGATCACATGTCGATGCTGATACCATGTCCCAGACATGGTTTTATACGAGATCTCCTCTCAATGTTGATGCCATATCCCAGATATGGTCTTATATGAGATCATATAATGATGTCGATGTTATGTCCCAGACATGGTGTTACACGAGATCACATATCGATGTTGATGTCATGTCCTAGACATGGTCTTAAACAGGATAACTCTTAGATGCCAACGCCATTTCCCAGACATGGTCTTACATGGGATCTCAATTAGGTACCGATGCCATGTCCCAGACATGGTCTTATACGAGACCTTCTTAATCTCATGTCATGATAATGGTATCTTTCGTGGAAATAACATACATTTCTTGATTTATAAATTTCATGGAAATAACATACATTGCATACAATCATCAAAGTAGTAATTACATAATATTATATATATATATCGTTAATTTATTACACACAACTTACCTTGAATCGAAAATAAGGGTAGACGTTCGGTTTACTCTACCACTTTGTTCTTTCTTCAGTTTCGGTCCGGGCTTCGTGTTTCTTGATCTAAAACAAAAAATTTCACTTATTTAGTTACCACATTGACTAAAGCAGTCCATAATTCATATTTTGGAAAAATTGTAATTTTGCCCCTAAACTTTCACATTTTTACAAAATAGTCCATATGCTTGTATAATGAAATGTACTAAATTTCTTGGTTTTCCAAGCTTCGGAGAACCTTATATGAACTCATAACAGCCCACATTTCTCATCAATTTATACTTTTACTACACATTTTTCCACTTTTACAATTTGGTCCCTAATAAGAGTTTTCATGAAAAATCATCTAGAAAAAATGTTCATTACACTTTAAACTTTCATATTCTACCACTAGACATCAAAATACAAGTATGTAATTCATGGGAAAATTTTTAAACATAAACCCTAGCTCAAATTAGTGGTAGAAATAGCTAAATTAAGCTATGAGGATTTCAAAAATACGAAGAACATTAAAAATGGGGGTAGGAGTCACTGACTTGGAGCTTGAAAATGTCAAAAACCCTAGCTATGGAGACTTAGGGATTTTTGGCACTAGCATGGAGAAGATGAGCACATTTTTTACTAATTTTTCCCTTTTTATTTCATTAATTAACCAAATGACTAAAATGCCCTTATGGCCTTTCTTTAAAATTTTACCCTTTCTTAGGCATTTTTGTCTATCATGCTATAATGGTCTAATTACTAAGGACCTCTAAAAAATTTTCTAATGCGTTTTCATCCTTAAAACTTCTAGAAACTTATATTTTGCAATTTTTGCAATTTAGTCCTAAAGGACAAATGATCACTTATTCTTAAAATTTCTTCATGAAATTTTCACACAACCATGCAATCGCACCATAGACCTTAAATAATCATAAAACATGTATTTTTGTTTTAGATTTGTGGTCTCGCAACCACTATTCTGACTAGGCCCTAATTCGGACTGTTACAATTCTCCCCCTTAGGAATTTTTGTCCCCGAAAATCTTACCGGTAAAAAAGATTGGGTCTTGACTTCTCGTTTCACAAGGGTTATACTTTTATTTCTTAACTGTTTGGCTTCCTGAGCCAAAATCTTAACTGGCTCTTCACCATAAGTCATGTTCGGTTGTATCTCAACTTCTGTCGGCATAATCACATGTGAAGGGTCTGATCGATATCTCCGCAACATAGACACATGGAATACATCATGAATCCTTTCTAACTCTGATGGTAACAACAACCGATAGGCTACCGGCCCTATCCTCTCTGTGATCTCATATGGCCCGATAAAACGTGGACTCAACTTGCCCTTTCGACCAAATCTGAGAACTTTTTTCCATGGAGATACTTTCAGAAATACTTTATCCCCGATTTGAAACTCAATTTCTTTCCTTTTCAAATCTGCATATGACTTTTGTCTGTCCGAAGTGGCCTTTAAACAATTTTGAATTACCATTACCTTCTCTTCAGTTTCTTTGACTAAATCAACACCATGAATCTAATTTTCCTTGAGTTCATTCCAATACAAAGGTGTCCGACACTTACGCCCATTGATAAACAATAAATTATACATATTTTTACCTCATGTTTAGCCTAATTTCTAGATGAATTATCATTAAATTTGTGAGAGTTGGTGCTCTTAACCCTTCTATTTCATGTTTTATACTCAGAAGAGCATAGGGAAGAGAAAAGAACGAAAAACAGACCGAAAACGAATAAAATGGGCCAAAGTGTGAAAACAACACGGCCCAAGGAGTCACCAAATGGCTGTGGCACACGGCCGCGCCACATAAGGTCCAAGACGGCCTAGCCTCGACACCCTCAACAGGCCCATACACGGCCTCTTATCGATCCACCGGGTGTGGCACACGAGCGTGTCCCTATCGTGAGGAAGTGCAATTTCACTCGGATTTGGATACTTAGAGGCTAAGAAAGGCATCCCAAAGCTCTATATAAAGACCCTAGGAGGCAACTCTAAGGGTGTACTCTTTTCTCCCACAAAAGAGTGCCTTCTTTCTGCCAACACAAGGAGTGAAAGCAAGGAATTACTCTAAGGGAAGCTGATTGATTCATCCCAGAAGCCAGAATTCTACATCAAGGCGGAGGATCTCCCTAAATTCCTTCAGGGGTTTTGGGGTTCTTTATGTTTTGTTATCTTATTTCTTTGAGATGTTTTCTTTATTAATTATGAACTAAACCCCTCAAATACTTGAGGGGGATGAAACCTAAGACAGATCTTGTTATTATTCATTCTTGAATTATATGATAAATACTTGAATTATTCTTAATTATGTGTGTTTAATTCTTGGTTTAATAATCCTAGGTATTAAGTCAAGAAACTAATGTGCTTAGGTAGAGGAGCAAAAGTCCCTGTTTTAAGAGTATATCTACCATAATTAAGCAAAGTTGCATGCAACCCTAGACATAGGGCAACATAAATCTGCCAGATTAGGGTCAAACCTAATAGGGGGATCCATAGATCGAATTAATGCAACCTAGGGGTATTAACTAGAAAGAAACCTTAGTTAAACAACCTAGGATTAGTTGTTCTTATCTTCGACGGAGGTATTAACATAGGTTAGGGATCTCTACGGATCAAGTCAAGTGAAGAAATTGTCTAGTTCAAGAAGTTTAATAACAAGTGAAGTCTAGGTGGATTCTCCCTTGAGTATTGCCCATATCAATTAGCTTTCCCGAGAGTTTTTCCCCAATTTACTTTTTTGTGCATTCTTAGTTTAGTTTTAGAATTAGTTTCATACAAACCTCTTTTACTTTTAGGTTAGATAATAGAAAGGAAGTGAGTACTAGTACTTTTGGTTCCTTTGGGTACGATAACTCAGTCTTACCGCTAAACTATACTACTGTTCGATAGGTACAGTTTCCTTAAAATCGTGATATTAGTTAGTTTTTGGTGTGATTAGTTTTTATAAATTTTATTACTACATATCACGTGATATCAAGTTTTTGGCACCGTTGCCGGGGAACTAAAATATTACGAAAACTCGATTTCTATTACTTTAGCCATTGCTATTTTTATTTTATTTTCTTCGCTTTTTCCCTTCTAGGTATCTCTAGTTTATGATTAGAAGAAACCCAAGAGGACCACTACTTTTTGACGAAGATTTAGAATCGACAGTTCGCAGAACTTGCAGAGAGATCAGACGAAGCCTACATTATCCAGAATAAGATCAAGAGCAAGAGCCAGAAACTACAAAAGAGATGGAAGCAAATCAAAACATTCAACCACCTCTAGCATTACCCGCAGAATAAGATGAAGCTCCTCGTACTATGTATGATTATGCTAAACCTAGTTTGGCTGGTACTCAAACTAGCATTATTAGACCTGCCATTGCTGCTAATAACTGTGAATTAAAACCCAACACTATTCAGATGATTCAGCAATTTGTGCAGTTTGATGGTTTACAGGATGAAGATCCTAACACACATTTAGCCAACTTTTTGGAATTCTGCGATACGTTTAAAATTAATGGCGTTTCTGATGATGCCATTTGTCTAAGGCTATTTCCATTCTGGTTGAGAAATAAAGCCAAACAGTGGTTAAATTCTTTACCACGAGGCTCAATCACTACATGGGAACAGATGACAGAAAAGTTTTTACTTAAATATTTTCCTCCAGCTAAAACAACTAAATTACAAAACGATATCTCTTCTTTTGTGCAGATGGATTTAGAAACACTTTACGATGCCTGAGAGAGATACAAGGATCTTTTGAGAAGATGCCCTCATCATGGACTACCTTTGTGGTTACAAGTTCAAACCTTCCACAACGGTTTGAACCCATCAACAAGGCAAATGATCGATACAGCCGCAGGAGGAACAATTAACAATAAAACACCCGAAGCAACTTATGAGTTTATAGAAGAGATGTCATTGAATAACTATCAGTGGCAAGTCATGAGGACAAAGCTGACAAAAGCCGCAGGAGTTTATAATATTGATGCTGTCACTATGCTTACTAACCAAGTAGAACTTCTAAATAAAAAGTTTAATAATTTTGTTGGTTCTACGCAGGCACAGCCAGTGATGCAGTGTGACAGAACTCCAGGAAATATGTTCAATCCAGACTACTCATCTTATGGACACAACATAGAAACTGAGCAAGCCAACTATATGGGTCACAATTCTAGCCCTCAAAATAACCCTTATAGTAATACTTACAATGCAGGTTGGAGAAATCACCCCAATTTTTCATGGGGAGGACAAGGAAATCAAAGACAACAGCCTCCTCCGGGATTTCAGCAGCCACCACCACAATAAGAGAAAAAGCCAAATCTTGAAGAGATGTTCACCAAATTTATGGCCGCATCAGAAACTCGTTTTCAAAACATTGAAACGACACTAAAAAACCAACAAGCATCAATTCAAGGGCTTGAGAATCAAATCGGTCAACTTGCGAAATTAATTTCAGAGAGACCACAAGGTGGACTACCAAGTAACACTGAGCCAAATCCTAGAGAACATGTTAAAGCAATTACTTTAAGAGATGGGAAAGTACTAGCTGAACTAGAAAAGAAGTCTGTTCAAGAATCTCCAGGAGACAAGGTAGAGGAACCCAAGGAAAACACTCTACCAACACTCAAGGAATACAAACTGCCTATTCCATATTCGGCAAAGTTGAAGAAAGACCACACAGATGCTCAATTCGGTAAATTTGTTGAACTTTTTAAACAATTACACATTAACTTACCTTTTGTTGAAGCAATTTCGCAAATGCCAAAGTACACAAAGTTCCTTAAAGAACTTCTAACAAATAATAGGAAGTTGGAAGAATTAGCCACAATGGAACTCAACGAGGAATGCTCAGCTATTCTCCAAAATAAACTGCCAACAAAACTAAAAGATCCAGGGAGTTTTACTATTCCTTGTTTAATTGGTAGTTTAATTATTGATAAAGCCTTAGCTGATTTAGGTGCTAGCATTAATCTAATGCCTTACAAAATGTTCAAGCAACTAGGTCTAGGGGAACCAAAGCCCACTAGGATGAGTATTCAACTAGCTGATAGATCTGTTAAATATCCTGGGGAATCATAGAAGATGTGCTAATAAAGGTAGATAAATTTGTATTCCCTGTAGATTTTGTTGTGCTTGACATGGATGAGGATATTGAGGTGCCTTTAATTTTGGGACATCCATTCTTAGCTACTGCTAGAGCTATTATCGATGTAGGGGATGGTAAATTAGTACTTAGAGTTGGTGAGGAAAAAGTTATTTTTTAAAATCTATGATGCTATGAAATTTTCTAAAGAACAAGATGATTCCTATTATTTTGTTAATATTATTGATTACTTTGTTTAAGATAATTTTCAGGAACTTTCTCTCGCAGACACGTTGGAATTGTGTCTTATTCAAGGTGGGGGGAAGATGAAGCCATCACTGAAATTGAAGAAGTAAGAAAGGAGTTAGATTCTAATGAAATTATCATGCGACACATAAGTTATGAAAATATAAAGATGAATGATGAGTTGAGACAGAAACATTCCATTGATGAACCCCCTAAATTAGAGTTAAAGCAACTGCCAGATCATTTAGAATATGCCTTTTTAGGGGAAGATTCAACTTTACCAGTTATTATCGCATCAGATTTGAGTATTGCAGAAAAAGAAGAACTAATCCATGTGTGAAGGAAGCACAAGCAGGCTATAACTTGGAAAATTTCAGATATTAAGGGAATTAATCCTTCTTTTTGGACCCATAAAATTTTAATGGAAGATGAATATAAACCATCGGTGTAAGCTCAGAGACGATTGAATCCCAACATGAAGGAAGTCGTAAAAGTCGATGTAATTAAACTTCTATATGCAGGTATTATTTATCCTATTTCTGACAGTTCTTGGGTAAGTCTTGTGCAAGTTGTTCCTAAAAAGGGAGGCATGACCGTGATGTCTAATGACAAAAAAGAGTCAATACCTACAAGAACAGTCACTGGATGGAGAGTTTGCATTAATTATAGAAAGTTGAATGATACAACTCGAAAAGATCATTTTCCCTTACCTTTTATTGATCAGATGTTGGAAGGATTATCAGGTCACATGTATTATTGTTTCCTAGTTGGCCTCTCTGGTTATTTCCAAATCCCGATAGCTCCAGAAGATCAAGAGAAAACGACATTCACATGTCTATACGGTACGTTTGCTTATCGTAGAATGCCTTTTGGTTTATGTAACGCTCCTGTTACTTTTCAGCAATGCATGCTAGCTATCTTCAACGAATTCGTGGAAGACACCATGGAGGTATTTATGGATGATTTTTCAGTTTTCGGTAATTCTTTTCAACTTTGTCTTAATAATTTAAAACATGTTTTGATAAGATGTGAAGAGACAAATTTAGTGCTAAACTGGGAAAAATGCCACTTTATGGTTCAAGAGGGTATTGTATTAGGACATAAAATTTCTAGTAAAGGAATAGAGGTAGATAAAGCAAAAATTGAAACCATTGAAAAATTACCTCCCCCTAATTCAGTTAATGCTATAAGAAGCTTTTTAGGACATGCCAGTTTTTATCGCAGATTTATTAAAGATTTTTCTAAAATAGCTAAGCTTTTAACAAAATTACTAGAAAAAGACATGCTTTTCAACTTTGACCAAGAATGTTTAGAATCTTTTAACACTCTTAAGGAAAAGTTAGTCAATGCCCCGATTATGATTTCACCTAATTGGAATCTACCTTTTGAACTAATGTGCGATGCAAGTGATTTTGCAGTAGGTGTAGTTTTGGGATAGCGAAGAGACAAGCACTTTCAACTGATTTATTATGCTAGCAGAACTTTGACAATCGCTCAAGAAAATTATACTACCACAGAAAAAGAATTGCTAGCCGTTATTTTTGCACTTGACAGATTCAGATCTTATTTGATTTTGTCAAAAGTCATTGTTTATACTAACGATTCTGCTCTTTGCTATCTTTTAACTAAAACTAATGCAAAACCTCGATTACTAAGATGGATTCTATTGTTATAGGAATTCGACTTAGAAATAAAGGACAAGAAAGGAGCTGAAAACTTGGCAGCAGATCACCTTTCAAGACTAGAAACACACAACCTAAGTACCTCGATAAAATAAACGACTTGTTTCCTGAAGAACAACTCCTAGCCTTAGCAGATGCAGTAGTTCCTTGGTTTGCTGATTTTACAAATTATTTAGCAGCTAACATAACCTCAAAAGGGCTGACCCATCAGCAAAAGAAGCGATTCTTCACTGATGTGAAAAACTACTTTTAGGAAGATCCTTTTCTTTTTCGAATTTGTGCAGATTAGGTTATTCGAAGATGCGCTGCTAAAACAGAAGCATACCAGATTTTAAATCATTGCCATTCAGGACCCACAGGAGGACATCACAGTGGAGCAAGAACTGCTCATAAGGTACTCGAATCAGGCTTTTACTGGCCTACACTTTTCAGGGATACCAACAGGTATGTGACCTCTTGTGATAAATGCCAGAGAACAGGTAATATTTCTCAACATAACGAAATGCCTCAAAACTATATACTTTCATGTGGAATATTTGATGTATGGGGTATTGATTTCATGGGTCCATTCCCTACTTCATTTGGGAATAAGTACATCCTAGTAGCAGTAGATTATATGTCAAAATGGGTGGAAGCCCAAGCCTTACCTACCAATGATGCTAGAATGGTAGTACGATTTTTGAAGAAACTTTTCTCTCGATTTGGAACACCTAGGATAATTATTAGTGATAGGGGCACTAATTTTTGCAATGCCCAATTTGAAAAAGTTTTAAAAAGGTATGGAGTACCCCATAGAATAGCTACCCCTTATCATCCACAAACCAGTGGCCAAGTCGAAGTAACAAATAGGGAGCTAAAATGCATCTTAGATAAAACAATAGAAACAAATAGAAAAGATTGGTCAAGAAAGATAGACGATGCTTTATGGGCCTATAGAACTGCTTTTAAAACACCCATAGGAACATCTTCCTATAAACTTGTCACGGAAAAAGTTGTCATCTGCCATTTGAACTTGAACATAAAACATTCTGGGCTGTTAAATTTCTAAACCTTGATTTTAAGCTTGCAGGTGAGTAAAGATTAATGCAGTTAAATGAGCTAGATGAATGGCGTTGCAATGCCTACGAAAGCTCACGACTATATAAGGAAGCCATGAAGCGACGCCATGACAAACGACTAAAACAACTTAAGCAGTTCAAAATGGGTGATCTTGTCTTACTATACAACTCAAGGCTAAAACTATTTCCTGGAAAAATCAAGTCAAGGTGGCCAAGTCCATTCACTGTTCAAACTGTCTTTCCATACGGCACAATTGAGCTAACTCACCCTAACCATGGTACGCTCAAGGTAAACGACCATAGGCTTAGACACTATTGAGGTGAGAATTTTAAAGATAACAGGGAGGAGCTTCAGCTCCATGAAATCCCTTCGTGATACATCCAGGTAGAGTCGAGCTTAGACTCTAAATAAGCACTTCTCGGGAGGCAACCCGAGCACTAACTTAGTAACTTTTATTTTAATTTTAATTTTAATTTTAGTATTTTTATGCATAAACTAACCTTTTTTAAATGCAGAATTTTAGGACCACACAGCCATGCCCACGGGCGTGTCCAAGGCCATGTGAACACTTAAAGCAGAGACACGGTCATGCACCCAGGCCGTGTATAAACAGAGCATAATTTTCCCAAAAACATGGGCTACCAAAAAATTGACACAGCCGTGCGACATGGCCGTGGCAACCTTTCAACTTAGACACGGGCTTACACAAAGCCACACGCCCGTGTCCCCAGACCGTGGCGAACACTGTTGATTTAGACACGACCGTGTAACTACCTACACGACCGTGTGAATAACGAAACCTCGCCGCAAACTGCCGTGTGACCTATCACACGACCGTGTGAAAAGCGAACGAGAATGCAAACGGCCGTGCGAGATGGCCAACACAGTCGTGTATTTTGAACCAGGAGTGCCAAAACCACCGAATTTCGGATCACATGGGCAAAACCCGAGTCACACGGGCGTGTGACATGCCCGTGTGACCCAAAAAACTATAAACAGGGGCCATTATTCATTTCTCCCTCACTCAATCCCTAAAATTTTTCTCCCCTAACCACTATAAACACCGCCGCCGATCCTCAAAACACCACCACGCTCATATAGGACTATCCCACGCCCGTGCAAAGCGCCCCACGATCGTTCAATCCTCTCCCACAACTGTGCACCTCTCCCATTTGGTTCTATTTTCTCATTTTTCTCTCTAATTTTTACTAATCTATTTTATTTACTTTTATATCATGATTATATTTAAATTTAGAATTGATTCAAGCATGGAATTAGTTACACTAGGATGAATAATCTAGAATAGTATAGAACATTTCATGATTGCATGCCACTTAAAATCACATTTGATTGCCATTTATCTCATGCATTTAGTATAGATACATACTCATGTTGCTTATTTTTAATGTCACATTAGGATGGATAATTTATATTATTTACGTTACTCCCCATTTTATTTTTAGGAACATTGTCATTCTAATCTACATATTTTTAGATTAGAGATTTCTATTCCTCTTAACTTTATTTTTATCTTAATTTTTATTTAAACACTGATCCCTATTTTTACCTTTTCTTTTCTTCTAACTTTATTTTCCTTTTTACTTTTACTTTTATTTTTATCTTTTAGTTCATTTTATCTGTTTCATTATTTGAATATTAGTATTTTTAGATATAGTTTGTTTTATTTTCAATCATTTCCTATCAGCTACCTCCTAACGAGTAATTTTTCTAATCCTGAAATTTCCTAAAACTGATAAGTGCTTTCGCAGTTTCAAAGGAGCTTTAAAGCTCAAATCTAAATTATAAAGGGAATCTTGCCACATCCTCACCAAGATGACTTCTCCAAATCCTACACTCACAACATGAAAGCTATGGACAAACAAATACTACCATCACTAGAGTGTCTACCTCCGCACCTTCCTTTGTCCCAAACACTCTGTAGGCACCACTACCTCACTAATGCATCCAAAACAGGGAGTTTCATTCCTTTCCCTATCTTATGATATTGTGCTTCTATTGCTACTAATGTTTCTTTGTACATTGAGGGCAATGTACATCTTAAGTGTGGGGGAAATTTACTTTCAGTCTTTACACTCTCTTTGAAATCCCTAAACTTTTTTTTACTAATATTTTGCATTGTTCTCAAATTCTCACTTTCACTCTTTGCATTATCTTCAATCTCCTATTAGGAATTAATTCTGATTGATTTATGATTTTTATTGATATGTGAGAATTAAGACATAGGTGCTTGTACTTTGATTATTCAAAATTTAAAACATTAGGGAATCAAGCATGATAAGTTGAAATTTTTTAGAACCCCATTTTTTTCATAAGTTATTTTCCTGAATTCTAAGTGTTATCTTGAGATTTGAAATTCGCAGGATTGACATCAAAAGCCATAATTCTGGTGAGATTTTTGAGCTTTTTGAGCATATATTCTTTTCTGCTCACTTTTATTATTGCTTTAAGTGAGTCAATACTGAATTGTTATTCTAGAACTTGCTTTGATTATACATGTCGAGACCACATCATTGATTTGATATACCGAAATGATAAAGGCACCTAGGATTTAACCCACTTACTCCACAAAAGCCTACCTCCATAAATTAACCTCTAGTGAACCCCATTGAGCCTAACAACCTATTCTTTGACTTACCTCTAACTTTAACCCATAACCTGTTTTTGTTGAATTCCATTCAATTACTTTGATCCCTATTTTTGTCGAGATTCGAGTTGAATTATTATCTAGCTTTATTCTTTTTTCCAGTTGGTAAAGTTGTAAATATTCAATTGATCTAAAAAAAACGTATGTATTAATTCAGTTGTAATTTGTAATAGTTCAAATAGTTTTTGCATATTTCTATTTTAAGGCTACCAAGGCGAAGATGATGTTATCATGAGAATTAGCTTGAGAAATATGTTCCAATGATAGAGATTTTTCTAGCTAGATAATTTTTCAGTTCAATCTCGATTCTAACCTTTCTTTTTCAACTTGTGACAACACCCCTAACCAAGCCCCATTACAACCATTGAAAGACCTTTTGATCGATGTATCACATCAATCTACAGTGGTGGAGATTTGATTTTCTAGCAAGTCTATGGTAATAACCTTTCAGGTTGACTAGAGAGTGCTTAATTCTTGAACCCTAAACACTTTGAGTGGATAGAGTGAATCTTTAGTGAGGATGTCAAATCTTGTTAATTCTAATCGAGAGATAGTTACTTAGGAGCAGGGAAGAAAACTTATGTTTCGATGATAAAATTCTCAACTTAAAGTAATTGATTCTCAAATTTTCTTCTAATTGAATTTTCATTGTATGACTGCTTGTGAATTAGTTTGAAACATTATTGATAAATATTGTAAGTTGAGAGGAATGATTCTTAATTAGGGATTGAGATTTTGCTTAAGGACAAGCAAAGGCTTAAGTGTGGGGGTATTTGATAAACGATAAATTATACATATTTTTACCTCATGTTTAGCCTAATTTCTAGATGAATTATCAATAAATTTGTGAGAATTGGTGCTCTTAACCCTTCTATTTCATGTTTTATACTCAGAAGAGCATAAGGAAGAGAAAAGAACGAAAAACGGATCGAAAACGAAGAAAATGAGCTAAAGTGTGAAAACAACACGGTCCAAGGAGTCACCACATAGCCGTGCCACATAAGTTCCAACACGGCCCAGCCTCGACAAGCACGGCCAGACTACATGACCGTGCCACCCTCAACAGGCCCGTACACGGCCTCTTATCGATCCACACGGGCGTGGCACACAGGCGTGTCCCTGTCGTGAGGAAGTGCAATTTCACTTGGATTTGGATACTTAGAGGCTAAGAAAGGCATCCTAAAGCTCTATATAAAGACCCTAGGAGGCAACACTAAGGGTGTACTCTTTTCTCACAAAAAGGAGCGCCTTCTTTCTGCCAACACAAGGAGTGAAAGCAAGGAATTACTCCAAGGGAAGCCGATTGATTCATCCCAGAAGCCGGAATTCTACATCAAGATAGAGGATCTCCCTAAATTCCTTCAGGGGTTTTTGGGTTCTTTATGTTTTGTTATCTTATTTCTTCTGAGATGTTTTCTTTATTAATTATGAACTAAACCCCTCAAATACTTGAGGGGGATGAAACCTAAGATAGATCTTGTTATTTTTCATTCTTGAATTATATGATAAATACTTGAATTGTTCTTAATTATGTGCGTTTAATTCTTGGTTTAATAATCCTAGGTATTAAGTCAAGAAACTGATGTGCTTAGGCAGAGGAGCAAAAGTCCCTGTTTTAAGAGTAGATCTACCATAATTAAGCAGAGTTGCATGCAACCCTAGACATAGGGCGACATAAATCTACCGGATTAGGGTCAAACCTAATAGGGGGATCCATAGATCGAATTAATGCAACCTAGGGGTGTTAACTAGAAAGAAACCTTAGTTAAACAACCTAGGATTAGCTGTTCTTATCCTCGACGGAGGTATTAACATAGGTTAGGGATCTCTACAGATCAAGTCAAGTGAAGAAATCGTCTAGTTCAAGAAGTTTAATAACAAGTGAAGTCTAGGTGGATTCTCCCTTGAATATTGCCCATATCAATTAGCTTTCCTGAGAGTTTTTTCCCCAATTTACTTTTTTGTGCATTCTTAGTTTAGCTTTAGAATTAGTTTCATACAAACCTCTTTTACTTTTAGGTTAGATAATAGAAAGGAAGTGAGTACTAGTACTTTTGTTTCCCTTGGGTACGATAACTCAGTCTTACCGCTAAACTATACTACTGTTCGATAGGTGCGCTTTCCTTAAAATCGTGATATTGGTTAGTTTTTAGGTTGATCAGTTTTTATAAATTTTATTACTACATGTCACGTGATATCACCCATACAACGCCCCATTAGGCGCCATATTCAAACTTGACTGAAAAATGTTGTTGTAGGAAAATTCAACCAAAGGTAGGTACTTTTCCCAACTATCTTGGAATTCCAATACACAGCATCGGAGCATATCTTCAAGTATCAGTATTACTCTCTCCGATTGACCATCGAATTACGGATGGAAAGCGGTACTAAAATTCAAATTCGTACTCAAAACTTCTTGTAAGTTCTTCTAAAATCAGGATGTGAATCTCGGATCCCTATCCGAAATGATCGATAAAGGTACTCCAAGCAATCACACAATATCAGAAACATACAAGTCAGCCAACTTATCAAGCGAATAGTCAGTGCGTACCGGTATAAAATAAGTTGACTTCATAAGTCGATCAACCGCAACCCAAATGGCATCTTTCTTTTTTAGTGTTAGTGGCAAACTCGTCACAAAGTCTATGGTAATACGGAACCATTTCCACTCGGGAACCATGATAGGCTGTAATAAACTGGAAGGCACTTGGTGTTCTACTTTCACTTGCTAAAAAATTAAGCACTTCAATACAAACTCAGAAATATCTCTTTTCATGTTCAGCCACCAATACCATTTCTTCAAATCATTATACATCTTGGTGCTACCAGGGTGAATAGACATACGGCCATTGTGGGCCTCATGTAAAATCTTCTGAATGATCTCATCGTCTTTTGGTACACAAATTCTGTCTCTGAATATTACACAACCATTTGAACCAATTTGAAAATCCAAATCGATACCTGATTCACGCTGAGCCTTCTCGGCTTGTAAATCACTGTCACTTTATTAAGCTTCACAGATCTCTTACATAAACATCAGTCTAGCTCTCATTTCTACTAAAATCGAACCATTTTCGATTAAGGCCAATTGTGCATTCATAGTCCTCAAACCAAATAAGGACTTCCTACTCAAAACATCTGCGAATACATTCACCTTACCAGGGTGATAGTCAATCACTAACTCATAATCTTTTATCAACTCTTGCCATCTTCGTTGCTGTAGATTCAACTCCTTTTGTGTCATTAAATATTTCAGACTTTTGTGGTCGGTGAACACCTGACATTCCTCGCCATATAAATGGTGTCTCCATATCTTCAATGCAAAAACAATGGCAGCTAGCTCTAAATCGTGGGTCGGATAATTCTTCTCGTGAGGCTTTAGCCGTCTTGAAGCATAAGCAATCACCTTGCCCTCTTACATAAGTATACAACCCAATCCATTTAAGGACGTATCACTATAAACCACAAATTCCTTTCCTGGTTCGGGTTGCACTAAAACAGGAGCTTCAAGTAACAATGTCTTTAACTTTTCAAAAATTTGTTGGCATTTTTTGTCCATTCAAACTTGACATCTTTTTGCAGCAACCTCGTCATCGAAGTGGCAATCATGGAAAATCCTTTAACAAACCGTATGTAGCAGCCAACTAGGCCTAGAAAACTCCTAACTTTCGATACGTTCTTCGGTGGTTTCCATTCAACAATAGTTAAAATCTTTCCTTAGTCAATCTAATGCCATCACCCGAAACAATGTGACCCAAAAATCCAACTTCTTTAAGCCAAAACTCACTCTTGCTAAGCTTGGCATAAAGCTGCTTATCTCGTAAAATTTGCAAATCTATCCTCAAGTGCTCAGCATGGTCGTTCTCACCACGAGAATAAATCAAGATATCATCAATAAACAGTAAAACAAATTTATCCAAGTATGGTCGAAAGATACGATTCATTAAATCTGTAACGCCCCCACGCCCGAGACTATCACCGAAGTCGAGCTTGAGGTGTTACTACACATAATTTACCATTTTAAACAACTTTACATTATCTATTTTGATTTTCGGAATAAGCAGTTTATCTGCATCATGGTCGCTTGAAAAATCATATCTCGAGTTATGAAACTCGAAATCAAGATCCCTAAGTTTTCCCTGAATCTAGACTCATGTATCTATCTGCTAATTTTTTTCTAGAATTTTTGGCTGGGCCGATTAGTACAGTTTATTAGTTAAAGTTGCCCCTATTTTAGAACTCAACTGCACTGACCTCTATTTATTACGAACCACTTTTCTCCCTATAAAAAATTCATATAACTATGGAGTTTGTTTCTCTTAAACTAGACTCAATAAGGATTCTGAACATATAAAGTACGTCTCCTAATTATTTTTGTACAATTTTTGGTGAATTTCCAAAGTTGGAACAGGGGATCCAGCTTGCTCTGACCCTATTTCACTAAAACTCAAATATCTCATAACATATAACTCCTTTACCTGTTTCGCTTCTTCCATATGAAAGTAGACACATTAAGCTTCAATTTTATATTTAATTCATCATCTAGTTCAGTTTCTACTATTTTTAGTGATTTTTCAAACTCACGTCACTGCTGTTACAACATTCTGTTTTATGACAAATTTTCACTTTTCTATGGAAATTCATGAACTATTAACACTTTGAACATACATGGTCTCATACATGATCTAAATTAGCCATTCCAAGGACTAATCATTATCAGGCATTTTCTCAACCAAACTATAACCATATCACAAGATTAATTACACAAAACAAGTATATTGCTATACATGCCATATTCGAGTCATACAAGCCATTTTACCAAAATAGTTCTTCGGATAGTGTGAGCGAGCCTTCGACCTATCCTAATTCCCATGCTGGCTTGTCCAAAACTACAATGAATGGAAAGGACGGAGTAAGCATAAATGCTTAGTAAGTTCACATGCAAATAACAAGTAACATAACAAATCAATTATACCAAATAACACTAGCATGGTATCACCAAAACAATATCACATTTCTAATCATCATTTATCATCTTACCACATTATTGTTGTTGTATCGAGTTTCAACCCGAGGGTTAAGTACATACCTGTCCAAAGTGTCCATTTCACAACACTTATCAAAATGATACTTGCGTCTTAAGTGTTCTTCCATTTCACTAGAATTTTACCCGTTGAACACATTGGAATATAACTCGGATACATGGATAATTTGCACATAAGTGCCACATATATAATCAAGTAACCATGTAACCCACCCATAAGCGAACTTAGACTCAACTCAACGAGCTCGGGCGTTCGCATCCATAAGTGAACTCGGACTCAACTTAACGAGCTCGGATACCTAGTTACATCTCACGAACTCGGACTCAACTCAACGAGTTCGGACATTCGCATCCATAAGTGAACTTAGACTCAACTCAACGAGCTCGGATGCCCAACCATCCTAGTGACATGTCACTTGTATCCTAATCTATTCCCAAGGTTCAAACGGGATTTTCCTCAATCATACATTTCCCAGTCGTTCTCCTTGGAATATCGGAACCAATACGTTGCTTGCATCTCATACTTATCAATTTAATCACATACTTTTCATACCAATACATAATATTTCACAAAGCATAATATTCATAATAACAAGTATCATATCATATAAATAGCATTAAATCACTTAAAATAGTAATTATGTTACATTATTTACACATGAACTTACCTCAGTACAAAATATAGCAATTTTGCAATTTAGTCCACAATCTTTTCTTTTCCTCGATCAAGGTTGATTCCACGTCTTTCTTGATCTAAAATAACACATTTCAATTTAACACCTTTACCATTTGACAAAAATGCCCTTAATGCCTTTCTTTGTAATTTTTCATGTACAAGCCCATTTTTGTCCAAAATTTTAGAAATTGGTCAAATTGCTATTTAAGACCTCCTAATTAATATTCCAAAGCAATTTCATACTAAAAACTTCTAGAATGCAAATTTTGCAACTTATTCAATTTAGCCCCTAATTTCAAATTAAGCACTTTACGCATAGAATTTCTTCAAGAAATTTTCACACCATCATGCAATCATAATATAGACCTTAAAATAATTATAAAATAATTATTTCTATCTCGAATTTGTGGTTACGAAACCACTATTCCGATTAGGCCCTATTTTGGGATGTTACAAAATCCATAAACACGATAGGGGCATTAGTTAACCAGAATGGGATGACCAGAAATTCATAATGACCATACCTTGTCTGAAATGCAGTATTCGGCACATCGGGCTCCTTTACTCTTAACTGGTAATATTCGGACCTCAATTCTATCTTGGAGAACACTGTGGCTCCCTTCAATTGGTCGGACAAATCATCAATCCTTGGCAAAGGATACTTGTTCTTTACGGTCACCTTATTAAGTTGTCGATAATCTATGCACAACCTCATAGAGCCATCTTTATCTTTCTTTTTCACAAATAATACGGGAGCACCCCACGGAGGATAACTTGGTCTTGCAAAACCTTTATCCATCAATTCTTGCAACTGAGCCTTTAATTCCTTTAACTCGGTCGGAGCCATCCTGTATGGAGCAATTGAAATAGGTGCAGTACCGAGAGCTAACTCAATACCAAATTCAACCTCTCTAACCTAAGGCAATCTGGGCAATTCTTCCAAGAATACATCTCGATACTCATAAACTACCGACACTGACTTAATTCTCAACTCAGACTCTTTTGTATTCATCACAAAAGCAAGATAAGCTTCATATCCTTTTCTAATACATTTCTGAGCAAACATAAAAGAAATCACTATAGGCAATCTATCCGGTTCATCTGCTTCAACTCGAAGAATATCACCAATTTCACATTTCAATTTAATAAATTTCCTTCCACAATTCACTATCACATCATGAGTAGTTAACCAATCCATACCCAAAATTACATCAAATTCATCAAATGACAAAAGCATAAGGTTAGCCGGAAAATAATGGCCCTTAATCATCAATGGGCAATTTTTGCATACTTTGTCAACTAGTACACATTTGCTTAAAGGATTTGATACTTTTATCACAAATTCAATGGACTCTACGGGCATGTTCATACTAGATACTAATTTCATACAAACATAAGAGTAGGTCGATCCTGGATCTATCAGAGCAATAACATGAGTATCATAGAGAGAAAATGTACCCATAATTACATCAGGTGATGACACCTCTTCCTGAGCGCGAATGGCGTATGTCCTCGCAGGTGCTCTACCCTTGGGTCTCGCAACTTACACTCTAGGTGCACCCTTACTACTTATTCCAGTTCCCAGATTTTTCTGAGGTCTACCTCTAGAGGGAGCATTACCCAATCTCGCACTCTGATCTCTATTTTCTCCATAATTTTGGGACACTCTCTAATGAAGTGTTCTTGGGAACCACATTTGAAATAAGCTCTCTCATGTGCTCGACACACCGAGGTGACGTCTACCACACTGTGAACACTTTGGTCTACTCGATCGAGTATTACCAACACTTGCAACTAAGGTAGTCTGAGCTTTAGAAAATGAGTACTGTTTCCCTTTACTTTTGTTGGAGAACCCAGTTGAAGTAGCTAACTTAGTAGTGAACTCTCTAGATTTCTTAAATAAAGACTGGAATGACTTACCCAACTGTCTCTGCCTCGAGTCACGGAACTCCATTTCAGCTTTCCTTTTCACTGTGGCCAATTCTTCGACCTTGCAAGCTCTATCCACAAGCACCCCAAATTCTTTTAGTTCGAGAATTCCAACCAAAAGTCAAATGTCTTCATTTAATCCATCTTTGAACCTCTTGCACATAATGGCTTCTATAGATACATACTCTCAAGCGTATTTCCTAAGTCTCACAAAATCGCGCTCATACTCTATCACGGTCATTTGACCTTGCTTCAATTCAAGGAATTCTTTGCGTTTCTAATCGATAAATCTTGGGTAACGTACTTCTTACGAAATTTTTCTTGGAAGAATTCCTAATTAACTCTTTCCCTTGGTACAATCAACAGAATGGTGTTCCACCACTGGTAGGCTGAATCTCTTAGAAGGGATACAACGCATTTCATACACTCCTCAAGAGTACAAGAAAATTCATCGAATACCCTGATGGTATTCTCTAGCCAAAATTCTGCTCTTTCAGGATCATCATCTTTATTTACTCGGAACTCCTCAGCTCCTTCCTTCCGGATTCTATCTAACTGAGGCTTTTCTCTTCTTACCACTTCTACAATTTGGGGAGCTACTGAGGTAGGTTGAGGATTTGAAAGGGATGGAGCTTGTTGTTGAGTGGTCGGGTTCGTGCGAACAAACTCTGTGAACCACTCGTTCATCATTTGGAAGAAGGCTTCTCGAGCCTTTCCTCCCTAACTAACAGTCACTGGTCTATTTTCAGTTTCCTCGGGTACCATCCCTTGAGCGGGAGCTGGCACGTTACCTTTTACATCGTCCGCCACAGCTCTGTTGGGATCTATTACTATATGAAAGCACATTTTAAATCATCAGGAGTTGTCACACTATCATATTAAAAATACACATAGCTATGGCATGTATCACTAGACTCGTACATACGCTAGGTTAGTCTGAGAATCAACTAAACACTAGCTCTGATACTATTAAATCTAACACCTATTACCCGTATCCGACGCTGGAATAGGGCCCGAGGCGTTACCAGACTTAAACGATAACTTTCTTACAAAACGATCCATGAGTTTCAGTCAAAATTTACAACTTTTCCTTTAAACTCATTTTGTCAATATTATATGCCTCCGAGGCCCAAAGCATGCTTTGAGGATGGTTTGGGACTAAACCAAAAACTTTCAAACACTTCAAATTTTTTTGCTCAAAACAAGGTCACATGCTCATGTGGGATAGGACATGCCCTTATGGGTAGGCCGTGTGATCACGCATGCTGGTGTCCCTATTTCATGCCGAATTTATTTTTCATTTTGAACCTATAGGGGTTTTCACATGGCTTGGCACACGCTCGTGTCCATGGCCCATGTCCCTCACACGGCCATCACACGCTCGTGTCTTAACCCGTGTGTGAAAACCTTGATATTCTATTTATAACGTTAATAACCATTTTGATACACACGGCCAAGTCACACGCTTGTGTGCTAGGCTGTGTCCTTCACACGGTTGAGACACACGATCGTGTCTCTGCCCGTGTGTTTATTACTGGGCATTTGTTTTTACTTATTTTAGGTGCAGGGGAAACACGGCTTGTCGACACGCCCATAGGGCTAACCGTGTGTCACACACGGCCTAGGCACACACCCGTGTGCCCACCCATGTGGACAAATATAGCCTATTTTCCAAGCCCCTTTGCCACACTGCAACTCAACCAAACTTATACCAATTTCAACATCGCATATCATGGCATTAATAAACATCTAAGTACCCACAATTTAGGCATTCACTTCATTCATTTCTCATCTTACACATGCAAACTTGCCCTTTCATGAACTATATCAACATTGCATAATTTTTTACTTAATCAATATTAGCCAACTGAAATGGCCATTTAGAAAATAAATCAAGTACCCTTAATAGCCAACACATTGGGCTGACCAATATGACATATAACAAAAAGACCATGTTCCTATACATGCCATACTCAAAGTACACAAACTATACTTTACCCAAAGTAATGACTTGATAGTGTGAAACGAGCTTTGAATTCCTTCGACCCCCCAGCTAGCTTGGCGATACTATAGGGAAAGGAAAAAGAGAGGGGAGTAAACATAATTGCTTAGTAAGTTACATACAATAAATAACAACATGAAACATGGAATAATATCCAAATAATGCATCATAAACCATCTTCTATTTATCATGGATTTTCTTTATGACATATCTTACTCATGCTCTTTCTCATATAGGATGCCAGTGCCATATCCCGGATATGGTCTTACATGGGATCACATGTTGATGCCGATGCCATGTCCCAAACATGGTCTTATACAGGACCTACTCTCGATGTTGATGCCATATCCCAGATATGGTCTTATACGAGATTGTATAATGATATCGATGTCATATCTCAAACATGGTCTTACACGAGATCACATATCGATGCCGATACAATGTCCCAGACATGTTTTATACGGGATCGCTCTTAGATGCCAATGTCATGTCCCAGACATGGTCTTACATGGGATCTCAATTCGGTGCTGATGCCATGTCCCAGACATGGTCTTATACGAGACCTTCTTAATCTCATGTCATGATAATGGTATCCTTAGTATTTTTAGGGTTTAATCAAAACTCTGATATAACATGGCTCAGTCATTTCTTCATTTATGAATTTATGTGTGTGAAAATACATGTGATCATGTAATAACTAGTGTAATTGAATATGACTATGTGATGAATAAGTGCAGGTATATGTGTGTGAAAATTTATGAGCAATGCGCTCGATAGTTGATAGAACTTTCGGTAAGATATAATGGAGTAAGTGAAATTATGTGATAGTGAAATTTGTAATTAATTAGTTTTGGACAGCAGCAATTGTATGACTTTAAAAAATCACCAAAAATGGTTGAAACTGAATTAGAAGTTGACTAAGATATAAAATTAAATCTTATTGAGTCTATTTTCACATAAAAGAAATGATGTAAGAAAAAGAAATTCATATTATGAGATATTTGAATTTTCGTGGAACAGGGTCAGATTGATTTTAGAATCCCTTGTTCTGAATTTGAAAAACCATTAAAAATTGTACAAAAGTGATTATGGGTTTTAATTTATATGCTTAAAATCCATGATGAGTCTATTTTCAAAAGAAACAAACAAGAACATCATCTAGACTCCTTACGATGAGATAATTAATTTTTAGTGAAGAGGGGTCAAAACTATCGGACAATAAAATAGGAGTGATTTTAATGAATAAACTGTACTTATTGGCTAAACCAAAAATTCTGAAAATTTTATGGTAAGAAATATTAAGTCTAGTTTCAGGGAAAATTAGAAGGTCTTAATTTGGAGTTCCATAGCTCCAGATATAAATAATTTGCTGACTGTGACTCAAATAGACAACTTGTTTTGAACTTGAGTAAATAGTGGATCTATGTGTAGTAATGCTTATATTATTTGGAGGGCATGTTGTGAAGATTTATAATAGCATGTTAATGAATTGATTATTATTTTCATATTTACTTACTAAGCTATAATGCTTACTCCGTTCCTTTCCTTTTTCCTATAATATCACAGATGCTAGCTCGAGTTGGAGGTCGCTGGAGACTCAATCACACCATTAAGCTATTGGTTGATATAAAAAGGTTTTCAAGTATTTATAAGTCTATGGCATGTATAGGGACTTGGGTAATTGCTTATATGTTATTATGACTTGGCCTAAAATATTGGCCTATGCTATTTGAAGGTTTTTGTTGTATAATGCCATTTAATGTAGCTATTATTGGTTATGTTATAAGTTAAAATAATGTAATTCATGAATGAGCATGGTTGCATATGTGTGTGGATGAATTAGTGCATGATGTTGATGTGACAAATGTGGCATGTGAATGGTTGTGTGAAGGGCACAGCCTTGGACACAGGCGTATACCCCTATTTTCAAGAAATTTTCCAACATTTTCTAAAGTTCTCAATTTAGCCCTAGACCACTTCCATAGTATGTATTGGGCCTCGTAGGTCCACATCAGGGACTTAGTGATGAAAATTAAAAAGTTTTAAATTGGATGCAAATTTTATGACTAGGTTTTGTATGTCTACCTGTGTTAAAGTTTGGTAATGCCTCGTACCCTATTCCAGCGCTGAACAAGGTTAAGGGGTGTTACACCATAATTAGTACACAGTGTCTCTTAGCAAAGATATAGCACATTTGATGCATTCATCAGGAGTACAAGACAATTCATCAGAGACTCAGATTGTATTATGAAGCTAGAACTCTACTCCTTCGGCATCATCATCAATGGTAGCCCAAAACTCTTCAACCCCATACTTACGAATCTTATCAGCAGGTGGCTGACTCAATTGGATTGGATCTATAACTTGTGGCACAACAGGGATTTGTTGAGGAATAGGCAGAGGTTGTTGAGCAACCTGATTCGTGCGAACGAAATCTGTAAACCACTCTTTCATCATTTGGAAGAAGGCTTGTTTAGCCTCTCCTTCCTGACTACCCGTAACGAGCCTCGATTTAGATTGCGCTGTCCCTTGAGCGGGAGCGGGTGCATTGCTTTCAACATAATCAACAACAGCTCGTCCGGGATCCATTTACTATACAATAATACATTTTAAACTATCAAGAATCATCACACTATCACATAGTATATATATATGGCATGTATAGCTAGACTCTCAGACGCTGCGTTAGTCCTAGAATCGACTAAACCATAGCTCTGATACTAATAAAATGTAATACCCCTAATCCGTATTCGTCATCCAAATATAGTTACGAGGTATTATAGATCAATCCCATCATATAAACATACATTCCTCAAACATTAAGCAATTATAAACAAATATGATTCAAACATATTCATATAGTCCCTTAAATGGGCTTACGAGGCCTTAAACATACATTAGAGGAGGTTCGGGACTAAACCGAACACATACGAGAACTTTGAGAACTTAAAAAATTTTCAAGCATACAGGGGTCACATTCCCGTGTGAACAAGCAGTGTGTCTCACACGACTATGAACACGCCCGTGTCACAGGCCATGTAGAAACAAGGCATACATACTCGCTTGCATCACATGGCCGACCGCATACCCGTGTGTTAGGCCGTGTGAAAACTGGAGGTTATACTGACTTAGTTTCACGGCCAACTACACGCTGGTGTAAACAAGCCGTATAACTCACTGACTTGGTTTTCAATTCAGCTTTAGGGGACACACGGCCGTGTACCAAGGCCATGTGTCACACACGGTCGAGCCACATGCCCATGTTCTCTACACGTGTGGACGAAATTAGGCTAGTTACAAGCCACATTTCTCACCTTAACCATGCATTCTTGCAACAAATCATAAGATACAATTTCCATATTTAATGGGCAGCCAAACAAATGCCATTTTAAATTTGCAATTCATGTATTATCAATTACCAACTTTTCAATACTTATTTCTATACCATTTCAATTCCAATAACTAACATGCTTATTAACTCATGTTTTAATCATTTAAATCATACCAACTTCACATATTCAAATCAACTAATTAAACCTTACCAAACATGCATCATCATGTACTAATTCACTAGTACGTAGCTTCCCTATTATCAACCATTTGACATCCACATTGCATATTATCATTAAGTATCATGAATCCATCTACAATCACATAACCCAAGCCAACTAATTCACACACCAAATATCATGATTTGTTAGCCATCACAACAACCATACCAAATATGCCAAAACACAAGCCAATATATACATCACATATTACATACCAAGTTCACAAAATAAGCCAACCTAAATGACCAAATACACACCAACATTTACATCATTCACTAGCCAAATCACATGGCTATAAGTTTATAACTCAAAACATGCCAAAACAACCCTCCCTTATACATGCCATATACCATATATACATAACATCAAAAGGTACCAAATAGATGTCTGATAGTGCGATGATGTTCCCAACGATCCCCGGATCCAAGCTAGCTTCGATTCACTATAAGACATGGAAAGGAAAACAAAGTAAGCTTTATAGCTTAGTAAGTTCATACGATAATGAAATTAACTCAGCACTCAAATACCATTCAATCAATTAAGCATAGTCTAACATAACACATAACATTACTCAATTCTTATTCACGTTTACTACTTATTTCAATACGAATCCATCGAGTCTCATTCATTCGGTAATCATATAAGCTTTGTACATTCCTGTACCTTCTCGTACTTTTCTATTACTTATTCACCTCTTTGGCCTCTCTGTTAAACCATTCGAAAAACTAGCACACTTAGTGCCAAATAAATAGTCAAAGCTATATCAAACTCGCACACTTAGTGCCACAATATTTAACTGAAGCTATCTCAGTCTCGCACACTTAGTGCCAATGTATTTAGCCGAAACTATCTCAATCTTGCACACTTAGTGCCAATATATATATCCGAGTCATCGTCAAACACATTTATATTCTTGTATTCACATTTTAAATAATATCAGAGCATTTAAACATCATTAAAATGATACTTATTACATACGAACTTACCTCAGACGTAAAAACAACGAAACTAGTTGATTAGTCGAGTACTTTGTTCTTGCCTCGATCTAAGTTTGGGTTCCTCTTTCTTGATCTATAGATAATCAAAATTAACCGATGTATTCACCAAATTATTCAATTTAATCCTTACATACACATTTGAGCATATTGCACATTAGCCCCTAAAGTTTCACATTTTTATAATTTAGTCCTTAATCCATAAAATCACAAATTACACAATTTCTTTCTAAACCCATGCTTGCCGCTTTATTTTAAGGTCCCTAGCAGCACATTATTTTCATATATTTCACATTTCAACCACACATTTTCAACTTTTCATAATTTAATCCCTAAATTGCATTTTCATCAAAAATTCCTTAACAAAACATGTAAAACTATCACCAAGCTTTCATAATCCATCATCAAACATCAAAACTCGAACAATTCAACAATGGTAACTTTCACATACTTTAACAATTTTGAAATCGAAGATACAGGCTAGCTAGATTGAGCTATAACGAACTCAAAAACATAAAAATCATTAAAAACAGGCTTGAAAATCTACCTTGCATGAAGAATACACTCTAGTTGAATGCGTAAGCTCCTTCAATGGAGTATTTTCAATTGTGGTTTCCTAAATTAAAGATGGACACATTTTTCTTAGTTTAATTAACTTTATTTGCTAAATTACATTTTTAACCTTTGTTAATAACACCTAACACATGTACATAAAAGTCCACTCATCATTATAAAAGTCTAATTACCACTTAAAGACTTCCACATTTAAATTTCATAGCTAATTAGTGCCTTTAACAAATAGAATTCAATTTTTGCATTTTACACGATTTAGTCCTTTGATCAAATCAAGCACACAAACCATAAAATTACTTCATAAAATTTTCATTCATATATGCTAACATGCTGTAAACACCAAAAATAATATTAAAATAATTTTCTAACATGGGATTTGTGGTTCCGAAACCACTATTTTAAATTAGCTAAAACCAGGCTATTACAAGGTTAGTGGTCATATGACTATATCGAAACCCGTCATTAAAACTTTAAGCCCATTTTCGTGGCTTCATGGTACCCAACCACTATCAGAAAGGGGTGTTTGTTTCACCTTGATGTCACCTTTAAGTCTGGTCATCTTATGCTGGAAAAGGTGCGGTTCTAACTCGTACGTTGTGTATGTATTAAGAAAAGACAAGTTACAGTCTCGAATTAATTTGTTCTAGTATGAATAATATGAAAACATATATTGAAACTAAAATTTACCCATTTTCACAACTTTTCTCTGCAAGTCTACATTCTTGTACTCTTGGTGAAAGTTAGCCGCGATGTGCCGTATACAATAAATTGATCTCCATGGTAAACTAGAATGCCTAATGGTGACAATTATTCCCTTCCCTTTATAAAAAATGATGCAAATATTATTGTCACTAATAACATACCTTAGCAGGTTCGTGAGGAAGATTTCTCATGATTCCATGTTCTCCTTGTCCACAATGGAAAATGCTATCGAGTGCATGTTCTTGTTCCCATCTTGAGCAATCACAATAAGTAGGATTTGCGTATATTTCCTGTATGGTTAAGTCACATCTATCTGCACAAGCAATTTGCAGTAGGGAAATTCCCGCACGGATATATCAAACATCCAGAACATCTGATGGAAAATTCTTCTTCTCGGTTGTAGTTGGTCATCTAGGCCATAATAAGGTCGTGTCTCCAACCCCCTGGCACATACCCGCATAGTGGCTACCAACCCTTATAGCTCATTGTACAACGTATCACAATCTCCGTACAACTGCTTCATTGCCATATGTTTACCTATTCATGCTCTCTAGTACGATACTCGATACTGGAACCGTGCTTGTATTTTTCCAATTAGTACCGAAACTTTAATGATTGCCATGTCCTTTACCATTGACATGATACATGAGCAAATAGTACATGTTGAAATGCATGTGTGAGGCCTAACAAATTTTAGTATCTCTGACATCTACGAGTTTTGGATAAATGTGGCTTGTACCCACCAATTGCAACCTTCCGTCGACCTCTAACACTCCCAATATACAATGCTGGCTTAGACACGGCGACTTTGTAATCCACTGACACATTCATGTTATACTGCTTAATAACAAATATGCACTCTTCCTTGGTTTCAAAATTTTGACTCACGAAAAACTGCTCAGGTTTAGAATTTACGGCCAACAGGTGAGCAGGTAGTATATCAGGATACTCCGAGAACTTGACTGGATGCGTCGTATCGAGGCCTATTAGCGACATGTGTGCCTTAGGATAATTGTATATCACAATGTGTTGAACCAGGTTCTCGACTAAAGACTCATTAACATTTCCATCGTCATTCGCGCCTTCATCATCGATATCATCTTGGACCTCGTCCACATCGAGATCACTATCACCTTCGACCTCATGATCAGAAGGATCACTACTATCATATCCATCAATAGCATCAGCATCAGTTTCAGGTGCAGAATTAAGATTGATGTCGAACCCATGTATAATCAATTGACAATCAACATAGGATATCGAAAGCACTATACACGGATCTTGAACTCTATGTTCTTCACGTAATGGAGTGGGATCTTCAGCTAGCACCACATCAGCCAACTCAGCAAATAAATGAATCAATGCATTTTTGTGGCTCTAGTTCCCACAATAAAGAATGACCATTTTCTCCACGTCTTCATCGTTTCCAAGTTCCATCTTGGTGAATTTGATGGGATCTATCAAAAATGGAAACTTGTAGAAAAGTTTTGAGATCCTTCTTCCACAACGTCTAACAATTTTTACACTAATAATTTCCTTCATATCGTCAACTGAGACATTTCTATTAAATCTCATTACTATTTGTTGGTAACATTCAAATATACATCCAACTGTTGTTGTCAAAATTACTCCATCAAAACAAAACACATACGAAAAATTGATTTTCCATCTTCAATATTAGATCTATTAAAAAAGAAATAAAAATTCTCAATACAATTTCAAGCAAAATAATTACTATAATGTAAAATATGAATTTCATATCTACTAACCTAGTGAATTCTTCTTTGTTTGTTTACTCTTCTTTTACAAATTTTTTTTGCTATTATTTGAATTCTCAAATTCTTTTTCCAAACACTGCCTAAATAATGGCTAAAAACTGGTGCTACCCACAAGATTGGTACCATTGGTGTCGCCTATAACATTGGAACCAATACTTTGGTTTGACCTTCCCCATGGGCACCACTCCTTAGTGTCACCTTTCTTATGGGCACCACCACCAAAACTTGCCCCAAGCTTGTATTTAACCCATGTACTGGAACCATATGAGAAAAATATTTTGGTGCCATCTATCAACAATGCCGCACCATTAAAAATTTATTTAGTTTTAGCCGAAAGTGATGGGTGTCAAAATATAGGGGTGGTGCGGCCTATGCACCACCCTCCACCACTCCTGGTATACCATTTCCATAAATAATTCAACTAGTATACCATTTTAGAATTTTTTTTAATTTTTTTATATTATTAAAAAAAACCATTTTTGAGAATAATCAATGCAATCTCTTTCCATAGTTGCCTAGAAGTACACAACCCTCATGATTTGTCTAGCCATCATATGTCCATTTGCGGGTGCACCATATACGCTATCATGTACTTCTTCTAATATTCTTTGACTTTTCTTAGAATCTACACATCTCAATAGGTTATGGTCTCGATTTTTTTTATATAACACCTCACCATCTAAGAAGAAACTGATAGATAGTCTTTTGATAATCTGCTTATCATTTTCATAAGCATGTTTAGGGAATTTCTAAAATTTCAAGCATTTCACAATATAATAATACTATGGTCATCCATATACTTCTTCTTTAATGTCAAGGCAATGAACAAACATTCTCTTAATTTCCAATTTAAATGGCCGCACCTTTACTTCATAGTTCTCTTTATGTGCTCTTTCTTACTTATTTCATTTTGTTGTCGTACATCACATAGCACTGTTCTCCCGAACACCACAAATTATAAAGATCAAGACCTTCCTCACAGAGGAAGGATTATGGTGGCTTAGATAAGTATTTCTTAACTTTCTTTAGCCCACTCACCACTATCATCCTTTCCAAGTAATTTAAATAATGGATCACATTTCAATGTTAATTGTGGACTGAAATGAGAGATATAATTTACAATTAAAATGAAAACTTGCTCATAAACATACTAAAATTTAGTATGAATAAGGAAAAGATTTTACAAAAGGTAGATTACAAAAAAAAATATTTTTATTTCTTTGATCGATTTATTTTTTACATGGAGAGGATGAAAATGAAAGTAAAAAAAAAAAGATTTCTATTCTAAATTTTGATCTATTTTTTACAAAGAGATAAAGAAAACTTTTTTTCTAAGTTTCAATCCTTGTTTAGGCTCAAACAATTCCTATTTATAATTCAATTATGGAACTCTATTTTATTTTCTTTCAATCTCGCACAATGTTTCTGATAAGGATGGAAATAATGTTGAATCCCGAACAATTTGTTGACAAGGATTCTGTCTAATCTTTTATGTGGTTGCTTCCACATTGCCTTCTTTTTATCTTGTCATATTGATGGTCGTTTCCAACTTATCTTTTGTCTTGTTGCTTTATGGATTTGCTTTCCACGTTGCAACCTTCTAGACATCCTTTTCTTTAGGCTGACTCCAATCTTGACTTGGTTGTCATCTTTCCATGTGTCCTTTTGTCTTTATCCTTCTTGGATATTGACTAGATTCATTTCTTAAATTTCATCAAGATGTAATGACTCTTGCGATAGTGCTAGTGAATTCGAATTGTCTCACTTGTCTCTGATTTCACTTGTTATAGGAAAATCATCAATCTCTATGGTAGCTTTCTTTTTTAATAACTGCACTAATTCTTCATCTTTATCATGCTGGGTGTAATACCCCTAACCCGTATCCATCACTGGTTTAGGGTTACGAGGCATTACCGACCAAAACACAACTCAAAACAGACATTAATTACAATTCATGCTTCAAATAATATAATCACATCAATACTATTCACCTAGTTAAATTTTAAACCAATTAAACATGCTTCGATACTATAATTCATACGCTTCCCAAATTAATATTCAAACATTATAACCAATGAATCATGACATTCGAATGCTCAAATTATAACCAAGCATAAATCATTTTATATATCGATCATATATCAAGACATTCATCCATATAAGTCTATTTCAATAACTACTTTCCCAAAATACTATTTTATAATTATGCACTTCTTCACATTTTACCAAGTCAAGTCATATCACATGGCTTATTAAACAGTAATATATACGGCATTAACAACTTCACAAAATGGTCAAGTATAACGTTTAGTATTACCAAATTATACACATTTTACCAAAGTAATAAATACCCATTTTAAACACAAGTGCCAAATTAAATCATACCAAAATTACATATACTCAACCAAGCATTTCTTTAATCATTTGAATATCAAATAAATTCAATAATTGTTCCAATTTCATGACTTAATCTCTTACACAAATATATCATTTCAACAGCCCATTACGATACCACTTAATCAATGAAATATTCAAATTACCTATCTATCATTTACCAAATTTTTTTAACCACATATATGGCACATTTTAAACTCAAGTATTAAACCTAACAACTTGACCTTTAATTATCGAACCACAAACAAAATGTATTATAGGCATATATATATGTATATTTTACCTATCAATAGCCGAATATAAATGGGCATTACTCATACCGAATTGCAACTATCCACAGAGGCAAAACATACCATATATCATGCTTACCAAATTGAGCTAATTATAAAGTCAATTATACATTTTACATATCATTATTCAATGCCAAATTCATATGCTATGCATCATGCGAAAATCTTATATACACAACCAAAGCTTTTCTCATCCAATCGACTATCAATTTAGAAACACGGCACATTATGAATTAACCTTATGACCACAAAACATGACCATCGTTTGCCAATACCTTTGTACCAAAATAATCAACAAATAACAAATAAATCACATTCTAAATAGTCAAGCCACAAACAAAGACATGGTCATCATATAACTTATAGATACACCTATCATAAATCAAAAATGTGTCCATGATTCACCTCATTACTCAACCAAAACATATAACCAATACACCATACATACAGGTCATAAAACATACTTACCAAAATGAGCTTATACTATGACTACATATACACAAACATAAGCATCATTATCAAGCCATTTTCGTATGGCTACATATATACAAATCAAAATGAACCATATCAAAACTAGCCTATACATGCCATATGTCTTAAGTATAAACTTCAAAAGTACCTAGTAATAGTCGATAGTGTGATGATGATCCTTGACGACCCTCGAGCTCGTAGCTAGCTTTTAAAATCTATAAAACATTGAGTGAACACACAAAGTAAGCTCGGAAAGCTTAGTAAGTCATAAGCAATTAAATCATCACAAGAAAATTTATATTTTAATTTAATTAGGCGGAATACAACCAATCTCATACACATATATAGTCACTTCAATCATGTAAAAATTTATATTACCTCATCAAGTACTATACTTACCTTAATCTTACATGAACATATAAGCTTCACACGTACCTAAATTGTAACATCCTTATCCCGTCATCGTCGTTGGAATAGGTAGAGGCGTTACCGGATATTCAGAACAAATCAGAACAGAATATTCACAGATTATAACAAGATTCAAATATAAAGTTCCTTTTCTTGAAAATCTACTAGACCTCAAACATGCATAAAGTTAAGGTCGGGACTAAACCGAACACATTCATAAACTTCAGAACACATATAAAATTTTCCAAATTAAGAAGGTCACACACAAGTGTAACCAGGCCGTGTGCCTCACACGAGACTCAGGCATGCCTATGCACCCAGGCCGTGCCAAAATAGAGCAAGTATACTGACTTGTTGCCACGACCACACGACACACCCGTGTGTCTTGGTCGTGTGAGTTTTTGTGCCATTATTGGAAAGCCATAAGGCACACCCGTGTGCCCTAGCCGTGTGGCACTAAGCAAACTTGATATAAGTCACATTTTCCACCCATTTGGGTCAATTTCACAAACATGCTAAAAACACCGTTTTTGCCTAAATAATAACCAACCAATTCAAAGCCTAAAACATTCATCTATATGGTCAAAACATTCATACACCAATCTCATGCCAAAGAACAAACATTTTATAGGTAGTATCCATAACTAAAACTCATCATTAATACTCATTCAAACACCAACTAAACTTACCTTTCATCACCTAAATTTCATAACAAGATATCCATTTCATTGAGGACATTCATTCATCAATTTCATGCCAACATTTGCATCATTCAAGATACCAAAACAAAGCATATTCCCAAGCCTTGACCACATCACATGACTTATGTACATAGAGTCAAAAACATATCTTTGTCATTCTAGCCTATACATGCCATACTTAAACTTTGTACATTCAAAAAGTACCAAAATTGAGGTCAATAGTGTGATGACGATCCTTGACTATCCCTGAGCCCACAGTAGCTACGATATTTGTAAAACAGTTGAAAGAATAAACGGAGTAAGCTACAATGAGCTTAGTAAGCCAAATACAAAAATATGCAATTCATAAATGCAATACGATCACCATTTCGCACGGATAAATCACGAATCAAATTTACTCTTTTAATACATACTTCTAGTCAAAACAATTAGCATACCTTCCATACTTGGAAATTTAGTACAAAACAGACGTACCTGAGTCAGACACATAAGGTATGCATTCATTCATTTATCGGAATTCCTCCTCAAATCATTCAGAAAATGTTACAAAACTTATAAATCTCATACAATGCCAACGTCCCCGATGTGGTCTTACATGTTCATTCAATATCAAAGCCACCATCCTGGACAGGGTCTTACACGAAACATATATAATGCCAGTGTCCCGAACATGATCTTACACATAATTCTCTAATTAATGCCTACGTCTCATACGAGGTCGTACATGATATCATTGTACAATTTATTCAATCAGAATTGACTCGGAATTAATACATCAAGCTCTCATGGCCATCCAAATACAGTTTATAATTCAAGAATTTATAACAAACATTAATATAACGCATATTTGTATATTGACTTACCTCGTACGGATTTAGACAGATTCAAGCCTACTATTCAACGATTTTAGACTGCCCCCGATCTAAGTCTGATTTTCTTTGTTCTTGATCTAAATCAATTTAAATTCAACCATTAAATCTTTCATTTCATTCACTATAATCCACAAATACTTATTTAGGGCATTTTACATTTTAGCCCTCACATTTTCACATTTTGATACTTTGGTCCCTAATTCACAAAAACATTAAATTTACAAAATTCAACTAAATACAACTTGACTGAATATTCATAGCTTTCATAGAAGCCCATATAATACATTTATTTCAGAAATTAGTCCTCCTCAAGTATTGTTTTCACTATTTAGCCCAAATTGCTCAACTTCATCAAAACTTCAAGGCAAAGTACATTTATTCAACACCTATCTATCATAATTTGACCAAATTCATCACAAAGCTTCAAAAATCATCAATGTCACTATTCACAATCTTCATCAAAAACAGAAATTGAGACATGGGCATGAAAGATTTCGAAGCAACGATCACAGAAATGTAGAAATTATAAAAAAACCCGATCAAAATCATACCTTGAATTTGACTTTAAAATGGCCGAATGTAACAAAACCCAAACCCTTCTTCTTCTTTTGTGATTTTCGGCAAATAGAACATGAAAATGAACACTTTTCATGCTTTGTTTTATTTAATACTTAAAGATAAAACATTTACCATTTTGACCTTTAATAAAACTAGTTTATAAACATATAATATATGGACATAATTGTCCACTACCAATCACTCAAGTTTATAATGGTATAATTACCATGCAAGGACATCATTTTCAAAGCCATACTCAAATAAGTCATTTTACTAATGACACACACATACTTCTCGCTTTATGAGATTTAATCCTTTTTAATAATTTAGAACAGAGACAGACAAATTAAATCACGAAAATTTCACAGAAGTTAAATCATATATCATAGACACAGAAAATAATATTAAAAATATTTTTCAGACTCGGATATGTGGTCCCGAAACCACTACTCTAACTAGGGTCCAAATCAGGCTGTTACATGAATCATTTAGCTCAAATTCACATTCCGTCTCATTTTGACATTGCCCACTGAACTATTTGGAATCGTTAAGGATACTCGAAAACACATATATCACGTACAGTTCCATATCCAAGATATGGTCTTACATGTTATCACATATCGATGCCTTTGTCCCAGACAAGGTCCTACACGAATCATATACGGTGCCAATGTCCCAGACATGGTCTTACATGTAATCTCATATCGATGCCAATGTCCCAGACATGCTCTTACACAAAATCACACCTCGGAAGTCCTAATGTCATGACATACGTATCCTATACTATTCCTATGTTTCGTACAGGGCTTTCAGACGTCATAATTTAATTAATTCAAACTCGAAACTAGCCATCAAATGCTCAACTCAATTCGGTAACATGTCTATATATACATATCAGTTTGTCAATATATAAAACATATACATTTGCATTCAAGAACATTTATATACTTATAAACTTAACTCGTACAGACACGAACGGACTAGAATGACCATTCGACAACTTTCGACTTCCCCCGATCCAAATCTGATTTCTTCTTTTCTTGATCTTAATCAACAACCAAAAGTGCAGAACCCTATTTTGCTCATAAACTTTCTTTTCCTTTGTTAGTTTCGGCAGTAAAGATGAATGGATCACTAATTTTCATCTTTTGTTTTATTATATTAAGCTTATTAAGATAATTACCATATTAACCTTAATATTTAAATTACAAAACACATAATGGTTGTCCATTACCATCCACTTGCATTTATAATGGCCTAATTTCATTTTAAGGACTTTACAATTAACAATCCATAGCAAATAAGTACTTTAACAAATAAAATGCCACTTTTACATTTTATGCGATTTAGTCCTTTTATCAAATTAACTAATCAATCGATAAAATTAAAAATTTTCACACATATCAAATAACATGCTGTAAACACCAAAAATAATATTAAAATAATTTTACGACCTCAGATTTGTGGTTTCAAAACCACTGTTCTGATTTAGCTAAAACCAGGCTATTACAACTCTTCCCCTAGGGATTTTCGTCCTCGAAAATCTTACCAATGAATAGGTTTGTGTATTGCTCTCTCATAGCATCCTTGAGCTCCCACGTAGCTTCTTTAACCCCGTGTCGATGCCATAAGACTTTCATTAATGAAATTTTCTTATTTCTCAATTCTTTAACCTCACGATGTAAAATTTGGATCGGTTCTTCTTCATATGTCATATCGGATTAAATCTCAATCTCAGATAGGGAAATCACATGCGAGGGATCAGATCGATATCGCCGAAGCATCGATAAGTGAAATACATCATGAATCTTTTCTAACTCAAGTGGCAATAATAATCTACAAGAAACCGGCCTGATACGCTCAATAATCTCATACAGCCCGATAAATCTCGGACTTAAGTTGACTTTTCTGCCAAATCTAAGTATTTTCTTCCATAGAGAGGCTTTCAAAAACACATTATCCCCGATCTGAAACTCAATATCTTTCTATTTCAAGTCTGCGTATGATTTCTGACGATCTGACACTGCTTTTAGACTATCACGAATCACTTTCACCTTCTATTTAGTCTCTTTAATCAAATCAACCCTGTGAATCTTATTCTTACTGAGCTCAGTCCAATACAAAGGTGTTTGGCATTTGCAACCGTATAAAGCTTCGTAAGGTGCCATTTTTATACTCAATTGAAAAATGTTATTATACGTAAATTCAATCAATGATAGGTATCGCTCCGACGTACCTTCAAACTCAAGAATGCAACATCTCAACATATCCTTGAGTATCTGAATAATCCGCTCGGATTGACCATCTATCTGTAGATGGAAAATAGTACTGAAGTGTAGCTTTGTACCTAATGCATCTTGCATTTTCTTCAAAAACCGCGATGTAAACCTCAGATCTCTATCCGAAACAATAGAAAGAGGTACTCTGTGTAATCTCACAACTTGAGAGATATACAATTCAACATGCTTATCAAGTGAATAATCCATTTGAACCGAAATGCAATGAGCCGACTAGGTCAGTCTATCAACAACTACCCAGATTGTATCTTTCTTACTCGGTGACAGAGGCAAACCTGATACAAAATCCATCGTGATTCTGTCTCATTTCCATTCAGGAATCATAATCTGTTGTAGTAACCCAGACGGTACTTGATGCTCAACTTTGACTTGCTGACAGATTAAACATTTTGAAACAAATTCAAAGATATCATGCTTCATTCCAAACCACCAGTAAAGCTATTTCAGATCTTTATACATTTTTGTACTTCTTGGATGAATAGATAAAAAACTACAATATGCTTCGTTCAAGATCATTCGAATCAACTCTGAGTTTTTCGGAACAGATATTCAGCCTCTCTATCTTAAACAATCATTAGTATCAACTCAAAACTCGAAATTAGTATTCAAATCACATTGAGCCCGTTTTGTTAACAATTCATTATCAACTTTTTGAGCTTCTCAAATTTGTTGTATAAATAACGATCTCACTTTCAACTCAGCTACAATCCAGCCGTCATCAGATAGAGCCAACTGAGTATTCATTGCATGCAGAGCAAATAAAGATTTCTAGCTTAAAGCATCAACAACAACATTTGCTTTTCTTTGATGATAGTCAATCACTAACTCATAATCTTTGAACAATTCTAACCATCTTTGCTGTCATGGATTCAGATCTTTCTGGGTCATCAAATATTTTAAGCTTTTGTGATCAGAATAAGCATGACATTTTTCACTGAACAGATAGTGACACTAAATCTTCAACACAAACACGATAGCTGCTAATTCCAAATCGTGTGTTTGGTAATTCTTTTTATGCGACTTCAATTGTCTCGAGGCATAAGCTATGACTTCCTGCATCAAAACACAGCCCAGACCACTCAACAATGCATCACTATAGATTACAAATTCTTTGCCCAACTCTGGATGAACTAACACTAGAGCTTCGCTCAATAAGGCTTTCAACTGATCAAAACTTTTCTGGCACTTATCTGACCACTCGAACTTAACATCTTTCTAAAGCAATCTCATCATCAGGGTTGCAATCATAGAGAAACCTTTTACGAATCGTCTGTAACAACCAGCAAGTCCTAGAAAGCTTCAGACTTCGGATACATTTCTCGGAGGCTTCCAATCTATTATTGTGGAAATCTTACTCGGATCAATACGAATACCTGATGCTGACACAATATGTCCCAAGAAACCAACTTCTCGTATCTAGAACTCATATTTACTAAACTTCACAACTACTTATCACACAAAGTCTGTAGCACTATTCTCAAATATTCGGTATGCTCGGATTCATCACGGGAATAAATCAAGATTTCGTCTATAAACACAACCACAAATCGATCCAAATTCAGTCTAAAGATTTGATTCATTAGGTCCATAAAAATAGCAGGTCATTTGTTAGTCCGAAAGGCATTACTACAAACTCATAATGCTCGTACCTCATTAGGAAAGCAGTTTTCGGCACATCGGAGTCTTTAACTCACAACTGATAGTAATTCGATCTTAAATCTATATTTGAAAACACTGTAGCCCCTTTCAGCTGATCGAAGATATTTATTCTTGATAGTCACCTTATTGAGCTATCAATAATCAATGCACATTCTCATTTCTTTTTTACAAACAAAACCCGTGCACCCCAGGGAGAATAACTCGGTCATGCGAAACCTTTATCTGTCAATTCTTGCAACTGAGCTTTCAATTCTTTTAATTTGGTCGATGCCATTCTGTACGGAGCTATCAATATTAAAGTTGTTCCCAACACTAACTCAATACCAAACTCTACCTCTCGAATTGGCGGCAAACTTGGTAACTCTTCAAGAAACACATCCGGATATTCACACATAACTGGTACTGATTCAATCTTCTTTTCAATCACTTTAGAGTCGAGCACATAGGCAAAGTAAGCTTCATAACCAATTCTCATATATTTCTGAGCTAATATCATAGTAATCACTGTCGGTAAACCATTCAAATCATTAGACTCAATCTGAATTATCTCATCATTCTAACATCTCAAGTCAATAGTCTTCCGTTTGTAGTTCACAATAGTATCATGTAATGTTAACAAATCCATACCCAGAATTATATCAAATTCGTTGAATGGCAACGACATCAAATCGGCCAAAAAACAAAAACCCCGAATCATCAACGGACAGTTCTTGCATACTTTATCAACCAAAACACACCAGCCTAAGGGGTTCGATACTCTAATCAAAAATTCAGTAGACTCTACAATCAAAGTCTTACTGGATACTAAAGTCTCACATACATAAGAATGAGTCGACCCAAGATCAATCAATGCAAAAACACTAGTATCATAGAGAGTGAAAGTATCGATAATAACATCAAGAGAAAAAGCTTCTTCGCGAGTGCGAATAGCATAAGCTCTGGCAGGTGCGCGAGCCTCAAATCTAACAGTAGTGTCTTTAGTCATTCCCTGGCTACCACTCACATTACCCATTTTTCTAGGTAGTCTACCTCCAGCTACAGTGTTACTCGGCCTTGTATTCTACACTGTATCTTGCTGGGTCAACTCAGGACATTCACGGATGAAATGATCTAATGATCCACATTTAAAACAAGCTCGATCATTCAATCTACAATTGCCAGGATGTCATTCAACGTAATGTTTGCACTCAGGTTGATTTGATCTGAAGTTACCAACACTAGCTATAGAGGTAGCTTTCAAATTCACAGGTGGCCTTTCTTGATCTCGTCTAGAATAACCCTTAGCAGCCTTTGAACGGCTAAAATCATCTCGAAACTTCTTTGATGCAGACTGAAATAACTTACTCAATGATCTTTTTTGCGAATCTCTAGCTTCAAAATCAGCTTTTTTTTCTCTTTCCCAAGTTCTTTAGCTTTGCATGCTCACTCGACGAGTACCACAAACTCTTTTATTTCCAGAATCCCAAATAAAAGCTTAATGTCTTCATTCAACCCGTCTTCAAATCTTTTACACATTATAGCTTCAATTGAGACACATTCCTGGGCATTCTGCTGAGTCTCACAAATTCCCGTTCATATTCTATCACTGTCATGCGACCCTATTTTAACTCTAGGAATTCTTTGTGTTTTTGATCTATGAATCTCTGATTGATATATTTCTTTCAAAATTCAGTCTGGAAGAACTCCCTAGTAACCTGTTCTCTTAGAACTACCGATACCAATGTATTCCACCAGTGATATGCGGAATCTCTAAGCAAAGATATAGCACATTTAATACACTCATCAGGGGTACAGGATAGCTCATCGAACACACGGATCGTATTGTCAAGTCAGAATTCAGCTCGTTCAACATCATCATCAACAGTAGCTTTGAATTCTTCAGCCCCGTATTTTGTGATTTTATCAATAGATGGCTTATTTAATTGCATCGGATTAGTAATTGGGGTATCACAGGTATTTGGGAAGGATTAGGTGGGGGTGGAGGTTGTTGAGCAGCCGGATTCATTTGAACGAACTTTGTGAACCATCCATTCATCATTTGGAAGAAGGCTTGCTTAGTCTTTCCTTCGTGGCTACTAGAAATCGACCTAGAATCAGCCGGTGCTGTCCCTTGAGCGGGAGTGGGCGCACTACTCTCAACGTCATCAGCTACTGCTCATTCGGGATCCATTTACCATACGAAAAACACATTTTTAATTGTCAGGAATCATCGCACAATCGCAGTATAAATATAATATGTATAGCTAGATTCACACGTGCTACGTTAGTCCTAGAATCAACTAAACCGTAGCTCTGATACTAATCAAATGTAACACCCCTAACTTGTATCCATCACCGGTTTAGGGTTACGAGGCATTACCGAACAAAACACAACTCAGAATAGACATTCATTACAATTCATGCTTCAAATAATATAATCACATCAATACTATTCACCTAGTTAAATTTTAAACCAATTAAACATGCTTCGATACTATAATTCATATGCTTCCCAAATTATATTCAAACATTATAACCAATGAATCATGACATTCAAATGCTCAAATTATAACCAAGCATAAATCATTTTACATACCGGTCATATATCAAGACATTCATTCATATAAGTCTATTTCAATAACTACTTTCCAAAAATCCTATTTTATAATTATGCACTTTTTCATATTTTAACAAGTCAAGCCATATCACATGGCTTATTAAACATTAATATATGCGGCATTAGCAACTTCACAAAATGGTCAAGTATAACGTTTAGTATTACCAAATTATACACATTTTACCAAAGTAATAACTACCCATTTTAAACACAAGTGCCGAATTAAATCATACCAAAATTACATATACTCAACCAACCATTTCTTTAATCATTCGAATATCAAATAAATTCAATAATCATTCCAATTTCATGACTTAATCTCTTATACAAATATATCATTTCAACAGGACATTACGATACCATTTAATCAATGAAATATTCAAATTACCTATCTATCATTTACCAAATTTTTTTAACCACATATATGGCACATTTTAAACTCAAGTATTAAACCTAACAACTTGACCTTTAATTACCGAACCACAAACAAAACATATTATAGGCATATATATATATGTATATTTTACCTACCAATAGCTGAATATAAATGCGTATTACTCATACCGAATTGCAACTATCCACAGAGGCAAAACATACCATATATCATGCTTACCAAATTGAGCTAATTATAAAGTCAATTATACATTTTACATATCATTATTCAATGCCAAATTCATATGCTATGCATCATGCGAAAATCTTATATACACAACCAAAGCTTTTCTCATCCAATCGACTATCAATTTAGAAACACGGCACATTATGAATTAACCTTATGACCACAAAACATGACCATCATTTACCAATGCCTTCGTACCAAAATAATCAACAAATAACAAATAAATCACATTTATTCTTTATCATCACAAACTGTACCTAAATAGTCAAGCCATAAACAAAGACATGGTCATCATATAACTTATAGATACACATATCATAAATAAAAAATGCATCCATCATTCACCTCATTACTCAAATAAAAAATATAACCAGTTCACCATACATACAGGCCATAAAATATACTTACCAAAACGAGCTTATACTATGACCACATATACATAAACATAAGCATCATTATCAAGCCATTTTCGCATGGCTACATATATACAAATCAAAATGAACCATATCAAAACTAGCCTATACATAAGTACAAACTTCAAAAGTACCGATAAGAATCGATAGTGTGATGATGATCCTTGACGATCCTCGAGCTCGTAGCTAGCTTCCAAAATCTATAAAACATCGAGTGAACACACAAAGTAAGCTCGGAAAGTTTAGTAAGTCATAAGCAATTAAATCATCACAAGAAAATTTATATTTTAATTCAATTAGGTCGAATACAACCAATCTCATACACATATATAATCACTTTAATCATGTAAAAAATTATATTACCTCATCAAGTACTATACGTACCTTAATCTTACATGAACATATAAGCTTCACACTTACCTGAATCATTTAACTCAAATTCACATTTGGTCTCGTTTTGACATTACCCGTTGAACCATTTGGAATCGTTAAGGATACTCGGAAACACACATATCACATACAATGCCATATCCTAGATATGGTCTTACATGTTATCACATATCGATGCCTTTGTCCCAGACAAGGTCTTACACGAATCATATACGATGCCAATGTCCCATACATGGTCTTACACGTAATCTCATATCAATGCCAATGTTCCAGACATGGTCTTACATGAAATCACACCTCGAAAGTCCTAATGTCATGACATACGTATCCTATACTATTCTTATGGTTCGTACGGGACTTTTGGACGTCGTAATTCAATTAATTCAAGCTCAAAACAAGCCATCAAATGCTCATATCAATTTAGCAACATGTCTATATATATATATATATATATATATATATATCATTTCGAAAATATATAAAACATATACATTTGCATTCAAGAACATTTATTTACTTATGAACTTACCTCGTACAGACACGAACGGACTGGAATGACTATTCGACAACTTTCGACTTCCCCCGATCCAAATCTGATTTCTTATTTTCTTGATCTTAATCAACAACCAAAAGTACAGAACCCTATTTTTCTCATGAAATTTCTTTTCCTTTGTTATTTTCTGCAGTAAAGATGAATGGATCACTAATTTTCATGTTTTGTTTTATTATATTAAGCTTATAAGATAATTACCATATTAACCTTAATATTTAAATTACAAAACACATAATGGTTGTCCATTACCGTCCACTTGCATTTATAATGGCCTAATTTCATTTTAAGGACTTTACTATTAACAACCCATAACAAATAAGTACTTTAATAAATAAAATGCCACTTTTATTTTTTATGCAATTTAGTCATTTTATCAAATTAACTAATCAATCAATAAAATTAAACCACGAAATTTTCACACATATCAAATAACATGGTATAAACACTAAAAATAATATTAAAATAATTGTATGACCTTAGATTTGTGGTTTGGAAACCACTGTTCTGATTTAGCTAAAACTTGGCTGTTACACCAGGGATATCCAGTGTCAAATGCCAGTATTCTTCTTCTATCAGTCCAGAAAATATAATTATTTTGTTGGAGTAGATACTGGCTTTAGTTATCAAATCAATTCCAGTTTGGATTTGAGAATAAGTGAAATGATTATAACACTTGTCAATGATTTTTGTTAAGAGTTCTTTTTCTTCATTGACTGCTGAGAGGTTTCTTCCTCCAATCATTCTATTCAAAATCCAGATTTCATATGGCTAATAAAATTTTTCTTTTTCAGCTATACCAATAAGACTACTAATTTCAATATAGAAATAATAAAGAAAATCATCTATATTTATAATATTTATTAATCTAGATTTAACTATAGTAGGAAAATCTTTTAATAAATGAAAAGAAAGATTTTGGACTATTATTTCTTTAACAATCCCCATTCAATATTGCTTAAATCAAATGGTTCATGGTCAAGGCAATCACAGGGGCAGGGAAGGATATCGTATATATATGCGGAAGGCTAGAAATATTATTACATATTGTGAATAAGGAAAAGATTTTACAAAAGGTAGATTACAAAAGAAAGATTTTTATTTCTTAAATCGATTTATTTTTTTACAAGGAGAGGATGGAAATGAAAGTAAAAAGAAAGATTTCTATTCTAAATTTTGATCTATTTTTTACAAAGAGATAAAGCAATTTTTTTTTAAGTTTCGGTCTATTTTTTACAAAGAGATAAAGAAATTTTTTTTTCTAAGTTTCGATGCCTTATTTAGGCTCAAACAATTCCTATTTATAATACAATTATTAAACTCTATTTTATTTTCTTTTCAATCCTGCACAGTGTTTCTGATAAGGATGGAAATAATGTTGAATCCCGAGCAGTTTGTTGATAAGTATTCTGTCTAATCTTCTCTGTGGTTGCTTCCATATTTCCTTCTTTTTATCTTGTCATATTGATTATCGTTTCTACCTTATCTTTTGTCTTGTTGCTTTATGGATTTACTTTCCATGTTGCAACCTTCTAGACATCATTTTCTTTAGGTTGTCTCCAATCTTGACTTGGTTGTCATCTTTCCATGTGTCTTTTTGTCTTTATTATTCTTGGATATTGACTAGATTCATTTATTCAATTTCATCAAGATGTAATGAATCTGGCGATGGTGCTGGTGAATTCCAACTTTCTCACTTGTTATAGGAAAATCACCAATCTCCATGTCAACTATTTTTTTTAATAATTGCATTGAATTTTCATCTTTATCACACTGGGGGTATCCAGTGTTGTATGCCAGTATTCTTTTTCTATCAGTCCAGAAAATATAATTATTTTGTTGGAGTAGATACTGGGCTTTGGTCATCAAATCAATTCCGGTTTGGATTTGATAATAAGTGAAATTATTATAACACTTGTTAATGATTTTTGTCAAGTGTTCTTTTTCTTAATTGACTGTTGAGAGTTTTCTTCCTCCAATCATTCTATTAAGAATCCATATTTGATCTGGTTGATAAAATTTTTCTTTTTCAGCTATACCAATAAGACTGCTAATTTCAATATAGAAATAATAAAGAAAATCATCTATATTTATAATATTTATTAATCTAGATTTAACTATAGTAGGAAAATCTTTTAATAAATGAAAAGAAAGATTTTGGACTGTTATTTCTTTAACAAATCCTCGTTCAATACTGCTTATATCAAATGGTTCATGGTCAAGCTTGTAAAAAGTATTTTGAAAAAACTTTTTGAAATTGAGCTTGCTGGTTGCAAATAGCTCCATTTATTTTGTAAAAATTTTTATAGGTAATATTTTTCTAGTTTTATTAAATAAACATATTCTAAACATTTTATTAATAATAGAACTATATGTTCCTTTATTAATAAAATATTAGAATATATCAAGAAGATTGTTTATCTCCTTAATATCCATGTATTCTATTTCTAGTTCTTTCCAATCTCTATATAAAATAGATTTTAATAATAAACCATGGGCTTCACTATCTTTAGTTGTTTTTTCAACTAAAATTGTGAAAATTTAGTACAAGCTCTTATGAAATTTGCTCTTTGTTCGGAAATACGGGTTTTCCATATTTCATTAATAAAATTATATAATTCAAGTGATAGCCCTGGATTGTAAAAATCTTTTATTTCTGGAATTTTTTATTGTTTCAACAAATTTTTTGCTCCTTTTATAATTTAGCATAACTGGTTTGAAATGACGAATTTGGATCTTAAGACCAATTAAATTGACTCACCGTTTTTGGTGTAAATGATAACTGAGTTCCAATTGGTTGTCTTACCATTGGATATGGCAGATAATATCCTTAATTAGGATAAAAAGTTGCTTGTGTAGGTGTTGTTACAAATCCTTGGTTAGTATTTGTTGATTTCCCTTTGTTGGGCTTTTTGTGGACAGTAGTTCATTCTCCAACTATTTCTAGTGGTTTTTTACCTCTATCCATTAGGCCTGCTAAGATAATCAAAAACATTGTTAGTGGATAAATCTTTTTGTGGTATAAAATTTTTATTACATAGAAATTTATTATTTTCAATTAATGGTATTTCTACAAAAGTTTTCGTTATAGATAACTTTATTGACTTTTTGTCCATAGTAAATGTTAACTATTGTTTTATAAAATTATTTCCTAATAATATATCTCATTGCATTGCAAGGAAACATAATATTTCAGGTATTATAAAATTTTCATTATTTATGTATATTGGTATATTCTTAGCTTTATATCGAATTATGATTTTATTATCGTCTATTCCTATTACTTTTATTAGATTTTTTATAGGTTCTCATTTTTCTAATGGAATGGCATTCTTTCTACAACTACTGGTTGTAACTCCTGTATCTAATAAAGCATGTAGAGAATATTGTCGAAACCATTTGCTAAAGGGGATTTTAGAAAACGGGGTCTCGACTTTAAAATTGAAAACGGGAGTCGCCACCAATCAGTTTAAGTGTGATTGGATCACCTTAAAAACGTTTTGGTCTACGAAAATTTGAGAAAACGGGTTCGGGAGTCGGTTACGTGTGAGGAAGGGTTAGCACCCTCACAACGCCCAAAATTGGTACCAAATTGAATTGTTTTCTGTCTTAATGTCAAAGATTTGAAAGGATTTAAAAATAGGATCCCCTTTTTAAAAACCGAAACAATTTAAGTTGAAAAATCGAGATTCCTTAGCTCCGAAAGAATACAAACATCACATCCAGCATGATAGGACACGATATTCTTAAACTCTCGTAACTGAAATCATCTCATGATTCACAAAATCTATTTAGAAGGATACTTTAGGCATTTAGACAAACGGGAAATTGCAACCCAGCATGTTAGGGCACTATTTCCCGAATTCCTAAATACGAAAAACATTGCCTCATTTTTAAAACTCTTTCAGATAAATGGTTGTAAAATAAATTTTCTAAAACAATGATTTATGGATGCAATATTATATCAACGAATGGCAAAGAAACAAACATACAATTCAAAATACATAGTAGCAATAATCTCACAATCCTAAAAAAAAATTAATATTAATAATCAAAGAGTAAAGTAGTTTTAACAATTTAAGAATATAAAGCAAATTAAAAGATGTATCAAGCTTTCACATGACAATGAATAAGGTTGAAATAAATAATGGGAAAGAAAAGAATTTTAAAATCAATAATATATAAAACTATTTCAAAATAATATATGAATATAAATTTTAAAATAGGTAGTACATGCAGAAGTTTGAAACGAATCAAAAAAAAATATGTAAAACAATAAATTTTAGAATAAGCTTGTGTAAGAAGAAATACAAAATAATCTATATTAATCTAAATACATAATATACATGAAATTTACAGATTTAATATAAATAATATATATATGTAAAAATAATAATATACAAAAGTGTTTGGAGTAAACAAAAGAATATATATATAATAGAATAGGTTTTTTTTAAAAAATAAATTTTATATATATATATATATATATATAAATCTAAAAGAAAATATATAATATATATATATATATATATATATAAATCTAAAAGAAAATATATAAACATAAATAGATTTGAAAGAAAATATACATAATATAAACATATAAAATAAACCACCTATATTTACAATAAATAATAATCTTAAAAACTTAATAAAATGATTTAAAATAACATGACCACAAATTTAAAATATAAAAAGGATAAATAAAAAGAAGATATTAAAAATAAATGAAAATTAAATATTTAAAATAACTAATATATAAAAAAAATTCGAGACAAACAAAGAATTAAACAATTTAAAATAATAAATAATGTGGTAAATTTTTAAAAAGAATAACATATACGTAAGTGAATTTTAAAGAAATTAAATATATACATAAATAGACTTAAAGGAAAATATATATACAAAATAATATGAAATCAATAATATATATATGTATAATATAAAAAAAATAGAAATTGGAATTAAAAAACTCAATTGAAATAAAATTAAAAGAAAAAAAATTGTAAATCCACAAAATCATTAAAATGACATTAAGGGCAAAAATGCAAAGCGCAAAAATGAATGAGGACCCAATGCACAATTATCCAAATTTCCTAAATGCAGCGTTTCAACATGGATTAAAATGAAATGGATATGAAATTCATGGGCGAAATCTAAAAATATGAAAGAAACATAAATGAGGTTCAATTGAACAATTGCGCAAGGTGGAGGAACTTAATACGCCAATAGCCCTTTTTATTTTTTCATATACAAGAAAAGGGTTTTTAAAAAATGAAAAAAAATAAAAGAGGAAAAAAAAAGGTAAAACAGAGATTAAAACAAAAATAGAGAAGCAGTCACCTTCAAAAACTTTTTCTATTTTTTGATTCATCCCCCCTTTGATTTTTAAAATCTATTTTCGAATGTATATCGGGTTTTACGTTTATAGAACGATAGAGAAAAGAAAATTATTAAAGCAAATATCAAACAGAATATGAAAATCACCTCTTCTTTGATCTAAAAAATGTTGTTTTTATTGTATATTTGTGTTGTATTTTATCCGTAATACAAAAAAAAAAAAAACCCTCTCCCATTACACTGATATTCTTGGGGCTTTATAGCCACTGATTCTATAATACATTTGGTATGTTTTTCGTTTGATTCCTTGCCTATTCTGCTGTGCATTTGTTTCCTTTCTTGTAAGTCTGAATGGCAAAAATCCAGGTGCAATTCATGCCGATGAAGGCTTGACTATAGCGGTGAAGGTGGTGCGACACGAACGGTAATCAGGCTACTGATTGGAGGTTGAAAAGGGAGTGCGGCGTAAGGGTGTAAAAACCCTAGACCTAGGATCAAGCATTTGGGCCCCGTTGGGCTTTGTGTTTGTTGGGTTTGGGTAGGCATTTGGGTCAAGGGTTTAATAGGCTAGGTTTAAGTTTTAGGCTAATTGGGTTGCTGGTGTAATGTGAGTCACGGGTAGGTAAGTGGGTTGTAAGGTATTTGGGTCTTAGGGTAATCACTTTGTATTTTGGGTTGTACAAGGACTGTTAAAAACAATTTAATTTATTTATTTTTAGTTTTGTATGGGCTTCCAACGGGCCCGGGCAGAATTAGGTGATTACAGCTGCCCCTCATTGCTCATTGCTGTATAACAGGAATAGAGCAAAGACTATAAAAGAACCAATTTTGCCCGGGCTCGCTGAGTCTTGAGTTCTTCGATCTGCTCCCCGTCGAATACAGAGACGCCAAATCATCTTGGATCTGCTTTGATGAAAGTCAGATTGCTATGTCTTCGGTCTGTTCCCCGTCTATTACAGAGATGCCGAATCATACTGGATCTGCTCTCTGTCCAATACAGAGAGATAAGATCTGTTATTTTGCATTTGTTCTCCGTCCATTACAGAGAAATAAGATCTGCTATCTTTGATCTGCTCCCCGTCCATTACAGAGAGATAAAATCTATCATCTTGGATCTGCTCCCCGTCCATTACAGAGAGATAAGATCTGCTATCTTTGATCTGTTCCCTGTCGAATACAGAGAAATAAGATCGGTCGTCTTGGATCTGCTCCCCGTCCATTACAAAGAGATAAGATCTGCTATCTTCGATCTGTTCCCCGTCCATACAGAGAAATAATATATGTTATCTTGGATCTGCTCCCCGTCCATTACAGAGAGATAAGATCTACTATCTTCGATCTGTTCCCCGTCCATACAGAGAAATAAAATCTGTTATCTTGGATCTGCTCCCCGTCCATTACAGAGAGATAAGATCTGCTATCTTTGATCTGTTCCCCGTCCATATAGAGAATAAGATCTGTTATCTTGGATCTACTCCCCGCCCATTACAGAGAGATAAGATCTGTTATTTTTGATCTGTTCCCTATCGAATACAGAGAAATAAGATCTATTACCTTGGATCTGCTCCCCGTCCATTACAGAGAGATAAGATCTGCTATCTTGAATCTGCTCCCCGTCCATTACAGAGAGATAAGATCTGCTATCTTCGATCTGTTCCCCGTCCATACAGAGAAATAAGATCTGTTATCTTGGATCTAGTCTCCGTCCATTACAGAGAGATAAGATCTGCTATCTTGAATCTGCTCCCCGTCCATTACAGAGAGATAAGATCCGCTATCTTCAATCTGTTCCCCGTCCATACAGAGAAATAAGATCTGTTACCTTGGATCTACTCTCCGTCCATTACAGAGAGATAAGATCTGCCATCTTGGATCTGCTTCCCATACATACAGAGAAATAAGATCTGTTATCTTGGATCTACTCTCCGTCCATTACAGAGAGATAAGATCTGCCATCTTGGATCTGCTCCTTGTCCATACAGAGAGATAAGAGCTGCCATATTAGATCTGCTCCCCGTCCATACAGAGAGATAAGATCTACTGAGTTTTGTAGTTTCAAATTTTGCTACACTGTCCACTAAGGAATCCATCTGTAGAACTGAAATTTATGCTAATGACAAGTAATTAAGATGCCATGGTCGAAATGAGTCAAATGTTTCCTAATTATAATGCAAAATGTTATGAGAATGACTCATATTTTAGGTGTTATCTCTCATTCATTCATCACACTCTATTCGTATGCTTCAAATTTTCTCCATTAATTTGGTCGATCGTATCATTTCCACATGTCACGACCCACTGGAGATGTTTGTGAAATGATCCTCTCTTAGAATCGAATCGTTTGTATGGTCCAACCATCATTTGGACTGAAGAAGAAATTCTCTCGAGGACCTCCGATCCGTACTCAATGGGAATTCCTTAAACAAATGTCTTGTTTCAGTTTCTTGCATTATCTAGAGATTTCTAGAATAATATGCAAAACTTCATTTGTGAAAATATTTTAGTTCATCAATCATTGTTTCAATGCAACATTCTTCATGAATAATAGACAACAAATGAATTGATCTTGAGAAAAATTAGAGTTCGAATGATTTATCAAAAATAAGACAGAGGAGATTAATTTAGGAATCTATCTTTGAGAAGGAAAAGAATCCAAAGATAGTAAACAAAACAAAAAACAGATGCCCTAGATATCGCAGCTTGGGCTTCTATATACAAGCTCTATGAAAACTGCTTTGAGTTTAACATGTGTTTAGAAGATCCAAAGTACTCTGTTGATGCCCCAGTATGTAACATTCTTTACTTCTTGTTGAATCAGGTACAACAAGGTTACTGCATGCCTTTCAAAATTTGAGCCGCCCTTTTGGGTTTTCGACTCAAAACCCCTTTGGTCTCAAGGCGCCCTTTGTGGGTTTTCACCTCGGCCTCTCCATTTTCTTTTTTCTTTTTTCTTTTTCTTTTTTTTCTTTTTTCTTTTTCTTTTTTTCTTTTTCGTTTTTTTTTTTTGAAATAGAAGTCTCAAAGCGCCCTTTGCTGGTTTTCACCTTGGCTTCCGCGAGAAGTTCTTATGGGTGAACCCTCTTCATCTGTGCCATCCATTCTTGGTACATTAAGATGAATACTTTCAAGTTCACTAGAGGTATTCAATCCTTGACTCCATTGAGGCCTAGAGGAAAATATCGGACTGCCCCAGAAGCAGTTTTGGCTATCGTTTGACAAACACATGGCTTGATGATGTTTCTGAGGTATCCATAAACTTCATAAATTACCCCAATTGTAAAGCTTCCAAATGAGCGTAGCAAATAGGGGCCACAACAGATACGACTATGGTGTACGATAGAGAATGAACAAGTTCATGTAGATCATCAGCTGAAAGCCCAACCTAGTCTAAGAGAACATGATAGTGGGTCGGCCTTGTGGTCCAGCATGAGCACAAAGGTAAAAATCATTGTTCTTCGGATGGCGTACTTTGTTATCAATGACAGAACCAGGTAGCACATTGTCAGAAGATCCTTGCTGGAAAAACTTGGTATGATGGTTCTTTTGTGCAACAATAACCACAAACTTAGGGTTCCAATTCTCATCAAGGAATTTGTAAGCCTTAATAACTTGATCAAGCTCTTTGTTCAAAACTTGATTGAATTGAGCCTCGCTAACCCCATCCCTAAAAATAATTATCTGATCATGCTTCCTCTTCCCTGAACTTGTATAGAAGTCTAAGAGAGCTTTTCTCATGACCTACTTTGTCAGAAACTGGTTTGAAAAGAGAATCTATCATTTCAAGCTTTGGAGACTATGTACGGACTGATGCCCTATAGCGGGAAATCAAAAGCCATTGCCTAAGGTAAATCAACGCGTAGTTAATGGAATACCATGCTGCTCAGGAGAGCCATGAGTCACGCCTATGCCAAGGAACCTTTGAAACAACTGGAATTGAAGGTGTTTGCCCCAGCTCAAGAGCAAGTAGTAGCTTTTTATGCCAATTTTTACAAAGTCTCAATCATCTTCTATACTTTTTATTTTTCCTTTTGGCCACCTTTGATGTACTGTGATAGGATGCTTACTGCAAATCTTTGACATTGTGCAGTTGAAAATGATCTTTTCCTTTTTCTTTTTTTGCTTTTTCTTTTTTTTTGTTTTTTTTTCTTTTTTTGGTGTTTCTTTTTGAATCGATGACTATTGACTTTGTAATATTGGCATATGAAGCTACTCTCTCCCTCTTAATGGAGCATTCAACAACTATAAAGATGATTCATTGTCAGCTCGAAACTTTTAACGAACACGGGCTCATGCCCCAAGAGTCTTGATTCCTTGAATTCAGTATTTATGGTGTAACTGATGCGATCTCTTTCCATGATGGAACAACAGTGCCTCAAAACCTCATGTGTAATAGTTTTGTCTTCTCCGCTATGTGCATTACAATTTCGCAACCCTTCTTTTCTTTAAGGCTATATTGGGTAAAATCCATTCCTCTTATTGCTTTACCATTTCTAACAGGTTTAGAAGCATGTTACACTTTCTGTCAAATCTTCAAAGTACTGAGGTTCTCTTAAACACATGTCGTGCTCAAAAAGGAAATCTGAATCTGTAATATCGTTGCCCCTGTCATTGATATCTAGAGATCTACTATAGGCATAAAAGGAATATACAAGGAATGAATTCAAGAATGACTATTTACATGTTATGAATACAATGAAAATTTAGAAAGAATTTTAAAGGTCAAAAGAATATTTATCTGTATAAAAGAATGAAAGAATATTCGCTCGTATTGATAACAAAAGTATGTTTTATTGAAACAAAAACGTCTGAACACGAGCCTATTTCACAAATGAAATCTTGTTACTCCTAGGCTTTAGAGTAACAAGAGTGTTCTGTAGATTACTCTGTATAATTTCTAAAGACTACACGAAGTTCTTCCGCAGTCCAATTGTTTAAGGACTTCCCAGGCTAGTAAGAACGGATGCCCTCTAGATTTCCTTAATCAGTCCCTTCTTTTTGTGTGGCATTGATAGAACGATTTTCATTTCAAAACACCCCCGTCTCCGGGTAAGCTATCCCTCCGGATAAAAAAGTCTGGGATATGTAAGGGAACGTCTTCTTTACTCAGCCGTGACCCTCTTCTCTCTCTCTCTTTCTCTCTCTTTTTAATAACTTTAACTAATTAGGGTCTTTTTATGGATTTAAATGCATGTGATGTGATGCAATGCAAATGCATGAATGCAAAAGATATCGATTCTGATTCAGTTTCATTTTAGAAAACGTTATTTAAGGAACAAAAATCTTTTCATAAAACGGATTACAAATACGTTTTCGCCTGTAGGCTCAAAGTCTTAACCAAAGCTAACTCTCGACCTCTATTTGATACTAGCTCATATTTTACACTTAATACATTAGCTTGTACTGTCAATTCTTGTAGGTGATCAGCAACCTCTTGAATCTGAACTATGACTTCACCCATGAAGTAATCCCTACAGCCAAGGATATCTCCTCCAATGCTTGTGAAGTTGTTCTGATTATCTTGAAAAAAAGATTGACGAACAAGTAGGCATTCCTGCTTCACAGCATGCTGCCTTCAAATGATATCCAACATCCTCAATGTTTCTTGAGTGTCTTCAGTTTTCTGCCCTTGTAGAGCATAGCTAATCTCCACTTTAAAGGTCTTTGAATGATACGGTCTTCTTTAACCTCTTCGTTTACGCCCATTTGTCCAAATCTTGTACTTCCATTGTTTCTTATAGGTACAACATCCTCAAGTATAACAGTAAATTTAAGCTTGTTGTTTAGTAGCGGACCTGTAGTAAATAAGCTTTTATCATAGGCAAAATTCTTTCCATCCAATTCACTTTTGTAAATCTCATGCACTCTATCAATCACTTTCCTTCTAACACCCTTGCCATCCATAGGGCGACCATCTTCATATGAAAAAGAAATGCTGAAGTGGTAGAAAGTATTCCCCACGCTTACTTTGAAATGATTGGTAAGTATAGTTATCCTCTGTCTTTTAATTCTAACACCACGCCTTGCCATAGGGTGAAAAGCAATCCTCTTCGCATCCGATTTTGTTTTAATCGGAACAACATCAAGAGGTATAGGTGGCGAAGTAGGCAAGGATTTGAATATTGCCCCATTTCTCTATTGCTCAAACTAATCCATACCCTAAAATCCGAATAACCAAACAAGAAACCCTAAGGAACTCAACAAAATTTTACGACCCTCTTTTTCTTCTTTTTTAGCTTGCTCCCTCTCTATGATGCTCATAGATTTCCTCGTAAAAGTTGGAGTACAGTTAACCCCCTGAGTAAACTTGAACGCAACAAAACCGAGTGTTCCTCCACCATAGGTACCATATCAGCCTTTCTAGACGTAGAGCACTGTACATAGGAAGCAAGTACAACAAATCCCCATAGTTGTTGTAGAACAACTAATTAGCTTCGTTACTCCATTAATTCCATATTTCCTTTAACTCCCAGAGATGATTTTGCGTCATGCTGATACGAGTGTAATCCTCACAACTCCGATATATGCCCCTCAATGACACTATCTCCTTTCTCTAAATGGGTTTTCTCTTACCATGCACAGACAAAAGAGTTGTCCTCCACTTTATTAAGATATTCGTCCCCCATTATAAAACTTTCTAACTCAGAAATCGAACCTTGAATCGATATCTTTTAATGATGAATGACATGCAATGATGACAAAATAAAAAAAAAAGTCAGTATCATATAAAAAGATGTAATAAACAAGCACATATAAAGGTAGGTGTTATAGGATATCACCATACTACCTAGGGTAAGTACTTAAAGTTCACTATATATAGTTCGGTTCTAAAGTAAAGGGTACCCAAACTAGCAGATTCCTCGATCCTCACCCATTATAGGCTCATATGGACCAAGTTCGGTTTAGGGGGATTCATTTCCCTATGACTATGCGGAGATGAAAATCTCACGAAGCCTATAGGTACAGATGTTTCCCGGAAGCAATCCACTAACTTATGCGGAGGTGAAAACCTCACGAAAGCTTAGTTTCTTACTCCCACTTAAAGGTGTGACCAACGGTCATGCAAATGCAATGTGTACGAGAAAAAATAACAAACATATGCAACAAACACGTGTAAAAGGATCATAATTTTCAAATCGAGTTTTCAAATTTTGACAAAAGGACAGAAATTAATCAATTTTACGGCTTGACTCTCTTATTGGTCCCCAGTGGAGTCGCCAAACTGTCGAAACCATTTGCTAAAGGGGATTTTAGAAAACGGGGTCTCGACTCTAAAATTGAAAACGGGAGTCTCCACCAATCAGTTTAAGTGTGATTGGATCACCTTAAAAATGTTTTGGTCTACGAAAATTTAAGAAAACGGGTTCGGGAGTCGGTTACGTGTGAGGAAGGGTTAGCACCCTCACAACGCCCAAAATTGGTACCAAATTGAATTGTTTTCTGTCTTAATGTCAAAGATTTGAAAGGATTTAAAAATAGGATCCCCTTTTTAAAAACCGAAACAATTTAAATTGAAAAATCGAGATTCCTTAGCTCCGAAAGAATACAAACATCACATCCAGCATGATAGGACACGATATTCTTAAACTCTCATAACTGAAATCATCTCATGATTCACAAAATCTATTTAGAAGGATACTTTAGGCATTTAGACAAACGGGAAATTGCAACCCAGCATGTTAGGGCACTATTTCCCGAATTCCTAAATACGAAAAACATTGCCTCATTTTTAAAACTCTTTCGGATAAATGGTTGTAAAATAAATTTTCTAAAACAATGATTTATGGATGCAATATTATATCAACGAATGGCAAAGAAACAAACATACAATTCAAAATACATAGTAGCAATAATCTCACAATCCTAAAAAAAAATTAATATTAATAATCAAAGAGTAAAGTAGTTTTAACAATTTAAGAATATAAAGCAAATTAAAAGATGTATCAAGCTTTCACATGACAATGAATAAGGTTGAAATAAATAATGGGAAAGAAAAGAATTTTAAAATCAATAATATATAAAACTATTTCAAAATAATATATGAATATAAATTTTAAAATAGGTAGTACATGCAGAAGTTTGAAATGAATCAAAAAAAAAATATGTAAAACAATAAATTTTAGAATAAGCTTGTGTAAGAAGAAATACAAAATAATCTATATTAATCTAAATACATAATATACATGAAATTTACAGATTTAATATAAATAATATATATATGTAAAAATAATAATATACAAAAGTGTTTGGAGTAAACAAAAGAATATATATATAATAGAATAGGTTTTTTTAAAAAAATAAATTTTATATATATATATATATATATATATAAATCTAAAAGAAAATATATAAACATAAATAGATTTGAAAGAAAATATACATAATATAAACATATAAAATAAACCACCTATATTTACAATAAATAATAATCTTAAAAACTTAATAAAATGATTTAAAATAACATGACCACAAATTTAAAATATAAAAAGGATAAATAAAAAGAAGATATTAAAAATAAATGAAAATTAAATATTTAAAATAACTAATATAAAAAAAAATTCGAGACAAACAAAGAATTAAACAATTTAAAATAATAAATAATGTGGTAAATTTTTAAAAAGAATAACATATACGTAAGTGAATTTTAAAGATATTAAATATATACATAAATAGACTTAAAGGAAAATATATATACAAAATAATATGAAATCAATAATATATATATAATATAAAAAAATAGAAATTGGAATTAAAAAACTCAATTGAAATAAAATTAAAAGAAAAAAAATTGTAAATCCACAAAATCATTAAAATGACATTAAGGGCAAAAATGCAAACCGCAAAAATGAATGAGGACCCAATGCACAATTATCCAAATTTTCTAAATGCAGCGTTTCAACATGGATTAAAATGAAATGGATATGAAATTCATGGGTGAAATCTAAAAATATGAAAGAAACATAAATGAGGTTCAATTGAACAATTGCGCAAGGTGGAGGAACTTAATACGCCAATAGCCCTTTTGATACAAAACGCACGTATCCAACGCAATTTCAGTAGATTTGGGGGAAGGTCAAATCACAGTATTTTAATCAATAAAAGAATTTAAAGAAAACTTTAAACTCATTTTCTACCTTTTATTTAAAAAACAAAGACCCTAAAAATCTCTTCTTTCCCACAGCCTCACATATTTGGCCGACTTTTCCAAAAACCAAAAGGCCAAAAGGCACCAGCCCTTGCCCCCCAACTTGAGTCCGACGCCAATGACGGAGAAGGGTACCCCAATGTCTCGGTCGCGAGGATTCCGGTAAACTCTACCCTTTCCCTTTTTATTTTTTCATATGCAAGAAAAGGGTTTTAAAAAAATGAAAAAAAATAAAAGAGGAAAAAAAAAAGGTAAAACAGAGATTAAAACAAAAATAGAGAAGCAGTCACCTTCAAAAACTTTTTCTATTTTTTGATTCATCCCCCCTTTGATTTTTAAAATCTATTTTCGAATGTATATCGGGTTTTACGTTTATAGAACGATAGAGAAAAGAAAATTATTAAAGCAAATATCAAACAGAATATGAAAATCACCTCTTCTTTGATCTAAAAAATGTTGTTTTTATTGTATATTTGTGTTGTATTTTATCCGTAATACAAAAAAAAACCCTCTCCCATTACACTGATATTCTTGGGGCTTTATAGCCACTGATTCTATAATACATTTGGTATGTTTTTCGTTTGATTCCTTGCCTATTCTACTGTGCATTTGTTTCCTTTCTTGTAAGTCTGAATGGCAAAAATCCAGGCGCAATTCATGCCGATGAAGGCTTGACTATAGCGGTGAAGGTGGTGCGACACAAACGGTAATCGGGCTACTGATTGGAGGTTGAAAAGGGAGTGCGGCGCAAGGGTGTAAAAACCCTAGACCTAGGATCAAGCATTTGGGCCCCGTTGGGCTTTGTGTTTGTTGGGTTTGGGTAGGCATTTGGGTCAAGGGTTTAATAGGCTAGGTTTAAGTTTTAGGCTAATTGGGTTGCTGGTGTAATGTGAGTCACGGGTAGGTAAGTGGGCTGTAAGGTATTTGGGTCTTGGGTAATCACTTTGTATTTTGGGTTGTACAAGGACTGTTAAAAACAATTTAATTTATTTATTTTTAGTTTTGTATGGGCTTCCAACGGGCTCGGGCAGAATTAGGTGATTACAAATATAATTTATATTCTTTAAATCTAAATATAATTTCAATATGAGTACAATTTTTCCTGGGTTGGAAATTTTAAAATGTAGTAACATTTTCTATTGAAGTTTGTATTTCTTCCATTCTAGAGTTTCTAGAATTTCTACTTGGTTCAGTAGGAAAAATAGGAATATGAACTCTTTTCATACCTATCAGTGTTGAAGGTTTTGTACCTATAGCGTGATAAAGATGAAGAATCAATACAGTTCTTAAAAAAGATAGCTGACATGGATATTAATGATTTTCCTATAACAAGTGAAATTGGAGACAAGTGGGAAAGTTGGAATTCAATAGCACCATCGCCAGATTTATTACATCTAGATGAAATTAAAGAAATGAATCTAGTCAATATCCAAGAAGGATAAAGACAAAAAGACACGTAAAAAAATGACAACCAAGTCAAGATTGGAGACAACTTAAAGAAAAGGATGTCTAGAAGGTTGCATCGTGGAAAGCAAATCCATAAAGCAACAAGACAAAAGATAAGGTGGAAACGACCCTCAATATGACAAGATAAAAAGAATGCAATGTGGAAGCAACCACAGAGAAGATTAGACAGAATCTTTATCAACAAACTGTTCATGATTCAACATTATTTCCATCATTATAGAAACATTGTGCGAGGTTGAAAAGAAAATAAAATAGAGTTCAATAATTATATTATAAATAGGAATTGTTTGAGCCTAAACAAAGCATCAAAACTTAGGGGAAAAAATTTCTTTATCCCTTTGTAAAAAATAGATCGAAACTTAAAAAAAAAATATTTATCTCTTTGTAAAAAATAGATCAAATTTAGAATAAAAATCTTTCTTTTTTACTTTTATTTCCATCCCCTCCTTGTAAAAAATATAAATCCATCTAAGAAATAAAAATCTTTATTTTGTAATCTACCTTTTATAAAATCTTTTCCTTATTCATAGTCTGTAATAATATTTCTAGCCTTCCGCATATATATAAACGATATCCTTCCCTCCCTATTTAAGCATATTTAGTTGAACCCTCCGCCTGCCAAAATTCCCTCCAAAATTTCACCTAGAATGAATTTGTGAAATTGCGATTCTCTTCCCTTGGCATCCCAAAATGCAAACTCTAACCCTTTCCAACATCCTCCACCAGCACTTCCCTGATGCTCTCCATTTTTCGCTTCTCAAATCCTCCAAAACCCACCAAGAAACCCAACAGCTCCACGCATTTTCCCTCAAAACCGGCGTTTTCTCTCACCCCTCACTCTCTTCTCGTCTCCTTTCTCTCTATGCCGACCCCAACATCAACAACCTCCGCTACGCTCGCTCCGTTTTCGATCGAATCCAACACCCCTCCTTGGTTCTCTGGAATATCATCCTCAAATGCTACATACAAAACCAACAATCCCATGAAGCTATCTCCCTGTTCGTCCTTCTGCTTGGTCATTTTCCGCCTGATGAATTCACGTTTCCTTGCGTGATTAAGGCATGTGCTAAGTTAACTGCTTTGAAAGAAGGCAAACAAATACATGGGTTGGTTTTGAAGCTTGGCTTCGGATTAGATAAATTTGTGCAGGCTAGTTTGGTTAACTTATATTCCAAGTGCGGCGAGATTGGTTCTGCTTACGCAGTGTTTGATCAAATGGATGAGAAAGATTTGGTTTCATGGAATTCTTTGCTTGATGGGTATGCAAGGTGTGGAGAAGTTAAGGCTGCCATGAAGGTGTTTGATGAAATGCCTGAAAAGGATTGTTTTTCATGGACGGTTTTGATTGATGGGTTGGCGAAATGTGGGGAGGTTGAGACTGCTAGAAAGATATTTGAGAACATGCCAAATAGGAATTTAGTTTCGTGGAATACTATGATTAATGGGTATATGAAAGCTGGAGACACTAATTCCGCTTGTAAATTGTTTGATCAAATGCCCACAAGAAATTTGATCACGTGGAATTCAATGATAGGAGGATTCAAATTGAACTTGCGCTTTTTGGAAGCTTTGGAAATGTTTGAGAGAATGTTGGAGGAGGAATTTAGGCCCACTCACGCTACGTTAGTTAGTGCGATTTCTGCTGTCTCTGGATTAGCTAGTCTTGGCACGGGAAGATTGATACATTCATATATTGTTAAAAATGGAATCGAATTAGATGGGGTCGTTGGGACAGTGCTGATCGAAATGTATTCCAAGTGCGGAGGCATTGATAGCGCGGTAACTGTTTTTCGGACAATAAGCCACAAAAAGTTGGGGCATTGGACTGCTATAATCGTAGGCTTGAGTATTCATGGCATGGCTGACCATGCTCTGAAGCTATTTCTTGAAATGCGCAGAATTGGTGTGAAGCCTAATGCTATAACTTTTGTTGGTGTGCTTAATGCTTGTAGTCATGTTGGATTGATTAACGATGGGCACAAATATTTTAATATGATGATAAATGAATATGGAATTAAACCTACCATAGAACATTATGGTTGTTTGGTGGACATATTATGCCGAGCTGGTTGTCTTGAAGATGCAAAAGATATCATTGAAGAAATGCCCATGAGACCAAACAAAGTAATCTGGATGACATTGCTTAGTGGTGCTAGAAACCATAGAAACACAAAAATAGGTGAATATGCTGCTCAACATTTGATTGAATTGACTCCAGAGACTACTGGTGGTTATGTTGTCCTTTCCAATATGTATGCTGTTGCAGGTGAGTGGGAGAAAGTTTCTGAGGTAAGAGAAATGATGAAGAAGAGAGGATTAAGAAAAGATCCCGGATGCAGTTCAATAGAGCATAAAGGTGTGGTCCATAACTTTATTGTGGGAGATAAATCATTTCCGCAAACAAAAGAAATTTATTCCAAATTGGCTGAGATGAGAGAGAAGTTGAAATTGGCAGGACATGTTCCTGACACAAGCCAAGTGTTGTTGTATATCGAAAAGGAGGAAGAGAAAGAAGCAGAATTGGAAAACCATAGTGAGAGGTTGGCTATTGCCTTTGGTCTCATCAATACTGAAGCTGGATGTCCCATTCGCATCATGAAGAACCTTCGTGTTTGTAGTGATTGCCATTCCATCACTAAACTGCTTTCTAAAATCTATAGTCGTGAGATTATTGTGAGAGATAATAGCCGGTTTCATCATTTTAAAGATGGATTGTGTTCTTGCAAAGATTTTTGGTGATTACCTCAGATGTTGGCTGGTATTATTGCCATCTTTCAACAGGACTGAAAGGGAAGACCCCCATGATAACTTTAAGGTCTTCAGGTTGTGTTTTGTCATCACTTTTGAGGGTTTATAGAAATGGCTAGATATGTTTCTTGCGCTTTATTTATATCAACTAACTGAACCGGCCTCTTACTACAAAATAAAACATTTGCTTTGTGATCTCATCTCATTTCAAGAAAGGTGCTATTTCAGGGAAAAAGGATATGGATTTAATGATACAACAGCTCAAAAGACTAGCTTTGAATTACATCAGTACACAGCAACAGATGCTACATAGCAATTAATGTTACAGCTTCCAGAAACATATCTATAATCTAAGTTCATTTTCCAGGGACAAAGTTAGTGGCATAAGCCCATGCATTGTTGGCCACCGGATCGGCAAGGTGGTCAAAGAGGTTCTCAATGGGACCCTTTTCTGTGACAATAGCCTGGACAAAGAATCCAAACATGGAGAACATTGCAAGGCGGCCATTCTTGATCTCCTTAACCTTCAATTCTGCGAACGCATCAGGATCATCAGCCAGTCCAAGTGGGTCGAAAGCACCACCTGGGTAAATTGGGTCCAGTCCTTCACCAAGTGGCCCCCCACCAACTCTGTATCCTTCAACAAATCCCATGAGCACAACTTGGCAAGCCCAGATTGCAAGAATGCTCTGAGCATGGATAAGGTTTGGGTTGCCAAGATAGTCAAGGCCGCCTTCGGAGAATATTTGAGATCCAGCTTTGAACCAAACTGCCTCACCGAACTTAACTCCATTCTTTGAAAGAATTTCAGGGAAGACACAACCAAGGGCACCAAGCATTGCCCATCTGCAGTGGATCACTTCAAGCTCACGGTTCTTAGCAAATGTCTCAGGGTCAGCTGATAACCCAGCAGTGTCCCACCCATAGTCACCGGGGAATTCACCTGTCAGGTATGATGGAATTTGGTCTGAGAATGGACCCAAGTACTTTGGGCGGTCAGGGCCATACCTGTTTTTAAAACCAAACCGTAGGTAATTAGATCAAGAAGCAGAAATATAGTTCAGTTGCATGATTTCCCTTGTACATGTTATTTCTCTTTAAATTTATGGCTTAAAATAAGGCAGATTGCTGCTAGAATGTACTGTACAAATTGAATTTTTTACAGTCTGTTGTTTCACAATATTTGGGTTAACCATAAATGATTAGACCGAAAAGATCCTTACAACAAAATGCTACTAGTTAGTACTAGGAAGTAGAAACAAAAGTATACCAGATGCTGGTAGGGGCACTTTTCACAGTTCTGCGCATGGTAACACGACCACCATCGAAAGCTCCGACTTTGCGTAAGAGCTCATTGGACTGCTTCAAAGCGGTCTGGCCAACGAAAGCAGATTGTTGAATAGCAGAGATTGCCATGGTACCTAAGGCTTTAGGTTGACTTGGTTTGTTTGCCGATGGTTATCGTAGTCTGTTTTGGTTTGGAGGAGAGAAGGGGTTATAATGGAAATGAGAAGATGTTGTGGATCAGGAAATGTACATGTCAGCAGCAGTCTATTGGTTGCTTCATTGGTGTGGATTTGCAATTGGATTTTTTGGAGAGTTGTATAGGTTGATTTTATGCCGCGTGGATTTGGAAAAATCTTCTTGATGTTTTTGGTGGCGAAGCTAAAGCCACAGTATAGCCACTTAACTCTGCTAATATTTCTCATGTTCTAGTATCTCTTGTATCATCCGTATAGATATAAGCAGCTATTAGTGAATAATAAAAATATCCTTTAAAAGGTTAAAATAAATAAATTATTCAATTTAAAAATATATATATATATATTTTTTCTTATTTAGATTTAAATTAATAAATGTGTGAGAATAGAGTTTGGCATAATAATTTTATTAATTTATTTAAATATAAATGAACTAAATATACAAAAAAAAAATAAAGTTGGTTAATTAAGTAATTAAATTTTAAACCTTTTAGATTGTTTTTTTAAATAAAATTTACTAATTTATAGATAAAACTATAATAAATTAATATATAATAGAAATTTTAAATATAACCTTTAAAAGTTGTACACTTGAAAACATAATCATCTTTCTTTAGAATACAGCTGTTAATACATATTTGAGTTTGAAATTATTGTAACTTAATAGGGTGACTCACAAGTCACAATCATGTCTACATTACATTTTTTTAATTAAAAGATGTTTATCAAAATAGAAGTATAACTAAAATTTGTATAAAATTAAATTAAATTATTGACAACGTAATAATAAATTTCATAATTAGACTTATATAAATTATATAATCTATTAATAAAAAATAAGTAACTTCTATATTTACTAATATCTTTTTTTTTGTAATATGATATTTTAATTATACTTTTAAGTTTTGAAATTATTTTAATTTACATGTTAAACACAATTCACTTAAAGTCCTAAATAATCCTTTACTAAAACCCTTAAATTTGTAAAATATTTATTAATAATTAATATATTAACAAATAATTATATAGATTGTAGTGATACATTAATAATATTGTAGTAAATGATAGATAAAATAGTTGTTAACAATTTATAACAAATTAGTAAATTATGATAGACAATACAATGATTACAAGTTTCAGTTTTAAAATTTCACAATTTGTATAAGCTAGTGTTACGAATAGATGTTGTTTTAAGGTGTCAAAAAATTTCCAATAAGTTAGACATGGAAATTTTAGCTAGAGTCTTCACTAATTAATTTTAATTTTAGGTTAGGTATTATTAGTAATTTATGAATCTACTTATTGTAGAATTAATTTAAGGAAAATCCTAAAAAAAATGAACTCGATCTACTTAGAAGATCTGGATTCAAGAGTATAATTATGTGTAAAGAATGATTAGCACCCCTCTACGTTTGTCTCAAAATAGTACCACCTTAGTTTATGACTTTTTTTTTTAAGGATTTATTTAGTTTTCTATAACCTAAAATATTCTATTTTTAATGGTTTCATTTTTATAATTTAATACAATTATTAATAATACATGAAATACCCAACACTCATCCGTAAAGATGACTGAAAATATAGCATCACATCTCTTACTGAAACAACTCAAATAATTAAAGTCAAAATGCATATAAATTTGAGTTAAAAACATGTTACACAACAATTTGGATGATTACATATCAATATTAGTGAAAATCAAGCTCAAATGGCCTTAATACAAAGTTTTGGGGCCAAAATCAATCAAATGAGGAGTCAGGTCTCGATACCATCAAGACAAATCCTAATATTTTGAGACGCAAGTCTTTGTCTCGAGACTTAAAACTTTTGGAACAAAATTTTAAGTACTTGCTTGTATATCTCGAGACTTAGTTCTCCATATCCCATATCCTAGATATGGTTTTACACGGGATCTCATAACTCTAACGTCATGACATTTGTATTCTATCTATTCCTAAGGTTCAACCGAGATTTCGAGACATCAAAACCTTGTCACATCATTATTGAGTCATTGTAAATCAAAATTCATAGAACAATTATACATATCATGCAATAATAAAGCATTAGATACATAATGGAGTAATATTGCATTTATTTACCCACAAACTTACCTCGGTAACAAAATATGACTAGTTATACAATTTAGTCCGCAACTTTGTTCTTTTCTCGATTTAGGTTTGGACTCCGTTCCTCTTGATCTATAATAGCAAATTTCACTTATTTAATCATCAAATTGTTCAAATCAGTCCAAAGATCATACTTTAGTAAAATTGCAATTTTGCCCTTAAACTTTCACATATTTACAAATTAGTCCCTAGGCTCGTAAAATGAAACGTACTCAATTTCTTTAACATGCAAGTCTAGCTGAACCATTTTCATGCTTATAACAGCCCACATTTTCTTTTAAAACACATTTTTACTACCCATTTTATAACTTTTACAAATTAACCCTTTTTAGGTGTTTTAATGAAAAATCACTTAGTAAAAGATGTTTATCACACATCAAACTTTCATATTCCTTCATTAAACCTCAAAATACATGCATGTCATACATGGGTAAATTTTTGAACATGAACCATAACTCAAAATAATGGTAGAAATACCTAGATCAGTTGATGACAACTTCAAAAACGTAAAGAACATTAAAAACGGGGCTAGGATGTGCTTATTTGTGAGCTTGAAAATGTCAAAAACCTTAGCTATGGAGGGCTTAGAATTTTTGGCACCTACTTGGAGAAGATGATCAACTTTTTGCTTGATTTTTCCCTTTTTATTAATTTATTAACCAAATGACCAAAAATGTCCTTTTTACTGAACTTTCAACCCATCCATGCCCATTTTTGTCCAAAAATGTAAAAATCGGGCAAATTTCTATTTAAGGACCCCTAATTAATAAGACAAATCTATTTCATACTTAAAGCTTCTAGAATCTCATATTTTGCAACTTTTGCAATTTAGTCCTACAAGTTAATTTGGATTCCTATTTACAAAATTTCTTCATGAAACTTTCACACAATCATGCAAACATGTCATGGACCTCAAAAAAATCATAAAACAAATATTTCTACTTCAGATTTGTGGTCTCAAAACCATTATTCTGACTATGCCCTATATCGGGATGTTACAACACACTTGGGCCATATACGATATCAAAACTCCAATGCATGTAAATGTTGAAAAATGTTTGGTTCGAAATAATTTTCTTGTACAACGAAAAAATTAAAATTTAAAAATCGAGTTGGTTTGTAATACTCAAAACAATAAATTTTTCCTAAAAAGTACCTGTGCTTTGAGTGAGGCGGATCCTCGACATTCTTGACTTTCAACTGAATAACCTTCTCCACTATTTCTTGTACCACGAATCATTTCGAGTGTGGGCTCGAACAATTATGAATCAAACACAAAACTAAAAACATTTTTTTTTTACTTTCAGTAGGAAAGTAAATCTCGCTCATAGAAACTGGTAGAATTTTTATTCCCCGAAAATAGAATTTATACTTAGAAATAAATTTTGACTATTTTTGAGCAAAATAACAATATCTCAAAGTTGTTTATAACTTGTATTTTTATCATTACCAATGTCATCTAGGGAGAGATAGAGGAACCTTAGTTGATTTAGTAGAATACAAATAATATTTATTTAATAGAAAAAATCAATCTCCTAGTTGGATTAGGAGAGAGAGGTGACTAGAACTAGTTAATTATACTAGGGTTGTCGCCCCTCATACTTATTATAAGGAGTTTTGGGTCGGGCCTCTTTTATATGGAGTCCAACTATATGTGTTTCATGGACTTTTAACCCAATACTTTATAATTTAACCCAACCTAATACATGTTTTTCTATTTTCTAAAATAAATATTATTTAATTAATTAAATTAATTAATTTTTCAATTAAATATGTCACACCCTAAATCTGATAGACCCGATTTGAAGGTGTGTAGATGTGAGGATACTTGTTTGGCATAGAGTAGTCTGCCTATTTGTAGTTTTTTGGAAAATAAGAATTTGGTGTAATGTACCATTGTGTCAGTAATTAAAGATTCTATCTTTGGTTATCCTACTATTTAAGAAAAGAATGTGTCAAACAAAGTGTAAGTTTGGTAAGAGTTACTGCCAAATGTATAGTACACCTAGTTAGTTTGAGTACTATGCTAGTTGGGTTTTGTAAAGTGATCTGGTTCGAAGCCAACTGAATTGACAAGTCAAATAATATTTGTACTTGATCCTCATTTATATTTCTCTCAAACTTTGTAGGTCATTTATTAGGACAAACAATTGACACTATCAAGTTCCATTAAGGGGAAACTAGATATATATTGTGAGAATGATTAGTCAGGACGATTTTTCTTCCTTTAATTCTACTTTCTAGTTCTTCCTCTTAGAATTTATAATTTTATTCTTTGGAAGTTGCGGATTTTGAATTAATGAGTGGATGTTTCATCTCTGAGTATATAATAGCCCGAATTAATGCATAGTCGGAATAGTGGTTTTGAAACCACAAATCCTAGGTAGAATTAAATATTTCATGATTATTTTTAAGTTTATGACATGATTGCGTGATAGTGAGAAAATTTCATGAAGGAATTTTTATGAAATAGTGATTAATTTGTCCTTTAGGACAAAATTGCAAAAAATTCAAAATATGAGTTTCTAGAAGTTTTAAGGATGAATTGGCATTGTAAAAATTATTAGAGGCTCTTATTTAGCAATTAGACTGTAACATCCCGAAATAGGGCCTAATCGGAATAGTGGTTTCGTAACCACAAATCCGAGATAGAAATAATTATTTTATAAATATTTTGAAGTTTATATTATGATTGCATGATAGTGTGAAAATTTCGTGAAGAAATTCTACGCGTAAAGTGCTTAACTTGGAGTTAGGGACTAAATCGAATAAATTGCAAAACTTGCATTCTAGAAGTTTTTATTATGAAATTGCTTTGGAATATTAATTAGGAGGGTTTAAATAGTAATTTGACCAATTTATTAGCTCATGGACAAAATAGGACATGGGTGGAATTTTTGAAAGTTTAGTAAGGAGGGGCATTTTGGTCATTTGGTTATTAACATGAATAAAAAGGGAAAAGATGACAAAAAAATCATCATCTTTTTCATTACCACGAAATTCCAAGGGTTCTCCATAGCTAGGGTTTGTTTCAAGCTTCCAAGCTCCATAGTAAGTGATTCCAAGCCCCGTTTTTAATGATTTTTACGTTTTTGAGATCCCGGTAGCTCGATAAAGCTTATGTTAGCAATATTTTAAGTTAGGGTTCATATTTGGAAAAATACCCATAGGTGAAATTTGTGTATTTTGATGTTTTATGATAGAATATGAGGTTTTAAATTATGTTAGACAACTTGAGCTACTCGGTTTTAGGTAAAAACGAGTAAAAGGGCTTAATTGGTAAAAATACCTATTGTACATAAGTGTATGTTATAGTAGGAATTTGAAGATGATGTTGGTAAATAAATGATCAGCATGTCTTAAAATACAAGAATTTGTGATAAGTTTTGATTTCCGAGCCTTGGGGCAAAAGTGTAAATATGCAAAAGTTTAGGGGCAAAAATGTAATTTTGCCAAAATTTGAAAAAGGGCTGTTTTGATAAATGTGAGTATTAAATAAGCTAAATTTTCTATTATAGATCAAGAAGAACGGAATTCAAGAGTAGATCGGGGAAAAGAAAAAGTAAAGGACTAAATTGTAAAGTTTAGTCACAATTTGTATCGAGGTAAGTTTACGGTAAATAAATGCAATATTTCATTGTTTTACATTGATATTGTCAATTTCCAGCATTCATATATTTATTTTATGGAAATATTCAAAGTCGAATTTAAAGAGAAGTGACAGAGAAGAAGCATTAGAAAGCCCCGTTTGAGCTTTAGGAATGCTAGGATATTTGGGTTAACAGACAGACAGTAATGAGCCATGTAAGTCCATATTAAACATATGGCTTTGGAGACAGGACAGTATTGCGCCATGTAAGCCCATATCGTGTATATGGCCTTGGAGACAGGACAGTATTGAGCCATGTAAGTCCATATCGTATATATGGCTTTGGAGACAGGAATATTTCATGTAAGACCATGTCAAGGACATGGCATTGGCAGTATTTTATCAGACAGGAATAACCTGAGTATCCTTAGTATTCCGAGTGGTTCAACGGGTCATTGTACAAGTTAAATTCAGTGAACTATCAGCAAAGGGAAGTTAGATTATGTTTATGAATAACGAAAGGTCAGGTAAGAAAGAAGGTAGTAAGTGAGAAGTAAAGAAAGTTTATGATGCTAGACGATATTATGTATAATTGCTCAATATGTTAAATGTTGCAATTTATTTGCTTGTAAGCTTACTAAGCCTAGTGCTTACCCCTTTATTTTCTTTCTTATTATAGTTCTTGCCAAGCTTACTCGGGGATCGAAGGAAACGTCGGAGTTCAGATCACACTATCAAAGGAATCATTTTGGTATAACTAGACGTTTCATTTTGTGTATGGCATGTATAGGGACTTAGTCTTTTATGGAATGATATGTTCAATATATGGTGTATAAATGCTTGGAAGTGAGTAGCTAATGAAATGGCTAACCATGCATGTGTTTAATGGTATGTGTGCTTAAATGGTAACTATCACATGAAAACTATGAAAAGTATAAAAGTAGCTTGAAAACAGATGCAAACAGCAGCAGTGACGTGAATTTGAAAAATCACTAAAAATAGTAGGAATGGAATTAAAAGGTGAATAAGGTATGAAATTAAAACTTAATGGGTCTATTTTCATGTGGAAGAAACAGAGTAGGAAAAAGAGTTGTATATTATGAGAAATTTTCAGTTGAGTGAGACTGACTCTGTGATCCCCTGTTCTGACTTCAAAAATTCACTATAAATTGCACATAAATAATTAGGTATTATAGTTTATATGCCTAGATTCCTTATTTAGTCTAGTTTCTAATGAAACAGATGGCATGCCTGTTTGAATTTTTTACAGGGAGAAAATTTGTTCGTAGTGAACAGAGGTTAGAGCAGTTGAGCGGTGTAACAGGGGAGACTTTAACTAATAAACTATACTAATTGGCCAAGCAAAAAATTCTAGAAAAAAATTAGTAGATAGCCATATGAGTCTAGTTTCAGGAAAAATTTATGGATCTTGATTTCGAGTTTCGTAACTCGAGATATGAATTTTTGAGCGACCATGATGCAGAAAACAGTTTATTCCGAAAATGAAAATAGATTTTGTAAAGTTGTTTAAATGATAAATTATTTCGGTAACACCTCAGGCTCGACTCCGGCGACGGTCTTGGGCGTGGGGGTGTTACATTTATTGGTATCAGAGCAGGTTTAGTCGGTTCTCGGAACAGTTAATGTGAGTAGAAGTCTAGCTATACATGCCATACTTGCATTTTGATAGTGTGACGACTCCTGACGATTTTTAAATATTTTGTTTTATAGTAATGGATCCCGAATGAGTTGGTGATGATGATGTGGAAAGTAATGCGCCTACTTCCGCGGAAGGGGCAGCGCCATCTGGAAATAGGCCAGTAACAGTTGATCAGGGAGGAGTAACTCGAGAAGTTCTCTTCCAAGCTCTGAATGATTGGTTTGCCGAGTTCGTTCGTACGAATCCGGCAGTTAGACCTCCACCCCCTCATGATTCTCAGGCTACCCATGTAGCTCAAGCTCCCCCAGTCACAGGTACAGTAATAAGAGAAAAGCCACCAGTCGATAAAATCAGGAAATATGGGGCAGAAGAGTTTCGAGCAACAAAAGACGATGATGCAGAAAGAGCAGAGTTTTGGTTAGAAAATACCATCAGAGTCTTTGACGAATTATCCTGTACACCTGAGGAATGTATAAAATGTGTAGTATCACTTCTCAGAGAGTCGGCCTATCACTGGTGGAAGACACTAGTATCAGTTGTACCGAAAGAGAGGGTCACTTGGGATTTCTTTCAGGAGGAATTCCGTAAAAAGTACATCAGCCAGAGGTTTATTGATCAGAAGAGAAAAGAGTTCTTAGAGCTGAAACAAGGTAATATGACGGTGACCGATTACGAGTGTGAATTTGTTAGACTCAGTAAATATGCTCGAGAATGTGTGTCTACGGAGGCTATTATGTGTAAAAGGTTTGAGGATGGGTTAAATGATGATATCCGACTATTAGTGGGTGTTCTAGAAATAAAAAAGTTCGTCGTTTTAGTTGACCGAGCCTGTAAAGCAGAGGAGTTGTTAAAAAGAAAAGGTAAAACTGAAATAGAGACGCGAGACACGAAGAAAAGACAAATGAGTAGATCATTTCAGGCTACATCCAAGAGGCCCAAAGAGTTTTCTACCAGATCTAGCTTTTCGGCAGGGCAATCCAGTTAGAATAGAGGTAGCAGATTTAAAGATCCGAAAGCTCAGACCACTTCGACCGCAAGTGTGGGTAATGTTAGATCGGGTAGATCAGGGTGTCCACGGTGTGGTAGACTACATTATGGTCCTTGTCGGGCAGGCGAAAATGTTTGTTATAAATGTGGTGCTCCAGATCATTTTGTACGAGATTGTCCAAAGGTGACTCAACGGGAAGTAACACAGAATGCTAGATCCGGAAATGCTCCTACCAGAGGCAGATCACCGAGACAACCGGGAGTAGGAGCAAGTAACAGAGGCACCTCTAGAGATTCGACGGTGAGACCAGATGCTAGAACCCCTGCAAGGACTTATGCTATTCGTACTCGTGAAGAGGCATCCTCCCCCGATGTGATTACGGGTACATTTTCTTTACATGACATTAATGTCATTGCTTTAATTGATCCGGGTTCGACCCATTCCTATGTTTGTGTGAAATTGATGTCTAGAATGAGTATGCCTATAGAATCCACAGAATTTGTGATAAAAGTATCGAATCCACTAGGCAAGTGTGTATTGATAGATAAAGTATGTAGAAATTCCCCCTTAATGATTAGAGGTCACTGTTTTCCGGCCGATCTCATGTTATTGCCGTTTGATGAGTTTGATGTTATTCTGGGTATGGATTGGTTGACGGAACATGATGTGATAGTGAATTGTGGAAGGAAATTCATTGAGATGAAATGTGAAAATGGTGAGATTCTTCGAGTAAATTCAGATGAGTCAGATGGTTCATTTGCCATGATTTCTGTTATGACAGCTCAGAAATATTTGAGAAAGGGGTATGAGGCTTATCTTGCTTTTGTATTGAATACTAAAGATTCAGAATTGAAAGTTGAATCAGTGCCTGTGGTGTGCGAGTATCTAGATGTATTTCCGGAAGAATTACCAGGTTTGCCTCCTGTTAGAGAAGTTGAGTTTGGTATTGAGCTAATCCCAGGTACCACACCTATTTCTATTACTCCTTATAGAATGGCCCCGTCGGAATTGAAAGAATTGAAAGCTCAGCTGCAAGAATTAACTGATAAAGGTTTTGTAAGACCCAGTAGTTCGCCATGGGGTGCACCAGTTTTATTTGTGAAAAAGAAAGATGGTTCAATGAGATTGTGTATAGATTATCGGCAACTTAACAAGGTAACTATCAAGAACAAATATCCACTGCCCAGAATTGATGATTTGTTTGATCAATTAAAGGGAGCCACCGTGTTTTCCAAGATAGATTTGAGATCCGGATACTATCAGATGCGAGTTAAGGAGTCAGATGTTCCGAAGACTGCATTCCGAACTAGGTACGGTCATTATGAGTTTCTTGTGATGCCGTTTGGCTTAACTAATGCTCCTGCCGTTTTTATGGATTTAATGAACCGAATATTTAGACCATATTTGGACAAGTTTGTAGTTGTGTTCATTGATGATATCTTGATTTATTCTCCTGATGAAATTGAACATGAAAAACATTTGAGAACAGTTCTACAAATTTTGAGAGATAATCAGTTGTATGCTAAGTTCAGTAAAAGTGAGTTTTGGCTCTGAGAAGTTGGATTTCTTGGACATATTGTTTCAGCTGAAGGTATTAGAGTTGATCCGAGCAAAATTTCAGCCATTGTCGATTGGAAGCCTCCCAAGAATGTTTCGGAAGTTAGAAGTTTTCTTGGTTTAGCTGGTTATTACAGACAGTTTGTGGAGGGATTTTCCATGATAGCTACCCCGTTAACGAGACTGATACGGAAGGATGTTAAGTTTGAATGGACTGAGAAGTGCCAGCAGAGTTTTGACAAGTTAAAGGCATTGTTGACTAAAGCTCCTATCTTAGTACAGCCAGAACCGGGTAAAGAATTTGTAATTTATAGTGATGCATCTTTGAGTGGGCTCGGTTGTGTACTCATGCAGGAAGGAAAGGTAATTGCTTATGCCTCTAGACAACTAAAGCCACATGAGAAAAATTATCCGACACATGATTTAGAGTTAGCTGCTATTGTATTTGCATTGAAGATTTGGAGACATTATTTGTATGGTGAAAGGTGCCGGATATTCACCGATCATAAAAGTTTGAAATACTTAATGACTCAAAAAGATTTGAACCTGAGGCAAAGAAGATGGCTAGAGTTGATTAAAGATTATGAGCTAGTGATTGATTATCACCCAGGTAAGGCAAATGTAGTTGCTGATGCTTTAAGTAGAAAACTCTTATTTACATTGCGAGCTTTGAATACTAATTTAGCCATGTCGGATGATGGTTCTATTTTAGCTGAATTGAAAGCTAAACCGGTATTTCTTGAAGAAATTTGTGAAGCTCAAAAAGATGATAGTGATTTACAAGCTAAAAGAATTCAATGTGAGTCAGGCATAGAATCAGATTTCCAGATTGGTTCTGATGGTTGTTTGATGTTTAGAGACAGAATATGTGTACCAAAGAATGATGAGCTTATTCGGAAGATCTTACAGGAAGCACATAGCAGTTCTTTGTCTATTCATCCGAGTTGTACAAAGATGTATAATGATTTGAAGAAATTGTATTGGTGGGTAGGAATGAAAAGAGATATTTCAGAGTTTGTTTCCAGATGCTTGATTTGTCAACAGGTAAAGGCCGAACACCAGGTACCCTCAGGATTGTTGCAACCTGTGCTAGTTCCGGAGTGGAAATGGGACAGAGTTACTATGGATTTTGTGACCGGATTGCCGTTAACGCCGAAAAAGAAAGATGCAGTTTGGGTTGTAATTGATAAGCTAACTAAGTCGGCTCATTTTATCCCAGTCCGTATGGATTATTCACTTGACAAGATGGCAGAGTTGTACATTTCAGAGATAGTCAGACTACATGGAGTACCATTATCGATCATTTCAGACAGAGATCTGAGATTTACTTCATGATTCTGGAAAAAGTTGCAAAAAGCTTTGGGCACAAAGTTAAGTTTCAGTACGGCTTTTCATCCTCAGACCGATGGTCAGTTAGAGAGAGTTATTCAGGTACTTGAAGATATGCTTAGATGTTGTGTATTGGAATTTCAAGGCAGTTGGGAAAAATACTTACCATTGGTAGAGTTTGCCTATAATAATAGTTACCAGTCGAGTTTGAAGATGGCACCCTATGAAGCTTTGTATGGACGCAAATGTCGTATGCCTTTATACTGGACAGAGCTTAAAGAAAGCCAGATTTACGGGGTTGATCTAGTTAAAGAAACAGAAGAAAAAGTGAAAGTTATCAGAGATTGTTTGAAGGCAGCTTCAGATAGGCAGAAGTCATATGCAGATTTAAAAAGAAAAGAGATTGAATATCAGGTTGGCGACAAGGTATTCTTGAAGGTATCCCCGTGGAAGAAAGTTCTCAGATTTGGCAAGAAAGGTAAGTTAAGTCCTCGTTTTATTGGACCGTTTGAAGTGATTGAGAGAATTGGGCCATTAGCATACCGATTAGCTTTGCCGACTGAATTAGAGAAGATTCATGATGTGTTCCATGTGTCAATGTTACGACGTTATCGGTCAGATCCATCGCATGTGATTTCTCCGACAGAGGTTGAGATTCAACCAGATATGACTTATGATGAGGAACCAATAAAAATTCTAGCTCGAGAGGTAAAGCAATTAAGGAATAAAAGTATTGCTCTGGTGAAAGTCTTATGGAATAAACATGGGGTGGATGAGGCTACATGGGAACCCGAAGAGGCCATGCGAAAACAGTACCCAAATCTCTTTACAGGTAAGATTTTCGGGGACGAAAATCCCTAAAGGGGGGAGAAATGTAACATCCCGAAATAGGGCCTAATCGGAATAGTGGTTTTGTAACCACAAATCCGAGATAGAAATAATTATTTTATAAATATTTTGAAGTTTATATTATGATTGCATGATAGTGTGAAAATTTCGTGAAGAAATTCTACGCGTAAAGTGCTTAACTTGGAGTTAGGGACTAAATCGAATAAATTGCAAAACTTGCATTCTAGAAGTTTTTATTATGAAATTGCTTTGGAATATTAATTAGGAGGGTTTAAATAGTAATTTGACCAATTTCTTAGCTCATGGACAAAATAGGACATGGGTGGAATTTTTGAAAGTTTAGTAAGGAGGGGCATTTTGGTCATTTGGTTATTAACATGAATAAAAAGGGAAAAGATGACAAAAAAAATCATCATCTTCTTCATTACCACGAAATTCCAAGGGTTCTCCATAGCTAGGGTTTGTTTCAAGCTTCCAAGCTCCATAGTAAGTGATTCCAAGCCCCGTTTTTAATGATTTTTACGTTTTTGAGATCCCGGTAGCTCGATAAAGCTTATGTTAGCAATATTTTAAGTTAGGGTTCATATTTGGAAAAATACCCATAGGTGAAATTTGTGTATTTTGATGTTTTATGATAGAATATGAGGTTTTAAATTATGTTAGACAACTTGAGCTACTCGGTTTTAGGTAAAAACGAGTAAAAGGGCTTAATTGGTAAAAATGCCTATTGTACATAAGTGTATGTTATAGTAGGAATTTGAAGATGATGTTGGTAAATAAATGATCATCATGTCTTAAAATACAAGAATTTGTGATATGTTTTGATTTCCGAGCCTTGGGGCAAAAGTGTAAATCTGCAAAAGTTTAGGGGCAAAAATGTAATTTTGCCAAAATTTGAAAAAGGGCTGTTTTGATAAATGTGAGTATTAAATAAGCTAAATTTGCTATTATAGATCAAGAAGAACGGAATTCAAGAGTAGATCGGGGAAAAGAAAAAGTAAAGGACTAAATTGTAAAGTTTAGTCACAATTTGTATCGAGGTAAGTTTACGGTAAATAAATGCAATATTTCATTGTTTTACATTGATATTGTCAATTTCCAGCATTCATATATTTATTTTATGGAAATATTCAAAGTCGAATTTAAAGAGAAGTGACAGAGAAGAAGCATTAGAAAGCCCCGTTTGAGCCTTAGGAATGCTAGGATATTTGGGTTAACAGACAGACAGTAATGAGCCATGTAAGTCCATATTAAGCATATGGCTTTGCAGACAGGACAGTATTGCGCCATGTAAGCCCATATCGTGTATATGGCCTTGGAGACAGGACAGTATTGAGCCACGTAAGTCCATATCGTATATATGGCTTTGGAGACAGGAATATTTCATGTAAGACCATGTCAAGGACATGGCATTGGCAGTATTTTATCAGACAGGAATAACCTGAGTATCCTTAGTATTCCGAGTGGTTCAACGGGTCATTGTACAAGTTAAATTCAGTGAACTATCAGCAAAGGGAAGTTAGATTATGTTTATGAATAACGAAAGGTCAGGTAAGAAAGAAGGTAGTAAGTGAGAAGTAAAGAAAGTTTATGATGCTAGACGATATTATGTATAATTGCTCAATATGTTAAATGTTGCAATTTATTTGCTTGTAAGCTTACTAAGCCTAGTGCTTACCCCTTTATTTTCTTTCTTATTATAGTTCTTGCCAAGCTTACTCGGGGATCGAAGGAAACGTCGGAGTTCAGATCACACTATCAAAGGAATCATTTTGGTATAACTAGACGTTTCATTTTGTGTATGGCATGTATAGGGACTTAGTCTTTTATGGAATGATATGTTCAATATATGGTGTATAAATGCTTGGAAGTGAGTAGCTAATGAAATGGCTAACCATGCATGTGTTTAATGGTATGTGTGCTTAAATGGTAACTATCACATGAAAACTATGAAAAGTATAAAAGTAGCTTGAAAACAGATGCAAACAGCAGCAGTGACGTGAATTTGAAAAATCACTAAAAATAGTAGGAATGGAATTAAAAGGTGAATAAGGTATGAAATTAAAACTTAATGGGTCTATTTTCATGTGGAAGAAACAGAGTAGGAAAAAGAGTTGTATATTATGAGAAATTTTCAGTTGAGTGAGACTGACTCTGTGATCCCCTGTTCTGACATCAAAAATTCACTATAAATTGCACATAAATAATTAGGTATTATAGTTTATATGCCTAGATTCCTTATTGAGTCTAGTTTCTAATGAAACAGATGGCATTCCTGTTTGAATTTTGTATAGGGATAAAATTTGTTCGTAGTGAACAGAGGTCAGAGCAGTTGAGCTGTGTAACAGGGGACACTTTAACTAATAAACTCTACTAATTGGCCAAGCAAAAAATTCTAGAAAAAAATTAGTAGATAGCCATATGAGTCTAGTTTCACGGAAAATTTATGGATCTTGATTTCGAGTTTCGTAACTCGAGATATGAATATTTGAGTGACCATGATGCAGAAAACAGTTTATTCCAAAAATGAAAATAGATTTTGTAAAGTTGTTTAAATGATAAATTATGTTCGGTAACACCTCAGGCTCGACTCCGGCGACGGTCTCGGGCGTGGGGGTGTTACATAGACGATTTATTAGCATGATGGACAAAAATGCCCAAGGAAGGAAAATTTTCTAAATAAAGGGCTTAAGGGCATTCTGGTCATTTAGTTAATTAATGAAATAAAAAGGGAAAAAGAAGCAAAAATATTGTCCATCTTCTTCCTTCTTGTGTCGAAAATTGAAAGGTCTCCATAGCTAGGGTTTTGACATTTTCAAGCTCACTAGTAAGTGCAATTTAGCCCCGTTTTTAATTTTCTTCGTATTTTTGAAATCCTCGTAGCTTAATTTAGCTATTTCTACCACTAATTTAGGTTGGGGTTTATGTTCAAAAATATACCCATGCATGAAATGCAAGTATTTTGATGCCTAGTGGTGGAATATGAAAGTTTAAAGTGTAGTAAACATCTTTTACTAAGTGATTTTCATGAAAATCCCTAATAGGGACTAAATTGTAAAGATAGGAAAATGTGTAGTAAAAGTGTGAATTGATGAGAAATAGGGGCTGTCATGAATGCAAATAAGTTTCGGCTAGTGGAACGTGAAAATGTGCAAGTGTACACAATCGCAACAAGTAATAAAGTGATAAGTAAATGTTGAGTTATCGTCCCCATAGGGACTGTAAAAGAATTATTTATGAAAGTAATTTCAAACACTTTGGTGAAGGAAAAATATTTGGTTTTAAAAAGAGATAAAAAAAAACTAAGAGTTAAAAAACTAAGTGAAATAATTAAAATAAAACAAAGAAATTCTAATGCACGATTTCAAATATGATTTAATCAAAATGATATAATTGTGTTGGATTAATGACATTTCTTATCTTAGAATTATTAAACTTATGTTTATACTTGTTACGAATAAATTCACGGCAACTCAGTAATTTGCTAACTTATGAACATATTTACAAATTAAAAATCCATTGATCTCTTGTACATATTCCTATGCCAATTCGACGGATTAAATAGATTTATAAAGGTAAACATGTTATTGCACATACATACTTATTAAATTAAATAATCTCTCGCATATTCCTATGTCGATTCAAACGATTAATTCAATCTAATATGTATATAAAAGACTATGTGAGGTAACAAAGTATCCCTACCTTGAAACAATTTAATCACAATAATCTTGAAAGTTATGCAAGGCATATGTATTGCCAAATACAATGCTAATTTAATCTTCAGCTACCTTAGAAGAATTAAATATGCACTAATTAAGTACTGTGTCCATTAATTAAAATTTCAATGCTTTTAAATAATTAATTCTTTAGTTATCTAAACAATTATAATGCCAGAATAACTTAGGCATGATTTTACTTAATTAAGCATTTTACCGGGGCCTATAACAGCATAAAAATAATTTTAAGAAATCAAGAGGACGAAATGCAATCAACCCAAAACGAATTATAATCAAGCTAGATTGATTAAAATAACCATTTCAAAGACATGAATATTCGTAGATATTTTCATCATAAAAACAACAGGAATTAAAAAGATAGGGAACAAGAAGCAAATCCGGTGTTTCTTCGTGGCTTGACTGATTGCTCCGTTTTTCGTCTCCGTTGTCCTGGCCGATGAAGGCTTTTATGAAAACTCGCTTGCTGCCCAAAATGGCAGAGAGAACATCTCTTTTCCAAGAGGAGACATCGGCACAAGAAGGCTTGATGTTTTGGATAAAAAAAGAGAATGGAGAGAAGAGAAGTGAATAAGAGAATAAGAGTGTGAGGCATGCTTTGAATGGGCAGAAAGGGGGGCTTTTATAGCTGAGGAAGGCTGCTAAAAATAGAAAATTCCAACAGCCAAAGAGACCTCCACATGGCCGGCCATCTACATGGCAAAGTTGAGAGTTTCAACTTTGCCAAAAATAGCCTGGGGCAAATCCGCAAAGCCTTAATTAAAGGAGGGGTTTCAATGTAATTTGGAAGTCTTTCAAGGGCCTTTTCGCAAGCTCATTTAATCAGCTAAAATCCTTATTTGGGTCAGAATTTGAAAGGTTCTGGGCTGCCCAATTGGTGGTTGGTTCGGTTCACTCAATTTGGTCCAACTGGTGCAGTTCAACTGGGCACTTTTTCCATAACTAATTAAAATTAATTTATTTAGCCCAAATTAAATTGGGAATAAATTAAAATTAATTATATTATGAATTAATACACATATTTGGACCATCTTAGGCTAGAAATTATTTCACCTTGTTACTTCGAATTGCTTCTTGGTTTTGTTCTTCTAACAGTGTCTGCTGGGTCAATTTTTGCCCTTTGTGCAAACCTGTCAAAAATAAGCAAAATTCACTAAAAATAAATGTAAAATTGACTAAAAATTAACATGTTCAAAATTTTAATACAATTTAATTATTTTATGACAAAAATTCTATAAAAAAATGCATGATTTTAAGTAGAAATAGGTTTGAAAAAGTCTACATTTTGTGTTTCCACACCCCCAAACTCAAATCATTGCTCGTCCTGAGTAATGCAAAAATTTTGAAAAGAATTTCTCGGAAACACTTTTGAAAACTCCTTCAGAATAACTTTTTTCCCGAAATTACGAATTTGAGATATTAATGCTTAAAAATAAGAAATTTGATAGTTATGCTGCTTAAGTATATATATTGTTCAAATTACATTCAAAAATTATTACAATAGCAAAATTTAGACTAAATGCTTCCTTAATAAAGACATGTTAACCCTTACCAATTTGATTTTTATTCCCTTATTCAAAACTAAGTTGCAATCATTAAGTTTAACTTATGTCTTCATATGTTGATGTTAGCAATTTCTCTCCACTAATGCAGGTAGCATAGAAACTTGAATCAAAAGGTCTTTATTAAGGTTGTAACATGGCTAGGCTAGGGGTAGGTAAAAGATATATAAATTTTGGCTTAAAAACCCTAGACTCAGCGTAAATCAAACCTTCAAAATTTTTACCTTCGATACACCAACTTACTTTACTTTTATATGCTCTTTTGTACATCTATTTTCTTTCGAGTACATGTGTTTTTTTTTAAATTCAACTTCGAGCACTTGCTTCATGTACTAGAAATTTTTTTTAGCATTTGATACTTATTTTCAACTCCCCCAAACTTATTTTCGAAGAATATTTTGAATAATACTGAGTCTAGTGTTTGGGACAATTTTAAAGATAATTAAGAGAAAAGTGATGGCTAAATATTGCAAAGGTCCAAATAAAATTAGACCATATAGTCTTAAAGTTGGGTTTCAAAGGATAAATTTATCATGGTTGGGTTGAAAGGGTCAAACGGTCCAAACAATAATTGCCTAAATCATTTTCAATGTTCCATGCTTCCTAGGATTTTGCCTCAAGAAACTACTGAGTCAATTCTAAAGACTTAAACATTCATGCGTGCTTAATTTTAGTAAGGAACTAAAAATTTATGGTATGATTCACATGCTTTATTAAAAACACATTCATATCATCATTAAGCTAACATAATAATTTATTGAAATAATAGAACTTTATTAATACTAAAGTTTAGCATACTTAACGAAATTTTAAATTTATTGAAAAAGATAAATCCTAATCATAATTAAAAGAAAAAAATATTCTGAGGGGAAATAATTCAAATTTTTGGTCCCCCTACTTAAAGTGAACAATGTCCTCATTGTTTAAAGTGAATAGATACTATACAAGATAGGATTTTAGAAAACAGGAGATGAGTGAAATTGACTGCTTAAGTACCAAGCTTTCTATAAATCTAATCCTAGACATGTATATACCTATTGCCACACTTCATACTTTGTGACTTGTTCAGATTTTATTCATGATTCCTATCTTTTGTTTTATTGTGCAAAATAGAAAATCCTAATTAACCTAATCCTAAAATAACTTAAGAATAAAAATAAAATAAAGTTGAGGTCCTCCATTGATTCCGCGAACTAGAACTTCAGTCAACTTGCTCGAGGTTAAGTTCGCGTAGAATTTTTGAACTAGTTCCTCATCTACACTTGGTGTCTTCTCACAAAATAATTCCCAATTGAGGGCTTTAGCAACTTGACGAATACGTGCCATAAAGTCCCTGTAGTTGCTTTCCTTCAATGTGAAGCCTTTTTCAGGATGCATCTGTTGGTTTTTGAAGATACTTTCGTATTTTACTTTGGCTTCTTCATAGTGGAACTTGTTTTGCGTTTCGTTAATTTGGGTAGAGGCACAGGTTCTCTTGCGAGGCATAATTGACCTGAACATAAGATAGAAAAAAATTATTTTCTCAAAAATTTAATTAAAAATTATTAATAATTCAATAAATTCAAAATTTAAATAATTAAAATTTTAGAAGAAAATAATGTCTTACTACATTTTTTGCAAAAATATAAGAACTCTTAAAAAAATAATAATGAAGAAATAGATGATAATTTAAAAGGAGGGTTGGAGGGTTTTGGCTTAAGGGCTTGGTGTAAGAAGTATGTCGCACGAGTGCTAGAAAGGAATCAGGCGCGCGAGTGGATGGTGTGGGAACAGTGCGTGGCAAGGCCTGGCGTGGGGCATGTGTTGCGGCCTGGTCTAGCAAGGCGTGTGCGCAGGTGGGGTGCTAGGTAGTAGAGGTGCGTAGGAATGGCGCTGAGTAGCAAAGGCCACTGGGCACAAGTGCTGTTGGTGTTGAAGCTGGCTGCTGACTAAGCTGGTCGAATGGATGTTAGGCAGAATTGGCTAGGAGATTTCGGCACTTAAGAGATTTGGAGTTTAAGGTTTTGAGTGGTACATGAATGGGAGGAATAAGGTGGTATTTATAGTATGAGTGGTACATGAATGGTGACACCCCTGATGTCATAACGGGTATGTTTTTGTTTCATAACAGGCCATACACTGTTTTAAATGATATTGTCATATGTTGCATGTACTGTGTCTGGAATGTAGGGTATTCAGTGTGAGAATACTAATAAGGTGTTGACTGTGATAAGTCCACTGGGACAGTCAGCTATGGTAGACAAATTGTTTAGAGACATGCCCCTAGAAGTTAAAGGTGTAATTTTTCCAGCAGATTTGATGGAATTACCTTTTGGAGAATGCGGTCTTATCTTGGGTATGGACTGGCTAGTGAAACACTGTACAAGTCTGAATTGCACTGCTAAGTGAATGGTGTTGAAGACTATTGAGGATGAGGAGGTAGCTGTGATAGGGGGCCAAAGGGATTATCTGTCTAATGTAATCTCAGTGTTAAGGGCTGAGAAGTTGGTTCGCAAGGGTTGCGAGGCATTTCTAGCATACGTTAGTGTATCTGATTCTAGAGGTCCTTCTGTGGGAGATGTTAGAACTGTTAGGGAATTTCTAGATGTATTCCCTGATGAGCTCCCTAGGTTGCCTCCGAACTGTAAGGTCGAATTCGAAATTGAGCTATTGCTTGGAACAACGCCGGTGTCCATCGCCCCTTATAGGATGGCACCAAAGGAGCTGGTGGAATTAAATGTTCAAATTCAAGAACTATTGGATTGAGGTTTCATTTGTCCAAGTGTGTCTCTGTAGGGAGCACCGGTGTTGTTCGTAAAGAAGAAGGATGGGATTATGCACATGTGCATCGATTACCTCAATTGAACAAACTGACCATCAAGAACAAGTACCCTCTGCCAAGAATTGATGACCTTTTTGATCAACTTAGTGGAGCTTCGGTTTTCTCCAGGATAGACCTTCGTTCTGGGTATCACCAACTTAGGGTCAAAGAGGCCGATATTTTTAAGACAACATTTAGGACTCGATATGGTCACTACGAGTTCCTAGTAATACCGTTTGGGCTTACGAATGCACCAGCCGCTTTTATGGACCTCATGAACCGGGTGTTTCAGCCCTACCTGGACCAGTTCATAGTTGTCTTTATAGACGATATTATGGTGTATTCTAGAACCGAGAAGGATCATGATGCACATCTTCGAACTGTTCTACAAACAATTATATGCGAATTCAGCAAGTGTGAGTTTAGACTGCGAGAAGTGTTGTTTTTGGGTCACGTTGTATTTGCTGAGGGAATTAGGGTTGATCCTCGAAAGATCAAAGCTATTTTAGAGTGGAAACCACCAAGGACTGTGTTAAAGATTCAAAGTTTTCTGGGTCTGGCTGGGTACTACAGATGTTTTGTTGAGGGGTTTTTTGTAATTGCTGCACTGCTAACTAAGTTATTGTGTAAAGGGGTACCGTTTATGTGGAGTGATATGTAGCAAGAAAGTTTTGAGAAACTAAAGAAGGTTTTGACTGACGCCCCTAAGTTAATACAGCCAGAGTTTTGGGAAGGAATTCACTGTCTACAGTGATGCGTTACATATTGGATTGGGATGTGTGTTAATGCAAGAGGGTAAGGTGGTGGCTTACGCATCACATCAGCTTAAGCCTCACGAGGCAAATTACCCTACTCATGATTTGGAGTTAGCTGTGGTGGTATTCGCGTTAAAGATTTAGAGGCACTACCTATACGGGGAGAAGTGTATTATTTACACGGATCATAAAAGTCACAGGTATCTCCTTACTCAAAAGGAGCTGAACCTTAGGAAACAAAAATGGATAGTTTTGCTTAAGGATTATGATTGCTTGATTGAGTATCACCCTGGTAAAGCTAAAGTGGTAGCTGACGCACTGAGTCGTAGGGCTGTATCTGGTCTGAGGGTAATGTTTGCTCGTTTTAGTCTCTTTGAAGATGGTAGTTTATTGGCCAAGCTGCAAGTGCGACCGACGTAGACTGAGAAAATTAGGGAAAAATAGTTATTAGATGAGTCGCTGGTTCCTCAGTTCCAATAGGTTGAAAATGGAGAGATTTCTGATTTTGGGCTAAACAAGGAAGGAGTTTTGTGTTTCCGTGGAAGAGTTTGCGCTCCAAAGGATTCTAATCTGAGGCAATCGATATTGTGAGAGGTGCATAGCAGTCCATATACTATGCATCTTAGTGGAAACAAATTGTATTGAGATCTGAGTAAACTGTATAGGTGGTCAAGACTGAAACACGAGGTTACTGAGTTTGTGGGTAAGTGTCTGATGTGCCAACAGGTTAAGGCTGAGCATCAACTTCCTTTTGGGCTACTTCAGCCAGTCAAGATTCCATTCTGGAAGTGGGAGAGGGTAACTATGGAATTTGTGAGTGGACTACCCTTGACGCCTTCTAGGAAGGACTCTGTTTGGGTTATTGTAGATAGACTGACTAAATCCGCCCATTTTATTCTAGTCCGTACAGATTACTCGTTGCAAAAGTTAGCTAAGTTATATGTGGAGAAGATTATAAGACTCCATGGGGTGCCGATTTCAATCATTTCTGATAGAGATCCTAGGTTTACATCTCAGTTTTGGAAGAAGTTACATGAGGCTTTGGGTACAAGATTGGATTTCAGTACTACCTTTCACCCTCAGACGGATGGACAGCCAGAAAGGGTGATTCAGATACTGGAAGATATGTTGAGAAGTTGTGTAATCGATTTTTGAGGTAGCTGGGAAGACTATTTGCCGTTAGCAGAGTTCGCATATAACAACAGTTATCAGGCTAGTATTCAGATGGTACCGTATGAGGCGTGGTATGGTCGTAGGTGTCATACATTTACATGTTGGACTGAATTAGGGAAACATTGAGTTTTGGGGCCAGAGTTAGTATCCAATATAGAAGAAAAGGTTAAACTAATTTGAGACGATTAAAGGAGGCATCTGATAGGCAGAAGTCATACGCAGACTTGAAGCATAAGGAGATTGAGTACTGCGTTGGGGATTTGGTATTTCTGAAGGTCTCACCTTGGAAAAGGATTTTGAGATTTGGAAGGAAGGGCAAGTTGAGCCCTCGCTTTATCGGGCCTTACTGAGTCATAAAGCGTGTGGGATCAGTCACTTATCAGCTAGAGCTGCCTCCTGAATTAGACCGGATTCACAATATGTTCTATGTCTCCATGCTAAGGTGATATCATTCTGATCCCTCACATATAGTGTTGGTCGAGGAAATCGAGGTTAAGCTGGATCTGACTTTTGAAGAAGAACCGGCACAGATACTGGATCGTGACGTTAAAGTATTGAGAAAGAAGTCTGTTCCACTGGTCAAGGTGCTTTGGCGTAATCACGATTCAAAAGAAGCCATGTGGGAACCAGAGGAGGTGATACAACAACAATACCATCATTTATTCTGATCAGGTAAATTTTGAGGCTGAAATTTCTTTAAGGGGGTAGAGTTGTAACGCCCCAAAAATATAGGGGTTTTAATTTGGTATATGTTGGCTTAAAATGCATGTTTGGCATGTTAGTTAGGTGATTTGGGTGTGTTTGAGGGTTTTTAGGAAGCCTGGGTTCAAGTTTGACCCTTGGCAAAATTTTAATTTTTGGGCTTAAAGGAACCTTGATGTTAGCATTTAGGTCTTATATGAAATTGTGACCGGTTTATGTCACAAGAAGAACTTGCGGCCTAGTGGAGTGGCGTTATAGGTATAGTCAGGAGAATTGAGGTTCGAATCATGGAGGGAGCTTTGGAGTGTTTATTTTTGCAACTGTGATGCCTGGTGTTTAAGTTGTATTGGGTTTCTGCTGAGATTGTTATGGAATTGGTCAAAGGGAGGAGATCATGGGATGTGGATGAGGTTGGTAGAGATTAGGAGGAGAAAACGGGGGAGAAAATCATGGATTTCATTGGGAAGTAGAGTTGGAGCCAGTTAGGTTGTTGGGGGGAGGTTGTAAATTCAGCTAGGGGACTTTTTGGTAGTGGGCATTCGGCATATTGAAGGCTTTTGAGGTTGTTTTGTTATAGTACTGATTGTGATTTTAATGGGTAGGATTCTCAGTTTGGTCTTTAGAATTCATTTTGGTTTTCAGCACTTTTTTTTTTTTTTGCTTAAAGTCTCGAAATGCCGATATTGTTCTCTTTTCTGGCCTTTTGTGAGTTGACGAATAGTTCCCTCTCACTTTCTAGTTTTGTTCACTTACATCAAAATCGATACCGTTCTTTCCCTTTTATTTTATTTCTTTCTTTTCTTCTTCATTTGGCCCTATTCTTGGTTTCCAAAGTCTTCTATTATTTTTCTCTTCTTCTTCATTCTTTCAATTTCGTTTTTTTTCATCTTACTCTTTTACTTCTCATTCTTTTCAATCTTAGCCTATTGCTTCTTGAGGTCTCTTCCGTGAACTTGCTCCTTCCTCTTCATTTTGGGTGCTGGGCTGAATATAGTAATATATCCTAGTCGATTTCTTCAACTTTTCCCTTCCCTACCAATCGATTTTAGGTAAGTGTTGTTTCTGCTTTGATGTTGTGTTCTTACTTCTTGATCTTCTTCTTGGGTTAAAATCGAATGTTTTGGTTTTGTATACTGATTCTTTGCTCTCTTAGTTGTGAATATGTGGTTGGGTTCAAGTCCACGAAGGGTGAAGAGTTATCTAAGGATTTAAAAACCCTGCCATCGACAATCGATTGATTTCGGGATAACTATTTTATGGTCGAATGCTCTATAACTGTGTGTTGGGACTTTAGGTCATGTTCTCGTAGACGATTTTGTCTAATAAGGTGTGTGCTATTATAGATATTTGACTAAAAAGTGTAGTCAGCTGTAGTCGGTAGCTTTAGGTGATCTAAGGACTTCGTTCACGCAAGGTAAGGAAGGTTGTATTTTGATTAAGTTTTGAAAGGTATTTAACCTTAAAGTGGCAATGGGTTAACAAGGTGTTTGTTTGACTATAGGTTTGGTACGAGTGATTTAATTGCACGATTCACAATCAAGTGTGTATTCACACCCTCCTTTGTTGTAAATAGGCAGAAGCCAAAAAGCCAAAATGTCGAAATGTCGGCATTCGAGGCCTCACGAGTGTGCGAATGCACATAGGGTGAACCGAGCCCATGGATCATTGGCAATAGATTGTAGAGGCCACCATGGGTGTTTCCGTGGATTCTGGCTGACTTGGGCCTCGATAGGCGGAAATGGGCCGTGTGGGTCCAATGGGTTTGTGAGCCCACACGGACAGAATTTCGTAGCAAGTATCAAATAAAAGAGTTAACTATAAGGCCCGCATCGCTGTAACTGAAATTGGGCTAAACAGGCCACACGAGCGTATGGGCCTATGTAGGCCCAATAGCGTATTTGGGCCTATTTACGTTGTTCTGGCCATGTAAGATATCTGAGTCGCTTGAGGCGACGATGGACCCTTTATGGGGTCGTATTATATACTGAGGCCCCAAAAATATAGTTAAATGGCTAAAATACCCCTGAGGGGTAAAATGATGACCAGTATTCCCTTAGAGGTAGGCTGACCGATGAGCGATTGGTATGTTTATGACTGTGTCTGAGTGTGATAATTTAAATGCACATTACTGTTATGACATGACATTCTGCATGGGGTTGGGCTTGGTATGGAGGAAGTTCTGTGATAGTGGCCTTACCATATATTTCTGTTATTAGTGGCTCCACCACGTATTCTGATTCTAGTGGATCTGCCACGTTATCTGTTATTAGTAGCCTTGCTGCATTATTGGTGTATTGGTTGGGTGGGTCGACTTGATCCCCACATGGTGTGTTGGCTGGTACGGGTGGTGTATTGGTTGGATTGGGGTTGGGATACATATTTGTTCTATTCTGAATCTGTTTTGGGATTGGGCCCATACTGTTTTCTGTACAGGGCTAAAAAGCCAGACTGCTCTGTTAATGCATAGGGCCTCGGCCCATATTGTTTTGCATGTTCTAATTTCTATGGTCTGATAAGGGATTACACACTAAATTTTCGCAAACTCACCCTTTCTTTTAACTGTACACGTAATCCCCAGCCTTAGGCAATTTGGAGCTGCGAGAGACTCGGAGGTGGCCATGCACGCATTGGATATTAATTTTTCATTTAATCGTTTTAATTGATATTTGAGTTATATTTTGTAATAAGGCCATTGGGGTTTTAATTTGCTTTTATTTGGGCTTTTGATTGTTGATTTTAAACTGCTAGAGTAGATAAATCGAGTTTTCAAAAATAATAAATGTTTTCAAGAAATTCACACGTTTTAACTTCAACCATTCGAAACTTCCTCGATTTATTGATAACTAAATACAACAAAGTTCAACTCTTAAACAAACTTTTCGATAAAATGATTTCAAACTCATGACATCAGAACTTGCCGGATTTGCTTATGCAATTAAGAATGAGAAAAGAGTTTTTAAATTTAGAACTAATGTTTTATCAACAAACCCAGTTTTAACGACACTCTGATGTGACACGCCAGATTCGACAATAACGTTTGGGCTGGGTTTGGGTGATAGAACTGGCATGGCATATTGTCTAAAGGCTCCATCCTTATCATTAGCAATAAGGATAGGATTTTGAGAAAGGTTTTCTCCATGTCCTTGATTCATATTCTCGAAATTCATCTCTTCAGTTCTTCTCTGATTCGCTTGTCTTCTTCGTTGTCGAAAGGTTCGTTCAATCTCAGGGTCTACAAGGAGTAAATCGATAATTTGGTCAATACTCATAAACAGCTAAAATATTCATAGAAAAATTAATTAAGTTAAAAATTAAATAGAAAATTAAACCAAAATGTAAAACTAACAAATTCACAAATAATGACTTTTAAAAACAGTCCCCGGTAACGGCGCCAAAAACTTGGAATGACGAAAATGTGTAAGTGTACACAATCGCAATATGTAATAAAGTAATTTATGAAAGTAATTTTAAACACTTTGGTGAAGGAAAAATATTTGGTTTTAAAAAAAGATAAAAAAAACTAAGAGTTAAAAACTAAGTGAAATAATTAAAATAAAACAAAGAAATTCTATGGCACGATTTCAAATATGATTTAATCAAGATGATATATTTTTGTTGGATTAATCACATTTCTTATCTTAGAATTATTAAACTTATGTTTATACTTGTTATGAATAAATTCACAGAAACTCGGTAATTTGCTAACTTATGAACATATTTACAAATTAAAAATCCATTCATCTCTTGTACATATTTCTATGCCAATTCGACGGATTAAACAGATTTATAATGGTAAACATGTTATTGCACATGCATACTTATTAAATTAAATAATCTCTCGCATATTCCTATGTCAATTCAAATGATTAATTCAATCTAATAAGCATATAAAAGACTATGTGAGGTAACAAAGTATCCCTACCTTGAAACAGTTTAATCACAATAATCTTGCAAGTTATGCAAGGCATATGTATTGCCAAATACAATGCTAATTTAATCTTCAGCTACCTTAGAAGAATTAAACATGCAATGATTAAGTACTGTGTCCATTAATTACAATTTCAATGTGTTTAATTAATTAATTCATTAGTTATCTAAACAATTATAATGCTAGAATAACTTAGGCATGATTTTACTTAATCAAGCATTTTACTGAGGCCTATAACAACATAAACATAATTTTAATAAATTAAGAGGACAAAATGCAATCAACCCAACATGAATTAAAGTCAAGCTAATTTTCTTAAATTAACCATTTTAATAGAATAAATATTCATAAACATGTTTGTCAAAACAACAACGAAAATTTAAAAAGATAGGGAACAAGAAACAAATCCGGTGTTTCTCTGTGGCTTGGATGATTTTTCGTTCTTCATCCTCCGTTGTCCTCAGTGACCAAGGTGACTTATGAACACTTAATTTCTGCTCCAAATGGCTGAGAAAACACCTCTTTTTCAAGAGAAGAAATTGGCACAAGAAGGCTAGGTTTTTTGGAGAAAAAGAGAGAATGGAGAGAAGAGAAGTGAATGAGAGAATGAGAGTGTGAGGGATGATTTGAATGGGTAGCAAGGGTGGATTTTTATAGTTGAGGAAGGCTGCAAAAAATAGCAAATTCCAGCAGCCAAAGAGACCTCCCCATGGCTGGCCATCTACAAGGCAAAGTGTAGACTTTCAACTTTGCTAAAATTAGCCTAGGGCAAATTTGTAAAGCCTTAATTTAAGGTGGGGTTTGAATGCAATTTGGAAGTCTTTCAAGGGCCTTTTTGCAAGCTCATTTAATCAGCTAAAATGCTTATTTGGGTTAGCATTTGAACGGTTCTAGGCTACCCAATTGGTGGCTGGTTCGGTGCACTCAATTTGGTTCAACTGGTGCGGTCCAACTAGGCCCTTTTTCCATAATTAATTAAAATTAATTTATGTAGCCCAAATTAAATTGGGAATAAATTAAAAGTAATAATATTATGAATTAATACACATATTTGGACCATCTTAGGCTGAAAATTATTTTTCCTTGTTACTTCGAATTGCTTCTCTGTTTTGTTCTTCTAACGGTCTGTTGGGTCAATTTTTGCAGTTTGTGCGAATCTGTCAAAAATAATCAAAATTCACTAAAAATAATTGTAAAATTTACTAAAAATTAACATGTTTAAAATTTTAATAAAATTGAATTATTTTATAAAAATTAATTATTTTATGACAAAAATGCTATCGAAAATGCATGATTTTAAGTAGAAATAAGTATGAAAAATTCTATAAATTTTTATGTATCCACACCCCCTGTAACACCCCAGACCTGGCCCAGACGTTATGGTCGAATCTGGCGATGTCACATTGAAGTGTTTTATCGAAAACCGCATTTTTATTGAAAAACCCTTCTAAAGAAATTTCAAGTAAAAACCTAGACGGTACTTGCTTTTAGAACGAGGTGTATTAAAAATCCTTTATTTTAATTATGACATGTTGAAAGTCACTTTGGAAAAATTTTCTTTAACTGCGGAAGCTTAATTTTGAAAGCAACAAGTGGTTTTAAAATAACTTAAAAAGTATTTAAAAGGAATAAATCCATGTTCCATCCCTAAGCATAATAATAAGTAATAACCAGAGAAAATGGCCTAATTACAATTCGAACTGAAATAAAGTATAATAATAAAATAAAAAAACTAGAAATTCACGAGAAAAATAAGTCTAAATCGTCTTGCTAGTTGGCCACCTCTGAGTCCCTCTATCCGTCAAACCGTCTACTGAGGGTTACCGGAGAAAAATAAAGGAGGGGGTGAGTTTTCGAAAATTCAGTGTGTACAATGCTCAACAATTATATATATATCATGCAACACAAGTCATCTTGGGCCTGAGCCCAATCTAATAGTAGAACAGTACCAAAGCAATCAAGTACAAAAATCCTACCCATCCAGCCTCTACACACCATCTCCGTCCAACCCTACACACCATGTGGGCATATAAATATCGATTGCGGTACTACCTATCGTTGCAGTAAAGCTGCTAGTCATACATTGGGCTTAAAAAAAAGCCATCGGTGGATCCAGGGTCGTCAAGCAACCATGCGATCCTCAAATTCTTCATCCGTTTCATCAATCCCACCCATATGCAACATACATCTCATGAATGCAACATACACATTTCCACATATTAAGCACCTAGGGGTATTTTAGTCATTTCACTACCTAGGAGTATTTTAGTAATTCTACCCTACAAGGGCATTTCAGTTGGGTTTCAAAGGATAAATTTATCATGGTCGGCTTGAAAGGCTCAAACGGTCCAAACAATAGTTGCCTAAATCATTTTCAATGTTCCATGCTTCCTAGGATTTCGCCTCAAGAAACTACTGATTCAATTCTAAAGACTTAAACTTTCATGCAAGCCTAATTTTTCATAAGGAACTAAAAATTTTATGGTACGAATTTGCATGCTTTATTAAAAATACATTCATATCATTATTAAGCTAACATAATCATTTATTGAGATAATAAAACTTTATTAATACTAAAGTGTAGCATACTTAACAAAACTTTAAATTTATTGAAAAAGATATATCCTAATCATAATTAAAAGAAAAAATTATTCTGAGGGGAAATAATTCAAATTTTTGGTCCCCTACTTAAAGTGAACAATGTCCTCATTGTTTCAAGTGAATAGATTTTCAGGCTTAATATTGCTCAACAAAGAATAATATTCATCGTTTTCAAAATAAGGTAATTCAAAGAACTCATTAATAGCATTTGAATTTATTCGTGTCTTGATTCCGCGAATTGGAACTTCAGTTAACTCGCTTGAGGTTAAGTTCGCGTAGAATTCTCGAACTAGTTCCTCATCCGCAGTTGGTCTCTTCTCACAAAACAATTCCCAATTAAGGGCTTCAGCAACTTGACGAATATGTGCCATAAAGTCTCTGTAGTTGCTTTCCTTCAATGTAAAGCCTTTTTCTGGATGCATCTGTTGGTTTTTTAAGATATTTTTGTACTTTACTTTGGCTTTTTCACAGTGGAACTTGTTTTGCGTTTCGTCAATTTGGGAGGAGGCACGAGTTCTCTTGTGAGGCATGATTGACCTTTTTGTAAAAATATAAGAACTCTTAAAAAAATAATAATGAAGAAATAGATGATCGTTTAAAAGGAGGGTTGGAGGGTTTTGGCTTAAGGGCTTGGTGTAGGAAGTATGTCGCACAAGTGCTAGAAAGGAATTAAGCTCGTGGATGGATGGTGCGGGAACAGTGCGCGGCAAGCCCTGGCGTGGGGCGTGTGTTGTAGCTTGGTCTAGGAGGGCGTGTGCACAGGTGGGGTGCTAGGCAGCAGAGGTGCTTGCGAATGGGGCGCTGGAGCAGCAGGGGCCGCTAGGCACAAGTGCTGCTGGTGCTGAAGCTGGCTACTGACTAAGCTGGCCGAATGGATGTTAGGCAGAATTAGCTAGGAGATTTCGGCACTTAAGGGATTTGAAGTTTAAGGTTTTGAGTGGTGCATGAATGAGAGGAATAAGGTGGTATTTATAGTGAGAGTAATATGATTTAGAGTGAAACTTTTAGTATAATTTAATAATTAAAATAAGAGTCTAATTCTAATCCCTACTCAAAATTAACAACAACTAATAATTAAATAAATGCATATGAAATTATCAATTGCTATTAAATTATTAAGATAATTATAAGATATAATTAAAATAAAATAAATCCTAATTCTAAGCTAAGTTGATAAAAATTAATATATAAATTTTAATGGATATAATTATATATTTTAGTTTATCATATTATTAATATAAATATATAATATATAGCAAAAGTATTTATTTCTAGATGCCTTTTAAAAATATTTACAAAGAGAGGCACCTAGTTTTTATTATTTATAAAAAGTGTAATCAAATTTTAAAAATAATACAATTATGTTCCTAGACTTAATGAAAATTTTAAAATTGAGTTGCAAATTAAAACTTGGATCAAAATTTAACCCTTTTATTTAAAAAACCAAAAATTTATTTTCTTATTTAGGGAATAATTTCTCGGAAAATTATGTCAAAATAAATTCCCAGCAAAGATTGGAGGGTCACAAGTGGTCCCGCTTAAGTTCCAATTTCCTAGACAGAATTTATTTAAACATACTAACCCCAAAAATATACCCTAAATCATTTATTAAAAACAAGAAAATTTAAATATCTGATAAACTGAACAAGACTTGATCCCGTTCAGTTTTTTCTCCGTAGTAATGTTTCAAACATTGAGCATTGACTTGAAAAGTACCTCCCTTACCTTAGAGTTCAACAACTCCATATGGATAGACGCGATGAATTCGAAATGGACTAGATCAACGTAATTTTAACTTACCCCGAAAGAACTTCAATCTGGAATTAAATAACATGACTTGCTGACCTGCTTCAAATTCTCTAACTCGAATGTGCTTGTCATGCCATTTCTTGAGTCTTTCTTTGAGTAATTTGACATTTTCATATGAGAACATTTAGAATTCCTCTAGCTCGTTGAGTTGGAGCATCCGTTTCTCTCTAGCAAGCTTAAGATCCAAGTTGGGTCATCGAAGAGCCCAGTAAGCTTTGTGCTCTAACTCTAGAGGTACATGACAGGCTTTTCTGAAGACTAACCTATAGGGTGACATTCCTAAAAGTGTCTTGTATGCTGTTCTATAAGCCCATAAAGCATTATCTAGTCTTTTAGACCAATCTCATCGATTCGGGCAAACTATCTTCTCAAGTGTGCCTTTGATCTCCTTATTCGCCAGCTTAGCTACCCATGCTTCTATGGATGGTAAGCTATAGCAACCTTGTGTTTCAATCCATGTTTATCTAACAATCATTTTAACCACTTGTTCACAAAATGGGTTCCTTCATCGTTGATAATAGCTCTTAGGGTTCCAAACCTTGTGAACACGTGTTTCTACAAGAACTTCATCACAACCTTAGTATCGTTTGTCGGATAAGCTTCAGCCTCAACCCATTTGGACACATAGTCTAGTACTACCAATATGTACTTGTAACCAAAAGATAGAGGGAAAGGACCGAGAAAGTCAATACCCCAAACATCAAACAATTCTACCTCAATGATATTTGTTCAAGGCATCTCATTTCTATTGGTGACATTTCCAACCCTCTGACATTGATCACAACTCTTTACGTAAGCGTAGCATCCTTGAATAGTGTGGGCCAAAAGAATCTAGCCTGTAATACTTTGGCTACAGTAGGAGTACCTCCAAAGTGTCCTACTCGGAGCTGAGTGACAGTGGTATAAAATCTTTGGTATTTCATCTTCTGCCACACATCTCCTAATCATCTGATCTGCACACTTTTTAAACAAATATGGCTTTTCCTAGAAATAGTACTTCACATCATGAAGAAACTTTTTCCTTTGTTGATACGTCTTATCAATTGGCATTAAACCACAAGTTAAATAGTTAGCAATATCAGCAAACCAAGGGGTGTTATGGACATCATTTACCTTCAGTATGTGCTCATCTGGAAGTGTCTCCTGAATCAATATAAGTGGGGAATTTCCCTCTTATAGCTCTAATCTGGACAAGTGATTTGCTACTTGGTTTTCTACTCCCTTTTGATCTTGACTTTCTGGATCAAGCTCTTAAAGTAGAAGTACCCACCGGATCAGTCTCGGCTTAGCATCTTTCTTAGCAAGTAAATATTTAATTACCGAGTGGTCTATATAGACAATTACTTTGGTACCTACAAGATAAGATCAAAACTTGTCGAAAGCAAATACAATAGCATGTAACTTTTTTTTTTGTTACCGTGTAATTCAATTAAGCTCCTGTTAGAGTCCGACTTGCGTAGTAGATGGGATGAAAAACTTTGTTCCTTCGCTAGCCCATGATAGCTCCAATTACGAAGTCACTTACATCACACATCAGTTCAAATGGAAAATCCCAGTCTGGTGTGACCATGATGGGTGTCGTAACTAATCAATTCTTCAAATCTCTGAATGCTCTAAAACATTCATCATCAAACTTGAATGTCGCATCCTTCTCCAATAATTTGCACAAAGGTTTCGCAATTTTGGAAAAGTCTTTGATAAATCTTTGATAAAATTCGGCGTGGCCCAAAAAGCTCCTAACACCCTTTACACATGTTGGAGGCGGGAGTTTCTCAATAACATCTACCTTTGCTTTGTCTACCTTGATTCCATGTGTTGAAATCCGATGCCGTAGAATAATCCCTTCTTGTACCATGAAATGACAGTTTTCCCAATTGAGTACTAGGTTTGTTTCTTCGTATCGTCTTAGTACCTTAGCTACATTGGCTAAACAATCATCATAAGTGTGTCAAAATACTGAAAAATCATCCATAAAAACTTCCAAATACTTCTCAACCAAGCCAGTAAAAATAGACATCATACATCTTTGAAATGTAGTAGGTGCATTACATAATCCAAATGGCATGCATCTAAATGCAAACATACCGTACGGGCATGTGAATGTCATTTTGTGTTGATCTTTCGGTGCTACTGTAATCTGATTATACCCCGAGTATCAATCGAGAAAACAGTAATAGTCTTGCCCATTTGGTCCAAGAACGACAAAGGAAAGTGATCTTTCCTAGTTGTCTTGTTTAGTTTTTGATAATCTATGCAAATTCTCCATCTCATAACCGTTCTAGTCGGTATCAACTCGTTATTTTTGTTCTTAACGACCGTGATACCTCTTTTCTTTGGCGCGCACTAGACAGACTTACCTATGAACTATTTGAGATAGGGAAAATTATACCTACATCTTACCATTTGATAATTTCCTTTTGTACTACGTCCTTCATAATGGGGTTCAGTCTCTATTGTCCATCAATCGTCCCTTCCTCGCCATCTTTTAATATGATCTTGTGCATGCATACAGATGGACTAATATCGCGAATATCGGCTATGGTCCGTCCGATAGCCTTTTTGAATTCTTTCAAAACATTGATATGCTTCTCTTCTTGTTCAATAGTTAATTCTACTGAAACAATCACAGGTAGAATAGAAGCGTTACCTAAATAAACAGATTTAAAATGTGAAGGTAATACCTTGAGTTCTAACTCAGGTGGCTCCTCGATTAATGCTTTCGGTTGGGTGTAATCCCTTTTCTATAATTCCAAAGATTCAAAACATGATTGTAGATTAAATCTCTTTTGATTAGCTTCTAGCAAAGCTAAGTATTCATCCCCCTCTTCATCATTTGAAGGGTATAATGTCAGAATTTGTTCCAACAGATCCTCAACATAGTTCAGTTCCTTCTCCATTATTAAATCCTCTAAATTGGATACTGTAGAACAATCATCAATTGTGTTAGGAAATCACATTGACTTAAAAACATTAAATGTTACCTGGTCATCCTAAACACGCATAGTCAGCTTGCCCTTCTGCACATCAATAAGGGTCCTTCTAGTTGCTAAGAATGGTCTTCCTAGGATAATTAGCACTTCTTTGTCTGCTTCAAAGTCTAGAATTTCAAAGCCAGTAGGAAAGATAAATTTATCTACACGTACAAAAACATCCTCGATTTTTCCTTGTAGATGTGCTAAAGATCGATCTGCTAGTTGAAGTGTAACCATAGTAGGTCTAACTTCACCTATCCCCAACTTTCTAAATATTGACATAGGCATCAAGTTGATACTCGCACCTAAGTCACATAATGCCTTACCATAATATGTTGCTCCAATATTGTAGGGTATGGTAAAACATCCAGGATCCTTCAATTTTGGGGGTAGTTTGTTTGAAAGATATGCACGCATTCCTTCGTCAGAGCTACCATCTTAAATTCTCCAAGTCTTCGTTTCTTAGACAGGATATCTTTCATGAACTTGGCATAATTCGGTATTTGCTCAAGTGCTTCAACCAACGGGATGTTGATATGAAGTTGCTTGAGTACGTCTAAGAACTTCTTGAATTGAATCTCCTAACTCTGCTTCTGAAGTCTTTGAGGGTAGGGTGGTGATGGTTTTTTTACTGGAACTGGTAATGGTTGATTCATCTTCTGTGGTAATTCTGCATCTAACGGAGTTGTTAGTTGTTAATAATTAGTTGGTTCTGAAGTTACCTTGTCGGGTTTTGTAGATTCTGGTTCTAGTGAAACTAGAATTTCAACACTCAGTTGAACTTCCTCTGAGTCTTGAGCATCAGCTTGCTCGTTTTCAGCTTCAATGGTATTGGGCTCTCCTATCTTTCCACTCCTCAATGCCAGCGCTTTGCAGTGCTCCTTTCCTGAATTTTTCTAATTATCTGTATCACTAGATAAGGTACCTTGTGGTCGGTTCATAAGTTCAGTTGCAAGTTGGCCCATTTGATTTTCCAAATTCTTCAATGTAACTGCTTGGTTTTGGATTAAGGCATCATTCTTTGCCATGTATGCCATCAACAAACTCTCCAAGCTATTAGATGCTTCAGCTTAAATTGGTTTCTGAACTTGTTGAGGGAAACTAGGCAGCTAGGTTGGTCTTGATTGGGTGTAAGTGTTACTGGTTCCAGCCCCTTGGTTACTTCAGGAAAAATTCGGATGGTTTCACCATGATGGGTTATAAAAATTTGATTGTAGGCCTTCACTTCCTCAATTTTGGTTTTGATTACCCATGTAGTATACAGTTTAATGGACATTCTTCAAACTAATGCCCTTCCTCATAATAGACACAGGCTATATTCTCAAATCGATTAGGCGGTTGTGCTGTAAAACTATTAGACCTATTAGTAGTAAGACTTTTAAGCATTGAGGATATTGATGATATCTAAGATGCGAGTGAAGTAAGAGCGTCTACTTAATGCATTCCAGTGACTCGTCTTCCTAACGCTGCTCGATTGGTTGGCCATTGATAATTATTACTGGCGATCCTCTTGATAATTTCAGAAGCCTCATTATAAGACTTAGAAAGGAGAGCACCATTAGCAGAAGTATCTACTACCATCTTTGTGTGAGTGTTGAGACCGTTATAAAATGTCTCAAGTTGGATGCAATGGGGGATTCCATGATTAGGGCACTTTCATAATAAATCTTAAAATCTTTCCTATGCCTCATACAAGGATTCATCATCTATTTGTTGGAAGGCAGTGATCTCGTTCCTCAACTTGGCATTTTTGCTAGGTCGGAAATACTTCATAAGTAATCTCTCTGCTAACTCTTGCCATGTGGAAATTGAGTTTAGTGGCAATGAGTTCAACTAGGCCCGAGCTCTATCCCTTAGTGAATATGGGAACAACTTCAATCGTAATGCATCTTTGGGTACTCCGGCTAATTTGAAAGAGTCGCTCACCTCCATGAACAGTCTCAAGTGTAGGTGAGGGTCTTCGGTAGGCATTCCACTGAACTGGCCCACTGTCTGAAGCATCTGGAACATGACTGGCTTCAGCTCAAATTATTGTTCCTCAATTTTGGGTCTCCTAATACCCGTATTAAGATCATTGAATCTCCTAATGCCCGGATTAAGATCATTGAACATTGGCATGGTATATTGTCTTAAGGCTTGATACGGCTATCACGATATTAAGTAATAAAATTTATAAAACTGATCACACCAAAACTAACTAATATCACGACCTTAAAGGCAAACGCACCTGTCGAACAATAGTATAGTTTAGTGGCAAGACCGAGTTATCGTACCCAAGGGAACCAAAAGTACTAGTACTTACTTTTTTCTATTATCTAGCCTAAAAATAAAGAGAGTTGATTTAAACTAATTCTAAAACTAACTAAAAGTGCATAAAAAGTAAATTGAGGAAAACTTTCGAGAAAAGCTAATTGATATGAGTAATACTCAAGGGAGAATCCACCTAGACTTCACTTGTTATTAATTTCTTGAACTATATAATTGATTACTTGTCTTGATCTGTAGAGATCCCTAACTTATGCTAAACCCTCCGTCGAGGCATAGAGCAACTAGGCCTAAGTCATTAATTAAAGTTCCTTTATTAATTAACTCCCTAGGTTGCATTAATTTGATCTATGGATCCCCATATTAGGTTTGACCCTAATCCAGTAGATTTATGTTGCCCTATGTCTAGGGTTGCATGCAACTCCACTTAATTATGGTAGATCTACTCTTATCACAGGGACTTTTGCTCCTCTGCTCTAAGCACATCAATTTCTTGAAGTAATACCTAGGATTATTAAATCAAGAATGAAGAACACATAATTAAGAACAATTCAAGTAATTATCATATAACTCAATAAATAATAACAAGATCTGTCTTAGGTTTCATCCCCCTCAAGTAATTGAGGGGTTTAGTTCATAATTAAGAAAAGAGACATCTTAGAAGATAATAAATAACAAAACATAAAGAAACCAAAAACTCCTGAAGGAATTTAGGAAGATCCTCTGTCTTGATGTAGAATCCTGGCTTCTGGGATGAATCAATCCACTTCCCTTGGAGTAATTCCTTGCTTTCACTCCTCGAGTTGGCAAAAAGATGGCGCTCGTATTGGGAGAAAAAGAGTACACCCTTAGAGTTGCCTCCTAGGGTCTTTATATAGAGATTTGGGGAGCCTTTCTTAGCCTCTAAGCATCCAAATCTAAGTGAAATTCCTCTTCCTCATGACTAGAACACGCCCGTGTGCCATGCCCGTGTGCTTCGACAAGAGGCCGTGTGAGATTCTATCGATTGGGGCATGGCCGTGTGGCTTGGCCGTGCTTGTCGAGGCTGGACCATGTGATCTTTGTGTGGCACGGCCGTGGCACACGGCCGTGTGGTGACTTCTTGGGCTGTGTGTTTGTACATTTTTGCCCATTTTCTCTGGTTTTTGGTCTATTTTCTGTTCTTTTCTCTTTCCTATGCTCTCTTGAGTATAAGATATGAAAAAGAAAGATTAAGAGCACCAATTCTCATTAAATTGATAATAATTCATCCAAAATATAGGTTAAACATGGGGTAAAAATATGTATAATTTAGCGTTTATCAAATACCCCCACACTTAAGCCTTTGCTTGTCCTCAAGCAAAATCACAATCTCTAAATAAGAATCATTCGTCTCAACTTACAATCTTTATCAATAATGTTTCAAATTAATCCACAGATAAGCATACAATAAAAATTTAATCAAAAGAACATTAAAGACTCAATTACTTTAAGTTGAGAATTTTATCATTGAAACATAAGGTTTCTTCTTTCTCCTAAGTAGTTATCTCTCCATCTTAATTAACAGGAGTTGACATCCTTACTAAGGATTCACTCTATCCACTCAAAGTGTTAAGGGTTCAAAAATTAAGCACTCTCTAATCAACCTGAAAAGTTATTACCATAGGCTTGCTAGAAAATCAAGTCTCCACCACTGTAGATTGATATGATACATCGATCAAAAGGTCTTTTAAAGGTTGTAATGGGGCTTGGTTAGGGTGTTGTCATAGGCTGCAAAAGAGGGTTAGAATCAAGATCGAATTGAAAAATTATCTAGCTAGAAAAATCTCTATCACTGGAACATATTTCCCAAGCTAATCCTTAAGATAATATCAATTCTGCCTTGGTAGCCTTAAAATAGAAATATGCAAAAACTATTTGAACTATTATAGATTACAACTGAATACATATGTTTTTTTTTTTTAAGAACAATTCATGTATGATACAATACTTCGAACAAAACTTTACAATCTAAAAAGAGAATAAAGCTAGATAAAGTTTTCAACTCAAATCTCGACAAAATAGGGGTTAAAATAATTGAATGGGATTCAACAAAAAAATAGGTTATTGGTTAATAATTAGGGGTAAGTTAAATAAAAGGTTGTTAGGCTCAATGGGGTTCACTAGGGGTTAATTTATGGAGGTAGGTTTTTTGTGGAGTAAGTAGGTTAATTCCTAGGTGCCTTTATCATCTCGGTATATCAAATCAATGATGTGGTCTCGACATGTATAATCAAAGCAAGTTCTAGAATAACAAATCAGTATTGACTCACTCAAAGCAATAATAAAAGTAAGCACGAAAGAATGTATGCTCAAAAGGCTCAAAAATCTCACCAGAATTATGGTTTTTGATGGCAATCCTGTGAATTTCAAATCTCAGGATAATACTTAGAATTAGGGAGAAGAACTTATGCAAAAATTGGAGTTCTCAAAATTTCAACTTATCATGCTCGATTCCCTAATGTTTTAGAGTTTGAATATTCGAAGTACAATCACCCATTTCTTATTTCTCACATATCAATAAAAATCATAAATCAATCAGAATTAATTCCTAATAGGAGACTGAAGATGATGCTATTGAGAACAGTGCAATCACTTAGAAAAATTTTAGGGATTTCAAAAAGAATGTAATAATTTAAAATTAAGTTTTCTCCCCCACACTTAAGATGTACATTGCCCTCAATGTACAAAGATAACATTAGTAGCAATATAAGCATTAAATCATAAGGTAGGGAAATGTATGAAACTCCCTGAATTTTGGATGAATATGTGAGACAGAAATTGGGCTTGGAAGAGCCGGCTGTTGTGGCACGGTGTTCCCATGTTCGTAGAGATTGGAGCTGGAGAGCTCCTTTGGAACTACTAATGGATTTATTAGTCGTGGAGAATTTGGATCAATAGAAATTACTTGTTAGGGGTTGGCCGTTATGAAAAATAAATAAAGCAAAACAAAATATTAAAAATACTAATATGCAAAAAATGAAAAAGATGAAATGAAAGAAAATATAAATACTGAAAAAGAAAAACCAAGTTATTAGAAAAGATAAAAATAAAGGTTAGTGTTCAAATCTAAGTGAAGATAAAATTAATAAGAAAAAGAAAATAAACATAAGAGGATCTAGTCCTCGGATGGATCACGCGGTGGCGGGGTGATGCTCAAGTGCTGACATATCTACGCCAAAGTGGCGTCGATATAATCGAGGCACCGGAAGTATTACTGCTCAAATCGATCTAGGCGCTAATGTATGTCAACATGTGGGGCCGCCGTTTGGATGGGTCATCTTGGGCGTGGTGGCTGACGGGCTCATCCTCCTTCGATGGTGGTGGGACATCATCAGCAATGTCCTCTAGGTCCTCGCCCTCCTGTACAAGGTGGAAGTGGAAGTGGTTGCCACCTGGCCGTCGCTCTACCATCCTCATGTGCAGCATGCTCTGGATGCATTGCGAGGACATCTGGCCGAGTAGGGTATAGAAGGATGTTTGGGCTATAGTGTTGAGGAGCCCGAAGTGACGAGCTAGGTGTGTGATGTAGGGCCCCATTGATAAGATGCCTCTACGATGCCTCTCTGTCTGGTGCTGCATGGCAACTGCGATGAAGTATGCGAGGTCGATAGTGTGTCCATTGGCCATGCACAAATAGGCGTCGTAAGTATTGATGAAACCTGTACTTTCTCGCCTACCTGTCAAAGTGTGAGCAAGAAGAACATGAATGTACCTCAGAGAAGGCACGAGGGCGGTCGCCTTGCTAACGCTGGGGTTATAGGTTTGCTGTCCTGGGGCGATCTCATTCCAGCAGTCGACAGGCCGAATGTGGATGAAACAAGAAAGGGTGGGGAAGTCCTCGTCCATCATAAATTGCTCTATGTAGAGCCCAAGTGCTGTGCCGAACTCTGGCACGCTGAGGTGTCGCACGAGTCCTCCCAGACGGAACTAGACCATGCCTGGATCGTCGAATCTACTCATCACGGTTTGTAGGTGAAATGTGGAGCAGAACTCGAGGGTGAGTTCTAAATATGTCAGCTCTATGATCTGGAAGAACTGCTCCCATGGCTCTGTCATCAGTAAGGCCCGAACATCATCTACTAACTGTATCTGCGCAAGGGCGTCCTAGTCTATGTAGTGGCCCGTGGAGATAGTGCGGGTCCGGAGTAGTTGATAGCATTCCTCTTGGGAGGCTTGCGAGAAGGTGATTAACGGGGGGCGCTCCTCGAATATGGGCCTGGATGAGGAACTTCCTGGTCCCTTTCATTTTTTTGGAGACGGGGACGGCGGTTTTCCTACTACGTGATAATGACATCGTATCTGAAATAAAATAAAATAAGCATTAGTCCTAAATATTGAAATTAAACTAGATAGTAAAATATAGATTAAAATGACAATGTGCTAAAAAAATAAAAATGAGGATTAACCTAAATAGTAGAATTTAATCATATTGACTTGTAACAAAATGAAGAACTATGGGTATGTATATGTACTAAAATTATAACAAAATGGCATGCAAATATGAGTTTAAATGGCAAAGAAAATGAAATCTAAATGGCAAGCAAAAATGAAATTAAGTACAATGCAATCCTAATATATTCTATACTATTCTAGATTATTCATCCTATTTTTCCTAATTCCATGCTTGAATTATCATAAAGAAGAAAGCAAAATTAAAATATAGATAATGAAAATGAGTTATAAACAAATAATAATGAGAAAAATTGAGAGAATAGAACCAAAATTGAGGGTGCACGATTGTGGGTTGAGTTTACACAGGCGTGGGTTGGCTGAATTCGGGTATGGTGGTGTTTTGAAGGCTGTGGCAGCGCTAGTGGTGGTTTGGGGAGGAGTTTGGATGAGCAAATTTAGGGTTTGAGTGAAAGGGAAGGTGAATAGTGGCCCCTTATTTATGGTTTTTGGGTCACACGAGCATGTCATATGCCCGTGTGAGTCGTGTTTTGCCCGTGTCTTTCGAAAATCAGTGGTTATGGTGCGCCTGGTTTCGACGAGCATGCCCGTGTACTTGATTCGCACGGCCGTGGGAGATCGGGTCTTCGTTACTCACATGGTCGTGTGATAGGTTCCACGGCCGTGTGAAATTTGACAGTGTCTTCCACGGTCTGGGAACACAGGCGTGTGGAATTATGTGAGCCCGTGTTGATACTGCAGGGTTGCCACGGCCATGTCGCATGGCCGTGGGCTGTTATTGGTAGTCCATGTTGAAGTTGAAAGGTTGCCACGGCCATCCCGTATGGTCGTGGGGTGATATCGATGGCCCGTGTTTTGGGAAAATTCTGCTCTATTTGTACACGGTCTGGGTGCATGACCGTGTCTCTATTTTAAGCGTTCGCATGGCCTGGGGCATGCCCATGTGCTTGGCCGTGTGGTCCTAAACTTCTGCATGAAGAAGTGTTAGTTTATACCAAAAAAAAATTTTAAGAAAGAAAGTTACTAAGTTAGTGCTCGGGTTGCCTCTCGAGAAGCGCTTATTTAGAGTCTAAGCTCAACTCTGCCTGGATGTGTCATGATGGAATTTTGTGGAGCCGAAGCCCCTCCCTATTTTCTGTAAAATTCTCATCTCTATAATGTTTAAGCCTATGGCTGTTTACCTTGAATGTACCATGGTTAGGGTAAGTTACCTCAATGGTGCCATATGGGAAAACATTTAGAACAGTGAATGGACCTGACCACCTTGATTTGAGTTTTCCAGGGAATAGTTTCAGCCTTGAGTTGTAGAGTAAGACGAGATCTCCTGTTTTGAACTGCTTAGGTTGTTTTAGCCTTTTATCATGATGTCGCTTCATGGCTTCTTTATACAGTCGTGAGTTCTCGTAAGCATTGTAGTGCCATTCGTCTAGTTCATTTAACTGCATTAATTTTTTCTCACCTGCAAGCTTGAAATCAAGGTTTAAAAATTTTATAGCCCAGAATGCTTTGTGTTCGAGTTCAAATGGTAGATGACAACTTTTTCCATAGACGAGTTTATAGGAAGATGTACCTATGGGTGTTTTAAAAGCAGTTCTATAAGCCCATAATGCATCGTCTATTTTTCTTGACCAATCTTTTCTATTTGTTTCAATTGTTTTCTCTAGAATGCGTTTTAATTCCCTATTTGTTACTTTAACTTGACCACTGGTTTGTGAGTGATAAGGGGTAGCTGTCCTATGGCGCACTCCATACCTTTTTAAAACTTTTTCAAACTGGGCATTGCAAAAATGAGTACCCCTATCACTAATAATTATCCTAGGTGTTCCAAATCAAGAGAAAAGTTTCTTTAAAAATCGTACTACCATTCTAGCATCATTAGTAGGCAAGGCTTGGGCTTCCACCCATTTTGACATGTAATCTACTGCTACTAATATGTACTTATTCCCAAATGAAGTAGGGAATGGACCCATGAAATCAATACCCCATACATCAAATATTTCACAAGAAAGTATATAGTTCTGAGGCATTTCATTACATTGAGAGATGTTACATGTTCGTTGACATTTATCACAATAGGTCACATACCTGTTGGCATCTCTGAAAAGTGTAGGCCAGTAAAAGCCAGATTCGAGTGCCTTATGAGTAGTTCTAGCTCCACTGTGATGTCCTCCTGTGGGTCCTGAATGGCAGGGATTTAGAATCTGGCATGCTTCTGTTTCAGTAATGCATCTCTGAATAACCTGGTCTGCACAAATTCGAAAAAGAAAAGGATCCTCGCAAAAGTAGTTTTTCACATTAGCGAAGAATCGCTTCTTCTGCTAATGTGTCAACCCTTTTGGGGTTATGTTAGCTGCTAAATAATTTGCAAAATTAGCAAACTAAGGCACTGTTGTATCTGCTAAAGATAGGAGTTGTTCTTCAGGGAATAAGTCGTTTATCTTATCGAGATATGTCGGTTGCATGTTTTCCAATCTTGAAAGGTGATTTGCGGCTAAATTTTCAGCTCCTTTCTTGTCCTTTATCTCTAAATCAAACTCCTGTAGCAATAGAATCCATATTATTAGTCGAGGTTTTGCATCGGTTTTGGCTAAAAGATAGCAAAGTGCAGAATGGTCAGTATAAACAATAACTTTTGACAAAATCAGATAAGATCTAAATTTATCAAATGCAAAAATAATAGCTAGCAACTCTTTTTCTGTGGTAGTATAATTTGCTTGGGTAGTTGTTAGAGTTCTGCTAGCATAGTAGATCGGTTGAAAGTGCTTGTCTCTTCGCTGTCCCAAAACTGCACCTACTGCAAAATCACTTGTATCGCACATTAGCTCAAAAGGTAAGTTCCAATCGGGTGAAATCATGATTGGTGCATTGATTAATTTTTCCTTAAGAGTATTGAAGGATTCTATGCATTCTTGGTCAAAACTGAAAGGTACATCTTTTTCTAGCAACTTTGTTAAAGGCTTAGCTCTTTTAGAAAAATCTTTAATGAATCAGCGATAAAAACCGGCATGTCCTAAAAAGCTTCGTATAGCCTTAACTGAGTTAGGGGGAGGTAATTTTTCAATAGTTTCAATTTTTTCTTTATCTACCTCTATCCTTTTTCTAGAAATTTTATGTCCTAAAACAATACCCTCTTGAACCATAAAGTGGCATTTTTCCCAGTTTAGCACTAAATTTGTCTCTTCACATCTTATCAAAACACGTTCTAGATTATTAAGACAAAGTTGGAAAGAATTACCGAAAACTAAGAAATCATCCATAAATACCTCCATGATGTCTTCCACGAATTCATTGAAGATAGCTAGCATGCATCGCTGAAAAGTAACAGGAGCATTACATAAACCAAAAGGCATTCTGCGATAAGCAAGCGTACCGTAAGGACATGTGAATGTCATTTTCTCCTGATCTTCTGGAGCTATCGGGGTCTGGAAGTAACCAGAGAGGCCGTCTAGGAAACAATAATACATGTGGCCTGACAATCTTTCCAACATCTGATCAATAAAAGGTAAAGGAAAATAATCTTTCCGAGTGGCGTCATTTAGCTTCCGGTAATCAATGCAGACTCTCTATCCTATGACTATTCTTGTAGGTATTAACTCTTCCTTGTCATTAGACATCACGGTCAATCCACCTTTCTTAGGAACAACCTGCACAGGGCTTACCAAAGAACTATCAGAAATAGGATAAATAATACCTGCATCTAGAAGTTTAATTACCTCGGCTTTTACAACTTCCTTCATGTTGGGATTCAATCGTCTCTGAGCTTGCACTGATGGTTGGAATTCGTCATCCATTAAAATTTTATGGGTATAGAAAGAAGGATTTATTCCTTTGATATCTGAGATTTTCCAAGCTATAGCACATCTGTGTTCTCGTAACACATGGAGTAATTCCTCTTTTTCTGCAATGCTTAAATCTGATGCGATAATGACTGGTAAAGTTGATTCTTCCCCTAAAAAGGCATACTCTAAATGATCTGGCAGTTGTTTTAGTTCTAATTTAGAGGGTTCAGTAATGGAAGGTTTCTGTCTCAATTCATCACTCATCTTTATATTTTCATAACTAATGTGCCTAGTGATGATTTCATTAGAATCCAACTCCTTCCTTACTTCATCAATTTCAGTGGTGGTTTCATCTTCCCCCCCACATTGAACAAGACACAGCTCCAACGTGTCTGCGAGAGAAAATTCCTGAAATTTATCTTGAACAAGATGATCAATAATATCAACGAAATAACATGAATCATCTTGTTCTTTAGAAAATCTTATGGCATCATAGATTTTGAAAACAACTTCTTCATCACCAACTCTAAGCACTAATTTACCATCTCCTACATCAATAACAGCTCTAGCAGTGGCTAAGAATGGACGTCCCAAAATTAAAGGTACTTCAATATCCTCATCCATGTCGAGTACAACAAAATCAACAGGGAATATAAATTTATCTACCTTTACTAGCACATATTCAATGATTCCCCTAGGATATTTAACAGATCTATCGGCTAATTGAATACTCATCCTAGAGGGCTTGGGTTCCCCTAGACCTAGTTGCTTGAACATTTTGTAAGGCATGGGATTAATGCTAGCACCTAAATCAGCTAATGCTTTATTAATAAGTAAACTACCAATTAGACAAGGAATAGTAAAACTCCCTGGATCTTTTAGTTTTGCCGGCAGTTTATTTTAGAGAATAGCTGAGCATTCCCCATTGAGTTCTACTGTGGCCAATTCTTCCAACTTCCTTTTAATTGTCAGAAGTTCTTTAAGGAACTTCGCATACTTCGGCATCTGTGAAATTGCTTCAACAAAAGGTAAGTTAATGTGTAATTGCTTAAAAAGTTCAAGGAACTTACCGAATTGAGCGTCTGTATGGTCTTTCTTGAATTTTGCCAAATATGGGATGTGCGGTTTGTATTCCTTGAGTGGTGGTAGAGTGTTTTCCTTGGGTTCCTCTGCCTTTTCTTCTGAAGGTTCTGGAATAGTCTTCTTTTCTGGCTTGGCTAGGACCTTTCCATCTCTTAAAGTAATTGCTTTGACATGTTCTCTGGGAATTGGCTCAGTGTTACTTGGTAATCCACCTTGTGGTCTTTCTGAAATCAATTTCGCGAGTTGACCGATTTGGTTTTCAAGCCCTTGAATTGATGCTTGTTGATTTTTCAGTGTCGTTTCAGTACTTTGAAAATGGGTTTCTGATGCGGCCATAAATTTGGTAAACATCTCTTCAAGATTCGACTTCTTCTCTTGTTGCGGTGGTGGCTGCTGAAATCCTGGAGAAGGTTATTGTCTTTGATTTCCTTGTCCTCCCAATGAAAAGTTTGGGTGATTTCTCCAACCTGCATTGTAAGTATTACTATAAGGGTTATTTTGAGGTCTAGAATTGTTACCCATATAGTTGGCTTGTTCAGTTTCCACATTGTGTCCGTATGGTGAGAAATCTGGATTGAACATTGTTACTGGAGTTGCGTCACACTGCATCACTGGCTGTGCCTGTGTAGAACCAACAAAATTATCAAACTTTTTATTTAAGAGTTCTACTTGGTTAGTAAGCATAGTAACAACATCAATATTATAGACTCCTGCAGCTTTCGTCGGCTTTGTCCTCATGACTTGCCACTGATAATTATTCAATGACATTTCTTCAATAAATTCATAAGCTGCTTCAGGTGTCTTATTATTGATCGTCCCTCCTATGACTGCATCGATCATTTGTCTGGTTGACGGATTTAAACCGTTGTGGAAGGTTTGAAATTGTAGCCACAAAGGTAGACCATGATGAGGACACCTTCTCAAAAGATCTTTGTATCTCTCCTACGCATCGTAAAGTGTTTCTAAATCCATCTGCACAAAAGAAGAAATATCGTTTCGTAATTTGGCTGTTTTAGCTGGAGGAAAATATTTGAGTAAAAATTTTTCGATCATTTGTTCCAATGTAGTGATTGAGCCTCGTAGTAAGGAATTTAACCACTGTTTGGCTTTATTTCTCAAAGAGAATGGAAATACCCTCAAGCGAATGGCATCATCAGAAACGCCATTTATTTTAAAAGTATCACAAAATTCTAAGAAATTTGCTAAATGTAAATTTGGATCTTCATCCTATAAACCATCAAACTGCACAAACTGCTGAATCATCTAAATAGTGTTAGGCTTCAATTCAAAATTATTAGCAGCAATAGTAGGTCAAATAATTCTAGTTTGGGTACCAATCAAACTAGGTTTAGCATAATCATACATAGTATAAGGAGCTGCATCCTGGTTTACCGGGTTCTACTGGTAGTGCTGGAGGTGGTGGAACGTTTTGATTCACGTCCATCTCTTCTGTAGTTTCTGGCTCTTGCTTAGGTTCTTGTTTTGGATAATGTAAACTGCGTCTAATTTCTCTGCGATTTTTGCGAACTGTCGCTTCTAGATCTTTGTTAAAAAGTAGTGGTCCTGTTGGGTTGTTTCTAGTCATAAACTAAAAATACCTAAAAAGAAAAAGCAAAGAAAATTCAAAATTTTAAAAGAAAATAAAAATAAATAAATAAAAACTGAAAATAAAAATAAAAGAAAATTAAATAAATAAATATAAATATAGTAATGGCTAAAGTAATAGAAATCAAGTTTTCTTAATATTTCAGTTCCCCGGCAACGGTGCCAAAAACTTGATACGGCTATCACAATATTAAGTAATAAAATTCATAAAACTGATCACACCAAAACTAACTAATATCACGACCTTAAAGGCAAGCGCACCTGTCGAACAATAGTATAGTTTAGTGGCAAGACCGAGTTATCGTACCCAAGGGAACCAAAAGTACTAGTACTTACTTTCTTTCTATTATCTAGCCTAAAAATAAAGAGAGTTGATTTAAACTAATTCTAAAACTAACTAAAAGTACATAAAAAGTAAATTGAGGAAAACTTTCGAGAAAAGCTGATTGATATGAGCAATACTCAAGGGAGAATCCACCTAGACTTCACTTGTTATTGATTTCTTGAACTATATAATTGATTACTTGCCTTGATCCATAGAGATCCCTAATTTATGCTAAACCCTCCGTCGAGGCATAGAGCAACTAGGCTTAAGTCATTAATTAAAGTTCCTTTATTAATTAACTCCCTAGGTTGCATTAATTCGATCTATGGATCCCCATATTAGGTTTGACCCTAATCCAGTAGATTTATGTCGCCCTATGTCTAGGGTTGCATGCAACTCCGCTTAATTATGGTAGATCTACTCTTATCATAGGGACTTTTGCTCCTCTGCTCTAAGCACATCAATTTCTTGAAGTAATACCTAGGATTATTAAATCAATAATGAAGAACATAATTAAGAACAATTCAAGCAATTATCATATAACTCAATAAATAATAACAAGATCTATCTTAGGTTTCATCCCCCTTAAGTAATTGAGGAGTTTAGTTCATAATTAAGAAAAGAGACATCTCAGAAGATAATAAATAACAAAACATAAAGAAACCAAAAACTTCTAAAGGAATTTAGGGAGATCCTCTGTCTTGATGTAGAATTCTGGCTTCTGGGATGAATCAATCGGCTTCCCTTGGAGTAATTCCTTGCTTTCACTCCTCGTGTTGGCAGAAAGATGGCGCTCCTATTGGGAGAAAAAGAGTACACCCTTAGAGTTGCCTCCTAGGGTCTTTATATAGAGCTTTGGGGAGCATTTCTTAGCCTTTAAGCATCCAAATCCGAGTGAAATTCCTCTTCCTCACGACTAGAACACGCCCGTGTGCTACGCCCGTGTGCCACGCCCGTGTGCTTCGACAAGAGGCCGTGTGAGATTTTGTCGATTGGGGCACGGCCGTGTGGCCTGGCCGTGCTTGTCAAGGCTGGACCGTGTGATCTTTGTGTGGCACAACCGTGTGCCACGGCCGTGTGGTGACTTCTTGGACCGTGCGTTTGCATATTTTGGCCCATTTTCTCCGGTTTTTGGTCCATTTTCTGTTCTTTTCTCTTCCCTATGCTCTCCCGAGTATAAGATATGAAAAAGAAAGATTAAGAGCACCAATTCTCATTAAATTGCTAATAATTCATCCAAAATATAAGTTAAACATGGGGTAAAAATATGTATAATTTAGCGTTTATCAAAGCTCTATCCCCATCATCAGCAATAAGGATAGGATTTTCAGTAAGGTTTGCTCCATTTCCTTGATTCATATTCTCGAAATTCATCTCTTCAGTTCTTCTCTGATTCGCTTGTATTCTTTGTTGTCAAAAGGTTCATTCACTCTCAAGGTCTACAGAGAGTAAATCGATAATTCGGTCAATACTCATAAACACCTAAAATATTCACAGAAAAATTAATTAAGTTAAAAATTAAACAAAAAATTAAACCAAAATATAAAACTAACAAATTCACAAATAATGACTTTTAAAAATAGTCCCCGGCAACGACGCCAAAAACTTGGAATGACGAAAATGTGCAAGTGTACACAATTGTGACAAGTAATAAAGTGACAAGTAAATGTCGAGTCGTACCCACAGGGACTGTAAAAGAATTATTTATGAAAGTAATTTTAAGCACTTTGGTGAAGGAAAAATATTTGGTTTTAAAAAGAGATAAAAAAACTAAGAGTTAAAAACTAAGTGAAATAATTAAATTAAAACAAAGAAATTCTAATGCACAATTTCAAATATGACTTAATCAAGATGATATATTTGTGTTGGATTAATTGCATTTCTTTTCTTAGAATTATTAAACTTATGTTTATACTTTTTACGAATAAATTCACAACAACTCGGTAATTTGCTAACTTATGAACATATTTACAAATTAAAAATCCATTCATCTCTTGTACATATTCCTATGCAATTCGACCGATTAAACAGATTTATAAAGGTAAACATATTATTGCACATACATACTTATTAAATTAAATAATATCTCGAATATTCCTATGTCGATTCCAATGATTAATTCAACCTAATAAGCATATAAAAGACTATGTGAGATAACAAAGTATCCTTAAATTGAAACAGTTTAATTACAATAATCTTGCAAGTTATACAAGGCATATGTATTGCCAAATACAATGCTAATTTAATCTTCAACTACCTTAGAAGAATTAAACATGCATTGATTAAGTACTGTGTCCATTAATAACAAGTTCAATGTGTTTAAATAATTAATTCATTAGTTATCTAACAATTGTAATGCAAGAATAACTTAGGCATGATTTTACTTAATCAAGCATTTTATTGAGACCTATAACAGCATAAACACAATTTTAATAAATTAAGAGGACAAAATGCAATCAACCCAACACGAATTAAATTCAAGCTAAGTTGCTTTAATTAACCATTTCAATAGAATAAATATTCATAAACATGTTTGTCAAAACAACAACGAAAATTTAAAAAGATGGGGAACAAGAAACAAATCTGGTGTTTCTCCGTGGCTTTAATGGTTGTTCGGTTCTTTGTTCTCCATTGTCCTCGGTGACCAAGGTGACTTATGAACACTTAATTGCTGCTCCAAATGGCTGAGGAAACACCTCTTTTCCAAGAGAAGAAATCGGCACAAGAAGGCTTGGTTTTTTGGAGAAAAAGAGAGAATGGAGAGAAGATAAGTGAATGAGAGAATGAGAGTGTGAGGGATGATTTGAATGGGCAGAAAGGGGGGCTTTTTGTAGCTGAGGAAGGCTGCTAAAAATAGAAAATTATAGAAGCCAAAGGGACCTCCCCATGGCTGGCCATCTACATGGCAAAGTTGAGAGTTCCAACTTTGCCAAAAATAGTCTGGGGCAAATCCGTAAAGCCTTAATTAAAGGAGGGGTTTGAATGCAATTTGGAAGTCTTTCAAGGGCCTTTTTGCAAGCTCATTTATCAAATAAAATGCTGATTTGGGTTAGCATTTGAATGGTTCTGGGCTGCCCAATTGGTGGCTGGTTCAGTTCACTCAATTTGGTCTAACTGGTGCGGTTCAACTGGGCCCTTTTTCCATAATTAATTAAAATTAATTTATTTAGCCCAAATTAAATGGGGAATAAATTAAAATTAATTATATTATGAATTAATACACATATTTGGACCATCTTAGGCTAGAAATTATTTCGCCTTGTTACTATGAATTGCTTCTCGGTTTTGTTCTTCTAACGGTGTCTGCCGGGTCAATTTTGCCCTTTGTGTGAATCTGTCAAAAATAATCAAAATTCACTAAAAATAATTATAAAATTGACTAAAAATTAACATCAAATTTTTAATACAATTGAATTATTTTATAAAAATTTATTATTTTATGACAAAAATTCTATCAAAAATGCATGATTTTAAGTAGAAATAGGTATGAAAAAGTTTATAAATTATTGTGTTTCCACCTAGGCTTGGGTAACCAAGAAAATAAGTGCATTTCATTATATGAGCCTAGGGACCATTTCGCAAATATGTAAAAGTTTAGGGGAAAAATTATAAATTTTGCCAAAGTGTTAATTATGGGCTATTTAGCCAATGTGAATATATTTTAGATCAAGAAAAATGAAGCCCGGACCGAAACCGGGGAAAAAGCAAGGTGGTGGATTAATCGAACATTCACCTATATTTTGGATCCGAGGTAAGTTGTATGCAATAAATTAGCATTATACATTATGAAAAAAAATTATTGTGATGATAATCTATGAATTTATGTTATTTCCATGAATTTGATTAATATGATTTTTACCAAGAAAAGATGAAGTTATAGTAGAGAAATACCGGTTAAATTTTACATAATACAAAGGGTACCGAGTCATGACATGAGTATTTGTAGGTCTCGTTTAAGACCTTGTCTGGGACATGGCATCGGCACCGAATTGAGATCCCATGTAAGACCATGTCTGGGACATGGCATTGGGATCGACATGTGGTCCTGCATAAGACCACATTGGGGACATGGCGTCGGCACCGAGATGAGACTTAGATCCCCTATAAGACCATGTCTGGGACCTGGCGTTGGCATCTAAGAGTGATCCTATATAAGACCATGTCTGGGACATGGCATCGGCATCAGTTTACAATCTCGTGTAAGACCATGTCTGGGACATGGCATCGACATCGATCTGAGATCTCGTGTAAGACCATATCTGGAATATGGTTTCGGCATCGACTTGAGATCCCACGTAAGACCATTTATGGGATATGGCTTTGGCATCTTACCATGAGAATGACATTTCAGGTATCCCTCGGTATTCTAAGTAATTTAACAGGAAAAGTATTCAAGTTGATGAATTTAACGAGAAAGACTAAAGTTTTGTGATGAGTGACACAGGTGTATATGACCAGGTACGAGAAAATGAACACATAATGATATCAGTATGATGGTGAGAAACGCATGAGTAAGAATACAAAATGATATGAATGTGTCGGTAAGAAAAAGCATGAGTAAGCCATGTTATGGTGTAATGAATTTATATGATATTTCATGATACCTTATTTGGATGCTCATTCCATGACTTATGTTGCTATTTTATTTCATGCAACTTACTAAGCAATTATGCTTACTCCCTTTCTTTTCCCTTGTCCTTGTAGTCTTGCCAAGCTAGCTTGGGGATCGTGAAAAGTCAAAGCTCGAAGTCACACTATCAAGCTGTCCATTTTGGTATAGTATAGTTTAGTTATTTTGAGTATGGCATGTATAGAAAACTTTGTTATTTTGATATGTGTCATTTTAGGTAGCCAAATGTGTTGGCTTTTGATGTTACTCAAGTCATGTTGTAATGGCCTTTGGAAATGGGCTAATATTGTTTAAGTTAAATTTATGCAATGTTGATAAAGTTCATGAAAGTGCAAGTTTGCATGTTTAAGTAGAGTAGTGATTGTTGAGAATGAAATGCTTGGTGCCATGTGAATGCCTTAATTGTAGGTATTTAGTAGTGTATTTATGCCATGATATGTGATATTGAAACTGGCCTTGAGGTTGGTTAAGTTTCAAGGTGGCAAAGGGTGTGTTGTTGATAGGCTGTGTCCCCTGCACCTAAATTATGCAAAATAGAATGCCCAGTAGTGAACACACGGGCAGAGACACGACCGTGTGTCTCAACCTTATGGAAAGCACGGTTTAGCACACGGGTGTGTGGCTTGGCCGTGTGACCTAAACTGCATGCTGACATCTTAAACAGAATGTCCAAGTTTTCACACACGGGCTAAGGCATGGGGGTTTTGATGCCGTGTGAAGGATATGGGCCAGGGACACGGGTGGGTAACACCCTTTACCTGTTTTCGACGCCAGGACAGGGTACGAGGCATTACTGTACTTAACTTACTCGAATGAGTAAGATTGAACCATAAAATTTCATTTCTATTTAAAAACTTTCCATACATCCTCTTAAAATCCTAATCATGGGCCTGCGAGGCCCAAAACATACATCGGGAGTGGTTCGAAACCAATCCAAAAACTTTCGAACACTTAGAAAATTTTTGCTCTAAACAGGGTCACACACCTGTGTGAGGTGGAACACGCCCGTGTGGGTAGGTTGTGTGGTCACACACGCCCATGTCCCTAGCCTGTGCAGAATTTATTTTTCAATTCGAACCTCTAGGGGTTTTCACGTGGCCTGGCACACACTCGTGTCCATAGCCCGTGTCCTTCATACGGCCACGACACGCCCGTGCCTTAGCCCATGTGTGAAAACCTAGACATTCTATTTATGACGTCAGCATGCAATTTTGGGCACACAGCCAAGCCACACGCCCGTGCGCTAGGCCGTGCCCTACACACAGTTGAGACACACGGTCGTGTCTCTGCCCGTGTGTTTACTACTAGGCATTCTATTTTGCATAATTTAGGTGTAGGGGACACACGACCTACCAACACACCCATAAGGCTAACCGCGTGTCACACACGGCCTAGGCACACGCCCGTGTGCCCACCCGTGTGGACAAATATAGGCTATTTTCCAATCCCTTTGCCACCCTGAAACTTAACAAAACATAAGGCCAACCTCAATGACACATAATATGAAATTTATAAACATCAAATACCCAAAACTTTAGGCATTCTCATGTCACAAAAAACATACAATAATCATGCATTCATCATCATTCATCCTTCCTACCTAATTGTGCAATTTCATGCTAGCACCATTGACATTCACTTTGCATAGTTAAACTTAATCAATATTAGCCCATTTCCAAAGGCCGTTACAACTTGACTTAAGTAACATCAATAGCAACACATTTGGCTACCCAAAATGACAAATATCAAAATGACCAAGTTTTCTATACATGCCATAGTTAAAATCACTAAAGTATACTATACCAAAATGGACGGCTTGATAGTGTGACTTCGAGCTTTGACTTTTAACGATCTCCAAGCTAGCTTGGTAATACTACAAGGAAAAGGAAAAAGAAAGGGAGTAAGTATAATTGCTTAGTAAGGTGCATGAAATGAAATAGCAACATAAGTCATAGAATGAGCATCCAAATAAAGAATCATGAAGTGTCATATAAATTCTTTACACAATAACATGGCTTACTCATACTCTTTCTTACCAACACATTCATATCATTTCGTATTCTTACTCATGCTTTTCTCACCATCATACTCATATCATTATGTGTTCATTTTCTCGTAACTTAATCATTTACACCTGTATCACTCATCACAAAACTTTTGTCTTTCTCGTTAAATTCATCACTTGAATACTTTTCCTATTAAATTACTTAGAATACTGAAGGATACCCTAAATGTCATTCTCATGGTAAGATGCCATAGCCATATCTCAGATATGGTCTTATATGGGATCTCAAGTCGATGTTGAAGCCATATCCCAGATACGGTCTTACACGGGATTTCATATCGATGTCGATGCCATGTTCCCAGCATGGTCTTATACAAGATCGTAAACTAATGCCGGTGCCATGTCCTAGACATGGTTTTACAGGGGATCTAAGTCTCGTCTCGGTGCCGATGCCATTTCCTAGACATTGTCTTATACGGGACCACATGTTAATGCCAATGCCATGTCCTAGACATGGTCTTACATGGGATTTTAATTCAGTGCTGATGCCATGTCCCAGACATGGTCTACACGGGACCTACAAATTCTCATGTCATGACTACAGTATCCATCGTATTCTCTAAAACTTAACTGGGATTTCTCTATTATAGCATCATCATTTCTTTATAGAAATCATATAAATAAATCTCATGAAAATAACATGAATTTCATAGAATAACATCACAATAAATTTTCATAATTCATAACGCTAAATTTGTAACACCCCTATCCCATAACCGTCACAGGAATAGGACGAGGCGTTACTGAAAAACTAGGAATTAGATCAGGACAGTAAAATTTTTTTTTAACAATTTCTTGAATAAAGATCATTCATTTACTAAATTGCTAGATGCAAACAAAGTTCGAATTTAAAACTTATACAAGTAAGTTCCATAAGATACCATATTCACATGACTTATATACAAAGGTCAAAGTGTCATTCTACTTATTGTCTACCCTATACATGCCATAAACTAAGTCCAATCACATGGTTACCGTAAAAGTAGATAGTGTGACGAAGTGCCGACGATCCCCGAGCTGGTAGTCAGAAACCACAATCTATAAAACAAAAAACACGAACAAACAGAGTAAGCTTTTATAAGCTTAGTAAGTCTTAAGCAATTTAAAACCGTTGAACTCAAATAAAACCAATTTGTTCGATTTACATATAACCTTTCATTTCATTCACGGTTTAACACCTTCTTGGCCGAATATACTTATTCACTTATAAGCTCCTATAGTTTTAAATTTTCTCCAAACCGAATACATGCGTATTCATTTGACATTTTCATATTTGCTTCTCATTTTACAATCATGATTTAATTCCGATAGATCTAACATGTCCAAGAGTATAACACTTACCTAACCAACTCAATTATAGGTCGATCTTACGAATTCTCAAATATACACAACTACATAAAAACACATAAAACAGATTGATTTTACCTGAGTCTAAACTTATCTAAACATAGTTGAATCGGATATCTTCACCTAACACCACACATTGTCCAAATGTACCATTATTATGCAAATATAGTCTTATAACTTACTCACATAAGCATCGCATTATCCGCTTTTGGTTTAGTTCAAACCAAACTCACATGTAATTTCATGATAATTCACACTCCAACCAAATATACTCAATACTCAGAGCAAATCTTAACATATTTCCACTTGAATCGAAATTCATATATCATAAACAAGTCATAGACTTTCATACAACCTTAAGCAATGGCCGAAGCCGCACTATCCAAATGTGTATTCATAATCTAAAATGAATCAAATTCACAGACGAGTATGAAGTACATACCTGACAAACTTAGGGATAGTGAGCACATTTGTTTGGGATTATTACGACATAAATCATATAATTCTCGCACGAATGCCTGCGGGATTTTAACCCGGATATAACCCCGGCACGTATGCCCTTTGGGATTAAGCCCGGATATAACCCCGGCATGTATGCCCTTCGAGACTAAGCCCGGATATGACACCGGCATGTATGCCCTTCGGGACTAAGCCCGAATATAACCCCGGCACGTATGCCCTTCGGGACTAAGCCCGGATATAACCCCGGCATGTATGCCCTTCGAGACTAAGCCCGGATATGACACCGGCACATATGGCCTTCGGGACTAAGCTCGGATATAACCCCGGCACGTATGCCCTTCGGGACTAAGCCCGGATATGACACCGGCACGTATGCCCTTCGGGACTAAGCCCGATATGACACCGGCACGTATGCCCTTCGGGACTAAGCCCGGATATAACCCCGGCACGTATGCCCTTCGGGACTAAGCCCAGATATGACACCGGCACGTATGCCCTTCGGGACTAAGCCCGGATATAACCCCGGCATGTATGCCCTTCGGGACTAAGCCCGGATATGACACACTAAACCTTTATGCATATTTATCCATCAAGTGTACATTTCACAATTCTGTCACATTAGTAGTCTCATGTCACATTCGGATATAAGTACCATATAAACACCATCCTTTAAATATGCAATCTCACGAAATCATACAATTTAATAACATATTGCGATTCAAAGGTAATTCAAATCAACATTCTCACTTATAATTTCAATGAATTCAATCCATATGAACCAAAACATATACCATCTTGTATATAATTCACAATGTCGAATGTATACTCATAGTCACATCCATATTTAACACATCCCTTCTTTAATTCAAGACTATACACATATTATTTAATTCCATAAGTATCATCACATGAGTCAAATATACACAGTTGTATAATCCACAATTCAATTATACTCATTCTCACATAAATAAGTAAGTATCACGTACCTGAACAATTTATTACATTATGCGAATTTACTTGTCATTTATGCACAGAACTTTGTTGTCAAATGTACTTATCAAATCCATTTATATACACCAAACACATTCGGCTTATGGCCCACCTTCATTCCACTCTCGGCAATTACCACATCTAAATTTCTATATCACATTCGGCTTCCCCACATAGTTAATAATAACATGTATAACATATTTACCTTTAGCTTTTAACTAATCACAACTTGTGTTATACTCTTTTATCACACATATGACATAATATGTATCCATCAAAAATGCTCTTTGGTCATCTCACTTCTCACATCCAATTCAAAATATAAGTATATTAACTATCTTCGGCTAATAGTTTCAATTCCATTCTCATTCGGCATGTTAATAACAGATAATAATAACATTCTTTTAGCTACTTTTGTTCAATCATTAAGCAAGACTAATTAAACTAAATTCTTAAGAACTTATTTTAATTGTCATCGAACCACTACGGATCGACTATTCGCCTAATTTCGCCTTTACACATAAAATCCTAAATCAAAATATAAATTTTCATGTATTCACATCACAGTTATCCAAATATACTTCATATACCACATATACTTTCATGTATACACTTTGTCTTGGCTGAATATACATCTATCATTTTCCAATGAATAATTCAATTTCAAGCCATACTATCATTTCATATTCGAATACTTATAAACTTATAATTTCACAATTTTAATATCAAAGATCCATCTAACACTCATATATCATTTCATAATGTCACAAATTAAAATTCGCGTATGGGTTTAATCAATAGCTTATAAGCGACTCAAACAAGTTTGATCAATGTTTACAACATAATCACAAATTCTCTACAAGCTGTATTTCTGAGCAATAGTCATTAAATTATTTGTAACTGGAGCTACGAAACTCCAAATGAAGTGCCATTAATTTTTCCTGAAACTATACTCATATATCTTTTATCCATAAAATTTTCAGAATTTTTGGTTTGGCCAATCAATACCAGACTTTTCTTAAAATTTCCCCTGTTTCACTATTTGACTATACTGACCACTCTTCACTACGAATTAAATTTCTCATTGTATAGAATTCAAAATATGTTTTTGTTTATTTCATTTGAAACTAGACTCATTAAGGAGTCTAAGAATATAAATTTTATCTCATAACAATTTTTGTACAATTTATAATGATTTTCTAAAGACAAAACAGGGGATTTCAGAGTCATTCTGACACTATCTCACACAACTTTAAATATATATTTATAGGAAATTCCTTTGCTTACACGGTTTCTTTTATAAGAAACTAGACTCAATAAGCTTCATTTTCATATTTTATTCAGCTTCTAACTCACCTTTTTACAATTTTTGGTGTATTTTCAAATTTACACTACTGCAGTAACTCAAATCTGTCAAGACTAATTCGGCACTTAGACTATATAAATTCATCCTTCTCGCTACTAGGTTTATTTAATCTTTAAGCATACTAAGTAAAGTTCAAACACTTAAGAACTTACCTCGGATACTGTCGAACAATTACAAAACGGCTATTCGATTTTATTCGCCTTCCCGCTATCCAAAATTGATTCCTTTTGTTCTTGAGCTAAAATTAAACAAATTTTTATCTTATTAACACTTAACTCTTCAACCGAAAATTCATAAATATAAGCATATATATATTATTATCACATGAATTTCTATTCGGTCGAATGTTCAATTATAGATTAAAAATTCACATCTCGATTTTCAAATCTTTAACTAGACATTTTACAAGCATATAAACTAGTACCAATTTCTTTTTCTTGACTACCGAAAATATGATACCAAATTTAATTACAATTGTGTATATATATATATATCAAAACCTTATTAATAACTAAATAAAATATAAACATCACTTAATTATCACCAATTTCATATTCGGTAAACCCTTAAAGTAACTTAACCATTTATAACTTATCTTCCATGGTACATTCGGCCTTAACAAATGTCCCTTACAAGATCATATTAACTAATTCACGAACCGTTTAAAACATCTACTTCATAATGCTTTATTATTCAATCAAATTAACAAATTAAATTAAATTTCCAATACCAACTTCACAATCGGTAAAACTCATTTATATACTAAAATTCTTAGTTTTCAATGCCAATACATCCAAGCATCATTCGGCACCTCATTTTCATCATTTTTTTATCAATTCACTAATTTCAAATACTCTCAAAATCTAAATATACATTTGGTATAATACACACATCCATAGTCATGAGAATCGATTTCTTTATAGCAAATCAAAACTACCAATATGCAAATTAACTAACTCAACTTCCCTTATTCATCTTTGCTCAAAGAAATATAAAACAAAACAACCAATTCATACAAATTTCTAGCATGGCCGAATGTACTTAGTACTATATTTAAAAAAAATTTGACATGGGCCATGAATGGAGCTCTTCAAGTAACTCAAATCATACAAAAATTTCCAAGAAGAAACATTAACATACCTTAATTTAGGCTAATCAAGGTAACCGAATGCTTGTTCTTCCATTCCCTTATTTTCCTATTAATTTTCGGCTAAGTAGTGAAAAAGATGAACCAATTTTCTTTTTCTTTCCTTATCATTCTTTTTCTTAATTGTTTAATTCACAAAGTATTATTTTAACACATAAAATATTAAAGAAAAAATACACTTAGTGCTATCCATCCTTTCATGGCCGGCCACTACTTTAAAAAAGGGTAAATTGACATGCAAAATGATTCTTTTACACCATGCAATTATTTGGCCCCTTTTAATTAACCTCACACATTTTCAATGTTTCACACCTAAGCCCTTTAATAAAAATTCACATCCAAATGACAAAATCAATACACCAAAATTTCACACATGTAATTTCACATACATGAAATTTAACATTCAATTATTCTTGCGACTTGGTTTAGTGGTCTCGAAACCACTTTCCGACTAGGGCCAAATTAGAGCTGTCACAAAATTATTACATACAACTTACGTCGGATTACATACAACTTACCTCGGATCCAAAATAGGGGTGACTGTTCGATTTAACCCACTACCTTATTTTTTCCCTGGTTTCGGTCTGGGCTTCGTGTTTCTTGATCTAAAATGACAAATTCACTTATTTAGTACTTACATTGGTTAAATAGCCCAAAATTCATACTTTAGAAAAATTTATAATTATGCCCCTAAACTTTTTCATATTTGCAAAATGGTTCTTAGGCTCGTATAATGAAATGCACTTATTTTCTTAGTTATCCAAGCCTAGCTGTTATTTGTTGGGACAGCCCAAAGTCGAGTTGGAAAGATTTTTTAATTTTATTTTCTGTGTTCTGAATGGGTGTACTTATGTGTGCTAAAGTTTCGTGATTTAATTTCGAGATTTGAGTGCTTGATTTACCAAAAAGGATTTAATTGCATCAATTGATTTATGCATACTTTATGAAAATGTTAAAGTGTCATGTCTTTTAAAGGTTTGGATTTATATGGCAAATATGCCATTTATTAAATGCATGTGCGGTGTAAATTAGGATTTTATGGTGGAATCATTAGTGAGTAATTATATGGAGTACTATGATTGCAAATAAACCTTCTAATTATGTGATTGCCGTTTGTATCCTTGATATATGTGTTTTGTGAATGAAATTAATAAGGTTAAAAGTCTAAAATAATAATAACCTATTATATAATTAAACAAAACAAAAATATGAGAAACATGCATGTGTTCATCCTCGAAAGTGCCGAAAATATCAAAAGGAAAAAAAAAAACTCTTCCACATTCGGCCATCTCTTGCCAAAATTCAAGGTAAATTCATGTGATTTTTTATTAAAATTTGGTAATTTTGGTGATCCTTGTTTAACTAGCTTTAAAGCCCACCATGTAATGTATGAAATGGTTGAAAAATGTAGGTTTGGCCATGAATGAATGATGTAGAATTTGGAGTTGGAAATTAGAAACTAAAAATAAGTGTTAGATGGATTTTTTTTTTATGTATGATTTTAAATGATTTTGAATTTGTAAGGATAATTTGTGAAAATAGTGAATTTAGTGGCTAATTTCAAAATTAGTGATTTTAATGGTTGCATCCTTATGCTTAAGTTTCGGATATATATATATATATATACACATATATGTGTTTAAGGCATGTTTTTGGTTAGCCTATAATGATGTGGTTGAAAGGTATTATATAATGCTTACATATTCGGCTAATGATGAGTAAACTATGCTTAAGTAAATATATGAAATGTGTTGCTGTAATTCTGTTTTAAATGTCAGTATGATTAGTCCAAGTTTGATTTTATTGCAAGTGAAACACTAAATGCAGCATTACTAAATTGGTTCCTTGCATACGGGTAATTAATAATGTAATGACAAATGGTACACATTTATGTTCGGCTAAAGTTAAGTAAATTAATATCTATTCGTAAATGATGTATATGACAGGTCTGTATGTGATTATGCTTGTAAAGTCAAGAAATATTAATTGAGTCATGAATGATTGGTTAGTAAATTGAACTATCTTAATGTATAAGTATAGGTATATATATATATATATTCGGTGAGGGAGCAAGATAACTTGGTTTGCTTATGTGAGTGATACTTATTTTAATGTCTTAATATTAGATAATAGGTTCGGTTAAAAGAACCATTATATTTTGTAAATGAAATGTTAAATTTTGGGAATTTGATTATGGAGTAATTGATAAATAAATAAATACTAACGTCTGTTTGAGTAGTGAATTGTTTGGTAATGCTTCATAAGTATATTCGGTTTATGCATAGCATGAGTAAATTGTATTGATGTGTATTTTATGAATTTTGGACCAAATGGTTAATGAATAAATTGTAGAGGGCACTTTGTGAATTACATATTTATGCGATCTTTGAGTGTTAAGATATTTGTTAAATTATTGAAATATTTAAATTGTTCTAAATTCAAGCTCAAGATTCAAATAAACGAGACTTGGATCAGGGGAGAACGAAGTTAGCCGAGTAGCCGATATAATTGTACAAAAAGTATCGAGGTAAGTTTTAAGTAATTAAACATTGAATATCTTTGAATATAACATGATATGTAACATGAGAATTAAACAATATGTATATATATATGTATAGCCGAATGGAAATGTGAAATAAAACTAAGGTAGTTGATGTGTATATATGTATATATATATAGTCGAATGAAAGTATGAAATGAAATCATGGTAGTTGATATATAAAACAGAATGGAAGTAAGGAAACAAGCTTTGATGATTGAAATATGTATATATGTTATATAGCCGAATGGAACTATGGAAATAAGCTTTGATGGGTGATTTTATATAGACAATTGCTTAATGGTGATAACATTAGTTGACATGATCTAGCTAGGGTGTTATTTGTGCTGTTTGTGACCAGCATGATTGAGTTGAGTTATGTGTGGTGTTACCTTGTACCAAATGTCACTTAAAGTGATGGATAGTTCCATTTGTTGTATATTGAGATAGTCAAATGTGATTTATGATGTGAAGAATATTTGTTATGTTTCAATATGAATGTTGAGTGTGATTTATAAGAGTGAATAATATTGCGATGAGTTCAATGTGATGGCTCGATGTGATTTTGAGTTGGAAATGATAATTCAAAGACTTCGATAGTGTTCTATAAATGATTGATAGTGCAAGCTATGTATTTGTGATATATCGGGCTATAAGCCTAGCAGGCCTTGTGCCGGTGAGTTTTATCAGGTTATTGCCTAGCAGGTTTATATCGGTGATTTAATTTAAGTCTATCTATATGTGTTTTCTTATTGAGGCGAAAATTAAACAAATAATGTGTCCGAAGGGTTTCTTATTTTGGCCATTCAGATAAGTATATGTATGCTTATATGGAATTGGCAGATTCGACTATATGCATGCTTATATAAAAAGGATATAAATTCAGTTATATTTTTCGGTTATGTGAATGTTAATATGAATTAGAATTTTTGGACTAAAAGTAAGCCTATATCGAAATGGTATGTTAGGATATATGTGATATTATAAAGAAGTTTTGCATGGTTAGCCAAAAGAAATGTTCAAATGGATAAAAACTGTGGATGTCATGAAGGAAGATATCGAACTTATTTGTATAATTCTATTTGTGATATAATAGTATACGGTGAATCTTACATATATTTAACCTTATAGGTAAGTAAATATATGAGGTTATAAGTGACCAAAAGATTCGGCTAAATGGCCAGGTATGGATGGAAGATAAAGTAAGTAAGTACTTCGAATACGTGTGATAAATCATGTATAATACAAATGAAAATATATGTGAGATGATTATGTGTATTCGGTTTTATGATTAAATGATTTGAATATCCGTGAAATGATTCTTCACTATGTGCATATGTGAGACCTTGCATATTTAGCAATATAGGTAATATACATATGTGATGTTATATATATTTTGTGTATTCGGCCAAATAAGTGATGATTGTATATGAAGTTAAATCTTGTTTTGCGAGCTTGTGTAAATGAGAGGAAGTATATTTGAATGTGTAATGACAATAAGTTGATTTGATATAATTAGCCATGTAGGATATGAATACATATGTGCGATATTATACTATGAATCTTGGGTTTGTGTATATGAATATAGGTTATATGTACTTGAAAAATGACCTTGTGGTCCCATGATTCGAACATGGGAAATATGAAATACGAAACATGGTTTTGAGAGATGCTGTTTTAATCTGTAAATGTATATGATATGGATATTAAGACGGTGATATTATGATGCATGGTTTTTAAATATAAATTGGCTAGTGAGGCAATGACATGGTTTGGTTGGTTATGTAATGAATATGTGCAAATTTGATTTATACGATTGAACTAATGGTTGTTATTCGAATTCTAAAAGCATAGTTACATATTATTGAAATAAAATAAGTGAAGCTATTTAATAAGGTTATATGAATTAAAGAGTACAATGGATGTACAAGTGGTTGAGATTGTTTAAAATCAAATTTAGTGTTATAAAATCAATTATCATTGAAATGATTTATTTGATTATGACTTACTAAGCTTTCAAAGCTTACTTTTTGTGTTTTTCCTATGTTTTAGAGCTTCAGAGATTTGCTTTGGTTGGAAGTTAGGGAGACGTCTTGACACTATCCAGTTTTTCGTTTCGGTAAATAAGTGTTTTGAGATTTGTTATGTGGCATGTATAGGATAGTTACGAAACTATTCAATTCGATTTGTACATATATAAGCCATACGAAAATGGCTTGTTTATTATGTCAAAATTGTTTCATACTTTGATTAAATGATGGTTATACAAGTTGAGGAATAAACTAAAGTATATTATAAGTCTGGACTATGCTTGATATGTTGCTTGTTGTTTTGATGTTTTGGGATATTTCAATTAATATTATTCATGTGCCGAATGGGGTTAGATAAAGATGATGCATATTCAATTATGTATATTTTTATAAGATTCATTAGGGAGATCTTTGCTTGTTTTTAGGGTTTAAAAAAATGATTATTTATGATTGATATGAATATGTATATATTTCCGGTAATGCCTCGTAACCTTTCTGGCGACGGATTAGTATAAGGGGTGTTACATTTGTATTCATAACAGCCTCTATTTCTCATCAATTCACACTTGTACTACACATTTTCCTACTTTTACAATTTGGTCCCTATTAAGGATTTTCATGAAAAATCACCTAGAAAAAGATGTTTACTACAATTTAAACTTTCATATTCTACCACTAGGTATCAAAATACTTGCATTTATGCATGGGTATATTTTTGAACACAACCCTAACTCAAATTAGTGGTAGAAATAGCTAAATTAAGCTACAAAGATTTCAAAAATACAAAGAGAATTAAAAACAGGGCTAAATTGCACTTACTAGTGAGCTTGAAAATGAAATAAACCCTAGCTCTGGAATCCCTTAATTTTCGGCAACCTTAGGAAGAAGATGGACACAATTTTGCTTCTTTTTCCCTTTTTATTTCATTAATTAACCAAATGACCAAAATGCCCTTATGCCCTTTCTTTAGAAAATTTTCCTTCATTGGGCATTTTTGTCCATCATAACATAAAATGGTCTAATTGCTAAATAATCATGAAATATATTTTTCTACTTCAAATTTGTAGTCTTGAAACCACTATTCTGACTAGGCCCTAAGTTGGGCTGTTATAGGGCGTATGCTAGGCCGTGTGAAAACCCCTGTAGGTTCGAAATGAAAAATAAATTCGACACAGGGTAGGGACATGGGCGTGTGTGACTACACAGCCTACCCACACAGGCGCGTCCCATTTCACACGAGCGTATGGCCTTGTTTTGAGCAAAAATTTTCTCACCAAAGTTTCCGGTTTGGTTCCAAACCATTCCTGATCCATGTTTTGTTCCCTGTAAGCCCATGATTAGGATATTAAGAGAATGTATGAAATTTTTTTAAATAGAAATGAAATTTTAAGCATATTGAGTTATGCCATTGATGAGAACTTGTGATTTTTGTTGTTGATAGGGAAATATGAAAAATATGTTTGGGTTAGCATATTTTGTATTGGAATTTTTGGATGATTTTGAATAATTAGGACTAAATTGTAAAAATAATAATTTGAGGGAATAGAATGTGAAATAAATGAAATATATGGACTTGTATGAATACTAGGAATATTCGTCCAAACATGGGTATAGGGAATTTTGCATATTTTGCGTTTTGAGCAATGGGGACTAAATTGTAAAAATTGTAAATGTCAGGGGTAAAATGGTAATTTCCCATTTATGTGTTTTTGGACTAAATCAAATGAAAATATGTTTGAGCGAGCTTAATTTGAATATTTTTAGTTCAAGAACCAAAGAAATCAGATTTGGATCGGGGGAAAACGAAAGTTGTCGACTAGCTATCTCATTCTATTTTTCATCATCCGAGGTAAATTTATAAGCAAATAGTTGTACTAAATTTTAAATAAATGCAAGGTATATATGCTGAGTTGATAATTATGAATTATTATATGCTATAGCTAAATGTGAATAAACTTGATTACTATGCTTCTGAATTTATTTCGACCGAGTTACGACATCCGAAAGTCCCGTATGAACCTTAGGAATAGTTAGGATACATATGTCATGACGTAGGATTCCGATCTATGTGTGTGTGTAAGACCATGGCATCGATATGTGTGCGAGTAAGACCCTCTCTAGGACAGTGGCATCGATATGTGACTACATGTAAGACCATGTCTGGGACGTTAGCATTATACGATTCATGTGTGATTATTTGAGTGTCCTATCCTATTTTGAATGGTTCATTGGGCAAAGACAAATTGTGTTCGAATGTGTAAGATAAGCTAAATGGCTAGGTACAAATCGGCTTGTTGTTTACTTAAAGTAAGGTAAGTAGGTAAGTGTACTTGGCCTTTTGAATGGTATTAAAATAAGTTTAAATTATACATATGTATGAATTCATGTATTCGGCTATATAGGTAAAATGCATATGAAATTATATGATGACACATGAGTTTGCGTAATTGTGTACATGTGTGTAACGCACCAGATTTTGGGCCTGGAAGAAATGGGCTTTGTGTCTTGGAGAAATTGGATTTTGGTTCTGCAAGAAAAATCTCATAAATTGTACGTTTAGTCTAGTGGATAAGTGTTTTAGAAAGAGTTAGGAGTGTTGGAGAAGCCCTCGGTTCAAACCAAGGCTCTAGCAAAAATATTAATTTTTGCTTCCTTAGGAAGACTTAGGCTTTAGACTTTATAAATGTTTTTGGTTGAAATCTGACGTAAGGCCTCATGGAAAAAGGTGTTAGGAACAGGAAGGGGTGTTGGGTTCAAGTCACGGCATGTGTAGAAACTTTTGCTGACATCTTAAATCAGCCTGGTTGGCGGTAGATAGGTTTCTTAACTAGTTAGGGACGAAAAGTGATGCAAACAAGGCGGGCGGCATAGTGGCAAGAGGCATGTAGCATAGCTAGGAGGTCGGAGGGTCAAAGTTGGGTGGTGGCAAATATTTTTAGGTTGCTTCGAATAACCTGGTTGCTGGTTGGTAGGACCTAAAAGTAGTTGAGGATGGAATATGTCACAAGGAGCGCCTAGGGTGCAACGACAAGTAGCGTGCTATGGGTTCTGAGATGGCTCAGGTTCGAGTCCCATGGCACGCAAAGTTTTGATTTTTACTCTTTAGTAAACCGTGGCTTTAGCGTGTAAGCCTTATGATTATTTGTGACCGAATTGTAGCTTAAGGACCAATACAGCGTAGTGGTTATGGTGTTATGGTGAGAAAGGATATTCGAGGTTCGAGTCTGGGATGGAGCGTTAGGACAATTATTTTGCTGTTGGGATGTCCAATGTTTGAATTGGAGTGATATTCTAGTGAGTGAGTATCGGGGAGAAATTTGTGGGATTAAGATTGAAGTTGTTAAGGTGTTGGAAGAGATAAGAAAGAGAAAAATGAGGAATTTGGATTGATGGGGAGTCGGGGCCAAAATGGGTTACATGTGTGAATAGAAGTTTGGCAATGAGGATATTGTTAGGGCATATTTCAGCTTTTGATGAGCATTTTCTTTTTATTTTACTTTGGCTTCCACTCCACGTTTTGGCCAAATCTGTGTTTTCTATTAGGCAATCATATTTGTCGAATTCTCTCATCTCCTCCCCCATCTATTCTTTTGTGCCATTTAATCTTTCTTCCCTCTCAATCTTTCTTTTTCTTGTTGTCAAATCTCTACACATAGAATCCCTTTTTCTTCTCTTTTCCCCTTCTCATTAACGCAACTGAGCACTCCTCTCAACTAAATTCATTTATTTGCTAAGCTACAGTCGAGTTCTCAACACCACCCTTTGTGAGTCAAATTCCCTTTATTCTCTAACGTTGGTGCTTTTGTTCTGAAGAGGCGTTGAAGCCAAATATACATCTCTCCCCATTCACCATTGCCGAATCGGTTCTCCTATTTTAGAGTTGCGATTTTTTCTTTTCTTTTGTCGTGATCGAGTGTAAGTGATAGTGAATCATTTATTTATATTTCTTTGCTGTGGTCATTCTGTTTATTTATACCAAATCTTCCATCTCTTATCGTTGAAATGTTGTGTGCTTGGTTTGTTTCAAGAACTCTCGATGAGTAAAGATTCTAGTAGGGAAGTGATGACAGAGGTGTCACCTGGAAAGGGTCTTGAAATCACTGCCCCAAAGTTTAAGCTTCGTAAGGTGTCAGCGATTCGAGACTTTCCGCTTGGATACAGAAGAGGGACTGCATCAGACTTCGGATTAAATAGGCAAATAACAGTCAATCAGTCTGATGAAGACAAGTGTAGTCGATCTCTTGGTTACTGGTTGTAAGAGTTTCTAACACTATATGATTCGTGATTGACTAAATGTGTTGTTTTAATATAGGTTCTGGCGATTATGAGTACTTAGTACTCTATGTGGTAAGGTGTGTATTTCTACCCTATGGTTCGATAGTTTGATATAAAGTTGAAGGTATGCACACACATTGCACACATGTTAGATCGGCAAAAGCTGAAAAGCCGAAAGCTTGGCTACGGCAACAACACAAGTGTGTGAACACCCGTGTGGAGATATCGATATGACAACAGAAGCCCCATGAGCAATCTCATGGACTTGGGCCACTTTTTGGCCAACTGGGCTAAAATGGGCCAAATGGGCCCGATGGACCCGTAGGCCATCGCGAGTAAAATTGATGGGTGGATAAGAAATGACGAGCCAGTCGTGATGATTACATGGCTTTGGGGCTTTGGGTAGATTTGGGCCTAATAGGCCATATGAGAGTGTGGGCCCTTTTGGGCTACGTACTGGCCTTTTGGGCCCTAGTGTATTTGTAATTGCTAAATATGACATAAAGTGTGCTGACTGAATTGGGGACTTGCTAGTGGGCCACAGTTGTGTATTTAGGCCCATAATGAAAAATGACCATAATGCCTTTAAGGACGAAATGACTAAGATACCCCTATATTTTTTATCACTGATTTTGCATGCCATACTTGATATGTTATGTTGCATACATGCTTGCATGAGGGAGGGGTATATATTAGAGGAAGTGTTATAGGAGGATCGCATAGTCGCTTGACGATCGTGGATCCATCGAAGGCTTTAACCCAGCATATGATTGGCAACTTTGCTGCAACACTGAGTACTACTGCAACTGGTGCTATAACGGGGGTGTAGGGATGGGTGGGTCGATATATGTATCCCCACATGAGTGTAGGGTTGGAAGGGGGAGTGCAAGGTTGGATGGGACATTTGTGCATTGCATATATTATTATTGTATGTGATATGGGCTCAGGCCCAACCGATGCTATTATAGGCTAAAGCCTTAATGCCACCGTTATTATAATTGGCTTAGGCCCAATTGATGTGTTGCATGCTTGCTAATCGTTGAAGGTTTTACACACTGAGTTTTTGCAACTCACCCCCCTCTTTTTAACTTTTACAGGTGATCCTCAGTATGCGGTTTGACGTATGGGAGGACTCGGAAGAGGCCACACTGTGAGCTGTTTAATATTTTAGTAATTTCTTTTATATTACCTTTAAATGTTTTATTGTTGGGTTGTAATAAGGCCTCTCCTTAATGTTTCTAGTTTTAATTTGGGGTTTTAATTATTATGGTTCTTATTTGTTTGAGTAGAGCGGTTTTCTAAAATAATAACTGTTTTCAAAACATTACTCTTCCGTAATATTCTCGAATTGGTTTCACAACTCTTTTTGTTAAACATCACATTTTCATAATTTGACTATTTTAGATTAAGTTTTAACAACAAACTAATAATGATTTAAGAGAATAACGTTTTAAAATGGTGTACAATAATCAAGTTGATTTTATAAAATTTACAAAGAGACTTTTATCTTCCAAAAGATATTTACCAATAAAACAATGTTTTTCGAACAAGCACTTCAATATGACACGCCGGAATCGGGCCTAACTTCTAGGCCAGGTTTGGGGTGTTACAATGTGGATTAGGTTGATATTAATTATTTTCTTTTGGATGTTAATTGAAAAAGTTTAGCATGGTTATATAAGCATTCGGTCAAAGTGACAAACATGATTGTATATATAATATAGATTATAAATGTTTAAATTTAAAAGTTTTATAATAATGTGCTTTGGCTTGATTTGATCAAATTGATGATATTTTCGGGTTGCTCATTTGCTTATGACATACTAAGCTATAAATAGCTTACTCTATGTATATTTGTGTTTCTATTTTATAGATTTTGGAGTCAAGCTACCAGCTCGAGGACTATCAGCAAGTTTCATCACACTATCAGCTATTTTGGTACCTTTATAAGTTAAAATTAGATTATGGCATGTATAGGCTGAACTATACTTGAGATGTTGGATTTTTGGCTATGTATAATTAAAGCCATACAAAAATGGCTTACTTCTAAACTTAGTCTTTGATTATGCTTGATTATGGTTTAAATCGTTTTTGGTGATGATACTGTGAAGTTACGAATGAATTGGCTAAATATGTTAGTTTGTTTAGGGTGTATTTTGTATTAACATATAGTATACATGTGAAATTTTGGAGATATATGATTTTTTTAAGCTTTGTTTGATATTATGGAAGGATTTACATGCGACAATTGAGATTAAATTTGGGATGTTTGGATTATCATTTGATATATCACAGGATTAATATTATTTACATTTATATATATATCTGTTCAGTTTTGGCATGTATAATGCATTAATAGATTTGTTTACTATATTATATATATATGTAATGATTAGGTTCTATGAGATGTTTTTGCATGTAATTGATAAGTGTTTGATTTACATTTGAAAATGGCTAGGATACAACTTAGTAAAGTAGTAAATTAATAGCGTACATATTTATGCATATGACTATGTTTTAGATTATAGATTTACAGGATTTGATCAATAATGATGTATGGTAATTTAGTAAAATAGACTTGTAATATTGGATAAATTAATGTCCACTTGGGTACATACATGTTCGCATAATTGAATGATTATTATTGTTTAATTTTCTTTTGTGTATTGGCTATGCGACTATGATTTTGGTGTATAGTGAGTGTTTGACATGATGTAAATGAATAAATAAAATAAAATAAAAATCAATAAAATAAAATTGTTTTTAAATTTAGTGATTTGATTCTATAAGAATTTATGTGTTTGTAGTGTGAATAAGAAATGTTGGAATTGGGATATTGAGGTAAGAATGCTTCTTTTGGTTAAGCATTGTAACACCCCAAACCTGGCCCAGACGTTATGGCCGAATCCGGCGGTGTCACATTGAAAGGTGACTCGTATAAATCGTAAACTTGGAAGACTTTGAAGACATTCGTCCGTCCGTGGTTCGAATAAGGTTTTATTTTCAAGACAGTTTTGTTAGACAAATAACTTGGTTTAAAACGTGTTCATTAGAGGGTTCACTTAATCAAAAGTTTAGGTGAGTTTGAGTAAAAGCTTTAAGTTTATAAGTTGAAAACCCAAGTGTACATATCTTGTTAAATTATAGTGAAAGCTCATGTTTTAAGAAAACGTTCAGATATTTATGTTGATTTAGAAAACATGTTTAATTTTAGAAATCCCTTTTGAGTTTGAAACTTTAGCAGTTATAATAATAAAATCCAAATATAAAATCATACCGGAGATGAAAGGCCTTATTACAACCCAATAAAACAATGTAAAATATGGAAAGTAAATAAAACTAGTAATCCTCAAAATAAATAGCAGTGTAGTGTGGCCACCTCCGAGTTCTTTCCTACGTTGAGCCACCTACTGAGGGTCACCTGAAAAAATTAAAAAGATGGAGTGACTTTCGAAACTTAGTATGTACGACCCTCGTCAAACAAGTAATCATGCAACAATCAGATTGGGCCTAAGCCTTATTCAATATCGATGGCCTTCGAATCTTAGCCCATAGTGGCCTCAGTTGAGCCTGAGCCCATATCAAAATATACAGTGGCTTTTGGGCCTAAGCCCATAGTGGCCTCGGTTGGGCCCGAGCCCATATCACAGATATCAATATGCGTATGCAATGCACAATTACCCATAACCAACCCTGTGCACCCCTTCCAACCCTACACTCCTGTAGGGACATACTCGACCCAGCCATCCTTATACACTTGTTGTGACACCGGTCACCACTCATCGTTACAGCAGAGCTGCTCGTGGCCTAAAAGCCTTTGTTGTAGCACCGGTTGCGACACTACTCATTGTTGTAGTAGAGCTGCTCGTGGCTTATAAGCCTTTGTTGGATCCACAGTTGTCAAGCAACCGTGTGACCCTCATATACACTTCCGCCAATAATAATCCCGACCCATATGTAATATAATAATACATGAATGCAGTAGGAAACATATAGCATACATAAGTCTTACTCATAACACATAAGGGTATTTCAGTATTTCTGCCCTACAAGGATATTTTAGTAATTCTACCCTACAGGGGTATTTCAGTAATTCTACCCTACAGGGGTCTTTTGGTCATTTCTTAACATTATGGGTCTTAATTAAAAACTTTGGCCCGTCAACAAGTCCTCATTGGCTAAAGTGAACGGACACTATGCACCTGGTAGGATTTCAGAGAAGAGGAGGTGGGTTGTTAAGACCGCTAAGTACCAAGCTCTCCCTAGACCCAATCCTAGACATGCATATGCCTATTGCCACACTCTAACCTTATGACTTGTCCACAAATGCACTTGATAAATTAATTAAGTTTTATACCGCTTAAGGATTCATTAGAAACTTGGCCTAAAAGTCCATTATAAAACCCTAGCAAGTCTACATGCTTTCATACATTCATATAGCCCATCAGGCCCAATCACATTTATATGGCCCATTAGGCACAGTCAAAATTATACGGCCCATCGGGCCCAAATCTATTCCAAGCCATACAACCAACTTAATCAGCTCATCACTTATTACCAATCTACAAATTTTCGCTTATCTGGGCCCACAAGCTAGTCGAGCCCATTTGGCCCATTTTGGCCCAGTTAGCCAAAACGTGACCCAAGTCCGTGAGATTGCTCATGGGGTCTCTGATAACGCATCAATTACCCTCATATGAGTGTTCACACACTCGCACGGCTATCGTAGCCAAACTTTTGGCTTTTTAGCTTTTTGGCATTTCAGGATTTTGGCATTTCGGGATTTCGACATTTTGGGATTTCCCGATCTATTGTGTGTGTGAAGTGTATGTACACACCTACTTAACAAAACACGCTACGAACTTTGTAGCCTCAACCTACAATTGATGTTACTTAACAGTTAATCATACATTTATCAAATACTATTACCAAAACCGTAATCCCACCTTTGCCTTACCTTGGACGACAAGCCTTAATAGCCTTTCCTTGATCACTAATCATGAGTATTTCTTAAATATGCATCAATCTTAATCGTTAAGAACTAAACAACAAGTGACTTGCAATCATCTTAAGTCACCTTTAAACCACTCATGATCATTCGGCCAACCTTAACCAATAAAAGAGGAATACTTACCCAAAATCCCAAAACGCTTAATGAGCAATTTGATAGAGATCTAAAATCTGAGATTTGATACTAATCCCCTACCAAAATCGATTTAGAAAGAGTGAGGGAGAGATAAAATTGGTACTAGATAGACCAACTAAAAGAAAGTAAAGTACTTACATAAGAATCGATCAGCCAACGTTGAAGACAAAGTGGTGGCACCACAAAATTTTGGCTAAAAGATATTCGGCTTTAGGGAAGGTCAAATAGGGCAAGAAAGAAAAGAGTTCGATGAGAAAAGGAAGGGAAGAAATCGACACAAAATAAAAGAGAAAGAGTAAGGGATTTCAGCTTTTAGATATTTGGAGAGAAAAGTGTTTTCGGTAAAATAGAAAGGAAGAATTCGACATTAGCCTAGATACCCAAAAACGACACCTATATATACTATAGCCAAATTTACCTATCCCCAAATTCCTAATTCGGCTCCACTTCTCTACTCCTCAACTCTTCCTAAGTTTTCTCTATTATCACTTCCTTGAATTTCTCTTCTGATCGCTTCCTTCAGAGTTCAACTCCAATGCCACCACTAGCCATCCATAGTGTAAAAATAAATCCAAAATATTACCATGCTAGCACTCGAACCAAGGATTCCCTTGCCAGCTATTAACGCCACCTCCTTGCTCCCTAAGTGGCTCCACCTAGCCACTACACCACCACTTCACTTGTGGCCTATTTCTTCTCCATTTATTTAAAAGCCATAACACTCGCACATAGGGTTCTTTTAACATTTGACAAAAATTTCTCCACCTCAAAGCTCGAACTCAGAACTTAATAAATGGCCCTTTAACACTTTAATAACACTTAAATAAAATATCAAACACACCATACTCATCTTAACCACAAAAGAAAGTTCGGGATTTTTGGGGCGTTACAAGCATTGTATAAAATGATCAAATGAATAGTAATGTACCGAATGTGATATAGTCAGATGTTGCGGTTTGACTTGCTCATTGTATATGAATCTTGTAAGCAATTAATTTGTCAAATTTGATATGCGCATAAGTTTTTATGGTAAAGTCATATTTTTGATACTTTGTTTATATATTAAATGGATACAAATATATTAGTTCTGTGACATAAAATGTTTTAAAGTTTGTTTGGTTTAAGAGATTTGACCATGACTATGTATACATAGATGCAATAGATCGGAAGTTATGTCTGGTCTGGTAATGCTTCGTAACCCCATTCCGGCGACGGATACAGGTTCAGAGTGTTACAGTTTATTGGTATCAGAGCTACGATTTGGTCGGTTCTAGGACTAACGTAGTGCGTGTGAGTCTAGTTATACATGTCATATTATGTACTGTGATAGTGATGACTTTTGACATTTGAAAATGTGTTTTCATATAGTAAATGGATCCCGACAAAGTTGTAGCTGATGATGTCGAGAGTGTAGTCCTTAATCCCGCGTAAGGGACAACACTGGCTGATTCTCGATCGACTTCGAGTAATCAAGAGAGTGAGGCTAGACAAGCCTGTTATCAAATGATGAATGCCTTGTTTACTCAATATATCCGGACTAACCCGTCTGCACAACAACCTCCACCCTGATTAATCCATTCCCGATGCCTGCTGTACCTTAAGTAAGTGATCTGTTGAGATTATATAGACCACCTGTTGATAAAATTAGAAAACACGGGGATGAAGAGTTTAAAGCTACTGATGATGATGATGCTGAGCATGCTGAGCTTTGGCTTAATAATATTATCCATGTTTATTATGAGATGTCCTATACTCCAGATTAATGTCTGAAATGTGCCATATCTTTGCTTTGAGACACAGCCTATCATTGGTGGAATACCCTAGTATCAGTGGTTCAGAAAGAGTAAGTGACCTGGGAGTTCTTTCAGATTGAGTTCTGTAAGAAATATATTAGCCAGAGATTTATTGACCAGAAGCGCAAAGAATTTTTGGAGTTGAAACAGGGTCAGATGACTGTGACTGAGTATGAACAGAAATTTGTGAGACTTAGTCAGTATACCCGAGAATGTGTTTCTACTGAAGCTATAATGCGTAAAAGGTTTGAAGATGGACTGAATGAAGACATTAAATTGTTAGTTGGCATACTTGAGATAAAAGAGTTCGTGGTACTTGTTGAACGGGACTACAAAGCTTAAGAGCTCAGGAAAGGGAAAAGAAAAGCTGACTTTGAAGCTAGAGATGCACGTAAAAGAGCATCCGGTAAGTTATTCCAGTCGACATCAAAGAAGTTCATAGATGATTTCAGCCGTTCCAAAGCCACTTCAGGTTATTCTAGACGGGACTAGAATAGACCACCTGTTAACTCGAGAGCTACTTGAGTAGCTAGTGTGGGTAATGTTAGATCAAATCAACCTAAGTGTAAACACTGTGGTAAACGACATCTCGGTAGTTGCAGATTGCATGATCAGACATGTTTTAAATATGGATCGATGGATCATTATATTCGTGATTGCCCAATGTTAGCTGAAGAAAGTCCAGTGTAGAATACAAGATCGGGTAATGCTGCAGCTAGAGGTAGACAACCCAGAAATGCGAGTGGCAATCAGAGAGGGATTAAAGATATAGCAGTTAGATCTGAGGCTCGTGTACCTTCCAGAGCCTATGCTATTCGCGCACGTGAGGAGGCTTCATCCCCACATGCTATTACTAGTACATTCACTCTCTATGATTCTAACGTAATTGCATTGATTGATCCTGGTTCGACCCATTCTTATGTCTGTGAAACTTTAGTATTCAGTAAGACTCTACCTGTTGAGTCTACTAAGTTTGTGATTAGAGTGTCAAACCCTTTGGGCCAGTGTGTTATGGTTGATAAAATGTGCAAGAATTGTCTATTGATAGTTCGATATTTGTGCTTTTCGGTTGATTTAATGTTATTGGCATTTTATGAGTTCGACATAATTCTAGGTATGGACTGGTTGACTTTAAATGATGTTGTTGTGAACTGTAAAAGAAAGACTATTGATTTACGGTGCCAGAATGATAAGATTGTTCAGATTGAATCTAATGACCTGAATGGGTTACCAACAGTGATTTCTTCGATATTAGCTCAGAAATATGTTAAAAAAGGCTGCGAAGCTTACTCTGCATATGTGCTTGACAGTAAAGTGGCCGAAAGAAATGTTGAATCAGTACCAGTTGTAAGCGAGTATCCAGATGTGTTTCCTGAAGATTTTCCAGGTTTGCCGCTTATTCGGGAAGTAGAATTTGGTATTGAGTTAATGCTTGAGACAACTTTGATATCTATAGCTCCGTACAGAATGACACCTACTAAAATTAAAAGAATTGAAAGCTCAATTGCAAGAGTTAACAGATAGAGGTTTTGCGTGACCAAGTTTTTCTCCCTGGGGTGTGCCAGTGTTATTTGTGAAAAAGAAAGACGGGACTATGAGAATGTGCATTGATTATAGACAGCTCAATAAGGTGACTATAAAGAATAAGTATCCGTTGCCATAGATTGATGATCTGTTTGATCAACTGAAAGGGGCTACAGTGTTTTCGAAGATAGACTTGAGATCAGGCTACTATCAGTTGAGAGTTAAAGACTCAGATGTACCAAAGACTACTTTTTGAACAAGGTACGGGCACTATGAGTTTTTGGTTATGCCTTTCGGACTTACTAACACACCTGCTATGTTTATGGATTTAATGAATCAGATCTTCAAACCGTATCTAGATAGATTCGTGGTTGCATTCATAGATGACATTTTGATCTACTCACGTGATGAGACTAAACATGCTGAACATTTGATATTGGTGTTACAGACTTTGCGAGATAAACAGTTGTATGCAAAGTTCAGTAAATGTGAGTTCTGGTTAAGTGAAGTCAGTTTTTTGGGCCATGTTGTATCAGCTTCGAGTATTCGGGTTGATCTGAGTAAAATTTTAGCTATACTTGATTGGAATCCTCTGAAGAATGTTTCTAAAGTCTGAAGTTTTTTGGGACTTGTTGGTTATTACAGACGATTCGTGAAAGGTTTCTCTATGATTATAGCTCCGATGATAAAACTATTACAGAAAGATGTTAAGTTTGAGTGGTCAGAAAAGTGCCAGAAAAGTTTTGATTAGTTGAAAGCCTTTTTGACCGAAGCTCCAGTGTTGGTTCAGCCAGAATCGGGTAAAGAATTTACTATCTATAGTGATGCATCTTTAAATGGTCTGGGTTGTGTTTTGATGTAGGAAGGCAAAGTTATAGCTTATGCCTCGAGACAATAGAAGCCACATGAAAAGAACTATCTGACACATGACCTAGAATTGGCAGCTATTATGTTTGCATTGAAAATTTGGCGCCACTACCTGTTCAGTGAGAAATGTCATGTTTAGTCTAATCACAAAAGCCTAAATACTTGATGACTCAAAAGGATTTAAACTTGAGACAACGTTGATGGCTAGAGTTGCTAAAAGATTACGAGCTTGTGATTAATTACCACCCAGGAAAGGCTAATGTTGCTGGTTATGCTCTAAGCCAAAAATCATTATTTATTTTGTGTACAATGAATGCACATATGGTTATGTCTGATGATGGTTCCTTAATAACTGAATAAAAGGCAAGACCGTTGTTTGTTCAACAAATTTGCGATGCCTAGAAAGTTGATAATAAGCTGAAAGCAAAATGAGTTCAATATGATTCAAATGCTGATTCAAAGTTTCGAGTTGATGCTGATGACTATTTGAGATTCAGAAACTGAATATGTGTTCTAAGGAATTCAGAGTTGATTCAGATGATTTTGAATGTGGCTCACAACAGTCGGTTATCTGTTCACCCAAGTAGTACGAAGATGTATAATGATCTGAAACAACTTCACTGGTGGCATGGTATGAGACAAGTTATTTCTGACTTTGTTTCAAGATGCTTAATTGCTAACAAGTAAAAACCGAGCATCAAGTACCTTCTAGATTGCTTCAGCTGATTATGATACCTGAGTGGAAATAGGACAGGGTTACTATGGATTTCATATTTGGTTTACCGTTGACACCGAGAAAGAAAGATACAATTTGGGTTGTTGTGGATAGATTGACTAAAACGGCTCATTTTGTACCAATACGTACAGACTATTCGCTCGATAAGCTGGCTGAATTGTATGTTTCTCATATTGTGAGATTACATGGTGTGCCTATATCTATTGTTTTGGAGAGAGATCCGAGCTTTACGTCGTGGTTTTAGAAGAAACTGTAAGATGCTCTAGGTACTAAATTACATTTCAATTCTGCTTTCCATCCACTGACAGATGGTTAGTCTGAGCGAATCATCCAGATACTTGAGGATATGTTGAGATGTTGCATTCTCGAGTTCAAATGTACGTGGGAACGATACCTACCTCTGATTGAATTTGCGTATTATAATAGCTTTCAGTTGAGTATCAAAATGGCACCTTATGAGGCTTTGTACAGGCGTAAATGTCGTACACCATTGTATTGCACTAAGCTTAGTGAAAATAAGATACACGGGGTTGACTTGATAAGGGAAGCTGAATAGAAAGTGAAAGGGATCCGTGAAAGTTTAAAAGCAGCATCGGATCGTCAGAAATCATATGCGGACTTGAAACGTAAAGATGTAGAGTTTCAAATCAGAGATGAAGTCTTTTTGAAAGTCTCACCGTGGAAAAAGATACTCAAATTTGGTCGCAAAGGCAAATTGAGTCCGAGGTTCATTGGGTCGTATGAGGTAATAGAGCGTATCGGGCCAGTTGCTTACAGATTGTTGTTACCACTTGAGCTAGAAAAGATTCACAATGTATTTCATGTTTCGATGCTTCGAAGATATCAATCAGATCCCTCGTATGTGATTAGCCCATCTGAGATTTAGATTAGGTTTGATATGACATATGAGGAAGAACCAATTTGCATTTTGGCCTGTGAGACTAAAGAACTGCAGAATAAGAAGATTTCATTGGTTAAAGTGTTATGGCATAGACATGGAGTTGAGGAAGCAACTTGGGAACCAAAGGATGCAATGAGAGGGCGTTATCCAAACTTATTCACCTGAGGGGGGAGAGTTGTACCAACCTGATTTAGAAAATAATTAAAATGGTGACTTTGGGACCACAAATTCAAGTAAAAAAAGTATTTAAAAATTATTTTCTGTGTTTATTTTGTCTGAATTTATATCTGTAAAATTTTTGTGATTTAATTTTGTTGTTTGAGTGTCCGATTTAATAAAAGGATTTAATCACATAAATTGAAAATTAGATAGTTTAAAGTATAAGGGCCAAATTGTTAGTGGCTTTCTAAATAGAAGCCCTTATTTTGTAAATAGCTCATTTTGCATGTTAGTGGACGGTAATAAGTATGTTAAATATGTTTTCTAATTAAATATATTAAGATTATAATAGCAAAATATATAATAATATGTATATATAATAAAGTATATTAATAAACCATATAAAAGTGATATGGACGGTAGTGCCCTTATTATTAATGGTTTCATAATTTTATTAAAGGGGTTAAATAAGTAAATTATGTAATGTTTTTAATAATAAAACATAAAAGAATTATAACATGTTTTCATATTACCATGTTCTTGTCGAAAACATAAATAAGAAAGAAAAGAAAAAGAGTTTAGGGTTCGGCACTTCTCAAGCTCAATCCAAGGTAAATTCTAGCTCGATTTTTTATAATTTCTACGTTTTTGAGATCGTTGCTTCGAGTACTACTAAACCTATGCTTAAATTTTTTATTTTGATGAATATCTTGAGTTATGCCATTGATGAGAACTTGTGATTATTGTTCTTGATGGGGAAATATGAAAAATATGTTTGGGTTAACAAATTTTGTATTGGAATTTTTGGATGATTTTGAGTAATTAGGTCTAAATTGCAAAAATAATAATTTGAGGGACTAGAATGTGAAATAAATGAAATATACGGACTTGTATGAATACTGGGAATATTCGGCCAAACATGGGTATAAGGAATTTTGCATATTTTGTGTTTTGTGAAATGGGGACTAAATTGTAAAAATTATAAATGTCAAGAGTAAAATGGTTATTTTCCCATTTATGTGTTTTTGGAATAAATCAAATGAAAATATGTTTGAGTGAGCTTAATTTGAATCGTTTTAGATCAAGAACCAAAGAAACCGGATTTGGATCGGGGGAAAACGAAAGTTGTGGACTAGTTGTCCCGTTCCATTTTTCATCGTTCGAGGTAAGTTCATAAGCAAATAGTCGTACTAAATTTTAAATAAATGCAAGGTACATATGCTGAGTTGATAATTATGAATTATTTTATGCTATAGCTGAATGTGAATAAACTTGATTACTATGCTTCCGAATTTATTTCGACCAAGTTACGACATCCGAAAGTCTTGTATGAACCTTAGGAATAGTTAGGATACATATGTCATGACATAGGATTCCGATCTATGTGTGCGAGTAAGACCATGTCATCGATATGTGATTCCAATATATGTGTGTAAGTAAGACCTTATCAAGGATAGTGGCGTCGATATGGGGACGTTGGCATTATACAATTCATGTGTGATAATTTGAGTGTTATATCCAATTCCGAATGGTTCATCCGGCAAAGACAAATTGTATTCGAATGTGTAAGATAAGCTAAATGGCCAGGTACAAATTGGCTTATTATTTACTTAAAGTAATGTAAGTAGCTAAGTGTACTCGGCCTTTTAAACGGTATTAAAATAAGTTTAAATTATACACATGTATGAATTCATGTATTCGGCTACATAGCTAACATACATATGAAATTATATGATGACACATGAGTTTGTGTAATCGTGTACATGTAAATTAGGTTGATATTAATTATTTGATTTTGGATGTTAATTGATAAAGTTTAGCATAGTTATATAAGCCTTCGGTCAAAGTGACAAACATGATTGTATATATATAATATAGATTATAAATGTTTAAATTTAAAAGTTTTATAATAATGTGCTTTGGCTTGGTTTAATTAAATTGATGATATTTTCGGGTTGCTCATCTACTTATGACTTACTAAGCTATAAATAGCTTACTCTATGTATATTTGTGCTTCTATTTTATAGATTTTGGAGTCAAGCTACCAGCTCGGGGACTATCAGCAAGTTTCGTCACACTATCAGCTATTTTGGTACCTTTGTAAGTTAAACTTAGATTATAGCATGTATAGGCTAAACTATACTTGAGATCATGGATTTTTGGTTATGTATAATTAAAGCCATGCGAAAATGGCTTACTTCTAAGCTTAGTCTTTGATTATGTTTGATTATGGTTTAAATTGGCTTTGGTGATGATTCTGTGAACTTACGAATGAAACGGCTAAATATGTTAGTTTGTTTAGGATGTATTTTATATTAAGATATAGCATACATGTGAAATTTTGGAGATATAGGATATGTTTAAGCTATGTTTGATATTATGGAAGGATTTACATGCAACAATTGAGATTAAATTTGGAATGTTTAGATTATCATTTGATGTATCACAGTATTAATATTATTTGCATTTATATATATATGTGTGTTAGGTTTTGGCATGTATAATGCATTAGTAGATTTATTTACTATATTATATATATATATGTAATGATTAGGTTCTATGAGATGTTTTTGCATGTAATTGATAAGTGTTTGACTTACATTTGAAAATGACTATGATACGGCTGAGTAAAGTAGTAAATTAATAGAGTACATATTTATGCATATGAGTATGTTTTAGATTATAGATTTACAGGATGTGATCAATAATGATGTATGGTAATTTAGTATAATTGGCCTGTAATATTGGATAAATTAATGTCCACTTGGGTACATACATGTGCGCATAATTGAATGATTATTATTGTTTAATTTTAATTTGTGTATTGGCTATGAGACTATGATTTTTATGTATAGCGAGTGCTTGACATGATGTAAATATAAAATTGTTTTTAAATTTAATGATTTGATTCTATAAGAATTTATAAGTTTGTAGTGTGAATAAGAAATGTTAGAATTGGGATATTGAGGTAAGCATGCTTCTTTCAGTTAAGCATTGTATAAAATGACCAAATGAATAGTAATGTACCGAATGTGATATAGTCACATGTTGGGGTTTGACTTGCTCATTGTATATGAATCTTGTAACCAATTAATTTGTCAAATTTGATATGCGCATAAGTTTTTATGGGAAAATGATATTTTTGATACTTTGTTTATATAATAAATTGAAACAAATATATTAGTTCTGTGACATAAAATGTTTTAAAGTTTGTTTGGTTTAAGAGATTCGACCATGACAATGTATACATACATGCAATAGATCAGAAGTTGTGTCTGGTACGGTAATGCCTCGTAACCCGACGAATACAAGTTAGGAGTGTTACAAAGTCAGTGATAAGGCATTCTTGAAGGTATCTCCGTGGAGGAATGTTTTGAGGTTTGGCCAAAAGGGCAAATTGAATCCACGTTTTATTGGACCGTATGAGATTACCAAAAGGATAGGGCCAGTAGCATATCTATTAGCTTTGCCGTCTGAGTTGGAAAGAATCCATGATGTGTTCCTTGTGTCTATGTAGCACCGATACCGATCAGACCCTTCACATGTGATTTCAACAATAGAGGTTGAGATTCAATCGGATATGACTTATAGTGAAGAGCCGGTTCAGATTTTGGCTTGGAAAGTTAAACAATTGAGAAATTAGAGTATAGCCCTTGTGAAAGTATTATGGCAAAGACATGGAGTTGAAGAGGCTACATGGGAGCCCGAAGAGGCCATGAGGAAACAGTACCCAAACCTTTTCACCAGTAAGATTTTCGAGGATGAAAATCCCTAAATGGGGGAGAGTTGTAACATCCCAATTCAGGGCTTAATCAAAATAGTGGTTTTGAGACCATAAACCCAAAGTAAAAATATTTGTTTTATGATTGTTTTGAGGTCCATGACATGTTTGCATGATTGTGTGAAAGTTTCATGAAGAAATTACGTGAATAAGAGTCCAATTTGACTTTTAGGACTAAATTGCAAAAGTTGCAAAATATGAGACTCTAGAAGCTTTAAGTATGAAATAGCTTTGGATTATTAATTAGAGGTCCTTAAATAGCAATTTACCCAATTTCTAGTTTTATGGACAAAAATGGACATCGAACGGAAAAATATCAAAGAAAGGCCTCAAGGGCATTTGGGTCATTTGGTTAATAAAAGAATAAAAAGGGAAAAATAAGTAAAAAATTGTGTCCATCTTCTCCTACCTTCCGAAAATCACAAGGGGGCCATAGCTAGGGTTTCTTCAACTTCCAAGCTTGATAGTAAGTGCATCCTAGACCCATTTTTAATGTTCTTTACATTTTTGAAGTCATTGTAGCCCGATTTACCTATTTCTACTATTATTTTGAGGTAGGGTTCATGTTCAAAAATTTACCCATGTGTGACATGCATGTATTTTGATGTTTAATGAAGGAATATGAAAGTTTGATGTGTGATAAACATCTTTTACAAGGTGATTTTTCAAGAAAACACCTAAAGAGGACTTATTTGTAAAAGTTATAAAATAAGTGGTAAAAATATGATTTGAAAGAAAATGTGGGCTGTTATAAGCAAGAAATGTGTTCGGCTAGGCTTAAAGTATAAAGAAATCAAATGAAAATCATTTTACGAGCCTAAAGACTAATTTGTAAATATGTGAAAGTCTAGGGGCAAATTTGTAATTTTTCCAAAGTATTATTTATGGGCTGTTTTGAGCAACGTGATTATTAAATAAGTGAAATTTACTATTATAGATCAAGAGAAACGGAGTCCGGACCAAGACCGGGGAAAGAACAAGCTTTTGGACTAAATCAAATAGTTAGTCATATTTTGGTACTGAGGTAAGTTTGTGGGTACATAATGCAACATTTCATTATTACATATTCAATACTTTAATATTGCATGAATTGTGTAATTTTTTTTATGAAATTGATTAATGATGAATCGATGATGTTGTGACGAAGTTTTGATTATCCCGAAATCCTAGTTGAACCTTAAGAATAGATAGGATACAAATGTCATGACATTAAGGTTATTAAGATTCCGTATAAGACCATATCTGGGATATGGCATTGGTGTGTGATTACGTGTAAGACCATATCTTGAATATGGCGTCGTTATGAGATTTCGTGTAAGACCATGTCTGGGACCTAGCATCGATATGAGACATCGGGTAAGACCATAGCTAGGCTGTTGGCATCGATATGTGATCCCATGTAAGACAATATCTGGGAAATGCCATTGGCATCTTGCTATGTGTATGAGATTTCCTGAGTATCCTTTAGTATTCCGAGCGGTTCAATGGGTAACTCAAAGACTATGTCAAAGAAATTACGAGGTACGAACATGTTAAAAGGGTACATTTATGTACACGAAGCTCATTAAAGATTGAGATTATGACATCGATGAGTTCTCGGTAAGAAGTGAATGAAGGAATCATGAACATGAGTTTTATTGTTCACTATGAGAATAACATGATTTAAAATGTATCTATGATATTTGATGACATTGTGATAAATCATATTTATGTTATGTGTATGATATTGCATGATTAATTTTGTTAATTATTTACATGCAAACTTACTAAGCTTCATGCTTACTCCCCTTTCTTTTCTATTTTTCTTATAGTATCGCCAACCTAGCTCGGGGATCAAAGGATGTCAGAGACTCGATCACACTATCAATTGGAATATTTGGGTATAGCTAGTCTTATCATTTTGAGTATGGCAAGTATAGGGACTTGGTCTTTTTGTTATATGTCATATTAGTTTAGCCAAATATGTTGGCTTATAATGATACTTGATTCATTTTGTATAAGGCCATTGGTATTGGATAATATTGATTATGAGCAAAATTGCATGATGATGCATTCCATAGATGTGGTAATTTGCATGTTTTGAATTGTTGAGTATGTGATAGGCTAAGTTTGATATATATGCCATGAAAATGAGGAGACGATGTCTTAGTTGTGGACATGTTGCTTGCTAAAAAATGCTTTGAATTATATCAATGCATTGGTGCTTGTGTCTTTATATTTCAAGGTGGCAATTAGCTTGGTAAATAGCCTATACATTGCCCACATGGGTAGACATACGGGCGTGTGTCTAGGCCGTGTGTGACACATGGTCAGCCCATGGGCATGTGAATAGGTCGTGTGTTCCCTGCACCTAAATTTTTAAGAAACAGAATGCCTAATATGGTGTACACGGGCAAAGACACGGGCGTGTGTCTCAGCCGTGTGAAGGCCGCGGCCTAGAACACAGGCATGTACCAGGCCGTGTGAAAACTAGTTTAGCTTTGAAATGAAAAATAATTAGACATAGGCTGAGCACACGGGCGTGTTTCTCAGCTGTGTGGATGGCACGGCCTTGGACACGGGCATGTGCCAAGGGTGTGTGAAGTCTACACCTAATTTATGAGAATTTAATTTGTCACACAGCCTAGCACATGGGCGTGTGGCTTGGCCATGGGGTTTTATTTGGTTGATGATGTCATAAATAGAGAGTTACACGAGATATGGACAAGGGCATGCGTGACCTCATGGCATACCCACACGGGCGTGTCCCATATCCACACGGGCGTGTGACCCCTGTTTAGGACAAAATTTTTGTGAGTTTGTAAATTTTCATAAGTTCTCAGTTTAGTCCCGGACCGCTTCCAAAGTACGTTTTGGGCCTCGTAGGCTCGTATAAGGGACGAAGTACATGTGTATGAATGGTTTTAAATTGGATGAAATTTTATGGCCTGGTTTTGTATGGATGTTTACGTTTCAGTTTGGTAATGCCTCGAACCCTGTCCTGGTGTCGAATATAGGTAAGGGGTGTTACAAGCTTACTTCCCTCCCTTTCCTTTGTTTTATAGTGTCACCAAGCTAGCTCGGATCGAAGATTATCGGAGATTCGAATCACATTATCAAACTCTTATTTTTGGTATTGATGATCTTAATATTTTGAATGTGTGGCATGTACAGGGACTTGGTCATTTTTGTTATGTGTCATAATTGATTTGGCCCAATGTGTTGGCTTATAATGGTTAGAAGTTCATTTTGTATAAGGCCATTGGAAATGGGCCAATATTGGTTATAAGCATATTCACATAATAATTCCTTTCATGAATGATGTGTTAATGTATTGGTTGTGGATATTTGGTTGTATGTATATGATTGGATTGGTGCTATGATTTGTTGTGTAGGTGTGTGCTTTAAAGGGTGGCAAAATGGCTTAGTAAATAGCCTTTATTTTGTCCACGCGGGTAGACACACGGGCATCTGTCTAGACCGTGAGCATGTGTTTAGGCCGTGTGTCCCCTGCACCTTAATTTTGAGAAATAGAATGCTCAGAATTGAGCATACAGGTAGAGACACAGGCATGTGTCTCAGCTGTGTGGACGGCACGGCCTCAAACACGGGTGTGTGCCCTGGCCATGTGAAGTCTGCACCTATTTTGTGAAAATTAATTTTTCACACGGCCTAGCGCACAGGTGTGTGACTTGGCCGAGTGATCCCAATTTGTTCACGGGTTACAATTCAGAGAGTTACATGGGGGTCAGGACACAAGCGTGTGTGACCACACGGCCTACCCACATGGACGTGTCCGATATCCACACGGGCGTGTGACCCTTGTTTAATGGAAAATTGTTTGAGTTTCGTAAAATTTTTTAATGTTATCGGTTTAGTCCCGAACCACTTCCAATGCATGTTTTAGGCCTTGTAGACTAGTATCAGGGACTTTATGATTAAATGGAAATTTATGACTCTAAATTGTATGTTTGTTCGTGTGATAAGTCTGATAATGCCTTATACCCTGTTTCTGCATTGAATATGGGTAAGGGGTGTTACAGTGTTTGTTGTACTGTTGAATACTTTTTCTTTATATATTACAAAAATGATTGAAGAGAAAGTAAAAGGCAGACCAAAAAGAAAATTTTAGTTCCCCTCCCCGGCATGTTGGTCAATGATTTTAGGGGCATTCCTCTAGAGCCTTCTCCAAGTCAATAGAGTCGTTCAGGTCCTCTTCTTCATATTATAATTTGATCATATTGGGAATGAAAAAGCCAACTGTCTACTTCCACGTTCTTTGAAACTTTTCCTAGTCTTCACCTTCGGGGTGATAGGCATTAAAGTTTAAAGACTCAGTAGAAATATCCTGAAGGAAGTTGAAATCTACTTGGATTAGATGCAGAGGGCCAGCAACCACTTGTATATGAAGAACCAAGTTAGACCTTAGCTCGGGTAGTACTTTAGTCAAGTTATTCTTGGTGTCTTCCTGAGTTTTCTTAGAGCTTCCTCATTAGATTAACGTAGACCATCTAGCTCAGCCTTATCGTATTCCTTCAGTAGGTTATTCTCCCTCTCCAGCCGTATACATTCAATATGTGTATCTTTAAACATAATCTTCTAGGCTGAGACACAAGAGTCGAGTTGCTTATTATGATAAATCTGGCTAGTCCTACGTAGCTGGGCCACAGTATATTCACCAGCTTTCACTGCCTCCTCCAAGCTTGCAACCTTAGCATTGTGAAGATCGTTGGTTTCTTGGAGGAGCCAACTATAAAGTCTATACTCCACAAACAAGGCTTGTGAAGACTTAGCTAAAAGTGATAGTGGAGATTATTCAAAATTCGAAGAGAGATAGGAGGAGAGGACCTTCTTTATCTGCTGAGGTATAGAATCAAGTTGCTGCAAAAATATAAAGCCTAAAGAGATAAAAGATAGCTCTGACTTTAACAGATCATGTCAGGGGAAGAATCCTTTAGCTTTGCTAGAGGAAAAGTTGAGAGATTGGGAACTGGATGGAACTACTGGCTATTTTGGACTTATTGTTGGAATCTCAGCCAATGGAGGATCAGTGTTGTGAATGCGTGAGTTTGCAGAGTGGACAAAATCCACCGTCAAAACATGTGCCTCAAGTAGGGTAAGGAATGGAGAAGTAGGAGCTTTTGGTGTAGAGAGCCTTTTTCTGAGTTTACATCGTGTTAACTATGGGCGTTCACTTTCCTTGGTCTCTTGGGTGCTTTCTTCCACCTTTGCATCTTCTAAATTTTTTTCACTGCTATTCTATTGGGAGGAGCAAAAATAGCCCTTTCTTTTGCACTGGCCTTATCTTGAATAGTTGTGATATCCATGTTTGGTTATGAGATTTCGAGGAAAACGTTGCACCATCAACATGAGAAATAGCCTGAATTATATTAGGATGTGTACCAATTCCATGGATAAAGTCCACAAATGTCATAAATGGAGAAGGGAGGTTCCCTTATTTGCCTTGTTAAAACCTTTTCTAAATCACTATTCGCATTATGAAGCCAGACCACTGAAGCAAAAGGAATACTATAATCATCCAACTAACTTATGGGGACATTTGCCCGACGGCCGTTTGGGCTTAAATCTTGAAGGTAATACTAGAATACATTTCTAACTGAAACACCTTCCACTAGTTCAAGTACACGCACTCTTCTTAGTCATTTGTAATGTTTCCAAGCAACTTGGAAATCGTCGGGCTGGCATTGTGGGCTAACACTTTCCCAAGGAAGGAACCAACATGTGGGAAAGCCAAACCAATTTTCAAGTTTACGGGTAACTTTCACATATTTATCCTTAAATGCAAATTCGAAAGCCTGCTCTGGATTATGGGCTCGTACCCTGGGCATATACTAAGGTGAGCATTACCAACTGAAGTTCCTTCTCTTTTTACCTTCAACTGGTAAAACTTTTGGAACACTCCCAGCATTGGTAGCTCATTATGCATGCAACAGTTAATGAAGAAAGTCACCAATGTCCACCAGGATAGCGCCGATAACTACCCTGGGGCGATGCCGTATTCATTCAACACCACATAGAAGAAAAGATTGAGTGGTATGTGGAAGTCAACCGCCAACAAAATTAAGGGAATAATAAACCTCTTGAATTATCGCTCAGGCGACACCCTTATCCTCTCCGGAAATCATAAAGCGCAGTTGGGATAAAGAATGTCCAAGGCTCCTAGGTACCAATGTAATTCATCTTGGGTGGTGCTACAATCCTACATCGGAACCTTTAGGTTCGAAGATAGTTGGATTTTGGAGATTGGCATTTTGGTTAGTCTGGCCTCAGCCCCTCCCTCGTGTGGTGGTTCTGACCATTTTACATGAATGAAATAAAAAGAAATGAAGAACAAAGATTACTTTTGAGCAAGAGGAGAACTAAAGATGAAGGAAGTAGAAAGCTTAAACAGTAAAGAAATTAGGGTTCCGATGTGCAATAATGAGTTTTGAAAATGGTGTTTAAGTTTTAATTTTATAGAGAAACAAATGTGAGCAATAAGTTTAATTTGTGGTAACTATTTAGATTCTCTAATATAAATTTGACATCTTTCAAAGAGTAAGTTAAGTAATGGTTGAAATTTTAAGACTAATCACCAAATTCTGTATCCGTAAATTTGAGTAGACTGTTGGCATTCTCACTAGTACAGGAACCCTAAAGTATATGTTACTGAAGAGAAGTTATTATAAGTTTGTGGAGTAATCCCCCAAATAGGTTTATTCGTCGGGTGTAGACAGTTAGTTATGCATTCTTTGTAGTGGAAAATTTTAAGTTAAAAAATTTCAAGGACGAAATTTTTCTAAGGGGCGAGAGTTGTCACAATCCAAATCTAGTGGACTCGATTTGAAGAAATGTAGATGTGAAGATACCTATTTGGCATAGAGTAGTCCTGTAACAGCCTAGTTTAGACCCTAGTCAGAAAAGAGGTTTTAGGACCACATATCCGAGTCAAAAAATAATTATTTATTATTTTTTGTGTTTATATTATGTGAATTTGCCTGTGTGAAATTTTCGTATAAAAATTGATCGTTTGTGTGTTTAATTACGAAAAGGATTAAATCGCAGAAATTGCAAAAGTGTCCTTCTATTTGTTAAAGTACTTATTTGACGTGTCTTTGTAAATGGGAAGTCCTTAAATGGTTATTAAACCATTGGAAGCATTAAATGTCATAAATGGGCATTAGTTAATGGATTATGAATGTTTTAATGCAAGGTTAATTTTGTAAATGAATTTTTAATCTTTGTTATAATAAAACAAAATAGAAAAAATGGCCATTAACACTTTGTTTTTGTCGAAATTCATAAAAGAAAACAAGGGTTCATAGCTTTTAAGCATTCGGTCACTTTGAAGTATAAATTAAGGTATGTTTTGTCACGACTTTTTATGATTTTTATGTTTTTGAGATTGTTGCTTAGTCTTCTATCAAGCCCATGTTGTAATTTGAGAAATTGATGATATTGTTGAGATATGCCATTGATGAAATGGTGAGCTTGGTGATGATTGGTGGTGATAAATGAAAGTTATGTGTTTGATAAACATGTTTTGTTCTTGGATTTTTTATGAATTTAGCTAAATAGGGCTAAATTGAGAACATGATATTTTGAAAGACTAAATTGTGAAATAAAATGTGATATGTGGGCTTGTATAATATAATGAAAATTCAGTTAGGCCTATGTATGATGAGTTTTGGTGAATTTGATGATTTTTATGAAATAGGACTTAAGTGTAAAAATGTGAAAATATGAGGGCTATTTTGTAAAATGATCTAATTGTGTGTATTTGGATTGAATTCATTGAGTGTGTGATTGAAAAAGTTAATTTTAATACGTACAGATCAAGAAAAGCGAAATTCGAATTTGGATCTCGGGAAATCGAAAGTCAACATGTAATCGACTCTTTTCGACGAATCACACTTGAGGCAAGTCCATAAGTAGTAATTTAGTTATAAATGTTGTTAATTGCATTAATATAGCATGAATTGTTAGATGAAACCTCGGAGGAGGTAGAGATAGTGAAATGGATGTTTCAGAAGTGATATTAAAAGAAACAATATAGAGAAAGCTTAGTTGAACAGTAGGATTAGTTTCGAAATATAGTGACATGTCACTTGGATTTGATTTAGCTTCGAGCCATGATATCAACACTATGGGTGCAAAAAATACCTTGATTTGGCTATGGGCCATGGAATAGGTATTACGAGGGAGTGACCTTCATTTGGCTATCGGCCATGATATAGGTACTTATCAGATAAAATGTTCATATAATTGACTCTTAATCCGGATGGTTCAACGAACGAGTTATGGTTATGAATTGGGAAGAAATTGAATGGAATGAGCAGGTACATAAGATGTACATAATTGTTTACGAGGAAATATGTGATGAGATCATTTGAATCAATGGAGGAAAGTTCCATGTATTTGAGTAAATTAGGTGGTAAGGCATGAATAAAGGTTTGTGACATTATAATCATGGCTTGTTTTAGGTAAATGGTTGATTTACTATTGTTATTATAAGTTAAATTACTTGCTTATGACTTACTAAGCTTTAGAGCTTACGTGGTGTGTTCATTTCTATTTTATAGATTATCGAAGCTACCGAAGGCTCGAGAATCATTGAGGATCTTCATCGCACTACCTAAACTCATTTTGGTACCTTTTATGGTTGTAAATAACAAGTATGGTATGTATAGGCTAAGGTATTTTGAGTATATTTTGAATTGTATATAAATTAAGCCAAGTGATTTGGCTAACTAATAGTTTGTGTTTATGCTTGGAATTGGTTTGTGTTTATGATGCAAATTTGGTAGGCCTTATGATGCATAAATGGTCTATTTGGATATGGTCATTTTGAAATTAACCAAGTGATAGTTTTGGTAAGTTTTGAATATGAATTGGAAGAAGTATTAAATGAGTTGAGGATTATAGATTTGAATGTGAATGTAGTTTGTGTTATTATATGTTTTGATATGGTGTATGTTTTGGAGCTTGAAATTGGCTAGAATATGGTTGTAAATGTTCCATATTGATTCTTGTAGGTTTAAGGCAAATTGGGGTGTGAAAAATGGCTTCAACCAAGCCTATTTCGTGCCACACGGTTAGAGCACACGGGCGTGTGACTCAACCGTGTGACCCCTATTTGTAGTCATAAAGGTCAGTATAACATACGGGGTAGACACACGGGCGTGTTTGGAGGCTGTGTGGCCAATACAGAATGACACACGGGTTGGACACACGAGCGTGTCTAGTAACCGTGTGACCCTAGTTAGTGTTGCACACGGGCTAAGGTAAGTTGTGAGGCATGGTCGTGTGGAGTACACGGCCTAGCCACATGGGCGTGTGCCCTGTTTAAAAGAAACATTTTCTTAAGTTTCGTAAAAGTTTTAAATGTTATTAGTTTAGTCCCGACTTATTCCTTATGCGTGTTTAAGGTCTTAAAGATCTTCTAAAGGGACTTAGGATTTGTGTATGACACCTATGTGATGATGAATGATTTGAGATTGTAATGTGATTTTATATTAATGTGTTTGATCAGTAATGCCTATTAACTCTAGTCCGACGATGGATACGGGTTAGGGGTGTTATAAGCCCACCCATTTGTAGTTTTTTGACTAATAAGAATTTGGGGTTGTAACAGCCTGGATTAGGGCCTAAACAGAATAGTGGTTTTGGGACCACAAATCTGACACATAGAAATTTATTCCAATAAAGTTTTAAGGTCTATTGAGTGAATGATTGAATAAGTGAAAATTTAGTAAATAAATTTTATCGATAAACTGCCCGATTGAGTGATAGGACTAAATTGCAAAAAATTCAAAATTTGAGTTCTAGAAGCATTTAAAGTGTAATTGAATTGAATTCATAAATTGGGAGTCCTTATTAAGCAATTAAACTATTTTATAGCATGATGGACAAAAATACCCATGAAAGGAAAAATTTGCGAAGAAGGTCATTAAGGGCATTTTGGTCATTTGAATATTAAAATAAATAAAAAGGGAAAATAAGTCAAAAAATGTGTCCATCTTCCTCCCTTAGTGCCGAAACTTGAAGGGCAACCATAGCTTGCAACACCCCTAAACCCGTTCCCGTCGCCGGAGGGTTAAGAGGCATTACCCGACATTCATAAACCGATTCGATGATCATACACAACCATTTCTCTTTATGGTAAAATATCAAAACTTAGCCAATTTCAACAATTTAACATCTAGGCCGATTATACATGTATATACATGATATCTAATCATACCAAAACTCAGAACAATTCATGCACTTAGAAATCATTCATCAACCGCATCGCATACATTAAGAAATTTTCTTAGCCGAAAGACCATGCTCAAAACAACTCTACTCATGCTTCTAAGTTCATATTACCTAATCCAATCTAACGAATTTTAAACAAACTTCATTTAACCCATATGGACTTACCGAATGGTCACATTCAATCCCAAATTTGAGCATTCGTTTATCTTGTTCACATTCAAGTCATACATGTCTCTCAAAACATAGATATCAATATATAACATACTTCAAGCCTAGTTTACAAAATGCATAACTTAAACTTCCATTCACATATAACATAACCAAGTTTAAAACCATAGATATGGATGTAAGGTATTCGGGTAAGCCATTTTCGCATGGCTAACTTAATTACAACATCAAAATCATATTTGTTTAACATCAAAACGTCAAGCCTATACATGCCATTTTGAAGGTTTAGTTACAAAATACTGACAGATGTTTTGATAGTGTGGATGACTTCAATCCTGGAATTCCCGAGACCATAGCTAACGAACGAGATCTATAAAATAGAGAATCCGAAAGCAACAGAGTAAGCATTCATAAGCTTAGTAAGTTTTAAGCCATAAAAACACATTCAAAGATTAAAGCATGGTACTTCTAATACTTATCAAGGTCTATCTTTAACCGAATGTATCCAAGATTAAATATATCCCTATTATCCGTACATATCAAACAACATTCGTATACTTAAACCAATCTTAACACATTCTCAATAATCCAAGTTTCAAATACAATAATAAAGCATCATGCCTTTATACCACTCCAAACAAAGGTCGGATTCAATATCACCCAATTGACATAGCCTAATTTAAACAGAAGCACGTTCACAATTTGAATGTAGTACATACCTGGTTAATTTAGGTTATGAGCTTATTTATTATGGTTGATAAGGCCCAAATTTTGTTTTTCTGGCATGAATGCCTTTGGGCTTGGCCCGGAATATAATACTAGCCTTAAGGCTCTTCGGAACTCGGCCCGGATGAATCACTGGCATGAATGACCTTCAGGACTTATCCTGGATGTAACTCCGACACGCATGCCCTTCGGGACTTAACCTGGATACAACTCTGGCACGAATACCCTTCGGGATTCAACCCGGATGCAACTCTGGCACGAATGCCCTTCGGGATTCAACCTGAATTATAACACAGAGACGTATGTATTTAGATCCATCATGTATATTTTTCGCATAGTTTAATCACAAGTTAACATTCATTCACCTCATTCACACATTAATGCGTTGTATGGCATTTACACAACATGTTCGGTCAATAGGCATCTAAGTATATCACATAACAAATTGATTTCTAAAGCCTTCATATGTCTAATGAACTTTTGGCTATATTACCATTTCACTACTTCATTATACCGGCCATAGACAACATACTTCAACGAATCATCTACATGAGTAACTAAATGTATACATCATGTTAAATCAACTCACATGCTAGGTTTTCCATACTTAAAACTTACCTCAAACTTTTTCTGAATAGTTACAGGTTGGCTATTCCGTCACCTTCGCTTTTCCCTTATCCGATGTTGTCCCTCTAGGCTCTTGAGCTTAATTCAAACAATTTGAGTGTATCAACTTTCATATACTTCACTTAATCAAAGCAAGAAGTACAAAGTATCCTCTCTATGTTCCACATACACATTCAGCCATATATATTTATATTTATATATATACATTCAATCCAATATGGCATACACACAATACTTTTCTTTCACATACATTCGGCCAAATACCACTATGTTACAAATCATGTCTAGCTTAGATTAGATCAAATATACATATTCTTTTGACTCAACTTATCATTTATGAAATAATGGTTATCAAATGTCGATTATATTTTCATATTGTGAGCTCAATTTCATGGCTCTCATTCGGCACACATTGGCATACACATACATATACGGCAAACTCCAAACCCATCCATTTAAAAATAGATTCACACATTGTGACAACAAAACATTTCATTAACTTATTAATACCCCACACAGTAACCCTTGCTCCCAACAAATTTTCCCATGCTTAAAGGTCTTAACCGAATATCCCTTATATACCACAAAGCCACATCAAGCTCAAATTCCCTCATTTAACTTAGAGATGTATAATCACATGGTTTTAACAACATAATATCCATATAGTACTCATTCAACAATTTAAACTAACAAAAATCCCAAACTAACATAATTTCTTCATTCAACCAAATTAGCTGAATACAACTTATTCATATACTATTATTATAGAAATTCCATGTATCACAAAAGTCATACATATCAATTTAGCTAGCTTTCTACTCACTTTCCTACCATTTTCACTTTAAAACACAAACATCCAAGATTCATCACATTTCCTCCATGACCGAATGCAAGCTTCATCAAGAACTCAAAAATTCATCCATTGGTCAGGACAAGGGCTTTAAAATCAACTCATTTTCACCATTTCACAAGAAAATAACAAAAATTACATACCTTAATTGGACTTTCTCTAGCCGAATGCTTCTTGCCCCTTTCTCTTGTTTTCTTTTCTTTAGTTCGGCTATGGAAGAAAGAATGAGCACCTCACTTTGGTGTTCTCACCATTTTCTTAATTTAAAATTCATTTTTACTTATTATAATACCTTTAATATTATTTTATTAAGATAAATGCATAAATTGTCTAACAAACACCATCATTGCTGTCCACCTTAGATCAAAAGGTCCATTTGACATGCAAGTCCCTCAAAGTAATAAGCCATGCATTTTTTGGTCACTCAAATTCTACCTATAACATTTTCAAATTTTATCACTTGAGTCCTATCCATTATTTAACACCCAAATCATAAAATTAAAGCACCAAATTCTCACATACTATCAAACACAAAATAAAAACATGGATAATAATATTTTTGAAATTTTTTGACTTGGTTTAGTGGTCCCGAAACCACTTCCCGACTAGGGTCAAAATAGGGCTATCACATAGCTAGTTTTTTGTCATCTCTTCAAGCTCAAAGTAAGTGACTCCAAGCCCTATTTTTCATGTTCTTCGTATTTTTTAAATCCTTGTAACTTGACCTAGCTATTTCTACCACTATTTTAAGCTAGGGTTCATGTTTAAAAATTTACCCATGTGTGACATGAAAGCATTTTGATGTTTAATGGTAGAAAATGAAAGCTTGATGTGTAGTAAACAACTTTTGCTAGGTGATTTTTCATGAAAATGCATTTAGGGACTAAAATGAAAAAGTTGCAAAACATGTGCATAAATAGTGAAATATTGAGAAATGTGGGCTATTGTAAGAGAGAAAAAGGGGTCGGCTAGGCTTGAAATGTAGAAAAATATATACATTTCATTTTACGAGCCTAGGGACTAAAGTGTAAAAATTGACAAAGTTAGGGGTAAAATGGTAAAAATTTCCATAGGATGATTTTGTGCCAAATTAAGTAATGTGTGTATTCAATTAGTTAAATTTGATGTTATACATCAAGAACAACGCGAAATCGACCTTGACTGAGGAAAAGGCAAGGTATCAGACTAAATCGAAAAGATTAGCATTTTGTATCGAGGTAAGTCTTATCTGTAAATAATAAGTTATTTAATCATTTTGACTAATTGTTTTAAATTATTTTGAATTATCTTAATTACTTGATATCTGAAATGTCATAACAAATTATTGAGTATGCTATGTGATAAAATCGATAAGTGAAGAAAATGCCCCGGTTGAACCTTAGGATTTATTTAGGATACGAGTGACATGTCACTAGGAAACCATTGATAGTGATCAATTGTTTATTTGAATCCGGGTGCTGGTCTAGTTCAACTACAAGTGGCTAGGTAATACTGCATTTATTGCGGATACCTGTCAGCTTGTGTGAGCAGCACTAAGTAGTTTTGACTATACCGTTAGCTTGTGTGAGCAAACTCGTGATTAGCTCATCATTGAGCCTTTATGTGATATGTGTTAAGTGGTAGCTTCGGCTACAAATCATCGGTAGGTTCGACTACATTATGTGTGGCACTTGTGCCTGATTCCCTGTATCCTTTAGCATTCCATGTGGTTCAACGGGTTATTTGAATCGATATGATAAAATGTGATTGTATGTGAAATGATTTGACCGTGTGTTCAGAATGTTTATGTGCAGGTTATATGAAACAAAAAAAGAAATGTTTTGTGTGCTAAGTGCTTGATGTATGTATTGAAATGTATGGTAAGACCATAAGAGTAAGTGATTATCTCAAACTTAATGTGGTAATCAGGAAGCTTATTTTCAGTCGGTTATGAATTATTAATTTTAAATGCTCATTATTTTGCATATAGACTTACTAAGCTTTATAGCTTACCCATTTGTTTCTCCCTTCCCTTATAGGTTCATCACACTAACCCAAGGTCCGGTGATCAAGTTAGGATCCCATTAACACTATCAACAACAATTGGGTATTTTGCTAGTAAACTTGAAATTATGGCATGTATAGGTGATCCAATGTTTAGAGTTATATGTCAGTCTTTTGAGTCCAATGTTGTTAGTATTGTTTTGGTAATTGCCATTAGAAATGAGCCAAATTTGGTTTAAGTTATATTTTGTCAAAGTGTTGTAATAGATTAATGCAAGTGTGCTAATTATTTGTGGAATATGGTGTGGATGTGTACGTTTACTTAGAGTAGATAAAATTGTTTGTATGAAGGTCATAATATGTATGTTGAATGAGTTATTGTGCCATATTGAATGATGGCAAAATTGGTTGGAATTTGTTTGTGTTTCAGCGTGGCAATTGGCTTGGAAAATAGCCTATAATTATCCACATAGGTAGACACACGGGCATGTGTCTCACACATGGCCAGCCCTATGGGCGTGTTGATAGGCTGTGTCCCCTACACTTGAAATTAAAAAAATTAAATGCCAAGTAGTAAGCACACGGGTGGAGACACGGCCGTGTGTCTCGACCATGTGCTTGACATGGCCTAGCCCACGGGCGTGTGGTTGGCCGTGTGAAGAAAACTTTGTGATGACATCATAAACAGAAGACCCAGGATTTTTCACATAGGCTAAGACACGGGCCTGTGCTAGGCCATGTGAAGGACACAGACCAAGGATATGGACCAAGGACATGGGCGTGTGCTCGGCCGTGTGAAAACCCCTATAGGTTCGAATTGAAAAATAATTCTGCACGGGCTAGGGACATGGGCGTGTATGACCACACAGCCTACCGACACAGGCGTGTCCCTATCCCACACGGGCGTGTGCCCTGTTTAAGGTGGAAAATTTTGTAAGCGTCTGAAAAGTTCCAGATTGATCTTGGATCATACCCAACGTATCTTTTGGGCCTTGTAGGCCCATAATAAGATTGTTTTGGATAAGAATGAAAAAGTTTAAATTTGACGTGAAAATTAGACACCGTACTAGAATGTTTGTGTGAGAGTAATTATGGTAATGCCTTGTTCCTGTGTCCGGTGACGGTTACGGGTGAGGGCCGTTACATTTAGTGGTATTAGAGCTATGGTTTAGTCGGTCTTCGGACTAACATAGCAAGTATGAGAGTCTAGCTATACATGTCATAGTTGTAAATATTGATAGTGTGGTGGTTTCTAATCCTTAAATTGTGTTTTCATATTGTAACTCCCTTAACCCAAATCCGTCGTCGGAGTGGGTTACAAGGCATCACAGACAAAACTCTACCTTTATAGTAATGCATTCGTGTAACATCTCTCTCAAATAACATATGTACATAACAATTACTTTACAAATGAATTAATCAATTCACATCTTATAAATTAGAAAAGAACACAGATTTCAATGCATATCAATAATATCATGCATTTAGGTACATAGACTAAGCATAAAATCATATGATTGACTTAACCCAATTTGAAGGAACATAAAATGGTACTTTTCCAAAATTCCTACTTTCAAACGCATACAACATATACACTATTCATTTGGTAATTTTTACTAGGTTCAGCCAAATATGAACATGCTTAACATACATACCTCATTTAATAGCCATTTCACTAATAATCTAAGTTTTAGTCATGTTAAAAATTTATAACATTATAAATAAATCACTGATTCCTTTTTATAAACACCTAATTCGATAAACACATATATAAAATGATTTAATCTTATAAAAAGACATGTCATATAATGAACTCCAACCTTCATTCATTAGCTGTTTATGCAACCATATATATATTAATAATTATGAAATTACATATAGATCAAATATGCACATATTTGTTCACAATAAAGCATTTTAACAAAAATTCATTATTATAACATAATCGAATGCACATAAACTTGAACCAAATAACATACCAACTCAATTAATCACTAAATCATACCACACACTAATCACATATATTAATATCATAACTAATTCATCCATTCAAAACATTATAATAATATTTCACTATTTATCCCCAGATAATAAGCCATTTTCGCATGGCTTACTATATACATCTTATTCAAAAGAAAATATCCAAAAGGTATCCTAGCTTATACATGCCATAAGTTATAGGTTTAACTTAAAATGGTACCAGAGGATGGATGATAGGTGAATGACTTCAACGGTGATCCCGAACTCGTAGCAGTCTCCAAAAATCTAAGGACAGAAATAGTGAACACACACGGTGTAAGCTATTTTAGCTTAGTAAGTTATAATCAATTTAATCATTTATTTAACTTGCTACATCAACTTAATGAAACTAGATACAAGTTAGCTAAATCATGCTACCAATTCTCATAATTTTGGTTTACCAATTCAAGGTCATTATACTCATCACAAATGATAATTCAACTTGATCATTACTTGTTTACTCATTTCCAATGTATCTTTTTACCATCAATCAAAAGACCAAACATATATTTCGGCATGGAAACATCACAAAGTCATTAATATGTTCAACACTAAGTCATTAACATTTTCTACTCTTACAATTTTGTATACAACATATACATTCTTGTATCAAGTTTAACTAAGCCGAATTTCACATATATCCATGATCAAAATCATCATATACTCCTAAGGTCACAACATTACCGTATAACTGAATACATACATATTCATTTTTATAAACACTTTCAATATCAAATCATCCAATCTCAAACGCATGTATCCAACTAACATTTTACCCTCACCATGATTAATCACAAACAAATAAACTTAATTACATTCACCACATAGGTTCAAAACTTACCGTACATAGAATTGAGCACATAAGTAATAGTTACTCCCTAGGAACTCCAAGTATACAATCATCCAACTATCTGTAATTACTTGATAAAATTGCACACTCAGTGCTTATAGTCATTTAACGATAAGTATATCCACCGCACACTTAGTGCTCGATCACTAAACTCGCACACTTAGTGCTTATAATTTATCTCGCACACTCAATGCAAAATTTAATAATCAACTGATCTCAACTCGCACACTTAGTGCCAAAATTCAACAGCCCAATGCAACTTAATTTCTTTTATCAATTCGGCAACTACCTTATAACAAAGTATATCTCATTTGATTGGCTCAAACATATACAAATTACAGTTATTCAAATTATCTCGACTAATTTGCTTAATAACTTACCTTGGGTATCGACGGCCAAGGATTATCGACTATTCAAAGAGTTTTGCTTTCCCCCAATCCAAGTCCGATCTTTTTGTTTCTTGATCTATACATTTCAAATTAACTTTATTTAAATAAAATTTCACTCAATTTAATCCAACAACACATTAATGGAAATTTACATTTTTTCCCCATACATTTTACATACATACCTTAAATTAGACTCACAATGGCCGAATATGCTTGTTCTTCTTTTCTCTTTATTTTCTTTTAAGCTTTGGCCTCCAAGGATGAATTTGCATGCTTTATTTTATGTTTTTTTAATTATTTTATGACTTAATTATCAATTTACACATTTACCCTTAAAAATTAAATTACTAAACTTTATAAGCCATGGACACTACCATCCCACTATTCAAAAATGGCTTAATTACCACTTAAACACCCCTCATTAGAAAGACATGCACAATTCGGCTATTACACATTAAACCTCCAAATTTTTATTTTACGCGATTAAGCCCTTTTTATAAATTGGACATCCAAATGATAAAAATTTAAAACGAATTTTTCACATAAGCTAATTCACATATTTAGAGCACAGAAAATAGCATTTAAATATTTTTCTGACTTTGATTCATGTCGCAAAACCACCGTTTTGATTAGGGTCAAAATTTGGCTGTTACACATATAGTAAATGGATCCCAACCTGGCAGTAGCTGACGATGCAAAAAGTAACGTGCCGACTCCCTGTAACACCACTTACCTGAGACCGTCACCGGAGTTGAGCACGAGGCGTTACCAGACTTATCTTACTAGTTCGAGGCATAAAAAATTACTTTCAAAATTAATTCGCTCACATCCATCCAATATGTCCCTAAAAGGGGCCCTCGAGGCCCTAAAACATGCAATTGAAATGGTTCGGGAGCAAACCGAGAACATTAAAAATTTTCTGATTACTTACACAAATCATAACAATTTATATCACTATTCATAATAAAACTGTCCACTTGCGTAACAGTCACTAAATTAATTATAACTCGAGTAACGAAACTCAAAATTAAATCCATAAATTTTTCCTAAAACTAGACTCATATATATTCTTACCATAGTTTTTCTAAAATTTTTGGTTAGGCCAATTAGTACAGTTTATTAGTTAAAGTCTCCCCTATTTTTTAGTCTAGCGGACCTGATCTCTTCACTAAAAATCAATTAACTCATTATACAGAATTTGGATGATGTTTCCATTTGTTTCTAATGAAAATAGACTCACCAAGGAATCTAGACATATAAATTATGACTCATAATTCTTTTTTTACAATTTTTTGTGAAATTCTAAAATCAAAACAGGGGATCACAAAGTCACCTGAACTAGTCTCACAAAAATTTAAATATCTATGAATACAGACTTCCTTTGCCTGCTCTATTTCTTTCCTATAAAAATAGACTCAATAAGATTTAGTTCTATATAGCATTCACCATTTAATTCCATTTCCACAATTTTTAGTGATTTTTCAAAATCACGTCACTACTACTGTCCCAAAACTATTTCATAACCAGCTTTTACTCTTTCATAATTTCTTTGCATTAAACCTCATTTATGCATACATAACACCAAAACATGTTGTTAATTAGCCATTTCAAAACCTAATCATTATCAAGTATTCACATGCCATTCTTTAGTCTTATCATAAGGACATACACACCAAAATAGCCAAGTCCCTATAAATGCCATAACTCAAAACATTTTGTAACAGCCCGAATTAGGGCTTAGTTGGAATAGTGGTTTTGAGACCAAAAATCCAAAGTAGAAAATTTTATTTCCATGATTATTTATGAGTGAGAACATTCTTGCATGGTATTGAGAAATTTTCATGAAGAATTTTTTATGAAATAGGAGCTAAATTGTCCTTTAGGACTAAATTGCAAAAGATGCAAATTATGAGTTTCTAGAAGGCTTAAGTATGAAATAGTAGAAGAGAAAATATAAGGAGTCGTTATTTGGCAATTTAACCAATTTTTGGCACTATAGACAAAAATGCCTATGGAAGGTAAAAATTTCAAAGAAAGGACATAAGGGCATTTTGGTCATTTGGTAAAGTTAAGTAATAAAAAGGGGAAATAAGACAAAATTGTGTCCATATTCTTCCTCCTTGTGCCGAAAATTGAAGGGTCTCCATTGCTAGAGTTTCTTTCATTTTCAAGCTCCAAGTAAGTGTCTCCAAGCCCCTTTTTCATGGTCTTCGTATTTTTGAAACCCTAGTAGCTTAATCTAGCTATTTCAACCAATAACTTGAGCTAGAGTTTATATTCAAAAATATACCCATGTATGACATGCAAGTAAATTAATGTCTAGTGGTAGAAAATGAAAGATTAAAGTGTAGTAAACACCTATTCCTAGGTGATTTTTCATGAAAGTCCTTAATAAGGACCAAATTCTAAAATTAGTAAAATGTGTAGTAAAAGTGTAACATTATGAGAAATGTGGGCTTGTATGGACACTATTGAGTGTCGGTTAGGCTTGGGTAACAAAGAGAATAAATACATTTCATTTTATGAGCATAGGGACCATTTTGCAAATACGCAAAAGATTAGGGGCAAAATTATAATTTTTTTATAAAGTATTAATTATGAGTTATGTAGTCAATGTGGGTACTAAATGTGTCAAATTTATCATTTTAGATCAAGAAAAGCGAAGCCCAGATTGAAACCGGGGAAAAGGAAAAGTCGTGGACTAAACCGAGAAATTTCTCACATTTTGGACTCGAGGTAAGTTGTATGTGATAATTTAGCCTATATGTTATGTAAATTTTATTATGCTGATTTTTCTATGTAATTATGATACTCCATTAAGATATGTATATTATCTTATATGAATTGTGTATAAGTTTCTTATTAATGACTATATGAGATAATGTATGAATTATGAATGAGATCTATGACATTAAATTATTAAAGTAATGTATGATGTTCATGAATTTAGTTATGTGAAACTCTACCAAGGAATGAGGAAAATCTGAAAGGAGAAGTTCTATGCAAGTTTAAATGGCACAAAGGATACCATAATCATGCCATGAGTATTATAGGTCCTGTATAAGACCATGTCTGGGACATGGCATCGGCACTGAGCCGAGATCCCATGTAAGACCATGTCTGGGACATGGCATTGGCATCAATATGTGATCCCTTGTAAGACCATGTCTGGCATATGGCATAGGCATCCGAGATGAGGTGTCGTATAAGACCATGTATGGGACATGGCTTCGGCATCGAGATGAGATAAGGATCCCCAGTAAGACCACGTCTGGGACATGGCTTGCGCATCTGATATGAAATTTCATGTAAGACCATGTCTGGGGCATGACATCAACATTGATGTGTGATCCTATGTAAGACCATGTCTGGGATATGGCATTGGCATCAGTCCATGAGATTGACTTATGAGTATCCCTCGGTATTCCTAAAAGAAACTTAAGTGAGCAAGGTATACATGTTAATGAGTTTTATGAAAAAGGCTAAAATGCCATGTTGAGTGTTGCAAGTTTATATTCAAATGAGTATGAGTAATTTGAAAGCATGTAATATGAGAAATGTAGCATGAGAAGCACGAGTAAGTATATGATTGAATAAGCTATGTGAATGAGTAAGAAATGACATGAAAATTTTGATAAATTGATCAAGTAATATTTTATGATTTTTGTGGCTAATTTATTCATGCAACTTACTAAGCGTTTTATGTGCTTACTCTTTCTTTTCCCTCTTCCTTGTAGAGTAGTTGTACTAGTTCGGGAACCACTTGAAGTCGGAGCTCATAGTCACACTATCAAGCCAACTATTTTGGGTATAGTAAGTAGTCTTTTTATTTTATGGCATGTATAGGGAGTTGGTCATTTTGTAAATTGCCACGTAAATGGCTACATATGTTGGCCATTGTTATGTTTGAGTCAAGTTGTAATGGCCTAGTTATGGCCTAATATTATTTACTAAATCCTTGTAAAATGATGGAAGTTTTTCTTGAATGAAATACTTTAAAATGTTATTTAAAGATAGTATGTATTGGTGTTGCATTGATCATGTTTCAATGTGGCATGAAGGCTTGGAAAATAGCCTAATGTTGCCCATATGGTTGGGCACACAGGCGTGTGCCTAAGCCGTGTGTGAGACACGGTCAGCCCAATGGGTGTTTAATGAGCCGTGTGTCTCCTACCACCAAACTAGCTAAGTTAGTATTGAACACGGGAGGGGCATACGGGTGTGTGCCATGGCCGTGGAAAAGAAAGATAATGCTCATGTTTTTGTACATGGGTTACGACACGAGCGTGTTGTGGCCGTGCAGGAGACACGGGCCATAGGCACGGGTGTGTTCTTTGGCCGTGTCAAAAGCCCTGTAGGTTGAATTCAAAATAATTTGAACATGGGCTAGGGACACGAGCGTGTCCCTTCTCACACCGACGTGTGGCCTTGTATTATGCCAAAGTTTTCAAAATGCTTGTAAGTTCGCGGATCGACTCTAAAACATCTTTGATGTATATCGCAGGCGTCGAGGGCCATAAATAAAGTTAGCAAGAGACTGAATGAAATGTGTTAAAACGAAAAGAAATTTTATAGCCCAAGTTCACGAGTTTAAGAATGTTCAAGTCCGATAATGCCTTGTACCTTGTCCCAACGACAGACACGGTTTAGGGGTGTTACATTTAGTGGTATCAGAGCTAGTGTTTAGTCGATTCTAGGACTAACCTAGCACATGCATGGGTCTAGCTATACATACCATACTTATGTACATATGTGAAATGATAGTGTGACGACTCTTGATAGTTTAAATGTGTTTTATTATAGCAAATGGATCCCGAACAAGCTACAGCAGATGATGTAGAAAGTAACGCACTAGCTCTCACTGAAAGGACGGTGCCAGCTAGAATCGAGGATAGGACGACTACTATAAGTCAGCTGGGAGATGCCCGGGAGGCCTTCTTCCATATAATGAACGAGTGGTTCACAATGTTCATTTGAACGAGTCCAGCCACCCAACCTCAAGCTCCACCCCCTCAATTTCCTCAAGCGACCCCAATAGTTCCTTAGATAGTAGAGGTAGTAAGGTGAGAGAAGCCTCTAGTTGATAGAATTCGGAGCAAGGGGTAGAGGAATTTCTAGCCACTAAAGACGATGACCTAGAAAGAGCCGAGTTTTAGCTAGAGAATACCATCAGGGTATTCGATGATTTATCGTGCACCCCTGAATAGTGCATGAAGTGTGTAGTATCCCTCCTACGAGATTCCGTTTATCATTGGTGGAACACCCTGGTGTCTGTAGTACCAAGGGAAAGAGTTAATTGGGAGTTCTTCCGAGAGGAGTTCTGCAAGAAATACATTAGTCCAAGGTTCATCGACCAGAAGCGTAAAGAGTTTTTAAAACTGAAGCAAGGTCGAATGACTGTGACAGAGTACGAGCGTGAGTTTTTAAGGCTCAGTAAATACGCTCGAGAATGTGTTTCCACCGCGGCCATTATGTGCAAGAGGTTTGAGGATGGATTGAACGAATATATTAAGATATTTGTTGGTATCCTAGATATAAAGGAGATGGCAGTGTTAGTGGATAAAGCTTGTACGGCCGAGGAAAGGGCCAAAGAAAAGAGGAAAGCCAAGATAGAGTCTCGTTACTCGAGAAAGAGACCATTCGATAAGTCATTTCAATCCTCTTCTAAGAAATCAAAAGAATTTTCTACACGATCAGCTACTTTAGTGGGATTTTCTAGTAAAGGTAAAGGCAAATAGTATTCAGCCCGCAAAGCTTAGACCACCTCGGTTGCGAGTGTGGGTAGCACTCGACCCAATAGACTTGGCATAGACTGGTTAACCACACATGATGTGATAGTGAATTGTAGTAGAAAATTTATTGAATTGAAATGTGATGATGGTGATACTCTTCGAGTTGAATCAGATGAATTAGAGAGTTTGCCTATAGTGATTTCTTCTTTTGTTGCTTAAAAGTGCATAAGGAAAGGATGTGAAGCCTATCTGGCTTTTATAATGAATACTAAAGAATCAAAGTTAAAAATAGAGTCAGTGCCAGTGGTTTGTGAGTACCAAGATGTATTTCTGGAAGAGTTGCCTGGTTTACCTCCAATTAGAGAGGTTGAATTTGGTATAGAGTTGGCTCCAAGGATAACTCCCGTTTCTATTACTCCTTATAGAACGGCTCCAATCGAGTTAAAGGAATTGAAGGCTCAGCTACAAGATTTGACAGACAAAGGCTTCGCAAGACCCAATCATTCTCTATGGGGTGCTCCCGTTTTATTTGTGAAGATGAAAGATGGTTTGATTAGATTATGCATTGATTAACGGTAGGTTAAAAAGATAACTGTAAAGAATAAATATCCCTTGCCCAGGATCGATGATTTATTTGATCAGTTACGAGGAGCCACAGCGTTCACTAAGATAGACTTGAGATAGGGACATTATCAGCTCAGAGTTAAGGAGTTTGATGTGCCGAAGACTGCATTTCAGATGAGATATGGCCATTATGAGTTCCTTGTCATGCAGTTCGGTTTAACCAATGTCCCAGCAGTATTTATGGATCTAATGAACTGTATATTTTGACCATACCTAGATAAATTCATTGTGGTCTTCATTGATGATATCTTAGTCTACTCACGAGATAAGGATGAGCATGCCAAGCATTTCAGGATAGTCTTTCAGACTTTGCGAGATAAGCAGCTTTATGCCAAGTTCAGTAAGAGTGAATTTTGGCTTAAGGAAGTTGGATTTTTGGGCCACATCGTTTTGGGTGATGGCATCAGAGTTGACCCAAATAAGATTTCGGCGATTGTTGATTGAAAACTGTCGAAGAATGTATCCGAGGTCAGAAGCTTTTTGTGTTTGGCTAGTTATTATCGGAGATTTGTTAAGGGATTCTCCATAATCACCACTCCTATGACGAGATTGCTATAAAAGGATGTAAAGTTTGAGTGGACAGAAAAGTGCCAACAGAGTTTTGAGAGATTAAAGATGCTGTTGATGTAAGCTCCTATTTTGGTGCAGCCTGAACCAGAAAAGAGTTTGTGGTCTACAGTGATGCTTCATTAAACGGATTGGGTTGCGTGTTTATGCAAGAATGCAAAGTAATCACATATGCCTTGAGACAATTGAAGCCTCATGAAAAGAATTACCGTACTCATGATTTGGAGTTGGCCGCAATAGTGTTTGCATTAAAGATATGGAGACACCATCTATACAACAAGAAGTGCCAAGTTTTCAAGGACCATAAGAGTCTTATGTACTTGATGACACAAAAAGACCTGAATTTACAGCAACGAAGATGGCTCGAATTACTAAAAGATTATGAGTTGATCATCAACTACCATCCAGGGAAAGCAAATGTTGTTGCGGATGCTTTAAGTCGAAAGTCCTTAGTTGCCTTGAGAGCCATGGATGCACAGTTGTCCCTAACCAATGATGGTTCAGTCTTAGTAGAAATAAGAGTAAAGCCAATGTTTATTCATGAGATTTTTGTAGCACAACAAAAAGACATCAAATTGCAAGCCAAGAAAGCTCAATGCGAGTCAAGTACCAATTCAAACTTTCATGTTGATATTGATGGGTGTATAACATTCCAAGATCGACTTTGTGTAGTAGAGGATGATGAGCTCATGAGGAAGATTCTACGGGAGGCATATAATGGCCAAATGTCTGTCCACCTAGGTAGTACTAAAATGTATAATGATTTGAAGAAATGGTATTGATGGCTGAACATGAAAAGAGATATCTCTTAGTATGTTGCGAGATGTTTGATTTGTCAACAAGTAAAAGCAGAGCACCAAGTACCCTCCGGATTACTGCAGCCGATCATGGTTTCCGAGTGGAAATGGGACCATGTTACAATGGAATTTGTGATGGGTTTGCCGACAACATCGAAAAAGAAAGATGCCATTTGGGTTGTAATTGACAAGCTTACGAAGTCAACCCATTTCATACTGTTCGTATGGATTACTCGCTTGATAAGTTGGTCAACTTGTACATTTTAGAGATTGTAAGATTGCTTGGAGTATCGATGTCAATCATCTCAGATAGAGACATGAGGTTCACGTCACGATTTTGGAAGAAGCTACAAGAAGCTTTGGCCACAAAACTGAATTTCAGTACAGTCTTCCACCCACAGACTGATGGTCAGTCAGAAAGAGTAATAGAAGTGCTTGAGGACATGCTTAGATATTGCGTGTTGGAATTCCAAGGTAGTTGGGAAAGGTACGTACCATTGGTGGAATTTGCCTATAACAACCGTTTCCAATCGAGTTTGAAAATGGCACCTTATGAGGCTTTATATGGGCGCAAGTGTAGAATGCCTTTGTATTGTACAGAACTCAAGGAAAATCAGATTCATGGGGTTGACCTAGTCAAGGAAACAGAAGAAAAAGTAAAAGTGATTTGAAACTGCTTGAAAGCTGCTTCTGATAGACAAAAGTCATATGTCGATTTAAAACAGAAAGAGATAGAGTTCCGAGTCGGTGACAGAGTGTTCTTGAAAGTTTCTCCATGGAAGAAAGTTTTAAGATTTGGCCGAAATGTAACACCCCAAACCTGGCCCAGACGTTACGGCCAAGTCTGATGTGTCACATTGAAGTGTTTTTCGAAAACCGTGTTTTCATTGAAAACCCTTCTTAAATGTTTAAAAACTTTTACCGTTAAACTTGTATAAAACCTTAGTTTGTGTTTATTTTTTTCCAAAACGTGATTTCATTGTAATAAAAATATAACGGCTTTGTAAAATCTTATGGAAAATTATAAAAGCTTGAAAACCTTTGCAGTTACGAAAACATGTTATTTTAAAAACAGTTTAAGTTATCAGAAAATCAGATCCTCTTTATTATGGCTTAAAGTGAATGGAAGCTAGGCACTAGGTAGGATTCCAGAAAAGAGGAGGTGAGTCGAATAGACTGCTTAAGTACCAAGCTCTTCTTAGATCCACTCCTAGACATGCACACGACCATTGCCACACTTTAACTATTTGAAATATTTATTTACGAGAACATTTAAAATTGCGGAAGCTTTGCTTGGTTATCATGTTTATTTTGAAAACAAGTACTTTTATAAAAACCGCATCTTAAAATCATTCATTTCCAAATTGATTTAAATAATATCCTACTTAAGCTAAAGTCAATTTAAATAAGTAAAGAATAAAAACCCAAAATAAAAATAATTAAAGAGGCCCTTTTACAACCCAAAACCAAAAATTGATAATTAAATCTAAATTGAAATAGGTAACTTAATTAAAATCCAACAGTCCAGTCCACGTGGCCACTCTGAATCCCTCCCAGCTCCAAGTCCACCAATCTAAGGCTCACCTGTAAGGATGGAAGGAAAAAGGGTGAGTTTGGAAAACTCAGTGTGTACAGAAAGCCCATCCAAAGCCCACATCGGCTCGAGCCCACTGGGCCTGAGCCCTAACCAGTCTCAGTCAGATATTGGGCTGAAGCCCTATTCAGATTACAGATACTGGGCCAGAGCCCTATAACAGATACTGGGCCGAAGCCCTATTCAGATAACAGTTTGGCTCATAGGCCCATAACAGTACAGTACAGTATAACAGTATGAATGCAACCCAATTGGGGAGACTACTCAACCTACCAACCGCTACACACCACCCGTACCAGCCAACACACCATGTGGGGAATAACTCGACCCACCCAGCCCACACACCACAGTCGCAGCATGGCTGCTCAGATAAACAGTATACGAGGCAAAGCCCCTTTCAGAAACAATACGAGGTATAGCCCCTTTCAGTAACGTGGCAAGGCCACTAGCACTTCCTCCATCAATAAATCCCAAATCCCATGCAACAGATATCATGATATGGCATGCAGTAAACATAAACAGTAAATCATGCAATTCAGTCAAATTCAGCCCTAGGGGTATAATGGTCATTTACACCTAGGGGTAAAACGGTAATTTCGCACCCTAAAGGGTATTTTAGTCATTTACACTATTATCACAAGTTTCAAGCATGTTACAGTCACTAACAGTCATTATTTTCGTCTTAGCATTCAACTTAACAGTTTTAAGCAGTTTCAGTTACTAGGCCCTAAAACCCCTAATGGGCCCTATAGCGCCAATTAGTAAATTAAGCCCATTTTGTCCAAGTTTCATATTCAGTTACCGATCTTAGCAGTTTCAATCCTATAGTCTAATAGAACATAATTATTTCCTATTTTTACCCAATATTACCTATGTTTACCCAATTGGGCCCAAAAGCCCATTGGGCCCACATTCGGCCCATCGAGGCCCAACTTACCGAAGTGCACGAAATTGCACACTCAACTAACTTACCACTTATGGTTACAGATCCCATGATTTCCAATCATCTTGTGAGCATTCGCACATTCACAAGACCACATAATACCAACTTTCAGTTAATTGGCCTTTGCCGAATTAGACTAAAGAAGGGTTCGATACACACCTGATTAATGTCGAAACGTTGACGAGATCCCCACATGATTATCCTATAATCGATCACTGACTTATTAGATTACGAATCCATGAAAACCATTGTAGAATCACTTATCACATTCGGCCAAAATAAAGCATTGACAACGACTTACCTTGTCGATGTCTAACTACTAGATCTAACTGCTTAGCCTTCAATACTCCTTGATTGCTTGCCCTTAACTCCACGCTAAACACATTTGAAACCAAAAGAAGAGACTATTAAAGTCCTTAGTCCAAAACGTTAGCCACCCCCTAGGGGTTTCGGCTCTTTTTTTTCCTTAAGGCATCAATAACTCATAAAAAGGTTCGAACACTTACCAAAATGTTATTTTGCTGTAGTAATAATCCCGATCTGCCATAGTTCGAATCACAAATATGAAAAGAGTCATGTTCACGCTCTATAGTTTGACTTTTGAAACACCACAAATCACGAAGGTTTCGATTAAATAAAAAAAAAGACGAGAGATTTGACTTTTAGAGGATTCGGCTTAGGGACTTTTGAGAAAGATTGAGAAAGAAAAGAGAAATTGGAAAATAGAGATAATAGAAGAGAGGAGATGATAGTATAGGTTTGGTTTGAAAGAAATCAAAAAAAGGAAGAGATGAAATAAAAGAAGAAAATAAGAGTAAAAAGAAGAGTAGAAGAAGATAGGTTCGATTAGAAAAGATGAACAAAAAGGGAATAATTCCTAAAAGAAGAAATTCGGTACTTAATTAATTCTCCCCATCTAAATCAAATTCCTATAATTGCTCCTTGAATTTTGCTACCACCGGATTTAAATTCCATCCAAAACAAATTTGAATTGCTTCCAACTTCTTCCTTGATTTTAGCTAAAAAAACAAAAGTTTGAATTTAATTCAAACTTTTCCCACCGAATGGCAGCTTATCCACCACTTTCACAGCAAGTCTCCCGCACAGCACGCTACTAGGAAGCGCCCTAGCCCCGCACGTCTCCTTCCGCACGCGCACAACAAAAAGGCCTCCCCTCTTGCGCGTAGCGCTGCTCGAACCTGGGACATCCAGGTAACCCAACACGCTGCTGGCCACTGGGACGCGCGTTCTTCTTTGATATAATAGCGTTACGTTTAAATTTAAACCTTACCTGCTGCAGTTCCCACTTCTTTAAAAAGAAAACAAAATTTCGCCAGCGCTTGGACTCGAACTCGCGCCCCCTCGGTCCTTCTAACGCGCTGCTGCCACTGCCCCCAAGGCGCTCGCTGTGTTAGTCTCTGCTTGCGACTTTACTTAAACCTTATCTAGCCGTAACCCTGCTTACTAAATAAAAATAAAACCCACCTGTGCGCGTGCTGGGAGTCGAACCTCTGCTCCCTTCCTACTGCTTAACATGCCTAACCACTGGGCCAATCTCCTCCTTATGTCCTGTTTTAACCCAACTATTTAATAGCCCTTATGCCCGGATTCCTCTATTAAGAAAAATTAAAACAATTTCTTTTTATTATTATTATTTTAGTAGAGTTTAAACACCAAATATTATACATATATTTTTAAGTAAAACAAATAATAATATTATCAATAATAATAAATATATTTTTATCTAATAAAAATTTTAAATATTAATACCGTAAATAATAATAATATTTTTTTGAATACAGTAAAAATTTTATCTCATAATAATAATTATAATTTCCATAAATTAGTAAAAAAATAAATACAGTAAAAATGTTTGATAATTTAATTCAAACATTAAATTAACAACAACAATTATCTAATAATTATATAAAAAATAATAATTTATCATTTTCATAGAAATTTAAAAACATCAATAGATACAGTAAGAATTTAAAATATCAGTAATAATAAATACAGCAAGAATTTCTAATAGTAATTTAATTCAAAAAAATTTTTTTAAACAATAATATTTAAAACTTCTCAATTTATTCCAGTTTTCTTTTATTCGAATCCAGACTCAAAGCCCAATACTTCTAGGCCCAAATTCAGGAAGGTAAGTTGAGTCCACGTTTTATCAGACCTTATGAAATCATCAAGAGGGTACGGCCGATATCCTATCGACTAGCTTTACCACCTGAATTGGAAAAGATTCACGATGCATTTCACGTTTCTATGCTACGATGTCACCAATCGGACCCATCACATGTGATTACCCCGACTGAGATTGAGATCCAACCAGACATGACCTATGGAGAGGAACCGGTTAAGATTTTAGCCCGATAGGTCAGAATAGTGGTTTCAAGACCACAAATTCGAAGTAGAAAATTTTATTTCCATGATTATTTATGAGTTAGAACAAGCTTGCATGGTATTGAGAAATTTTCATGAAGAAATTTTTATGAAATAGGAGCTAAATTGTCCTTTAGGACTGAATTCCAAAAGATGCAAATTATGAGTTTTTAGAAGGCTTAAGTATGAAATAGCATAAGAGAAAATATAAGGAGTCCTTATTTGGAAATTGACCAATTTTTGGCACTATGGACAAAAATGCCCATGGAAGGGAAAAATTTCAAAGAAATGACATAATGGCATTTTGGTCATTTAGTAAAGTTAAGTAATAAAAGGGAAAATAAGCCAAAATTGTGTCCATCTTCTTCCTCATTGTGTCAAAGATTTAAGGGTCTCCATAGCTAGGGTTTCTTTCATTTTCAAGCTCCAAGTAAGTGTCTCCAAGCCTCGTTTTTCATGCTCTTCGTATTTTTGAAACCCTTGTAGCTTAATCTAGCTATTTATACCACTAATTTAACCTAGGGTTTATATTAAAAAATATACCCATGTATGACATGCAAGTAAATTGACGTCTAGTGGTAGAAAATGAAAGATTAAAGTGTAGTAAACACCTATTCCTAGGTAATTTTTCATGAAAGTCCCTAATAGGGACCAAGTTCTAAAATTAGTAAAATGTTTAGTAAAAGTGTAAAATTATGAGAAATGTGGGCTTGTATGGACACTATTGAGTGTCGACTAGGCTTAGGTAACAAAGAGATAGATACATTTCATTTTATGAGCATATGGACCATTTTGCAAATATGTAAAAGTTTAGGGGCAAAACTATAAATTTTTCCAAAGTATTAATTACGAGTTATGTAGTCAATGTGGGTACTAAATGAGTCAAATTCATCATTTTAGATCAAGAAACCCAAAGCCTGGATCAAAACCGGGGAAAAGGAAAAGTCGTGGACTAAATCGAGAAATTTCCCACATTTTGGACTCGAGGTAAGTTGTATGTGATAATTTAACCTATATGTTATGTAAATTTTATTGTGATGATTTTTCTATTTAATTATGATACTCCATGAAGATATAGATATTATGTTATATGAACTATGTATAAGTTTCATGTTGATGACTATATGAGATAATGTATGAATTATGAATGAGATTTATGACATTAAATTATTAAAGCAATGTACGATGTTCATGAAGTTAGTTATGTGAAATTGTACCAAGGAATGAGGAAAACATGAAAGGAGAAGTTCTATGCAAGTTTAAATGGCACGAAGGATACCGTAATCATGCCATGAGTATTGTAGGTCCCGTATAAGTCCATGTCTAGGAGATGGCATCGGCACCGAACTGAGATCCCATGTAAGACCATGTCTGGGACATGGCATTGGCATCGAGATGTGATCCCTTGTAAGACCATGTCTGTGACATGGCATAGGCATCCAAGATGAGGTCTAGTATAACACAATGTCTGGGACATGGCTTCGGCACCGAGATGAGATAATGATCCCCTGTAAGACCACGTCTGGGACATGGCTTGCGCATCTGATATGAAATTTCATGTAAGACCATGTTTGGGACATGGCATTGGCATCATTCCACGAGATTGACTTATGGGTATCCCTCGGTATTCCTAAAAGAAACTTAAGTGAGAAAGGTATACATGTTAATGAGTTTTATGAAAAAGGCTAACATTCCATGTTGAGTGTTGCAGGTTTATATTTAAATGAGTATGAGTAATTTGAAAGCATGTAGTATGAGAAATGTAGCATGAGAAGCACGAGTAAGTATATGATTGAATAAGTTATGTGAATAAGTAAGAAATTACATGAAAATTTTGATAAATTGATCAAGTAATATTCTATGATTTTTGTGGCTAATTTATTCATGCAACTTATTAAGCGTTTTATGTGCTTACTCTTTCTTTTCCCTCTTCCTTGTAGAGTAGCCATACCAGTTCGGGAACCACTTGAAGTCAGAGCTCATAATCACATTATAAAGCTAACTATTTTGGGTATAGTAAGTAGTCTCTTTATTGTATGGCATGTATAGGGAGTTAGTCATTTTGTAAATTGCCACGTAAATGGCTATATGTGTTGGCCAATGTTGTAACACCCTATACCCCTGTCCGTCACCAGAATAGGGTAGTAAGGTATTAAATAACTAAATACAACTTAGTGATGTTCATAGATACATACAAGACATAGGTTTGGTTGTGCATCATATCTCATTAAATTCGTTTTATAGGCATTTAGAAATTTCCATCATATGGCTACGATCAATTAGGCCAAATCAAAATTTTCAAATAACAGTACACTATATTCGAAACTCATTGCATACTGGGTACTATCTAAAAATCATGCCACAAACATCAAGCCATATGAATTTCATCAAAACATATATTCAAACTAGAAGACTAAGCAAGCCATTTTCGCATGGCTAGAATAATTACAACTCAAAATGTAATTCGGTTCAACAAAAGGAGATTAGCCTATACATGCCATTGTTTTCAAAATTTACTATCGAAAATACCAAAATAACGACGATAGTGTGGGTGATTAAGGCTTCAATCCCCGAGTCCGTAGCTTCCAAAATGAGATCTATAAAACAAAGGAAACAAAGTAAACAGAGTAAGCATTACAATGCTTAGTAAGTTTTAAGCAATGACAATGGATATATATATATAAAAAATCAAATTATAACATAGTTGTTCGTATTTTTGTTTCCCTCTTCTTTGGGTACGTCACCCCTTAACCGAACATACACATTCTCATCATATACAAAAAGTAGATAACTTTCACTTAATAGTGAGCTCATGTGAACATAGACATATCGCATAATTTCACATAACATTTCGCATTGACCATTTGTACTTTGACCATATTAATAGTCTCATTTCAAACACACATATGTAATCGTATAATGACCTTATGATTTGGTCCAAAACGAGCTTGCATATAAGCTTAGGGTACATACCTGTATAACTTAACGCTTTCAGCACATTCATTAGCAATCGTTACCATGAAGTCTTTTAGTCTAAGACTTTACTCGCATCATCATCGAAACCTTTAGCTCGGATAAATCTCCACATAAAGCCAGCAGATTTTAATCCCGGATATAATCTCCGTATATAGCCATCGGGTCTTTACCCAGATCTGATCTCCGCATATAGCCATCGGGTCTTTACCTGGATCTGATCTCTGCATATAGCCATCAGGTCTTAACCCGGACATAGTCTCCGCGTATAGCCTTCGGGTTTTTAATCCCGGATTCACATCATAGAGTCTCATGCATATGTATTCACATGTTACCACATTTCACATAGCAAAATCACATTTGTAATTCAAGTCCAATCATTTGCATATAGACATATAACCTGCTCAATGACTGTGTGTCGTAAACATCATTCAAGTCTAATACATGTATTCTTCTTTTACTAAACTTTTAGCTCAATAAGCAAACACATACATAAGCATATGTCCCCAATCTCTTTCTATGTTCAATTCTCTAATAGCCATTCGGCTACATAACAAACATGTAATAGGTTTCTTTCTCAATAACCTTATTATGGTAAGGACAATGGGACATCATTCATTTATCATACAAGTATATCATGGCATTTAAAATTAAATACCAAATTCAATTACTCAAAACTTACCTTGAACTTTCCCGAGCAACTATGAGTTAGCTATTCGACCACTTTAGCCTTCCCTTTATCCGAACTTGTCCCTCTATGCTCTTGAGCTAAATAAAATATTTAAATTTTTTTATTAATTCTTATTCAAACACCTCAATTGATCATTTTCACTTATAGTCAAATAAGAAATGCATATCCTTCTCGTAGCAAACACACACACATTCGGCCAATCACATACATATCACAAGTCACTACAAGCTGACTTCCTGAGCAATATTCACTAAATTATTTATAACTGGAGCTGCGAAACTCCAAATGAAGTGTCGTTAATTTTTCATGAAAATAGACTCATATATCTTCTATCCATAAAATTTTCAGAATTTTTAGTTTAGCCAATCAATACCAGAATTTTCTTAAAGTTCCCCTATTTCACTGTTTGACTATACTAACCACTCTTCACTACGAATCAAATTTCTCATTTTACAGAATTAAAAATATGTCCTTGCCTATTTTATTTGAAACTAGACTCATTAAGGAGTCTAAGCATATAAATTTTATCTTATAACAATTTCTATACAATTTATAGTGATTTTCTAAATATAGAACAGGGGATTTCAGAGTCAATCTGACACTGTCTCACTCTACTTTAAAAAACTCTTTATCGAAAATTCCTTTGCTTATAAGATTTCTTTTATAAGAAAATAGACTCATTACATAGTTTATTCAGCCTCTAATTCAGCTTCCACAATTTATGGTGATTTTTCCAAAACACATTACTGCTGCTGTACCAAGCAGATTTATACAAATTCACTCTTTAAACTTCTTATTCACATATTTAAAATTTTACCCAAATCATTAATTAATATCACAATAAGCAAACCTATATACATAAAAGTTAGTGTCACTTCTAATATAAAACACTAATTTCATACCATTTTTAACCATGTAATCGAAAACATTAAACCACTCAAACAACCATAACCGAATACTCTCATATTTGATTTATTCATTCAATTTAAACCTTTCCTTGACCAATTAACACATTCGACCATTAATATAAGCTAAATTAACAATCACGTCTTTACTTATCATTATTATAAAGCATATAATATCATTTCATCTACCTCCACTACCGAATGCATAACAAAATGGTTTATTAACCATGCCAATGCCCCCAAATTTGGAAATTCTCACATTCGGCCACATATGCATAATTTAACATTCAAATATCCTTTTTCTCAAATCACTCACACGGCAAACATTCATTTTCCAGCATTTTAATACTCCACGTTTGCTCAATTCAATACTCAAGTTCAAATTCGGCTCACACACATATAAATACTAACAATTAGACACTAGCTTTGCATTTCACCAAATAGCCGATTGCTATTTAGCAAATAAGCCATAAATACTTAATTCTTTAAAAATTTGAGCTCACAAATTCCAATGTCCCTAAGCTTCAACATCATAGAATCCATTAAAACTCCATTTATCAATTTCTATTTCAAAAACATAATGCACCAACAATACCGAATACTTCATGCTCCATGAACACCAAAAATTTTCACATGGGTCTTGTTGTGAGCTTCAAAACCAACCAAAATTCACTAATTTTCAAAGAAAATAGCATAAACCTTACCTTAATTGAAGCCTTCTTTTGCCAAATTCCCTAAGCTCAAAGTTTCTATTTTTCTTTCTCAAGTCACGGTAAGAAGAAGAAGAAGAAAATGGTCTCACATTGGTTTTTCCTCCAATTTTCATGATATGCAAATTCAATTTTATTTATTTTATGACAACAATTTTCCCTATAATAAATATTATTATTACTAACATACAAAGCATAAAATGCCAAAACAAGTAATCATTACTATCCACTATCCACAAAATGGTGAAATTGACATGCAACTCCAACATTTCTCATGCATGCAATAATAGGTCATCACACATTTACCCTTCATTCTTTCCAAATTTTCTACTAAGTCCTTTTTAATGAAATTCACATTTATATCTCTAAATTAACTCATCAAAAATATCACACATAGTTCGGCACATGCAATAGTCATCAAAATAATTATTAAATTATTTTTGTGCCTCGGTTTTGTGGTCCTGAAACCACATTCCGACTAGGGTCGTGTTAAGGCTGTCACAAATGTTATGTTTGAGTCAAGTTGTAATGGCCTAGTTATGGCCTAATATTATTTACTAAATCCTTGTAAAATGATGGAAGTTTTTCTTGGATGAAATACTTTAAAATGTTATTTAAAGATAGTATGTATTGCTATTGCATTGATCATGCTTCAGGGTGGCATAAAGGCTTGGAAAATAGCCTAATGTTTTCCATACGGTTGGGCACACAGGCGTGTGCCTAAGCCGTGTGAGACACACTGTCAGCCCAAAGGGTGTGTTGATGAGTCGTGTATCCCCTGCCACCAAACTAGCTAAGTCAGTATTGAAAACGGGTGGGACACACGGGCATGTGCAATGGCCATTGAAAAGAAACAGAATGCTCAGGTTTTTGCACATTGGTTGCGACACGGGCATGTTGTGCCCGTGTGGGAGACATGGGCCATAGGCACGAGTGTGTTGTCAGGCCATGTCAAAACCCCTGTAGGTTGAATTCAAAATAAATTTAATATGGACTAGGGACATGGGTGTGTCCCTTCTCACACGGGTGTGTGGCCCTGTATTATGCCAAAGTTTTCAAAATGCTTGTAAGTTCACGGATCAACTCCAGAACATCTTCGATGTATATCACAGGCCTCGAGGGCCATAAATAAAGTTACTAAGAGAGTGAATGAACTGTGTTAAAAAGAAAAAAAATTTTATAGCCCGGGTTCACAAGTTTAAGATTGTTTAAGTCCGGTAATGCCTTATACCTTGTCCCGACAACGGACACGAGTTAGGGGTGTTACACGTTCAAATCACAAAATACCAAGATAACCCTTTGATAGTGTGGTACTATATCCAACGTCCTTACGATCCCCGAGTTGGCTTGGTGATACTATAAAAAGAGAGAAAAGAAAAGGAGTAAGCATAAAGCTTAGTAAGTTTGCATGTAAATAAATAATAACTTTCTAAATAAATTATCATAATAACTTTAACCTTCAAGCTCAATGCGCATAAAACTTGAATTCTCTTACCTGAACCTTTCAAACATGAACTTATCTTACCTTACCTTTGGTATACTCTTTAAATTTCCCATTGAACCACTTGGAATACTAAGGATACACAGGTACCTTTCCTTGTTAAACTTACCATTGCCATGTCTTGACATGGTCTTACAAGGTATCCTTGCCTTATGAACGCACCATTGTCATGCCTTGGCATGGTCTTACATGGGACCTTTGCCTTATAGAAACTTATCAATGCCATGTCTTGACATGGTCTTACATGATTTCCTTGCCTTGTAAAACTTACCAATGCCATGCCTTGGCATGGTCTTACTTGGTATCCTTAAACCCTAATGTCATGACATTTGTATCCTAGACAATCCTAAGGTTCAACTGGGACTTTTAAGTATCATTTCACCATCGATTCTTACTTGAGTCATCATTGTGTAAATTAGTAAAATAAACATATAGATGCTGGAAAATAACAGTATCAAATATAAATAACAAAACATTGCATTTATTTACAGCAAACTTACCTCGATACAAAATACGATCAAATATTTTGATCTAGTCTTCAACCTTTTTCTTTCCCCGGTCTAATCCCGAATTTCGTTCTTCTTGATCTATAATAGCAAATTTAGCTTTTTTTAATACTCACATTTATCAAAATAGTCCTTGACTCTAACTTTGGCAAGATTATAATTTTGCCCCTAAACTTTTACATATTTACACTTTTGCCCCAAAGCTCAAAAATTAAACTTTATCCCTAATTCTTATGGTTTAGGACATGCTGATTATGTATTTACCTACGGCAACATCAAATTCTCACTCTAACATGTACTTATGAACATTAGGTATTTTTACCGGTTATGCTGTTTTACTCGTTTTTGCTTAAAATCGCTTAGCTCAAGTCATTTAACATAATTTCAAGCTTCATATTCTACCATAAAACATCAAAATAAACACATTTCACCTATGGGTATTTTTCCAAATATGAACCCTAGCTTAAATTATTGCTAGAATAAGCTAAATCAAGTTACCGAGACTCCAAAAATGTAAAGAACATTAAAAACGAGGCTTGGAATCACTTATTATGGAGCTTGGAAGCTTGAAAAAACCCCATCTATGGAGAACCCTTGTAGCTTCAGCCTTATGGACAAGATGGACAATATTTTACCAAATGACTAAAATGCCCTTCATTAAAAGTTTAGTTATTTTTATCTATGTATGTCCATTTTTGTCCATGAAAACCTAATGGGCTAATTACCATTTAAGGACCTCTACTTCAATTATGCTCTTTAATTTAATATTTTCCTATTTAGAACTCATATTTATCAACTTTTTCAAACAAGCCCTAATAGGCAAATTAAACTTGTAAATCATAAAATTTTCTATCGATACTTTAACACATGCATCTAATCACTCGGTAAATTATAAAAATTAATCAGAATAATTTTTTCTGTCTTAGATTTATGGTTTTGCAACCACCATTCTGTTTTGGCCCTCTTTTGGGATGTTAAATTTCTCCCCCTTTAGGGATTTTCGTCCCCGAAATCTTACATGTGAATAGTTTTGGATACTGTTTTCGCATAGCCTCCTCGAGTTCCCATGTAGCCTCGTCTACCCCATGCCTATTCCATAATACTTTCACCGGTGCAATACTTTTGTTCCTTAGTTGCTTGACCTCTCGAGCTAAAATCTTTACTGGTTCTTCACCATAATCATGTCTTGCTGAATCTCAACCTTTGTCTGTGAAATCACATGTCACGGATCAGAATGGTAACGATGTAACATGGACACATGGAACACATCATGAATCTTTCCTAACTCTGTCGGTAAAGCCAACCGATATGCTAATGGCCTAACTCTTTCAGTCACCTCAAACGGTCCAATAAAATGTGGACTTAGTTTGCCTTTCTTGCCAAATCTAAAGACTTTCTTCCACGGGGATACTTTCAAGAACACTTTGTCATCAACTTGATACTCAATCTCTTTTCTTTTCAAGTCTACATAAGACTTCTATCTATCTGAAGCTGCTTTCAAACAATCTCTTGTAACTTTCACTTTCTATTCAGTTTCTTTAACTAAATCAACCCCGTAAATCTGATTTTCTTTAAGCTTTGTCCAATACAAAGGTGTGCGACATTTACGTCCATACAAAGCTTCATAAGGTGCCATCTTCAAACTCGACTGGTAACTATTATTATAGGCAAACTTTACCAATGGCAAAGATTTCTCCCAACTACCTTGAAATTCTAATACACAACATCTAAGCATATTCTCAAGTATCTGAATAACTCTCTCTGACTGATAATTGGTCTGAGGATGGAAAGCTATACTAAAACTCAACTTTGTGCCCAAAGCTTCTTGTAACTTCTTCCAAAACTACAAAGTGAATCTCGGGTCTCTATCTAAAATAATCGATAACGGTACTCCATGTAGTCTGACTATTTCCGTGATATACAACTCGGCCAACTTGTCAAGTGAATAATCCATATGAACTGGAATAAAATGAACTGACTTCGTTAGCTTATCAATCACAACCCAAACTACATCTTTGTTTCTCGCTGTCAACGGAAATCCTGTCACAAAATCCATGGCAACTCAGTCCTATTTCCACTCAGGAACTAACATAGGCTACAATAAACCTGAAGGTACCTGATGTTCGGCTTTTACCTGCTGACAAATTAAGAATCTAGAAACAAACTCTAAGGTATCTCTCTTCATTCCTACCCACCAATACATTTTCTTCAAATCATTATACATCTTTGGACTACCTGGATGAATAGACAAGGAACTGCTATGTGCTTCCTCTAAGATCTTGTGAATAAGCTCATCATTCTTTGGCACACATATCTGATTTCTGAACATTAAACAATTGTCAGAACCAATCTGAAAATCTGACTCTATACTCGACTCACACTAAGCTCTTTTGGCTTGCAACTCACTGTCATCTTTCTAAACTTCACAAATTTCTTCAAGAAACATTGGCTTAGCTCTTAATTCGGCTAAGATAGAACCATCATCTGATAAGGTTAAACTAGTGTTCATGTAACGCCCTAATTTTTTGGATTTTTGAAATCTTACTTGAGTTTAATTTTTGCTTGCCTAGATGTGTTAATTTATGTTTTGAGTATGTTAGTGGGACTTTAGAAGGCCTAAGCTTAAGTTAAAACCCGGTAGAATTTGAAAATTTTAGACCTAAGGGAGAAGGGGCTTTGGCTAAGTGGGCTTTTAAAAAAAAATGTTGGGAAATTAAGACACAAGATAACCTATGGTAAGGTCACAATGTAGCGCCACTTAAGAGACAAGGGGGTGGTGTGTGGAAGCTGTGCAAGAGCTAAGGTTCAAGTTTCATGGTAAGCAATGTGATTTATTTTTTAATTCATGTGTAAGGCATGTGGTGGACTCCAAGTGAAACTCTGTTGGAGAGAGTTTGAAGTGCTCATAGGATTGAATCAAGGAGGGATAAGGGGAGAAATTTTAGGAATTTTGAATGGGAGGTTGTGTTGGCCGGTTGTGGGGGTCTTGGAGGAGTAGTTTAGGCTAGGGCCTTAAGAGGTTGCATTTTCAGCATTGAGGTTAGTGTGCGCTGATTTTTTTAGGTTGCTGAGCCTTCAAGATTCTCATTTTGGTCTTGTTTTGTGTCGAATAAAGTGGAGTAAGAGTGTGCATTCAGGTTCTTTTTCCTACTCTCTTTCTCTTCTCTACTTTGCATCAAAAGCCGAAAGCCTTAGACCTCAAAATCCCCTTGTCGATTTCCCATTCTTGACCGAACCCTCTCATCCCCTTTTCTTCCAAAGTTGAACCTATCTTCTCATTTCTCTTCTCTTTTACCTTTCTTCTTTCATATATCTTCTTCTTTTTCTCCACCGGTTGAATGAACCCCTCTCAAACCTTGATAGTCAATTGCTCTTAAAAGCCGAAATCACGAAACTTGAGCCTCCTCCTTTGTCAACATACTCAACGAGCCGAAACTCAAAGAATCATTCTTCTCCTTCCTTTCTCTTTTTTCTCTTTTCTTTTCAAAGGCTGAAAGACTTAAAATCATTAAAGTCCTTTTGACCGATTACTCTCTTTAGCCGAACCCTCTCATTCATTTGCAAACATTTACCCTCTGGTCAAATATTAGAGACATCTTTTTCACCTGCGGGTTTTAGGCTAGATCTGGTAGAGAACGGGTTTGTTTTTGGTAGAAAACGACTTTGGTGGTGGCTAGTGGATCAAGCGAATCACTGGGTAAGAATTCTAACCTTCTTTTGCTTCTGGTTAGGGGAAAAGTCGAAACCCCTAACCCTTTTGTTCTAATTGATCTAGATCTCTTCTGAAGTTTTAGTCGTTGGGCTCTTTTGGTATTAATGGAGTGTTATGGCTTTTCATAAGGTGAATCTCGTGGAGGCTAAAGTGGTTAACAATCTCATAGCGATCCAGATCTAGATGTAGTGGTTGGATTCGGCAAAGGTAAGTGTGGTAATGGCTATGGTGGCCGAATAGGTATGCTAAGTTGATATCGATTATTCAAATGAATTTTAGTTGACATATGGTTAAAATGACTATAGGTTGATCGTTCGAGGGATTTCTGCATATCTCGCAAATCAGGTGTGTAATCGACACCCAATAGTAAACTAGATCGGCAAAAGCCAAAAAACCAAAATGCCGAAATTCTGGTATTTCGAGGGCTTGCGAGCGTGTGAGTGCTCGTGGGTCGGTTTGAATCGGTAAAATCTATAATCGCAAATGGTAAGAATGATGTGTGCGCGATTCCGTACACGTTGGTGGTTTTGGGCCTCGGAGGGCTAAATTTCGGCCCAATGGGCTTACGGGCCCATATGGGTGAAAATGGGCAGTAACTATGTTCTAGTGGCCTAATTGCTAAAACTGTTGAAACGGGTGAGAAAATCGGATCTAGTGGGCCGAAGTAACTAGTAGACACTATTGGGCCCATTAGGGGTTTTAGGGCCGATAACTCTGTTTTAATAAAATGGGCCAAATAAGTTACCTGAATGACGTTAGGGCTATTAGCAAATTGTAATGAGCATGAAACCCTAGAAATTGGCAAATTTACTGAAATACCCCTCAAGGGTAGAAAATTACTATTTTACCCCTAGGGTTAAGTTGACGGATTTGCATGTTAAAATATATTTGCTTACTGTATGCCATGTCATAATATACTGTTGCATGGGATTGGGTTTTGATGGAGGAAGTGCTAAGTGGCAATGCCACGTTTACTATTAGGGGCTTTGCATCGTTTTACTCTTTAGTGGCTTGGCCACGTTGTCTGATTAAGTAGCTAAGCTGCGACTGTGGTGTGTAGGGCTGGGTGGGTTGAGTTATTCCCTACATGGTGTGTAGGGGTGGTACGGGTGGTGTGTAGGGCTGGATTGGCCTGGGCTTTGCATACATGCATAAAATACTATTCTGTTACTGTATTGGGCCTAAGGCCACACTGTTCACTGGATAGGGCTAAGGCCCAGTTATCACTATATCTGGATAGGGCTTATGCCCAGTTGAGCTTGAACTGATCTTGACTTTGGTTGGGTTTAGCTTACACATTGAGTTTCACAAACTCACCCCTTTCTTTTCATCCATACAGGTGAGCCCCAACCTTAGAGGGCTTGGAACTGGAGGGATTCGGAGTGGCCACGTGAACTGCATTTTGGTTATATTTCTTAATATTATTTATTTCAGTATTTTCTCAATTTATTTTCTTTTTGGGTTTTAATTTGTAATAAGGCCGCTCATTAATTATTTTATTTTTATATTTTATTTTTTATCTTGATTATTTATTTATTTATTTATTACTCGTTTAAAAATTTATAGAATTCGGCCGCGTGGGTTTTTATTCCAAAATTAATCAACGTTTTCAAAATATATCATATGCAACAAATAGATAACCTAATGACAAGTAAGATCTTCTGAAAGAAATAAACTCCAACTAATAGTGGATAGGGCTTTCATAAATTAAATAACCTGTTTTTCTTTTCTCAAAACTCTTAAAATAGTTTTTGCTAAGTCACACTAAACTTACTACAAGAAACGAGGTGTAATTCACTGTCCATGTGACACACCAGATCTGGCCATAACGTCTGGGCTGGGTTTGGGGTGTTACAGTTTAAAGCTATTAATGCAAATAAAGATTTTCTACTCAAAGCATCAGCAACTACGTTTGCCTTACCCGGGTGATAATCAATCACTAGTTCATAATCTTTAATCAACTCTAACCATCTTCTTTGCCTCAAGTTCAAATCTTTCTCAGTCATCAAGTATTTCAAACTTTTATGATCAGTAAGTATTTGGCATTTCTCATCATACAAGTGATGTCTCCAAATTTTCAACGCAAATACAATGGTAGCTAGTTTTAAATCATGTGTCGGATATTATTTCTCATGTGGCTTTAGCTGTCTAGATGCATAAGCAATTACCTTTCCTTCCTATATAAGTACACAGCCTAGTCCGTTCAACGACGCATCATTGTAAATCACAAACTCTTTACCCAGTTCTGGTTGTACAAAGATAGGAGCTTCAGTCAACAATGCCTTTAACTTGTCAAAACTCTACTGACACTTTTCAGTCCATTCAAACTTGACATCTTTCTATAGCAATCTTGTCAATCGGGTAGCTATCATGGAAAATCCCTCTACAAGTCGTCTATAATAATCGGTGAGACCAAGAAAACTTCTGACTTCTGATACACTCCTAGGAGGCTTCCAATCAACAATGGCTGAAATATTGCTTGAATCAACTCTAATACCTTCACCTGAGACTATATGTCCAAGAAAACTGACTTCCCAATAACCAGAACTCACTTTTTCTAAACTTGGCATAAAGCTGATTATCTCTTAAAGTTTGTAAAACTGTTCTCAAATGCTTTGAATGCTTAATCTCATCATGAGAATAAATCAAGATATCATTAATGAACACAACCACAAATTTATCTAAGTAAGGTCTGAAAATTCAGTTCCTTAAGTCCATGAAAATGGTAGGAGCATTAGTTAAACCAAATGACATCACAAGGAACTCATAATGGCCATACCTAGTCTGGAAAGCAATTTTCGGAACATCTGACTCTTTAACTCACAACTGATAATATCCGATCTCAAATCTATCTTGGAGAACAGAGTAGCTCCCTTCAATTGATCAAACAAATCATCAATTCTAGGCAGTGGATAATTGTTCTTAATAGTTACCTTGTTAAGCTACCGGTAATCTATGCACAATCTCATCGAACCATCTTTCTTTTCACAAAGAGTACTAGTAGACCCATGGTGCACAACTAGGTCGTGCAAAGCCTTTATCTGTTAATTCCTACAACTAAACTTTCAATTCTTTCAATTCCATTGGAGCCATTCTATAAGGAGTAATAGAAATGGGTGTTGTACCTGGAACCAACTCAATACCAAACTCAACTTCTCTAATAAGAGGCAAACCTGGTAGTTCTTCCGGAAACACATCAGGAAACTCACATACCACAGGCACTGATTCAATTTTCAACTCTGGATCTTTAGTATTCAACACAAAAGCAAGATAAGATTCATATCATTTCTTTAAGCATTTCTAAGCAGACATAACAAAAAACATGGCAAATGAACTATCTGACTCATTTGAATTAACCCGAAGAATTTCACCATTTTCACATTTCAACTTAATGAATTTCTTTCCACAATTCACTATCACATCATGCGTAGTCAACCAATCCATACTAAGAATTACATCAAACTCATCAAATGGCAATAGCATGAGATCGGCCGGAAAACAGTAACCTCTAATCATCAAAGGGTAATTTTTACATACTTTGTCTACTTAAACATACTAACCTAATGGATTAGATTCTTTAATCACAAATCCCGTAGACTCTATGGACATGTTCATTCTAGGCATCAATTTCATGCAAACATAGGAATGGATCAAACCCGAATCAATCAAAGCAATAACATTAACATCATGAAGAAAAAATGTACCCGTAATTACGTCGAGGGAGGATGCCTCTTCACGAGTATGAATAGCATAAGTCCTTGCAGGTGCTTTAACATTTGGTCTCGCTACTAAATCTTTAGATACACATCTACCTGCCCCTATTCCTGAATTTCTCTAAGGTCTACTTCTAACAGGGGTATTACCTGATCTTACACTCAGTATTACTTCTCTTTTAACCATCTTAGGACACTCCCGGATGAAATGATCTGGTGCACCACACCGGAAACAACCAGTCTCAGTTGCTCAACATTGACCTAGATGATGTCGACCACATTGAGGACACTCGGGTCTATCAGGCTGAATACTACGAACACTCGCAATTGAAGTGGTCTGAGCTTTCTGACCCATAAATCCTCTACCTCCGTTTCAGCTAGAATACACTACTGAAAAATTAGATCTTGTATAGAACTCTCTAGGCCTTTTGGATGTAGACTGAAACGACTTGCTCATCTGTCTTTTCTTCGTACCTTTTATGTCAATTTCAGCTTTACCCTTTCCTTTCAACAACTCCTCTTCCTTAAAAGCTCTTTTAACTAAAACAAAAAGCTCTTTTATTTCTAGAATGCCGACTGATAGTTGAATATCATCAGTGAGCCCATCTTCAAATCTCTTGCACATAATAGCTTTGGTTGACACACTGTGACGGCCTTAAAACGACCTTAGTCGGAATGTGGTTTCGGGACCACAAAACCGAGGCATAAAATATATTTAATATTTAATTGATGCTTAAAATAGGTGTCAAATTATGTGTGACAATTTTTGTGCTTTGATTTAAACTTATAATTGTGAATTTCAATCAAAAGGGCTTAGTAGTAAACTTTGAAAGTATGATGGGTAAATGTGTGAGGACTAATTAATGCATGCATGTGGAATAAGGGAGTTGCATGTCAATTTGGCCACTTCTATGATAGTGGACGGTAATGATGAGTTCTTTTGTCATTTTGTGTGTTGTAATTTAGTTAAATAATCTTAATAATATGAATTGGTAAAAGGGGTAATCATAAAATTTGAAATAAAATAATAATATGGTGATAGAAACAAAGTTAGTCTCCATGGCTTCTTCTTTGACCGAAAACTAATGCAAAGAGAGGGGAGAATCTAAGCTAAGGCATTCGGTCCTCTTAGACTAAAACCAAGGTAAGTGTTCTTGCAAATTTTCTTAATAATTTTGAAGTTTAGTGCATTTTAAAAACCCTTGCCATGACCCATGTACGAATTTTTGATGCTTTGGGTTGAAGCTTGCATCCGGTCATGTTGGTAATGAGATATTTTGGGTGTTTTAAATTTTTGAAATGAAAATGATGGCAAGAGGTGTAAGAAGCTTGATAAATAGATGTGTATAAACCATTGTGCTACACGAAAGTTCTCTTGAATGGTATTTGATCAAATTCATTTGGTCATTATGGTTAAATAAAGAGTTTGAGCTTTGTTTGAAAAATTTGTAAATGGAATTGTTAATATTAGATTCTTGTTGGCCGAATGAATGTGTAGTTCATGGAGAAATAAATTGAATCCTTAATTAGAAGATACAAGTGGAAATTATCATATATGTGCTAATTAATTGAAAAGTATGTTCGTGTGGGTATGAAATTGATTTAATGATAAGCAATTGTTAATTTACATTTTGTCATGGAAGAATATGGTTATAAACCTCATATGAATAAATGTTGAAGCAGCTGTATATGTGAATTTAGGGAAATGAAACTATTTTGTGGGATCTTGAATTAAATGTTATAGAGTGTGGTTTGATTATAAATTAAATTTAACAAGTTTCCGCATGTACTCTTAGATGAAAATGTGAACAAATTGTTGTTTAATTGAGATATGTACCTTCGGTCATGGAAGAATCATAGGACAGTTTGGGTTTTTGATGAATGAATAAACTTGTTTTGGCCGAATGGCCTTAATGTGTGTGCATTAGAAATGGTAGTAGACTAATTGATCAATTTATGCTTGTGGAAGCTTCTTGGTTAAAGAAATGACCTATTCGGCCATGTGCTTAAAATCTTTGATGTTTGTTTTGATAATTGGTGTCTTAAGAGTGGTATAATGATTAAAATGAATATGAAATATGTACATTGTGTTTAGAGCAATGACTACTCTAAATGGTGCCTTAGGAAATGCTATGTTTTAAGTATGTGCATAAGAACATTAAAGAGTGGACCTTGTATAAAAATCTGCTTGGTACAGCGGCAGTAATGTATTTTGGAAAAATCACCATAAATTGTGTGAATTGAATTAGATGCTGAATAAATTGTGTAATTGAAGCTTAATGAGTCTATTTTCTTATTAAAGAAACCTTGCAAGCAAAGGAATTTCCTACAAAAATATTTTTTGAGTAGAGTGAGACAGTGTCAGATGGACTTCGAAGTCCCCTGCTCTGTTTTTGGAAAATCACTATAAATTGTATAAAAATTGTTATGAGACCACATTTATATGCTTAGACTCCTTAATGAGTCTAGTTTCGAATGAAATAAGTGAGGACATATTTGGAACTCTGTGCAAGGAGAAATTCGGTTCGTAGTATAGAGTGGTCAGTTTAATCAAACAGTGAATTAGGGGAAACTTTAAGAAAATTCTGGTATTGATTGACCAAACCAAAAATTATGAAAATTTTATGGATCAAATATAAATGAGTCTATTTTCATGCAAAATTTACGGCACTACATTTGGAGTTTCGTAGCTCCAGTTATGAGTAAATTATTGAATGCTGCTCAGAAAAATCAGCTTGTTGTGACTTATGATATGTATGTGAAATGCTCCAATGTGCATGTGTGTTTGCAATGAGAAGAATATGCATGTATGATTTGCCTATGACTGAAAATGACTAATGGAGGTGCTTGAATAGGAATTACTAGAATTAAATGTTTTATTTAGCTCAAGAGCATAGAGGGACGAGTTCGGATAAAGGGAAGGCTAAAGTGGTCGAATAGCCAACTCGTAATTCCTCGTGAAAGTTCAAGGTAAGTTTTGAGTAATCGAATCTGATATCTAAGTAAAATGTCATGACATACATGCTGATATTCGAACGATGTCCCATTGAGAAAGACACCTTATTCATGTTTGATCAATGGGCTGAAAGTTTAGGAAAGAAAAGTATACGTGTATCAATTTTGAATTATATGTACAGTTACGATATAAAGTCGAGAAGCATGTTATATGTTTGTATGCATATGAATTGATTGAATTGCAAGTGAAATCTTGCTATGTGAAACTTGACTACATGCGAATTTATATATATATGAGAATTTGTGATGCGAAATCCGGGATTAAAGTCTCGCTGACTATATGTGGAGACTATGTCCGGGTTAAGACCCGAAGGCTATATGCAGAGATGATGTCCGGGTTAAGACCCGAAGGCTATATGCGGAGATTATGTCCGGGCTAGAGACCCGATGGCTATGTATAGAGTTTTACCCGAGCCAAAGACCTCGATGAGGATGAGAATAAAGCCTGAGACTAATGGTCTTCAAGGTAACGATCGCTAATGAATTGCGCTGAAAGTGTTAAACTATACATGTATGTACCCTTGGCTTATATACAAGATGGATTTTGGACCGAATACTAAAGTCATTATGGGATTTCATATGTGTACTTGAAATGAGATTATTAATATGATCAAAGTACAATTGGCCTATGTGAAATGTTATGTGACTTTTTGTGACATGTATATGTTATGTGAACTTACTATGAGTGGAAGCTATCCATTTTCGTATGTGATGTGAATGTCTATGTTTGGAAAAAGGGTGACATACCCAAAAAGGAAAGGGAAACAAAGATATGATCAATTATGCTATAATTTGATGATCTATTTAATGTCATTGCTTAAAACTTACTAAGCATTGTAATGCTTACTCCGTTTCCCTTGTTTCCTCTGTTTTATAGGTCTCTTTTTGGAAGCTACGGACTCGGGGATTGAAGCCTTAATCACCTACACTATCGCTGTTATTTTGGTACATTTGATGGTTGTTTTTGGGTCAATGGCATGTATAGGCTATTTTACCCCGGTAGTTGTATTTTGATTTTGTAATACCTTAAACCCTAATCCGGCGACGGACAGGGGCTTAGGGTGTTACACACACACTCTCGAGCATAATTACTGAGTCTGGCAAATTCACGTTTATATTCAGTCACTGTCATCTTACCCTGCTTTAGTTCAGGGAATTCTTTTTTTTTCTAGTCGATGAACCTCTAACTAATGTATTTCTTACGGAACTCCTCCTGAAAGAAATCCCAGGTAACCCATCCTTTTGGTACTACTAGCACAAGTGTCTTCCACCAATGGTAGGCCGAATCTTGTAAAAGTGATACAACACACTTCATGCACTCTTCAGGTGTGTAGGATAACTCATCAAAGACCTTGATAGTATTCTCGAGCCAAAATTCAGCTTTCTTTGTATCGTCATCTTTAGTAGCCTGAAACTCTTCGCCCCCTTGTTTTCTAATTTTATCAACTAGTGGTTTCTCTCTTCTGGCTATATCTATGACTGGGGGAGCTACATAGATAGTCTAAGGATCATGAGGGGGTAGAGGTCTAACGACCGGATTCGTACAAATGAACTCGGCAAACCATTCATTCATAGCTTGGAAGAAGGCTTCTCGAGCCCCTCCTCCCTGACTAACTGTAACGGGCCTTTCACTACTATCTGGTGGCACCGTCCCTTTTGTAGGAGTGGGGGCGTTACTCTCCACATCATCTACACCAACTCATTCGGGATCCATAACTATAAAAGAAAAATATTTTAAAATCATCAAGAGTCATCACACTATCAAAATATAAGTATGGCATGTATGGCTAGACTCTTACTCATACTAAATATTTCGAGAATCAACTAGACTCTTGCTCTGATACAAATAAATGTAACACCCCTTACTCTATACCGTCAACGGAGTGGAGCACGAGACGTTACAGGGCTTATCTTACTAGTTTGGGCATAAAAATTTACTTTTACAATTAATTCACTCACATTCATCCAATATATCCCTAAAAATGGACCTCGAGGCCCTAAAACATGCAATTGAAATGGTTCAGGACCAAACCGAGAATATTAAAAAAATTTTGATTACTTACACAAATCATAACAATTTATTTCACTATTTATAATAAAACTATCCACATGTATAACAATTGCTAAATTAATTATTGTAACACCCTGATTTTCGGGATTTTTCGGGTTTCTGTGATTTTTGGTGAAATTTTGAAATTTTGGTGTTTTAGATACTGAAATTGTGTTTAAATGTGTTAGTAGGCCTTTAGGAGGCCCAAGCCTAAGTTAAGACCCGGCAAAAATATCAATTTTGGCTTTTAAGTGAAAGGGGACTTGGTTAAGTGGGCCTTTGAGGAAAAGTTGGCAAATAAAGACACAAAGAGGGCCTTGGTAAGGTGGCAAGGTGGCCCCACTAAGTTCCTAAAAAAGTGGCATGTGGACTAGGTTTAAGGGCCAGAGTTCAAGTCACTAGGTAAGCAAATGATACTTTTATTTTTGGGCATGTGTTGGGCATGTAATGGGACTTAAGTAGAATTTGGCTAAGGCCTTGGGGAGGCTATGCTGTTTGCTTAGGTAGTCATTAGGGTTAGTTTTTATTTCTTTTTCTATCTTGGTGAATTAGGGTTAGCCACCTAGAGTTTTTACCCTTGATCAATCCTCTCCTTAGTGTACCAAAAAGCTGAAAACGCAGGTAAGGTTGCCTCTTGTGCCATTTGCTTATTCTCTTCCCCTCTCTTCCATTCTTTTCTTCTTCTTTTCTTCTTTAGTCGAAACCACCTCTCCTCCTCACTTATCTTCCCTTTTCTTCTCTTCAAAAACCGAATCTGCCATTCTTTTCTTCTCAACCCATCAACTACAAAAAGCCGAAATCCCAAAAGGCTGCTTCTTGTGCCGATTTCTTCTAGCCAAAATCCTCCTATCTTTTTTATCTCTTTTGGCCAATTTTCACATCCTCTAAACCCCAACCCTTGTCGGCAACACCACTTTAAAACCACCACACCAAATCATCTCCCTCTTTACAGTTCCAAAAGCCGAAAACACCATAGTTTTTAGGGACATATAGTCGAATCTTTAGATCTCTAAGATTCAAAATCTACTAGTTTTTAGGGGCTACATCTGCATCAGATCTGAGTAGAAGAATCGCTTTGATTAAGGAAAACCTATGGTAAGTACTCGGCATTTCAGATCTATTCATTATTTCGAGATTTAGAAAAGCTGAAATCCTTAGAGGCTTAGGTAGGCTGTCGATTGGGGCTTAAAGCTCTAAGGGGTTTAACACTTGATTTATTTTGGTGGTAGAGTAATTTAGAGGCCGCAGATCGAGGGTTTGAACAAGTGGAACGACTAGATCTAGATCTAGTCACTAGTTTCGGCAAAGGTAAGATCTCAAGGGCCTTAGGTGATTATGGCCGAATATGGTAAGTGTTTATTAGGTTTGGTTATTATTAATTTGTAATCTAAGATTTGGAGTGATCGATTGTAGGATACCGTGGGAGATTTCATTAACAGTTGTCACAAATTAGGTGTGTATCGAACACCCTCTCGTAGTTCAAATTGACAAAAGCCGAAATGTCGAAATGTCAAAATTCTGGCATTTCGTGGGCTTGTGAGCATGCGAACACTCATAAGTCAGTTGGAATTCATTAGATCTATAATCGCAAGTGGTAAGATGGTTAAGTGCACATCTCGTGCACTTCAGTAAATTTGGGCCTCGATGGGCTGAAATTGGGCCCAATAGGCTTAGGGGCCCATATGGGGAAAAAGTAAGCAGTAAGTGTGTTCTAATATTCCGCTGGTTAGGACTGTTAAGTTAGACTTAGAATTTAGGCTAAACGGGCTTAAGTAGCTAAATGACACTGTAGGGCCCATTAAGGGTTTTGGGGCCCAATAACTGAAAACTGTTAACATGAGGTAAATAGCTACTGAGACGAAAGTTAGATTTTTAGAGACTAAAATATGCATAAAAACCCTAAAAATTGATAAAATTACTGAAATACCCTTAGGGAAGAGAAATTATAGTTTTACCCCTAGGTGCAAAATTACTGTTATACCCCTAGGGCTAAATTTGACCGAAATGCATGTTTTCTGTTTTTGTTCATTATATGCCATGTCATGATTATCTGTTACATGGGACTGGGATTGTTGATGGAGGAAGTGCAAGTGGCATTGCCACGTTTTCTGAAAGAGGCTTTGCCTCGTACTGATATCTGAAAAGGGCTTTGCCCATTCTGTTTTCTGAAAGAGGCCTTGCCTCGTATTTCTGTTAGTGGCTTGGCCACATTATCTGAGCAGCGATGCTGCATCTGTGGTGTGTAGCGGTTGGGTGGGTTGAGTAGCTTCCCCACAAGGTGTGCTTATGGTTGGTACGAGTGGAGTGTAGCGGCTGGATTTAGGCTGGGTTTGGGCATACATGCATATTTATTGATCTGTTACCGTAATGGGCCTATGGGCCATTCTGTTATCTGAAAAAGGCTAAGGCCCAGTTTACTAAATACTGAATAAGGCTTCGGCCCAGTTATTACTGTGACTGGTTAAGGCTTAGGCTTAGTGGGCTTGAGCTGATTTAGGCTTTGGATGGGCTTCTTTGCACACTAAGTTTCCAAACTCACCCTTTTTTCTCCATCCATGCAGGTGAGCCCTAGATTGGTGGACTTCGAGCTGGGAGGGATTCAGAGTGGCCACGAAGATTGCATTTTCTGGTTTAAACAAATTATTTGTTTTATTACTCACGTCAATCGTTTTATTTTCAATTTAGGTTTGTAATAAGGCCATTCTAATTATTTTTATTTTGTACAATTTTTACTGAAATTCTAAAATTGAAACAGGGGATCACGAAGTCACCCTGAACCAGTCTGATAAAAAAATAAATATATCAGAATACAGACTTCCTTTGCTTGCTCTATTTATTTCCTACAAAAAAACTAAATAAGCTTTAATTCTATATATCATTCACCATGTAATTCCATTGCTACAATTTTTAATGATTTTTCAAAATCACGTATTCACATATTCTTAATTAGCCATTTCAATAGCCAATCATTATCAAGTATTCACATGCCATTCTTTAGTCATATCCTAAGGACATGCACCAAAATAGCCAAGTCCTTATAAATGCCATAACTTAAAACGTTCGAATCACAAAATACCAAGATAACCCTTTGATAGTGTGATACGATCTCTGACGTCCTAACGATCCCCGAGTTGGCTTGATGATACTATAAAAATAGAGAAAAGAAAGGGAGTAAGCATAAAGCTTAGTAAGTTTGCATGTAAATAAATAACAACTTTCTAAATGAATTATCATGATATCTTTAACCTTCAAGCTTAATATGCGTAAGTCTTGAATTCGCTTACCTGAACCTTTCAAACATGAACTTATCTTACTTTACCTTTGGTATACTCTTTAAATTTTCTGTTGAACCACTTGGAACACTAAGGATACACGGGTACCTTTCCTTGTTAAACTTACCATTGCCATGTCTTGACATGCTCTTACAAGGTACCCTTGCCTTATGAACTCACCATTGTCATGCCTTGGCATGGTCTTACATGGGACCTTTACCTTATAGAAACTTATCAATGCCATGTCTTGACATGGTCTTACATGATTTCCTTGCCTTGTAAAACTTACCAATGCCATGCCTTGGCATGGTCTTACTTGGTATCCTTAAACCCTAATGTCATGACATTTGCATCCTACATATTCCTAAGGTTCAACTAGGACTTCTAAGTATCATTTCACCATCGATTCTTACTTGAGTCATCAATGAGTAAATTCATAAAATAAACATATAGATGCTGGAAAATAATAGTATTAAATATAAATAAGAAAACATTGCATTTATTTACCACAAACTTACCTTGATACAAAATAGAATCAAATATTTTGATCTAGTCCTCAACCTTTTTCTTTCCCCGGTCTAATCCTAAATTTCATTCTTCTTAATTTATAATAGCAAATTTAGTTTATTTAATACTCACATTTATCAAAACAGTCCTTGACTCTAACTTTGGAAAATTACGATTTTGCCCTTAAATTTTTACGTATTTACAATTTTGCCCCAAAGCTCGAAAATTAAACTTTATCCCTAATTCTTATGTTTTAGGACATGCTGATTATTTATTTACCTACGGCAACATCAAATTCTCACTCTGACATGTACTTATGAACATTAGGTATTTTTACCGATTATGTCGTTTTACTCGTTTTCGCTTAAAATCGCTTAGCTCAAGTCATTTAACATAATTTCAAGCTTCATATTCTACCATAAAACATCAAAATAAACACATTTCACCTATGGGTATTTTTCCAAATATGAACCCTAGGTTAAATTATTGCTAGAATAAGCTAAATCAAGTTACCGAGACTCTAAAAACGTAAAGAATATTAAAAACGGGGCTTGGAATCACTTACTATAGAGCTTGGAAGCTTGAAAAAACCCTAGCTATGGAGAACCCTTGTAGTCTCGACCTTATGGAAAAGATGGACAACATTTTGCCATCTTTTTCCCTTTTTAATCTTTTAATTACCAAATGACCAAAATGCCCTTCATTAAACTTTAGTTACTTTTATCTATGTATGTCCAGTTTTGTCCATGTCTAATTACCATTTAAGGACCTCTACTTCAATTATGCTCTTTAATTTAATCCTTTCCTATCTAGAACTCATATTTATCAACTTTTTCAAACAAGCCCTAATAGGCAAATTAAACATGTAATTCATAAAATTTTCTATCGATACTTTAACACATGCATCTAATCACTTGGTAAATTATAAAAATTAATCGAAATAAAATTTTCTATATTAGATTCATGGTTTTACAACCACTATTCCATTTAGGCCCTATTTCGTGATGTTACACCCTCGCTGAAGGGACCGCGCCGCTCGAAAGTAGGAATATCGAATCTAGTCGAGGAGAAGGGGTTCGGGAAGCCTTTATCCACAAAATGAATGAATGGTACATAGAGTTCATTCGGGCGAACCCGAATGCTTAACCTCTCCCACCTCCTCCCATTCCTCAACCGATTCCGGTAGCCCCACAAGGTGTGGAAGTGGTGAGAATGAGTAAGCCTCCAGTAGACAAGATTCATAAGTATGGGGCTGAGGCGTTTAGGGCTAATGTTGATGATGACCCCGGAAGGGCTAAATTTTGGCTTGAAAACACTATTTGAGTGTCCGATGAGCTCTCTTACACACTCGAGGACTGTTTATAGTGTGCCATATCGCTTTTAAGAGATTTCACATATCAGTGGTGGAAGACGCTAGTCTCGGTGGTGCCTACAAAAAAAGTTACTTGGGACTTCTTCTAGGTAGAGTTTCGGAAGAAATATATAAGTCAATGCTTTACTGATCAAAAGTGAAAGGAACTTTTAGAGTTGAAGCAAGGCTGAATAACAATGTCTGAGTATGAGTGAGAATTTGTCCAACTTAGTAACTACGTATGGGAATGCATTTCTACAGAAGAAATCATCTGTAAAAGGTTTGAGGATGGTCTTAATGAAAACATCAAGTTGTATGTGGGGATCCTAGAACTAAAGGAATTTGTTGTGTTAGTTGATCGGGCATACGAAGTAGAAGAATTGTGCAAGGAAAAGAGGAGAGCTGATTCGGAGGCTAGAGATAGAAAGAAGAGATCGATGAGTAAGTCTTTTCAGTCTTCATCAAAGAAAGTAAAAAATGTACCAAACCGTTTGACCGTTTCGGTCGAAAATCCAAGTAGAACTTGTGGGAGGCAAAATACAGGTTTTAAGGCTCAGACTACTTTTATAGCTAGTGTTGGCAATGTCAAGCCAAGTAACCCCAAATGTCAACACTATGGTAGGAGACATCCCGGTGAGTGTTGGATGGTCACCGGGGCTTGCTTCAAATGTGGTGCCTAGGATCATTTCATCAAAGACTATCTTAAAATGGTAACGAAAGAAACCACTTAGAGTGCCAAGTTGAGTAATATGCCTACTAGAGGGAGACCTACTAGAAATGTGAAAGACGGAGCTAGTATCAGAGGTATAGCTAGAGACTCAGCTGCAAGATCGGAGGCCAGAGCGCTTGCAAGAACCTATGCCATTTGTGCCTGGGAAGAAGCGTCACCCCTGACGTAATCACTGGTACATTTTATCTTTATGATGCTAATATAGTTACATTGACTGATCCCGGGTCCACACTTTTTTACATTTGCAAGAAATTGGTGAATGATTTGAAATTGCCTATAGAGTCAACCGAGTTTGTGATTAAGGTGTCAAACCCTTTAGGCAAATGTGTGTTGATTGATAATATTTGCAAGAATTGTCCCTTAGTGATTCGAGGTCATTATTTTCTAGTCAATCTAATGCTATTGCCATTTGATGAGTTTGATGCCATTTTGGGCATGGATTGGCTATCGATGCATGATGCTAAAGCATATTGTAGACAGAAGGTTATTAAGCTACAGTGTGAAAATGGTGAAATCCTCCAGGTTGAAACAGAGGAGTTTAATGAGTTGCCTGCTTTGATTTCATCAATGACTGCTCAGAGTATTTGAGAAAGGGTTGTGAGGTGTATTTAGCTTATGTACTGAATACGAAAGAATCCGAAATGAAAATGGAGTCAGTGCCAGTGGTTTGTGAGTTCCGACGTGTTTCCAGAGGAATTGCCAGGGATACCTCTTGTCAGAGAGATAGAGTTTGCCATCGACTTGTTGCTGGGAACTGCCCTGATATCGATAGCCCCCTATAGAATGGCTCTAACTGAGCTAAAAGAATTGAAAGTGCAGCTACAAGACTTGACAGGCCAAGGATTTGCAAGGCTTAGTTTTTCTCCATGGGGTGCTCCTATAGTGTTTGTGAACAAAAAAGATGGATTGATGAGACCTTGTATCGATTATAGGTAACTTAACAAGGTGACAATAAAGAACAAGTACCCCTTACCAAGAATTAATGACCTATTTGATCAATTAAAAGGGGCAAATGTGCTTTCAAAGATAGACTTAAGGTTCGGATACTACCAACTAAGTGTGAAAGAGTCTGATGTGCTGAAAACTGCTTTTAGAACAAGGTACGGGCACTATGAGTTTCTCGTAATGCCTTTCGATCTGACTAACGCCCCAGCTGTATTTATGGATTTGATGAATCAAATTTTTAGACCGTACTTGGATAAGATATTACAGATGTTTTGTAAAAGGATTTTCGATAATTGCTTCTCTGATGACCAAGTTGTTGCAAAAAGATGTTAAGTTTTAGTGGATAGAGAAGTGTCAACAAAGTTTTGAGAAATTGAAAATGGTATTGACTGAGGCGCCAGTGTTAGTGCAACCTGAGTCCAGGAAGGACTTTGTGAGTTACAGTGATGCGTCTTTAAATGGCCTTGGATGTGTATTGATGCAAGGAGATAAAGTGGTAGCGTATGCTTCAAGGCAATTGAAGCCACACGAGAGGAACTACTCAACTCATGATTTGGAGTTAGCTGCCGTTGTTTTTACCTTGAAGGTTTGGCGACATTATATATATGGTGAGAAATGTTGTGTTTTACTGGCCATAAGAGCTTAAAGTACTTAATGTCACAAAAAGATTTGAACCTGCGGCAACGGAGATGGCTCAAGTTGTTGAAAGGCTACAAGTTAGTGATCGATTACCATCCCAGGAAACTAAATGTGGTCGCTGATGCCTTAAGTAGAAAATCCCTGTTTGCTTTGAGAGCTATGAATATGAGAATGACCTTCTCTAAAGTTAGTTTGATTTTGGAAGAGTTGAGAGCTAGGCCATCATTTATTCAACAGATTTATGAAGCTCAAAAGGGTGATAACGAGTTGTAAGCAAAGAGGGCCCAGTGTCAAATGAATAACGAGACAGATTTTTGAATTGGTTCGAATGATTGTTTGATGTTTTGAGACAAAGTATGTGTGTCGAAAAATGTTGAGTTGATTCGGAGTATTCTACATGAAGCCCGTAATGGTTGTTTTCTATCCATCCTAGCAATGCAAAAATGTACAATGATTTGAAGAGATTGTATTAGTGACCCGGTATGAAAAGAGATGCCTCCGAATTTGTGCCAAAGTGCTTAGTTTGCCAACAGGCAAAAGCTGAACATCAAGTACCTTCTGGATTGCTTTAGCCAAAAATGATACCTGAATGTAAATGGGACCAAGTTACCATGGATTTTGTGATAGGTTTGCCTTTAACCCCAAAAAAGAAAGATCCCGTTTGGGTCATTGTTGACTGTTGATGAAATTAGCTCATTTCATTCCAGTACGTATGGATTTCTCTCTAGATAAGCTAGCTGAATTGTACATTGCTGAGACTGTAAGATTGCACAGAGTATCGACTTCTATCATTTCGGACAGAAATCCAAAATTTATCTCAAGGTTTTGGAAAAAGTCTCAAAAAGCCTTGGGTTCGAAGTTGAATTTTAGTACCGCCTTTCACCCACTAATTGACAGTCAATCCGAGCGAGTGATTCAGATCCTTAAAGATATGCTTCGACATTGTGTTCTTGAATTTGAAGGTAGTTGGGAAAAGTATCTACTATTGGTCGAATTTGCATATGTCAATAGTGTAACATCCCAAACCTAGCCCAGACGTTATGGCCGAATCGGGTGATGTCACATTGCAGGGTAACTCGCACAAATCTGATACATTGAAAGACTTAAGCTATCATTCATTTGTGGTTCAAATCAATGGTTATTTTCAAAACAGCTTCACTAGAAAAACATTTAAAGATAAAATCCATTTGAACCTTTGCTTGTTTTAAAAGTTCAGGTGAGTTAGATAAAAGCTTTGATTTTGGGAGGAAGAGCCCATGTTTGCAACCCTTGTTATGTTTCTGGTTAATTGTGGTGAAAGCTCATGTTGAAGGAAAAATAATAAATTAATTATATTGATTTTGAAAGCATGTTTAAAATTTAAAACCAAGAATTCAACAGTAATAATAAAAATAAATAAACCCGAATATAAATTCGTACTGGAGATGATAGGCCTTATTACATCCCAACGAAATAAAAGTAATTATAGATAAAGTAATTTGAAACTATTAAAAAATTCTTAATTAACTTGCAGTGTGGCCACCTTCGAGTCCTTTCCTACACCAAACCACCTACTGAGGGTCACTTGAGAAAAATAAAAGAGGGTGTGAGTTTTTGAAAACTTAGTGTGTACAACCCTCGGCAATCATATCCACATGCAATTAACACATTGGGCCTAAGCCCTATCAATATCAGTGGCCTTTGGGCCTTAGCCCACAATGGCCTCAGTTAGGTCCGAGCCCATAACACAATATACAATGGCCTTCAGGCCTAAGCCCTTAGTGGCCTCAATTGGGCCTTAACCCATATCACATCAATGTCACATGTATGTAATGCTCCCATCCCAATCCAACCCTGCACTCCATTTTCCCTTCCAACCCTACACTCCTGTGGGGATATAAATATCAACCCACCCATCCCTACACTCCAATGGTAGCACCGGTTGCGGCACTACTCAATCATTGTAGCAAGGGTGCTAAACATATCTTCCTCTATTTCATAAAACCCACCCAAGTGCAACATACATCACATGAATGCAACATACACATTTCCACATATTTAGCACCTAGGGGTATTTTAGTCCTTTATACAATGAGGGCATTTTAGTCATTTTGTTCAGCATATCTTCCTTACAGGGGTATTTTAGTAATTCTACCCTACAGGGGCATTTCAGTAATTCTACCCTACAGGGGTATTTTAGTAATTTCTTAATAGTGTAGGTCTTAATTACGAACTTTAACCTATCAACAAGTCCTCGTTGGCTACAGTGAATAAACACTATGTACCAGGTAGGATTCCAGAGAAGAGGAGGTGGGTCATTAAGACAGCTTAAGTACCAATCTCTCCCTAGATCCAATCCTAGACATGCATATGCCCATTGCCACACTCTAACCTTACGACTTGTCCATAGACGTGTTTGATAAATTAATTAAGTTTTATACGCTTAAGGATTCATTAGAAGCTAGGCCTAAAAGGCCATTATAAAACCCTAACAAGTCCACATACTTTCATAAACTCATATAGCCCACCAGGCCCAATCATATCTATTTGGCCCATTAGGCCCAATCACAAATATACGGCCCATCAGGCCCAATCCATTCTAAACATTCAACCAACTTTATCAGCTCAGCACTTACTATCACTTATCAACTTTTGCTGATTTGGGCCCACGAGCCCGTCGGCCTATTTAGTCCATTCTGGCTTGGTTGGCCAAAAAGTGGCCCAAGACCATGAGATCACTCCTTTGGCCCCAGTTGTCGTATCGGTATCTCCACATGAGTGTTCGCACGCTCGTGAGGTTGCCGGTGCCAACCTTTCAACTTTTTAGCTTTTCAACATTCCGACTTTTCGGGATTTCAGCTTTTACTGATTTGTCATTTGTGCGATGTATGTACACACCCTTTTGAAGAGAACCATAACATCTCACACGCGTAGGACCTATATTCCATTTAGAGAACTCAATTAGTCACTTACAAGATCTAGCCATTCCCATTATTGAAACCGAACCTAAGACAACCCTTACCTTAGTCGAATCAACTTACACCCCCTTAAGATGCTTGGTTTCGAAACGATCTCCCCTCCTAGTGGTTGTATCCTTCACTGGTCAAATAAGAGGTATATAGATTCAATGAGAAGAGAATGATTAGATAAGCCATTAGGCTTTCACTAAGGCACAAGAGGAATAAGAACGAATATGTGCTTACCAGAACTTAATCTTTGATCCCGCGGCCTAGATAGCTTATATGTGAGATCCGGCTTCTAAGAATTGATTAAGTGTAGTACATGACAAGAACAGATTTGTGATGGAGGAGAAACAATAATAAATCGGCAAAATGCTAGGGCTATTCAGTCACAAGAGAAATAGGGATAGTATTCGGCTTTTTGGGAGAAGAAAAAGAAAGTAGATCGGCCTTTAACACAATCGATTATGGATTATAGATTTGGATCTAAGAAACATAGTTGTTTTGGAAGAACGAGTAACGAATCGGCACAAGCAAGGTGGTTTGAAAGCAAACGTTTGGGTATGAGATGATGTGAGGTGAAGTAGAGAAAATAAGAGGTGTTGAGAGGATTAGAGAAAATAAGAGGTGTTGAGAGGATTCGGCTCTTAGGGTTTGCAAGAATGAGTATATAAAGGGAATAACAATGCTCTCTAATCGAATAAAGAAGGAAAAACCTGAAACAAAACACACATATGCCGAAAGCAAGACGAACCAAGAGCATTCGGCTATACCCTAAAAGAAAATGCCCAAATCGGCACTAACCCCTACTCAAGCCGATTTCTCCTTTCCCTAAAGTCTCATTCGGCTCCACTTCATCCAACAATTCTCTCCTTGATCACTTCCTATTATTTCTCCCCTTATCCCGTCTAAATTTTCTCTTCAACATCCATCTAAACCTCTTCATACTAGAGTTTCAAATCATCACTACCACTTGCACAGCACAAGTGCAAAATAATACTCTTAATGTCGAAATCGACACTTGAACCTTGGACCTCCTAGTCTCCTAGTAACGCCACCTTCCTGTCTTCCAAGTGGCGTCACTGTGCCACTAGGCCATAGGCCTATCTGTGTCTTATTTCCCCTTAATTTGTTTAAAAGGCCTAATACTTGAGATTAGGGTTCCACTAAGGCAAAAATTAAAATTTTCCCTATGGTCTACCTTAACCCCAAGACTTCAAATAAACCTTGTAATACCTTAAAATTAATTCTCTAATAGTGCTAATCATACACGTCAACTACAGCACACAAAGTTAAAAGTTCCAGGATTTTGGGGCGTTAGAAATAGCTTTCAATCGAGCATCAAAATGGCACCGAATGAGGCATTGTATGGTTGCAAATGTCAGACTCTGTTGTATTGGACTAAGCTTAGTGAAAAGCAAATTCATGGGGTTGACTTGATTAAAGAGACATAAGAAAAAGTGAAGATAATCCGTGACTATTTGAAAGCTGTTTCCGATAGGCAAAAGTCTTATGTGGATTTGAAAAAAAAAGGAGATTGAGTTTCAAGTGGGTGATAAAGTGTTTTTAAAAGTGTCTCCATGGAAAAATATTTTGAGATTCGGTCGGAAAGGTAAATTGAGGCCGTGATTTATCGGACCGTATGAAATTGTAGAAAGAATCAGAATAGTGGCATATCGATTGGCCTTACTGATAGAGTTAGAAAAGATCCACGATGTATTCCATGTATCGATGCTACGACACTATCGTTCTGATCCGTCACATGTGATCCCACCGACTGAAGTGCAAATACAGCTGGAAATGTTATATAGTAAAGAGCCAATCAAGATCTTAGCTCGAGAAGTGAAACAGCTAAGAAAAAAAAGTGTAACCTTAGTAAAAGTATTATGGAAAAAGCATGGAGTAGAAGAGCCTATGGGAATCGAGGGACATCATGAGGAAACAATATCCACATCTCTTTTCTGGTAAGATTTTCGAGGACGAAAATCCCTTAAGGGGAGGAGAGTTGTAACAACCCGAATTACGGCCTAAACAGAATGGTGGTTTCAGGACCATGAATCCGACATACAAAAATTTATTCCAATAAAGTTTTAAGGTCTATTGATTGAATGATTGCATAAGTGAAAATTTAGTAAATAAATTTTATCGATAAAGTGCCCGATTGAGTGATAGGACTAAATTGCAAAAATTTCAAAATGTGAGTTCTAGAAGCATTTAGAGTGTAATTGAATTGAATTCATACATTGGGAGTCCTTATTAAGAAATTAAACCATTTTATAGCATGATGAACAAAAATACCCATGGAAGGAAAAATTTGCAAAGAATGTCATTAAGGGTATTTTGGTCATTTGGATATTAAAAGAAATAAAAAGGGAAAATAAGGCCAAAAATCTGTCCATCTTCCTCCCTTAGTGTCGAAACTTGAAAGGAAACCATAGCTAGGGTTTTGTCATCTTTTTAAGCTCAAAGTAAGTGGCTCCAAGCCCCTTTTTTATGTTCTTCGTATTTTTGAAATCCTCGTAACTTGACCTAGCTATTTCTACCACTATTTTAAGCTAGGGTTCATGTTTAAAAATTTACCCATGTGTGACATGAAAGCATTTTGATGTTTAATGGTAGAAAATGAGAGCTTGATGTGTAGTAAACAACTTTTGCTAGGTGATTTTTCATGAAAATCCGTTTAGGGAATAAAATGAAAAAGTTGTAAAACATGTGCATAAATAGTGAAATATTGAGAAATGTTGGCTGCTATAAGAGAGAAAAAGTGTAACACCCCAAACCAGGCCCAGATGTTATGGCCGAACTTGGCGTGTCACATTGAAGTGCTTTTCGAAAACCTTGTTTTCATTGAAACCCTTCTTAAAAATAAAATATTGAGTGAAAATTTTGCTTATGATTGCACGCTTTCAAATCGAGGTGTAAAAGCTATTTCCTTACGATAGGTCATTACTTGTTTTGTAAAATCCCCTTTAAGTTGAGGAAGCTTCTTTATTTCAAAAATATATGATCTATGAAAGCAAATGAACATTTTCAAAATAAACCATGTTCTTCCTCTAAAACATGAATCATAATACCAATCAACCTGATTTAAAATATTATCCAGAGGATAGGCCTTATTACGACCAAAATTAAAATAAATTAAATTCTGGAAATTAAACTAAGTCTGAAACATCTTGCGAGTTGGCCACCTCGGAGTCCCTCCATCCGTCGAACCGCCTATTGAGGATCACCTGAGAAAAAAAAAGAGGGGGTGAGTTTTCAAAAACTCAGTGTGTACGACCCCCATCAAACAACAACATACATCAAACAAATCAGTTTTGGCCTGAGCCCAATTCAAATTCGGTGGCCTTTGGGCCTTAGCGCACATTAGCCTCAGTAATTTCTTAACATATGGGTTTAATTATGCACCTTGGCCCGTCAACAAGTCCTCGTTGGCTAAAGTGAACAGATAATATGCACTAGGTAGGATTCTAGAGAACAGGAGGTGAGTCATTAAGACCGCTTAAGTACCAAGCTCTCCCTAGATCCAATCCTAGACATGCATATAGCCATTGCCACACTTTAACCCTATGACTTGTCCACAGTTACACTTAATTGATTAATTAAGTTTGCTTAAAAAATTATTAGGTACTAGGCCCAAGAGTCCATTACATAACCCTAACGAGCCCATATTCATTCATATAGCCCATTAGGCTCAATCACATTTATACGGCCCATCAGGCCCAAATCTATTCCAAGCCATACAACCAACTTAATCAGCCCATCACTTATTACCAATCCACCAATTTTTGCTTATTTGGGCCCTCGAGCCCATTGAGCCCACTTGGCCCATTCTGGCCTAGTTGGCCAAAACGTGACCCAAGTCCATGAGTTCGCTTATAGGGTCTCTGATATCGTATCGATTACCCTCATAGAGTGTTCGCGCACTCGCAAGACTAACGTAGCCAAACCTTTGGCTTTTTAGCATTTCGGCATTTCGGGATTTACTGATCTATTGTGTGTGTGCGGTGTGTGTACACACCTAATAACAAAATGTGCTATGATCTCCTTAGCCACGAACCTTGTGTGACAAGCCCTAATACACATTTCTTAATCACTAACTGCAAATATTTCCTAGATCCAAAACCCAAAACACAAGGAGTGATTTGACAGCGACTTGGAGAATAGAGATTTGGTACTAACCACCTCCCCTAAGTATGCACGGCCACAGTTGAAAAAGTAGTGGCGGAACAAAGGGATTCGGCTTTAGAGGTTACGGTGATGAAAGGAGCCATTCGACACAAGGAAGTCAAACTAAAACAAAAAAAAGAAAATAATTTGTTGAGAAGGAAAAGAGAAGAATCGGCACAAGATAGAAAGAAGAAGAAGTCGACACTTACTGAAGGAAGGATAAGGGATTTTGGCTTTAGGAAGAAGGCAAAGTAAGTCACGAAAGAAAAAGAAATCAAATGTTTACCTAGATGCACTGAGGAAAATCGAAACCTAAAAGGAGAAAAAATGCTGAAAAATGCCAAGTGAATTCGGCATTTCACTACTATAGTCGAAATTGCTTTCCACACTTACCTATTTGGCTCCAACACTACCCACACGCCTCATATCCTAACTTTTCTCCACAATAAGCTCCTAAATCCCTTCCTCGAATTTCTTTTCTGATCACTTCCTTCAAAGTTCAACTCCAACGCCACTACTAGTTGTCATAGTGTAAAAATAAATCCCCACTTTAACATGCTTACACTCGAGCCCAAGATCCCCTTGCCCGCTAATGACGCCACCTCCCTGCTCCCTAAGTGCCGCTACTTAGCCTCCACACCATAACCTCTCTTATGTCCCATTTCTTCTTCATTTATTTAAAAGCCATGACATTCACAATCAGGGTTCTTTTAACATTTAACTAGAATTTCTCCATCCCGAAGCTCGAACTCCGAACTTAACAAATGGCCATTTAACACTATAAAGACACTCAACTAAAATATCAAACACACCAAACACATCTTAACCACAAAAGAAAGTTCGAGATTTATGGGGCGTTATAACTCTACCCCCTAAAAGAAATTTCGTCCTCGAAATTACTTGATCCAAATAGTTGAGGATACTGACGTCGCATCGCTTCCTCTGATTCCCATGTAGCCTCCTCATAATTGTGGTTATGCCACATCACCTTGACTAAAGGAACAGATTTTCTTCTCAGCACCTTAACATCTCGATCGATAATCTACACGGGCTCTTCCTCGAAAGTCAGGTCTGGCCTAACCTCGATCTCCTCAACCGGCACCACATGTGAAGGATCTGAATGATAACGCCTTAGCATGGAAACATGAAAAACATCGTGGATCTGACTCAATTCAGGAGGTAATTCCAGCTGATAAGCAACTGGCCCAATTTGCTTCAGAACACGATATGGTCCAATGAACCTAGGGCTTAGCTTTCCCTTCCATCCAAACCTTAACAACTTCTTCTAGTGAGAGACCTTAAGAAAAACTAAGTCCTCCATTGCATACTCAATCTCTCGATGCTTAAGGTCGGTATACAATTTCTGCCTATCCAAGGCCTCCTTCAACCGATCTCGAATCAATCTCACCTTATCCTCAGTATCTACAACCAACTCGGGTCCTAAAACTCGCCGTTCGCCCAATTCAGTGCAACATGTTGGAATACGAAACGAACGCCCATACAGTGTTTCATACGATGCCATCCCAATACTGGCTTGATAACTATTATTGTACGCAAATTCGTCTAACGGCAAATAGTCCTCCCAGCTACCTTAGAACTCAATTACACATCCCTTCAACATGTCTTCTAGAACTTGCATTACCCTCTCCGTCTGACCATCTGATTGAGGGTGAAACACTGTACTAAAGTTTAATCTGGTACCCAGCACCTCGTGCAGCTTCTTCTAAAACCGTAGTGTGAAACGTGGATCCCTATCCGATATTATAGAAACTGGCACTCCATGCAATCTTACAATCTCAGCCCCATACAATCTAGCCAACTTCTACAGTGAGTAATCAGTGTGGACTGGTACAAAAGGAGCAGACTCAGTCAACTGATCCACTATAACCCATATCGAGTCCTTTTTAGTAGGCGTCAAGGGTAACCCACTAACAAAGTCCATGGTAACCCTTTTCCACTTCCATAGTGGAATTTTAACCAGCTGAAATAATCCTGAAGGTAGTTGATGCTCCGCCTTGACTTGCTGACACATCAGACACTTACTTACGAACTCCGTTACCTCGCGCTTAAGTTCTAGCCACCAAAAAAGCTTACGCAAATTCCGATACATCTTGCTTCCGCCGGGATGCATAGCATAGTGACTGCTATGTGCTTCCCTCAGAATAGACTACCTTAGATCATCATCCTTCGGAATACACATTCTTCTACAGAAGCACAACACCCCTTCACTATTTATCTCAAAGTCTGCCGTCTCCTCACTCTTCACTTGTCCAAAACGGGGTCCAAGGTCTCATCCAAAAATTGCTTAATTTTTATTTGCTCAATCCACACCGGCTCCACTTGAAGCTCAACTAGCAAACTACCATCATCAAACAAACTCAAACGGGCAAGCATAACCCTCAAGTCTGACTACGACTCAATGCATTAGCTACCACATTCGCTTTACTAAGGTGGTACTCGACCGTACAATCATAATCTGTCAATAATTCTACCCACCTACACTGCCTAAGGTTTAGCTCCTTTTGGGTAAGGAGGTACTTCAAGCTCTTATGATCCGTGTAAATTATGTACCTTTCTCTCTATATATAATACCTCCATATTTTTAGCTTGAAAACCACCGCAGCTAATTCCAAGCCATGGGTTAGGTAATTCACTTGGTGAGTCTTAAGTTGACGTGACGCATATGCAACCACCTTTCCTTCCTGCATCAATACACAACCCAAGCCCACATGCTACGTGTCACTATAAACCATAAACTCTTTCCCAGGCTCTGGCTAAATCAACACAGGGGCCTCAGTTAACACCTTATTGAGCTTCTCAAAACTCCCTTGCTACTTTTTCGACCAAACAAATGGTACCCTTTTTCACAATAATTTAGTTAAAGGTACAACAATTAATGAAAAAACCCTCAACAAAATGCCTATAGTACCCCGCCAGGCCTAGAAAGCTTCGAACCTCAAACACCAACTTAGGTGGTTTGCAATCTAGCACCGCTTTAATCTTCCAAGGATCCACCCAAATCCCCTCAGCTGACACCATGTGTCCTAGAAAAGTAGCCTTCCTTAGCTAAAATTCACACTTGCTGAATTTGGCATATAGTTGCTTTTCCCTTAGAATCTGCAACAAAACTCTTAAGTGCGCATCATGCTCATTTTCACTTCTTGAGTACACCAAGACATCGTTTATAAAGACATCTTCAACTCTTAAGTATCTGGCACGTTTGTTAGTCCAAACAGCATCACCAGGAACTCGTAGTGCCCATAACGAGTTCTGAAAGCTATCTTATAAATTGTAACACCCCAAACCCGACCTAGAAGTTAGGCCCGAATCTGGAGTGTCACATTGAACTATTTTTTGAAAACCTTGTTCCCATTTAAAACTTGTGAAAAATCTCGAATTTCGTATGCATATTTTAAAACGTGGTTTATTAAAAGACGTTCTTTTGTAAAACGTTATTACCTTTAAAACCTTAATTGTTACGGAAGCCTAATTTAAAACAATTGCGGAAACGTGATATTTTGAAAAATAATTGTTGTTTTGGAAAAATCGTGTCCGACTTCTAGCAATTATAAAATAATAAATAAAATCCCAAATGTAAAAACCAGAAAGTTTAAAAGGCCTTACTACAACCCAAACCGGAATAAAGTACTTAAAAGTAAATCAATACAGAGCATAAAGCAATGTGTGGCCTTCTCCGAGTCCCTCGCAGCACCAATCCTCCTAAAACTAAGGATTAGCTACACAATTATTAAACAGGGTGAGTTTTATGAAAACTCAGTGTGTAATCCCTAGTATATAAAACAAACAATCAGTCACACAAAAGAATTAAAAATCTAGGCCCCAGCCCTACGACAGTTCCAATATCAATTGGGCATTAGCCCACTATAGCAGACAGTACCAGATGGGCCTTAGCCCATTACAGAATTAGAATGTAACACCCCAAATTTTGGGCCTAGAAATATTGGGCCTTGAGTTTTGGATCCTAGCTTAGTATTTATAGGAGTTTAATTTTGGCCTTCTAGAAGGTTGGAAGTGGCGTGAAGATGGATTCTAAGGGGAGTGTTCAGGAGAGATTTTTAAGGTGGAGATAATGGAGAGAAAATAGGAGATTGAGAGAGAGAGGGAGTTGGTGCCAAATGGGATTGCAAGGGAGGCTTGAATCGGCTTGTGCCTATTTAAAGGAATGTCGAATGTGCATGAAGGTTTTGGTTTATTTTGCCAAATTCATTCTATTACCAACCTCTCTTCTCCCTTTTCATTCTTTTACCAAATTCCATTAAGTTTCTTTGTTTCTCAAAAAGCTGAATATCATCATTAATTTCTTGAAAGCCGAATACTTATATCTCCCTTGCCAATTTCTTTTCCTTCATCACTATTCATCTTTGATTACCCTCCTTAAGTTAGTGTTGAAAAGCCGATTGCTTAAATAGCAGATATCGAGGCCGTTAGTTTGAAGGTGAGTTTCGGTAAGTGTCTCATTCTCAATTTTGATTTCTTAGAGGGGTGGCCGAATATATGTGTAACCATAAGGGTGACTCGTGTGGAAGACGAGTCACCTGATGTGGATAAAATGTGTGTGTTGATGTAGATCTAGGAATATTCGAGACTATTCACTAAGGAAAAGCTAGAAAATTTGAAGGTTCACGGTAAGGCTATGGTAAGGCTTCGAGATTTGATAAAGTTATAGTAAGGTTTGGAGTTGATTTGGAAGTGGTTTTGATTGTAAGTCAAGACTGAGGATAGTGCAGGTGCAAGTCATCAATCAGGTGTGCATAAACACTACACACACGGCGAAACGGCAAAAGCTGAAATCCCGAAATCCCGAATGGGCCTGCTGACTTTATGGACCCAAATTGGAAAATTTGTGATAGGAAATTCTATGATGAAATGATATGCATGAATTGTATGATTCGATTATGATTGGGCTTAATGGGCTTTATAAGCATGATTGGGCTTAATGGGCTTTATAAGCATGTTTGGACTTTGTGGGGTTGTAGGAATGCATGTTAGGGTTTAATGGACTTTAGGCCTAGTTAAATGGACTCTCAAATTTTTATAAAAATTAACTAACTAATAAACATGTCTATGAACAAGTCAATAGACTAAGGTGTGGCAACCGACATATGCATGTCTAGGATTGGATCATGGAAGAGCTTGGCACTGAAGCGGTCCGAGTGACCCACCTCCTCTTCTCTTGAATCCTACCTGGTGCATAGTATCCGTTCACCTTAGTCGCGAGGACTTGTTGATGGGCCAAAACCCATAATAAAAATCTGTACCTTTAGGAAATTACAAAAATACCCCTGTAGGTTAGAATTACGGAAATACCCTTCTAGGATAAAATTACGAAAATACCCTTTTAAGGTAGAATTACGAAAATACCCTGTAAGGTAGAACTACTAAAATAGCCTCGTAGGGTAAAAGTACCGAAATCCCCTTGTAGGGTAGATTTACAAAAATGCCCCTGGGCAGTGAAATGACCAAAATACCCCTAAGTGCTTAATATGTGAAAATGTGTGAAAATGAGTATGATGCATTCATGAATTGTATGTTGCACTAAGGTGGGTTTTGATGATACGGAGGAAATGTTTTGAGGATCACATAGTCGCTTGACGACCGTGGATCCACCGTAGGCTTTTAAGCCACCGAGTAGCTTTGCTACACTGTACATATATAGCAGCCTTGTTGAAACGTGAGTAGTGCCGCAACCGGTGCTACCTTTGGAGTGTAGAGGATGGATGGGTTGATGTAGATATCCCCACAGGTCTGTTGGGCTAGTATAGGTGGTGTGTAGCTATTGGATTTGGGGTGGGAGCATTGCATTCATATGATTCTGATATGATATGAGGTCAATGTGGGCTAAGGCCCAGACCACTGTTATTGTTAGGGCTTAGGCCTAATGTGATATATGTATACTGAATTGATTTGATTGCCAAGGGTCATACACACTGAGTTGCGAAACTCACACCCTTAAATTTAATGTTTCAGGTAACCTTCAGTAGGCGGCTCGACATGGGAGAGGACTCGGAGGTGGCCACACTGCAAGTTACTTAGGGATTTTAAATAATTTACTTCCTTCAATTACTTTAGTTTTGTTATTTTATTTCTATACGATGTAATAAGGCCTTGTGTCTCCGATATGACTGTAATTAGGGTTTATTTCTATTTTGACTGCCTAGTTTTATTTTTACTTAGATAAATTTCTCAAATTAAACGTGGTTTTGAAATAACATTATTATTTGGGCATTTTTGTTTAAATATGGGCTTTCATTTTAAGACTTAACAAATATTTTGAATTTCTAAATCACAAGCTTAAGTTTTTAACCAAATAACTTTTCTGCCGAACCTGTTTTTAATTAAACAAAGTCATTTTGAAAATAGTCCTTTCAATGTGACATCGTCAGATTCGGCCATAACGTCTGGGACGAGTTTGGGGTGTTACATTTAGTGGTATCAGAGCCAAGTTGCAAAACTCAGATTGTAAAATGGGTCTTAGATTTTGGGTTTTAAAAAAAAGTAGATTAAAAAGTTTTTGCAGGTTTCTTAAAGTGTGGTTCACCGAACCCTCAACGTCGATCCAAGTAAGTTCTTCTATCATTACATTGTTTTAATTTCTGAATTATACAGTGATAGTGGGCTATTTCAAACAATATGTTCTTAGAGACTTGAACCCACAGGAAACTTGAGCCTATAGTGGAATCGCATCGGTGAAACGACTTTTAAATCACTAATTGCAGAAGACATGAGCCTTAAACAGTGGAATTACGAACTAATTTCATAAAATTTGTTAATCCAGAAATACGTACGTAGTGATGAGTGCTAGAAGAAGTGCAAGAGGCTGCGGCAAAGGCTGTGGAAGTGTTAGGTGGATGTCTTGGGTGTGTATTAAAATTATTTAGATCAGAGTGCATAGTGGTAGCGTAGTGGATACACGACCACCATGTTATTTAGTAATTTCGAGGACAAAATTTTTTTTAGGAGGGGTGAATTGTAACACATCGAATTTTGGGCCTAGAAATATTACGCCTTGAATTTTGGATCCTAGCTTAGTATTTTTAGAAGTTTAATTTTGGCCTTCTAGAAGGTTGGAAGTGGCGTGAAGATAGACTCTCAAGGGAGTGTTCAGGAGAGATTTTTAAGGTGGAGATAATAGAGAGAAAATAGGAGATTGAGAGAGAGAGGGAGTTCGTGCCGAATGGGAATGCAAGGGAGGCTTGAATCGGCTTGTGCTTATTTAAAGGAGTGCCGAATGTGTGTAAGGGTTTCGGTTTATTTTGCCAAATTCATTCTATTGCCAACCTCTCTTCTCCATTTTCATTTTTTTACCAAATTCCATTAAGTTTCTTTGTTTCTCAAAAAGTTGAATATTATCATTGATTTCTTGAAAGCCGAATACTCATATCTCCCTTGCCAATTTCTTTTCCTTCATCACTATTCATCTTTGATACCATCCTTAAGTTAGTGTTGAAAGGCCGATTGCTTAAACAGCAGATATCTAGGCCGTTAGCTTGAAGGCAAGTTTCGATAAGTGTCTCATTATCTATTTTGATTTCTCAGAGGGGTGGCTGAATATATGTGTAGCCATAAGGGTGACTCGTGTGGAAGACGAGTCACCTGATGTTGATAAAATATGTGTGTTGATGCAGATCTAGGAATATTCAAAACTATTCGCTAAGGAAAAGCTAGAAAAGCCGAAGGTTCACGGTAAGGCTACGGTAAGGCTTCGGGATTTGATAAAGTTTTAGTAAGGTTTGGAGTTGATTTGAAAGTGGTTTTGATTGTAGTTCAAGACTGAGGATAGTGTAGGTGCGAGTCGTCAATCAGGTGTGTACAAACACTACACACACGGCGAAACGACAAAAGCTGAAATCCTGAAATCTCGAATGGGCCTGCCGAATTTATGGGCCCAAATTGGAAAATTTGGGATATGAAATTTGATGATGAAATGATATGCATGAGTTGTATGATTGGATTATGATTGGGCTTAATGGGCTTTATAAGCATAATTGGGCTTAATGGGCTTTATAAGCATGTTTGGACTTTGTGGGTTGTAGGAATACATGCTAAGGTTTAATTGACTTTAGGCCTAGTTAAATAGACTCTCAAATTTTCATAAAACTTAACTAAGGAATAAATATGTCTGTGAACAAGTCAATAGACTAAGGTATGGCAACCGACATATGCATGTCTAGGATTGGATCATGGAAGAGCCTGGTACTTAAGCGGTCCGAGTGACCCACCTCTTCTTCTCTTGAATCCTACCTGGTGTATAGTGTCTGTTCACCTTAGTCGCGAGGACTTATTGATGGGCCAAAACCCATAATAAAAATCTGTACCTTTATGAAATTACGAAAATACCCCTGTAGGTTAGAATTACGAAAATGCCCTTCTAGAATAACATTACGAAAAACGCCCTTTTAAGGTAGAATTACGAAAATGCCCTGTAAGGTAGAACAACTAAAACACCCTCGTAGGGTAGGAGTACCGAAACACCCCTGTAGGGTAGATTTACAAAAATACCCTTGGGTAGTGAAATGACCAAAATACCCCTAAGTGCTTAATATGTGAAAATGTGTGAAAATGAGTATGATGCATTCGTGAATTGTATGTTACACTTGGTAGGTTTTGATGATACGGAGGAAGTGTTTTGAGGATCGCATAGTCGCTTGACGACCGTGGATCCACCATAGGCTTTTAAGCCACTGAGTAGCTTTGCTACACCGTACATATATAGCAGCCTTGTTGCAACGTGAGTAGTGCCGCAACCGGTGATACCTTTATAGTGTAAGGGATGGGTGGGTTGATGTAGACATCCCCACAGGTGTGTTGGCCTGGTACGGGTGCTGTGTAGCTATTGGATTTGGGGTGGGAGCATTGTATTCATATGATTCTGATATGATATGAGGTCAATGTGGGCTAAGGCCTAGACCACCATTATTGTTAGGGCTTAGGCCCAATGTGATATGTGTAAACTGAATTGATTTGATTGCTAAGGGTCGTACACACTGAGTTGCGAAACTCACACCCGTAAATTTAATGTTTCAGGTAACCCTTAGTAGGCGACTCGACGTGGGAGAGGACTCGGAGGTGGCCACACTGCAAGTTACTTAGGGATTTTAAATAAATTACTTCCTGCAATTACTTTAGTTTTGTTATTTTATTTTCATATGATGTAATAAGGCCTTGTGTCTCCGATATGACTGTAATTAGGGTTTATTTCTGTTTTGACTACCTAATTTTATTTTTACTTAGATAAATTTCTCAAATTAAACGTGGGTTTGAAATAACATTATTATTTGGGCATTTTTGTCTAAATATGGGCTTTCATTTTAAGACTTAACAAATATTTTGAATTTCTAAATCACAAGCTTAAGTTTTTAACTAAATAACTTTTCTACCGAACCTGTTTTTAATTAAACAAAGTCATTTCGAAAATAGTCCTTTCCATGTGACATCGTCAGATTCGGCCATAACGTCTGGGCTGGGTTTGGGATGTTACATAGAAACATTTTCAAAATCAGAATCAGAAACAAAATTAGTATCAGTATCAGTATCAGTATAATACAGATATGTAGAACAGACTGGGCTGAAGCCCTACACAGAACAGATCATTCTGGGCCTTAGCCCTATACAGAACAATGTGGGCCAAGCCAATAGCAGAATCAAAACAATATGTGAATGCAACCCCAACCCTGTCCAGCCATCACACCACCTATACCAACTCTACACATCATGTGGGGACTAACTCAACCCACCCAGCCCTACACACCGTAGTTGCAGCAGAGCTGCTAATACAGAAATCGTGGCAAAGCCACCAGAACAGTAACACGAGGCAGAGCCTCTAAGCAGATTACGTGGCATTGCCACTTGTAGCACTTACTCCGTATCCATAACCCAACCCCATATGCTCAATCATCACACATGTATGCAGAATGGCCATGTTCAGTATGAGTCATTTAAACATATATTAAAACATATCAATCACACAACCATGATCACTTCAGTCAAATCACTGTCATACAAACACAGTCAAATCCGTCAAATACACACTCCAAATTAGTCACTTGCCCACAAGGGCAAAATAGTCATTTAACACCCTAGTGGCAAAATGGTAATTTTACCCCACAGGGGTACCTCGATAATTCTACCCTACAGGGGTATTTCGATAATTCTACCCTACAGGAGTATTTCGGTAATTCTACCGTACAGGGGTATTTCAGTAATTCTATCCTACAGGGGTATTTCTATAATTCTACCCTACAAGGGTATTTCAGTAATTTCACAAAGTAGGGGTATTTCGGTAATTTCACAAACCAGAGGTATTTTTGGTAATTTTGTAAATTTTTGGTAATTTTGAAATACGAGGTATTTTCGTAATTTGTAAACTGGGGTATTTTTGTAATTTTGTAAACCGAGGGTAAAACGGTAATTCTAACAAATTAGGGGAAAAATGAGAACTTTACAAATCAAGGGTAAAACAGTAACTTAACAAATCAAGGGTAAAATGGTAACTTTACAAATTATGGGTAAAACGGTAACTGTACAAATCAGGGGTAAAACAGTAACTTTACAAATGAGGGGTAAAATGATAATTTTACAAATCAAGGGTAAAATAGTACTTTTACAAATCGGGGGTATTTTTGTAGTTTTGCAAATCGGGGGTAATTCGGTAATTTTGTAAATCGGGGGATTACAATAATTCTACCCTATAAGGGTATTTCTGTAATTTTATCAATCCCTCAGAAAGTCTACAGTCACCTCGGGCGACTCACGTATTCTAAACATAGATAACATTTCGAATGGGCCCAAGGTCGGTTCTAGGCCCAGGTGGGCCCATACGCTCGTGTGGCCCTTTAGCCCAAAACTAGCCACAAATATGAGATTCACCTAGTCTAGTCTAATATTTACTACACAATCATACAATTTGCTCGATTGGGCCCACGGGCCTATTGGGCCTACATGGCCCATTTCGGTATTCTGGCATTTGCCGTTCTACAGCTAGAGTAGGGTGAAGTACACACCTGATAGGCATATGAAGTTAATCCATGCTCTGAATGCTGCTATGCCCAAAAGCCAACAGTAACCGCACCCTTGGCTCCCCAGGGGGTGTGTCGATCAACTACAATCACCACCACTATGACCCAATGGCATACAGATCAACAAATGATCCAACGTCTAACCCAAACAAACACGGCACAACGTGAAAGGGATAAGCCAAGAAAGGTGTAACGCCCTAATTTTTGGGATTTTTGAGATTTCGCTTGAATTTAATTTGTGCTTGTCTAGATGTGCTAAATTATGTTTTGAGTGTGTTAGAGGGCCTTTAGAAGGCTTAGGCTTAAGTTAAAATCGAGTAGAATTTTAAAATTTTAGACTTAAAAGAGGAGGGGCCTTGATTAAGTGGGCTTTTAAACAAAAATTGAGAATCTAAGACACAAGATAACCTGTGGTAAGGTGGCAATGTGGCACCACTTAAGAGACAAGGGGGTGGCATGTGGAAGCTGTGCAAGAGCTATGGTTCGAATCCATGGAGTAGCAAGGTGTCATTTATTTTTATGCATGTGCAAGGCATGTGGTGGATTCTAAGTAAAACTCTGAAGGGGAGGAGTTTGAAGTGCTCATGGAATTAGATCTGGAGTGATAATGGGAGGTTATCTAGGAGAAAATCTAGGAATTTTGAAAGGGAAGCTAGAGTTGGCCGAATGAGGGAGTGTTAGAGAGCATATTCGGCAATAGGGGGCTTAGGTAACATTTTTGGCATTTGTTTTTGTTTGACGATTTCTCTTGGCAGATTTGGTCATTTTCTTGGTGGCTGATTGGGTTACTTCTTTTGAGAGGGATCCTAGCTCTTTCTTTTATTCTATTTTTAGTTTCCTAAAAAGCTGAAATCCCGAAAGTGTTAGATTTTCTTCTATCGATTTACCCCAAAACCAAACCCTCTCATTTCTTTTCTTCTAAAGTCGAACCAAGCACTCTCTTCTTCTTTCTCCACTCTCTTCTTCCTCTTCTTTACATCACCGATTGAAGTAAGCTCTTTCCTCAAGCCTTGCTAGCCGAATAGTCTCAAAAGCCGAATTGTCTTGATAGCCGATTCTTCTCCTTGGCCGAATCTTCATTCTTTTTAAACCTTAATCTTCCAAAAGCCGAAACTCACAACTCTCTTATTCCTCTGTCAACATCTCCTCTCTGTTCAATAAACATCCATTCTCCTTTTTGTTTCTACAAAAGCCGAAACCTTCAAACCTTGTAGTGATTTCAAGAACTGAATCTTTAGATCACTCGGATCTATTTTCTTTTTAATTTTCGATTAGATCTATACTAGATCTGGATTAGGCTGGACTGGGGACGTTTTTGGCAAAATAAAGCATTGGTAAGTACTTAAAACCCCTTCATTCATAAGCTTGTGATTCAAGAAAAGTCGAAAACCCCTAACTCTTCAGGGTAGCTGCCGTTTTTGACTAAGGGTGATATTAGCCTCTTTCTTTCGGTTCTTTTGTGTTTTTAGTGTGGATAGGAGGTGATCTAACAAAGAGCATTGGAGGATAGGACCGTGGGGCAATCTAGATCTAGATCTAGTGGTTGGATTTGGCAAAGGTAAGTGTTGCTAAGGCCTAAGGTAGCCAAATAGGTATGTTAAGTGGATATCGTTTATTCAATTGGATTTTAGTTAACATATGGTTAAAACGACTATAGGTTGATCATTTGAGGGATTCCTGCATATCTCGCAAATCAGGTGCGTAATCGACACCCACTAGTAGACTAGATTGGCAAAAGCCGAAATGCTAAAATTTTTACATTTCGAGGGCTTGCGAGCGTGCGAGTGCTCGTGGGTCGGTTTGGATTAGTAAAATCTATAATCGTAAATGGTAAGGATGATGTGTGCGCGATTTCGTGCACGTTGGTGTTTTGGGCCTCAGAGGGCCGAATTTGGGCCCAATGGGCTTACAGGTCCATATGGGTAAAAACGAGCGGAAAGTGTGATCTAATAACCTGAGTGATAATTCTGCTAAAATAGACGTAAAATTTGGGCTTAGTGGGCCGTAATAGCTAGTGGACACCATTGGGCCCATTAGGGGTTTTAGGGTCCGATGACTGAATTAATAAAATGGGCTAAATAAGTTACGTAGATGACATTAAGACTGTTAACAACTGTAATGAGCATGAAACCCTAAAATTTGGCAAATTTACTAAAATACCCATTAAAAGTGGAAAATTGCTATTTTACCCCTAGGTGCTTAAAGACCATTTTACCCTTAGGGTTAAGTTGACTGATTTGCATGATAAAATGTATCTGTTCTACCTATGCCCTGTCATAATATATACTGTTGCATGGGATTGGGTTTTGATGGAGGAAGTGCTAAGTGGCAATGCCACGTATACTATTAAAGGCCTTGCCTCGTTTTACTGTTTTAGTGGCTTGGCCACGTTATCTGATTAAGCAGCTAAGCTGCGACTATGGTGTGTAGGGCTGGGTGGGTTGAGTTATTCCCCACATGGTGTGTAGGGCTGGTACAGGTGGTGTGTAGGGCTAGATTGGGCTGGGCTTTGCATCCATGCATAAAATACTGTTCTGTTATTGTATTGGGCCTAAGGCCGCACTGTTTTCTGAATAGGGCTAAGGCGCAGTTAATACTGTATCTAGATAGGGCTTAGGCCCAGTTGAGCTTAAACTGATCTTGACTCTGGTTGGGTTTAGCTTACACACTGAGTTTCACAAACTCACCCCTTTCTTTTCATCCATGTAGGTGAACCCCAACCTTAGAGGACTTGGAGCTAGAGGGATTCGGAGTGGCCACGTGGACTGCTTTTCAATTTTAATATTTCTTTTAAGATACTTATATTATTATCCAGTAGTTCTGGGTTTTTAATATGTAATAAGGCCACTCTATAATTATTTTCTTTGCTTTTAAGTACTTAATTATTATGTGATAAAAACGGGTAAATTAAGGTTGCGCAAATTTCAATTTTAAAATTAACCAATGTTTTCAAAATCTTCTCTACGAGGCAAAAGGGATAACTTAATAACAACGACTCTCAAACAAGATCTTCTAAAAATAAACCCACAACTGATAGTGGATAGGACTTTCATAAATTAAATAACTTGTTTTCTTTAAAACCCTTAAAATGGTTTTCTGAAGTCACCCTAAAGTTAATAAAAGAGAAACAAGGCGTAATTCATTGTCCATGTGACACACCAGATCTAGCCATAACGTCTGGGCCTGGCTTGGGGTGTTACAAAAAGCATGCCTACTCTCTTCATGGTTTGCTCTATTTAAAGCCAGCTCCTCACCTATTCTCATGTTAGCTTCTTGATGTGGGATTCTCCATCAATCCCCAAAAACTAAAGTATTAGCAAAATAATTAACCTTTGCGTGCAATGAGATTCGAACCAAAGTCCTCTCGATAGCCATGCCATGCCACCACCACTAGGACACAAGCTCCTTTGCGTCATAAGTCCAACACATTTAACTTTAAAGCCCACCTACTTGCTTCTAGATTTATTTAAAAAAAAACCAAAATAAATTGCAAGAGCCAAGACTTGAACCTTAGACCCCCTTGCTTCCTCTATGGCGCCACTTCCTTGTCCTGTAACACCCTGAATTTGGGCCTAGAAGAATTGGGTTTTGAGTCTGGCTTCGAATAAATGAAAACCTGAATAATTGAGAAGTTTTAAATATTATCGCTTAAGGAAATTTTTTTTAAAACTAAATTACTATTAGAGAATTTATCTATATTTACTATTACTGATATTTATGAACATTAGATGTTATTATTACTGTTGCTATTGATAAAATATTTCTGTTATTATTACTAATGTTTTAAAATATTTTTTTATGAAAATTAAATTATTGTGATTATAAGATAAAATTATTTCTGTATTTAAAATTTCTATTTACTGGAAAAATATTATTGTATCTATTTATGTTTTTAAAAATTTTTATATGAAAATTTAATTATTATTATTAGACAAAATCTTATTATTTTTAATTATAATTATTATTAGATAAAAATATATTTATAAAGTTGTTATTATAATTATTATTGTTATTTTTAATTAAATATATATATATATACAATTTTTGGTGTTTAAATTTAGTTTTTAAATAAATTTGGAAGTAGTTATATTGTGGGAAAAACTTTGGGCTTAATCCAAAATTTATAAAAAAATTAGATTTTGCTTCTATGGGGAAAACTGGAAAATAAGGCTTTTAAAATAAATTGTGCAAGATTAGGCACAATGGAACGTGCCTGGCTCAGTGGCTAAGAGCGCTAAGAGGATGTGGGAGTGCCTGGGTTCAAGGCACGGTTGGTGCAAAGTTGCTTTTTATTTTAGAAGTCAGGTTGCGGGTAGAAAAGGGTTAAAAGAAGTTGCTAGTGGAAAATGCCACAGAGAGGCCTGTGGCGCAGTGGCAGCAAGGTGCTAGGAGTTCCACAAGGACGCGGGTTCGAGTCCAGGCGTAGGTATGTTTTGCATTTTATTTTTTAAATAAACGGGACTTCATCAGGTAAGCTTTAAAATAAAACGCGACCATATATTACTAAAAGCAAACGCACGTCCTAGTGGTGAGTAGCTTGCCGGGCATCCTGGAGGTCCCTGGTTCGAGCAGCATCCCGTGCAGGAAATGTGCGTTTTTGCTGGGCATGCGCAGGAAGAGCCGTGCGGGATTGGAGCGTCTCTTAGCAGCGTGCTGTGCGGGAGTTGCATGATGCAGTCAGTGGATAAGGGCTACTGCTGATCGGTTGGAGATAAGGATGAAGTTAATTTGAATGGGTGGCTACAGCTGGTAGGAAGAATTTGAATTTAAATCAAATTCGGTGGGTGGCTAAAAACAAGAAGATAGGCACGAGATTTAATTTGGAAATTATTTTTAGCCAATTAGCTGAATTTGTTCTGGCATTCAAACTATTTTATTTTGTTTTGTTTTATTTTCGTTGCTTATTTTCTCTCTATCCAAAATCCTTTGCATTGATTCTTTCAATTTGTTTCCCTTGATTTCTTTCCCTATTAGCCGAGGTTGGCTCTCATGCAAGCGATTCTTGTTCTACTATTTTGCTCTTTTTCTCTTCTATTTCTCATCAAGGCCGAACCTTCTCCCCTACTTCTATTCTTTTTGATTTTCTTCTCAGTAGAACCGACTACAGGTTCCCTTTTCTTATAATTAAATCACAACTTACATCCCTTTTATCCGTTGAAATACTTCTTCCTCTTTAGTCATAAATATTAAAAACCAAAATCTCCATATTTCAGTGATTCGGGAGTTAGTATTTAAATCTGTTCACTACTCGTATTTTGGGGATTAGATCTACAACAGATCTGGAAAAAAAGTGGTGCGTGGGAATGTTTTTGGCGAATAAATCTTTGCGAAGAAGGTAATCTAGCGAGGAACTGAAGGAATCTATTCAACCAGATCTAGATCTAGTAGATCCAAATCGATAGAGGTAAGGTTTTATGGCCATTAAACGTGTGGCCGAATATGGTAAGGAATCTTAGCATCGATTTTCGTAGTTTCTTTGGTTAATCACTTAGATAATGGATTGTAGGAACGGGCGCATAGGAAATCTCATCAGTGGAACTGCAAAATAGGTGTGTGTTTCGAACACCCTTCAATGCTCAAATCGGCAAAAGCTGAAAAGCTGAAATGCCGAAATTCTGGCATTTCGAGAGCTTGTGAGCGTGCGAACGCTCTCAAGTTGGTAGGAGAAGGTTGGTTTTGGAATCGACACTGTCAAACATGCTGGCCGTGGAATTTTGGGCGCTACGGTAAGTTGGGCCTCGGTGGGCCGAATATGGGCCCAATGGGCAATTTGGGCCCAGTTGGGTAAAAATAGGTGTAAAGGCAATAATATGGATTACAAGCATAAAAACTGTTAAAACAAGATAATGGATTGGAAATTAAGGCTTAAATGGGCCTAATGGCCTAAAATGGCATGGTAGAGCCCATTAGTGGTTTTAGGGCCTAAGTGCTAAAACTGATAAACTGAATTAAATGAGTTTCTGTAACAACCACTGTGATAGTAGAGGCTGTAATAATAATAAAAACTGTAATAAGAGAACAAAATTATTGAAATACCCTTAGGGTGAGAAATTACTGATTTACCCCTAAGTATAAAATTACCATTATACCCCTAGGGCTAAAATCGACTGTACTGTTTGATATGACTGTTACTGTTACTGCATACCATGATATGTATCTGTTGCATGGGTTGGGTTTTATAATGGAGGAAATGTGAATGGCACTGCCACGTTACTGAAAGGGGCTATGCCTCGTATGTTTCTGAAAGGGGCTTTGCCTCGTATACTGTTTATCTGAGCAGCCATGCTGCGACGGGTGGTGTGTAGCAGTTGGTGGGTTGAGTAGTCTCCCAAAATGGGTTGCATTCATACTGTTATACTGTACTGTACTGTTATGGGCCTAGGGGCCAAACTGTTATCTGAATAGGGCTTCGGCCCAGTATCTGTTATAGGGCTTTGGCCCAGTATCTGTAATCTGAATAGGGCTTCGGCCCAGTATCTGACTGAGACTGGTTAGAGCTCAGGCCCAGTGGGCTCGAGCCGATATGGGCTTTGGATGGGTTCTGCACACACTGAGTTTTCCAAACTCACCCCTTTTTCTTCCATCCTCGCAGGTGAACTTAGATTGGTGGACTTGGAGCTGGGAGGGATTCAGAGTGGCCACTTGGACTGGACTGATGGTTTAAAACATTTAATCATAATTACTTTTATTTTGATTTTGGTTTGTAATAAGGGCCTTTTAATAATTTTTAATTTGTTTTAGCTTAAGTATGATATTATATAAATTGTTCTTAATGGGTTAGCTTTAGGGCACGGTTTTATTAACGCTACTTATTTTCAAAATATCTCGATAAGTAGAGCAAAGCTTCCGCAACGTAAATGTTTTTCACAAATGTATATCTTCAATACATTTAAACTTAATTTGTTCGTAGACAAATCACAAGGTTAAAGTATGGCAATGGATGTGTGCATGTCTAGGAGTGGATCTAGGAAGAGCTTGGTACTTAAGCAGTCTAAATGACTCACCTCCTCTTCTCTTGAATCCTACCTGGTGCATAGTACCCATTCACTTTCAGCCATGACAAAGAGGATCTAATTTTCTGATAACTTAAACTATTTTTAAAATAACATGTTTTCCGTAGCTACAGATGTTTACGAGTTTTCAAAAAATTTCCCATAAGATTCTACAAGGTTGTTCATAATGTTTTGATTATTACAATGTATCACGTTTTGTTAAAGCTAAGGTTTTATACAAGTTTAGCGATAAAAGTTTCTAAACATTACGAAGGGTTTTCAATGAAAACATGGCTTTCGAAAAACACTTCATTGTGACACACCAGACTTGGCCGTAACGTCTGGGTCGGGTTTGGGGTGTTACATGTCCCCTAAGTAGTGCCACTTTGCCACTACACCACACTCCTTTTTGTGCCTTATTTTATCATAATTTATTCAAGAGTCATACCACTTGAGATCAAGGATCCACTAAGGCTAAAAATCAAAATTTTCCCTATAGCCTAACTTGAGCCCGAGACTTCATAGTACCCTCTAAACACTCCAAAATCACACATTTGAATTATTTAAGCCGCCTTTTAACCGATCCAAAACTCAAGACCCAATACTTCTAAGCCCAAAATTCGAGGCATTACAATTCTACTCCCTTTAAAGAAATTTTGTTCTCGAAATTTCCAACTAACAGGGCAGTCTTGTAACAGCTACCCCTCTATGCTACCACTGCGCACTCTGATCCTAGTAACATTAACACATATCCAAAACATCCACCTACCGTGGCAGATGGGTTACAATATCAATAATCCAGGACATCACATCCAAACATTTCCAAACACACAGAATAAATACCAAATCTAAATACCGTCCAATATCTAAAGAATCAAAATATTTCAATTTCTAAACAGACAAAAGTATTTAGAAACTTACGTATTCGGCGCCGGAGACTCCGTGTGCCACATAATAAATCCTTCAGACTTACTTCAAAATCAGTTGTAAACAACATTAAAATCCAATAACTAAGCCCATTTCCATAGCCCGAGTTTCGCAACCTAGCTTGATACCATTAAATGTAACACCCCAAACCCGGCCTAGAAGTTAGGCCCAAATCTGACGTGTCACATTGAAGTTTTTTTCGAAACCTTGTTCTCATTTAAAACTTGTGTAAAATCTCAAATTTCATATGCATATTTTTAAACATGGTTTATTAAAAGATGTTCTCTTGTAAAATGTTATTACCTTTAAAACCTTAATTGTTACAGAAGCCTAATTTAAAACAGTTGCGGAAACGTGATATTTTGAAAAATAGTTGTTGTTTTGGAAAAATCGTGTCCGACTTCTAGCAATTATAAAACAATAAATAAAATCCCAAATGTAAAAACCAACAAGTTTAAAAGGCCCTATTACAACCCAAACAGGAATAAAGTACTTAAAAGTAAATCAAGACAGAGCATAAGCAATGTGTGGCCTTCTCCGAGTCCCTCGCAGCACCGATCCTCCTAAAACTAAGGATGTGACAGCCCTATTTTGACCCTAGTCGGGAAGTGGTTTTGGGACCACAAAACTGAGTTATTAAAATTTAGAAATGCCATATTATATAATTTTGATATGTGAATTATGCATGTGTGGAGAATTGTTACCATAATATTATTAGTTCAATGTGAATTATTCTATAGGACTTAGGTGGGATTTTTTTAAAATAGGTTGGGTGAATCTTGGAATGGCCGAATTGTGCATGCTATAAAAGAATTGGGCTTGCATGTCAATTTCCTCTTTTAATTGAAAGTGGCCGGCCATGCAAATGATTTTATTGGTTGCATTATTATTTTATTTGTTAAATTAGATAAGTGGAATTGATATCATATTAGAAATAAAATAATGAAATGAGTTAAAAAAAAAGAAAGAAAAGAATTTTGGTTGTGTTTTGTTCTTCTTTGCCGTGAAATAAAGGGAGAAGAGAGACTAAGCATTCGGTCTTTATCCTACTTGATTAAGGTAAATTTTAGGTTAATTCCTTGAGATTTTATGAAATTTGGTTGATGGTTAGGTATTTGACTAAACCCATGTATAAATTTTGATCCTTGTAGTAACTTGGGCATTCGGCTAGGATAGGAATTATAGAATTTGTGATTCTATTCTTTATGTTTTATGAGTTGGGAGCTTAATTTAAGTTGATTGAGAGGTATATGTGTGTTGGGGTTTAAGTGGTATGGAAATTCAGCTAATGTGAGTGTGTGTGCGGTTACTTGCCGAGTTTTGGAATTAAGACTATTAGGTTGGTTTAATTCATGTATTAAAAATCTATTTGAGTAATTAGATAGGCTTTGAATTGTTGAAGTGATGAAATTAGAAACTCATGAGCTTGATTTAAATATTTTAAGTTTGTTGTAGTTAAATGGATTAAAAAGGACCTATCCGGCCATGGAGGTTAAATACTTATATGAATTGTACATGGGAAATTGATAAATTGTTGAGTATATGCTTTGGTTGTTAAGAAATATTCAGCCTTTGAACGACTTACATTAAAGAAAGTATAGTCATTAGCTTTGGTATGAAATACATATCGAATGGTGTTTTGAATAGGGATTTGCTATTCCGAAGGTGAATTTAAGTAGTTAGTTGAAGAAATAGTGAAATTGGATTTCTTGCTTATAGATTAAGTTATGAGAACCTTAGTGAAGCATTCGGCCATGATACATATCCTAAGGAGGGACTTGTTAAATGATTTAAAGGGTGGTGATTTTACGGTAAATATATGTATATAGACCCTGTGCCCGTGCATTGTAATTTCATTGAAAACATTCGGTTGAACTTGAACCCTGTTTGATGCTATTATATGCATACTAATATGTGCCGAATGGGAGCCAAAATTTTAGCTCACTATGTGAAACATATTCGGCCTTGGATAATTATTATATCATGAATGCTAAGTTGATTCAAAAGAATATGTTTAATCAATCTAATCTAAGTTAGGCATGACTTGTAACATAGTGGTATAAGGCCGAATGTATATGTGGAGCACAGAGAGGATATTTTGTGTTTCTTGCTTTGATTAAGTGATGTATATGGAAGTTGATACACTCAAATTGTTTGATTAAGCTCAACAGCATAGAAGGACAACTTCGGATAAGGGGAAAGCCAAAGTGACGGAATAGTCGACCTGTAATTATTCAGAAGGATACGAGGTAAGTTCTTGAGTAACGAATTTTAGCTCATGACATGATGAAATCATAGCGCATATGCATAATAAATAAATTCAGGCTTAAAGGTTATACTTGAATGTTGTTGTAGGAAAGATAATTTGTGCAAATGTTGGAAGCCGAATGTTAACTTTGAACTTTGTTATATCTTGAAATGAAATTGTGCCCTTTGTTTATGACTAGTGAACCGAATGTTGTATGGTTGGTAAACATGCCGTGATTGTATTTGAGTAATGGGAATGACATTCAAATGTGTATATATATATATGTGTGCGAATGCTAATTGGGGTTTAAATCTGAGCTTAGTCTCGAAGGGCTTTCGAGCTAGTGATATGTCCGGACCTAGTTCCGAAGGGCTTTCGAGCCAGTGATATGTCCGGACCTAGTTCCGAAGGACTTTTGAGCCAATGATATGACTGAACTTAGTTCCGAAGGGCTTTTGAGCCAGTGTTAAAAATCGGGTTTGGTCCCAAAGGGCATCCGTGCCGGCATCATATCCGGGTTAAAATCTCGTAGGCATTCGTGCGAGAAATTATATAATAAATGTCGAAACAATCCTAAACAAATGTGCTACCTACCGTAAGATAGCCAGGTATGCATTTTACTCTCGTTCGAGAATTTGATTACCTTTGAATTGTGATTTTGAAATTTGGTAGGGTTGCTTTGACCATTGTTTAAAGTCACTCAAATGCTTATAACTTGATTATGATGTATGAGCTCTGATTCAAAGAGTTCAACTACACAGACATGGGATGTATGTGTATATGCTTGAGTTTAACATGATAATTGGGATGAACTTATTCGGCTATAGGTTGAGCTTAGTTGGATACATTGATATTACTTTCGTGATTAGAATGAATAGTAAGATATGTGAAAATGACGTGAACGATAGGAGTAGAACTTTAGTTATGTTCCTTTTCGGCCAAGGGATGAATTAAGCAAGCTTAAATATCCCTATGCTACTCTTTTAAATGATTATTGCTACTTAAAAACTTACTAAGCATATGAATGCTTACTCCGTTGCCCTTAACTCTATGTTTTGTAGATCTCGTTCGTTAGCTATGGTCTCGGGAATTCTAGGATTTAAGTCATCCACACTATCAAAACTCTTTCGGTACTTGTAGCTAAACCTTGAAAATGGCCTGTATAGGCTGGACATTTTGATGTTAAGCAAATGTTATTTTGATGATGTAAGTAAGTTTAGCCATGCGAAAATGGCTTACCTAAATACCCTACATTTATATCTATGGTTTTAAACTTGGTTATGTTGTTTGAGGATGGGAGTGTAAGTTGTGCATTTTGAAAATTAGGCTTGAAGTATGATAAATCTTGATATCTATGCTTTAAGCAACTTATATGGTTCGAATGTGAATAACGATGAGCGAATGCTGAAAATTTGAGATTGAATGTGACCATTCGATATGTACATATGGACTAAATAGAGTTTATTTGAAATTCATTGGAATGGTTTGGTAACATGAACTTAGAAGTTGGAGTAAAGTTGTTTTGAGTTTTGACTTGCAAGAGTGGTCTTAAAATGACATGGTTGTGTGTGAACATTAAACCGATTCATGAGGGTTAAAATTTGATCGAATTGATGATGTATGTACGATTTAGAAATTTGATATACTTTTAAGATTTTCCCATAAGTAATAATGACATGATTTGTGCGAGTGAATTTTTGTTTTATTAAATGAATATCGTGTAAAGCCTCTTAACGGTACAGGTCAAGGGGTGTTACAAAGGATGACCTGCACAATTATTAAATAGCGTGAGTTTTATGAAAACTTAGTGTGTAATCCCCTACTATATAAAACGAACAGTCAGTCATATAAAAGAATTAAAAATCTAGGCCACAGCCCTACGACAGTTCCAGTATCAATTGGGCCTTAGCCCACTATAACAGACAGTACCAGATGGGCCTTAGCCCATTATAGAATCAAAAACCTTTTCAGAATCAGAATCAGAATCAAAATCAGTATCAGTATCAGTATCAGTATAATACTGATATACAGAACAGGCTGGGCCGAAGCCCTATACAGAACAGATCAGTCTAGGCCTTAGCCCTATACAGAACAGTGTAGGCCAAGCCCATAGTAGAATCAAAACAATATGCGAATACAACGCTAACCCAATCCAGCCATCACACCACCCGTACCAACCCTACACACCATGTGGGGAATAACTCAACCCACCCAACCCTACACACCACAGTCATAGCAGAGCTACTAATACAGAAATCGTGCCAAAGCCACCAAAATAGTAATACGAGGCAGAGCCTCTAAGTAGATTATGTGGCATTGCCACTTTTAGTACTTCCTCCGTATCCATAACCCAACCCCATATGCTCAATCATCACACATGTATGCAGAATGGTCATGTTCAGTATCGATCATTTAAACACATATTAAAACATATCAATCACACAACCACGGTCACGTTAGTCAAATCACTGTCATACAAACACATACAAATCTATCAAACACACAGTCCAAGTCAGTCACTTGCCCACAAGGGCAAAACAGTCATTTAACACTATAGGGAAAAATGGTAATCCTACCCCTCAGGGGTACCTTGGTAATTCTACCCTACAGGGGTATTTCAATTCTGCCCTACAGGAGTATTTAGGTAATTCTATCCTACAGGGGTATTTCAGTAATTCTATCCTATAGGGGTATTTCTATAATTCTACCCTACAAGGGTATTTCGATAATTTCACAAACCAGGTGTATTTATGGTAATTTTGCAAATCAGGGGTATTTTGGTAATTTTGAAATGCGAGGTATTTCCGTAATTTGTAAACTACGGTATTTCTGTAATTTTGTAAACCAAGGGTAAAACAGTAATTCTAACAAATCAGGGGTAAAATGATAACTTTACAAATCAGGGGTAAAATGGTAACCTAACAACTCAAGGGTAAAACAGTAACTTTACAAATCATGGGTAAAATGGTAACTGGACAAATCAGGGGTAAAATAGTAACTTTACAAATGAGGGGTAAAATGGTAATTTTACAAATCAGGGGAAAACAGCATTTTTACAAATCGAGGCTATTTTTGTAGTTTTGCAAATCAAGGATAATTCGGTAATTTTGCAAATTGGGGGATTACTATAATTCTACCCTATAAGGGTATTTCTATAATTTTATCAATCCCTTAGAAAGTTTACAGATGCCTCGGGTGACTCAAGTATTCTAAACAGAGAAAATGTTGTGAATGGGCCTAAGGCCCATTCTCGGCCCAAGTGGGCCTACATGCTCGTGTGGCCCTTTAGCCCAAAACTAGCCACAGATATGAGATTCACTTAGTCTAGTCCAATATTTACTACACAATCATACAATTTGCATTGGGCCCACATAGCCCATTTCGGCATTCTGGCATTTGCCGTTCTACAGCTAGAGTAGGGTGAAGTACACACCCGATAGGCATATGAAGTTAATCCATGCTCTGAACGCTGCTATGCCTAAAAGACAACAGTAATCACAACCTTAACTCCCCAGGGGGTGTGTTGATCAACTACGGTCACCACCACTGTGACCCAACAGCATACAGCTCAACGAATGATCCAACGCCTAACCCAAACGAACATGCCACAACGTGAAAGGGATAAGCCAAGAAAGGCATGCCTACTCTCCTCATGGTTTGCTCTATTTAAAGCCAGCTCCTCACCTATTCTCATGTTAGCTCCCCGATGTGGGATTCTCCATCAATCCCTAAAAACTAAAGTATTAGCAAAATAATCAACCTTTGCATGCAATGGGATTCAAACCAAAGTCCTCTCGATAGCCATGCCACGCCACCACCACTAGGACACAAGCTCCTTTGTGTCATAAGTCCAACACATTTAACTTTAAAGCCCACCTACTTGCTTCTAGATTTATTTAAAAGAAAAACCAAAACAATTTGCAAGAGCCAAGAGTTGAACCTTGGACCCCCTTGCTTCTTTTATGGCAGATGGGTTACAATATCAATATCAGAACATCACATCCAAACATTTCCAAGCACACAAAATAAATACAAAATCTAAATACAATCCAATATCTAAAGAACCAAAATTTTTCAATTTCTAAACAAACAAAAGTATTTAGAAACTTACGTATTCGGAGCCGAAGACTCCGTGTGCCACACAATGAATCCTTCAGACTTACTTCAAAATCAGTTGTAAACAACATTAAAATCCAATAACTAAGCCCATTTCCATAGCTCGAGTTTTGTAACCTAGCTTTGATACCACTAAATATAACACAGCAAACCCGGCCCAGAAGTTAGGGCTGAATCTGGCTTGTCACATTGAAGTGTTTTTTGAAAACCTTGTTCTCATTTAAAACTTGTGTAAAATCTCAAATTTCATATGCATATTTTAAAATGTGGTTTATTAAAAGACGTTCTCTTGTAAAATGTTATTACCTTTAAAACCATAATTGTTACAGAAGCCTAATTTAAAACAGTTGCGAAAACGTGATATTTTCAAAAATAGTTGTTGTTTTGGAAAAATCATGTCCAACTTCTAGCAATTATAAAACAATAAATAAAATCACAAATGTTAAAACCAAAAAAGTTTAAAAGGCCTTATTACAACCCAAACTGGAATAAAGTACTTAAAAGCAAATCAAGATAGAGCACAAGCAATGTGTGGCCTTCTCTGAGTCCCTCGCAGCACCAATCCTACTAAAACTAAGGATTACCTGCGCAGTTATTAAACAGGGTGAGTTTTATGAAAACTCAGTGTTTAATTCCCTAGTATATAAAACGAACAATCAGTCATACAAAAGAATTCAAAATCTGGGCCCTAGCCCTATGGCAGTTTCAATATCAATTTGGCCTTAGCCCACTATAACAGACAGTACCAGATGGGCCTTAGCCCATTACAGAATCAGAAACATTTTCAGAATCAGTATCAGTATTAGTATAATACAGATATATAGAATAGACTGGGCCGAAGCCTTATACAGAACAGATCAGTCTGGGCCTTAGCCATATACAGAATAGTGTGTGCCAAGCCCATAGCAGACTCAAAATAATATGCGAATGCAACGCCAACCCAGTCCAGCCATCACACCACCCGTACCAACCCTACACACCATGTGGGGAATAACTCAACCCACCCAACCCTACACACCACGGTCATAGCAGAGCTGCTAATACAAAAATTGTGCCAAAGCCACCAGAACAGTAATACGAGGTAGAGCCTCTAAGCAGATTATATGGCATTACCACTTTTAGCACTTCCTCCGTATCCATAACCTAACCCCATATGCTCAATCATCACACATGTTTGCAGAATGGTCATGTTCAGTATTAATTATTTAAACACATATTAAAACATATCAATCACACAACCACGGTCACGTCAGTCAAATCACTATCATACAAACATAGTCAAATCTGTCAAACACACAGTCCAAGTCAGTCACTTGCCCACAAGGGCAAAACAGTCATTTAACACCCTAGGGGCAAAATGGTAATTTTACCCCACAAGGGTACCTCGGTAATTCTACCCTACAGGGGTATTTCAATTCTACCTTACAAGAGTATTTCGGTAATTCTACCCTACAGGGGTATTTTAGCAATTCTATCCGATAAAGGTATTTCGATAATTCTACCCTACATGGGTATTTCAGTAATTTCACAAACCAGGTGTATTTTTTGGTAATTTTATAAATCAGGGATATTTCAGTAATTTTGAAATACGAGGTATTTCTGCAATTTGTAAAATAGGGTATTTCTATAATTTTGTAAATTGAGGGTAAAACGGTAATTCTAACAAATCAGGGGTAAAATGATAACTTTACAAATTCGGGGTAAAACGGTAACTTAACAAATCAAGGGTAAAATAGTAACTTTACAAATTAGGGGTAAAACGGTAACTGTACAAATCAGGGGTAAAATAGTAACTTTACAAATGAGGGGTAAAATGGTAATTTTACAAATTAGGGGTAAAACAGTACTTTTACAAATTAGAGGTATTTTTGTAGTTTTGCAAATCGGGGATAATTCGGTAATTTTACAAATCGGGGGATTATAATATTTTTACCCTATAAGGGTATTTCAGTAATTTTATCAATCCCTCAAAAAGCCTACAAACTTCTCGAGCCACTCAATTATTCTAAACAGAGATAACGTTGCGAATGGCCCAAGGCCCGTTCTCGGCCCAGGTGGGCCTACACGCTCGTGTGGCCCTTTAGCCAAAACTAGCCACAGATATGGGATTCACTTAGTCTAGTCCAACATTTACTACACAATCATACAATTTGCCCGATTGGGCCTACGGGCCCATGGGGCCCACATGTCCCGTTTCGGCATTCTGGCATTTGCCGTTCTACAGCTAGAGTAGGGTGAAGTACACACCTAATAGGCATATGAAGTTAATCCATGCTCTGAACGCTGCTATGCCTAGAAGCCAACAGTAACCGTAACCTTAACTCTCCAGGGGGTGTGTCGATCAACTACGGTCACCACCACTGTGACCTAACGGCATATAGATCAACAAATGATCCAATGCCTAACCTAAACGAACACGCCACAACATGAAAGGGATAAGCCAAGAATGGCATGCCTACTCTCCTCATGGTTTGTTTTATTTAAAGCCAGCTCTTCACCTATTCTCATGTTAGCTTCCCGACGTGGGATTCTCCATCAATCCCCAAAAACTAAAGTATTAGCAAAATAATCAACCATTGCATGCCGTGGGATTCAAACCAAAGTCCTCTTGATAGCCATGCCACGCCACCACCACTAGGACACAAGCTCCTTTGTGTCGTAAGTCCAACACATTTAACTTTAAAGCCCACCTACTCGCTTCTAGATTTATTTAAAAGAAAAACCAAAACAAATTGCAAGAGCCAAGACTTGAACCTTGGACCCCCTTGCTTCTTTTATGGTGTCACTTTCTTGTCCCCTAAGTAGCGCCACTTTGCCACTACGCCACACTCCTTTTTGTGCCTTATTTTATCCTAATTTATTTAAGAGTCATACCACTTGAGATCAGGGTTCCACTAAGGCTAAAAATCAAAAATTTTCCTATGGCCTAACTTGAACTCGAGACTTCATAGTACCCTCCAAACACTCTAAAATCACATATTTGAATTATTTAAGCTACCTTTTAACTGATCCAAAACTCAAGGCCCAATACTTCTAAGCCCAAAATTCAGGGCATTACAGTTCTATTCCCCTTAAAGTAATTTCGTCCTCGAAATTTCCAACTAATAGGTAGTTGTGACAGCCCTATTTTAGCCCTAATCAGAAAAGTAGTTTCGGGACCATGAAACCGAGTAAAAAAAATTTAAATATTATTTTATGTGGTTATTATATGTTAATTTTCATTCATTAAAGTTTCGTGTTTTAATTTTGTCGTTTGGATGCTAAATTATTAATTAAGGACTCAATTGCATAAAAGAAAAATTAGATGGATAATGTGTGAGTGCTGAATTGTAGTTGTTCTTTTAATATGGAGGGTTTAAGATGCAAATAGACTAATGAAAATTTGCATGGACATATTCGGCCATAGATAGTGGAAAAGGAATGATTTTACAAAGGCTATTTTAGTAATTTAATAACTAATATATGCATGAAATAATAAAACATAAAATGGTTGTATAATTTTATTGTTTTTGCCGAATTCACCAAGGAAAAAGAAATAGAAAAGAACAAGGGCATTCGACCATTGTAGTGTCTAATTAAGGTATGATTTTCATGTTATTTCTTTTAAATTTTGTGAATTTGAGTTGGTTGTTAAGCTCTTGACATAGCCCATGTATTAATTTTTGAGCTTTTAGCAAAGCATGCATTTGACCATGGGTGATATGTGTTAAATGGTTGGTGTTTTGATGTTTTAAAATGGAAATGGTTGTAAGATAAGTTTTGAGCTTGTTAACTTGATATATTTGTGGTTTAAATGATTAATGGTAATCGGCTAGGGTGGTAACATGTGAAGTTTAAGCTAAATATTAGAAAAATAATGCTTAAATGTTAACATTCGTATATATGGTTGCCGAATATGGTCTTAAATGATGGTTTGAGTAAATTGTTGTTTATTGAGATGATAGAAGGTGAGAATTGCCATATGTGTGTTATTAGGTAGAGAATTTGTCTTTGTTTTGAATTAAGAATGTCATTGTTAAAATGAGCTTTGAATTTAGTGAATTATGTGATAAAGGAAAGGGTTGAGTTGTGTATGTGTGAATAGAACAAATGAAAGGCCTAAGATAGCTTAATGGGATATTCGGTCCTAAGGTAAATTGAAGTAAGTGAACTTTGGTTGTTTGTATATTTTGATAGGATTGACCTTGAGTTATATGTTTTATTTAATTATGGTTTAAACTCATTTTGGTTGTTACGTTATATGCCATAACAATTAGAAAATTCGATAAGTGCTTGTTTGTGTTTTGAAGTTTATTGATGAATTTGAATGTGTGAAGTTTGAATGAGAATAAAATCAATTAAGCAATTTAGTAAGTTAAATTTGTTTAATTTAGCTCAAGAACAAAGAGAGCCGAATTCGAATAGGGGGAAAGCGAAAATAGTTGAGTAGCCGATCCGTAGTTGTTCGACAACATTCGAGGTAAGTTTTAAGTAATTAATATGTGTTTCATCTTGAAAATTTATGTTCTTGCATTTATGTGTATAGCCGAATGGAATCTATAGTGGAAATGAGACCATGATATATGATAAAACCGAATGGAAGATTGGCATTGAAAATAAGACTTGTTTGTGTATTAAGATTTAGTGACAAGATGTGGAATGAAAATATATGTTTGAATTATGCTGTACTCGAGTGATGCCAAATTTTATATATGCATTGGCTATATGCAAATTTGAAATATATGTCATGAAAGTATTAGAAACTTTGTGATTTGGTTATCGTTTTGGGCTTTGGCCTAGCAAGCTGTAAGCTGGTGAATATTATGCAGGCGTAATGCTAGTGAAAGAGTATCAGACTTAGAAAGTCTAGCACGCTTTGAGCCGGTGATGAACTCAGGATTATACCTAGCAGGCTAATTAACGGTGAATTAATAGAAGTCTAAGACTATGAGGCCTTTTGTTAATATAGCAATTGAATTCGTTCAATAATTTAAGTTGTCCAGGTATGTATAATTTATTTATGCACGTAAGAATAAAGTGGATTGAATCATTGATGTGTAATGAGAAGTATATGGGAAGTTGTTGTATATATGTATATATATATACACATTCGGCCATTGTGGAATTTCTATATGGAGGTATACGTTATATATATGTGATTATAAAATTAGAAATTAAATGTGGATATGGTGTTATAAACTAGTTCGATTGGGTTGAATTAAATATGGCATTGAAGTATTTAGATGCTTATGATTATACGATTTCGAATTTAAATGAAATAATATTTCAATATGGGCACACATATGACTATGCATATTCGGCTAAATGGTTGTATATTTAACTAAGCTTATATGTGATTTTGGGTATTTGGTTATATAAGTGGTAATTGTTTATAAAGTTAAATCTTGAATTGTGAGCTGGTATAAAGGATTGAATAAATGTATGAATAATGTGCATAAGTGAGTTTAGTTGTTTAAATTACTTAAGACTTACTAAGCTAATTTGCTTACTATGAGTGTTTGTGTTTTGTTTCCTTTTATAGATCTCGTTTGAAAGTTACGAGCTCGGGGATTCAAGTTCAAAGTCATCCACACTATTGTCTCTCTGTGGTACTATTAACAAGTTGATAATTCCGAACTTATAGCATGTATAGGCTTAACTCTTTTGAAAGCAAGTTATGTTTTGAATATGTATATATTCAAGCCATGCAAAAATGGCTTGCTCTTTAACTAGGTATGAATTTATGGCTTATTGAAATTATGTGCTTGATATTTTGTTAATGATGTTAAAGTTGCGAATAATTAGCCTTGTTAATTAGCTCATTTGGAAAGTTTGTATGATGGCATAGTTTGTATTTGAGGATGGATATGAATAGGTTATGTGATGTTAATGTGGTGATGATGTTAGTTTTGATTGTGGCAAGTTTATAAAATTTGAGCTATGGATATATTATTGATTGTGTAATTCATCTTTTTGGTATAGTTTGTGATAGTAATGAATGACTGCTCTGAACTGTCTTCTGATCAGTAATGCCTCGTAACCCTAATCTAGCGACGGATACGGGGTAGGGGTGTTAAGTAGTCGTGTAACAACTACCCCTTTCGCTACTGCTGCGCACTCTGATCCCAGTAACTTTAACACATATCCAAAACATCCACCTACCGTGGCAGATGGGTTACAATATCAATATCCAGAACATCACATCCAAACATTTCCAAACATACAGAATAAATACCAAATCTAAATATAGTCCAATATCTAAAGAATCAAAATATTTCAATTTCTAAACAGACAAAAGTATTTCGAAACTTACAGATTCGGTGTTGAAGACTCGGTGGCCACAAAATAAATCCTTCAGACTTACTTCAAAATCAGTTGTAGACAACATTAAAATCCAAAAACTAAGCCCATTTCCATAGCCCGAGTTTTGCAACCTGGCTTTGATACCACTAAATGTAACACCCCAAACCTGGCCTAGAAGTTAGGCCCGAATCTGGCGTGTCACATTGAAGTGTTTTTTGAAAACCTTGTTCCCATTTAAAACTTGTGTAAAATCTCGAATTTCGTATGCATATTTTAAAACGTGGTTTATTAAAAGACGTTCTCTTGTAAAATGTTATTACCTTTAAAACCTTAATTGTTACGGAAGCCTAATTTAAAATAGTTGCGGAAAAGTGATATTTTAAAAAATAGTTGTTGTTTTGGAAAAATCATGTCCGACTTCTACCAATTATAAAACAATAAATAAAATCCCAAATGTAAAAACCTGAAAGTTTTAAAGGCCTTATTACAACCCAAACCAGAATAAAGTACTTAAAAGTAAATCAAGACAGAGCATAAGCAATGTGTGGCCTTCTCCGAGTCTCTCGCAACACCGATCCTCCTAAAGCTAGGGATTACCTGCACAGTTATTAAACGGGGTGAGTTTTATGAAAACTCAGTGTGTAATCCCTTACTATATAAAACGAACAGTTAGTCATACAAAAGGATTAAAAATCTGGGCCCCAACCCTATGATAGTTCCAATATCAATAAGGCCTTAGCCCACTATAATAGACAGTATCAAATGGGCCTTAGCCCATTACAGAATCAGAAACATTTTTAAAATCAGAATTAGTATCAGTATCAGTATCAGTATCAGTATAATACAGATATGCAGAACAAACTGGGCCGAAGCCCTATACAGAACAGATCAGTCTGGGCCTTAGCCATATACAGAACAGTGTGGGCCAAGCCCATAGCAGAATCAAAACAATATGCGAATGCAACGCCAACCCAGTCCAGCCATCACACCACCCGTACCAACCCTACACATCATGTGGGGAATAACTCAACCCACCCAGCCCTACACACCACAGTCATAGTAGAGCTGCTAATACAGAAATCATGCCAAAGTGACGCGAACCCAGTTATGAGATAAGCCGGATTTACGTTGAGTGCCTGATCATAGTCGAGAAGATGAACGAAGTTGCAATCGAAAGAGTGAGGTAAGAAGTGGAAGGTTAAGAAGTTGGTATGTTTAGGAGTTTAGAAAAGAAATTAGAATTGATAAGGTTTAGATGAAAGAAGATATGATGGTTAGAATGATAGTGTATGAAAATAGATGGATGTTTAAAGGTTCAATTTAGGTAAGATAGGATAAGTTACGAAGGTACGAAATGGTATAGTAAGTTTGAAATGGTATAGAAGGAACGAAATGGTATAGAATGTACGAAATGGTATAGAAGGTTCAAAATGGTAAATTAAGAAAGTAGGTGGTCAATGGTCGAAGTTCGTAGATGTCAGGAAAGATTCAACACCAAAGGTGTCACCCCGAATCTTATATGGTCTAAGTTGGAATATGGTAGTTCGAAAGGATATGTTTGAGCACCATGCCAAGTTGGGGTTCAGTGATAAGCTCGAAACAAGCAAGATTGACGCCACTAGCAAAGCTAGATAAGTCGCACGAGATTTGTACAAAGTTAAAGAGGAATCAAACCTCACAGAAACAGAGTTTTGGTATAAAATTGATCAAAAGTCCTTTTACAATGAAAATAATCAACTATTTATACTAGTATCTTAGGCTAGCTGAATAGTCCTATTCATGGACTTTACAACTAAGTAATGTATCTAATTAAAGGCATGGAAAATTCTAGAAAATGTCCATGGATGAGCTTGTCCATATTCAGCTGAATGGGAGGTGAATAGGTAGCTTCATGGTTAAGCATGGATGCACTTGGATGAATGTTCTTCTTGCATGCATGACTAGATTCGGCCAACACCTTTAATGGAGCCTTTAATTCATGTTGTTTCACCATGAGTGGCTTCTTAAATGAGGCTTCATGAAGGGTCAAACTAGGTGTGAACAAGGAACTTGAGTAGTCTCTTGTGTGTGAACGTCCAACTGAATGGTCATCATGGTGTGAACACAAGGTGTGAACACATGGGAAATACATGAACCGTCCAATGCATGTTCCTTCATTAATATGATCCATGAATCTTCAAATACATGAATAATCATCATGAACATGCATTAGCCCCTTTGATTGCCGTCCATTGAACCTTTCTATGCATGCACCTTGCATTAATTCCTTCCATGCATGTGCTGTCCAAAGGGTGATGTACCTACAAAGTGAATGTACAATATTATTAGCTCATGTGAACACATTAATCAAGTATGAACACACTTAATCACTTAATTAAATTTGGCCAACATATTTAATTCTTGTAATATTTTAGACATATTTATTTCTAGTTCAAATTATGACAAATTTATGATATGCATTAACTAATTAACTAATCAACTAGCTCACTTTAATAAATATGGAATGATTAAGCTAAGATGAGCTGAGGGTTTCGACTATGAGCTGTGTTAAGCTGAAAATAAATTAAATGAGCTAAGTTTATTTAAATTAGAAACTAATTGAGCTGAGTAAGAGCTTAATTGAGCTCAACCGAGCTGGAATGGACTCCCCTGAGCTGAAGTGAGCTGAAGTCAGCTTGAATTAAACTATCTTTGGTTCAGAGTTATGTTCAGCTACACCTTGGATGTTGGAGCCATGAGCTAGCTGGAATCGATGATAGAGAGCTGAAATGGAGTTTTGGAAGTGTCGAGCTCGGGCTCTCGCCATGGGAATTTACGGCATAGTAGGTATTCCATCATCCGGGCAGGTTGTTAGCTTGGACGCGTTCACGTCACAAAGCCACTAGAACAGTAATACAAGGCAGAGCCTCTAAGCAGATTACGTGGCATTGCCACTTTTAGCACTTCCTCCGTATACATAACCCAACCCCATATGCTCAATCATCACACATGTATGCAGAATGGTCATGTTCAGTATCAATCATTTAAACACATATTAAAACATATCAATCACACAACCACGGTCACGTCAGTCAAATCACTATTATACAAGCACAGTCAAATCCGTCAAACACACAGTTCAAGTCAGTCACTTGCCCACAAGGGCAAAACAGTCATTTAACATCCTAGGGGCAAAATGGTAATTTTACCTCACACAGATACCTCGGTAATTCTACCTTACAAGGGTATTTCAATTCTACCCTACAGGAGTATTTCAGTAATTCTACCCTACAGGGGTATTTTAGTAATTCTATCCTATAGGGGTATTTCGATAATTCTACCCTACAGGGGTATTTTAGTAATTTCAAAAACCAGTGGTATTTCAGGAATTTCACAAACCAGGGGTATTTTTGGTAATTTTGTAAATCAGGGGTATTTCGATAATTTTGAAATACGAGGTATTTCTGTAATTTGTAAACTAGGGTAACTTAACAAATCAAGGGTAAAATGGTAACTTTATAAATCAGGGGTAAAACGGTAACTGTACAAATTAGGGGTAAAAATGTAACTTTACAAATAAGGGGTTTACAAATCAGGGATAAAATAGTACTTTTACAAATCGGGGGTATTTTTATAGTTTTGCAAATTGGGGATAATTCGGTAATTTTACAAATCGGGGGATTACAATAATTCTATCCTATAAGGGTATTTCGGTAATTTTATCAATCCCTCAAAAAGTCTCCAGTAGCCTCGGGCGACTCAAGTATTCTAAACAGAGATAAGGTTGCGAATGGGCCCAAGCCCGTTCTAGACCCAAGTGGGCCCACTAGCTCGTTTGGCCCTTTAGCCCAAAACTAGCCACAGATATGAGATTCAGCTAGTCTAATCCAATATTTACTACACAATCCTACAATTTGCCCGATTGGGCCCACGGGCCCATTTGGCCCACGGGCCCATTTGGCCCACGGGCCCATTTGGCCCACATGACCCATTTCGGCATTCTAGCATTTTTCGTTCTACAGCAAGAGTAGGGTGAAGTACACACCTGATAGGCATATGAAGTTAATCCATGCTCTGAACGCTGCTATGCCTAGAAGCCAACAGTAACGCACCCTTGACTCCCTAGGGGTGTGTCGATCAATTACAGTCACCACCACTGTGACCCAACAGCATACAGATCAACGAATGATCCAACGCCAAACCCAAACGAACACGCCACAACGTGAAAGGGATAAGCCAAGAAAGGCATGCCTACTCTCCTCATGGTTTGCTCTATTTAAAGCCAGCTCCTCACCTATTCTCATGTTAGCTTCCCGATGTGGGATTCTCCATCAATCCCCAAAAACTAAAGTATTAGCAAAATAATCAACCTTTGCATGCAATGGGATTCGAACCAAAGTCCTCTCGATAGCCATGCCATGCCACCACCACTAGGACACAAGCTCCTTTGTGTCATAAGTCCAACACATTTAACTTTAAAGCCCACCTACTCACTTCCAGATTTATTTAAAAGAAAAACCAAAATAAATTGCAAGAGCCAAGACTTGAACCTTGGACCCCCTTGCTTCCTTTATGGCGTCACTTCCTTGTCCCTTAAGTAGCACCACATTTCCACTACACCACACTCCTTTTTGTGCCTTATTTTATCCTATTTATTTAAGAGTCATACCACTTGAGATCAGGGTTCCACTAAGGCTAAAAATCAAAATTTTTCCTATAGCCTAACTTGAACCCAAGACTTCATAGTACCCTCCAAACACTCCAAAATCACACATTTGAATTATTTAAGCTGCCCTTTAACCGATCCAAAACTCAAGGCCCAATACTTCTAAGCCCAAAATTCGGGACATTTCATAAACATACGCCTCTTTAACTCTTTGTTGGTGATACGCCGAACGCAAATCAATCTTCGAGAAAACTGAGGCTCCTCTAAACTGATAAAAAAGATCATCAATTCTCAGCAGAGGGTACTTGTTCTTAATGGTTATCTTGTTTAACTACTGGTAGTCGATGCACATTCGCATAGACCCATCCTTCTTCTTTACGAATAATACCGGTGCTCTCCACGGAGACACACTTGGTCGAATAAATCCTCGGTCCAATAATTCCTGAATCTGTGCCTTAAGTTCTACCAACTCTTTTGGTGTTATTTGATAAGGGGCGATGGACATCGGAGCTATACCAGGTAACAAGTCGATTCCAAATTCCACTTCTCTACTCAGTAGTAACCCAGGCAGCTCATCGGGAAAAACATCAGGGAACTACTTAACTGTTCTGAAATCCTTTACTGTAGGACTCTTAGCCTCTGTATCACTTACATAAGCCAAATAGGCTTCGTAACCCTTTCATAACAATTTCCTAGCTCTTAGTGCTGAATTACATTCGACAAATAATTTCGGTGTTCACCAATTACCACCAGTTCCTCATTCTCCGTAGTTCTTAACACCACTCGCTTTACAGTACAATCTAGAGTTGCTCGATGCTTTACCAGCCAATCCATACCCAGGATTAAATCAAACTCGCCAAAAGGCAGTTCCATCAAATCTGCTACAAAGGTAACCCCTTGAACTACTAAGGGTACATCTTTAAACAACTTATTCACTACCATCGACTGGCCTAATGGACTTAACATAGTAATCTCATTTGCAGCAATTTCAAACATATCACCCAGTGGTTCAGTCATATTGCATGCAACATATGAATGCGTTGATCCAATATCAATTAATGTAGTGTAAGGTAGCTCATGAATAAGAAAATACTCGTTATCACGTCTGGGGCATCCCCATCTTCTCGGTGATGAGCAGCATAGACCAAAGCTGGCTGCCTCACCTCAGCATGACCTACACCTCTGCCCAGTGCTCCACAACCCCATCCATTACCATTACTGCCCCTGACCTGACCCCGGCCCCTTGGCGGCTGCTGACCACCCCTCAATGGCTGAACATTACCTTTGCCGACAGCTTGACCCAGATTCGGTCTTTTAGGACAATCCCTAACCTTATGCTCCTTAGATCCACAGGCCAAACAAGCTCCTGTCATCCTCCAGCACTCACCTAAATGACCCTTCTCGCAGGTAGCACAAATTCGTATCCTTGGATTAGCAACAGGGGGTCCCACTCCAACCGGCTCATTCACTTTGGCCCCTAGTCTTAGGCCTTTGTTCAGCACTAGAAGGCTCTGCACCCCTTTTGTTCCTGCCTTTCTCTTTTTCCCAATTTAAGCATGCAATTCATTTTTATCCATTTTTATTCATTTGATTCAACATGCAATTCATTTCTATTTTCAACAAGTTAGTGATGGGACCGATTGGACATATGTGATTAAGACTCAAATGATTTATAATTAAGTTCCAGCTTTTTGCCTATTAATTATAAACTCATTTAGTCATGAAATCCTTCCACTATAGTATCGTCATTTAGCTCTCCCCAATTACAAACCATTACGAAAGCTAATTGATCAGTACTCATCCAAAGACCTTGGCATAAGTGTGTTACCCTCATAAGATATCCTAAATCTCTTTGGGTTTAATCTATCCTTCTAATATGATCATATTTTATCTCATGGTAATCATTACATGTTCCTTCATGACAAATCAATTACTATCAAATAGTAATTAAGTCATTCATCACAAAGACAAATTACCATCCACGTGTAACAGCCCTAAATTTTGACCCTAATCGGGAAGTGGTTTCGGGACCACAAAACCGAGTCACTACGAAAATTAAATGTTATATTGTATGTCCGTTATATGTGAAGTATCGGGGTGATAATAGCATGCCTTAAGATTTTCTTTGTGTTGTGAATTTTCATGAATTAGGACTAAAGTGAGAACTTGAAAAAAATATGCTAGGATAATTTAGAAGGCTAATTAATACATGGACTAGAAAAAAGAGGACTTGCATGTCAATTTCTCCTTTTTGAAAGTAGTGGCCGGCCATAATGATGGTGATAGTTAAAATATGCATTTTTTTTATTGGTATTTTATGTTTAAATGGCTTATTTTATAAATTAGTTCAATTAAAAAATAAATGAAATTAAGGAAAGGTGAAAAGAACAAAGTGAACTCATTCTTGTTCATCTTTGCTGTGAGTTGAAGAGAAAATGGGAGAAAATAGAACCCCATTCGGTCATCTTAGTGGCTTCAAATTAAGGTAAATCTTCATGAATTTTCTTTTGAAATTTGTGAAATTTAGTTGCACTTGAAGCTTGTTATGAAACCCATGTATTAGTTTTTGGTGAGCTGAGCCATGAACGTTCGGTTATGGTCATGATAGAGGAGTTGGTGTTTTGTTTTGGTTAAAATGGATGGACTTTGTGTGAGTTCATAAAATTTAGCTAGAATTGAAGTCCTAACCGTCACCTTAGTAAGGACTTTTAGTCTTGGTGAACTAAGGCTTTCGGCCAAGCCTAGAGTCTAGCGAATGGTGGAGTTTTGGAATGTATGAATTTGATTAATAGATTCAAATTTTAAGTGGCCATTTTTCCTTAAAGTAGAATTGAACTATGATTTCGTTAAGCTAACAAGAGTAGTTGATATCTTCCTTGTATGAAATTGGCTTTCACTTTCGGTTGGTGAAACAAACTTTAGGAGGCCATTCGGCCATAGTGTCCTATGAGGGTGAATACTTGTTGAACAATTTTTGATATAGGGATGAACTAGTTAATTGTGATAATTTGAATTGAATCCTTATACTATTGCCGAATGTGTGTGGATAGGAAATTGGGGAAATAATTGGGAGGCTCAAGATTAGTCTTGTTGGCTTGTACATTTAAGCCTTCCTTAGTAGAGCCGATTGATGTTCATAGAATTTAGTTAAAAAAAAAATGGTGTTAAGGGCAGAATTAGTGAGAACTTATTCGTAGACATTTTGAGACTAAATTAGCATGGACTTGGGTTCACTAAATGATAGCTTGAAAACTTCCGATGTGGTTGTTAATGTTCGAACCTAAACCAATTGTGAACTTATCTTTATGGGGGGGATTTATGTACTAAATAAATGTTAGAAAACGGTTTATGGCTAAAGCATTTAGGTGCTATTATATTCGGTCTTTGTTAATTGGGATGGCATGAGTACCGAGTTGGGTTAAAAGACTTTGTTTATTACTTGATCAATGAATTTAGTTATAAATTGTTTTATAATGGTGCTTTGTCGAATGTATGTCTTGATTAGAATGAAAGTGTAACTATCAGTAGAAATGTTGAATAGAGTTTGATATTATTATATTGTTCAAATTAAGAGCCTAGAGGGGCAACTTCGGATAAAGGGAAGGCCAAGGTCACGGAATAGTCAAATCGAAGTTTCTCCGAAAAATACGAGGTAAGTTCTTGAGTAACAAATCTTTAAGTATGATAAAGTGAAGTTATAATATTTATATAGCAAATTATGTGAACTCAAATAGCAAATGATATGTCCGAATGCAAAATTTGGAAATGAGAAAATGAGTAAATGTTAGAGACCGAATACTAAAGTGGAACCTTAATGTGTTTAGATATGAAATTGTATCCCTTGCTTACAAGCAAATGAACCGTACGTAGAATGGTCGGTAGTATGCCGAGGTTGTTGTGTTTCATTTTATTTGAAAGTTGACAAGATATGTATGCTGATAAGGGTAATTATAAACTTCGTCGAAAGCCGAGCTTAGTCTCGAAGGGCTTTCGAGCCAGAGTTAAAGCCGAGCTTAGTCTCGAAGGGCTTCCGAGCCAGAGTTAAAGCCGAGCTTGGTCTCGAAGGGCTTCCGAGCCAGAGTTAAAGCCGAGCTTGGTCTCGAAGGGCTTCCGAGCCAGAGTTAAAACCGAGCTTAGTCTTGAAGGGCTTAAAGCCAAGGATAAGATTTTAGTGATCCTGAGAACTTTTCATTGTGGAAATCGGATATAAGTTAAATGTACAAGCTCACGTGTAAATAATATTGCTCTAGTTATAACATATGCGCACTTAAGGTAAGAAGGGCAGGTACGCATTCTAGACTCTTAATGGTTTAGAATATCATTAGAGTTGGTTTGGTTGAGCCTGGTGAAGAGTCTGTGAACCATTGTTTGATATCATTCGTATGTTTAAGAAATCCGACCTTGAGCTGTATATATATATATATATATATATATCTATATAATCCTTGGGTTCATTGCGTTCTCTTTGAATTATGTCGGTGAGTAATTAGTAAAATGATATGCTCATTTTCGGCCAAAGCAGGTTATAGACATGAGAAGTTAATTTGTATCCTTCATATGTATTTGACTGAGTTACTTAAGAACTTACTAAGCACTTAATTGCTTACTTTGTTGTCCCTGCTTTCGGTTTTGTAGATTTTGATCGGAAGCTACGGTCTCGGGAGTTCCAGTATTGAAGTCATATCTACTATCAAAGTCTCGTTCGGTATTTAATTATTTTTAACTCTAGTGAATGGCATGTATAGGCTTAACTCTCCTTTTGAAACAAGTTATATATATTTTGGTTGTGTAAATATTAAAGCCATGCGAAAGTGGCTGGTTATTTTTAAATAGCTTAGTCCCGTATTTAAAATCAATGGTTGTGAAATGATCTAGTTCGATGGTACATTCGGTTAAGACATATATACATATATGTGTGCATATCCGATGGTGGTTACATTTATTGAATTACCAATGTTAACAAATGATTATTTTTGTTTATGTACTTATTGTATGTTTCTTTGTAAGCCACTATTGTATGTACTTATATGCATAAGTGATATTGATGTTAATGCAAGAATTGTACTATACATATTTGTTTACATTAGTCCCCTAAAAAGAGTTCCTTTGTAAATTCGTGTTTGCCTTGAGGACTGTATTAGATGTTTAATGATGGATGACCTATTCCGGTGACGGATGAGGGTGTTACACCACGTTTACTTTTCATCTATTTTGTAATGCCAATGAGAGGATATCATTACGCATGTCCTGGGTTATGAACTCCACTATTGTGAATGATGCTACATATTGCAGAAGTCGTATACCCAAGCACCAGTTTTCAGTTCCTTATCTATTTGAACTCAAGATTTTACTTATATCAAAGTATATGAGTCACACATACATAGTCCATTATTCACTCAGGACTAAAGTATGCCACACTATGAATGTCACAAGTGAATAAATCCATAAATGGATTCAAGATCTATCTAGTTGGGTCTTGTCCAATGTACTGTCATTCTAGTCAGTCACATCTATGTCTCTACCTTCTAGGAGTCATCTGTTCTGATGCTTAATACAAAACATCTCCGCAATTGGACTTGATAGACAACCAATGAGCTAATATTTACGTCTATTTTGCTTTGCATGCAAAAACCATTAAGGACAACATACAAAGGGTATTAATGTAATTCATGAATAATTTTATTAAACCAATCTGATCAAAAAAATTACAAGTATACAAATGAATATACTACACTTAGGGCACTAGATCCAATAGTAAATACACAACTTAACTAAACACACCATGAATGCACATAAGTTCCATATATGAACCTTCAAGGTGCAAAATCAAACTTGCACATACTCAAACGTTTAACGAGCTTTATTACCATATGACATGCCAACTATACCTAAACACTTTATAAATTGATAAAGAAATTTAGATTAGAATCAGGTTTTCTCCATCACAATGAACCAACACACATGTTCATATCATTCAAATTAATATTTAAACTCAATTAACTTATTAGACAATACTGAATAACCAATAACTCAATATCCACAACATATGAGTAATCATGCATATTTTAAATTCTAATCATTCATCCCAAGTACAATTAACAAATATATCAACCAAACATAACAAATCAAACCAAGCCGATAGTTTCAGAAAACATATAGAGTATTTCGTATATTTAGAATGCATAAATTGGAAATCAATTATGCTTCCAACATTGTTTCCTTTCCTTTGACCTTATAGCTTTTGGCCACCTCATAGGCTTCAAACACACCACCAAAATACATATTTAAGTTAGGATATCATTAAAAAACAATCATAATTCCAAAATCTAGCTGGAATGATGCATTCAATGAAATGAGAACTAGGTTCACTTCTAAAACTTATCGTCAACACTTAGTTTTGTCAGGGCCTTGCAATTAAAACTTGGGCTTCAAAATTTTTCAAAGGACATGAATTTTTTTAAGTATTTAAAGAAGGGTTAAGTGGAGTTTTCTTTCCTTAAATTTTATAATTGTAAATTGGATTAAGTGAGATTATGTTTAATTTTGATTTCACTCAAATTGAAAGTAATCTTGAATTTTGTAACAGTCCGAATTAGGGCCTAATCAGAATAGTGGTTTTGAAAACCATGAAACTGAACTAGAAAAACTTATTACGAGTAAATTTTAAGGTTTAAAATGTGATTGGATACTTGTGTGAAAAATTCGTTAAGAAATTTTATCGATTGGATGTTCAAGTTGGTATTTAGGACTAAATTGTAAAAGGTGAAAAATGTGAGTTCTTATTCATAAAGGCACTTGATTGAAATTGGGTTTTAAAGTGGAGGTCCTTAAATGGAAATTAGACCAATATATTTTAGTTTGACAAAAAATGGGCATGAATAGGACAAAATTTAAAGAAAAGCCTTTAAGGGCATTTTGATCATTAAGTAATTAAAAGAATAAAAAAGGGAAAATGAAACAAAAATTTGCTAATGCTTCTTCAACCTTGGCCGAATGTATGGGAGAACACCATGGCTAGGGTTTCAAGCTTTCCAAGCTCAATAGTAGGTGCATCCAAGCCCCGTTTTTAATGTTCTTTACATTTTTTAGATCCCGATAACTCAGTTTTGCTATTTCTACCATTATTTTGAGCTAGGGTTTGAGTTTAAAAATTTTACCCATGAGTAATATGCATGTATTTTGATGTCTAATGGTAGAAAATGAATACTTATGGTGTGGTGAACATCGTTTGCTAGGTGATTTTTGATGAAAATCGTAAAAAGGACTAAAATGTGAAAGATGAAAATTTATTCATAAGTATGTCATTTAGTGGGAGTTAGGGGTTGGAATAGGGAGATAATGGTTCGGCTAAGTCCATTGTACAAGGAAATCGAATAAAAATTATTTTACGAGCCTAGGGGAAAAAGTATAAATATGGGAAGTTTAGGGGCAAAAATGTAAATTTGCCATAATGTGAGTTTTGGGTTACATTGAAGAATGTTATTAATAATTAAGTAAATTGTGATGTTATAGATCACGAAAAACAAGATTTGAGCTTGGATCGAGGATATGGACTAAATCGGGAAAAGCAGTCACTTTCGTGTCAAAGGTAAGTTGGTGATATAATAATGATTCAATAATACCATAATGTAAGTTTTAAACCTAAATTGTGGTGTTAAATGGATTTTGTTGAATTAAATGATTAGTATACTATTATGTGGGTGAATGGATTTAAAAATAATGCCTATGATAAAAATGGGACATAGGTGACATGGGAATAAATTAAAATGTGGTGGTGATTGTGTAAATTTGTAAGTGATACGTAAGTAATGTGTTTGTTTTATTTGTACATTAATAATTCTAATGGATACCATGAAATTTTGATATTAATAATCTTTTATGATGTTGGATGTATTTGGAAATGAGGGTTCTTGGTTGAACCTTTGGATTAATTGGTGATATGGATAAAATATGGTTCGGTTACATGTGTGATAATGTGATCTTCACCATGTAAACTCGAGGGCTACAAAGCTCAATGGCTAAGCCACATGTGTGATAAAGTGACCTTCACCATGTGCAAATGAGGTTTTTGGGACGTAATAGCTATGTCACATGGATGATAAAGTGATCTTTATCATGTGTACATGAGCTCAATGTCCAAACCACATGTGTGATAAAGTGACCTTCACCATGTGCAATTGATAATTATGGGACTTAATGACTATGCCTCATGGGTGATAAAGTGACCTTCACCATGTATACATGAGAGCAATGACATATGTAGCAAAGTCACATGGGTGATAAAGTGATCTTCACCATGTGCATACGAGGGCTATGAGAATAAATGGCTAAGTCACATGGATGATAAATCTTCACCATGTCTACCTAAGAACCGGGCTTATGTGTTTGAACCATTGAGTATCGAGGGTTAATCCAAAGGGGTTCAACGAAAAAACTTACTAAAGAGATTGATGTGATAGTGTGGTGTGTAAGTGCAGGTGCAATCATTCGAGCAATGGTGTATGGTGAGCAATGTGCTCGATATATGATCAAAATTGTAATAAGGTTGATACAGTATAAGTGCTATTATGAATACTTGTGAATATCGGTGTTCGTTACTCATTAGAATGACCAGTATTGAACATGCTTGGTGTTGAGTGTGCATATATGAAAGAAATATGAAGAAAACATGGGAGAGTAAAACTTTTGGGCAAAATAGTTTGAAATAGCTGCAGTGATGTGGCTTTGAAAAATCACCATAAATATTGGGAATTGAACTAAATGCTGAATGAGATATGAAATTAAAAATCATTGAGTCTATTTGAACATAAAAGAAACGGAGTGAGTAATGGAGTTTTATATTGTGAGATATTTAAATTTTGGCGAGATAGGGTCTGAATGGCTTTAGAAATCCCCTTTTCCAAATTTGGAAAATCAGCAAAGTTTGTATAAAAAATTTTATGGTATGTAATTTACATTCTTAGAATCCTTGATGACTCTATTTTAAAGGGAAACAAACGGAAAGGTTATCTGATCTCTATATAATGAGAAATTTGATTTTTAGTGGAGATGTGTCAGTGCTTTCAAATAGTGAAATAGGGGAATCTTTAATGAATGAACTGTATTGATTGGCTAAACCAAAAATTCTGGAAATTTTATGGTAAGAAGTTATGTGAGTCTAGTTTCCAAGAAAATTAGTGGATTTAAATTTTGAGCTTTGTAGCTCTAGATATAATAAATTTAGCAACAATGACTCAGGAAGATAGCATAGGCTGGACTTGAGTAAGAATAAAATTATGTGAAATTTCTTCTTAATTAAATGGTTTATCATTATATACCAACTTACTAAGCTATAAATCTTACACCCTCATTTCTTTTCTTTGGTGTTGTCAAGTTAGCTTAGGGTTGGAGATCGTCGGGGCAGCGTCACAATATTAATTCAACAAGTTGGGGTAGTGTCAATTCTTATTAGCTATAGGTGAGTGGCATGTATAGTGATTTAATTATGAGTAACATGCATCGTTGTGAGTTGGTTAAATGTATTAGTTGATGATATTTCATTATATATAGCCATAAGATATGGTTCATAATGGTTATGTGTATGTAACCTATTTTATACATGCATAGGAAGGCTTTGATGTGGTTAGGTATGTTATGTAGGTTCATTAGTTAAACCCAAAATAATCAAAGGAGTGATGCATATTTATGAATTATGTGTGAGTGTGAAGTGTCAAGAGCACAAAAAGGGCTTGGAAAATAGCCTAAGTGCCGGCCACACGGGCAGAGACAGGGCCGTGTGTCTCAGCCGTGTGGGGGACACGGCCTAGCACACGGGCATATGACTTGGCCGTGTGCCCTTAAGGGAATGCTGATGTCATAAACAAAATGCTCGGTGTTTTCAACACGGGCATGTCCCATGTCACACGGGCGTGTGACACTATTTTAAAGGAAAATTTTTACAAGTGTTTCAAAGGTTTTGGTTTATTCTCGTATTATTTTTAAAGTATGTTTTGGGCCACGTAGGCCCATATAAGGGAACCTAAAGTAGAAATTGAAAAGTTTTAAATTGGAGTGGAGTTATAGCTCGACAATGCACTATTGGTTGTGTTATTATCCGGTAACGCCACGTACCCTGTCCCGGCGTCGGACTCGGGTACGGGGTGTTACAAATTCTTTGCAATATAATTTAATTTCTTAAAATTTTGGCATGATGGGGTGGATTTTTGGATATCAACTTATGGTTTTTTTATTTAAATAATACATAATAAAGTTAATTTTTTTGTTTAAAATTATTTTATTTAAGTTAATTTTTTTGTTTAAAAATATTTTATTTTTATTTTTTAAAATTGGACTTAATGTTCAAAAACTGTTATAATTTTATAACTCAGTTAGCTTTTAGAAGCCCAAATTAATTTCAAAATCTCAAATTCATTTTTTTCGTCCTTAATCTCTTTGGGATAAATTTGTTCTCCAAATATGATCCTATTTTATCTAACAATAACCATTACATTTTACTTTATGAAAAAGTTCATCATTACCAAATAGTAATTAAATCATTTATCACGAAAACAAATTACCCTTAACCACCTTTACTTTTAATCTATAATGTAATTCCAATAAGGGGATATGAGTAACACCTCAAAAATTTTGATCACATGGCATAATTTTGAGCTTGAAAATTGAGAAACTTTTAAGAAACTTATGGGATAACTTGGATAAGAAATTTTACAGAAGAAATTTGGTATTGGACATGGAGATATGTGAAAAGAATTGTAAAAGTGCAAATTTGAAAAAATTATATGCAAATTTGAACTTATATGCAAATTATCTAAAAATGAAAAATAAGAATTATTAAGAATCATTTAATATGGAATACGTAAGAAGGGGCAAAATAATAATTTTTCCAGCAAGGGTAATTCGGGTATGTAAAACCCATATGAAATCAAACATTAGAGTAATTTATGTAATTGTGGTGATGTTCTAGTGATGAGATTTTTAAATTGAATTTTAATTTATACAACCATGGAAGCTAAGAATCTTCTCTATTTTTATTGATTTCTCCATCATTTTTACTCATTTTTCTCCCTTTTCATCATTTTCATTATTCCTTTGTAAAATATTCTCATTAAAACCTTGATTTAGTCATATCTCTCATCATCACCGTCATCCATGTACTTAGGGTTTTGGTCCTAATATGAGAAAGTGGGTTAGGAGGTATAAAGGAGGTTTTGTAATTTTTATATCACTCATACATGAAATCATGTTTATTACAAGTTTTGGGTGTTGTTAGATTCATATTTGTCGCTATTTAATGTTTTTGTATTTATGAGATTTTTTTTAACCATGAAAAAATTGAAAAAGAAAGGAGAAAGACTAGCAAGGATAAGGGGAAATAGTGGTTTGAGCTAAAAAGAAAGATTCTCCATCATTTTTTTTAATTTTGTATGGTAAGATATTATGGAAACCTCTTATTTATACTGAACATGTTATTCCATGATTTTTATTATATTATTATAAGTATGGTATTGTTTATTGTTGTCAAATATGTATGTAATTTGGTTTTAGAGTTGTGTGAAAATGTTAGACTATATTAGAAGTCATCAAAAATTGATTTAATGACCTTATAATAAATATACTATTGAATATTGATATTTGAAATGTTGGTAAAATGTGTTTACGATGAGTCCTGTTCTATTCATTGGTACAAATTGTTGATACTAAAAAAGTCGTTTCTTTGTTCTCAGTCCATGATCTAAAAAAGTCGTACATACACCCTAGTACATTTCCTCGGTGCTAAGGACATCCCCCAAGAGCAGGAGATTTTGTGACATTTCTAATTGGCTGCCTTCCATTTCTAATAAGTTGTTTAATAGTTGGCATACTGAATTATATACATGATAGACTTTTTTAGATCGATCCTAACAAGATGATTCTGAATTATTTCATTTTCTATTTAATAGATTAATAAAATATTAACCCCTTAGCCTTAAGTTAAGAAGGAAATGAAGAGGGATTAAATCAATCTTAATTAAATTGTGGATTGGTGTTAAATCATCGCTATTGTTATTTGTTATTTAACTTATTTAACTGCTACAAGATTCACAATTCCATAAGCTTGGGCTTTTGTTGCTAACATGAAAACATCTCTTTCCATATCTCCGAATACAACTCATAGGGGCTTGTCCGTTCTTTGTACAAAAATCCTTGTGAGGCTTTCACAAATTTTTAGTAGTTCTTTCATTTCTAAGATAAATTCTCCTATTTATGCCTATTTGCAAAAGTTTGTTTTATATTGAAAAGTGTTAAAATTTGTTAATGGCATGGAAATTAAGTGGTAGATGATTTCCAATTGGAGTTTCCTTACAGAGATATAAATGACAGTTTTCAAAATTACAATATAATGACATACTGCTATTAATGAAACTAATAATTCTATGATCTAATGTATAATGCCACAAACTCTATTTCAAAAATGTGATTTGATCTAGTTAATGAAACACTGATATTCGAAAAGAAATGAAACAAGGCACTAATAACTTAGATAAATAGTTAGGATACTATTGGCATGCCAACAAGGGACTCATGTTTTGAACTTCATTACTCATGTTATTAGCACTTTAATGTTCCTGTTCTTGGCACTACGATGCAATCCTAATTAGGTCTTCGAACACATTTGCTTCAACGTCCTATTGTTGTAGTTTTCGAATAACTAGTCCCAAGTATCCTTTCTTTATTTTTCTAGGCATACTAAAGGATGTAGTTAACTAATTCTAACTCTGAGAATTAAATTGGTTCTAATATGATACATGTGAATACTTAAATTGTTCGATTCAAATATTCATATGCATTTTTTATGGTACTAAACTACTCTCTGTTTTTTGAATGGTGATGTAGTTGACATTTACATCACTTCTAAATGTTTATAAAACCTTTTACATTTTCTGAACCAAAGTTCTAAAGGTAAGTATATAAGGTATTTCCATAATATATTCCTAAGCTTTATGCTTAATATGTCGTTGTCTTTGCACATAGGGTGTAACAACCCATTTTCAATGAAATCGAAACAGTGGTTTCGGTACCAAAAATTTGAAGTCAAAAAAAATTATTTTATTATTATTTTACGGTCTACTTCATGATAGAAATACCATATAAAAATTTGGTTAAGAAATTTTACTCTTTACATGCTTAATTTGATAAAAAGGACTAAATCGTGTAAAGTGCAAAAGTTGTGTTCTAATAGCTAAAGGTATTAAATAGCTATAGGACTTTAAAGTGGAGGTCCTTATATGGTAATCAGACTATTAATATGTTAGTGGATGATAATGGCTTGGCAATTTTGTAATTTTTAAAGATTATAAGGGTTAATTAAGTAAATTAGGTAATTAAATGATATATTAATAAAAAACAAATTTTTGTTGTGTTCATCTTCTCCAAAACACCATAACCAATTCTAACTTGAAGAAAATAGAGCTAGGGTTTGGCCAAGCTTGAAAATCCAATTGGTAAATGATTTTTATCTTGTTTTTAATTATTTCTATGTTTCTGGGATTATTGTAGCTTAATCTAGCTAGCCCGGGGACTACTTTGTGAAACTGTTAAAGTATTTGAGTTTTTCCATTAATAATCATGTTAGGGTTTTGAAGTTTAACGGTAGAAAATGAATAGTTTTTGTTAGATAAACAACTTTTGTAAAATAATTTTTGATGAAATTATCAATTATGGGTTAAATTGAAAAATGTGATAAATTGTGTGGTAAATTTGTGGAATATATGGGCTGCTATAAACATGTTTCTAATTCGGCTAGGCTTGGGTAGGGATAAAATTGAATGAATTGTATTTTTCAAGCCTAAGGACTAAAATGCAAAGAATTAAAAGTATAGGGGCAAAATGGTAATTTTTTCCATGAATATGTGTTAGACTAAATTGAAGATGAATTATATTTAATTAAGTTCATTTGTATAGATCCAGTTAGACCTCAGACAGAGTTAGATCGAGGCAAAGATAAAATTTTAGATTAGTCACCTCTGTATCTACGAACACTCGTCGAGGTAAGTTCGTGTAATTAAATTGTGTATTTATATGCTTTAATTGAAATATATATGTGGATTGTATAATTGTTATGTATAATTATTGATCACATATCTGACGACACACGACGACTACCGACCCCCTTTTGAACCTTAGGAATTTGTAGGATACAAATGACATGTCATTAGTGTTATCGAATTCAGCTCTTATGAGCTTACCGATACTCAGCTCATATGAGCTTACCATTATCTAGCTCAAAGGAGCTTACCATTACTCAGCTCGGAAGAGCTTGTCGTTTACTGCTCGTATGAGCATACAAGTTACATGAATTGCCAGATTACAGTTCAGTACACTTCGTGTGTACTACTCGCGTATCCAATGATATCCTAAATGGTTCAATGGGCACAGTTTTGTTTCTATTTATATGAGTTCAATACGAACTAGTATAGGTATTTACATGAATTACATGGAAATGGTTTGTATATGATATATGGATACATGATATTGATTTAAATGTATATGGAGTTTGTGTAATGCCCTGAATTTGGGCCTAGAAATGTTGGGCCTTGAGCAAGGGAATAGTAAGGAGGGTGCACATAAAAGTTTAATTGTGCAAGGAAATGACACAAATGTGTGTTTGTTTCAGTGGTTAAGAGCTCTGGGAAGTGTCTGAGAAGTCTGGGGCTCAAGCTGTAGCTTGGACAAAAATTTTGTTTTTATTGAAGTATACCTCTAGCTTTGGGCCAATAGGCTTATAATTAAATATGGGTAAACCATGACACAAAAGGCCTAGTGTTCTATTGGTAAATGGCGTGTGGATGTTTCCTTGGGGTTTAAGGTTCAAGTCTTGGCGTATGTAGATTTTTGTTTACTTACTTAAGTGAACTCTGACTTCGGCTTGTAGGCTTTTAAATTGTAACGAATAAAATATGACACAAGAAATGCCTGTGGTCCAGTGGTAGTGGCGTGTTGTGCTTCTAAGGAGTGTGGGTTTGAGTCACTCTATGCATAAATGAGTATTTATTTTACTCCTTTTTCATGTGAGTAGTGGAATTTGAATCGAATACTACTTAATGGAGTTTGAATTGGTCATAGAGAGAATTAAGGAGGGATATTTAGAAAGATTGTTGGAGAGATTTTGTGGAATGGGGTTGTTGCCGATTTGGTGTGTAGTAGAATACAAGTTCTACTCAATCTCATTGAATTTTCAGTGGCTGAGTGTATGTTGGTAGGGATTCTCTTCATTTTTAGCTTTGGCTATTTCTTGTTGGGTAAATTTTTCTTTGTTGATTTTTGTCTATGAGTGCCAAAAGTATTTCTAACTTTGCTCTATGCTCTGGTAACTAGTATTTTTCCTTCTTCGCATTTTTGGGTTGAGGCAAAATTGACCATTTGGGGATTTGTCCTTTACTACCAAATACATCTTTCTCTTTCACCCTTTTCTTTTTCAATTTTGGTTTGTTGATCTACTTCTTCTATTCTTGCCGAACCTTTTCTGTTTTCTCTCATCTCTCCATTTTTTCTGTCGGCTCTTAGTTAATGATTCTCTTAATTGATTGCTTTTGATCTCTACTCCTCTCCAGTTTCTTTCAGCTTTTAGTCTTGATCCTGTTACTGGTTTCTATCTTCTTCTTCTTTGATCAGTTCTGGTTTGGGAGTGGCTTTGACAAACGGTGAGTTACTAGATTTCTTCTTTTTTTTTTCTATTCCTTTGATATGTTCAAACTTCTTTCTAAAACGTATGCTCTTTTCTTTTGTGTTCTCTGTTGGTCGAATATTGGTAGATCAATCCTTTTCTTTCTTGGTCCCTTGAAACGGCAAGCGTAGATTACTTTTTACTTCAAATAGAGATTTTCGAGAATATGTTGCAAGAAGAGGTATTAGCATTGGCGAGTAGTAGCCATTCTGAGGGGGATCAAGAAGAGTGCCAACTAAGAATGGACTCGTAGCCCCTGCCCCTAGATTTAAGCAGTGCAAAGTGTCGGCGGTTCGAGACTATTCGCCAGGGTGCGGTAGGGTGGTCGTACCAATCTTTAGACCAAGTGAACAAGCCATAATCGACTGATCTAGTCAAGCGGTAGGTAAGCCTTTGTGTATAAGAGTTTTGATTAGGGTTTTCTTCGACTCGTTTGTTAGCCTATTAACCGAAAGTTGGGATTGAATGTAGGTTGGAGTTCTCGTGGATCTTAGCATGGTTTCGTAAAATAGGTGTGTAATAGTACCCTGTATTCAATAGTCGGTGAAAAGCCGAAAAGTGTGTAACCATACTGTTATAATCGTAATCAGCAAAAAGCTGAAGGCCAAAAAGTGCAGCAACTGATGCCACACGGGCATGCGAATGCACGTGTGGAAAAGCATGACCGCGAAACATGGGCGAATGACCGAAATACCCTCATAGGGTAAAATGACTGGTATACTGCCATAGGGTAAAATGACCGATATACCCCGTAAGGTAAAATAATGGATATACCCCCATAGGGTAAAATGACCATATACCCCCGTAAGGTAAAATGACCAATATACCCTCATAGGGTAAAATGACCGATATACCCCCGTAGGGTAAAATGACCGATATACCTCTGTAGGGTAAAATGATCGATATACCCCCATAGGGTAAAATGATCGATATACCCCCGTAGGGTAAAATGACTGATATACCCCCGTAGGGTAAAATGACCGATATACCCCCGTAGGGTAAAATGACTGATATACCCCCATAGCATAAAATGACCGAAATGTCCCCATAGGGTAAAATGTCTGATATACCCCTGTAGGATAAAATGACTGATATACCCTCGTAAGGTAAAATGACCGAAATGTCACCATAGGGTAAAATGATTGTTATACGCTTATGTGACAAATGACTGTTTTGCCCTTACTGTGCGTATGACTGTAGAGGCCACCATGAAAAATCTCATGGGCTTGGGCTCTTTTGGACCACGTTAGGCCGAAATGGGCCGTGTGGGCCCAATGGGCTCGTGGGCCCCACACGTGTAAAACTGACAAACATGTGGAAATTTGGACCCGGTTGTGTTGCACACATGGCTAAGGTAGTTTCTGCGCTTGGTGGGCCAGACGGGCATCTGGGCGCACATGGGTCGCATAATGGGCATTTGGCCCATTCACACTATTATGCTTGTCAGGGTTACACGAGTCGCCCAAGACGACTGTGGACCTTCTAATGGGTCGGTAAGTGTGTCTAGACCCATTCTGATGAAAATGACCATTATACCCCTAGAGGTAGATTGACTGATATATTTCTGATATACGCGTTACTGTTACTGAGCGTTACATCCTGCATACTCATATGATTTGTGATGTGACATACTGCATGGGGTTGGGATACTGTTATGGAGGAAGTATACTGTACCGATGGCTTTGCCACATATACTGTTACTGGTAGCTTTGCTCATATACTATTACTGGCAGCATTGCTGCGATACTATTAGTGGCAGCTCGACTGCGATATTGGTGTTGGTTGGGTGGGTCGATTTTATCCCTACATGTTGTGTTGGTGGTACGGAGTGGTGTGTCTGGTTGGATTGGGGTGGGTTGCACTATTGCATTACTGCACTGTATTGTTACTGATTTGGGTTATGGCCCACATGACACTGTATTGGGCTAAGGCCCACCAGACACTATTACTGTAATGGGCTAAGGCCCAGATTGTTACTACATTTTTTATGTCTGACTGTTTGTATATTAGGGGATTACACAATAAGTTTTCGTAAACTCACCCCGTTGTTTAACTGTACAATTAATCCCTAACATTAGGCGGATCGGTGCTGCGAGGAGCTCGATGGTGGCCACACATACGTTCTAATTTTATATTAGCTTTTGGATTATAATATTTCATTTAGGCTTTTCGTTATGTGCTAAGGTCTCTTTTGGATTTTATCTTTAATTTGGTTTTGTTACTCTGTTTTTATAAACTGCTAGATGTAGGAAAAAAATGAGTTTTTCAAAAGATAACTGTTTTCTAAGACACCACATTTACGCAACTGTTTTCAAAAGATAAGCTTCCGCTATAAACAAGTGTTTAAATTGATAACGTTTAAAAATAGGTTTTGACAATAACGCAAGTTTTTTAGCTATTCTTTTAGATCACGCAAAGAGGCTAAATAAAGATTTGGCTTTTCAATCCGATATCGTGTTTTAAAATTAAATAACTCTTCAACAAGGTCCGTTTTGGAAATGAACAATCCGTTTTGAAATCACTGTTTGGCTAAATAATTTTAAAGTTTCTAATGTCATCGAGGTTTTTCGTTTCACACTCTATTGTGACACCGCCAGATTTGGCCATAATGTCTAGGCCAAGTTTGGGGTGTTACAGCTTGAATAGTTATTGAACTCATACATGTTCTCGATTTTTATATGAATTATATGGCTAATATGGTTGATGAATTTGTGTTAGGCTTTTGGCCAAATTGAATTGAGATATGCTTATGGTTTACTTTCCTTAAATGTGATTAAAATGGTAAGTTAAATTCTCTATTATATGAACTTACTAAGTTTAAATGCTTATTTTGTATTAATTTTTTGTGTTTTACAGTGATTCGGGAGCTCGTTTGGGTTGGAAGCTTGTCAGAGCTATATCACACTATCCATCGGCTCTTTTGGTACTTTTGGTTATTTAATTTTGGTTATAATGGCATGTATAAGTTAATTTAGCCAATGTTGGCATATGTGTTCTATTGAGATTAGCCATTTATATGGCTTGTGTTTGGTATATTTTGATGTGTATATATATGTAGCCTTATCATGTTTGATGTGTGTTTTATATGGTAGAATGATGGAAAGTAAATGTTGTTTTAAATATGCATATAAGATATGTTATATACTTTAGTGTGATTTAGTGCTTTGTTATGAAAAACTTATAGGTCTATTGATGTTGGTTGGAATGGTATATTTAGTACCATTTGGAAATATTGGTATGTTTTGGTAAGTGAGTTAAGCGACATGAAATGATGCAAAATGATTTACCATGTGAATTGGTATTTTGAGTACCAAATGGGTGAACTTGATAAGTGACCTACATGATAGGTTTTGGTGCAATTATTCTTATATGTATACTTCATACATGGTTGGGATGATTACTGTAACACCCCTTACCCGTGTCCAATGCCGGAATGGGGTACGAGGCGTTATCGCACTTAAACATCCTTGATTTTACAAAGTCAGGCCATAATTTTTGTAACACCCCTAATCCTGTATCCGTCGCCGGAGGGATTTCGAGGCATTACCCGACAAGTACTATATTTTAAACATAATAATAAGATTCATATTTGTGCCTTTGCGAATAACAGCCTAAGCGCATGTATATAACTAAGTTCAAATCAAAATGTATAACTTCAAAAGTATATCAATTTCCATATAATTTTAAGCACTCAATACTTGAAACTTATGGGCATGCATGAACACTCACCATCTAGCCGATTATACAAGTCAAACTAAGGTTACTATTCATATGGTAACATTTTATAAACCCAAGCTGATTATAAAACTTATTAATTAGAACAGATTATGCATATATATCCAATCTATCCAACAGATACTCAAGTCACCAAAACGTTTCAAACATTTTGCAAACATACATCCATGAATAACATCGGACACTGTTATATGCATCAACTAAGAACCAATGACTCTATTGAATCAAATGAGTTATGCATCCTCATTCATTAGGTTCTATTCATTTGTTTACATATCCATTCTACCAAGAACAATTTAAGCATTTTCTAACGTACACTATTGAATTTACTTGCAATTGCCGAATGTGTATATATATATATATTTAGCCCATACATGGTCTTCAAACATAATTATCAAAGAACACATTACTTCAAATATATTAGCAAACGAAAGTACCAACCTACACATTCATTTTCCATCCACGAGATTAAACTTAAAATCCATATTCAAGAAGAAAAGTAATTAGCAAGCCATTTTCGCATGGCTATACTTATATACAACAAAACATTTCTTGTTTAACAACAACAAAACGAAACCTATACATGCCATTTACAAAGGTTTAGCTATAAAATACCAAAGAAGTTCTGATAGTGTGGATGACTTCGATCATGTGATTTCCGAGACCGTAGCTAACGAACGAGATCTATAAAACAGAGGGCTAAGAGCAACAGGGTAAGCATTCATATGCTTAGTAAATTTTAACCAATAAAAATTCATTTAAAGATTAAAGCATAATACTTCCAACATTTGGTCCAACACGTCTAATTCGGCTACAAAGCTAAATCCTTATATAATGCATATTCACATGTACATATTTATTCATGCTTCAACTTAAGCATATACCTATGCTCGATACCAAACTTAACACATCTCCAATGACCCGAATTTCATGTATAATAAATAAGCATCATGCCTTTGTACCACTTCTAAACAATGGTCAAAATCGATATTACTCATTTGCTCTATCATAATTCGACAAGAGCGAGTTCACAATTTGTATACGGCACATACCTGGCTAATTTAGGGTAGTAAGCTCATTAGTTACAGTTGTTACGGCCGAAGATTTGCGTATTTCCAGCATGAATGCCTTCGAGCTTTGCCCGGATTATAACACTAGCCCTAAGGCTCTTCGGGACTTAGCCCGGATTATAACACTAGTCCTAAGGCTCTTCGAGACTTCGCCCGGATGCAACACTGGCACGAATGCCCTTTGAGACTTAGCCCGGATACAACTCCGGCACGAAGGCCCTTCGGGACTTTGCCCAGAAGTAACACCGGCACGAATGCCCTTCGGGATTTAACCCAGATTTTCCATTAAATCTTAATGCACATTCATAGGTCGAGTGTACACAGCACAAGTTTCTATATCCCATTGAGATTTCACTTGTTTCATACGCATATAATTACATAAATATACTTCCAATTTACATTCGGTTCACATACATATAAGGGTCTCATACTTACCTACTTTTCATAGCTTATTCACTAAGAGTCATTTGGCTATATGCTTTATAACCACTATCTCATGCACAAAATTTAGATAAGGTAAAGTCATTGAGCCATGGTTCGTATTCCATACAACTCTATCATGCATTTCTAGCTTTTTATGCTAAATTCATTTACTTAAAACTTACCTCGATTTGTTGTTGAGCAAGTATGGTTTTCACTATTCCACCACCTTAGCCTTTCCTTTATCCGAGTGTGTCCCTCTAGGTTTTTGAGCTATGGTTTAAGCAAAGAAAGAATTCGCTAGTCAAAATCCTATCATACCGAGTATTTGGCTACTTTAATCACCACCAAAAATTCATTCAAGGCCAAAAGTCACAAAATCCATAAATACCAATTCATTCAATTTATCACAAATTAAGCAAATAACCTATTCTCGCATTGGTTCAAACACATTCGGTCATATAAAACAACCATTTTAACGTTCAAATACTTTTAACCATTATTCAATGACTTAACAAAATTATTATTCACTAAATGCCATAACTAAATTTCTAAATTAGCTAGCATAATTCACTATTTTTGGTAACTCAATTTCACAATCAAGCAAGTCCTACGAATGTTCAATATCAAAACATAGATTGGCAGGAGTTATGGAATGCCTTCATGCTCTTTATTTAAGCTCTTAAACTACCTTAGCCAAATTCAAATATGTCTCATTCGCTAGCTTTATTAATCATGCTTTCTTAATCTATATTCAAATTACTAACTTTGAACTCAGTTTAACTAATTTATACCACTCTATTACCGAACACTATAGTGAGCCAAATCAAAGCATATCAAATTCCAACTCCTATTTCCAATTTCGTTTAACACAATTGGTTCATATACAATTCGGTGGTGTATTCGGTAACTTATTTAAGACACGTATCAAAACTCCAATACACTTTACAAGTTCATTACACATACCAGCACTCCATACAACAATCATATATGATCATGCTAATATATTTTTCGTTGGCCGTGTATCCTCCTAGCACACACTCAACATTTTTTTCCCAAATTCTTTTCCATTTTTCTCCATTCGGCAATTTCATATAATGAGTATAACTAATCTTTTAACAATTTAATACACAACAAGCTCAAACATGCTATTGACTAAGGTAAAATGTAGCACCTTCATTCTTAGTTTCAACCATCAAAAATACCATTTCAAGAGCCTAAACCTCTCATGGTCGAATGCCCAAATCACCATAGAACTCTAAATTTTAAGATGGGCTAAATTAAACACTTGATTATCAACCACATTTTAAAAATTCAAAGGAAATAACAAGAAATTCTTACCCTAATCAAGCAAACCAAGGATGACCGAATGCCTAGCCTCCTTCTCCTACTTTCGGCAAAAATGGAGAACAAGAATGAACTAACTTTGTTTTTTTCACCCTTTTTCTCTTTTATTCATTTTATTATCACACCAAAATAACATATATTAATATAATATAATTATATGCATAAAATACATGTTTTTCAATGATTAATTTCCACAGGGCTGGCCACTAAACAAAAAAAATGTCAATTTGACATACAAGCCCATTTATTCCACTTAAATCCACCATTAGTCCCTTGAATTTGGCCACCTATAATTTAATTCTTCTCACATGAGTCCTTACTTTTAAAATCACATTCAATTTGACATATTCAAACATTCAATGTGACAGCCCTAGTTCGACCTTAGCCGGGAAGCAGTTTCGTGACCGCTAAACCGAGTCCTTAAAATAGTTAATATTGATTTTCAATGCTTAAATTATGTGTTAATTGCATGTGTGGAAGTTGTGGATTTGAATTTGACAAAGTCAATATAAATTTATTGAAAAGGGTTTAGTTGAAAAACTTAAAAACTTAGCTAGACAATTTTGGAATGACTAAAATAAGATAAGATAAAAACAAATGGGTTTGCATGTCAATATTCCCCCTAGAAGAAAGTGGCCGGCCATGCATTAGACTTCATTGGTTGTGACATTATTTTATAATTTATAATTTAAGTTAGTGGGATGATGTCATAAGAGAAAAATAAATTAATGAAAGAAAAGAAAATTGAGGGAATTGTTGTTCTTTTTGTCGTGAATTGAAGAAGGAAGAAAGGGGGAAAGTTTGAAGCTTCCATTCGGTCATACTTGGCTAAAATCTAAGGTAAGAAATCTTTTTAGTTTGTTTAAAACTTATGAATTCAAATTGAATGGTAAGCATATGGATTAGCCCATGCATAAAATTTTGAGTTGGGGGTATAAACCCAATTCGGTCAAAGCAAAACCGTAAAAGGATTTTGGCTAAATTTGAGTTCTATTTTCATGTATGACAATATGGAGTCTTGAGAAGTGTTTTTAGTTTTAAAACTTCAAGAATTCATGAAGGCATTGTTTAAATTCTATTAATCTTGTTTTAGATGGTACTTAAATCAAAGAAAGCATTCGGCCTTGAGGATTTAATAACCGTAAAAGTATTTTGATGTTTTTAATGTAATATTTGTTGTTTAATTAATAAGTAGAGCTATTTGAAGATGGGTTTATATGCTAGTGTTTTGTTTTGTGTGGGCACCCTTAATAGCCGAATGAGTTTTGGGATAGTAAGCCAATAGCTTTCGGCTTTAAATATATATATATAATTATACATGCATGTTTTGTAATTGGGTTGTAGTTAGCAATTGGTGGTAAGTTTTGTGATGGCCGAATGAAATTTTGAGAGGTTGAGAAGTTGAATAATAGGTTTTAAAATAAATATGTTTATGTGTACAATGAAGTAGGTTATTGAATTTGAAATAAGTTTATTATGGGTATATTTTTGGGCCATGGCCGAATAGGATTTGGAAATCCATTTAAGGAAGTGGTACCTTAAATAGGTACAAATACTTGTAATTAAATAAGGCATTTGTGTGAATATATATATATATTGATCTCGTGAGATGCATTCAGCATGTGGATGGTGATTGTGAATTGTGGACCGGTTAAAGATAGATTTATATAATTAATGTATAGTTGAATGCCGAGTGACATCAACCTTTGGGTACATACCTATCTAGCTATAGTTTAATTGTAATGTAATTATGCTTGGCCGAATGTAGGTGTGATAAGGGAATTTCGTTGTATGTCTTGATTGAAATGAAAGTGTGATTACCAATAGTGATGTGTGAATAAAGTTGATATGATTGTATTGTTTATTTAAGCTCAAGAGCTTAAAGGGGCAACTTCGGACAAAGGGAAGGCCAAGGTCACGGAATAGTCAATTCGAAGTTTCTCAAAAATATACGAGGTAAGTTCTTGAGTAACGAATTTTTATTTATGATAAGATGAAGTCATAACACATATGTATATAATATGAACTTAATGGTAAATCATATGTTCGAATGTTAATTTTTTTTGGGATGGAAGTTTGAGTAATTATATGGGAGCCGAATACAAAGGTTGAATCTTATTGTACTTAGATGTGTAATTGTGATCTTTGCCTACAAATGGTGAACCGAATAAAGCATGGATGTAGTATGCCGAAATCTTGTGTAATTGTTTTCAAAAAGGTTATTTAGAAATGACACGATATGTAAGCTTATAAGTGCAAGTATAAATTGAGTTGATAAGCCGAGCTTAGTCTCGAAGGGCTTCCGAGCCAAAGATAAAGCCGAGCTTAGTCTCGAGCTTCTGAGCCAAAGTTAAAGTCGAGCTTAGTCTCGAAGGGCTTCCGAGCTAAAGTTAAAGTCAAGCTTAGTCTCGAAGGGCTTTCGAGCCAAAGTTAAAACCGAGCTTAGTCTCGAAGGGCTTAAAGCCAGTGAAAAAAAGGATTCAAGTTTGGCCTCGAAGACCATTCGTGCTGGAAATGGGATATGGGTCGAATGTATAAGCTCACCTATAAGTAATATTGCCTTAGTTTTAACGAATGCGCCATTTAATGTAAGGAGGGCAGGTATGCATTCTGTACTCTTTATGGTTTAGAATATCATTAAGAATGATTCATTTGAGCCTGGTAAGGATCTGTGAACTAACGTTGATATCCTTTGTATGTTTAAGAAATCTGATGTTGAATTATATATATATAAATACATATGTGTGCTCGATTGGTTTTGCAAAGAAGGAAATTAAAATACTCGGCTATAAATGAATGACTTTAATTGCCTTGCGTTTTCTTTTGAGATATGCTTGTAAGTAAATAGTAACATGACATGTTCATATTCGGCCAAAGGAGGTTTAAACATGAGTTGTTAATATTATGCCCTTTATTTATTTTGATTGAATTACTTAAGTACTTACTAAGCAAGTAATTGCTTGCTCTGTTGTCCCTGCTTTCGATTTTGTAGATCTAGATCGGAAGCTACGGTCTCGGGAGTTCCAGAATTGAAGTCATCTACACTATCACTCATCTTTTGGTACTGGTAACTAAATCTAGGAATGGCATGTATAGGTTGACATTTGGTGTTCAAACAAGCATCTTTTGAATTTTGTAACTAAATTAGGCCATGCGAAAATGGCTCTCTTAAGATTTTCACTTTGATAGTTATGTAATAATTCGATTATGTTATACATGAATGGTTGTGAATGCATGTTTGGAAACTAGTCTTGAAGTATGTCATACTTCTAATATGGAAATATATGAAGTAAAAGTGATGAAAGTGACTAGGGATGAGTTCATTTCGTACATTGTTTTGAATGCGTTAAATTGGTTTAGTTGTGTTCGGTTGATGAGCTTTTGTGCAACTTTTTTCAATTATATCGATAGGTTTAGTAAAGGATCTTCTTTTATTATCATGCGGTTTTTCAAAGAAATAGTCTGGTGATGCCTCTCGACCCTCCTGCGATGGGACCGGGTCTAGGGGTGTTACATTTGATTGGTATCAGAGCCAGGTTTAGTCGATTCTCGGACTACCGTAGTAGGTTTGAGTCTAGCTATACATGGCATTTAGTGTCATTTTGATAGTGGGATGACTTCTGATATTTGAAATGTGATTTTTGGTATAGAATGGATCCCGAACCCGATCGAACCGTAGCGGACGATGTTGAGAGTGTAGCTCCTGCTCCCGCGCAAGGGACAGCGCCACCTGACTCTCAGCCAAATATGGGTCATCGAAATGATGATATTAGACCAGCTTTTTGTGCGATGATGAGTGACTGGTTCGCTCAATTCGTCAGATCAAATCCGGCTGTTCCGCAACCTCCGCCCCCGAATACTCCGTTTCCGACCTTCATGATCCCACCTGTGACCGATCCAATGAGATCGAGTAGGCCCCTGTTGACAAAATTAGAAAATATGGGGCCGAAGAGTTCCGGGCTACTCCTAGTGACGATGCCGAGCGGGCAGAGTTTTGGCTCGACAATACCATCCGAGTGTTCGATGAACTATCCTGCTCACCCGAGGAGTGTCTTAAATGTGCGGTGTCTCTGTTACATGACGCTGCCTACTACTGGTGGAATACTCTGGTTTCTGTTGTTCCGAAGGAACGGGTCAATTGGGAATTCTTCCAAACCGAGTTCCGAAAGAAATACATCAGCCAGAGATTTATTGATAAAAAACGGAAGGAATTTCTAGAACTCAAACAAGGTCAGATGTCAGTGGCTGAGTACGAGAGGGAGTTTGTACGCCTCAGCCGCTATGCTCGCGAATGTGTATCCTCTGAAGCCATCATGTGTAAGCATTTTGAGGATGGATTAAATGAAGATATCAGATTGCTGGTGGGGATTCTGGAAATTAAGTAGTTTGTCGTGCTAGTCGAGCGGGCTTGTAAAGCTGAAGAACTCAGTAGCGAGAAAAGAAAAGCCGAAGGTGGAGATAGAGAGTCCCGTAAGAGGTCCGCGGGGAAATCTGTTCAACAATCGTCCAAAAAGACTAGAGATGATTCAGGCCGATCTAAATATACATCGGGTTTTTCTAGACGAGAACACCATCGACCTCCCGCGAGTTCTAGAGCTACTTCTATTGCCAGTGTTGGAAATGAACGTCGAGATAGATTGGATTGCAATTATTATGGTAAATGGCACCCGGGGAGCTGTAGGCATCGTTACCGCTCTTGTTTCAGATGTGGATCTGCCGACCATTTTATTAAAGATTGTCCAAGAAATGATGAACGCACTCCCGATTCGACTCAAAGACCTAGTGGCACAGCTTCGCGGAGTAGACCACCGCGACGGGGTGGAAATATTAGCGGCAGTCAGAGAGGAACTAGAGATACTACAGTTAGATCCGAGGTTCGAGCACCGGCCAGAGCATATGCTATTCGTGCCCGCGAGGAAGCTTCTTCTCCGGATGTTATTACTGGTACTTTCACCCTCTTTAATACCGATGTTATTGCCCTGATTGATCCTGGTTCGACCCATTCATATGTGTGTGAAACTTTAGCCTCCAGTAAGACTCTTCCTGTTGAGTCTACTGAATTTGTAATACGAGTGTCGAACCCTTTGGGTCGTTGTGTTCTGGTTGATAAAGTATGCAAGAAATGTCCTTTAATGGTTCGAGATTTTTGTTTTCCGGCTGACTTGATGCTTCTTCCATTCAACGAATTTGACATTATTCTCGGAATGGACTGGTTGACCGTTCATGACGCGATAGTAAATTGTAAGCGGAAAAGTATCGATTTGCGATGTTCGAATAATGAAATAATCCGAATCGAGTCCATTGATCTAAGTGGACCACCTGCAATAATTACAACCATGTTAGCTCAGAAATATGTGAGGAAGGGTTATGAAGCGTATTTGGCCTATGTGCTAGATAACAAAGTTTCCGACCGAGAACTTGGAACGGTGCCCGTAGTCTGCGAGTTTTCAGATGTCTTTCCCGAAGAATTACCGGGATTGCCGCCTGTAAGAGAGGTCGAGTTTGGTATAGAGTTGATTCCCGGTATGACACCGATTTCGATTGCCCCGTATCGTATGGCACCTACAGAGTTAAAAGAATTAAAATCTCAGCTGCAAGAGTTGACGGATAGAGGCTTTGCGCGACCTATTTTTTCGCCTTGGGGTGCACCGGTTTTGTTCGTGAAAAAGAAGGACGGGACTATGAGAATGTGCATCGACTATCGACAGCTGAATAAAGCCACGGTGAAGAATAAGTATCCGTTGCCCCGAATCGACGACTTGTTCGATCAGTTGAGAGGAGCCTCAGTCTTTTCGAAGATTGATTTGCGATCCGGCTATTATCAGTTGAGAGTTAGAGATTCCGACATACCGAAGACGGCATTCAGAACGAGATACGGTCACTATGAGTTCTTAGTGATGCCGTTTGGACTCTCTAATGCCCCGGCGGTATTTATGGATTTGATGAATCGTGTATTTAGGCCATTTTTGGACCGCTTTGTAGTAGTGTTCATCGATGATATCTTGGTCTACTCTCGTGCCGAGTCAGAGCATACCGAGCATTTGAGATTAGTACTTCAGACCTTACGTGAAAATCAATTGTATGCGAAATTCAGCAAGTGCGAATTTTGGTTGTGTGAGGTTGGGTTCTTGGGCCATATAGTATCTGCATCGGGTATTCGAGTTGATCCAAACAAAATTTCAGCTATTCTCGACTGGAAACCTCCTAAAAATATTACTGAAGTTTGAAGCTTTTTAGGACTCGCTGGTTATTACCGACGATTCGTCAAGGGTTTTTCGATAATTGTGACTCTGATGACGAGACTGCTGCAAAAAGATATCAAGTTCGAGTGGTCGGATAAGTGTCAGAAAAGCTTCGATCAACTGAAAACCCTTTTGACGGAAGCTCCAGTGTTGGTTCAGCCAGAAACTGGTAAAGAGTTTGTAATTTATAGTGATGCATCTCTGAACGGTTTAGGCTGCGTTTTGATGCAAGAAGGCCGGGTTATTGCTTATGCTTCGAGACAGTTAAAGCCTCACGAATGAAATTATCCGACTCACGATCTTGAATTAGCCGCTATTGTTTTCGCTTTGAAGATTTGGCGACACTATCTGTTCGGTGAAAAATGTCACATTTTCTTCGATCATAAAAGTCTCAAGTATCTGATGTCTCAAAAGGATTTGAATCTGAGACAAAGGCGGTGGCTAGAATTGCTAAAAGATTATGAGCTTGTTATTGATTATCACCCGGGGAAAGCTAATGTCGTTACAGACGCTCTTAGTCGAAAATCCTTATTTTCCTTGCGAGCTTTGAACGTGAAGCTAACGATGTCAGGAGATGATGTGTTGATTGCCGAATTAGTAACAAGACCTATGCTACTTCAACAGATTAGTGAGGCTCAGAAAGCCGACGATGACTTAGTTGCCAAACAAGTTCAGTGTGAGTCAAATGTGGATTCCGCATTCCGGGTCGACAAAAATGATTGTTTGAGATTTAAAGACCGAGTGTGTGTTCCGAAAAAGTCAGAGTTAGTTTCGATGATTTTAAATGAAGCCCATAGTAGCCGCATGTCGGTTCATCCGGGCAGTACGAAAATGTATAACGATTTGAAGTGACAGTATTGGTGGCATGGCATGAAACGAGACATCTCTGATTTCGTATCTAAATGCTTAGTATGTCAGCAAGTAAAAGCGGAACATCAGGTGCCGTCAGGATTATTTCAGCCGATTTTGATACCCGAGTGGAAATGGGATCGCATTACAATGGACTTTGTGTCGGGTTTGCCGTTGACGCCGAGCAAAAAGGACTCCATTTGGGTTGTTGTTGATCGATTAACGAAATCAGCCCATTTCATTCCGGTTCGCACTGACTTTTCGCTTGATAAGTTAGCAGAATTATACGTTTCTCAGATTGTGCAATTACATGGGGTGCCGACTTCTATTGTTTCTGATCGAGACCCTCGGTTTACTTTTAGATTTTGGAGAAAGCTGCAAGAAGCTCTGGGTACTAAGCTCTATTTCAGCACCGCTTTTCATCCGCAGACGGACGGTCAATCTGAGCGGGTTATTCAGATACTCGAGGATATGTTGAGATGTTGCATTCTCGAGTTAAGCGGTTCATGGGAAAAATATTTACCCTTGGTAGAGTTCGCGTATAATAACAGCTTTCAGACAAGTATTCAGATGGCACCTTATGAAGCTCTTTACGGTCGAAAATGCTGTACACCTCTATTTTGGACCGAACTTAGTGAAGATAAGATTATTGGAGTTGATTTAGTCAGAGAAGCAGGGCAGAAAGTGGAGATAATTCGCGACAGTTTGAGAATGGCGTCCGATCGTCAAAAATCGTACGCGGACTTAAAGCGAAAGGACATCGAGTATCAAGTGGGTGATAAGGTGTTTTTGAAAGTTTCACCGTGGAAAAAGATACTCCGTTTTGGCCGAAAAGGCAAGCTGAGCCCAAGATTCATTGGACCGTATGAGATATTAGAACGGGTTGGACCGGTTGCTTATAGATTGTTGTTACCTCCTAAGCTTGAAAGGATTCACAATGTTTTTCATGTATCGATGCTCCGTCGGTATAGATCCGATCCTTCGCATGTGCTAAATCCGTCCGAGATTGAAATTCAACCTAATTTGAGTTATGAGGAAGAACCTATCAGTGTCTTAGCTCGAGAGGTTAAAGAATTACGAAACAAAAGAGTTTCGTTAGTAAAAATATTATGGCTTAAGCATGGGATCGAGGAAGCAACTTGGGAGCCCGAGAAGGCTATGAAAGAACGATATCCAAATCTATTTTCGAGTAAGATTTTCGGGGACGAAAATCCTTTTTAGGGGGAGGGAGTTGTGACAGCCCTAGTTCGACCTTAGCCGGGAAGCGGTTTCGTGACCGCTAAACCGAGTCCTTAAAATAGTTAATATTGATTTTCAATGCTTAAATTATGTGTTAATTGCATGTGTGGAAGTTGTGGATTTGAATTTGACAAAGTCAATATAAATTTATTGAAAAGGGTTTAGTTGAAAAACTTAAAAACTTAGCTAGACAATTTTGGAATGACTAAAATAAGATAAGATAAAAACAAATGGGTTTGCATGTCAATATTCCCCCTAGAAGAAAGTGGCTGGCCATGCATTAGACTTCATTGGTTGTGACATTATTTTATAATTTATAATTTAAGTTAGTGGGATGATGTCATAAGAGAAAAATAAATTAATGAAAGAAAAGAAAATTGAGGGAATTGTTGTTCTTTTTGCCGTGAATTGAAGAAGGAAGAAAGGGGGAAAGTTTGAAGCTTCCATTCGGTCATACTTGGCTAAAATCTAAGGTAAGAAATCTTGTTAGTTTGTTTAAAACTTATGAATTCAAATTGAATGGTAAGCATATGGATTAGCCCATGCATAAAATTTTGAGTTGGAGGTATAAACCCCATTCGGTCAAAGCAAAACCGTAAAAGGATTTTGGCTAAATTTGAGTTCTATTTTCATGTATGACAATATGGAGTCTTGAGAAGTGTTTTTAGTTTTAAAACTTCAAGAATTCATGAAGGCATTGTTTAAATTCTATTAATCTTGTTTTAGATGGTACTTAAATCAAAGAAAGCATTCGGCCTTGAGGATTTAATAACCGTAAAAGTATTTTGATGTTTTTAATGTAATATTTGTTGTTTAATTAATAAGTAGAGCTATTTGAAGATGGGTTTATATGCTAGTGTTTTGTTTTGTGTGGGCACCCTTAATAGCCGAATGAGTTTTGGGATAGTAAGCCAATAGCTTTCGGCTTTAAATATATATATATAATTATACATGCATGTTTTGTAATTGGGTTGTAGTTAGCAATTGGTGGTAAGTTTTGTGATGGCCGAATGAAATTTTGAGAGGTTGAGAAGTTGAATAATAGGTTTTAAAATAAATATGTTTATGTGTACAATGAAGTAGGTTATTGAATTTGAAATAAGTTTATTATGGGTATATTTTTGGGCCATGGCCGAATAGGATTTGGAAATCCATTTAAGGAAGTGGTACCTTAAATAGGTACAAATACTTGTAATTAAATAAGGCATTTGTGTGAATATATATATATATTGATCTCGTGAGATGCATTCGGCATGTGGATGGTGATTGTGAATTGTGGACCGGTTAAAGATAGATTTATATAATTAATGTATAGTTGAATGCCGAGTGACATCAACCTTTGGGTACATACCTATCTAGCTATAGTTTAATTGTAATGTAATTATGCTTGGCCGAATGTAGGTGTGATAAGGGAATTTCGTTGTGTGTCTTGATTGAAATGAAAGTGTGATTACCAATAGTGATGTGTGAATAAAGTTGATATGATTGTATTGTTTATTTAAGCTCAAGAGCTTAAAGGGGCAACTTCGGACAAAGGGAAGGCCAAGGTCACGGAATAGTCAATTCGAAGTTTCTCAGAAATATACGAGGTAAGTTCTTGAGTAACAAATTTTTATTTATGATAAGATGAAGTCATAACACATATGTATATAATATGAACTTAATGGTAAATCATATGTTCGAATGTTAATTTTTTTTGGGATGGAAGTTTGAGTAATTGTATGGGAGCCGAATACAAAGGTTGAATCTTATTGTACTTAGATGTGTAATTGTGATCTTTGCCTACAAATGGTGAACCGAGTAAAGCATGGATGTAGTATGCCGAAATCTTGTGTAATTGTTTTCAAAAAGGTTATTTAGAAATGACACGATATGTAAGCTTATAAGTGCAAGTATAAATTGAGTTGATAAGCCGAGCTTAGTCTCGAAGGGCTTCCGAGCCAAAGATAAAGCCGAGCTTAGTCTCGAAGGGCTTCCGAGCCAAAGTTAAAGCCGAGCTTAGTCTCGAAGGGCTTCCGAGCCAAAGTTAAAGCCGAGCTTAGTCTCGAAGGGCTTTCGAGCCAGACTCGAAGGGCTTAAAGCCAGTGAAAAAAAGGATTCAAGTTTGGCCTCGAAGACCATTTGTGGTGGAAATGGGATATGGGTCGAATGTATAAGCTCACCTATAAGTAATATTGCCTTAGTTTTAACGAATGCGCCATTTAATGTAAGGAGGGCAGGTATGCATTCTGTACTCTTTATGGTTTAGAATATCATTAAGAATGATTCATTCGAGCCTGGTAAGGATCTGTGAACTAACGTTGATATCCTTTGTATGTTTAAGAAATCTGATGTTGAATTATATATATATAAATACATATGTGTGCTCGATTGGTTTTGCAAAGAAGGAAATTAAAATACTCGGCTATAAATGAATGACTTTAATTGCCTTGCGTTTTCTTTTGAGATATGCTTTTAAGTAAATAGTAACATGACATGTTCATATTCGGCCAAAGGAGGTTTAAACATGAGTTGTTAATATTATGCCCTTTATTTATTTTGATTGAATTACTTAAGTACTTACTAAGCAAGTAATTGCTTACTCTGTTGTCCCTGCTTTCGATTTTGTAGATCTAGATCGGAAGCTACGGTCTCGGGAGTTCCAGAATTGAAGTCATCTACACTATCACTCATCTTTTGGTACTGGTAACTAAATCTAGGAATGACATGTATAGGTTGACATTTGGTGTTCAAACAAGCATCTTTTGAATTTTGTAACTAAATTAGGCCATGTGAAAATGGCTCTCTTAAGATTTTCACTTTGATAGTTATGTAATAATTCGATTATGTTATACATGAATGGTTGTGAATGCATGTTTGGAAACTAGTCTTGAAGTATGTCATACTTCTAATATGGAAATATATGAAGTAAAAGTGATGAAAGTGACTAGGGATGAGTTCATTTCGTACATTGTTTTGAATGCGTTAAATTGGTTTAGTTGTGTTCGGTTGATGAGCTTTTGCGCAACTTTTGTCAATTATATCGATAGGTTTAGTAAATGATCTTCTTTTATTATCATGCGGTTTTTCAAAGAAATAGTCTGGTGATGCCTCTCGACCCTCCTGCGATGGGACCGGGTCTAGGGGTGTTACATTCAAAATTCATACACACATTTATCACATAAATTAAACATAGAATATTATATTCTAATATTTCTATGACTCGGTTTAGCGGTCCCGAAACCACTTCCCGACTAGGGTCGAAATAGGGCTGTCACAACTCTCCCCCTTTAGGGATTTTCGTCCCCGGAAATCTTACCAGAAAATAGATTTGGGTATCGTTCTTTCATAGCATTCTCGGGCTCCCAAGTCGCTTTCTCGATCCCGTGCTTGAGCCACAGCACTTTTACTAACAGAACCTTTTTATTTTGCAACTCATTTACTTCGCGGGCTAATATACGAACCGGTTCTTCTTCATAACTCAAATCGGACTGAATTTCAATTTCTGACGGACTAATCACATGTGAGGGATCAGATCTATAATGACGAAGCATCGATACATGAAAAACGTTGTTGATCTTTTCGAGTTCAGGGGGCAAAATCAGCCTATAAGCAACCGGCCCAATCCGTTCTGATATCTCGTACGGTCCGATGAATCTCGGACTCAACTTGCCTTGACGACCAAATCTGAGCACTTTTTTCCAAGGTGAGACTTTTAAAAACACTTTATCACCAACCTGATACTCGATATTTTTACGTTTCAGATCCACGTACGATTTCTGACGATCGGATGCTGTTTTCAAACTGTCACGAATCGTCTTTACTTTTTGTTCAGCCTCTTTGATTAAATCAACCCCGAGAATCTTATTCTCACTAAGCTCGGTCCAAAACAAAGGTGTACGACATGTTCGACCGTAGAGAGCTTCGTAGGGTGCCATTTGAATACTCGATTGAAAACTGTTATTATACGCAAATTCAACCAAAGGCAAATATTTTTCCCACGATCCACTAAACTCGAGAATGCAACATCTCAACATGTCCTCAAGTATCTGAATAACCCATTCAGATTGACCGTCGGTCTGCGGATGAAAAGCGTTGCTGAAATAGAGCTTAGTACCCAATGCCTCATGTAATTTCTTCCAGAATCGCGAAGTAAATCGAGGATCTCGGTCTGAAACAATGGAAGTCGGTACTCCGTGCAATCATACAATCTGGGAGACGTACAATTCCACTAGCTTATCGAGTGAAAAGTCAGTACGAATCGGGATGAAATGAGCTGTCTTTGTTAGTCTATCAACAATAACCCAAATGGAGTCTTTCTTGCTTGGCGTTAGTGGTAGACCGGACACAAAGTCCATTGTAACTCGATCCCACTTCCATTCAGGTATTAGGATCAGCTGAAGTAATCCCGAAGGCACCTGATGTTCCGCTTTTACTTGCTAACATATCAGACACTTAGATACAAAATCAGAGATGTCCCGTTTCATACCGTGCCACCAATATAAATGTTTCAGGTCGTTATACATTTTAGTGCTGCCCGGATGAATAGACATTCGACTATTATGGGCTTCATTCAAAATTGTCGAAATGAGCTCTGAATTTCTCGGAATACACACACAATCCCTAAATCTCAAACAATCATGACCATCAACCTGGAACTTTGAATTCACACCTGAATCACACTAAACTTGTTTAGCAACTAACTCATCGTCTACTTTCTGAGCTTCACAAATCTGTCGAAGTAACACGGGTCTTGTTTTTAATTCGGCAATCAAAACATCATCTGCCGACAACGTTAATTTCACATTCATAGCTCGCAAGGAAAATAGGGATTTTCGGCTAAGAGCATTAGTAACTACATTAGCTTTTCCCCGGTGATAATCAATAACAAGCTCGTAGTCTTTAAGCAATTCCAGCCACGGCCTTTGTCTTAAATTTAAATCTCTTTGAGTCATCAGATACTTGAGACTCTTATGATCAGAGAAGATGTGACATTTCTCACCGAACAGATAGTGACACCAAATCTTCAGAGCTAAAACAATAGCAGCTAACTCAAGATCATGAGTCAGATGATTCCGCTCATGAGGCTTCAACTACCTCGAAGCATATGCGACAACTCGACCTTCTTGCATCAAAACGTAGCCTAAACCGTTCAGAGATGCATCACTATAAACTACAAACTCTTTACCAGATTTTGGCTGAACTGTAACACCCCTATCCCGTAACCGTCGCCGGAATAGGATGGGGCGTTACCGATAACTAGAAATCAGATCAGGACGGTAAAAATTTAAACTTTTTCTTGAATAAAGATTTTTCATTTACTAAACCATAAAATGCATATTCACTTAACTTATATAAGAAAATCAAAGAATCATTCTACTTGTTGTCCACCCTCTACATGCCATAAGCTAAGACCAAACCCATGGTTACCGCAATAGTAGGTAGTGACGAAGTGCTGACGATCCCCGAGCTGGTTGCCAGAATCCACAATCTAAAAACAAAACAAAGACACAAATCAAACAGGGTAAGCTTTCATAAGCTTAGTAAGTCTTAAGCAAAACATTAATCTTGTTGAATAAAAAACGAGCATCTCATATACTTGAATCTGAGTAAGGTCTCATTTAACCGGATATCACTAACCAAATTTCCCATAATTTAGTTGACATATCTTTAACCTTGAGTTCTAATGTCACAAATGGTTTTAGTCAATAACATTGATCATTCATTGCTTCTATTTGCTAAAGTTAATTTTAGAGCTTCATATCGAACTTTAATTTCAATAAAGGCATCACCTAGCTAACACATAAATACTTTCATAACAATGACTAAAATGTTTGAATATTCACGTGTGCATTTCTTCATATGCTTTTAATTCAATCAAATTAAATGTAATACTTTAACCACATTCAATTTCTATATTTAGGATCGCATTGTCATATTACAATCTACCAAGAATAATTTCATCGAGTCACTACTCATTTAGCTTGACATATATCCCTTTTCATAATTGATTCTCAAACATATTCCTCATTAACCGAAATTGGGCTCACATGGTAAGTACATATCATGCACACAATACTAAGTCTTTGTACTCATATGTACTTATCTCCTGCACATACAATAATGTACCTACATACATAGAACTTAATTCCTTAGTTCATAATCACAACAATATCTTCGAGCATTTCCTCATGACATGAATTAAATTACCGTATAGGTACATAAAGAATCAACATATTCCTTATCACATATACACTAGTGGTCAGAATATAATCCTTCTCTTAAATTTGCACATCTAGCCGAATACGACTCAATTTCAAATCATAAGACCTTTTTGGCCGAATATACACTAAAACATATGGATGATTTCAGACATACTTTTCTTTACTTAAAGTTCATACACTATATTTTAAATCAATTACTTTCACATATTAACAACCATTGACCAAATAGATCATTCACATATTTGGAGTTATATTATCAATCACATTTACAATCCTCTTTGATACTACTAATTTACTTCGAAGTAAATTTACCGATGAATAAGTAATACGTACCTGAATATCTTAAATGCATAATACTTTCTTGATGGTAATTTACTGCGGATACTCAATATCAAAATCTTACTTGAAACTCCAGCATTTAGCCTTTGGGTCTTTAAACCCGGATACAGTAGGAATACAAAGGTTTCGGACATTAAGTCCACATAAGATTCTCGCATAAAGCTTGCAGAATTTAACCCAGAAGTTCCATCAGCACGAATGCTCTTTGGGACTTAGCCCGGATATACACTGGCACGAATGCCCTTCGGGACCTAGCCCGGATATACACTGGCACGAATGCCCTTCGGGACCTAGCCCAGATATGCACTGGCACGAATGCCCTTCGGGACCTAGCCCGGATATACACTGGCACGAATGCCCTTCGGGACCTAGCCCGGATATACACTGGCACGAATGCCCTTCAGGACTTAGCCCGGATATACATTACATTTTCATACATTTATGTCCGCAAGGTATACATTTCACAGGATCTATCATAATCGAAATTCACTTGCCTCTTTCACATATTAACACATAACATTTCATATTAGCAATTCAATTGTATTATTCGAATACAAGCTTAACATGCAATCTCATCCCTTTTGTTTTCCATTCAATAATCTGACTCAAAGATCACATGTCCAACTCACTATACAAGCTGGATTTCTAATGACCATTCGGCTATAAGCCATATACACAATTTATTCCATTAAAACAATAAGTCACAATCATCTATCATACGCATAATTCACCTTAGCCATTCGGCCTTTCCATATACATATATATCACCTTAATACGTTCGAACGTATGTATACAAACATAATAGAATCTTAATTCTTATGATAAGTATGCATATATATATATATAAATATTCCACGACATATTCAATTCAAACCCGTACCTAATTACTCAATACTTATTTATTTTTCTCATTAGCCATGCGGCTTAGTATCATTTCCATTCATATTTCTTCACTTCAACTTCTATATTCGATTGTAAGCATTCATGCAAATAACATCTATTGTTTATAATATAGGGCATACTTAAAGTACTTAAAACTTATAGAGAATCAAACTCAAATACTTAAGACTTACCTTATTTGTCGTTAAACCACTATAAATCGATTATCCATCTAGTTTCGCCTTTCCCTTGTCCAATTTCCAAATGTCTTTGTTCTTAAGCTTAAACTAAAACAAAATTTAACTTATTATTACTCAGTTATTCATACCCTTGGTTGAATGCAGCAAGAAAACAAATTAGGTCTTATTAGCTATATTCAACTAACTTTTAATATCATCAAATTCTCATAAATCACAAACGGTCTTCATCCTCAAAACACAACAATTACTACTTGCTATGACCAGGTTACATTCGACAATCACATAGTCTTTACCATCCTAATACACAAACATCACTCAAATCATTGATTAATCTCATATTCGGCCACCACATTATACCCCTTAACAAACATAAATTGAGCATAAAAGCAAAATACATAATAATCACCTTAATTAACTACTATATATCACTTAACAAGATAAATTTCCATTTTTCCAAAGCATAAAAGCCCAGCTTGGCCGATTGTTTTTCCTTCCACTATGCATACATGTTATTCACATTTCATTAAACTTACTTACCTTAACACATACATACCACATAGCCGAGTGCACATATAGCTTTTAAGGAAATTACCAAATTTAGGCTTTAATAAAAATTTACATATTAATAGGCCATAAGTCCATAAAAAAAAATGTTCACAAAAATTCTTTAACACATTCAATCACCAATGCGAGCCAACTTAGTACTTAAGCATCAATACAACCAAACATAACTCATGCATCAACGTTAATTCTTTTGATCATTATACAACTAATTTACCACCGATGCATTGCTCCAAATTGCATATATAAATAAAAACATTTAGCCAAGAATTCAAACATTAAAACAACCAAAAACACTCTTTTTTTTTTTTTAAGCAACCATACGGCCATTTTGTACTCCCCATTTCTTAATTAAACAACAATTTACTCACTTAATTTCTTGAGCTCACATTTGGCATTTAAACTCAACTTGTAACATATGAGCATTGTTCTAAGCATCAACCCAGATTTGTAAAACCATTAATAAATAGCCGAATGTCCTCCCAAGTCAATTAGGCCGTACCAAGCATCAAATTAAAATTAAAACTCACAAATTTAATTTCTCATGGATTTTAACATCAATACTACCATCAAACCCATCATTCATCAATTCTATCACAATATACCAAATCTAGATCTTAGCCGAATGCCCCATATATCAAAATGTCAAAAACTAACATATGGGTTGTACCAAGAATTTAATGATTAACTAAATTCCACAAAATCTAAGGTAATTAACAAGAAACCATACCTTAAATTAAACATTAGAGTAGCCGAATGCCTTGGTTCTCTTTTCTTTCCTTTCTTTTTTTTTTTTTTTGAATAGATTCGGCCAAGTAAGAGAGAATGAATCTTTTCTTTCCTAATTACTAACACATGCATGTTCACTAGTTATTCAATTACTAATTTAGCCCTTTTATAAACATTACTTTCCCACTAAGTTATGGTCAAAATGTCCATGCAATTTATGCATGGTTTAATAGCTCCATTAGTCCTCCATCTTAGAAGAACATACCCATTCGGCATTTGTGCATTAGTTTTATTTTATTTTATTTTACTTTCAAAGACCCAAACAAATAACATCAAAACAACTACCTTGCTTAAGTTTTCAATTGGCAAAGCATCACTCTATTCAAACATATAATTCAATGTATTTTATAACATATCTCACCAACTAAATTTAACAAATTGCAAATTCACAAAGCACCTATTTCATTCATTCATCAAAGACATGGCCGAATGTTCCCCTTAAGCAAATCAAAGCACATTCAACAAAATTTGCATTATTATGGCAATTAAACAAGTAGTCACATGGATTTAACCTCAATATATCCCTCAACATATTTCATATTTTTAAAACATCAAAACTCTATTCCCTTAACAATGGCCGAATGGAGAATTTACCATCCAAAAGAAAAATTAACACATGGGTTGGTGCATATACTTAGCTATTAACTAAAACTCATAATTTTCCATGAAAACAACATGAATCCATACCTTCAATTTGATGCCACAAGACCGAATGCTAGCTTTCTCTTTTCCATTTTTCTTTCCATGTTTCACTGCAAGAAGAAGAAACACAACCAAGTTTTTTTTTTTTCTTTTCTTTTTACTAATTTCATTATTTTATTTTTCCATCATGCCAACATTTCCACTTATTTTAATTTAACAATTAAAATAACAAAGCAACCAATAAGAACCTTTGCATGGCCGGCCATTATATAAAAAAAAGAAAATTGACATGCAAGCCCAATCTTTTTATAGCTTGCACAATTTGACCACTCAAAAATTCACCCCACTTATTTCTTTAAATTATCATCTAAGCCCTATTGCATACTTCACATGAAATTTCTAATATCAAAGTAACAATACTTCACACATACATTAATCACATATCAAAATTTTAGAATAAGGCATTTTTAAAATTTAATAATTCAGTTTTGGTGGTCCCGAAACCACTTCCCGTCTAGGGTCAAAATAGGGCTGTTACAACTCTCCCCCCTTTAGGGATTTTCGTCCCCGAAAATCTTACCAGAAAATAAATTTAGGTATCGTTCTCTCATAGAGTTTTCGGGTTCCCAAGTTGCTTCTTCAATTCCGTGTTTAAGGCACAACACTTTTACTAACGGGATTTTCTTATTTCGCAGTTCTTTCATCTTGCGAGCTAGAATATGAACTGATTCTTCCTCGTAGTTCAAATCAGATAGAATTTCAACTTCTGTCAAATTTATTACATGCAAGGGATTAGATCTACACTGATGGAGCTTTGAAACATGAGGAAAGTCGTGAGTCTTTTCAAGATCAGGTGGCAAAATCAATCTGTAAGCAACCGGCCCAATCCGTTCTGAAATCTCATCTGGTACGATAAATTTTGAGCTTAATTTACCTTTACGGCTAAAATTGAGCATCTTTCACCATGGTGAGACTTTTCGAAACATTTTATCCCTAATTTAACACTCTGTAGTTTTTTTTTTTTTCCACTTCTGCGTAAGATTTCTGACGGTCTAATGCTACTCTCAAATTTTTCAAGGAATTCACAGTAGGTTTCTGAATTTCAAACAATCATCATCAATCATAAACTCTGAATCCTCTTTTCGAAACACATTTAGTTCGTTTGGTGACTAAATCATTATCAACCTTTTAAGATTCCCAGATCTGTTGTATCAACATTGGTTTCGCTTTTAGTTCCACTATTAACGGACATATATAGATGTACATTCATTGCTCGCAGAGCAAACAGTGATTTTCAATTAAAGGCATCAATAACCACCTTAGCTTTTCTCGGAGAATAATCTATGACAACTCGAGATCTTTCAGTTGATCGAAACTTTTTCGACATTTCTCGGACCACTCAAGTTTGACATCTTCCTGTAGTAATCTTGTTAGCAATCTTACTATCATCAAGGAGTCTTTCACAAATGTCTTTATTATCATGAAATTTACAAAAGCTATCCTCATTTAACCAGAACTCTCATTTGCCAAATTTCACGTAAAGTTGCTCATCGCACAGAATCTATAGCACAAGCTTCAAGTGTTCTTTCTAATAATTTATCATCTAATACATACTCAAGATAATCTTTACAACTCTCTTTCTCTTCTCTTTTACCCAGTTTTTCAGCACTGTGTTTTCTAATCTTGTCAACCGGAGGCTTAATCGATCTCAACAGATCGGTCATAGAAGACACAATAGATATCGGAAGGGGATTATTCGGGGGTGGAGGAGGTTGTGTAGCCGGGTTATTTCTCACAAATTCAGAGAACCATTCATTCATTATAGTATAAAAGGTTTGTTTCATCTCATCATTTTGATCGTTCGAACTCAACTGAGAGTCAAACGGCGCTGTCCCTTGTGCGGGAGCAGGCGTAACACCCTCATTTTCATCTGCTATAGCTCGATTGGGATCGGGATTAATCGTCTTATGAAAAACACATTTTAACTGTCAGACGTCATCACACTACCATTTTATCCTTATATGGCATGTATAGCTAGACTCACACGCTAGGTTAGTCCTAGAATCGACTAAACCGTAGCCCTAATACCAATAAAATGTAACACCCCTATCCCGTAACCGTCGCCGGAATAGGATGGGGCGTTACCGATAACTAGAAATCAGATCAGGACGGTAAAAATTTAAACTTTTTCTTGAATAAAGATATTTCATTTACTAAACCATAAAATGCATATTCACTTAACTTATATAAGAAAATCAAAGAATCATTCTACTTGTTGTCCACCCTCTACATGCCATAAGCTAAGACCAAACCCATGGTTACCGCAATAGTAGGTAGTGTGATGAAGTGCTGACGATCCCCGAGCTGGTTGCCAGAATCCACAATCTAAAAATAAAACAAAGACACAAAACAAACAGGGTAAGCTTTCATAAGCTTAGTAAGTCTTAAGCAAAACATTAATCTTGTTGAATCAAAAACGAGCATCTCATATACTTGAATCTGAGTAAGGTCTCATTTAACCGGATATCACTAAACAAATTTCCCATAATTTAGTTGACATATCTTTAACCTTGAGTTCTAATGTCACAAATGGTTTTAGTCAATAACATTGATCATTCATTGCTTCTATTCGCTAAAGTTAATTTTAGAGCTTCATATCGAACTTTAATTTCAATAAAGGCATCACCTAGCTAACACATAAATACTTTCATAACAATGACTAAAATGTTTGAATATTCACGTGTGCATTTCTTCATATGCTTTTAATTCAATCAAATTAAATGTAATACTTTAACCACATTCAATTTCCATATTTAGGATCGCATTGTCATATTACAATCTACCAAGAATAATTTCATCGAGTCACTACTCATTTAGCTTGACATATATCCCTTTTCATAATTGATTCTCAAACATATTCCTCATTAACCGAAATTGGGCTCACATGGTAAGTACATATCATGCACACAATACTAAGTCTTTGTACTCATATGTACTCATCTCCTGCACATACAATAATGTACCTACGTACATAGAACTTAATTCCTTAGTTCATAATCACAACAATATCTTCGAGCATTTCCTCATGACATGAATTAAATTACCGTATAGGTACATAAAGAATCAACATATTCCTTATCACATATACACTAGTGGTCAGAATATAATCCTTCTCTTAAATTTGCACATCTAGCCGAATACGACTCATTTTCAAATCATAAGACCTTTTTGGCAGAATATACACTAATACATATGGATGATTTCAGACATACTTTTCTTTACTTAAAGTTCATACACTATATTTTAAATCAATTACTTTCACATATTAACAACCATTGACCAAATAGATCATTCACATATTTGGAGTTATATTATCAATCACATTTACAATCCTCTTTGATACTACTAATTTACTTCGAAGTAAATTTACCGATGAATAAGTAATACGTACCTGAATATCTTAAATGCATAATACTTACTTGATGGTAATTTACTGCGGATACTCAATATCAAAATCTTACTTGAAACTCCAGCATTTAGCCTTCGGGTCTTTAAACCGGGATACAGTACGAATACAAAGGTTGCGGACATTAAGTCCACATAAGATTCTCGCATAAAGCTTGCAGAATTTAACCCAGAAGTTCCATCAGCACGAATGCTCTTCGGGACTTAGCCCGGATATACACTGGCACGAATGCCCTTCGGGACCTAGCCCGGATATACACTGGCACGAATGCCCTTCGGGACCTAGCCCGGATATACACTGGCACGAATGCCCTTCGGGACCTAGCCCGGATATACACTGGCACGAATGCCCTTCGGGACCTAGCCCGGATATACACTGGCACGAATGCCCTACAGGACTTAGCCCGGATATACATTACATTTTCATACATTTATGTCCGCAAGGTATACATTTCACAGGATCTATCATAATCGAAATTCACTTGCCTCTTTCACATATTAACACATAACATTTCATATTAGCAATTCAATTGTATTATTCGAATACAAGCTTAACATGCAATCTCATCCCTTTTGTTTTCCATTCAATAATCTGACTCAAAGATCACATGTCCAACTCACTATACAAGCTGGATTTCTAATGACCATTCAGCTATAAGCCATATACACAATTTATTCCATTAAAACAATAAGTCACAATCATCTATCATACGCATAATTCACCTTAGCCATTCGGCCTTTCCATATACATATATATCACCTTAATACGTTCGAACGTATGTATACAAACATAATAGAATCTTAATTCTTATGATAAGTATGCATATATATATATATATAAATATTCCACGACATATTCAATTCAAACCCGTACCTAATTACTCAATACTTATTTATTTTTCTCATTAGCCATGCGGCGTAGTATCATTTCCATTCATATTTCTTCACTTCAACTTCTATATTCGATTGTAAGCATTCATGCAAATAACATCTATTGTTTATAATATAGGGCATACTTAAAGTACTTAAAACTTATAGAGAATCAAACTCAAATACTTAAGACTTACCTTATTTGTCGTTAAACCACTATAAATCGATTATCCATCTAGTTTCGCCTTTCCCTTGTCCAATTTCCAAATGTCTTTGTTCTTAAGCTTAAACTAAAACAAAATTTAACTTATTATTACTCAGTTGTTAATACCCTTGGTTGAATGCAGCAAGAAAACAAATTAGGCCTTATTAGCTATATTCAACTAACTTTTAATATCATCAAATTCTCATAAATCACAAACGGTCTTCATCCTCAAAACACAACAATTACTACTTGCTATGACCAGGTTACATTCGACAATCACATAGTCTTTACCATCCTAATACACAAACATCACTCAAATCATTGATTAATCTCATATTCGGCCACCACATTATACCCCTTAACAAACATAAATTGAGCATAAAAGCAAAATACATAATAATCACCTTAATTAACTACTATATATCACTTAACAAGATAAATTTCCATTTTTCCAAAGCATAAAAGCCCAGCTTGGCCGATTGTTTTTCCTTCCACTATGCATACATGTTATTCACATTTCATTAAACTTACTTACCTTAACACATACATACCACATAGCCGAGTGCACATATAGCTTTTAAGGAAATTACCAAATTTAGGCTTTAATAAAAATTTACATATTAATAGGCCATAAGTCCATAAAAAAAAATGTTCACAAAAATTCTTTAACACATTCAATCACCAATGCGAGCCAACTTAGTACTTAAGCATCAATACAACCAAACATAACTCATGCATCAACGTTAATTCTTTTGATCATTATACAACTAATTTACCACCGATGCATTGCTCCAAATTGCATATATAAATAAAAACATTTAGCCAAGAATTCAAACATCAAAACAACCAAAAACACTCTTTTTTTTTAAGCAACCATACGGCCATTTTGTACTCCCCATTTCTTAATTAAACAACAATTTACTCACTTAATTTCTTGAGCTCACATTCGGCATTTAAACTCAACTTGTAACATATGAGCATTGTTCTAAGCATCAACCCAGATTTGTAAAACCATTAATAAATAGCCGAATGTCCTCCCAAGTCAATTAGGCTGTACCAAGCATCAAATTAAAATTAAAACTCACAAATTTAATTTCTCATGGATTTTAACATCAATACTACCATCAAACCCATCATTCATCAATTCTATCACAATATACCAAATCTAGATCTTAGCCGAATGCCCCATATATCAAAATGTCAAAAACTAACATATGGGTTGTACCAAGAATTTAATTATTAACTAAATTCCACAAAATCTAAGGTAATTAACAAGAAACCATACCTTAAATTAAACATTAGAGTAGCCGAATGCCTTGGTTCTCTTTTCTTTCCTTTCTTTTTTTTTTTTTTTGAATAGATACGGCCAAGTAAGAGAGAATGAATCTTTTCTTTCCTAATTACTAACACATGCATGTTCACTAGTTATTCAATTACTAATTTAGCCCTTTTATAAACATTACTTTCCCACTAAGTTATGGTCAAAATGTCCATGCAATTTATGCATGGTTTAATAGCTCCATTAGTCCTCCATGTTAGAAGAACATACCCATTCGGCATTTGTGCATTAGTTTTATTTTATTTTATTTTACTTTCAAAGACCCAAACAAATAACATCAAAACAACTACCTTGCTTAAGTTTTCAATTGGCAAAGCATCACTCTATTCAAACATATAATTCAATGTATTTTATAACATATCTCACCAACTAAATTTAACAAATTGCAAATTCACAAAGCACCTATTTCATTCATTCATCAAAGACATGGCCGAATGTTCCCCTTAAGCAAATCAAAGCACATTCAACAAAATTTGCATTATTATGGTAATTAAACAAGTAGTCACATGGATTTAACCTCAATATATCCCTCAACATATTTCATATTTTTAAAACATCAAAACTCTATTCCCTTAACAATGGCCGAATGGAGAATTTACCATCCAAAAGAAAAATTAACACATGGGTTGGTGCATATACTTAGCTATTAACTAAAACTCATAATTTTCCATGAAAACAACATGAATCCATACCTTCAATTTGATGCCACAAGACCGAATGCTAGCTTTCTCTTTTCCATTTTTCTCTCCATGTTTCACGGCAAGAAGAAGAAACACAACCAAGTTTTTTTTTTTCTTTTCTTTTTACTAATTTCATTATTTTGTTTTCCCATCATGCCAACATTTCCACTTATTTTAATTTAACAATTAAAATAACAAAGCAACCAATAAGAACCTTTGCATGGCCGGCCACTATATAAAAAAAAAAAGAAAATTGACATGCAAGCCCAATCTTTTTATAGCTTGCACAATTTGACCACTCAAAAATTCACCCCACTTATTTCTTTAAATTATCATCTAAGCCCTATTGCATACTTCACATGAAATTTCTAATATCAAAGTAACAATACTTCACACATACATTAATCACATATCAAAATTTTAGAATAAGGCATTTTTAAAATTTAATAATTCAGTTTTGGTGGTCCCGAAACCATTTCCCGTCTAGGGTCAAAATAGGGCTGTTACATGAACTAACACTGGAGCTTCCGTCAATAGAGTTTTTAGCTGATCAAAACTTTGCTGACACTTTTCAGACCACTCAAACTTGACATCTTTTTGTAGCAGTCTCGTTAATGGTGTCGAAATCATCGAAAAACCTTTGACGAATCGTCGGTAATAGCCGGCAAGTCCTAAGAAGCTTCGAACCTAGGAAACATTTCTAGGGGGTTTTCAATCGAGAACAGTTGAAATTTTGTTCGGATTGACTCGAATACCCGAGGCAGATACTATATGTCCCAAAAAGCCGACCTCGCGCAACCAGAACTCACACTTACTGAATTTCGCGTACAATTTGTTATCGCGTAAAGTTTGAAGCACAAGTCTCAAATGCTCGGCATGCTCGATCTCATTTCGAGAGTAGATCAGAATGTCATCGATGAATACCACCACAAAACGATCTAGATACGGTCTAAACACCCGATTCATTAAGTCCATGAAAATCGCAGGGGCATTAGTGAGCCCAAACGGCATCACTAAAAATTCGTAGTTTCCGTACCTTGTTCTGAATGCGGTCTTTGGCACGTCGGAATCTCTAACTCTCAATTGGTAGTAACCGAATCGCAGATCAATCTTCGAAAACACTGAAGCTCCTTTCAACTGATCAAACAAGTCATCAATTCGGGGCAACGGATACTTATTCTTTACGGTGGCTTTATTCAACTGTTTGTAGTCGATACACATTCTCATAGTTCCATCTTTCTTTTTCACAAACAAAACTGGCACACCCCAGGGTGAGAAACTCGGTCTTGTGAAGCCTCTGTCTGTCAAGTATTGCAGCTGAGATTTCAATTCTTTTAACTCGGTAGGTGCTATACGGTATGGGGCAATCAAAATCGGAGTCGTATCCGGAACCAACTCTATACCGAACTCAACCTCTCTAACAGGCAGCAATCCTGGTAATTCCTCAGGAAACACATCTGAATACTCGCAAACTACAGGCACAGTCTCAAGTTCTCGCTCGGATACTTTGTTGTCTAGCACATAGGCTAGATACGCTTCATACCCCTTTCTCACATATTTCTGGGCTGACATGGAAGTTATTACGGCCGATAGTCCGTTTAAATCAAGGGATTCAATCTGAATTATCTCATTATTCGAACATCACAAATCGATAGTCTTCCACTTGCAATTCACTACCGCATTGTACACAGTCAACCAATCCATTCCGAGAATAATATCGAACTCATCGAAGGGCAAAAGCATCAAATCGGCTAGAAAATAGAAATCTCGAACCATTAGGGGACATTTCTTGCATACTTTATCAACCAGAACACAACGACCCAAAGGGTTTGACACTCGAATTACGAACTCAGTAGACTCAATAGGAAGAGTCTTACTGGAGACTAAAGTTTCACACACATATGAATGGGTTGAACCGGGATCAATCAGAGCGATAACATCAGTATTAAAGAGAGTGAAAGTACCAGTAATAACATCTGGAGAAGAAGCCTCTTCACGGGCATGAATAGCATACGCTCTAGCAGGTGCACAAGCCTCAGATCTGACTGTAGTATCTCTAGTCCCTCTCTGACTACCACTAGTATTTCCTCCACGCCTCGGTGGTCTACCTCGTGCTGCCGTACCACCAGGTCTCTGACTCGGATCGGGATTGCGTTCATCCAATTTCGGACAATCCTTAATAAAGTGATCGGCGGATCCACATGTTAAACAGGAACGATCATGATGTCTACAGCTCCCCGGGTGCCATTTACCACAATATTTACAATCAGATCTGTCCCGACGTTCATTGCCAACACTGGCGACAGAAGTAGCTCGCGAACTCGCGGGGGGTCGATGATGATCACGTCTAGACAAACCCGAGGTATTTTTAGATCGGCCCGAATCATCTCTAATTTTCTTAGACGATTGCTGAATAGACCTTCCCGTAGATCTCTTACGAAACTCTCTTGCTCCATCTTTAGCCATTCTCTTTTCATTTCCGAGCTCTTCGGCTTTGCAAGCTCGCTCGACTAGAACGACGAACTCTTTGATTTCCAAAATTCCCACCAGTAATCTGATATCTTCGTTTAATCCGTCCTCGAAACATTTACACATGATAGCCTTGGATGATACACACTCGCGAGCATATCGGCTAAGCCTCAGGAATTCACTCTCATATTCGGTTACTAACATCCGACCTTGTTTAAGCTCAAGAAATTCCTTCCGTTTCTGGTCGATGAATCTCTGACTAATGTATTTCTTTCAGAATTCAGTTTGGAAGAACTCCCAGGTGACCCGTTCTCTCGGAACCAAGGAAACCAAAGTGTTCCACCAGTAGTAAGCAGCGTCGCGTAACAGAGATATCGCACATTTCAGACACTCCTCGGGCGTGCATGACAGTTCGTCAAACACTCGAATTGTATTGTCGAGCCAAAACTTGGCCCACTCAACATCATCACTAGGTGTAGCCTGGAACTCTTCAGTCCCGTATTTTCTAATTTTGTCGACCGGGGGCCTACTCGATCTCACCAGATCGGTCACAGGAGGGGCCACACAGGTTGGGGGCAGAGTATTTGGGGGCGGGGGTTGTGGAATAGCCGGTTTTGATCTAAGAAATTGAGCAAACCAATCACTCATCATCGTATAGAAGGCTTGTCTCGTGTCAACATCTCGGTGACCAGTATTTGGTTGAGAATCATTTGGCGCTGTCCCCTGCGCGGGAGCAGGCGCTACGCTCTCAACATCATCTGCTACGGTTCGATTAGGTTCGGGATCCATTTCTATACCAAAAATCACATTTCAGATGTCATAAGTCATCACACTATCGCATTAACGATAAATCGCATGTATAGCTAGACCCACACACGCTACGTTAGTCCGAGAATCGACTAAACCGTAGCTCTGATACCAATTAAAATGCAACACCCCTAATCCTGTATCTGTTATTGGAGGGATTTCGAGGCATTACCCGACAAGTACTACATTTTAAACATAATAATAAGATTCATATTTGTGCCTTTGCGAATAATAGCCTAAGTGCATGCATATAACTAAGTTCAAATCGAAATGTATAACTTCAAAAGTATATCAATTTCCATATAATTTTAAGCACTCAATACTTGAAACTTATGGGCATGCATGAACACTCACCATCTAGCCAATTATACAAGTCAAACTAAGGTTACTATTCATATGGTAACATTTTATAAACCCAAGCTGATTATAGAACTTATGAATTAGAACCGATTATGCATATTTATCCAATCTATCCAACAGATACTCAAGTCACCAAAACGTTTCAAACATTTTGCAAACATACATTCATGAATAACATCGGACATTGTTATATGCATCAACTAAGCACCAATGACTCTATTGAATCAAATGAGTTATGCATCCTCATTCATTAGGTTCTATTCATTTGTTTACATATCCATTCTACCAAGAACAATTTAAGCATTTTCTAATGTACACTATTGAATTTACTTGCAATTGCCGAATGTGTGCATATATATATTTAGCCCATACATGGTCTTCAAACGTAATTATCAAAGAACACATTACTTCAAATATATTAGCAAATGAAAGTACCAACCTACACATTCATTTTCCATCCACGAGGTTAAACTTAAAATCCATATTCTAGAAGAAAAGTAATTAGCAAGCCATTTTCGCATGGCTATACTTATATACAACAAAACATTTCTTGTTTAACAACAACAAAAATGAAACCTATACATGCCATGTACAAAGGTTTAGCTATAAAATACCGAAGAAGTTTTGATAGTGTGGATGACTTCGATCATGTGATTTCCGAGACCGTAGCTAACGAACGAGATCTATAAAACAGAGGGTTAAGAGCAACAAGGTAAGCATTCATATGCTTAGTAAATTTTAACCAATAAAACTTCATTTAAAGATTAAAGTATAATACTTCCAACATTTGGTCCAACACGTCTAATTCGGCTACAAAGCTAAATCCTTATATGATGCATATTCACATGTACTTATTTATTCATGCTTCAACTTAAACATATACCTATGCTTGATACCGAACTTAACACATTTCCAATGACCCGAATTTCATGTATAATAAATAAGCATCATGCCTTTGTACCACTTTTAAACAATGGTCAAAATCGATATTACTCATTTGCTCTATCATAATTCGACAAGAGCGAGTTCACAATTTGTATACGGCACATACCTGGCTAATTTAGGGTAGTAAGCTCATTAGTTACAGTTGTTACGACCGAAGATTTGCGTATTTCCAGCTTGAATGCCTTCGGGCTTTGCCCGGAATATAACACTAGCCCTAAGGCTCTTCGAGACTTAGCCCGGATTATAACACTAGCCCTAAGGCTCTTTGGGACTTAGCCCGGATGCAACACTGGCACGAATGCCCTTCGAGACTTAGCCCGGATACAACTCCGGCACGAAGGGCCTTCGGGACTTTGCCCAGAAGTAACACCGGCACGAATGCCCTGTGGGATTTAACCTGAATTTTCCATTAAATCTTAATGCACATTCATAGGTCGAGTGTACACAGCACAAGTTTCTATATCCCATTGAGATTTCACTTGTTTCATACGCATATAATTACACAAAAATACTTCCAATTTACATTCGGTTCATATACATATAAGCGTCTCATACTTACCTAGTTTTCATAGCTTATTCAATCGGAGTCATTCGGCTATATGCTTTAGAACCACTATCTCATGCACAAAATTTAGATAAGGTAAAGTCATTGAGCCATGGCTCGCATTCCATACAACTGTATCATGCATTTCTAGCTTTTTATGCTAAATTCATTTACTTAAAACTTACCTCGATTTGTTGTTGAGCAAGTATGGTTTTCACTATTCCACCACCTTAGCCTTTCCTTTATCCGAGTGTGTCCCTCTAGGTTTTTGAGCTATGGTTTAAGCAAAGAAAGAATTCGCTAGTCAAAATCCTATCATACCGAGTATTTGGCTACTTTAATCACCACCAAAAATTCATTCAAGGCCAAAAGTCACAAAATCCATAAATACCAATTCATTCAATTTATCACAAATTAAGCAAATAACCTATTCTCGCATTGGTTCAAACACATTCGGTCATAAAAAATAAAACAACCATTTTAACATTCAATTACTTTTAAACATTATTCAATGACTTAACAAAATTATTATTCACTAAATGCCATTACCAAATTTCTAAATTAGCTAGCATAATCCACTATTTTTGGTAACTCAATTTCACAATCAAGCAAGTCCTACGAATGTTCAATATCAAAACATAGATTGGCATGAGTTATCGAATGCCTTCATGCTCTTTATTTAAGCTCTTAAACTACCTTAGCCGAATTTAAATATGTCTCATTGGCTAGCTTTATTAATCATGCTTTCTTAATCTATATTCAAATTACTACCTTTGAACTTGGTTTAACTAATTTATACCACTCTATTACCGAAAACTATAGTGAGCCAAATCAAAGCATATCAAATTCCAACTCCTATTTCCAATTTCGTTTAACACAATTGCTTCATATACAATTTGGTGGTGCATTCGGCAACTTATTTAATACATGTATCAAAACTCCAATACACCTTACAAGTTCATTACACATACCGGCACTCCACACAACAATCATATCTAATCATGCTAATATATTTTTCATTGGCCGTGTATCCTCCTAGCACACACTCAACATTTTTTCCCAAATTCTTTTCCATTTTTCTCCATTCGGCAATTTCATGTAATGAGTATAACTAATCTTTTAACAATTTAATACACAACAAGCTCAAACATGCTATTGACTAAGGTAGAATGTAGCACCTTCATTCTTAGCTTCAACCAGCGAAAATACCATTTCAAGAGCCTAAACCTCTCATGGCCGAATGCCCAAATCACCATAGAACTAAAAATTTCAAGATGGGCTAAATTAAACACTTGATTATCAACCACATTTTAAAAATTCAAAGAAAATAACAAGAAATTCTTGCCCTAATTAAGCAAACCAAGGATGACCGAATGCCTAGCCTCCTTCTTCTACTTTCGGCAAAAATGGAGAACAAGAATGAACTAACTTTGTTTTTTTCACCCTTTTTATCTTTTATTCATTTTATTATCACACCAAAATAACATATATTAATATAATATCATTATATGTATAAAATACATGTTTTTCAATGATTAATTTCCACATGGCCGGCCACTAAACAAAAAAATGTCAATTTGACATGCAAGCCCATTTATTCCAATTAAATCCACCATTAGTCCCTTGAATTTGGCCACCTATAATTTAATTCTTCTCACATGAGTCCTTACTTTTAAAATCACATTCAATTTGACATATTCAAACGTTCAAAATTCATACACACATTTATCACATAAATTAAACATAGAATATTATAATCTAATATTTCTATGACTCGGTTTAGCGGTCCTAAAACCACTTCCCGACTAGGGTCGAAATAGGGCTGTCACAATTTTCATTAGAACTTAAAACCTTTCATTCATTCTCTTAATGTCCCTGTCATGAGCCTACAAGGTCCAAAACATATATCGAGAATGGCTCGAGACTTAATCGGAAACTTTCAGATACTTGGAAATTTTTTTGCTCAAAACAGGACCACACACCCGTGTGGGCAGGCCATGTGGTCACACATGCCCATGTCCTTGGCCCGTGTCGAATTTATTTTTCATTTTGGACCTACAGGGGTTTTCACACAACCTGGCACATGCTCGTGTCCATGGCCTGTGTCCCTCACACGGTCATGACACGCCCGTGTCTTAGCCCATGTGCGAAAAACTTTGACATTCTATTTATGATGTCAGCAAACCTTTAGGGGCACACACCAACCACATGCCCATGTGCTAGGCTGTGTCCTTCACATCGTTGAGACACACGGTCATGTCTATGCTCATGTTTTTATTATTGGACATTCTTTTTGCATAATTTAAGTGCAGGGGACACGCGGCCTATCAACACGCCCATGGGGATGACCGTGTGTCACACACGGCCTAGACACACGCCCCTGTGCCTACCCATGTGGACAATTATAGGCTATTTTCCAAGCACTTTGCCACCCTGAAACTTAACCAAACACAAGGCCAATTTCAATATCACCTAACATGGCATAAGTACACCTCTAAATACCCACAATTAAGGCATTCACATGCCACAACACATTACATTTATCATGCATTCTCATTATTCATTTCTCTACTTAAACATGCAGTCTTGCACTATCATGAATTTCATCCACATTGCATAAGTATAACTTAGTCAATATTTGCCAATTCTAATGGCCATTTACAACATGATTCAAGTAACATTAATAGCCAACACATTTGGCTAACCAATATGACACATAGCAAAAAGGCCAAGTTCCTATATATGCTATACTCAAAATGATTAAACTTTACTATACCAAAATAAAATGTTTGATAGTGTGACTTCGAGCTCTGACATCCTTTTTGATCCCCGAGCTAGCTTGGCAATACTACAAGGAAGAGGAAAAGAGAAGGAGTAAGCATAAATGCTTGGTAAGTTGCATGAAATAAATAGCAACATAAATCATGAATTAACATCCAAATATGGTATCATGAACATCACATAAATATCTTCACTCATTAACATGGCTTACTCATGCTCTTTCTCACTGACATACTTATACCATTTCGATTACATTTCTCGTGAGTTTTTCATATACACCTGTATCACTCATCACATAACTTTAGTCTTTCTCGTCATAAATATTGACTTAAATACTTTTCTCGTTAAATCACTCGAATTACCGAAGGATACTTGAAATGTCATTCTCATAAGATGCCAATGCCATATCCCAGATATGGTCTTACAAGTGATCTCATATCAATATCGATGCCATGTCCCAGACATGGTCTTGCACAAGATCATAAACTGATGCCGATGCCATGTCCCAGACATGGTCTTATATGAGATCACTTTTAGATGCTAATGCCATGTCCCAGACATGGTCTTATAAGGGATCTTAACTCGGTGCCAACGCCATGTCCCAAACATGGTCTTATATGGGACCACATGTTAATGCCAATGACATGTCCCAAACATGTTCTTACATGGGAGAAAAAATTGGTGTCGATGCCATGTCCTAGACGTGGTCTTATACGGGACCTTTGAAATGTCATGTCATGTCATGACTAAGGTATCTTTTGTATCTTTAAATTTTAACTAGGATTCAATATAATAACTCTATCATTTCTTTATCGAAATCTCATAAATAATTTCTTGGGAACAAGGTACATTTTACACAACATCATATAATAAATACATATTATCGAAACGTTAAATTTATTACACACAACTTACCTCGAAATCAAATTGTGGATGGATATTCGATTTAGTCTACCACTTTTTTTCCCCGGTTTCGGTCCAGGCTTTGCGTTTCTTGATCTAAAATGAAAAATTACACTCATTTAATAATCATATTGATAAATAGCCCAAAATTTATACTTTGGCAAAAATTATAATTTTGCCCCTAAATTTTTACATATTTGCAAAATGGTCCCTAGGCTCGTAAAATCAAATCCACTTATTTTCTTGGTTACCTAAGCCTAGCCAATATTTATATGTACTCATAACAGTCCCCATTTTTCATCAATTTACACTTTTACTACACATTTTACCATATTTACAATTTGGTCTCTATTAGGGGTTTTCATGAAAAATCATCTAGAAAAAAATGTTTACTACACATTATACTTTCATATTCTAGCACTAGACATCAAAATACATGCATGTCATGCATGGGTATATTTTTAAACATAAACCCTAGCTCAAATTATAGGTAGAAATAGCTTAATCAAGTTACGAGGATTTCAAAAATACGAAGAACATTAAAAACTAGGCTAGATTGTACTTACTTTTGAGCTTGAAAATGAAAGAAACCCTAGCTATGGGGACCCTTCAATTTTCGGCACAAGGAGGAAGAAGATGAGCACATTTTTGCTTCATTTTCCCTTTTTATTTCTTTGGTTTACCAAATGGCCAAAATGCCCTTATGACCTTTCTTTAAACTTTTTCCCTTCCTTGGGCATTTTTGCCCATCGTGCTATAAAATGGTCTAATTGCTAAATAAGGCCCTCTAATAATTTTTTTTCTAATGCCAATTCATCCTTAAAGCTTCTAGAAACTCATATTTTGCAACTTTTGCAATTTAGTCCTAAAGGACAAATTAATCACTCTCTCATAAAATTCCTTCATGAAATTCTCTCAATATTATACAATCATATCATAAACTTTAAAATAATCATGAAACATGAAATTCTACTTCGGATTTGTGGTCTCGAAACCACTATTTTGACTAGGCCCTAATTCAGGATGTTACATTTGCATATTGTCATTTGAGGTGCCTAAGGGCATATTGGTTGTATGTGATGATTTTACATGTTTAAGGCTTGATTTTGGCTTGTTTTGAATGCTTAATTATGACTTGTGTATATTCAAAATGTTAAGTGTAGGTGGATGCCAAATTGGGTGAGAAATGTGGCTTGTAAAATGGCCTATTTTAGTCCACACAGGCAGAGACACGGGTGTGTGTCTTAGCCGTGTGTGACACACGGCCATGTGTCCCCTGTATCTTTTAAAGAGTGTAAGTTAGTATGCTCACATGGCCTAGCACACAGGTATGTGGCTTGGCTGTGTGGCATAATTCACTGAGTTACACGAGTATGGACATGGGCTGGGACACGACCGTGTATCCTATTTCGAATGCACACACGGCCTAAGACACGAGTGTGTCTCTTGGCCATGTGAGTCACATGGCCTGGCCACACGGCCGTCTGAACCCTACAGTTTTGAAAAAATTTTAAGTTTCTTAAAAATTCTCTGAATCTCTAATTTAGTCTTGATTTGCTTCTAAGGTGTATTTTAGGCCTCGAGGGCTCGTATTAGGGACAACATGCATATCTATGATTGGTTTCTGACATGAATGCTATATGTTATGAAATGTTTGGATTTTTCTATTCGTTTAAATTGTCAACATCATTAATACTCTGTAACCCTGTTCCGGTGATGGATTTGGGCTAGGGGTGTTACATAGGGTTTTTAAATTTGAGGATCAGACGAATTTGGGATCACAAGAACACACCATCTCCATTATCGAAGGGTATAAAAACATTGTATTTGTATTATCGTTCTTAGTGGCATGTACTAGTGTTATGTGCCGTAGATATAAACCCGTGATAAATGCACACCAAACGTCCCATGGAGGTCAATCGATTAAATAGGGGGCTCATTTAACCTATTTGAACTGGCCCAAAACGTGGAACATATGGAGAAACCTATCTAATTGAAGCGTTGGTGGCCCAGTGAAACACTGTATTAAAACTAAAGCTACCATGGTGAATATTGTAGATCCTAAGGGATAAGATTTTATAGAGTTTAAATCCTTTAAGACTCTCACATTGTAGATAAGCTTTAATCTTGACTGTTTATGTAATGTAAATTATACTATTGGATCCGGGGGAGCTCAACTATAAATAAAGGTCTTCCTACTTATTTGAAATCATCCTATTGTATTCCATTCAAAGTTATTGACTATATTTAAGACCATTTACTCAAACATTTAGAGTGGTTAGTTTTCTTATGGCTTTTCTATTCAATTTGAGTTCCTTTGTCTTCTCAAGTTTACTTTCGCTTTATTTCGATACCTTAAAGGATTTCCCTTGAGAATTCTCATCTTTTGAGAGTTATGTTGACTTAAGCAGATTTGAAGCAAAGGAATTGCCTAAGGATGTGTGCTTTGCCAGACTAAAGTTATAGCCCCATGATAGTTGGTATCCGAGCTAAGGTTCAAAGCTACTATTGAGATGACGAAATGAGTAGACGAATAGATTGAGCCTAGGGAGACCTATGGAAGAGATAGGAAAGCTAGCAAATTGTGGGATATGTTATCATCTTTGGAAACTCAAGTGGTCAATCTGGAGGAATTCATGGGTGGTGTAAAGAAAACACTCGAGGTAGTTGAGGGATGTACCAATGATTTGGACTCCATGAGAGAGCAGCTAAAGGAATATGTGGCCGAGGTCTTGGAACACTGATACACCCTTTAGAGTAGTGGAAAAAAAATTCTAGCGATCATCAACCATGGATCCAAGTACGAGGAACAGATAGGGTTGAAATAGGGTTGAAGATATACCTTTTCTCTTTGATCCTCTTAAGCGATGTCGATTCCAAGCCACAACAAAATCGTCTAGGCCTTTACGTAGTTTACCTAGTCAAAGAACGAACAAAAAAATCTTCTTGAAATAGGGTTTCTAGACCCTTTTCCTCTTTTTTTTTTGGCAACTCCTCACAAAATTTTGTATTCAATTCCTTTCATTTAATATCACATAAAACTAAAATTTTCCCTTTAGAGAAACATATGGAAATTATTAAAACATAATATTCATTCCAGAACAATATTAACTTCCATGTTTTAATCTTTGACGATAAAATTATTATAATTATTTATTTTAATAATTTCAGTAAACTATATCCAACTAATATTTTATATGAATCAAATTCATACATTTATTTTAACCATGTTCTCTATTTGTGTACAACAAGTTTCTACATATAATGTGTTTAATATTTAACTGTCAAATTAAATTAATTCTATAATTAATTTAATTCATGTGATAAATAAACACAATATCATCTGTGTTTGGATTCTAGTTGCTTCAACCATAAGGTGTGACCTTGTAGGCTCTTGTATTGTTATTAGTAATACTAGATCATTCCTAATGTTACAAGCAATAAGTGGCATCTAGCAATGCATCATTGCTACCCAAGTTAAAAGAAGTCATGATTCTACATAACCTTTCTATGATAATATTTTCATGTATTATATCCTTTTATCCTTTATATCTAGATTGGACACAAGTCATGGAATAGTCACACTTGTGTAGTCCAATCTGTTATTTCTTGATATTCATAGTATACTACAATAAATAAATCAGTGTGATATCTCATATCAACTTATTTGAGCATAGACATGCATTTCTAGTCTCACTCTATCAAGTGGCCTAAGATATTGCTCCCATTATGTGGAGGGACAAATCCTATCTTGATCAATCATATCCCACTACATAGATTGTGGCAGTCACGCCCTAATCTGGGGGCTAAGTTTTTTTAGGTTAGATGGTTGTGTTGGAAATCTATTTGCTACTGTTTGGGCCTCTTTCTGAAGTCGGATTCACTTAGTATTTTTAGAAACTCTAAGGTAGACAAACCTTAAAACATGGAGTAGTTGGTTAAGAGACTCTTAATTCTACAAAAGGTCGTGAGTTTAATTCCCATTGGTGTCGCACATCTTATTAATTCTTTTCGTTTGATCCTATTCAATTTGTTCACGTCCTAGACAATAAAATGAGTATTAGCTTAGTTATTGAGAACAAACATAACTACCCAAGTGACCCAAGTTTGATTCCCGCTCTCCTATTTTATTTTTTTCAGCATTAATAGCTTAGTCAAACCCCCTTGCCACCTAAATTTTGTTACCATGAAAGGGAGATTGTTTCCACCCTTACTTTTCTCTTCTTTCCTTTCTTATCCCCTTTTTCTCTCCCCTTATTCCCCTTCCTTTCCTGTTCTTTCCCATGTTTCACTCGTTGCCTTTTTCCCTTCCCCTTTGACTTTCTAGCCATCCCATGTAGCTTAGGAAAGGAATTCATTTTATTTTTTCTCTCCTCCTCTATTTGAAGCACCATATTTCTTTGTTGCTGCCACCTTAATCACTTTTAGCCACCATCACTTTGCTAATCAACCACCAACATACCATCGTCTCTTTCGTTTCCTCATTCCTTCCCCACCACCGGACCTCTACCGCATGCCGCTATGATGTTGCCATGTCACCACCACTCACCATCGTCATTTTTCTCTCATTCTCTCATCTTTATTTTAGATTTTCCCAATTCCTCATCCCGGTATAGATTTGTCAGAATCAATTGATATTGGTAAAGAGTAAGTGTATTCTTTTCATGTTAGAAATATTGATCTTTCAAAGTTTTGGCTAAACCTATCAATGGTGTTAGCTGATCTTAATATGTAGGTCATGTGTGTTATTGTTTAAGGTATAATCATGGAAGGAGATCGACTTGGATTTGAATGATAGGGGTGTTATTGGTTTAGACATGTTGATCAATGATTGAGGTAAGTGATTATTTTAGAATAGGGAACTGAGAGTACTACAAAGAAATTGTGTTTTCTCTTTACTTATTTGTTAATTTGTTCCCATTTAGTTATCTTTAGCACATGTTTTAGTATTTTCAGTTCAGTAATTTACATTTTATGACTCAGTAGATCTTAGCTTATCTACTCTTAATTTCGTCATATTTTGGTACTAATGTCGCTGCATGAGTAATTTTAGATTGTACCCAGAATTGTCACCGCACCTGATAGCTGTCTAGATTTGAACAAAAATGCATGAGCTGTTCAATCTTGTACAACTAACTTGTATGTACAGAGGCAGCATGATTCTGATGAAAGGACACCTAGGCTATTTGGAAAAAAATATAAATATTCATATAAAAAGAAAAAGAAAGGAGCTTTTGGATTATCACCTTCTTCAACTTATTCTTTGAAGCTTTTGACTATGGCGGCTTAAGCTTCGATGAGTGAGTCGATGTGAAAAGGATGCAAACCAGCTTATAGAGAGATTCAAGTTGAGTTGTTTAGGCATAGTGTTCTCCACTTGTTTCTTTTATTTTTCTTTTCTAAATCTGATGATTACTTTTTATTTCATGTTAGTACAAAAGTACACATGATTTCTAGGTTAAATGTTATTTTATTCAATCTCGTTTCTATTGTTTAATCTTTAGGTTTGAATGTTTTTAGCACAGAAGTGTTATTGTAGTCACTGACACTAAAAGGTGCAGTGATAGTTCAAGCTAACAAGCATTAAATGGAAGTTGCTTCAGGATTAGATGAATTTAATCCACTTGTTCTTAATAATGTTCCATTGCTAGCATCAGAAGGTGGGGTTAATGTTCATATTTAGGTCTTAGATTAAATATAGAAGTTAAGGTTGTTAAGATATTCATTGCAATTTCATGCATCGACAATCACCTATCCTTTTATACCTTGTCAGCACTTAGCATTCTATTGAATATTCACATTGGGGATCTTAGTTTATCATTATCATATTTTATCTTTTTTTTCAAGTTATTGCTTCGACACCTACTCTCACAATTTATCTCGTTTACATCTATTTATCGCACTGACATTGATAAATAAAAGACAACCATCCTCCTAGGATCGATATCTGATAGACTCATATCTGTCTACTATACTTGCATCGACAATGTATAATTACACATTATTGCTGTGATGTTAAAAAGCTGATCAAGTTTTGGCACTGTTACCGGGGATGGCGCTTGTTTGACGCATATTTTTGTTTGTTTTTATTTCATAATATTTAGTGGTTACTAACTTGTTTTCTTTTTGTAGCTATTTTCACATTTTATTTTTGGTGTTGTATGACTCGAAGCAATTCGGGGTTTATTACCAATTTTGATCCAAAAATTGAACAAACTATTTGGAGAAGACTTTGAAAACAAAGGAATATGGCTTTGCCACGAAACAATGTAGTTATACCACCAATGCAAAACAAAAATGCTAATGACCCACCGTTGCAGCAAGACAATCAAATACAAAATAGGACTATATGAGATTTTTTACTACCTGTCTTGGATCATTTACAACCAGTAGTTGTTAGGCCAACAATCTAGGCTGGAAATTTTGAACTCAAGCAAATAATGTTTTGAATGCTAAATTCTAATGGGCAATATGCTAGGCCTCCACATGAAGATGCACGAGAACATCTAAAATCATTTTTATTGATTTGTGCTTCCTTTAGTCAACAAGGTGTTATTGATAACACTTTAAAGATGTAATTATTTCCTTATTCCTTGCAGGGAAAAGCTCACACACGGTTCTTTGAGTTACCTGCTGGATCAATTACTTCTTGGAATGCACTAGTAATACAGTTTGTCTTACTATATAACCCACCAATAATGAATGCTCATCTCCGAAATGATATTATAGCTTATCATCAGCTGGATGATGAAAATCTTCACACCACATGGGAAAGTTATAAATCTTTGCTTTGACATTGTCCTATACACGGCATTCAATAGGAAACACAAATTGAGATTTTCTATAATAGGTTGAATTCACACACGAGGAATCTTATCGATGCATTAGCCAATGGACCCTTGCTGGTTTGTACTTATAATGATGCTATTGGAATTCTGGAGAGAATTGCTCAGAATAATTATCAATATCCTATCTCTAGAGCTGCACAAGCAAAAGCTACTCCAAGAGCTATTGAATTGGATGCAATATTTGCACTTAGTCCTCAAGTTTCTTCTCTTGCTAATATGATAAAAAATATGCAATGGACTAGAGATGTTACACCTATACAAGTCACTTAACAAGTTCATGTTCCTACTTTTTGTTGTGAGATTTGTAGTGACAATCACATCTATGAAGATTGTCCACAACATGCAAAGAATACCTTTTATGTCAGTAACATCAGCAACAATTCCTGTGGCAACTCTTATTATAATTCTGCACGCAATCAACAGTCATAGGGAACTCAAAATGATGGACAAAATGCTGCAACATTTCAATATGTGAATATGTCTGCTCAAGGCAATTATAATTCAAGACAAGAGAATTACAATCAACAATAGCAAAACTACAATCAACACAATCAGATGCATCCACAACAAGGCCAAATGCATCCACACCAGGCCTAGACGCAGCCACCACATTCTTCAATACCAAATCAGCATGGTCAAGAATATCAATGACAATAATACAAGCAAGCTTCTCCTTCTGACTCGTTAATAGCTCTTGAAGCTCTAATGTGGGAGCATATGACTCACACAGAAGCTATTGTGCAAGGTAATTCATCTTCTATTCGGGCATTGGAGGCACAATTAGGACAACTTGCTTCAAACCTAAATACTAGACCACCAAGCACACTACCTAGTGATACGAAAAATCCCAATCAAAGGGGAAAAGAACACTGCAAGGCTATCATGCTTAAAAGTGGTAAACAAACTGGCGAGCTGACTACAGACTCTATTGTAGCACCTCAAGATATTGGTGAAGTGACCCCTGGTGAAAAGGTTGAATCTGAAGAGCTTGTCAATGTACCAGACAAAGAAGTTTCACAAATTATCACTCATATGCCTAATGTTTGACCCTTGAAACTATAGACGCAAATAAAGGTGTCGACGCAATCATATATTTCTCCACCCTTACCTTTTGTACAAAGATTCAGGGAGAATGAGCAAGATAAACAGCACCAACAATTCCTAAACACACTGAAGCAACTTCAGATCAATATTCTTTTACTAGACACTCTTTTGCAAATTTTGAATTATGGGAAATTTATGCAAGAGCTCTTATCCAAGAAGAAAAAGTTTAGTGATATGGAAACTATTTCACTCACAGAAGACTGTAATGTTCTTTTGAAAAATAAGTTGCCCCCAAAAATGAAAGATCCTAGGAGCTTTACTATCCCATGTTTGATTGGCAACCATTATTTGAGTAAGGCTTTATGCGACTTGGGATTTAGCATAAACCTAATGCCATTATCAACTTTCAGAAAGTTGGGAATTAGTCATATGAAACCTACTATAGTGACATTGCAACTAGCTAATCGATTTTGGCTCAACCTGAAAGGCAAATTAAAGATATCTTAGTTCGTGTTTTCGGCTGACTTTATCATATTTGACTATGAGGTAGACAAGGGGGTTCCCATTATCTTGGGACGACCATTTTTAGCCACTATTTGAACTCTAATTGATGTTTATAAATGTGAACTAACTATGCAACTTAATGATGAACACGTTACCTTCAGTGTTTTCGAATCTATTCAATGAAAGACAAAGAAGAATGACATACTGTCGATGTGCTAGATGATCTAATTGAGGTAGAATTCAATGACCGATGCACAATACTTTCTGAGAAGTTTACAGTGACATCTAACGATGAATTTGTAGATGATTGTGACAGCATGGTTTAAGCTAATAATATTGAACTCAGGCATGGATGGCAGATCAAATCCTTAGACTTAGCCAATAGAATAACTCCAGTTTTCAAGCCATCTATTGACGAAGCTCCTACCCTAGAATTGAAACCATTACCTACTCACCTTAAAACCATTACCTAGTCACCTTAAATATGTCTTTCTTGGTGATAACAATACTCTCCAAGTTATTGTCTCTGCAACACTGGATGTAGCTAAAGAAGAGAAATTGGTCCATATTCTTAAGCAACGTAAGCAAGCTATTGCTTGGAGTATTGCCGATATCCGAGGCATTAGTCCATCTTTTTTCATGCACAAGATCAAGTTGGAAGATGAAGGCAAGCAATCGGTTGAGCAACAAAGAAGATTAAACGAGAAGATGAAGGAAGTTGTTAAGAAAGAAATTATAAAATGGCTTGATGTTGGAATTTTTTTACCCTATTACTGATAGCACTTGGGTAAGTCCAGTGCAATGCATTCCTAAGAAGAGTGGCATCACTATGGAATTGATTCCTACACGTATTCCTACGGATGGCGAGTCTGTATGAAGTATTAGAAACTTAATGTTGCCATAAAGAAGGACTACTTCCCATTTCCTTTCATTGACCAAATGTTGGATAGGCTTGCTGGAAAAGCCTATTACTACTTCTTAGACGGCTATTCTGGATACAATCAAATAACAATTGCACCAGAGGATCAAGAGAAAACAACTTTCACATGTCCCTTTGGTACTTTTGCTTTTCACCTTATGCCTTTCGGTCTTTACAACGCACCAGTCACATTTCAAATGTGCATGATGGCAATATTCTTAGATATGATTGAAGACAGTTTAAAGGTGTTTATGGATGATTTCTCAGTCTATGGGAATAATTTTGATCATTGCACTGACAATTTGGATAAATTATTACAATGATGTAAAGACACACATCTTGTTCTAAATTAGGAAAAATGTCATTTCATGGCAACAGAAGGCATTGTGTTAGGCCATCGTATCTCTCGTTAAGGAATGGAAGTCAACAAAGCTAAAGTGGAAATTATTGAAAATTTTCCTCTACCGACAAATGTGAAAGGTATTCTCAGTTTTCTTGGGCATGTAAGGTTCTACTGAAGATTTATTAAAGATTTCTTGAAAATTGCAAAGCCCTTATGCTCATTGCTGGAATAGAATAAAAAATTCCTATTTGACGATGCATGTTTGGAGGCATTCATTCAATTAAAGATGCAGCTAGTAAATGCACACATTGTCGTAGCACCCGATTGGTCTTAACCTTTTGAAGTTATGTGCGATGCAAGAGATTTTGCTATGGGTGCTGTTCTAGGAAATGCAAGGAAAAAATATTTCTCGCCATCTATTATGCTAGCAAAACTTTACAGAGGCTCAAATAAACTCTACAACTACAAAAAAGAATTGTTGGTTGTAGTCTTTGCTTTCAACAAGTTTCATTCTTGTCTCGTTGGCGCAAAGGTTACTGTATTTACTGATCACTTAGTGTTGAGATATCTTTTTGCTAAGAAGGATGCAAAACCAAGATTGATACACTAGATCTTACTATTGCAAGAATTCAACATCGAGATATAAGATCGCTAGGGTTTAGAGAATCAAGTTGCAGATCATTTGTCTTGATTGGAAGTTGGTAGTGGAGATGGAAATATGCTTCAAGTTGTCAACACATTCCCAGATGAGAAGTTATTTGCTATAGATGCAACCCCTTAGTATACAGATCTGGTTAATCATCTAGTGTGCAGAAAACTCCCATTTGGGTGTCACAGGCTATAAAAAAGAAAGATTTATTCATGAAATAATGAAGTGTCATTGGAACAAGTCGCATTTATTCAAGGTATGCAATGACAACATTATTCAGCGTTATGGTCCAGAAGAGGAGATGCTTTCAATCTTGAAGCACTGTCATGATGCTCCTTATGGAGGTTATTTCGGTGGCATGCGAACTGCTGCTAAGGTTCTCCAATCAGGATTCTGCTGGCCTTCATTATTCAAAGACACCCACAATTTTGTGAATCAATGTGATAGGTGTAAACGCAGTGGTTTTATATCCTGACATAATGAAATGTTGCAGCTGCCAATTATGGAGGTTGAATTGTTCAATGTTTGGGGTATGGATTTTATAGGACCATATCGAAGTTCATTTGGAAATCTTTATATATTAGTAGCTGTTGACTACGTCTTGAAGTGGGTTGAAGTTGTTACAATCCCGATGATGCAAAGACAGTGCTTAAATTTTTTCACAAGCATATACGCACTTGCTTTGGTACACCAAAGGCATTGATTAGTGATCAAGGTACACACTTTCATTGCAACCAAGTGTAACATCCCTTAACCGTATTCAATGCTGGAATACGGTACGAGGCATTACTAGACTTATCACGCGAACAACCATACAATTTCAAGTCATAAATTTGCGTCCAAATTAAAACCATTTGCTTTCAATGATAAAGTCCCTAATACGAGTCTACGAGGCCCAAAATGTGCATTAGAAGTGGTTCAGGACTAAGCCAAGAACTTTAGAAAATTTTATAAAACTCAAAAAATTTTCCACTAAATAGGGGTAACACGCCCGTGTGGATATGGGACACGCCCATGTAGGCAGGCCGTGTGGGCACACACGCCCGTTTCCCGACCCCGTGTAACTCTGTGACTTGTAACCTATAAACAAACTGGAATCACACGACCAAGTCACACACCCGTGTGCTAGGCCGTGTGGAAAATTAAATTTCACAAAATAGGTGTAGACTTCACATGGCCAGGGCACATGCCAGTGTTCGAGGATGTGCCGTCCACACGGCTGAGACACATGCCCGTGTCTCTGCCCGTGTGCTCAATTTTGAGCATTCTGTTTCTCAAAACTATGGTGCAAGGGACACACAGCCTAAACACATGCCCGTGGGACAGGCCGTGTGTCACACACAACCTAGACACATGCTCGTGTGGCTACCCGTATGGAAAAAATAAAGGCTATTTACCAAGCCATTTCGCCACCCTTTAAAGCATACACCTAAACAACAAATCATAGCACCAATCCAAGCATATACATACAACCAAATATCCACAACCAAGACATTAACACATCACTCATGAAAGGCATCATTATATGAATATGCTTATAACCAATATTGGCCTATTTCTAATGGACTTATACAAAACGAACTTCTAACCATTATAAGCCAACACATTTGGCCGAATCAATTATGACATATGACAAAAATGACCAAGTCCCTATACATGCTACAAATTCAAAATATTAAGATCATTAATACCCAAAATGGGAGTTTGATAATGTGATTCAAATCTCCGACAATCTCTAATTCGAGCTAGCTTGGCGACACTATAAAATAAAGGAAAGAAAGGGGAGTAAGCTATATAGCTTAGTAAGTTCATATGAAAATAATAAGCATCTTAAACACAGCTTTATCATGCAATTTATATAATGGGAGATAACATAAATGTCATTAAAATCTCATATTCATAACTTGCTCAATCACAACCTTACCAAGAGTTCATCACCTATCAAGTTCATTACTTATGAGTTTTACGTACATACATGTACCAGCTCACAACATAACCATATCTTTTCACATCTTTGACATTCCTGTTGAACACTCGAAATATTATCGGATACTTAAAAATCTTGCACATAAGTGCCACATATGTAGCCAAAGCTACCTCATATCTCATAACACAAATAGGCTCGCTCTCGAGCTATTCACGGGCCTGCTCACACAAGCTATCAGTCAGGACGTAGCTACGTAGTGCTGCTTACACAAGCTGTCAAGTATCTGCAACATATGTTGAACAAGACCAGCACCCGTATCACATAAACGTATATATACACATGGGTTCCTAGTGACATGTCACTTGCATCCTATTCTATTCCTAAGGCTCAACCGAGATTTCTCAATTGTCAAAACTTTGCCAAATACTTCCAAAGAGTCAACCACACAACTCATGCAATATTAAAGCATTAAAACATAATTATAACAATGCATTATTTACATACAAACTTACCTCAGTACAAAATAGTAGAATTGGACCTAATCGTCAAATACTTTGTTTTTCCCCCTTCTAGGTCCAAGCTTTATTTCTCTTGATTTATAATAAAAAAAACTCATTTATAATCACATTACTCAATTAAGCCCAAAAATCAAAATTACATTTTTGTCTCTAAGTTTTCAACTTTTTACACTTTAGTCCCTGGGCTCGTAAAATGAATTTCTTTCAATTTCTTCATTACCCAAGCCTAGCCGAATCTTTTCATACTCATAAAAGCCCACATTTTTCATTTATTCACATATTTTTGCATACATTTTACAACTTTTAAAAATAAGTTCTTTTTGACATTTTTACCGAAAATCACTTAGCAAAAGTCGTTTATCTTAGAACTAACATACATTTTCTACCATTAGACATCAAAATACATGCATGTCTAACATGGGTAAAATTTTAAACTTTGATAATACTTCAAAATAGTACTTGGAAAAGCTAGATTAGGTTACAAGGATCTCAAAAACATAAAAATCATTAAAAATGGGGCTAGGACGGACTTACGATTGTGCTTGGAAAGCTTGGCCAAAACCCTAGCTATTGTGACGCTTTAAATTCGGCACAAGGGGGATGAAATAAGTCACAATTAGAAGTTTAAATTGTAGACTCCAATTCAAAGTGAATGGTCAATGTTTGAAACATTATCTTGGAAAGATTGATCAGAAGAAGGCAAAGACCATTAAATGGGTTGAACAATTTTAATTTGAATTTCTTTTTCTCTGCAATTTATTACTAGGTGATTTTATTTTATTTTTGCTTCTGCTCAAGATTTTTTTATTATTTTTATTTATTTTTTTTACAATAATTAGGTACCATTGTCGACGCACTTAGACTTTATTGTCAACGCAGTTCATACTATAGTATTGTAGCTAAGGAAATTTAGATCCCACCATTTGATCAAAAGTCACCTAACTGTCTGATCTATCTAAGTAGACGCAATTCTAATTGGACGTAATTATTCCTGCCAACTTTATTTCCCTTCAGAAAATTACGTCTTTCCATCTTCTTCTTTCACTCACTATAAACCGTTCTGCACTGTACCAACTGTGAAACACCCAAGAAGTAATTTTTATTCACTTTATCTTCCCTAAGTTCGTTTCTTTACACCTTTAAACCATCTTCACTCCACAAAACAAGAAAAATATGATAAGTATAAAAGGATCAGTCAAGAAAGCCACCAAGCCTGTTGAAGAACACTTATCCTTTACAACTGCAATTTGTGAGTCAGAATCCTCCATGCCAACAGAGAAAAAAGAGTCAATGATCTTTTTAACAAAAGTGGCCAAAGACCAATTTCAAAACAACATCTTAAAGAAACACTTCCACCCAGAATAGGGCATTCTCCTTTTGCAACAACAAGATTTGGGCAAACAAGTCTCTAAAACCATCTCTAAGTTGAAGTGTTTGACTTTCTGCATGCATCATAAAAGTTATTTTCCAAATTGGTACTTGAGTTTTACACTAACCTTTATGACCGTGAGTTGGAGTTTATCTTTATTCGAGAAGGTTTAAACCCATGGGATGCTACAAAAATCAATGAGTTATACAACATTAAGGTGGATGTCGATGAACACTCCAAGTTTCTTAAAGATATCATAGACGAGAAAAGGGACCTGTTGGTTAAATATTTATGTGTCGAAGGAGCATTATGGACGGGTTCACATCAAAAGAATTATACGATACACCGTCACTTTCTAACACTGCAGGCTATTGCCCTCTACCCATAGTACCACAGCCAACCTTGATACAATGTGCCTAATATATTCAATTCTCAAGGGCAGAAAGATTGATGTTAGTGTAATACTCCACCAGGAAATTGTTGACTACACTGCAAGGTAAAATAGAATTTTGGTTTTCTCGTCGTTGGTGATGCTATTGTGCGATCAGAAAGGGATTGTACCCCATGATGATGAAGAGATCTTAGAAAATAAGGGCCCGATCAATAAAGCGTATATTGAAAGAATGACTCGTGGCAAAGATACACCGACAATAAAGGAGGCAAAGACCAACAAGGCAAGGAAGGAAAAAACCAAAGTAGAAAGCGAGAAGTTGGCCAACTCTATCAGCAATAAGCAAATCAGGCTTTTCGCTACAATAGAAGATATAGAAAGATCACAAAATTTTTTTATGTTTATACCAGAGCCTACAACAACTCTATTGTAGCCACATTACCATAATTAAGCCCGACCCCAGTCCCAGAATTTTTAGCATTCCCATCGATTATCCGAGAATATGAACCGTCCTCCAAGGAAGATGACCTAGGGGACAAAGACAGATTGGTAGAATCTCCTCCCATTGTGCGTGTCTTTGATATTGAGAAAGAAAAGGAATCAAGGGATGTTAAGGCATGTCTGCGAAGGATTGTAATAGCCTGATTTAAGGCCAAGCCAGAACAGTGGTTTCAGGACCACAAGTCTGAAGTAGAAAAATTTATTGTGAGAAATTTTAAGATCTATAGTATGATTGAATGCATGTGTGAAAGTTTCGTTAAGAAATTTTATCGATAGAGGGTCCAATTTGACTAGTAGGACTAAATTGCAAAAAGTGCAAAATATGCATTCTAGAAGTTTTGGGTGTTTAATTGAAATGGATTTGAAAATTAAAGGTCCTTATTTAGTAATTAGACCATTATATATCATGATGGACAAAAATGGACATGGAAGGGTAAAATTTCAAAGAAAGACTAAAAGGGCATTTTGGTTATTTGGTAATTAAATGAATTAAAAAGCCAAAATAAAGCCAAAATCTTGTCCATCTTCTTCTCCTATAGCCAAATATCACTAAGGAAGACATGGCTAGGGTTTGTCAAGCTTTGAAGCTAGATTGTAAGTCCGTTTTAGCCCCGTTTTAATGATTTTTATGTTTTCGAAATCCTCGTAACGTAATCTACCCTTTTCAAAGACTGATTTGAAGTATTAGCAAAGTTTAAAATTTTACCTATGTTAGACATGCATGTATTTTGATGTCTAATGGTAGAAAATGTATGTTAGTCGTAAGACAAACGACTTTTGTTAAATGATTTTCGGTGAAAATGTTAAAAAGGGACTTATTTGTAAAAGTTGTAAAATATGTGTAGAGAATGTGAATAAGTGAAAATTGTGGGCTGCTATAAGCATGTATGAGATTCGGCTAGGCTTGGGCATCGAGGAAATTGAGTACATTTCATTTTACGAGCCTAGGGACTAAATTGTAAAAATGTGAAACTTTAGGGTCAAAAATGTAAATTTGTCATAATGTGATTTTAGGCTGTTTTGAATGGTCTAATGATTAAATAAGTTAAATGTGATGTTATAGATCGAGAAAAACAAGGTTCGGAATTAGAACGGGGGAAAACAAAGTTTCAGATTTGTCGACCTAATTTGTCAATACAAGAGACGTGGTAAGTTCGTATGTTAGTAAACATTATTGGATTGTGTTAATTTTGCATTATGATCATATATAATTGATTAAATTGTAGAATTTAAATTAAATGCTCGAGACTAGTAAAAATGCAGAATCTATCGAAATTGTCTCGTAACGAAAGATGAATTAACAGAAAAGACCATGGTTGGACCATGACAATATATGATTTCGTATAAGACCATAGCTTGGCTATGGCATCGATATGTGATTTCGTGTAAGACCATATCTAGGATATGGCATCGGTATATGATATGTGATTCCGTGTAAGACCATATCTAGGATATGGCATCAGTATATGATATGTGATCACATGTAAGGCCATGACTGGGACATGGCGTAGGTATAAGATTTCATGTAAGACCATAACTGGGCTATGGCATCGACATGTGATTCCATGTAAGGCCATATCTAGGATATCGTATTGTACAATGCATGTGACTCGGGTGCTCGTCTTGTATGTCCTAGCAGTGGCTAGGTGCTCCGGCATGGGTTGCGGGTACTTATCAGCTTGTGTGAGCAGCACTGGGTAGCTACGTGTAACACCTCTTACTCGTGTTCAATGCTGGAATAGGGTACGAGGCATCACTAGATTTTTACACTTATAAATACACAAAATCGACTAGAAAATTTCTTTTAATTTAGAATCAAATCACATTCTTATCATATATACATTAATTCATTTACTAACATGCAAGCATACTCATTCATGTATTGTATCATTATGACTCATAACATAGCTACTATTAGTCATATCACATGGTCTTATACAACAATAAAATTTCCATTAATTTAAGCCAACATTCTAGGCCAACTTAGTAACATATATACATATATTCAAGTCTTTATACATGCCATAAACTTATAAATATTTTAGAATCTTTTAATACTAACCTCAGCCTGATAGTGTGATAGCATCTCCGGCGACCTCCAACTCGAGCTAGCATCTGAAACTATATAAGAAAAAAGAAGGGAAGGGAGTAAGCATTATAACTTAGTAAGTAAATATGTAAATAATAATCAATTTATTACAAGCTTTTATAAAATTTCATGACATGTTCTCATAATAATATAATTACAAATACACATAGTCCCACCATTTACTTAAGCCCTTTCCAATCTACTCGAGTAATAGTTACTACATTATTTTTATCAACAACTAAGGAACTCCAAATTAAGATCTGTCAATTTTACCAGAAACTGCACTCATATATCTTCTCACCATAAATATTTTAGAATTTTTGGTTTGTCCAATTAGTACAGTTTATTCATTGAAGTCTCCCCTGTTTCGCAGTTCAGCAGTTCTAACCAGTCTTCACTAAATTTTAATTATCTTTTGCTACATAATTCAAATGAGGTTCTCGTTTCTTTCTTATGAAAATAGACTCATTAATTAGTCTAACCATATAAATTATTCTTCATAATTATTTTTGTACAATTTTGATGATTTTTCCAAGTCAGAATAGGGGATCACGAAGTCATTCTGATCCAGTCTCACAAAAATATAAATATCTCAAAATACATAATTCATTTGCTTGCTCTGTTTCCTTTATATGAAATAGACTTAATAAGCTTTGATTTCATATCTCATTGAACTTGAAATTCAATTCCTACCATTTTTGGTAATTTTTCAAATCACCCCACTGTTGCTGTACAAACTGTTTTATTTCAAATCTCATCTCACCCATAAATTTTCTTCTATAGGTTTTCCAAATAACATTTGCCCACATCAAATTTACTGAAATTCGATCATTCATCAACGTTACTCATGTACATATATACACATATACCTGCACTTAGTCAATATATACACTCACTTCCACTCGGCTATTTCACAATTTCATTCATTTTCACTTAGCCATTTTCCATTGAACACAACGGAATGAAATAGTAACGAATGCTCGTTGGCTTGCACATAGTACCACCTTTGTGGCTGAAGTTAATTGATGCACATAGTAACATGCACTTAGCACTACACATGTGACCAATTTCATCTCTTACACAAAGTGGCCTGCACTTAGTACCACGCATGTGATCGAAGTTATCGGATACACATAGTAGCCTACACATAGTACTACACATCGATGCCAACTATATCATACACGTAGTAGCCTGCACTCAGTAATATGTACGTGACTTAATCCATCTTAAACACATAGTACTACACATGTGTTCTCATCACAAATCATTTGTATCTTTTCTATTCCATAAGTTCAATCAGAAAATATACAATTTACCAATTCAGTCATTTTCATTATAATTTTGTAATAACCATCCAATATCCAACTTCATCTTGCATAATATAACAAAATATTGAAACATAAATAATAACAATGTATTATTTACATATAAACTTACGTCAATGCAAAGGATGATAAATTTGCAATCCAGTCCACAACTTTTCTTTTCCCCGATTCGAGTCGATTCCACGTCTTTCTTGATCTATAATAACACATTTCACTCATTTATTCCATATACAACTCAAATTAACTCAAATTTACATTTTGGAAAATTTTACATTTTTGCCCCTAAGCTTTGTCAAAATTATGATTTTGCCCTATGCTCATAAAATAATTTTATTCAATTTCTTTTCATTTTAGGCCGAACTGAACCACTTGATAAATATGGCAGCCCACAATTCTCATTAAAACTCACACTTATGATCCATTTTATAATTTTTACGATTTAGTCATTTTGGACGTTTTCATCAAAAATCACTCGGCAAATTTCATTTCTCTAACCATAAACATGCATAATCTACCATAATTCATCAAAATGAAAAATTATGCAACATGGGTCAATTTTTGAAATCAAACCCTAGCTCAAATAAATGGTAGAAATAGAGAAATCATGTTACCGGGATTTTAAAAACGTAAAAATCATTAAAAATGGGGCTAGAACGGACTTACAATCGAGCTTGAAAGCTTGAAAAACCCTAGCCATGTTTTCTCCATGCTATATTCAGCCTTTAGAAAGAAGATAAGCAAAAATTGGCTTTTAATTTGATTTTTAATTCATTTAATCACTAAATGACCAAAATGCCCCTAACTTAAAAATATTTTTTTTCACCCATTTCATGTCTATTTTTGTCCAATAAATTAACCAATGGTCTAATTACCATTTAAGGACCTCCAATTTAAAATTTCATAACAATTGAACACCTCTAACATGTAGAACTCAACTTTTTCACTTTTTACAATTTAGTCCTCTTGACTAAATTGAGTGCCCAAACGTCGACGTTTTCATACGATATTTTTACAGAAAAATTTAATAAAAACATAAACCATAAAAATATAAATAAAACACATTTCAATTAATCAACTTTACCATCTAGAATGAACATTTTACTACTTTTGCAATTTAGTCCAATTTATCAAATTGGACACACAAACAATAAAATTTTGTAACAAAAATTTCACAAAATATTGCAAACACAAAATAAATTTTAAAACTCAATCGAAATAAATATTTTGACCTCGAATTTGTGGTTTCATAACCACTATTCTGTGTAGACCCTATATAGGGCTATTACACTACGTCCCGGCCGTCAGCTTGTGTGAGTAGACCTGTGGTTAGCTTGAGAGCGAGCCTATATGTGTTATGAGTATGAGGTAGCTTTGGCTACATATGTGGCACTTATGTGTAAGATTCTGAATATTTGTTAGTATTCCAAGTGTCCTACGAGCAAAAACAAGACGAGAACGTAAGTGAGACTGAATTATGTAAACCAGGTATGTATCAAATCTATGTGAAAATCAGATGAAGGTAAAATAGTGAGCTTATAGTGTATTGTGTACATGAAACGAGAAAAAGATTTGTGTATGAGTATGTTTCACGCCATAATGTGTATATTTGGTAATATTGAAATATGAATCGAATAATATATGATATATGAGTTATAATTGTTTTTAATTATAAGCAAGTATGGCACATAGTGTTCAAAGTACTGTTATATGATAAGATTTTACATGGTTTATCTTGGCTAAAGTATTTGTGATGGATATTGGATTGAATGAAATTATATTAATGTTCGATTTTGTATGTATAAATGTGGACAAATTGATACAAGGTATTTGATCCATACGAACGTGGAATTGGATAAGCTCGTAAAACCTTTGGTTAATTACGTGATTGGAATTATGGAATAAAGATGAAATCAAATGAGCTTACACCATAGAAATGAAATTTCTTAATAAGTGCTTACTCGATAAGTTGTGTTTATTTTCACATGAGCTTACTAAGCTTTATAGCTTACTTGTGCTATTTTTCCTATGCTTATAGGATTTTGAAGACTCGCTCGGGTCACAAGCTGTCGGGGAGCTCATCACACTATCCAACTATTATATTGGTACTAAAAGACTTGTGAATAGGGTTATATGGCATGTATAGGCTAGTTTTTTAGGAAGTGTATAAGTGTTATTGGTTATTGAAGCCTAAAGGAGTTTGATAGGACTAGCCAAGTGTTTTGGATCATTTTAGTAATGTGTTTGACCTTGAAATGGCTTGTAAAGGTTGGTATATTTGGCCATTTAAGTTGGCTAATCTTGTTTATATTTATGAGCATGTGATGATGCCTTTCTTGGATGTGTAAGTTTGCATGGTTTGAGTGGATAAGTATGTGATGTCCATGTATGATAGATGTAGCATGTGAATGGTGTGTTGATATCATGGCTGTGGATGTTTGATGGCTTAATTATGTCAAGTTATGTGTCATTGAATTGGTGCAAGTGTGATTATGTTTCAGGGTGGGAAATGGCTTGGAAAATAACCTTAAAGTTGTCGACACGGGTACACACACGGGCGTGTGTCTAGGCCATGTGTGACACACGGTCTGCCCCATGGGCGTGTGAACAGGCCATGTGTCCCCTGCACCTTAATTTTGAGAAACAGAATGCCCAGTATGGAGTACATGGACAGAGACACGGGCGTGTGTCTTAGTCGTATAGACGGTACGGCCTTGGACACAGGCGTGTGCCAAGGGCGTGTGAAGTTTGCACCTATTTTACGAGAATTTAATTCATCACACGGCCTAGCACACAAGCGTGTGACTTGGCCGTGTGGTTTCATTGGCTGATGACGTCATAAACAGAGAGTTACAGGGGGTATGGACACAAGCGTGTGTGACCACACGACCTACCCTCACGGGCGTGTCCCAAGCCACACGAGCGTGTGACCCCTGTTTTAGGCAAAATTTTTCAAAGTATTGACAAACTTTCCAAAGTTCTTGGTTTAGTCCCGAACCAATTCCAAAGTGTGTTTTGGGCCTCATAGGCCCGTAATAGGGACATTATTAGTATGTATGAAAAGTTTTAAATTTGGATGTAAATTTATGGCCTGATTTCGTACGATTTCTTGTGTTTAAGTCCAGTAATGCCTCGTATCTTGTTCTGACGCGAATACGGGTAAGGGGTATTACATTTATGGTATCAGAGCTATGGTTTAGTCGATTCTAGGACTGACATAGCATATGTGAGTATAGCTATACATGCCATATTCCTACTTCTAATAGTGTGATGTCTCCTAACTCTAACGAAATTGCTTTGTTGAGATAAAGATGCTTTCCAACCGAGCTATTTTTGAAAATGCTGAAAGTGATACTAAGATATTGAAAAATGTGTTTGTGATGAGTCGAAACTTAGAAAGGTATGAATGACTGTTCATGATATGTATGTGATGATGCATAAAATGAAATAACCATAAGTTGAGAAATATGGGTAAAATGTCATTGCTCCGGTTGAACGTTGTATCTCGATGGATTATAGTGATTTTATGAAATGAATAAAGTGTTATAAGTGTTATATGTGTTATGAAAGGATTTAGCTTGAAACTACCATAGTTCAATGAGAATTATCCTAGAAATATGGAAAAGTGAAATGAAATGAGAGTTTATATTGTGATAAGAACTTATGTTGTTTGGAATTCATATGATGTCATGTGCTTAACTTGTTTGATTAAGTGGATGCGATAAGTAAGTTTACTTACAATTCACAGAATGTATGTATGAGTGCACTTGTTTGGATAAGATAATCAGAAAGTTTGTGTAACATAAATATGTGTGTTAATTTGCCTGAAGTGAATTTGTATAACTGTGATGATATTAAGATGATAATGAATGTTAAGTCATATGCGTGTATATATGAAAGTCATGTTAAAGGCTTTACGACCTCACCCCTTTACCAATGTGGTTTTTTATAACGAAATCCCACAAGATATACGTTGAATGAGTTCACAAGTAATAGTCTAAAGAGTTCAGTAGTGGAATAACTAATAATGTGGAATTGAAAGTAGTTTGGCAAGTAAATACAGTTTTGGAAAAAGTGACAGTTTATTCTAAAGACATTTGGATTTCGCAATGTCACGGTAAAAGAAAAAGTTAATCTCGATTAATTGACTCATTTAGTTATGAGGTCTAAAGTGTGTATTTGCTAGAATTTCTTTAGAATCAATTTTTGTTAGTGAACGAAATAATACGGGATTAGTGATGACAGAATTAGTCAAAGAAATATATTTGAATTGTAAAGATATCTGGGTGTAACAGTTGTAATTGCAGAAATTATGATGATCTCTCCTGGGTATTTTATATATTCATTTATCCTTAGAGATATATGTGATTGTTTATTTTCTAATGAAATTTTTATCGTATGAGAATACTAGCTGATTATAATGTTAGAAGAAAGCAATGTTGGTTTGGTTGGTTGATGATCGACCTATCTTATCTCTCTTTGAGGTTTATTCTATTACGTTTAGAATAAAAGTTGATGGTGAAAATTTATGTGAGGCTATTCTTTTCGTTTATTGAATGTTGTTTTGCACTATTTATATTGGAAATATATTATTTCTATTACAACTAATTTCAGAGTGTGTAAGCATTGTTTTTCTTTTGGATTTCTCTGAGGAATTATCAAGATCACCTTTATTTTATTGAACGTGGTGATTCTAGTATCGGATTTCTCTAATTTTCATGAAAGGAATTAACATCGACAAAAGTATAAGTAGTGGAAGCTTAAGCTTGAATTGTATAATGGTTTTCTTTTCTCAGGTAAGTTCGATTAAGGTCAATGAGTTCAATCAGGACACTTTGTCCTTTTGAGCTAATGTAGTTGTGAAGATATCTGATTAGCATGCTAAAGGAATTATAAAAGAACATATGCTTGAGTTGTTTAGCAACATAAAGAAAGGAATAATTTGATATGTTATTATTTGATAATTGAGACCGACTCAGTGTTTCATCGAAGTGAACTAGTCAGTTGAAAGGTAAATTGAGTTATACGAATTTAAGTTATCCTCAGGTAAGAAAATTAAATCTTTTGCATTCATGTGTGAATAGATGGGCAGTTTGAAGGAGGAATACATATCCTAGAAAGTATGGTACGAAAATATACCTATTAGATTTGCTTTAATCGAATGATGTTGTTAAGAGTTAAAGTTGTTCTGATTGATAAAGTTATCATATTGGTGAATGTTTGAACGGTCTGTTAGATGTTAAGTCGAGTTGAAAATATTTATGGTGTTATTCACTGAAGCACTGGATCTAGGTTCTACCTAAAATGAGATAGCAATTGTGCCTTCAAGTGTTATAAGTTTATGAGTTAGTAAATGATTATTCATCCAAGGAAAACTATTATAATCGGGAATGTTCTAAACAGGAAGTCTTTGAGTGCATTGCAGGCGGTAGATAAGAGATTGATATTATCTAATGATGATTCGGTATTAACTGAGGTAGAAACCAAATTGATGTTTATTCGGTAATGTGTGAAGCTTTGAAATTTGTCAGTGAATCGTAAGTTAAAAAGAGTTTAATGTGAGATGACTTCAGAATTAAGGTTTCAGATTTGAAATCAATGATTGTTTGTTGTTTCAAGACAGAGTTTGCATACTGAAAAATTTAGAGATATATTCTAACTTTATGCTTAGATGTTTCCTTTGTTAGCAAACTAAGGCTAAGTATCAAGTATCTTTGGGACTGTCATAGCATGTGCTGATATCTGTGATGGAAATGAGATAGAAATTCGATGAATATGTATCGAAATTATTCTTATCATCGAAAAAGGGAGATGCTACGTGAATTATTGTTGATTATTCAATGAAGTTACATATTTTACCTCAGTAAATACAAATATCCCTATTGATAGACTAGTTGAGTTATAAATTTATGAAATTGTTAGATTACACAGAGTATCAGCCTTTATTGATTTGAATAAAGATCTGAAGTTATGTTGAGATTCTGAAGAAAACTACAGTGAGATTGAGTGGATAATTCAGTTTTACTTCTACATTTCATCCTTAAACTGATAGTCAATTTGAGGAAGTGGTTTAGATTCTCGAAAGTATGTTCTAGAATTTGAAAGCAACTGAAAAGAGACAAATAACGTTAGTTGAGTTCGAGTATAATAGTAGTTATCATATAAGGATGATAATGTAAGAAATATTGTATGGTTACAATTACTGAATGTTATTGGATCAAATTTTGTGAGAAAAAGATTCATGGAATTGAATTCCTCTTAGAAATTGAAAGGAAAGTGAAAGTAATTCGTAATGGTTAAAAAGTAGTTTCAGATTGACAGAAAATTCGTGCAGACTTTATACGTAAAAGCATTGAAATATAAATAGTGAGCTAAGTGTTTGTGAAAGTATGGTTGTGAGAATTTGATAGGGATATTAGAAAGCAATTCTCAAATCTCTTTTCCGGTAAGATTTTCAGGGATGAAGATCCCTAAAGAGGGGAGACTTGTAACAACCTGATCTAGGGCCAAGTCGAAACTGTGGTTTTGGGACCATGAATCTGAAGTAGAAAAATTTATTCTGATAAAGTTTAAGATCTATAGTATGATTGAATGCATGTGTAAAAGTTTCGTTAAGAAATTTTATCGATAGAGGGTCAAATTTAACTAGTAGGACTACATTGCAAAAAGTGCAAAATATGTGTTCTAGAAGTTTTGGGTGTTTCATTGAAATGGATTTGAAAATTAGAGGTCCTTATTTAGTAATTAGACCATTATATATCATGATGGACAAAAATGGACATGGAAGGGTAAATTTTCAAAGAAAGGCTAAAAGGGCATTTTGGTTATTTGGTAATTAAATGAATTAAAAAGCCAAAATAAAGCCAAAATCTTGTCCATCTTCTTCTCCCATAGCCAAATATCACTAAGGAAGACATGGCTAGGGTTTGTCAAGCTTTCATGTAACAGCCCTCACCCGAGTCCGATGCCGGGACCGAGTACGAGGCATTACGAGACTTACAATCACACAACCACTCAATTTCGACTTACAGATTCCACAAAAATTTAAAACTTTTCAATCTTATTCGAAACACTCTTCTTATGTGCTTACGAGGCCCAAAAGACTCATTCGGTACAATCCGGAGCCCAACCGAAACTTTTCAATCACTTAGAAAAATTCTACTTAAAATAGGGCACACGCCATTATGGGACAGGGACACGCCCGTGTGGACATGCCGTTTGGTCACACATGGCCATGTCCCTAGCCTGTGTGGAATTATTTTTTCATTTCGAACCTAGAGGGGTTTTAACACGATCTAGCATACGCTCGTGTCCTAGGACGTGTCCTTCACACGGCTGGGCACATGCCCGTGTCCTAGCCCGTGTGAAAAATCTGTAGTATTCTGTTTGTGATGTCATCATACAATTTTTGTCACACGACTAAGCCACACGCTCGTGGGCTAGGCCGTATCTATCACACGATCGAGACATACGGCAGTGTCTGTGACAGCCTTAAAACGGCCCTAGTCGGAATGTGGTTTTGGGACCACAAAACCGAGGCATAAAAATAATCTAATAATTATTTTGATGCCTATTGTATATGCCAAAACATGTGTGACATTTTAGGTGCTTCAATTTAGTATTAAAACTTTGAATTTCACCTAAAAGGGCTAAATTAAGAACTTTGAAAATGTGCTAGGCAAAGGTGTGATGACTAATAATTACATGCATGCAAAATAAGGGATTTGCATGTCAAATTACCCACTTTTATGATAGTGGATGGTAATGATGAGGTTTTGGCATTTTGTGATTTGTAGCTTAGTTATGTATTAATATAATAAAAGAAATTAATATTTAGTTATCATAAAAATAAAAGATAAATTAAATAATAGAGATTTTGGGTGAAAAAAAAAAGAAAAGAAAAGAAGGTGTTTATCTTTTTCTCTTCTCCATAGCCGAACCTCAAGGAAAGGAAAGTGAAAATTCTTCCTAGTTGATTCGGTCATTACTTAGCCAAATTGGGAGGTATGTTCATGATTTTTGCTTTTGAAATTTGGTGAATCAAAGATGGATGCTAAGTTATTTACTTAGTCTTGAATAAATTTTGAGTTGGTTGTGCCATGGATAATCGGCCATGGATGCATGTCTTCTTTGGTGATGTTTTGTTAGATTTTCCTTGTTTTGAAGAGTATTACTAAGGGAATTTGAGCTTGGTAAACATGAAATCCTTGTGTGATAGACAAGATGTACTATTCGGCCATATGAGCAAGGGTGGGGGAATTGTGCTTTCCTTGATGCTTGTGTTAAATAATGGAATATGGGTGTTGTTTGAGCTAGTCTAAGGGTCCTCTCCTTTGCCTAATGTGAAAATTCCTTGAGCCTTGAAGGATGTAGGCATTCGGCCATGTCAAGTTTAGGTTAAGGAGTCTTGTTTTGAATCTATGAGCTTATTAAAGCTTGTTAATGGACTCTATGATGTTAAACTTCATAAGAATTGGAATTGTGAGCTCAAATTAGTAAGATTGGAATTTTGGTGAGGATTAATGCCTAAGGGACCTTCGGTTCTTTGAATAATTGGGTTGTTTTACTTTTGATTGTGATTTGATCTTTAACTTGATAAATTGATTATGCAAATTGTGATACATATTTTGTAACATGAGCTAGTTGAATATTGCTCATAAGTTAACTAAGTATTCGGCTATGGGGGAATTATACATGAACTTAGTATGTGTTATTTTGATTGATTGGATGGTTGAGAATTAATATGAAGCCTAGAGAATGGTGCTTAGGTTGTCTAAAATACCTTATGTGCATGTACAATTGTTCCATGTGGTCTTAAGGACTTAGTACTCTTGAATTGTAGTGCTAATAAGATTTGATGTTAGTTGTTTAGTAGGAAGTTATATAAATGTGTTATGTATGAGATGGAATGCTATAAAATGTTGGTTAAAGTTTGGGAGATGGATTTGAATAAAAGTCCATGCTTGGATATATGGCCGAATGGCCTTAGTGTGTATGCATTAGAAATGGTAGTTAGACTAATTGATCAATTTGTGTTTGTGGGAGCTTCTTGGTTAAAGAAATGACCTATTCGGCCATGTGCATGAATTCTTTGATTAAAACGAATGTGAATTATGTATATATATATATGTTAAGATCAATGACTTCTTTAAATGATGCCTTGTAATGTTATGTTTTAATTATGTGAGTAAGAACTTTAAAGAGTGAATTTTGTATAAATCTGCTTGGTACAGCAGCAGTAACGTGTTTTGGAAAAATCACCATAAATTGTTCGAGTTGAATTAGAGGCTGAATAAATTATGTAATTAAAGCTTAATGAGTCTAGTTTCTTATAAAATAAACCTTATAAGCAAAGGAATTGCCGATAAATATATTTTTGAAGTTGAGTGAGACAGTGTCAGAATAGCCCTGAAATCCCCTGTTCTGTTTTTAGAAAATCACCATAAATTGTATAAAAATTTTTATGAGACAAAATTTATATGTTTAGACTCCTTAATGAGTCTAGTTTCGAATAAAATAGGTGAGGACATATTTGGAATTCTGTACAAGGAGAAATTTGATTTGAAGTATGGAATGGTCAGTCTAGTCAAACAGTGAAATAGGGGAAACTTTAAGAAAATTCTGGTAGTGATTGGCCAAACAAAAAATTATGAAAATTTCATGGATGGAATACATATGGGTCTATTTTCAGGCAAAATTAACGACACTTCATTTGGAGTTTCGTAGCTCCAGTTATAAGTAATTTATTGAATGTTGCTCAGAAAAATCGGCTTGTTGCGACTTATGATACGTATGTGAAATGACCGAATGTGTATGTGTGTGTTTGCAATGAGAAGAATATGCATGTATTATTTGGCTATAAGTGAAAATTGATTAATTGAGATGTTTGAATAAGGATTAATAAAATTGGATATTTTATTTAGCTCAAGAGCATAGAGGGACAAGTTCGGATAAAGGGAAGGCCAAAGTGGTCGAATAGCCAATTCATAATTTCTCGGGAAAGTTCAAGGTAAGTTTTGAGTAATCGAATTTAATATTTAATTTAAAATGCCATGATATACATGCTGATAGTTGAACGATGTCCATTGAGAAAGAAACCTTATTCATGTTTGCTATATAGCCGAATGGCTCATAGAGAAAGGGACCGAAATTGGGATTTGAAATGCATTGCTTATGTATGTTTGATCATTGGGTCGGAAGTCTAGAAAAGAAGAGTATACATGTATAAGTTTTGAATTATATATTTATGATATAAAGTCAATGAGCATGTTATATGTTTATATGCAAATGAATTGATTGAATTACAAGTGCAATCTTGCTATGTGAAACTTGGCAACATGTGAATATATATATGTATGAGAATCTGTGATGTGAATCTGGGATTAAGTCCCGCTGACTATATGTGGAGACTATGTCCGGGTTAAGACCCGAAGGCTATATGCAGAGATGATGTCCGGGTTAAGACCCGAAGGCTATATGCGGAGATTATATCCAGGGTAGAGACCCGATGGCTATGTATAGAGATTTTACCCGAGCTAAAGGTCTCGATGATGATGCGAGTAAAGCCTAAGACTAATGGTCTTCAAGGTAACGATTGCTAATGAATGCGCTTAAAGTGTTAAGTTATGCAGGTATGTACCCTAAGCTTATATGCAAGCTGGATTTTTGGACCGAATACTAAGGTCATTATGCGATTTCATATGTGTGCATGAAATGAGACTATTAATATGGTCAAAGTACAATTGGCCTATGCGAAATGTTATGTGAATTTTGTGACATGTATATGTTTACGTGAGTTTACTATAAGTGAAAGCTTCCACTTTCGTATATGATGTGAATGTATATGTTTGGTTAAAGGGTGACTTACCTAAAAGAAGAGGGAAACAAAAATACGAACAACTATGTTATAATTTGATGCTTTATTTGTTGTCATTGCTTAAAACTTACTAAGCATTGTAATGCTTACTCCGTTTCCCTTATTTCCTCTGTTTTATAGATCTCATTTTGGAAGCTACGGACTCGGGGATTGAAGCCTTAATCACCTACACTATCGCTGTTATTTTGGTACATTTGATAGTTATTTTGGATCAATGGCATGTATAGGCTAATCTCCTTTTTGTTGAACCAAATTTCCTTTTGAGTTGTAATTATTCTAGCCATACGAAAATGGCTTGATTAGTCTTCGAGTTTGATTATATGTTAGGATGATACTCATATGATTCGATGTTGTGGCATGATATTTAGTTAGTACCCAATATGCAATGAGTTTCTAATATGGTGTTCGGTTATTGAAAAGTTTGATTTAGCCAAATTGTTAGTAGCCACATGGTAGAAATTTGCTAGCATGCTTATAGAACGATTTTAATGAAATATGATGTACTGACCGAACCTATTTACAAGTGATATATTCGACTATAGAACTCAATGAATCCATGTCTAGCATGTAACTATGAACCTCGGTAGCTTGTATTTAGATATGTAATACCTTAATACCCTATTCCGGCGACGAACAGGGGTGTAGGGTGTTACAGTGTCTCTACCCGTGTGTTTACTACTGGGCAATTAATTTTTCATGCATTCAAGTGTAGGGGGCACACGGCCTATCAACACGCACATGGGCTGACCGTGTGTCACACATGGCCTAGACACACGCCCGTGTTCCTACTCGTGTGGACAATTATAGGCTATTTTTCAAGCCAATTGCCACCATGAAAACACAACCAACACAAACCTATTTTTGCCAATACATAGTATGACATGAAAATACATCCAAACATCCACATTTCGACATTTACATACCATATTATACCAACCATAAGCAAGCATAGTCATCGATACACATTATACACCTACTAGGCCCCTTGTATTAAAGAGATTTCATTTGAAAACATTCAATCATATGTGGCCCATTGAAAAAGGCCAATAAAATAACATTAATGACAGCATTTGACCCGAAGAACTATGACACATAACAAAACATTAGACCATCTATACATGCCATAATCTTAAAGTTCAATAACAAAATACCAAAATGATTGTTGATAGTGTTGATGGAATCCCGTTGATCTCTGAACCTCAGTTTAGCTTGACAAACCTATAAGGGAAAGGATAAGGAAGGGGGTAAGCTAAATAGCTTAGTAAGTCTATATGTAAATGAATAAGTAATATGAACTAATAATACAAATTCAAAATAAGTAAATTATCGTATTACCATATTGAAATTAAGCTTATAACTTACTCAATGGTCCTACCACATAAATCAATATATACATAAGCACTTAGTACACATATTATATTTCATATAGCCTACACAAACACACACTTAACACACAGTCAAATCTTTTACAATACATTCACATTTTTTCGATTCAAATCAAATACCCGTTGAACCATGCGGAATACTAAAGGATACACTGAAAAAGGCACAAGTGCCACACATAATGTAGCCGAAGCTGCCACTTATCACATATCACATAAAGGCTCAATAATGAGCTATTCACGGGTCTGCTCACACAAGCTGACAGTATAGCCGAAACTACTCAGTGCTGCATACACAAGCTGATAGGTATCCGTAACAAACATCGAATTACCTAGCCTGTAACACCTCAAACCCGACCCAGAAGTTATGGCCAGATCTAGTGTGTCACATGAAAGTTACGTTCAAAATTGGACTTCTCGATAAAAAATTTCTATTATAAGAAAACCCCATTTCGGTTTTGTTCATGAAACTAAATCCAATTAAACCATTTTTTTTCAGTTGGAAAATAGGTTAATGAAAAATGGTTGTCATATTTGTTGTGTTCATTTGAGTGAAGTTATGAAAAATCTTAATTTATTATTGTTTTTGAAAATGTCACACATGAATTACTTAAAACCATTGTTATTAGTTTTGAAAACCCCGTTAACCACTTTACCAGTTGAAATGATAAATCAACCCAAATAACAAAAATTAAACAAAACAAAACCCATAATGGCCTTATAACATAATCAATAACCAAACTAAAATTTAATAAAAACAAAGTCCGAAAGGAGAAAACTTGTGGCCATCCCGAGTCCCTCGTAGCTCCAAATCGTCTATGGTTGGCGGTTACTTGAATATTTAAATTAAAAGGTGAGTTTGCGAAAACTCAGGGTGTAACTTCTCCAACCGATAATAGACTGAGTCGAAGCACTATGCAGAACAGATCAGTCTGGGCCTTAGCCCTACTCAGGAACAGAGTGGGCTCAAGCCCATTACAGATACAGAATAGTGGATGCATGCATAACCCAACCTAGTCAAACCATCACACCACCCGTACCAGCCCATCACACCATGTGGAGAATAACTTGACCCACTCAGCCCGTACACCAATATGCAGCCAAGCAGCTAAAACATATATCGTGGCAGAGCCATTAGATACAGATTACGTGGCAAAGCCACTATATAGAATCACGTGGCAGAGCCACTATAGCAAAGCTCCCTCCAATGTCAAACCTAACCCCATGCAGAATATAATATCATAATCAAATATAGCATGCATATTAACAGACACAGATACAGTCATTTACATATATCAAGCAATCTATCTTTAGGGGTATAATAGTCTTTTAGGCCGTCAAGGGTAAAATGGTAATTTTACTAAGTTTCGAAGTCACAGTGCCTAATCGACCTTCTATTAGGTCTAACATTACATTAAACGACTTAGATAGTCTATAAGGTCAAAACGGTGTATATGGGCCCAAAACCTCTATTGGGCCCAAGTGGACCCACATGCTCGTGTGGCCCATTCTATCCAGTTTTACATACGGTATTGCAACCCTTATCAATCAACATACCAATGATCACTTACCAAGCAATTTACCTATATGGGCCTGTAGGCCCATTGGGCCCATTTCGGCCCAATCGAGGCCCATAACAGCCCAAGTGCACGAAAACGTGTGTAAAGGCTTCAATAGTCTATTGCCCACAATTTGTGGGCCCAGTTCGGCCCATCAACGTTCGCATGCCTTAAGGCCTCGAATGTCGATGTTTCAGCATTCCAGATTTTCAGCTTTTGTCAACCTATGCTATAGAAGGGTGTGGTTACACACCTTTTGTTTCATGACCATAGAGGATCCCTTCAAACCTTTGGTTAGAAACAGTCACCTACCCTCCAATGATTATTTGAGTCACATGCACGAATGTTATTAACCCATTATCCAATTGTTACTTTTTAACTACAAAACCCCTATCACAATCAGCCAAACATCCACAAGAAAACATAACCACTTACCTTCGTTGAAGATTAACCAATAGGCCTAGATTGCTTTAACAACACTAGTGATCTCCCACCTTCTTCGAGATTGACTTCTACGAATGCCTAGGAAATTGAAGTAGATAAGAAAGAAAGAAATTAAATCGGTTACCAGTGAAGGATCAAAGGCTGCTTAGCATATAGAAGAAAAGGAGATTCGGCTTCCACAAAACACTCAAAAAGAGAGAAAGAGAGCACTTACCCCGATTCAGTCTTTGATGGCACGAATTAGACACTTGGTGAACAGGGGTATTCAGTTATGGTTGCAAGAAAACTAATCAATACTTTATCTAAGGGTTTCAAATGAAGAACAGAAAGAAAATAAAGAAAGGCAATTGATTGGTGAAGAACGAGTAAAGAAAGAAGAAATAAGGTTCAGCTGTAGAGAAGGAGTTGATAGAATATTGAACAAAATAAAGAGGAGAAGAACAAGTCTTGGCATAAACAAACATATTAAGAGGGTGAGGGAGTGAAGATGGAAGATTCGGCTTAAACAAAGAAAAGGAATGAGCGAGACTAAGTAGGTTCTGTTATGGTGCAAACTAACTGAAAAAGAAAGAATGAAGATGAAAGAAAAGGAAAAATAATCGGCATAAGAAGCCAAAAAGAAAGGAGAAGATATGAATCGACCCAATGTACTTGAAAAGAAAAGAGAGAATGCCCAAAAGGTAACCTCCTCATTCGGCTAACCAACAAAGAAAATGAAAAGCAATGGATATCACCTCCTAACAAATTTGGCGCTACACAAGGATGGAGAGAAACGAGCTTTCGGTTTTGGTATCTAAACTTGCTCAAAGGAAAACAATGCTCAACAAATGCCACACTACCCAAAAGAAATTTGGCATTATACTTTTACCCTACCAAAACCGAATTCACACCTACATAAAGACCCTATTTGGCACACAGTTCTTCCCATTTGAAACTCCACAATTTCCTCGATGATTTTCATCTCCAAATTCCCACCAAATTTCATCCAAATCTCTTTTGACCAAGTCTACAAGAACCCTTAAGAGTTTGAATCCCAATGCACCTCTTACTCAGTCCATGTAGCAAAATAACAACCATTGGCTGACAATAGGATTCGAGCCCCATACATTTTTCCCTTTGCAAATGACACCACAAGCCACTCCACCACATGCCTTTTTATGTCATGAAACAACAACATTTACTTATAAACCCTACATGCCAATGTCCAGATTCACTTAAGACAAAAATTAAAAATTTTGCCAAGGGTCCAACTTGAACCCTGGTTTCCTAAGAACCCTCAAACGCACTCAAACCATCAAGCCAACATGCAAAACATGCAATTTCTTAAAACATGCCCAAAATACTACCCTCTATATTTTGGGGTGTTACAACTCTATCCCCATAAAGAAATTTCAGCCTTGAAATTTACCTGGTCAAAACAAATGAGGGTATTGTTGTCGCATCACCTCTTCTGGCTCCCACGTGGCTTCCTCCATACTGTGATTACGCCAAAGCACTTTGACCAGTGGAATAGACTTTTTCCTCAGTACTTTTATATCACGATCCAAAATTTGCACTAGTTCTCCCTCGAAAGGAAAATCAGGTTTAACTTCAATCTCCTCAACCAGCACTATATGTGAGGGATCAGAGTAGTACTGCCTCAGCATGGAGACATGAAAAACATCGTGAATCTGGTCTAATTTAGGAGGCAGTTGAGCTGATATGCTACCGGACCCACCTATTTTAGAACTTTATAGGGTCCAATAAACCAAGGGCGTAGCTTGCCCTTCCTTCCAAATCTTAAGATCTTATTCCAAGGTGAGACCTTCAGAAATACCGAATCCCCTACAGAGTACTCAATCTCTTTATGCTTTAAATCGGTATACGACTTCTGCCTATTGGATGCTTCTTTTAGTTGATCCCTGGTCAGCTTAACCTTGTCCTCAGTATCAGCAACTAACTCTGGCCCCAACACTTGACTTTCACCCAATTTAGTCCAACATGTAGGCGTACGACATCTAAGCCTATACAACACCCCATATGGTGCCATCTAAATACTTGCCTGATAACTATTATTATACGCAAACTCCGCTAATGGTAGGTAATCCTCCCAGCTACCTCAAAAATCAATAACACAACCTCTTAGCATATCCTCCAGTACTTGGATCACCCTTTCCGATTGTCCATCCGTTTGAGGGTGAAAGGCAGTGCTGAAATCCAACCTTGTACCCAATGCCTCGTGCAACTTCCTCTAGAACCGAGACGTGAACCTAGGGTCTCTGTCAGAAATGATTGATACCGACACCCTATGTAGTCTTACTATCTCAACCACATATAGTTCAGCTAGCTTCTGAAGTGAATAATCCATTCAGATAGGTATAAAATGGGCGAATTTCGCCAGTCTGTCCACAAAATCCATGGTTACCCTTTCCCACTTCCAGAGTGGAATCTTGACTGGTTGCAGAAGCCTAGAAGGCAATTGATGCTTATCTTTCACTTGCTGGCATGTCAGACACTTACCCACAAATTCTGTTACCTCGCGCTTAAGTCCAGACCACCAGTACAACTCAAACAAATCCCGATATAACTTATTTCCACCAAGATGTATGGCACAAGGGCTGCCATGTGCCTCCTACAGTATCGTCTGCCTCAGATTAGAGTTCTTCGAAACACACACTCTCCCAAGAAAACCCAAAACACCTTCACTATTCAGTCCAAAATCGGATGTCTCGCCATTCTCCAACTGTCGAAGCCAAGGAACCAGTGACTCATCCAATAACTATTTCTCCCTAATTTGCTCGATCCAAGTCGATATTACTTGTAATTCAGACATTAAACTACCATCGTTGAAGAGACTAAGATGAGCAAACATCGCTCTCAGATTAGATACAGCCCTCCAGCTCAGTGTATCTGCTACCACATTAGCTTTACCCGGGTGGTATTCAATTGAACAATCATAGTCCTTAAGCAACTCTATCCACCTTCGTTGCCTAAGGTTCAACTCCTTCTGAGTAAAGAGGTATTTGAGGCTTTTATGGTCTGTGTAAATGATATACTTCTCCCCGTATAAGTAGTGCCTCTAGATCTTTAGTACGAACACCACCGTTGCTAACTTCAAATCATGGGTAGGGTAATTTGCCTCGTGGGGCTTGAGTTGACGTGATGTGTAAGCCACCACTTTACCCTCCTGCATCAGCACACAACCCAAACCAATGTGTGACGCATCACTTTACACTGTGAAGTCCTTCCCAGATTCCAGCTGTATTAGAACAGGGGCTTTAGTCAGAACCTTTCTCAATTTCTCAAAACTTTCTTGTTGCTTGTCAGTCCAGACAAATGGTACCCCTTTTCTCAGTAACTTAGTCAATGGTGCCGCAATCACATAAAACCCTTCCACAAACCTTCTATAATATCCAGTTAGCTCTACAAAGCTTCGAACTTTTGATACCGTCCTTGGGGGTTTCCAATCTAATACTGCTTCGATCTTTCAAGGGTCCACCCTAATCCCCTCGGTAGACACCACATGACCTACAAACGTCACTTCCCGTAGCCAAAATTCGCACTTGCTGAATTTTGCATAAAGCTGCTTCTCCCTCAGAATTCGCAAAATAATCTAAAGATGTACGTCATGATCCTTTTTAGAGCTTGAAAACAGAAGGATATCATATATAAAGACAACCACAACCGGTCGAGATAGGGTTGAAATACCCAGTTCATTAAGTCCATGAAAGCTGCTAGTAAATTTGTAAGTCCGAACGGCATTACCAGAAACTCGTAGTGACCATACCGCGTTCTGAATGATGTCTTATAAATGTCTGTCTCCTTAACCCTTAATTGGTGGTACCCAGAATGAAGGTCAATCTTAGAGAATACTGAAGCTCCTCACAGTTGATTAAAAAGGTCGCCAATCCTTGGTAGAGGGTACTTGTTCTTAATAGTCAGTTTGTTCAACTGACGATAATCAATACACATACGCATCGTCCCATCTTTCTTCTTGACGAATAACACCGGTGCTCCCCATGGAGACACACTCTGTCAGATAAATCCTTGATCCAAAAGTTCTTGGATTTGTGCCTTTCATTCTACAAGCTCCTTCGGTGCCATCCTATGAGGGGGCGATGGACACCAGAGTTGTTCCAGGCAACAGATCAATTCAAATTCGACCTCACGGTTCGGAGGTAACCTAGGAAGCTCATCCGAACAAACATCCAAAAATTCCTTGACAGTTCTAACGTTATCTACGGAAGGACCTTCAGATTCAGAATTGTTCACATATGCCAAAAATGCCTTGCAACCCTTGTGTACCAACTTTTCGGCCCTTAATGCTGAGATAATGTTAGACAAATAATCTCTTCGCTCCCCTATCACAGCTACCTCTTCATCCTCCGAAGTCTTTAATATCATTTACTTAGCAGCACAATCTAAGTTCGCACAGTGCTTAACAAGCCAGTCCATACCCAAGATAAGATCGAATTCCACAAATGGTAATTCCATCAAATCTGCCAGAAAGATTTTACCTTGTACTTCTAATGGCACATCTCTAAAAAGTTTGTCTACCCAAACCGAGTGTCCCAGTGGACTAATTATAGATATCTCACTAGCAATAATCTCAGATTGAATACCCAACATCCCAGATACAGTACATGCAACATATGAATGTGTGGACCCAATATCTATTGAAGCAAAGTATGGCATGCTATGAATAAAAAACGTACCAGTTATGACGTCAGGGGCATCACCATCCTCTCAGCAACGAGCAGCGTAGACCAAACCTGGCTGTCGCGCCTCAATATTACCAGCACCTCTGCCTGGTGCTCCACGGCCACGTCCATTACCAATTCTGCCCCTAGCCTGGCCACGGCCGCTCTGTGGCTACTATCCACCTCTCACTGGATGGGTAACTTTCTGCTCTGCAGCTTACATCTGAACCAACCTCTGAGGGAAATCCCTGACTCGGTGATCCTTGGACCCACATCTGAAGCACGCCCCACTACACCCATTATTTGCTCCGTGGCCTCTAACCAATACTCAGCCACATTTGGGGCTATACTTGATACACCCCTGAAAATCTCTATTCCATTAGCTTGAAGCCGCTCAGAAATCGATCCACGGCCCATAGACCCAGTACTTGCTCCATCTACCCTCTCTAATACTCAGCGCATTGCTTGAGACAAAGCATCATCCCCTGCAGCTCGATCATGAGACCTCGCCTCAGTCACCAGGGATGCTAGTGCCTCCCTAGCAAGCATATGACTCGACGCTGAAGATCCAGCACGAGCACTACCTCGGCCCCTACCACGGCCTCGAGCACCTCTTCCACGTGTAGATCTTGTGCTTATTTCGATTTAACGTATTATCTGATCACAAATTTTATGGATTAGTTCATAATTTCAGTGGTTATTAATAGATGTTTTATAACAGAGTAGTAATTTAAAGTTTTGTTTTCGCAGATCGAAATCTAGCAACAGTTTTCAATCTTCTACAGTATTTCCAACAGTTCCAGTTTGCCCTAACTACAGAGTTTCAGTATAGTACTAATGTCTACAGTAGTTTTTCAGTATCATAGTTTGATCAATAACAGAAAAAAAAGATCAAAAATCTTACAGATTTGGTGCTGGAGACTTGGTATGCCACACTTCTAGTAACAGCATTCAGAAACAGATAAGTTCTTTAAAAACCATGGTTTAAAAAAGCAATTCAGAAACCTTTCTAAGAAAATTTTCAAAGAAATCAAGTTTTCAAAATGATTTAATTCATTAAAATTAGTTTGTTAAGAAAACTTTCAAAACCCATTCCATAGTCAAGTTGTTGCAACCTGGCTCTGATACCACTAAATGTAACACCCCAAACCTGGCCCAGATATTATGGCCAGATCTGGTGTGTCACATGGAAGTTACGTTCAAATTTGGACTTCCTAATAAAAAGTTTCTACTATAAGAAAACCCCGTTTCAATTTTGTTCATAAAACTGAATCCAATTAAAACCATTTTTTTAGTTGGAAAATAGGTTAATGAAAAATGATTGTTATATTTGTTGTGTTCATTTGAGTGAAGTTATAAAAACTCTAAATTTATTATTATTTTTGAAAACGTCACGTGTGAATTACTTAAAACCGTTGTTATTAGTTTTGAAAACCCGGTTAACTACTTTACCAGTTGAAATGATAAATCAGCCCAAATAATAAAAATTAAACAAAAAAAAACCATAATGGCCTTATAACATAATCAATAACCAAACTAAAATTTAATAAAAAACAAAGTCCAAAAGCAGAAAACTTGTTGCCATCCCGAGTCCCTCGCAGCTCCAAATCGTCTATGACTAGGGGTTACCTGTGTAACACCCCAAAAATGATGGAGTTTTTAATTTTGTGTGTTGTTGCTTGGTTTGCATGATTAGCACTATTAGGGTGTTGATTTTAAAGTATTAGAGAGTTGCTATGAAGTCCAAAGTTTGAAGTTAGCATAGGAAAATTTTTTATTTTTGTGATAATAGAACCCTAACTTCAGATGTTATGTCTTTTAAATTAATGGGGTTAAAATATGACACAAGAACCCTAGTGGTCTAGTGGAAAGTGGCACCACACTGGGAGCAAGGGTAAGACTCCATATGTAGAGCAGGGAGGTCCTGTAATACCCCTATAACCCATATCCATCGCCGGAGTGGGTTATGAAATATTACCAAACCAAAGCACCATATTTGTACAATCACATAGACTTAATATCATTAACATTTATATACATACTGAACACAACCAAAGATCAAATTTAAAACATATAAAAGTAAACATCCAAAAGATGCCATATTCACATGGCTTATATACAATAGTCAAAATATCATTCTACTTATCGTTTATCCTATACATGCCATAAGCTAAGTCCGAATCATATGGTTACCACAACAGTAGATAGTGTGACGAAATGCTGACGATCCCCGAGCTGGTAGTAAGAGTCAACGATCTATAAAATAGAGAAACATAACATTTAAAGTAAGCTTTCGTAAGCTTAGTAAGTCTTAAGCAATTTTAAACAATTGAACTTAAAAACAAACCAAATGATCGAAATCACATAACATTTTCTAAGTATAATACCATTTGGCTAATTATGCACATTCACGTATATCATTTTACTCTAATTAAATTCAAACTCATATAGACATAAGCATTTACATATTTCAAGATTTACTTTAATTCTATCGAATTCAACTAGTGTACCATTTCTTATCCACACTTACTTTAAACATCCATAGTTAAATGGTATATCAAATACTTTCATGTAAATTTGCATAATGACTGAATGCACACATACACACATATACATATAAATTTACAACATCTTTACATATGCTTCTCAATACACATTCTTAATTCCCTTCAGGTCAATCTCACATATAATATATATATATATATCATACCTGGCCAACTTATTGTCTTGAACTCATTTTATTACCAATTTAGCACAAGGTTGCAAATCTCTGACTTTAATTAGTTCACTGGCATTTAGTCTGCTAGATAAAAACTCTGAATCACGTCACTGGCATATTGCCTGCTAGGTGTACAACCTGAATCAAATCACTGGCATATAGCCTGCTAGGTTTACAACCTGAATCACACATATAAGGTAAGTATTTACCTGTTTAACAGACTTTCTCTTCGAGTCGTTCAGAAATGTGTAGATTTCAAATAGGCCTTATGCAATGCTGACGTCCCAGACGCGGTCTTACATGTTATTCAAGGTCGATGCCACTATCCCGGACAGGGTCTTACACGAAACATAAGTGATGCCAGTGTCCCAGACACGGTCTTACATACTATCTCAAATCAATGCCTTCGTCCCGGACGAGTTCTTACATGATATCGTTTTACCATTTCTCAATCGAATATGATTATGAATTTCTCAATCATTTCGTACACTTAGTGCCCCAACAACTGATCTCGTACGCATAATACTTGGTTAAAGGAATTCACACACATAGTGCCTCTACAACTGACCTCGTACACACACATAGTGCCTCTACAACCGATCTCGTACACATAGTACTCGGTTAAAGGAATTCGCACACATAGTGCCTCTACAACCGATCTCGTACACATAGTACTAGGTTAAAGGAATTCACACACATAGTGCTTGTATTCACTCGTCATTACACGACAAAATGACTTAACCAAGTTTATAAAACATCATACATATATAACGGTATCAAAGCATATACTGCACATCAAATCCATCTCTAATAGATTACATATATATTTCGCCCATATACATAAAATCATGAATCAAAATATAACCTCTCATGTATATACATCACAAATATCTGAATATACTTCACCATATTTTATTACATAACACATTCGGCAAATCACATTACATATCAATACTCCAAATGTATTTCATACTTCTATTCGGCTATATAAACACATATATATATATATATGTAACATTTACTCACATACATAATTACAGTTTGACCAAATATATATAAATATACAACCATTTCTCATATGGTTTTCACTTCACACCACAATTCGATCCACCATTATCTTCATAAGCATAAATAATTAACACGTACCTGGATCACTTAATGCCTTATACGAATTCACATGTTATCTCATACTTTCATGACTTATACTACAACCACATATAATTGAGACCCATATCTTTGTTCAAAGGTTATCATCGTTACATAACACATAGGGCATAAATTTCACATCAAAACACATATCTTGGCACAACAATTTCATCATATCAAATTTGACTAAATATGCTAGTCATATACGGCTTCTAACCTCGTTTCAATATTAATTAGGTACTTTGAATACAAGTATTTAATCTAACATTTTCTTAATTACAAATTATTCAACTGATAAGCAAACAATTTAATAAAGTTCAAACACTTAAGAACTTACCCCGATATTTTTGAACAATCTTGAATCGGCTAATCAACTACTTTCGCTTTCCCTTTATCCAAATTTGACTCCCTATGCTCTTGAGCTTAATTCAACAATTTTAAACTAGTTTAATCACCTCACCAACTTATTTGAACAACAAAGCTAACTTCTCAATGAAAACACATACAATTCAGCAACATTTTTAATTAACAAATGTGCACACATTCGGCACTTCATCTCAATCATCACAAATGCATTAGCTAGCTCATTCCTTGAACTTGAAACATATTAGGACTTTAATATAAATAATTTAGCACTTTCTCTTGTACACATCCTTAAGACCGAATGCCTACATCACTCACCTTAGTATATTTAAATTTTAATAACTCATGAAACATATTATAAACAGCCACACTTGTGGCTTAAGTAATAAGCCAAATGACTTTGCATGCTTTATTCTTTAATACTAAGTGAATCAATATTTAGGCTTCAAATCGCATGTCAACTCATTATACAAGCAAATGATTTAATAAAGCTTGTAAGGTGACTAACCCAATTAGCACCAAATATCATACCTCATTCCTAATCATTTAACTAATATAAAATATATTTATATATTAGTGACATGAATATTGCCATACTTTATAATGAACATATCAAGGCAAAATTATTTCATGTTCAGACATAATCAGTCAACCTGTAATGCCACTACAAGTACAGTTCATTGTACTAATACAACCACTCCATCTATGTATATCATACCCTATGTACACCTTAGCCAAGTCAGCCATACATTCACCCAAAATCATTAACCATTATCAAGACATAAAATACCTATCAAGCACTACGTAACCGAAACACATAGCAGCATCACCAACAATATTTATATTGGTTACGTTCTCAATATAGGCTTATTTCAAGACTTAACATATATACAATATACCGAATTCATTCATGCCACAACCGAACTCAACAACCAACCTTAATACTCATACAAAGTTTACAATTTAAATAATTACTCAAGTACTAATAAATCGAATAGCATTAAAACAAACAAGTTTGAACATATTTCTTTACACATTTCCATATTCAGCATCACTACCTTATTAACCTAATACATCATTTAAAAACATAAACATCACCTTAACCATAATTTAGGTTCACACTCAGCAATTACCTATTTTACTTAAACACACAAGCTGATTCCCACCTATCATTTGATCCATACGAATGTGCATTTAACTGGCTCAAACATCATCTAGCAACCATTTTAAAGTTAAAACTTCAAACATTCAAAATTTAGCACAATACAACATGGTCGAATATGTACTTTGCCACAAACTCCTAAATTTATCCATTCACAACTCAATCCCTTCAACTATCATATAATTCCATCAATTCCAAGCTCAATTTAATGGTTAACCATGAATTACCAATATTTAACATTATTTCAAAATTTTAACAAGTTGCCGTATGCAACTCTACTCAAAATTTCATGGATTTAAACCATGGGTTCACTACACATTGCACTTATCAATTCAATTTCACAAACAATTAAAAAAAATCACATTAACATACCTTTCAATCAAGCTTCAACCATGGCCGAATGTGCTTGTTATACTTCTTTTCTTTGTTTCTTTTGTTTCGGCTAAAGTGAGAAAGAATAAACTTGTAACTTTGTTTTTATCACCTTCCTCCTATTTTAATAAGCTTTATTTCATATATAAAACCATTTGTTAATATAAAATGCATATTATAACATTTATTACTCATCATTGCCGTCCACTCCATCCATTTCCACTTTTTTTTTACCAAAATATTATAATATAATTATTAAAACACATTTCATAATATATGATACATATAATAATATAAAGGACATATATTACCTATCATTTAACAACCTTGCCAGCCACTTAATTTAAAATGGGGAATTTGACATGCAAATCCCCATATTTTAAACCATGAAATATTTGTCTACTACAATTTGACCTAACACATTTTCAAAGTTTCTCACATAAGTCATTTTAATTAATTCAACCTCCAAATGACAAAAATCAAGACACGAAATATTCACACATGCAATTTCACATATAATAAACATGGAATATAACATTTAATTATTTTTGTGACTCTGTTTTGTGGTTCTGAAACCACTTTCCGACTAGGGTCAAATTAGAGCTGTCACAAGTCCAAGGTTCAAGTGTCAACTTGGGCATTAAGAGTATTATTTTGCACTTGTGCCGTGCAAGTGGTGGTGATGGTTTTAAACTCTGCAGGAGGAAGGTTTGAATTGGTGTTGAGGTTGGAATGAGTGTTGGAGAGTAAATTAAGGCATGATAAGGGGAGAAAATTTAGGGAGTGAGGTGTGTGGATGAGTTTGAGCTAAAGTGGTAAGTGTTGAAGGCAAATTCGGCTATGGTAGGTGATTGGAGCCGATTTCAGTCACTTTGAGGGTGTGCCAAATTCACTTTTGGCATTTTATGTTTTTTTTTTTGCTCTTGTTTTTCTCTCGGTAGCTCTTTTTCTTAGGTAATTCTCCTTTTGGTCATTTTTGGTTTAAACGCCTAGGTTTTTCTTTTTCTCTAAAAGCCAATTTACTTCACTTCTCTTTTTCTCGAAATTCCCCCTTTGTGCCTAATCTTCTTGGTTCACTTGGTAGCCAAATACCCTCATCTCTCTTTCTCTTAAATCTTTCTTCTCTTCTATTACTCCTTTATTATTCATGACCCTTGCCAAATTCACATAAGGCCCTAGCTGAATAGGTTTTCTTCTTTTTGATCTCTAGCCGAACCTTGATCTTTTTCTTTTCCATCTTTAATCGAATCAACCCCTTCCCTCTTAAACTTAGCCAATTGCTTCTTCATTGGAAATTCGATTCATACTCTTTGGGGATTTGATTTCTTGTTGGCAAGCGATCTCGTGATCGGTAAGTAAGCTAGATCTTTTTTCGGCTTTTGTTAAATATTTCTAGGTTTTTTTCTATACTCTTAAAAGTTAGTGTTTCCTATCCTTCCAATGCCATTACTTCCGTTAATCTATGGTTTCTCCATTTATTTCACTAGTCTTGGAAGTGCCAGACCTAAGTTACCCTCGAGGTTGGAGTGAATTCGAACTACTTATTAGCCGTCAACTAAGGTAAGTAGCTATGCTTTATCAAGTAGGGCCGAATGTTCTAGCAGCCTATGACTTGCTAAATACAGTTTAACTACATGTTTTAACAACCCCGTTCTTGATCTAGGCTTGTGTCAACATAGATCGGGCAAGAGTTGGGAACTTTAACATTGTAGAGGTGGAGTAGCAAAGCTCTAATGATTCAATGTTTGTGATAGAAGGAGTTTGATCCATGTTGTTAAGGAAAAGGGGATATATTTTTAAACTAATAGCTAACTAATGGTCTTGGATATTGTAGGTTCTTTGCTAAGAGTTTCATAGTACGTGGCATAAAATAGGTGTGTACATACACAGCACACATGATGAATCGAGAAAAGCCGAAATCCCGAAAAGTCAGAATGCCAAAAAGCTGAAAAGTCGAAAGGTTAACTCCGACAACCAGACGAGTGTGCAAACACTCGTGAGGAGATACCGATGCAACGATAAAGGCTTCGTGGGTGATTCCATAGACTCGGGCCACTGTTTGGCCAACTGGGCCGAAATGGGCCAAATGGGCCCGTAGGCCCCTCGTGAATAAAATTGGTAGACTATTAGGATGTGACGAGCTGATTAGACTTGTTACGTGGTTTTTGGTAGAATTGGGCTTATTGGGCCAAATAAGTGTATGGGCTTGACTTGGGCTATAAAATGGGCTTAAAATGCATTGAATAGCGAAAAAGTGTTAATGGGCAACATAAGAGTACTTAAGGCCACGATAGAATATGAGTGGTTTGTCTAAATGGAAAAAATGACTAAATGCCCTAAATGCATAAATGACTAAAATACCCCTAGGTGATAAGTATGTGAAAATGTACGTTTTGCATTCATATGATGTATGTTGCATTTGGGTGGGTTTATGATAAGGAGGAAGATACGTGAGGATTGCATAGTCGCTTGATAACTGTGGATCCACCGGTGGCTTTTAAGCCCATTATATGATTAGCAGCTCTGCTGCAACAATTGAGTTAGTGCCGCAACCGGTGCTACCACTGGATTGTAGGGATGGGTGGGTTGATATTTATATCCCCATATAAGTGTAGGTTTGGAAGGGGAAATGGAGTGCAGGGTTGGATTGGGATGGGAGCATTGCATACATACGATATTGATATGATATGGGCTCAAGCCCAACTGAGGCCACTGTGGGCTAAGGCCCAAAGGCCACCGATATTGATAGAGCTTAGGCCAAATTGTTATTTGCATGTTAATATGTTTGTCGAGGGTCGTACACACTGAGCTTTTGAAAACTCACACCCTCCTTTAATTTTTCAGGTGACCCTCAGTAGTTGGCTCGACGTAGGAGAGGACTCAGAGGTGGCCACATTGTAAGTTGATTAGTAATTTAATAGTTATTTTATTTTATTTTATTTTATTTTATTTTTAATTGTTTTCATTGGGTTGTAATAAGGCCTGTTATCTTTGGTACGATTTTTACATTTGGTTTTATTATTTCCATAATTGGTTGACTCCTGATTTAAACACGTTTTCCAAATCCGATAACATTTTGAAACTGACAAAGTACCTGAACGTTTTCTTAAAACATGAGCTTCCGCTGTAATTTAACAAGTAAATTTATGAGATATACAAACTCGGGCTTTCAACTATCAAATTCAAAGCTTCTAATTAAACTCACCCGAACTCTTAAATTAAGCAACCACCCAAAGAAAATCATTTTTAACTGAATTATTTTTCCAACAGAGCTGATTTGAAATTAAACTTTTATTTGAACCTCAAGCAGACAATTGTTTTGAAAACCTATCCACTATACGCGATTAGTACGAGCCTTCCTTCAATGTGACACCACCAGATTCGGCCATAATGTTCGGGCCGGGTTTAGGGTGTTACAACCTGCATATTTAAATTAAAAGGTGAGTTTGCAAAAACTCAGTGTGTAACTTCCCCAACCAATAACAGAGAACTGATATGCAGAATAGACTGGGCCGAAGCCCTATGCAGAACAGATCAGTCTGGGCCGAAGCCCTATTCAGAAATAGAGTGGGCTCAAGCCATTACAGATACAGAATAGTGGATGCATGAATAACTCAACCCAGTCCAACCACCACACCACTCGTACCAGCCTATCACACCATGTGAGGAATAACTCGACCTACCCAGCTCGCACACCAATACACAACCAAGCTGCTAAAATAGATATCGTGGCAGAGCCACTACATACAGATTACGTGGCGAAGCCACTATATAGAATCACGTGGCAGAGTCTTTATAACAAAGCTCCCTCCAATGTCAAACCCAACCCCATGCAGAATAACATATCATAATCAAATATAGCATGCATATTAACAAACACAAAGACAGTCATTTACATATATTAGGCAATCTATCTTTAAGGGTATAATCATCTTTTAGGCCGTCAGGGGTAAAATGGTAATTTTACTAAGTTTCGAAGTCACGGTGCCTAATACGACCTTCTATTAGGTCTAACATCACGCTAAACGACTCAGATAATCTATAAGGTCAAAATGATGTATATAGGCCCAAAACCCTTATTGGGCCTAGGTGGGCCCATCGCTCGTGTGGCCCGTTCTATCCAATTTTACGTACGGCATTCCAACCCTTATCAACAACATACCAACAATCACATACCGAGCAATTTACCCATATTGGCTCGTAGGCCCATTGGGCCCATTTTGGCCGAATCAAGGCCCATAACAGCCCAAGTACACGAAAACGCACGTAAAGGCTTGAACAGTCTATTGCCCACGATTTGTGGGCTCAGTTTAGCCCACAAGCAATCGTACGCCTGTAAGGCCTCGAATGCCGACATTTCGACATTCTGGCTTTTCAGCTTTTGCCAACCTATGCTACAGAAAACATAACCACTTACCTTCGCTGAAGATTAACCAATAGGCCTAGATTGCTTTAAAAACACTAGCGATCTCCCACCTTCTGTGAGACCAACTTCTACGTACACCTAAGAAATCGAAGTAGACAAGAAAGAAAGAAATTAAATCGATCACCAATGAAGGATCAAAGGCTGATTAGCATATAAAGAAAAGGAGATTCGGCTTTCACAAGAACACTCAAAAAGAGTGAAAGAGAGCACTTTCCCCGATTCAGTCTTTGATGGCATGAATTAGACACTTGGTAAAGAGGGGTAGTCGGTTATATTTGCAAGAAAACTAATCAATACTCTGTCTAAGGGTGTCGAACGAAGAATAAAAAGAAAATGAAGAAAGGCAATCGGTTGGTGAAGAACTAGTAAAGAAAGAAGAAACAAGGTTCGGCTGTGGAGAAGGAGTTGATAAAATATCGAACGAAATCAAGAGGAGAAGAACAAGTCTTGGCATAAACAAATGGATTAAGAGGGTGAGGGAGTGAAGATGGAAGATTCGGCTTAAACAAAGAAAAGGAATGAGCTCGACTAAGTAGGGTCGGTTATGGAGTCTATACTTTTACCCTACCAAAATCGAATTCACACCTACACAAACACCCCATTTGGCACACACTTCTTCCCATTTGAAACTCCACAATTTCCTCCACAATTTTCTCTTCCAAACCCCACCAAATTTCATCCAAATCTCTTTTGACCAAGTCTACAACAACCCTTAAGAATTTGAATCCCAATGCACCTCTTACCAAGTCCATGTGGAAAAATAACAACCATTAGCTGACAATGGGATTCGAACCCCATACCTTATTCCCTTTACAAATGACACCACAAACCACTCCACCACATGCCTTTTTGTGTCATGAAACAACAACATTTACTTATAAACCCTACATGCCAACGTCCAAATTCACTTAAGACAAAAATTGAAAAATTTGCCAAGGGTCCAACTTGAACCCTGGCCTCCTAAGAACCTTCAAACGCACTCAAACCATCATGCCAACATCCCAAACATGCAATTTGTTAAAACAAGCCCAAAATACTACCCCTATATTTTGGGGCGTTACATAGCCACTGGTAGTTGAACTAGACTAGCACCCGAAATCACATAAATGATCAATCACATACAATAGTTTCCTTGTGACATGTCACTCGTATCCAAGTCGATTCCTAAGGCTCAATCGGGTTTTCCTCACTTATTAATTTCTTTGTCAATATACATGCTCATAGATAAATCACAAAATTATCATGATATTACACATATTAGAATAATTAAGGTAATTAATCAAACTATCAATCTAACTCATTATTTATAGATAAACTTACCTCCAGTCAAAACGTAACCTATTAATTTAATCCGAGACCTTGCCTTTTCTCCGATCAAGGTTGTTTCCTCATCGTTCTTGATCTATAAAACCAAATTTAATTCATTCAATACATACATTACTCAATTGGACACAAAATCATCCTATGGAATTTTTTACCATTTTACCCCTAACTTTGTTAATTTTTACGACTTAGTCCCTAAGCTAGTAAAATGAAATGTACCTATTTTTCTTCATTTCCAAGCCTAGTCGACCCTATTTCTCCCTTATAATAGCCCACAATCCTCAATAGTTCACAACTAATGCAAATGTTTTATAACTTTTACATTTTAGTCCCTAAATGCATTTTCATGCAAAATCACCTAGTAAAAGTTGTTTACTACACATCAAACCTTTAATTTCTACCATTAAACATAAAAATGCATTCATGTCACACATGGTTAAATTTTTAAACATGAACCCTAATGAAAACTAATGGTAGAAATAGGTAGTCCAAGCTTCAATGACTTCAAAAATGCAAAGAGAATAAAAAAGGGGACTAAATTGCACTTACTTGGAGCTTGAAAAGTTGAAAACCCTAGCTATGGACACTTAGAGAATTTTGACATTTAGGGGAAGAAGATGGACACATTTTTGGCTTATTTTCCTTTTTATTTCATTTAATATCTAAATGACCAAAATGCCCTTAATGCCCTTAATGACATTCTTTGCAAATTTTTCCTTCCATGGGCCATTTTGTCCACTATGCTATAAAATGGTCTATTTGCTAAATAAGGACCTCAAATTTATGAAAGAAATTCAGTTACATAGTAAATACTTCTACAACTTATATTTTGAAATTTTTACAATTTAGTCCTACCACTCAATCGAGCACTTTATCGATAAATTTATTTACCAAATTTTCACTCATGTATTCAATAACACAATAGACCTTAAAACTTTATTGAAACAAAATTTTCTATGTTGGATTCATATTCCCAAAACCACCATTTCGTTTAGGACCTAATTCAGGCTGTTACATTTCAAGCTCGGTTGTAAGTCCATTTTAGCTCTGTTTTTAATGATTTTTACGTTTTTGAAATCCTCGTAACCTAATATATCCTTTTCAAGGAGTAATTTGAAGTATTAGCAAAGTTTAAAATTTTACCCATGTTTAAAATTTTACCCATGTTAGACATACATGTATTTTGATGTCTGATGGTAGAAAATGCATGTTAGTCATAAGATAAATGACTTTTGCTAAGTGATTTTCGGTGAAAATGTCAAAAAGGGACTTATTTGTAAAAGTTGTAAAATATGTGTAGAAAATGTGAATAAATGACAAATGTAGGCTGTTATAAGCATGTATGAGGTTCGGCTGGGCTTGGGTATTAAAGAAATTTAGTATATTTCATTTTACGAGACTAGGGACTAAATTGGAAAAATGTGAAACTTTAGGGGCAAAAATGTAAATTTTGCCATAATGTGATTTTGGGTTGTTTTGAATAGTATAATGATTAAATAAGTTAAATGTAATGTTATAGATTGAGAAAAATGAGATTCAAAAATAGAACGGGGGTAAAACAAAGTTTCAGATTTGTCGACCTAATTCATCGATACAAGAGACGAGGTAAGTTCGTATGTTAATAAATGTTATTGGATTATGCTAATTATGCATTATGATCATATATAATTGATTAAACTGTAGAATTTAAATTAAATGCTCGAGATTAGTAAAAATGCAGAATCTATCGAAATTGTCTCATAATAAAAGATGAATTGACGAAAAAGACCATGGTTGGACCTTGGCAACATATGATTTCGTATAAGACCATAATTGGGCTATGGCATCGATATCTGATTCCCTGTAAGACCATATTTAGGACATGGCATCAGTATATGATATGTGATTTTGTGTAAGACCATATCTGGGATATGATATCGGTATATGATTTGTAATCACGTGTAAGACCATGTCTGGGACATGGCGCCGGTATGAGATTTCATGTAAGACCATAGCTGCGTATGGCATCGACATGTGATTACATGTAAGAACATATTTGGGAAATCACATTGTACTATGCATATGTGATCCGGGTGCTGGTCTTGTACGTCCTACTAGTGGCTAGGAACTCCGGCATGTGTTGCGAATACCTGTCAGCTTGTGTGAGCAGCACTAGGTAGCTACGTCCCGACTGTTAGCTTGTTTAAGTAGACCCGTGGTTAGCTCGTGAGCTAGTCTATATGTGTTATGAGATATGAGGTAGCTTTGGCTACATATGTGGCACTTATGTGCAAGATTCCGAATCTCTATTAGTATTCCAAGTGTATTCCAAGTGTTTAACGAGCAAAGACAAGACAAGAACGTAAGTGAGACTAAATTAAGTGAATCAGGTTTGTATAAAATCTATGTGAAAATTGGATGAAGGTAAAATAGTGAGCTTATAGTGTATCATGTACATGAAACGAGAAAAAGATTTGTGTATGAGTATGTTTCATGCCATATTGTATATATTTGGTTATATTAAAATATGAATCGAATGATATATGAGATATGAGTTATAATTGTTTTAATTATATGCAAGTATAGCACATAGTGTGCAAAGTACCATTATATGATGAGATTTTACATGGTTTATCTTGGCTAAAGTATTTGTGATGGATATTGGATTGAATGAAATTATATTAATGTTCGATTATGTATGTATAAATGTTGACAAATTGATACAAGGTATTTGATCCATACGAACATGGAATTGGATAAGCTCGTGAAACCTTTGGTTAATTACCTGATTGGAATTATGGAATAACACCCTAGTAATGAAATTTCTTAATACGTGCTTACTCAAGAAGTTGTGTTTATTTTCATATGAGCTTACTAAGCTTTATAGATTACTTGTGTTATGTTTCCTATGCTTATAGGATTTCAAAGACTTGCTCAGATTGGAAGCTATCAGGGAGCTCATCACACTATCAACCCATCATATCGGTACTGAAAGACTTGTGAATAGGGTTATATGGCATGTATAGGCTAGTTGGTTAGAAAGTGTATAAGTTTTTTTGGTTATTGAAGCGTAAATGAGTTTGGTAGGACTAGCCAAGTGTTTTGGATCATTTTAGTAATGTTTTTGACCTTGAAATGGCTAGTAAAGGTTGGTATATTTGGCCATTTAAGTTGGCTAACCTTGGTTATATTTATGAGCATGTGATGATGCCTTTCTTGGCTGTGTAAGTTTGCATGGTTTGAGTGGATAAGTATGTGATGTCCATATATGATAGATGTAGCATGTGAATGGTGTGTTGATGTCTTAGCTGTGGATGTTTGATGGCTTAATTATGTCAAGTTATGTGTCGTTGAATTGGTTCAAGTGTGATTGTGTTTCATGGTAGCAAATGGCTTGGAAAATAGCCTTAAAGTTGTCCATCGGGGTAGACGCACGGGCGTGTGTGACACACAGTCTGCCCCATGGGCTTTTGAACAGGCTTTGGGTCCCCTGACCTTAATTTTGAGAAACAAAATGCCTAGTATGGAGCAAACGGGTAGAGACACGGGCGTGTGTCTCAGCTGTGTGGATAGCACGGCATTGGACATGGGCGTGTGCCCAGGGGGTGTGAAGTCTGTACCTATTTTGCGAGAATTTAATTCGTCACAGGGCCTAGCACACGGGTGTGTGGCTTGGCCATGTGGTTTCATTGGCTGATGAAGTCATAAACAGAGAGTTACACAGGGTATGGACACGGGCGTGTGCGACCACATGGCCTACGCGCACAGGCGTGTCCCAAGCCACACGGGCGTGTGACCCCTATTTTAGGTAAAAATTTTCTAAGTATTGACAAACTTTCCAAAGTTCTCAGTTTAGTCCCGAACCACTCCTAAAGTGTGTTTTGGGCCTCGTAGGCATGTAATTGGGACATTATGAGTATGTATGAAAAGTTTTAAATTTGGATGTAAATTTATGGCCCAGTTTTGTAGGATTTCTTTTATTTTAGTCCGGTAACACTTCGTATCTTGTTCTGGCACGAATACGAGTAAGGGGTGTTACAAGGATTGATAGCCTGATTGAGAGTGACATCATTGTTGGTCAAGAGGCATTTGCTGTTGAGGAGGAAGTTGTTGTGGAAGAGGAAAATGTTCGTGTTGAAGTTATGAACGAGAAGCTCGAGGAAAAAAATACTGAGCCAGAAGCTTATTATTAAGCTTATTATTAAGCTTTTAGAATTTACATAAACAATGTTAAGTTCTTACTTTCCGATCTTACTCATTGGTAACCTTACCAAAGGCTCAAAATAAAAAAATAATAACAATAGCAACAATTTCATAATAATAAAATGCTACTCAACTTACATACTTACATTCTCAATCTCATCATATCCTTAATTTATCTTACTTCCCTCAAATTATGCTATTCAATACTTTCTTGATCTTACACAAAGCCACATTACCACTATGGTCTTATATGTAAATTTATTTGAATTCTCACTTTTAATATCGAATCAATTCTCAATTATTGTCATTATATTCAAAAATCAATACTAAAACATTTATAACTAATATATCAATTTAGCATTCAAACATGCTTAATTAAATACTTATTAAACACATTAACTTACCTCGATACCAACACGGCCATTTTGACTAACTTTTCTGATTTTCGGTTTTTCTCTCATTCTAGGTCCAAATCTCATTTTTCGAGATCTACAATATCATATTTCACTTATTTAATCAATGTACTAATCATTTTGGACCTAAAACATATTTTTACAAAATTTATATTTTTACCCCTAAACTTTTGGATATTTATACTTTTTCCCCAAAGCTCGGAAATCAAACTTTATCCCTAATTCTTATGTTTTAGGACATGCTGATCATTTTTTTCCTTCTATGGCCATCAAATTCTTGCCCTAACGTGCACTTATGAACAATAATAATTTTTACCGGTTATGCCGTTTTACTCGTTTTCATTGAAAATTGCTTAGCAAAAGTCGTTTAACATAATTCTAAGCTTCATATTTTGTCATAAAACATCAAAATACACATTTTTCACCTATGGGTAATTTTTCAAATATAAACCTTAGATCGAATTAAAGGTAGAATTAGCTTAATCAAGTTACCGGGATTCTAGAAATGTAAAGAACATGAAAAACGGGGCTAGAACGGACTTACTATGAAGCTTGGAAGATGAACAAACCCTAGCCATGGTGTTCCCTTGCTACATTTGGCCATGGAGAAAAGAAAATGAAGAAGATGATAGCTTCTTTCATTTTATTTTGTCTTTATTCATTAATTAAGGCATTTTACGAAAATGCCCTTAAATACCTTACTTACTAACCATGTCTATTTTTTGTCCATCAAACTTTAATGATCTAATTACTATTTAAGGACCTCTACTTTAAACCCCCATTTCAATCAAGTACTTTATAAACTAGAATACATATTTTGCAACTTTTGCAAATAAGCCCTAATAGACAAATTAAACATGCAATCTATAAAATTTCTTATGGGTAGTCTAGCACATACATCCAATCAATCGGTAAATCATGATAATTCATTATAATAAACTTTTCTATCTCGTATTTTGGTTTCGCAACCACTGTTCCGTTTAGGCCCTTTTTCGGGATGTTACAATAAATATTCATATAAAAAGAAAAAAAATGGAGCTTTTGGATTATCACTTTCTTTAACTTATTTATGGAAGCTTAAGCTCCAACAAGTGAACCGACTTAAAAAGGATGTAGACAAGCTTCTAACGAAGAGCCCTGAGTGCGACACAAGAGGGAATAGAGAGATTCAAGTCGATTGTTTAGGAATAGTATTCTCCACTTGTTTCTTTTATTTTTATTTTCTAAACACTGGTGATCACTTTCTATTTCATGTTAGTACGAAAATACAGATGATTTCTAGGTTAAATTTTATTTTATTCAATCTTATTTCTATTGTAACACTCTTAACCTGTTGTCAGAATAAGGTTTCAAAGAATTACCGGACATATCACATAATTCACATACATTTCACATACATTCATATAGTCCCTAATTCGAGCCCTTGAGGCCCAAAACAGACAATTAAAAAGATTCGGGGCTAAACTAAGAACTTATGAAAATTTTGGGAAAACATTGAAAGTTTTCAAATATAGGGGACACACACCAGAGTGGCCAAGCCGTGTGAGACACACGGCCAAAAGACATGCCCATGTCAAAGGCCGTGTGGTCCTTCAAAATGGGATCACATGGTCGTGTCCCAAACCATGTCTGATGTAACACCCCAAACCTGGCCCGAATGTTAGGGCCGAATTTAGCGTGTCACATTGAAGTGTTTTATCAAGAACCTTGTTTTCATTGAAAACCCTTCTTTAAGAAATTTCAAGTAAAATCCTAGTTTCTATTTGTTTCTAGAACGAGGTGTATTCAAAAGCTATTTCTTGGTTACGTGTTAATAGTTACTTTGGAAAAATTCTCTTTAACTGCGGAAACTTTAATTTAAAAAAAAAACAATAATTCATTTCAGAAAAACTTGAAAAATGTTTGAAATAACTAAATCAATGTTCCATTTCAAATATATATACAAAGCTTAGTAACCAATAATGAAATAATAACCAGAGGGAAGGCCTTATTATAATCCGGACTAAGATAATCAAAATACTAGAGATTTAAAAAAACAATTCTAAATCGTCTTGCTAGTTAGCCACCTCTAAGTCCCTCCATCCGTCGAACCTCCTACTGAGGTTCACCTGAGAAAAATAAAATAAAAGAGGGGGTGAGTTTTTCGAAAACTCAGTGTGTACAACCCTCGGCAACAATATATATATCATGCAACACAAGTCATCTTAGGCCTGAGCCCAATTCAATAATAGCACAAAATTAGAGCAATCAGATATGCAAAAATCTTACCCATCCATCCTCTACACAACATCTTTATCCAACCGAAACACACCATGTGGGGATAACTATATCGACCCACCCATCCGATACATTCCAAGGGTAGCGCCGGCTGCGGTACTACCTAATGTTGCTGCAAAGCTGCTAATCATATATTGGGCTTAAAAAGCCATTGGTGGATCCACAGTCATTAATCATGCATGTGATCCTCAATTCTTCCTCCGTTCCATAATTTCCCACCCACATGCAACATAAAATCAGATGAATTCTTCAGATATCCACGTGTCATGCATAAATCTTTCATGTTTTACATAGGGGTAGTTTAGTCATTTTATCCTACAAGGGTGTTTTGGGTAATTCCTACCCTACAGGGGTATTTTGGTAAATTTTTAACAGTATGGGTCTTAATTACGAACTTTGTCTCGTCAACAAGTCCTCGTCCGCTAAAGTGAACAGACACTATGCACCAGGTAGGATTCCATAGAAGAGGAGATGGGTCATTAAGACCGCTTAAGTACCAAGCTCTCTCTAGATTCAATCCTAGACATGCATATGCCCATCGCCACACTCTAACCTCATGACTTGTCCACAGACGCACTTGATAAATTAATTAAGTTTTATGCCCGCTTAAGGATCCATTAGAAACTAGGCCTAAAAGTCCATTATAAAACCCTAACAAGTCCACATGCTTTCATATATTCATATAGCCCATCAGGCCCAATCACATTTATATGCCCCATTTGGCCCAATCTCAATTATATAGCCCGTCAAGCCCAATCCATTCCAAACCATTCAACAAACTTTATCAACTCGTCGCTTATTATCAACTTATCAATTTTTGCTGACTTGGGCCCACAAGCCCGTGAGGCCCATTTGGCCCATCTTGCCTCGGTTGGCCAAAACGTGACCCAAGTCCATGAGATTGCTCATCGGGCCTCTGATAACGTATCGATTACCCTCATACAAGTGCTCGTGCACTTGCACTACTACCTCGCCAAACTTTCGGCTTTTCGGCATTTCAGGATTTGCCAATCTATTGTGTATGTGTAGTGTATGTACACAATTGGTAATGAAACGCGCTGCGAACTCCTTAGCCATGAACCTACAATGATGTCACTCAACGATTAATCACCCACTTATAAAAAACTATCACTAAAAGCTGAAACCTCACCTTTGCCTTACCTTGAACGACAAGCCTTAATAGCCCTTCCTTGATCACTAATCACGAGTACCTCCTAAATCTGCATCAATCTTAATCATTAAATCTAAGCCATAAGTGGCTTATATCCATCTTAAGTCCCCCTCATAATACATATAACTATCCAGCCATCACCCAATCCAAATATATAGATGACTTACTTACCCCAAAACCTGAAAAGTGTAAGGTAGAATCGACAGAGGGTCTGGAGATTTGAGATTAGATTTCAATACCCTACAAATCGACCAAGAGAGAGTGAGGAATAGGAGAATTTAGTTCTTAGCAAAACCGATTGAAAGTGTAAGGTTCTTACCCAAGAAGCAATCAGCCCAAGAAAGAGGAGTAGTGGCGGCATGGAGGAGGTTCGGCCAGCAGGGTATTCGACTTAGAGTTTAAAGTGATGTAACCAAAAAAAAGAGTATATTTGGCACAAGGGAAACAACTAGAAGAAGAGAAAGAAGAATGGTTTTGATGAGAAGGAGAAGTTGATACTCACTGAGGAAAGAATAAGAGGTTTTCGATTTTTGAGTATTTAGAAAGAAAAGAATGATGAACCAAAAAGATTTTGGGAGGAGAAGGTTCGACAATAGCAACAAAGAGAACCCCTTTCACAAAAAAGCACAAAGGGAATTCAGCACCCCTTATTTATGCCCAAAATCGAAACATGCCTACTCTCAAAGTCCCAATCGGTTGCACTTCTTCCCCACACCAATCTCTTAATTTTCCTCCATGATAACTCATTAATCCCTTCCTTAAAATTCTCTTCTGATCACTCCCTTCAGAGTTCACATTCAACGCCACCATTGGCAATCCAAGGAGTAAAAATTAAATCTTTCTTTTGAGCAAGGAGGGATTCGAACCCCAGTCCTCCTTGCCATGCATGTGACGCCATCCCATGCTCCCTATGTGGCGTCACCTTGCCACTAGACCACAAGGTAAATTGTGTCCTATTTTATCTCCATTTATTTAACAACCTAGTTACTCAAGATCAGGGTTCCTTTAATGTTAAACTAAAATTTTCCCACTTTCAAGCTTGAACTCAGAACTTAACAAATGGCCTATTGACACATTAATACTTAACTAAAAATATCAAACACATACTCCACATCAAAACTGAAAAAGGAAAGTTCAGGATTTTTGAGGCATTACAACTCTACCCCCTAAAAGAAATTTCGTCCTCGAAATTACCTGATTCAAATAGTTGAGGATATTGACGTCGCATCGCTTCTTCGGGTTCCCAAGTAGCCTCCTCAGCGTTGTGATTACGCCAAAGCACTTTGACTGATGGGATGGATTTCCTTCTCAGCACCTTAACATCCCAATCAATTATCTGTACGGGCTCCTCCTATAAAGTTAGATCTGGCCTAACCTTGATTTCCTCAACTGACATGACGTGTGAAGGATTCGAGCGATAATGCCTTACCATGAAAACATGGACCACGTTGTGGATCTAACTTAGTTCAGATGGTAATTCTAGTTGATAGGCGACTGGCCCAACTTGCTTCAGGACACGATATGGCCCAATGAATCTAGGGCTTAGCTTTCCCTTCCGTCTTAACCTTAACACCTTCTTCCATGGAGAGACCTTAAGAAAGACTAAGTCCCCCACTGCATACTCAATCTCTCGATGCTTAAGGTTGGCATACGACTTCTGCCTATCCGAGGCCTCCTTCAACCGATCCCGAATCAATTTCACCTTATCTTCAGTATATGCTACTAACTCAGGGCCAAAAACTCGCCGTTCGCCCAATTCTGTCCAACATGTTGGAGTACGACACCTTCGTCCATACAGTGCTTCATACGATGCCATTCCAATACTTACCTGATAACTATTATTGTACATGAATTCGACTAATGGTAAACAATCTTCCCAACTACCTTGGAATTCAATTGCACATCCCCTCAACATATCCTCTAAAACTTGGATAACCCTTTCTGACTGTCCATCAGTTTGGGGATGGAACGCCGTACTAAAGCTTAACATAGTACCCAGTACCTCGTGCAGCTTTTTCTAGAATCGCGATGTGAAACGTGGATCCCTATCAGATATTATGGAAACTGGCACTCCATGCAATCTAACAATCTCAACAACATACAACCTAGCCAACTTTGGCAACGAGTAATCAGTGCGGACTGGTACAAAATGGGTAGACTTCGTTAACCGATCCACTATAACCCATATCAAGTCTTTCTTAGTAGGCATCGAGGGTAGCCCACTAACAAAGTCCATAGTCACTCTTTTCCACTTCCAAAGTGGAATCTTCACCGGTTGAAGCAATCCTGAGGGCAACTGATGTTCCGCCTTCACCCGCTGACATGTCAAACATTTACTTACGAACTTCGTGACCTCGTGCTTAAGTCTAGGCCACCAATAAAGCTCATGCAAATTTCGATACATCTTGTTTCTGCCAGGATGCATAGCATAGGGACTACTATGCGCTTCCCACAGAACAGACTGCCTTAGTTCATCATCTTTTGGTATACACGTTCTCCTATGAAAACACAACAATCCTTCACTTTTCAACCCAAAGTCTGATGTCTCCCCATTCTTCACTTGTCTAAAACGAGAACCCATGGTTTCATCCAATAACTGCTTACCCTTTATCTACTCAACCCACAACGGCTTTACTTAAAGCTCAGCTAACAAACTACCATCCTCAAACAAGCTTAAATGAGCGAGCACAGCCCTGAAATCTGACATAACCCTACGGCTTAATGCGTTGACTACCACATCCGCTTTGCCAAGGTGGTACTCGATCGTACAATCATAATCCTTCAATAATTCTACCCACTTGCGCTGCCTAAGGTTTAGCTCATTTTGGGTATAGAGGTACTTCAAACTCTTATGATCCGAATAGATTATGCACTTCTCCCATATAAATAATGCCTCCATATTTTTAGCGCGAAAGCCACTGTAGCTAACTCCAAGTCATGGGTTGGGTAATTCACCTCGTGAGTCTTAAGTTGACGTGACGCATATGCAGCCACCTTACCTTCTTGTATCAATACGTAGCCCAAGCCCACATGCGATGCGTCACTATAAATCGTAAACTCCTTTTCATATTCTAGCTAAATAAACACAGGGGCCTCAGTTAAAACCTTCTTAAGCTTTTCAAAACTCTCTTGCTGCTTGTCCGCCCAAACAAATGGTACCCCTTTTCGCAACAACCTAGTTAGAGGTACAGCAATTAATGAAAACCCCTCAACAAACCGCCTATAATACCCTACCAAGCCCAGGAAGCTTTAAATTTCAGTCACCGTCTTAGGTGTTTTCCAATCTAACGCAGCTTTAATTTTTTGAGGATCCACCCTAATCCCCTCAGTTGACACCACATGTCTTAGAAAAGTAACTTCCCTTAGCCAAAATTCGCACTTGCTGAATTTGGCATATAGTTGCTTCTCCCTCAAAATCTGCATTACAATCCTTAAGTGTGCATCATGCTTATTCTCATCTCTGGAGTACACTAAAATGTCATCAATAAAGACTACCACGAACTGATCCAAATAAGGTTGGAAAACCTGGTTCATGAGATCCATAAAAGCAGCATCGTAGTGCCCATAATGAGTTCTAAAAGCTGTCTCATAAACATCCACCTCCTTAATACTCAGTTGGTGATACCCCGAGCGTAAATTAATCTTTGAGAAAATCGAGGCTCCTTTAAACTGATCAAAAAGATCATCAATTCTCGGCAGAGCGTACTTGTTCTTAATGGTTAACTTATTTAACTATCGATAGTTGATGCACATTAGCATAGACCCATCTTTCTTCTTTACGAATAATACCAGTGCTCCCCACAAAGACATACTTGGTCGAATAAATGCCCGGTCCAATAATTCCTGAATCTGTGCCTTAAGTTCTACCAATTCCTTTGGTGCCATCCGATAAGGGGCGATGGACACTGGAGCCGTACTAGGTAGCAACTCAATTCCAAATTCTACTTCTCTTTTGGCGATAACCCAGGCAGTTCATCGGGAAAGACATCAGGTAAGTCCCTAACTATTTTCAAATCCCAAACAATAGGACCCTTAGCCTCTGTATAACTTATTTAAGCCATATAGGCTTCGTAACCCTTACAAACCAACTTCTCAGCCCTTAATGCTAAAATTACATTTGACAAATAATTTCAGCATTCACTAATTCCCACCACCTCCGCATCCTCTGCCGTTCTTAACACCATTTGCTTTGCAGCACAATCCAAAGTTGCTCGATGTTTCACTAGCCAATCCATACCCAAGATTAAATCAAACTCACTGAAAGGCAGTTCCATCAAATTCGCCAAAAAGGTAACCCCTTGAACCACTAAAGGTACCTCCCTAAACAACTTATTCACTACCACCGACTGACCTAATGGGCTTAACACAGTAATCTCATTTGCAGTAATTTCAAACATATCACCCAAAGGCTCAGCCATATTGCATGCAACATATGAATGCATCGATCCAATGTCAATTAATGCAGTGTAAGGTAACTCATGGATAAAGAACATACTCGTTATCACATCTGGGGCATCCCCGTCCTCTCAGCAACGAGCGGCATATACCAAAGCTGGCTGCCCTCCCTCAGTATGGTCTGCACCTCTGCTCGGTGCTCCATGTCCACGTCCATTGCCGTTACCACCCCTGGCCTACCCACGGCCCCTTGGCGGCAGCTGACCACCCCTTGGTGGCTGAACATTACCCCGACCCACGGCTGGTACCTAGCCCAGCATTTTAGGGTAACTCTTGATCCTATGCTCCATAGATCCGCAAGCTAGACAAGCTCCCATCCTCTTCCAACACTCAACTGCATGACATTTCACACAATCAACACAAGGTGGCACCGCTGGATTAGCAGTAGGGGGCCCCGCTCTAACTGGCCCATTAATTCTGGCCCTAGCTCTAGTCCTCTGTCCAGCACCAGAAGTCTTAGCCTCCTTTTTATTCTTACCCCTTTTTTTTTCCCTATTTAGGCGCTCAGTGCACTCCACCTCTTCTACTATCTTTGCCTTCTCAACCAGTTCTGAGAAAACTCGTTCCCTCTGTGGAGCTATCAATATTCTAAGACTATCTCTCAGACCATCCTCAAACCTAACGCAACGCTCATAGTCCGTTGCCACCATAACCCTTGCATACCTACTAAAGCATAGAAACTCCACCTCATATATAGCCACAGATTTGTTCCCCTAGGTCAAGTTCAGGAACTCCTTCCTCCTAGCATCTACATAGCTTGCACCCACATACTTCTCTTGAAACGCAGTTTTGAAAAACTCTCAAGTGATCCGCTCAGGTTGAGTGCCCTCTTTTACTGTCAACCACCACTGAAAGGCTTCCTCCCTAAGCAATGACATTGCCCCTTTTAACTTTTGCTCAGGTGTGCAGTCCAAGTCCTCCATTATCCTTTCAGTGGCCTCCATCCAGTATTCAGCCACATTAGGAGCTACACCAATAATACCCTTAAAGACCTCAGCCCTTTTAGATCGTAGTCGCTCCGAAACTGACCCCTGACTATCGATACCATTGTTGGGCCCAGCGACCCTTTCCAAAATCCTCAGCATTGCTTGTGACAATGCATCATCCCCAGCTGCTTGATCATACGGTCCAGTTTCAGCCATGGGTGAGGCTAGAGCATCCCCCACTTCAACATTGGGCATATGGCCCGATGCCGACGATCTAGCCCTAACACTTTCGTGGCCTTGACCGCGACCTCTTGTACCTCTTCTAGCTTATTGTCGATTCACGTATTATCTGGATTAAAAATTTTATGAAGTTTTTAATCAGTTTCAGTAATTAAGCTGATGTTTTATGAAAGTATTAAGTAAAAATTTGTTTTCACAGTCGTGGATCCTTTACAGTTTCAATGTTTCTAATTTTCAGTCTTTCTCTAACTAAACAATCACAATAGTTCTCTATCTAAAGTGATCCTAGTAGTCTTCCTATAGTATAGCAGTATAAGAACAATTCAATACCAAGAGTACTTACTTGGTTCGACGTTGGAGACTTGATGTGCTATGTAGCAAGAATTTCCAAAATATTTTGACCCAATCAAAATTAACTTTTAAACTCAAATAATAAGGCCTACTTCACAGCCAGAGCTTTCCAATCGGGCTCTGATACCATTAAATATAACACCCCAAACTCGGCCTGGACGTTAGTGTCTAATCCAACATGTCACATTGAAGTGTTTTGTTGAAAACCTTCTTTTCATTGAAAATCCTTCTTTAAGAAATTTCAAGTAAAATCCCATTTTGTATTTCTTTCTAGAACGAGGTGTATTCAAAAGCTATTTCTTGGTTACGTGTTAATAGTTACTTTAGAAAAGTTCTCTATAACTGTGGAAACTTTAATTTAAAAACAATAATTCATTTCATAAAAAACTTGAAAGGTGTTTGAAATAACTAAATCCATGTTCCATTTCAAATATATATAAAGCTTAGTAACCACTAATGAAATAATAACCAGAGGGAAGGCCTTATTACAATCCGGACTAAGATAATCAAAATACTAGAGATTTAAAAAAAAAGTCTAAATCGTCTTGCTAGTTGGCCACCTCTGAGTCACTCTATCCGTCAAACCGCCAATTGAGGTTCACCTGAGAAAAATAAAATAAAATAAGGGGTGAGTTTTTCGAAAACTCGGTGTGTACAACCCTCGAAAACAATATATATACCATGCAACACAAATCATCTTGGGCCGGAGCCCAATTCAATAATAGCACAAAATTAGAGCAATCAGATATGCAAAAATCCTACCCATCCATCCTTTACACAACATCTTTATCCAACCAAAACACACCATGTCGGGATAACTATATCGACCTACCCATCCGATACGCTCCAAGGGTAGCACCAGTTACGGTACTACCTAACATTGGAGCAAAGCTGCTAATCATATATTGGGCTTAAAAAGCCATCGGTTGATCCATAGTCGTCAAGCAACCATGCGATCCTCAATTCTTCCTCCGTTCCATAATTTTCCACCCACATGCAACATAAAATTATATGAATGCAGCATATATCCACGTGTCATGCGTAAATCTTTCATGTTTCACATAGGGGCAGTTTAGTCGTTTTATCCTACAAGGGTGTTTTGGGTAATTCCTACCATACAGGGGTATTTTGGTAATTTCTTAACAGTATGGGTCTTAATTACAAACATAGGCCCGTCAACAAGTCCTCATTGCCTAAAGTGAACAGACACTATACACAAGGTAGGACTCTAGAGAAGAGGAGGTGGGTCATCAAGACCACTTAAGTACTAAGCTCTCCCTAGATCCAATCCTAGACATGCATATGCCCATCGCCACACTCTAACCTCATGACTTGTCCACAGAGGCACCTGATAAATTACTTAAGTTTTATGCCTGCTTAAGGATTCATTAGAAACTAGGCCTAAAAGTCCATTATAGAACCCTAACAAGTCCACATGCTTTCATACATTCATATAGCCTATTAGGCCCAATCACATTTATATGGCCCATTTGGCCCAATCAAAATTATACAGCGCATCAGGGCCAATCCATTCCAAACCATTCAACAAACTTTATTAGCTCGTCACTTATTATCAACTTATCAATTTTTGCTGACTTTGGCCCACGAGCCCGTCAGGCTCATTTGGCCCATCCTGCCCCGGTTGGCCAAAATGTGACCCAAGTCCATGAGATCGCTCATGGGCCTTTGATAACGTATCGATTTCCCTCATACGAGTGTTCGCACACTTGCACGACTACCGTAGCTAAACTTTTGGCTATTCAGCATTTCAACTTTTCGGCATTTAAGGATTTACGGATCTATTATGTGTGTAGTGTATGTACTACCCTAGTAACGAGACGCACTGCGAACTCCTTAACCACGAACCTACAATGATGTCACTCAATGATTAATCACCCACTTATCAAAACCTATCACCAAAAGTCGAAATCTCACCTTTGCCTTAGCTTGAACGATAAGCCTTAACAGCCCTTCCTTGATCATTAATCACAAGTACCTCCTAAATCTACATCAATCTTAATCATTAAATCTAAGCCATAAGTGACTTATATCCATCTTAAGTCCCCCTCATAATACCTATAACTATCTAGCCATCACCCAATCCAAATATATAGATGAGTTACTTACCCCAAAACCTGAAAAGTGTAAGGTAGAATCGGCAGAGGGTTTGGAGATCAGAGATTTGATTTCAATCCCCTACAAATCGACTAAGAGAAAGTGAGGAATGGGAGAAGTCAGTTCTTAGCAAAACCAATTGAAATAGTAAGGTTCTCACCTAAGAAGCAATCAACCAAAGAAAGAGGAGTAGTGGAGGCACAGAAGAGGTTCGGCCAACAGGGTATTCAGCTTAGAGTTTAAAGTGATGTAACCAAAAAAAAGAGTATATTCGGCACAAGGGAAACAACTAGAAGTAGAGAAAGAGGAATGGTTTTGATGAGAAGGAGAAGTCGATACTCACTAAGTAAAGAATAAGAGGTTTTTTGGTTTCTGAGTACTTAGAGAGAAAAGAATGATGAACCAAAAAGAATTTAGGAGGAGAAGGTTCGGCAATAGCAACAAAGAGAACCCTTTTCACGAAAAAGCACAAAGGGAATTCGACACCACCTATTTATGCCCAAAATCGAAACTTGCCTACTCCCAAAGTCCCAATTGGCTCCACTTCTTCTCCACACCAATCTCCTAATATTCCTCTATGATAACTCCTTAATCCCTTCCTTAAAATTCTCTTCTGATCACTCGCTTCAGAGTTCACATTCAACGCCACCACTGGCAATCCAAGGAGCAAAAATTAAATCCTTCTTTTGAGCAAGGAGGGATTCGAACCTTAGTACTCCTTGCCATGCCTATGACACCATCCCATGCTCCCTATATGGCGCCACCTTGCCACTAGACCACAAGGTAATTTGTATCCTATTTCACCTCCATTTATTTAACAACCTAGTTACCCAAGATCAAGGTTCCTTTAATATTAAACTAAAATTTTCCCACTTTCAAGCTTGAACGCAGAACTTAGCCAATGGCCTATTGACACATTAATACTTAACTAAAAATATCAAACACATACTCCACATCAAAACCAAAAAAGGAAAGTTTAGGATTTTTGGGGCGTTACAACTGACCCCGTGTAACTCTCTGACGTGTGTCACAAGGCCAACCATGTAACATATGTTCACAACCAAATTAGAAACTCAAACCAACCAAAATCAAGCCTAAATTATGCAATTTCAATGCCACTCACACATTACTCATAATCATCACAAATGGCCATTCAAACACATAAAAATTTCATGTCCAAGAATCACATAAATGATTATCTTCATATATGCATTATTTTACCTAATGCTTAATATGCTACTACCTTCTCAAAATTAACCATTTGTTGTCTTCATTACCAATTCACAACAAAGTATTTATGAAGCAATTAGAAACCACTTAACAACAGATCATTTACACAAATAAATACATAACCAAGACATACATCATTTCCAAACCAAATCAATTGGCTAAATACATTATAAACATAAAAGCCATAATGACCATAACTCCTATACATGCCATAGAACCAAAATACACAAGTTCATAAGTACCAAACTGATAGCTAGATAGTGTGATGAGATCTCTGATGACTTCTAATCCGAGTGAGATACCGAAACACTATAAACATAGAAAAGAAAATAAAGTAAGCGATTAAGCTAAGTAAGCTCGTATGGCTAATAAGTATAATTTAACAATTCATGCACAATTTAAAGAAGCATAAGTAAATATAAATAAGCTTTATTCAATTCAACAATTAGCACATTGCCATAACCAAGTGAATCATGTATAAATTCACCAACTTTCACTTACTTTTCATATGAATTTATCAACTATCACTTACTTGTCGAACTTATCACGAGTACCTGAATCATTCCATATCATCCATTTTATCCTCATACTATCATCTTTACTCATTGAACCATTTGAAATAATATCGGATACTCGAGAATCTCACACACTAAGTGCCATATACGTGGTTAAACCACCTCTATCACATCTCATATACACGCTCACTCTCGAGCTATCACTAGGTCTGCTCACACAAGCTGTCGGTCAAGATGTAGCTACACAGTGCTGCTCACACAAGCTGTTGAGTAACTGCAACACATGCCGATCAACTCAACCATCAGTAGGATACAGGACCAGCACCCAAATCATAGAATCATGGTAAACCCTAATGACATGTCATTTTGTATCCTATCTATTCCTAAGGTTTAAACGGGAACTATTCTCAATCGATGCCTCGTTGGTAACTTCCATAATGTCATATTATCACAATTACACAATTAAACATTTAAACACTTATAACATAAACTTTACTAAACATGCGAACTTACCTCTTCAATCACAAAAGCGACAAAAATATGATCGACTAATCCAAAACTTTATTTTTTTTTGTAACACCCCTATCCCGTAAGGGTTGCTGGAATAGGTAAGGGGCATTACCGGACTTGTGGCACAGATCAGAATAGAAGAATTTTAAACTTTACAATTAATAACATATTTCCATAATCATTCACCCAATCATGCTTTAAAGCTCATATATCATACACACATTCATTTAGGATCAAATTGAAAACATATGAAAGATAGGGAAAACATTGAGAAAACTTTCAAGTTAGGGACACACGGCCGTGTCCCTAGCCCGTGCACATCAACACGGTCGTACCCTACAAGACACACCCAAAAACTCAAATCATGGGCAACACTGCCAAACCCCACACGGTCACTAGACACGCCCATGTGTCCAGTCCGTGGCCAACACTGTCAATTACCACACGGCTACCAGACACACCCATGTGTTTAGGCCGTGTGCAAGACTACCTAAAATCTATTAGGTACAGGGGTTACACAGTTGAGTCACACGCCCGTGTGCTCTGACCGTATGGCACAATGAAGGCTTGGTTAAGTCATTTTGCCACCCAAATGGGACATTCCTACAAGCATCAAAGTAACCACAACCTTTCATACACCATTTGGCAATCAAAACAAGCATTTCAAGCATAAAATGGGCCATTTCAAACACAATTTACAAACATTATTCATCATATAAACATGTACCAAATCTGCATCATTTCTTACTAATTCACTCATCTATTCAATAGCTAATAATGCTACCTAAATAACATCATAACACTTTGCAATATATAACATAGAAATACATCATGATAGTCATTCAAAATAGATTAGCATATACAAAACAAGCCACATCTCATAGCTTGAATAGGTGCCTAAAACATACTACATTCCTTATCAAAGCTAACCAAATCATTCACTTAACAACTAGCCTATACATGCCATGGCCATCACATTTACAAAGATTCAAAAGTACCAAAAGCTTGATGGATAGTGTGATAGCAAGTCTCCGACTTGTTCAAAAATCAAGCTAGCTTCCGAATCTATAAAACAGAGGAAAAGTAAACGGAGTAAGCTTTAAAAGCTTAGTAAGCCCGTATAATGTAGAATTAAACTTACCGAACATTAGGAATAAGCACATAAATAATGTCAAACCAAGTCATAAGCTCATATTGCCTACTCATCAATCATACATAAGTTAGTACTTGCAAAATCTTGTGATCATTCATTCTCCAAATGAATCCTTCACATAACACAACATACATCATTTACTTATGAGGTACAACTCATGTAATTCATATCATATAGTTCATATAAATCATGTAGCTCATGTAACTTGTAATTCATATACTCTTTAATCATCGTGTAACATGTATCGATAATTGCCCATTAAACCTTTAAGAACATCAAGGGATACTCAGGTAATACACACACAGTGTATATACATATAACCAGTAATCCGTCAATGCATTATGTATGCTCTTTCGAGCCTGTAACAGTAAGCCCGAAGGCTGAACATGTAATCCCGAAGGATGAACGGTAAGCCCGTAGGCTGAACCATAAGTCCGAAGACTGAACATGTAATCCCGAAAGATGAACATATAGCTCATGAGTTGTGGTGAGTCCACAACAAATGCAAGAGCTCGAACCACCTTGTAGCCCTAGTGACATGTTACTCGTATCCTACAACTTTCTACGATTCGAACGGGACTCGGTAATCATATTGAACTTGTAATCTTTAACATTTCCATATCAATTCATATACATATAATCAATAGGCAATTTCATTTCTATAAAGTATCATACATTCACATGACAAGTTAAACCACAATTATAAGCATTTACAATTAAATTCTAATTATACGAACTTACCTCGATTTCCTGATATCTACTTGTCTACCATTCGTTTTCCCCGATCAAGTTCCGGGATTTGATTGACTTTATCTATATTAATACAAATTCAGATATTTAATCACCAACATATTCAATTTAGTCTCAAGACATATATTTTGGCCTATTTACAAATTAGCCCTTATCTTCTCATACTTTTACACTTTAGTCCTAAATTCACCAAGATAGCAAATTACACAATGAGACCCTCAATTTGTCAAAGCCGAATATTCATATACCTCATTTAAACACATATATTTCATTTATTCAAAATTTCAACCACAAAAATTCTACCTTTTTTAATTTAACCCTTTTTCGGCGTTTTGGTCAAAAACTACTTTATAAAACTTGTATACTTTCAAACAACCATCAATAGTTCACCATTATTCATCAAAATAACATGTATTCATCAATGGCATTTTTCAAAAACACAACCAGTTCCAGAAATTGAGGTACGGGTCAGCTAGTATACTGAGCAACGATTTCAAAAACATAAAAATCATAAAAAATCGGGGCCAAAACATACCTTAATTTTGCTTATAGATATCCAAATGCTTCTAAACCTTTAAACCCTTGTTTTGTTTTTATTTTTCGATGAAAGAACATAAAAGAGGATGAATAATTAAGCTATATTATGCTTTATTAAAACAATTAAAACATATAATTATTAAATACCTTATATAACCTTTATAAAACCATTTGGAAATCATTTAAACAAGCCCGATACCGTCCATACACAATTATAAAGGGAAAATTTCACTTTAAGGACCTCCATTTAGGAAGCCAAGGTCATTTAAGCCCCTTTATACAATAGAACTCTTATTTATCGCTTTATGCGATTTAGTCCTTTTTATCGAATTAACTATTTAAACGATAAAATTTCTAAATGAAACTTTCACACCATATATTTATCATGCTGTAAAACATATTAAAGTAATAAAAATAATAATTCGACTTGGTTAAGTGGTCCTGAAACCACTCGTTCCGATTAGGGTCTAAAATGGGCTGTTACATTTTTTCCCTGATCTAGATCCATACATTGCTTTTCTTGATCTATATAATAAAATTTAACTCATCCAAAACACATTCTATTTAATTCTGTCCAAAATTCATATTATGAAAAAATTACACTTTTGCCCTTTAAATTTTGAATTCTTTACAATTTAGTCCTTATCACATAAATGCAAATTCATTCAATTTAGTCTTAACCCAAGCTAGTTGAATACGATCTATGCTTATAACAACTCATATTTTTCATCTATTGACACATTCAACCACACAATTTTCACATTTCTCAATTTAATCCCTAATTGACATTTTCACTAAAAATCAGTTTACAAAACTTGTTAATCTAACAAGGATGCATTTTCTATCATCAAACATCAAGATACTCAAGCATTCATCAATGGAAAAACTTAAACACTTTAACAGTTTCACAAATTAGTCCCTCGGCTAGCTAGATTAAGCTACAACGACTCCAAAAAAATAGAAATCATTAAAGATCGAGATCAAAATCACTTACATGCATGAAAAATAGCTTGGCCGAATCTAAGCTCTCCTCCTATGGTGAATTTTGGTTGAACATAGGTGAAATGAAGGAGATGACATCTTTGTTTTAATTAATTTTACTTTAAATTACTAATTTGCATAATTAACCTTAACTTAACCTTTGAAAGTCACATAAATTATGTCCATCTTTGTCCACTAATAATATTAGTGGTCTAATTACCAACTAAGGACCTCCACTTTAAATTTCTATAGTTATTAGACACCTTTAGCTATTAGAATCCAACTTTTATACTTTACACGATTTAGTCCTTTTTACAGAATTGAGCACTCAAACAATAAAATTTCTTAACGAAATTTTTACACAATCATACTATCATGCTGTAGACCTCAAAATAATAATAAAATTAATATTCTAACCTCAAATTTGTGGTTCCAAAACCATTGTTCTGATTTTACTAAAAATGGGTTGTTATAACTCTCCCACTAGGGATTTTTGTCCCTGAAAATGTTACCAAAAAATAGGTTAGGATATTGCTTTCTCATAGCTTCCTCGGGTTCCCACGTAGCTTATTCAACACCGTGACATTGGAAAAGAACCTTCACTAAAGCTATGCTTTTGTTTCTTAACTCTTTAATCTCTTGAGCTAAAATTATGATCGGTTCTTCACTATACGACATATCTGACTAAATTTCAATCTCTGCTGGAGAAATTACGTGTGACAGATCTGGTCTATATCGGCGTAACATCGACACATAAAACACACTATGGATCCTTTCTAATTCTGATGGTAAAGCTAGCCGATATGCCACTGCCCCAATTCTCTCGAAAGTCCCGTACGGTCCGATAAATCGCGAACTCAATTTTCTTTTGCGACCAAATCGAAGAATCTTCTTCCATGGTGATACTTTCAAAAACACTCTATTGCCAATTTGAAATTCAATGTCTTTACATTTCAAATTTGCATACGATTTCTGTCGATCTGAAATTACTTTCAAACTGTCACAAATTACATTCACTTTCTCTTCCATCTCTCTGATCAAATCAATCCCTTGAATCTTATTCTCACTAAGCTCAGTCCAGTACAATGGAGTTCGGCATTTACAACCATAGAAAGCTTCATACGGTGCCATCTTTATGTTCGACTGAAAACTATTATTATACACGAACTCAACTAACGGTAAGTATTTTTCCCAATTGCCTTCAAACTCTAAAACACAGCAATGAAGCATATCTTTGAGAATTTGAATCACTCTCTAAGATTGACCATCGATTTGAGGATGAAATGAAGTGCTAAAATGCAACCGTGTACCCAAAACTTCTTGCAATTTCTTCCAAAATCACGATGTAAACCTCGAATCTCTATCCGAAATAATAGAAACTGGCACCCCGTGGAACCTGAAAATCTCAGAGATGTACAATTCAGCTAATCTATCAAGTGAAATCTATACGTACCAAAATGAAATGTGCAAAATTTGATAAATGATCAACAACAACCTAAATAACATCTCTCTTCTTCGGAGATAGGGGTAATCCCGATACAAAATCCATTGTACTCTATCCCGTTTCCATTCAGGTATCATCACAGGCTGTAATAGTCCCAAAGGCACTTGATGTTCAGCTTTAACTTGCTGACAAATCAAACATCTAGTCACAAAGTTAGAAATTCATTCAAATTTTTCTATATCAGCTTCGACTTTCTAGGTACACAAAATCTACCTCGAAACATCAAACAATCATCGGTTCTAACCTGAAACTCTGAATCAGGAGTCAACTCACACTATACTTGTTTTGCTTTCAATTCATTGTCACATTTCTGGGCTTCACAAATTTACTGAAGAAACACTAGTTTACCTTTTAACTCAGCTAGAATTAAACCATCATCAATCAAAGTCAATCGTGTATTCAATGCTTTCAAAGCAAAAAAGGATTTTCTACTAAAAGCATCTGCAGCTACATTCGCTTTCCACGGATTGTAATCAATGACTAACTCATAATCTTTCAACAGTTCGAGCCATCTTCGCTATCTCAAATTAAGATCTTTTTGTGACATTAAATACTTTAAACTCTTGTGATTGGTAAATATGTGCCATTTTTCACCGTGCAAATAATGTCGCCAAATTTTCAATGCAAAAATAGTAGCGGCCAACTTTAAGTCGTGTGTCAGATAATTCTTTTCATGTGGTTTTAACTGTCTGGAAGCATAAGCTATTACTTTGCCTTCTTGCATCAAAACACATCCCAAACCGTTCAGTGATGCATCATTGAAAATCACAAACTCTTTACCTGACTCAGGCTGAACTAAAACTGGTGCTTAGTTAACAGTGCTTTCAACTGCTCAAAACTCTGTTGGCATTTCTCGGACCACTCAAACTGTAACACCCCTTACCCGAGTCCAACGCCCGGATGGGGTACGAGGCGTTACCTTACTGAATCACACTAAATCTCGTAATCTCGGGCTATAAAAAATTTCTTTTCTTTTTAAAACTTTTTATGCATTCTCTTTATAACCTTATCATGAGCCTACGAGGCCAAAAAAACATATCGGGTGTGTTCTGAAACTGATCCGAGAACTTTAGGACACTTAGAAAATTTTTGCCTACAACAGGGCCACATGCTCGTGTGGGATGGGACATGCCCGTGTTTAATTTATTTTTAATTTCAACCTATAGGGGTTTTGACATGGCTTAGGCACACACCTGTGTCTATGGCACATGTCCCTCACACGACCTAGACATGCCTGTGTCAATATCCCATGGAGAATCCTGACTTGAACACTATAATTACCAGAGGTGCACACGGCCAAGGCACACACGTGTGCTCAGACCGTGTTCTATACTTACTTAACTAAATTGGATGCAGTGGACACATAACCTGTTATCACACCCCTGAGGCTGACCGTGTGTCACACACGGCCTAGGCACACGCCCGTGTGCCCAACTGTGTGGACAATAATAGGCTATTTTCCAAGCCTTGTGCCACCTTGAAACATGACCAAACATAAAGCCAATTCTGTAACACTCATCAAGCTTAATATACTCTCTAATTATTCACAACTAAGGCATTCAATTGCCATTTTGCATATCATTCTCATCAGTCCTTACTCTACTAAAACATGGAATGTTGCACATTATGAACTTCCTTTTCATTGTATAAAATATAAATTAGGCAATATTAGGCCATTTCCAAAGGCCATTACAACACTACTTGGGTAATATCAAAGCCAACACCTGTGGTTACACAAAATGACACTTAACAAAGTGATCAAACTTCCTATACATGCCATACATCAAAATAACTAACTTTACTCTACCAAAAAGAATGGCTTGATAGTGTGACTTCGAGCTCCGACTTTAACGATCCCCATGCTAGTTTGGCAAATCTACATGGAAGAAAGAAAAGAAAGGAGAAAGAACATATACGCTTAGTAAGTTGCATGAATAAAATAGCAACAAAAATCATGAATCATCACTCAAATAATTTATCACGAATTTCATTTAATTTCATACTCATCCTCATGACTTTTCTCCTTTAAGATGATTTTAGAATACCGAAGGATACCCGTAAGTCAATCTCATGAAATGATGCCAATGTCGTGTCCTAGACATGGTCTTACATGGGATCACACGTCGATGTCGATGCCATGCCCAAGACATGGTCTTACACGAGATCGTATTTTGATGCCAACGCCATGTCCCAGACATGGTCTTACATAGGATCTCATATCGGATGCCCATGCCATGTCCCAGACATGGTCTTACAGGGGATTACGTCTCGATGCCAATGCCATGTCCTAGACATGGTCTTACATGGGATCTCAGTTCGATGCCGACGCCATGTCCTAGACATGGTCTTATACGGGACTTACAATACTCATAACATGACTACAGTATCCTTCGTATCATTTAAATTTGCATGTAATTTCTCTTTTCATGTTTTCATCATTTCTTGGTGGAATTTTACATTAATAAACTTCATTAATTTTATACATTGCCTTAACAAATCAATATCATGGAACTTATACATAATTCATACGAGATCATATCCATGTCTTTATAGAATATCATAATTTCATAAAAAGTCATCATAATGAATTTACATAACATACAAGCTAAATTATTACATACAACTTACCTCGAATCCACAATGTGGGTGAGTGCTCAATTTAGTCACTACTTTACTTTTTCCCCGATTTTGGTCCAGGCTTCATGTTTCTTGATCTAAAATGACAAATTTGACTCATTTCATACCTACATTGACTAAATAGCCCATAGTTCAACTTTAGCAAAGTTTGTAATTTTGCCCCTAAACTTTTACATATTTGTAAAATAGTCCCTAGGCTCGTATAATGAAATGTATTTACTCTCTTGGCTACCCAAGCCTAGCCGACACTTACAAGTGTCCACAAAAGCCCAAATTGCTCATAATTTCACATTTTTATTACACATTTTCATACTTTACAATTTGGTCCCTATTAGGGACTTTCATGAAAAATCACCTAGAGAAAGGTGTTTACTACACTTTAAACTTTCATTTTCTACTGCTAAGCATCAAAATACTTGCATGTCATGCATGGGTATATTTTTGAATATGAACCCTAGCTCAAATTAGTGGTAGAAATAGCTAGATTAGGTTATGAGGATTTCAAAAATATGAAGAACATGAAAAAGGGGCATGGAGTCACTTACTTGGAGCTTGAAAATGAAGAAAACCGTAGCTATGGAGGGCTTGTGATTTTCGGCACTTGCATGGAGAAGATGAGCCTATTTTTGGCTTATTTTCCCTTTTTATTACTTAACTTTATCAAATGACCAAAATGTCGTTATGGCCTTTCTTTAAAATTTTACCCTTCCATGGGCATTTTTGTCCATAGTGCCAAAAATTGGTCTAATTGCCAAATAAAGACTCCTAATAATTTCTCTTATGCTATTTCATACTTAAACCTTCTAGAAACTCATAATTTGAATCTTTTGCAATTTAGTCCCAAAGGACAAATTAATCATTATTTCATAAAATTTCCTTCATGAAATTTTCTCACTATCATGCAAGCATATCAATAACTCAATAATAATCATGAACTATATTTTTCTACTTTAGATTTGTGGTCTCAAAACCACTATTCTAATTAGGCCCAAACTTCACATCTTTCTATAACAATTGAGTCACCAGTGTAGCAATCATTGTGAACCCTTTTACAAAACGCGGATAGTAGCTAGCTAATCCCAGAAAACTTCTAACTTTAGATATGTTTCTTGGTGGTTTCCAGTCAATAATTGCTGAAATCTTACTGGTATCTACTCTGATACCTCCGCTGAAACAATGTGTCCTTAAAATCCAACTTTTCTGGGCCAAAACTCACATTTACTGAATTTAGCAAACAGTTGCCTATCTTTCTCATCTCTAACTCTTCTTGGGAATGCTTAGCATGCTCTAACTCATCTCGAGAATAGATCAGAATGTCATCAATGAATACAACAAGAAACCTTTCTAAATACGATCTGAAGTTCTATTCATCAAGTACATAAAAACTAAAAGAGCATTAGTTAAACCAAATGGCATAACAAGAAATTCATAGTGTCCATACCTAGTTCTGAACGCAATTTTTAACACATCTGAATCTTTAACTCTCAATTGATAATAACCAAATCTCAAATCAATCTTAGAAAACACTGTTGCGTCTTTTAACTAAAATCATCAATTCTCGGCAGAGGATACTTATTCTTGATCGTAACTTTGTTGAGTTGTCGATAATCGATACACATTCTCATCATTCCACCTTTCTTCTTTACGAATAGAACTAGTACATCTCAGGGAAAAAAACTAGGTCGTGTAAAACCTCTATCTGTTAACTCTTGCAACTTAGATTTTAATTCTTTCAACTCTATAGGAGCCATTCTGTACGAAGCTATCGATATCGGCGAAGTTCCTGGTATTAATTCAATAGCAAACTCGACCTATCTGATTAGTGGCAACCCAAGTAATTCTTTTGGAAACACATTCAAATATTCACAAACCACTAACACTGATTCAATTTTTGATTCAAACACTTTTGTATACAGTACATAAGTAAGATAAGAATCACAACCCTTTCTCACATATTTTTGAGCTAACATAGATGATATCACATTAGGCGATCCATTCAAATCATCGGATTCAATACAAAGAATTTCATCATTCTGACATTTCAACTCAATAGCCTTTCATATACAATTTACAACCGCATCATGCAAAGTTAACCAGTCCATACCCAAAATCACATCAAACTCATTAAATGATCACAACATCAAATTAGCTGGAAAATAATAACCCCGAGTCATCAAAGGACAGTTCTTGCAAACTTTATCAACTACGACATATTGACCTAAGGGTTTGATACTTTAACCACAAATTCAGTTGACTCAATAGGTAAACTCTTATTAGACACTAGATTCATACAGATAAATGAATGAGTCAATCTAGGATCAATCAAAGTAGTTACATTAGTGTCATAAAGAGAAAAGGTACCGGTGATAACATCTGATGCTAATGTATCCTCATGAGCTCAAATAGCATAAGCTATGGCTGGTGCTCGAGCCTCAAATCTCACAGCAGAATCCTTTGTCGCACCTTTGCTACTAGTCACATTTCCAATATTTCTAGTGGTTTCCCTTTGGCAACTGTATTACTCTGTCGAGCAATCTGAAGTTTGTCATTTTTAGGTAATTTAGGAGAATCACGAATAAAATGCTCTCGTGAACCACATTTGAAATAGGCTTTAGTATTCATCCAACACTCTCCAAAATGTCGTCTACCACTGTAACAGCCCAATTTCGGTGAAATCGGAACAGTGGTCTCGAGAGCACAAATTTGAGCTGAAAATAAAATTTATTTTATTTTATTACATGGTTCGTAATATGATAGAAACATCATGTGAAAATTTTGATTGAAAAATTTTACCGATTATATGCTTAATTACAAGAAGGACCAAATCGCATAAAATGCAAAAGTTGAATTCTAGTAGCTAAAAGTATTAAAAAGCTATGGAATTCAAAACTAGAGGTCTTTATATGACAATTAGACCATTAATAAAAAGTTAGTAGATATTTTTGGATGATTCATCCATGGAAAATTAGAAAAAGGCTAAGGACTAAATTGGAAAGTGATAAAATTAAAAGATGATAAATTATTAAATAGAAATAAAAATAATTTTATATCATCTTCTTCCCTAAATATTCCATGGAAACCCTAGAAGAGAGAAAAGAAACTTTCACGGCCAAATTGGGTAAGTTTCCTTGTCCTGTTTTTAGTAATTTTGATATTTTTAAAACGGAGATAGCTTAATCTATCAATTTGGGGGAATAATTTGAAAAGTTATCAAAGTATGGAAAATGGATCATGGATGGATATGCTGAAAACTAGAAATTTATGGTAGAAAATGAAAGGTTGTTGATAGATAAATAACTTTTACAAAGTGATTTTTGATGAAAACATGATTTAGGGACTAAAATGCAAAGTTGTGAAATTTGATGAAAAATTCTAAATTCTTATGAATACATGGCATTTTGGTTAGGCTTGTAATAGGGAGTAAATTGCACAAATTTCATTTTCCGAGCCTAGGGACGAAATAGGAATTTATGGAAAAGTTAGGGGCAAAATGGTAATTTTGCCTAGATTGCAAATTGAGTCCAAAGTATGAAATATGGGAAATTGATGTAAAATTTACTCGTATAGATCCAAATAGACCAAATTCAAAGCTAGAACAAGGATAAATTTCATAAATATGTGAAATGATTACATACCCGATAAAGCCCAATAAATGATAAAGCTCAATAAATGATAAGGCCCGATAGATGATAAAGGATAAACGATGAGCGTATTACTTATATGCTTGAAATGAGTGAGGAATGTGCCTATTTGGATTATACGAATGTTATAGATATATGAAATAATCACATGCCCGATAATGCTTGCGAATAATGTTTAAATGCTGGTTAAATAAAATGGAAAATCAATGGATATGTGATTTCCCAAAATGATTGAGGTCCTGTATTTGTTGCTAACGGGATTTAGCTTGGATGAGTAAACCTATTAACCTCATTGCAGAAAAGGATTTAGCCCAGATGGGTAATCCTAATATAAACCCTCTTGAGCATATGATACATATTGGATTTAGCCTAGACGGGTAATCCAGATCAAGCTCTTTAAAGGATATGTTATAGAAAGGATTTATCTTGGACTATTAATCCTGATTAAGCTCATGTGAGCATATGTTGCAGATAGGATTTAGCCTGGACTGGTAATCCTATTGTATGATATGTGGCTTGAGAGTGTGATTTCTAAATATGTACCTTAATGGATACCCTTGAACATGAATTGACAGATTTCTAAATTGTACACTTTGGGTGTACTACTTGAATATCCATCGATATTTTCAATAATTGAATGGGTAAAACCTTGACATGAAAAGAAATGGGTTTTCACAAGTATCTGCTTGAAGTACATGGAATTTATGAGATGTGGAAGTATGGAATTATGATATATGAATATAGAAATTTTTTTGATGAACTTATTCATCTATGATGATAGATTTGTACACCTCAAGTGTACTACTTATGTTTCCATCTATATTTAGAATAAATTCAATGGGTAAACGTCATTGACATGAGAAGATGTGAATAAGAAATGAGTTATTGCACACATTGGCTTGAAAGACATGAAAGTAATGATACATGACAAATGATATATGAAAACACGAGATGATGATATTTGTACATGGACTTTATTTGATGAATATATGTCCATTCTTGATTTTACACTTATACGCCTTGAGTGTATAAATCGTGACCTTGATATTCCAAGTAATATGAGTAAATTATATGAAATGATCCGAACTCGAAATGAACTATTATGAAATTATACTCGTAATCAAGAGATGAATTATGCATGTTGAACGAATACATGTTGTGGAAAGTATATATGCTTGGAAACTTGATTGCTGTTGAGCCTATATATGTTTTGATGTTAATGTGGAATATATGACTAACAACAGCAATGAGGATGTGTGTAGGCCTTGAGGTCAAATTGATTGAACATGCCTTACCTAGTTACCTCTAAATAGAATGAATGGTAAGTTAAGTACCATGTTATATGAACTTACTAAGCATTTTATGCTTACTTAGTTTTATTTCCCTATTTTATGCATAGTTTTATTTCCCTATTTTATAGTAAATTGGAAGCTCGTTGGATTGGAAGCTTAGCGGAGATCACTCACACTAGCCATCGGCCCATGTTGGTACAATATGGTAAATCAGTTATGGTTGTAATGGCATGTATACGAAATATTAGCCATATTGGCATGTAATTGTAAATTATGCTTGTAATCTAGCCACCGGAATGGTTAGTAATGGTTTGTTCTAATATACTTGTAATATCTGACTATGGTACCTACATGTATGTTAAGTAGGGTATTATGATATATTCATATGCGGCATGTTAAGTATATGAGATCAAATTATTTTTAATACCTAAGTTAAATCAAGGTTAGTTATAAACACGCATGCATGTAATGGTATGCCATGACGAATGATGGAATTTGATTGATTTGAATGCTTGAAATGGTTGGAATTGTTTTGTATCTTTTAGTTCAGGAAAAGGGTAAATTTGGGTGACAAATGAGGCTAGAAAATGGCTTTATTTTGTCCATACGGGCAGACACATGGGTATGTGTCTAGACCGTGTGTGACACACAGCCAGGTACATGAGCGTGTAGTTAGACCATGTGTCCCTAGCACCCCAAATTTTGAGAAACAAAATGCTCAAAATTGAGCAAATGGGAAGAGACACGGAAGTGTGTCTCAGCCGTGTGTGCTACATTGCCTAGAACATGGGCTCGACTATTGGCTGAGTGAATCTTGCACCTATTTAACAAAAATTCAAATTAACCACACGGCCTAGCACACGGGTGTGTGACTTGGCCGTGTGACATCAAATTGTTCATGAGTTGCAAGTCAGAGAGTTACACATCATGTAAACCCACACGGGTGTCTCCCATACCACACGGGCATATCCCATACCACACGGGCATGTGACTCTTAATAGTGAGAAAAATTTTTGAATTTTACAAAAAATTCCCTGAGCTTTTGATTTAGTCCCGATTCGATTCCAACACTTGTTTTGGGCCTCGAGGGTCCATATAAGGGACATTATGAATGATTTCAGAAAATGAATAGTAATTTACATGAATTATCTGAAAATGTTCTGCAAGTTTTGATAATGCTCTTAAACCCTATTCTGATGACGGATACAGGTTAAGGGTGTTACAACCACACTGTTGACACTCGGATTTGGTGGCTTTGACACTACCAAGACTCGATGCAAAAGTTGCTTGAGCTTTCGAACTTGTGTGTTGTTTAACACGATCTCTATTTGGATACCCCTTCGAAGCAGTTGAGCGATGATAAAAGTCTCTAGATTTCCTTGACGATGAATAATAGGGTTTACTCATCGACCTCTTTCTCGAACCTCTAACCTCAGAATCAGCTTTTCTCTTTTCTTTGCTAAGTTCCTCAGCTTTGCAAGCTCGGTCAACCAAAACAACAAATTCTTTCAATTCCAGAATCCCAACTAGAAGCTTAATGTCTTCATTCAACCCATCTTCGAACTGTTTACACATAATTTCTTTAGTAGAAGTACACTCTAGAGCATACTTACTTAATCTTACAAATTCTCTTTCGTACTCAGTCACAGTCGTATGAGCTTATTTCAACTCTAGAAATTCTTTGCACTTTTGATTAAGAAATCGCTAACTTATATATTTCTTTCGGAACTCAGTTTGAAAGAATTCCCATATGACCCGTGCTATTGGCACTACAAATATTAAAGTGTTCCACCACTGGTATTCTGCATCTTTGAAAAGAGATACAGTATATTTAATACATTATGCCAGTGTACAAGATAGTTCATCAAATATCCGGATAGTATTCTCAAGCCAAAACTTAGCTCTCTTAGGATTATCATCAACTATAGGCTAAACTATTTAGCCTTATACTTTCAAATTTTATCAACAAGTGACCTACTCAAACGTAAAGGTTCCAAACCTTGAGGTGCTACGAGAACCGGTTGGGGAATAGGCGGGGGTGGAGGTTGTTGACAGCCGGATTCATTTGAACATACTAAAAAAACCACTCATTCATCATCTAGAAGAACACTTCATTGGCCTCTCCTTCACTACCCTCAAATATGAGTCTCGATTCAAACAGCACTGCTCCATGAATAGAGGCTGGCGCATTTCTTTCTACATCATCGGAGTCAGCTCAATTGGAATCCATTACTATACAAAAACATGATTTAAAAGCTGTTAGGAGATAGCACACTATCACAGGTTAAATATGGCACATATAGCAAGACTCACATAGCTATGATACCAATCAAATGTAACACTCCTAACCTGTATCCGTCTCTTCAATAGGGTTTCAGAGCATTATCAGACATATCACATAATTCAACATATAATTCACTTACATTCATATAGTCCCTAATCTGAGCCCTTGAGGACCAAAATAGACATTTAAAAATATTTGGGACTAAACCGAGAACTTATGAAAATTTTGGGAACATATTGAAAATTTTCAAATACAAGTGACACATGCCCGTTTGGCCAGGCCGTCTGTCTCACATGGCCAAAAGACACGCCCATGTCATAGGCAGTGTTAACCTTCGAAATGGGATCACATGACTGTGTCCCAACCGTGTGACTCTATGACTTGTGTCACACAGCCAACCTCGCGCCCGTGTGGCTAGCCCGTGGAACTCACGACTTGCTTTCATTTAAAACTATAGGGGACACATGACCGTGTCACCTGACCGTGGGTCACACACGGCTGAGACACACGCCCGTGTCTCTGCCCATGTGGACAAAAATAGGCTATTTTTCAAGCCACATTTGTAACCCAAAGTTGCATCAACCTAGGCATACCATATAGGAAATGTTCAAAACCAAATTATATACTCAAACCAACCAAAATCAAGCTTAAATTATGCAATTTCTATACCATTCATACATTACTCATAATCATTAGAAATGGCCATTCAAACACATACCAATTTCATGTCCAATAATTACTTAAATGATGATCTTCATATATGCATTATTTTACCTAATGCTTCATATGCTACTACCTTCTCAAATTTAACCATTTGTTTTCTTCATTACCAATTCACAACAAAGTATTTATGAAGCAATTAGAAACCACTTAACAAAAGATCATTTACACATATAAACAAATAACCAAGACATTCATCATTTACAAACCAAATCAATTGGCTAAATACATTACCAACATATAAGCCATAATGACCACAACTCCTATACATGTCATATAACCAAAATACACAAGTTCATAAGTACCAAAATGATAGCTGGATAGTGTGATGAGATCTCTGACGACTTCTAATCCGAGCGAGTTACCGAAACACTATAAACATAGAAAAGAAAATAAAGTAAGCTATTAAGCTTAGTAAGTTCGTATGGCTAATAAGTATAATTTAACAATTCATTCACAATTTAAAGAAGCATAAGTAAATATAAATAAGCTTCATTCAATCCAACAATTAGCATATTGCCATACCCAAGTGAATCATGTATAAATTCAACAATTTCCACTTACTTTTAATATGAATTTATCAACTATCACTTACTTGTTGAACTTATCACGAATACCTGTACCATTCCATATCATCCATTTTATACTCATACTATCATCTTTGCCCATTGAACCATTCATAATAATATCAGATACTAGGGTATCTCACACACTAAGTGCCACATACGTGTTTAAACCAACTCTATCACATCTCATATACATGCTTACTCTCGAGCTATCACTGGGTCTGCTCACACAAGCGTCGGTTAAGACGTAGCTACACTAAAAATCGCTAATTAACATTTTTACTAAAAATTAGTTTACAAAACTTGTTACTCTAACAACAACTATGCATTATCTATCATCAAACATCAAGATACTCACACATTCATCAATGGAAAAAATAAAACACTTTAACAGCTTTACAAATTAGTCCCTAGGCTAGCTAGATTTAGCTACAACGACTCCAAAAACATAGAAATCATTAAAAATCGAGATCAAAATCACTCACATGCATGAAAAATAGCTTGGCTGAATCTAAGCTCTCCTCCTATGGTAAATTTCAGCTGAACATAGGTGAAATGAAGGAGATGACATCTTTGTTTTAATTAATTTTACTTTACTAATTTACTTAATTAACTTTAACTTAACCTTTGAAAATCACATAAATGATGTCCATCTTTGTCCACCAATAATATTAATGGTCTAAATGCTAATTAAGGAACTCAACTTTAAAGTTCTATAGCTATTAAACACCTTTAGCTATTAGAACCCAATTTTTACACTTTATACGTTTTAGTTTTTTATCGAATTGATCACTCAAACGATAAAATTTCTAAACGAAATTTTTACACAATCATACTATCATGCTGTAGACCTCAAAATAATAATAAAATAAATATTTCAACCTCAAATTATTGGTTCTAAAACCACTGTTCTGATTTCACTAAAAATAGGTTGTTACATCTATTGTTTAATCTTTGGGTTTGAATGTTTTTAGCATAGAAGTGTTAATGCAGTCACTGACACTGAAAGGTGTAGTGATAGTTGAAGCTAACAAGCATGACAATAGAAGTTGCTTAAGGATTAGAGGAATTTAATCCACTTGTTCTTAATAGTGTTCTATTGCCAGCATCGGAAGGGTGGTTAATGTACATGTTTAAGTCCTAGGTTAAATATAGAAGTTAAGCTTTGTAAGATATTCATTACAATTTAATGCATCGACAATCACCTATCCTTTTTTACCTTGTGATCACTTAGCATTCTGTTGAATATTCACGTTGGGGATCTCAGTTTATCATTATCATATTTTATTTTGTTGTTTTCAAGTTATTGCTTTGACCACTACTATCACAATTTATCTCGTTTCCATCTATGTATTGCACTAACATTGATAAATAAAAGATAACCATCCTCCTGGGACTGATATCCAACAAACTCATATCTGTCTACTATACCTACATTGACAGTGTACGCTTGTACATTATTTTTATGAGGTTAAATAGTCGATCAGAAACCAAATTATTTTCTTTCCTTTTGGTTGAATTTAACATAGTGATTTTGTACACATCATTTGAACATACAAACTAAGGTGTGGGTCCTAATCGATAATGTCAGTGTGATTTATTTGAAACAAAAGATTATATTCCCATGTTTTATCAATTCGACCAAATGTGGAAAGTGTTTCTATGATTGATCAATTAGAGTTATGATTCAAGTGATGATCACACATGATCATGTTTCCTTAATGTGAATGAACGTGCAAATAATCTATTATCGTTATCGATACTCTAAAGCCAAGATTACACATGCCTAATATTTCAGTTATATTGAACACGTGGTGTATGCTAATATTGTTACCGTACTAATTTTCATATTGTTACCGTATTGATTTTGATACTAAAGAGCATGAAATGCCTTTTTGCATTGCATGGGGATTTGGTATGACTGAAGGAGGAAGATTTCACAGATTATCTGTAATTATTAGTGGCTTGTCCACAAACTAGTGTGATACTGGATGAAACGAGTTCTAGGGAACTCTCATGGTGTGTAGCGAAGAATGGGTAGAAATTTTTCTTTAAATGCATAAATACACTGTTTTCTAAAAATCATAAGCATACATTTGAGATTTATAAATTTTGTTTTTATGACACTATTGACTTCAACTCACATTGAGCTTTATATTTCACCCACTTTAGTTTTTTGATTTTACAGATAATCCCGAGGTTAATACTTGATCGCGATTGTCGGAGAAGCCTCTCAAATGATTTTAAGTTTAAATATTTTTAATCTTTATTATATGATTATTTTTGGGACTGTAATAATTTTCTTTACGGACTGTGGCATGGACTTTATATTTGGGAACTTTTATTTTACTTTTACATGATTTGAAGTTTTAAACCGCTTATTCAGTATTTTAATGATTATGCATGAAAAATTGATTTTTAACGAAAATATGATTTTAGCACTAAATTCCGTTACTATATTAAAAATAAGCTTTTAATAATAGTACAAGTTGGCTTTCCAAAATATGTGGTCTTTACAAATGAATTTCTAAAGGCGCGTAATTTTTAAATAAAATGTTTTTCCTAGAACGAAGGAAAATAATCAAGCTCACAAGTTTTGAATAAAAAAGGTAAATAGTTTTAACGTATGATTTAAAATACAGAAGTTTTTTTATGCCATTTCGGTGGCTAATGTAGTTTTTGAAATTCAACCATAACGTCTAAGTCAGGTTTGGGAGGTTACAATGGCATACCCAACATCAGTCCTTATAGCACAACTTATTACGGTAGACGTTTGACTATATCAAAATATACGACTCACGATGTTGGGATAATGATATTCTCAAGTCTAATGATTGTATACATATTTATCATTATGAGTAATGTTGTGACTTTTACATAATAATTGAAGAAACATACTCATAATGGGTTAGTCCAATATGTTGTTCTCTAACACATAATCAAATATTGATTTTCACATCCCTATGTTAATGACAAGACTTTGTCATCAGCCAACTACACATTAGTCTCAATATGTAACGCCCTAATTTTCGGGATTTAAAGACTTCGCTTGAATTTAAATTTTTGTTTGTTTGGATGTGCTTAATTATGCTTTGAGTGTGTTAGTGGGCCTTTAGAAGGCCTAAGCTTACATTAAAACCAGGTAAAATTTTAAAATTTTAGACCTAAGGGAGAAGGGGCTTTGACTAAGTACGCTTTTGAATAAATGTTGGGGATTTAAGACACAAGAAAGCTTGTGTTAATGTGGCAAGGTGGCGCCACTTAAAAACACAAGGAGTAGCGTGTGGAGGCTTGTAAGGGAGCTGGGGTTCGAAACTCTTGGTGAGCAGGAAGTTGGTTTTATTTTTACTGCATGTACATGATAAGAGATGGAACTCAAGTGGAACTCTGTTGGGAAGAGTTTGAAGTGTTCAGGGGATTGGATTAGGGAGTGATAAGGGGAGAAAATTTAGGGATTGAGGAGGAGGGGAGAGTTTGCTGACTAGGGGAGCGTGGAGTTGTATATTCGGCTAAGGGTGCTTAGAGTAGCATTTTCGGCATTTTTGGCTTTGAGAGTGTGTCGATTGCTTGTTGCCTACTCTTCATGATTTTCTTTAGGTCATTCTTTTGGGTTGTCGAATAGGTATAGGTTCTTTTGAGCTCCTTCATTCCATCTTTTTCTCCTCTTCTCTCTGTTCAGAAAAGTCGTAATCTCGAAACACTGAATCCTCCCTTGCAATTTTCTTCTCAAATCGAACCTCACTCACCCTTATTTTGAATAGTCGAAACCACCCGACAATCATTTCTCTTTTACTTTCACCTTCTTATACCTTTCACTCTGAAACCGAAACCTCCCTATCTTCTAGTTTGGTATTGAAAGCCGAATCCTTGGATCTCTTTCCTTCTTTTGATTTTGACTAGATCGACAATAGATCTAGGTTAAGCTAGTGATTGGTGTTATTTCGTGTAGTGGGGCTGTCAAGCAGACTGTTGGGTAAGTAGCCTTCCTACTCTATTCTTTCTTACGAATTAAGAAAAGCTGAAAATCCTATTGCATGGTAGTTATTAGTTTTGACTTTTTTCCAGGATTAAAAACTTAATTGAGCCTTTTCTTTTGGATCTCGCATGTTGGTGTGGAGAAAGGGCGATCTAACGAGGAGTAGTTCGAGGCTTGGCGCATTGAAGCAATTTAGATCTAGATCTAGTTGTAGAATCGACAAAGGTAAGTGATTAGTGGCTTTAGATAGTGTTGGCCAAATATGGTAGGTTGCCACTTTCGTTGATTTCATTGGATTTTAGTTAACCGTGTGATTTGAACGATTGTAGGCTAATTCGGTGCGGATCTGGACATAGTACGCAAACAAGTGTGTAATTGACACCCTCTAGTAGACTAGATCGGCAAAAGTTGAAAAGTCGAAGTGCCAAAATTTTGACATTTCGAGGGCTTGCAAGCGTGCGAGTGCTTGTGGGTCAGTTGAAACGGTAAAGTTGGTAATCATGAATGGTAAGACGGTTGTGTGCGCAATTTCATGCATGTTGATGGTTTTGGGCCTCGAAGGGCTGAATTCCGGCTGAATGGGCTTACAAGCCCAAATGGGTGAGAATGAGCGGTAAGTTTACTCTGGTAGTTTGACTATTAATCTACTATAACGGGTGTAAAGTTTGGGCTTATTGGGCCATAGTAGCTAGTGGACTCCGTTGGGCCCATTAGGGGTTTTCGGCCGATGGCTTTGTAATAACGAAACGGACTACATGTTACTTGGATGACAATAGGTTTGTTAGTATACTATAATGAGCATGAAACCCTAAAATCTGGTTAATTTATTGAAATACCCCTTAAGGGTGGAAATTACTATTTTACCCCTAGGTGTTAAAAGACCGTTTTACCCCTAGGGTTAAGTTGACCTATTTGCATGCTAAAGTATATATGTTCTCTGCATGCCATGTCATAATATACTCTGTTGCATGGGATTGGGTTTTGATGGAGGAAGTGCTAAGTGGCAATGCCACATATACTGTTAGAGGCTCTGCCTCGTATTACTGTTTTAGTGGCTTGGCCACGTTATCTGATTAAGCAGCTAAGCTGCGACTGTGGTGTGTAGGGCTGGCTGGGTTGAGTTATTCCCCACATGGTGTGTAGGGCTGGTACAGGTGGTGTGTAGGGTTGGATTGGGCTTGGGCTTTGCATTCATGCATAATATACTGAATTGCTACTGTAATGGGCCTAAGGCCCACATAATTTTCTGAATAGGGCTAAGGCCCAGTAATCATTGTTTTCTGAATAGGACTAAAGCCCAGTTAATACTGTACCTAAATAGGGCTTCGGCCCAGAATGAGCTTGAACTGGTCTAGACTCTGGTAGCGTGAGGTTACACACTGAGTTTTCACAAACTCACCCTCTTTCCTTTTCATCCATGCAGGTGAACCCCAACCTTAGAGGACTTGCAGCTGGAGGGATTCGGAGTGGCCACGTGGACTGCTTTCTGGTTTTATTATTATTTCTTAAGTTACTTATTTTAATATTCCGTAGTTTTTGGGTTTTTAATCTGTAACAAGGCCGCTCAGTAATTATTTTATTTCTATTTGGTTTTTAATTATATGTTTATACTTGTCTAAAAAATTGATAGACTAAGGCTACGCGGATTTTTCTTTCAAAATTAACAAACGTTTTTAAAAATTTCCTTACGTGACGAATAGATACTTAATAATAACGACACACTAACAAGATCTCTTAAAAAGTGAACTTCAAACTGATAGTGGATATGATTTCATGAATTAAAAACCTACTATTTCTCAATACACATAAAATGGTTTCGCTAAGTCACCCGAAACTTTAATAGAGGAATGAGGCGTAAATAACTGTCCATGTGACACACCAAATCTGGCCATAACGTCTGGGCCGGGTTTAGGGTGTTACATTTAATGGTATCAGAGCCCAGTTGCAACAACTCGGCTGTGGATCGGCTCCAAAAAGTTTTCTTAAAATTAAAATAAAGGCCCAAGAAGGTATTTTGGAAAAAAATTGGTTTTGAAGATTTATTAAGAAAAACCCTTTTCAAATTGATTTTCTTAAAGATATTTGTATTTTTACTAAAGTTTAAGGTTTTCTTTTGGGAAAAAAGTTTATGTAACGCCCTGATTTTTAAGATTTTTCGGGTTTTTGTGATTTTTGGTGAAATTTTGAAATTTTGGTGTTTTGGATGCTGAAATTGTGTTTAAATGTATTAGTGGGCCTTTAAGAGGCCCAAGCCTAAGTTAAGACCCTGTAGAAATATCAATTTTGGTTTTTAAGTGAAAGGGGACTTGGTTAAGTGGCCTTTGAGGAAAAGTTAGCAAATAAAGACACAAAGAGGGCCTTGGTAAGGTGGCAAGGTGGCGCCACTAAGTTCCTAAAAAAATGGTGTGTGGATTGAGTTTAAGGGTCAGAGTTCAAGTCACCAGGTAAGCAGATGATACTTTTATTTTTAGGCATGTACCGGGCATGTGATGGGACTTAAGTAGAATTCGGCTAGGGCTTTAGGGAGGCTATGCCGTTTTCGTAGGTAGTCATTAGGGTTAGTTTTTATTTCTTTTTCTGTCTTGGTGAATTAGGGTTAGCCACCTAGAGTTTTCACCCTTGATCTATCCTCTCCTTAGTGTACCAAAAAGCCGAAAACGCAGGTAAGGTTGCCTCTTGTGCCGTTTGCTTATTCTCTTCCCCTCTCTTCCATTCTTTTCTTATTCTTTTCTTCTTTAGCTGAAACCACCTCTCCTCCTCACTTATCTTCCCGTTTCTTCTCTTCAAAAACCAAATCTGCCAGTCTTTTCTTCTCAACCCATCAACTACTAAAAGCCAAAATCCCGAAAGGCTGCTTCTTGTGTCGATTTCTTCTAGCCAAAATCCTCCTATCTTTTTCATCTCTTTTGGCCAATTTTCACATCTTCTAAACCCCAACCCTTGTCGGCAACACCACTTCAAAACCACCACACCAAATCATCTTCCTCTTCACAGTTCCAAAAGCCGAAAACACTATAGTTTTTAGGGACATATAGTCGGATCTTTAGATCTCTAAGATTCGAAGTCTGCTAGTGTTTAGGGGCTAGATCTGCATCAGATCTGAGTAGAATAATCGCTTTAATTAAGGAAAACCTATGGTAAGTACTCGACATCTCAGATCTATTCGTTATTTCGGGATTTAGAAAAGTCAAAATCCCTAGAGGCTTAGGACGGCTGTCGATTGGGGCTTAAAGCTCTAAGGGGTTTAACACTTGATTTATTTTGATGGTAGAGTAATCTAGAGGCTGTAGATCGAGGGTTTGGACAAGTGGAACGACTAGATCTAGATCTAGTCACTAGTTTCGGCAAAGGTAAGATCTCAAGGGCCTTAGGTGATTATGGTTGAATATGGTAAGTGTTTATTAGGTTTGGTTATTATTGATTTGTAATCTAAGAGTTGGAGTGATCGATTGTAGGATACCATGGGAGATTTTGTTAGCAGTTGTCGCAAATCAGGTGTGTATTGAACACCCTCTTGTAGTTCAAATTGGCAAAAGTCGAAAAGCTGAAATGCTAAAATTCTGGCATTTCGTGGGCTTGTGAGCATGCGAATGCTTATAAGTCGGTTGGAATTCATTACATTTATAATCGCAAGTGGTAAGATGGTTAAGTGCACATCTCGTGCACTTTAGTAAATTTGGGCCTCGATGGGTTAAAATTGGGCCCAATGGGCTTAGGGGCCCATATGGGGAAAAAGTAAGCGATAAGTGTGTTCTGATATTTCGTTGGTTAGGACTGTTAAGTTAGCCTTAGAATTTGGGCTAAACGGGCTTAAGTAGCTAAATGACACTATAGGGCCCATTAAGGGTTTTAGGGCCCAATAATTGAAAACTGTTAACATGAGGTAAATAACTACTAAGACGAAAGTTAGATTTTTAGAGACTAAAATATGCATAAAAACCCTAAAAACTAATAAAATTACTGAAATACCCTTAAGGACGAGAAATTAAAGTTTTACCTCTAGGTGCAAAATTACCGTTATACCCCTAGGGCTAAATTTGACTGAAATGCATGTTTTCTGTTTCTGTTCATTATATGCCATGTCATGATTATCTGTTGCATGGGACTGGGATTATTGATGGAGGAAGTGCAAGTGGCATTGCCACGTTTTCTGAAAGAGGCTTTGCCTCGTACTGATATCTGAAAAGGGCTTTGCCCATTCTATTTTCTGAAAGAGGCCTTGCCTCGTATTTCTGTTAGTGGCTTGGCCACCTTATCTGAGCAGCAATGCTGCATCTGTGGTGTGTAGCGGTTGGGTGGGTCGAGTAGCTTGCCCACAAGGTGTGCTTATGGTTAGTACGGGTGGAGTGTAGCAGTTAGATTTAGGCTGGGTTTGGGCATACATGCATATTTACTAATCTGTTACCGTAATAGGCCTATGGGCCGTTCTATTATCTGAAAAGGGCTAAGGCCCAGTTTACTGAATACTGAATAGGGCTTCGGCCTAGTTATTACTGTGACTAGTTAGGGCTTAGGCCCAGTGGGCTTGAGCTAATTTGGGCTTTGGATGGGCTTCTTTGCACACTGAGTTTCCAAACTCACCCCTTTTTCTCCATCCATGCAGGTGAGCCCTAGATTGGTGGACTTGGAGCTGGGAGGGATTTAGAGTGGCCACAAAGACTGCATTTTCTGGTTTAAACAAATTATTTATTTTATTACTCACGTCAATCGTTTTATTTTCAATTCAGGTTTGTAATAAGGCCAATCTAATTATTTTTATTTTGGGTTTTTATTTACTTATTCTTACTATACCATAATTATTTTGAATATGGCTGCGCAAGGTTTTCTCAAAATTAATCGAACGTTTTCAAAATCAGTCATGCGATTCAATCGAGTAACAAGTTAAGTTTTATATATCTTTTAATAACTGGTAGTGGATAGGACGTTCATCTATTAACCAAGAATTTCTCCTATAACTCAAATATCAGTTTTCCCAAAGCTCACCCTAAACTTAGTAACTAGGTAACATGGTTAGTGGTAGGTGATATGACACACCAGACTTGGCCGTAACGTCTAGGCTGAGTTTGGGGTGTTACAGTTTATTCTTACTAAAATTTAGTTTTTTGAAATCTGGTTTTTGAATAGTGGCACACCGAATCTCCGGCACCAAGTCTGTAAGTATTTTTGCTCTACTGTATTTTACTATAATACGGCTATACTACTGTACATATTACTGAGACCCTACTAAGATTCTGTAGTTAGGGCAACACTGAAACTGTAGAGATTGAGAGAGTAGGAAAAACTGAAAACCCTAGAAGATTAATAATGTAGCTAGGCTACAATTTTGCGAAAACAAAATTCTGAAATACTACCTGTATATAAGACATCTGTAAGAAACATTGAAATACTGAACTAATTCATAAAATTCGTAATCAGATAATACGATATGAGTACGAGGGCAGCTCGTGGAAGAGGCCGTGGACGTGGCCGAGGTAGTGTGCAAGTTGGGTCTTGATATTTGAGGCATATGCCAGCTGAGGAGGCACGAGTGTGACCAGTAACTGAGACTAAGTCATATGATCGGGCTGCAGGGGACGATGATTTGTCCCAGGGGATGCTACGGGTTCTGGAAAGGGTTCTTGGAGTGAGGAGGGGGACTATGAATCGGGGATCTATTTCTGACCAACTCCGAGCTAACGAAGCAGAGATTTTCAGGGGCGTATCCGGAGTAGGCCCAAATGGGACCGAATAATGGTTGGAGGCCACAGAGTGAATCATGGACGACTTGGATTGCTCAGTAGAGCAGAAGCTAAAGGGAAAAGTATCTCTGCTGCGAGATGAGGCATATCAGTGGTGGATCACTGTGAAAGATAGTACCCCAACTGAACGGGTAACTTAGGAGCTGTTTAAGATGGCCTTCAAAGGGAAGTACGTCGGGGCGAGTTATGTGGACGCCCGAAGAAAGAAATTTCTGAACTTGACCTAGGGTAATAAGTCTGTTGCAGAGTATGAGGCTGAGTTCTTAAGGTTAAGCCAGTACGCTAGTGGGATAGCCGATACGAATTATGAACATAGTGTACGATTTGAGAATGGCCTCAGGGATGAGCTTAGGGTGCTGATTGCTCCGCAGAGGGAGCGCGACTTTGCAGCTCTAGTGGAAAAGGCTAGGATAACCGAGGAGGTGAAACGCACGGAGCGGCAGAACCGTGAAAAGGACCAAAATCGATTTAGGAGGGATTCTAAACCCTTGGGTGCTGCGGGCAGGAATGTAAAAAGGGCTAGAGTGAACGAACCAGTTCGAACAATTTTGGTGAATGTGGTTAGACCGTAGGCTTGCGGCTATTGTGGTAGAGTGCATTTGGGAGAGCGTTGGAAGCTTATTAGGGCATGTTTCCAGTGTGGGTCCAAGGAGCATAGAGTCAAGGACTGTCCTTAGAGGCTAGCTCAGGTACAAACTGCTGAATAGAGGGTTGCTCAACCAGTGCGAGGTGGACCACAACCGCCGAGAGGCCGTAGTCAAGGTTGGGGCGATAATGGAAAAGGTCGTGCACGTGGAGCACCGGGCAGGGATGCTGGAAATGCTGAGGGTCGTCAGCCAGCATTGGTTTATGCTGCTCGTCGCCGAGAGGAGGGTGATGCACTTGACATCATTACCGGTATGTTTTTTATTTCTAGCATGCCATACACTGCCTTGATAGATATTGGCTCTACCCATTCATATGTTGCATGTGATGTATCTGGGGCATTGGGTGTGCACTCTGAGGTAACTGTGGGTGGGGTAACTGTGATAAGTCCACTGGGTCACTTAGTTAGGGTAGACAAACTCTTTAGAGATGTGCCTTTAGAGACTCAAGATAGGATTTTCTCTGCGAATTTAATGGAGCTACCCTTTGGAGAATTCGATCTCATCTTGGGAATAGACTGGCTTGTTAAGCATAAGGCGACTTTGGATTGCGCTGCTAAGCAGATGGTGTTAAAGACTGTGGAGGATGAGGAGGTGATGGTTATAGGGGAGCGAAGAGATTACTTGTCTAATGTTGTATCGGCTTTGAGAGCTGAGAAGTTTATTCGTAAGGGTTACGAGGCATTTTTAGCGTATGTGAGTCAGTCTGATGTTGAAAGTTTGACTGTAGGAGAGGTTAGAACTGTAGGCAAGGTTCTGGCAGACTGTAGTAATCAAAACTATTAAAATCTGTAATCTGACTGAAATTTGGATTAATGGGCTTGAATTACTACTTAACACCGTAGGGCCCATTAAGGGCTTTGGGCCTACAAGGCCAAATCTGTTAACTAAGTTAAAATGGACAACTGTTATGACAAATGGATAAATAGTGATTATGATTTGCGTACAATCCCTGAGAACTAGTAAATTACTAAAATACCCTTGAGTATGTAAAATTACCATTATACCCCTAGATGCAAGAATGACTGATATACCCTTAGGGTTAATTTTATCTTAGATGCATGATATTTGGATTCTGCATGATGTATGCCATGACCTGTATATCTGTTGCATGGGTTATGGGTTATATTGATGGAGGAAGCGTTCTGGTGGCCTCGCCACATATATCTTTTCTGGTGGCCTCGCCACATATATTTGTATCTGGTGACTTCGTCACAATATCTGGTAGCCTCGTGACAAATTCTGTGGTGTGTAGTGAAAGGGTGGGTCAAGTAGTCTCCCCACATGGTGTAAGGCTGGTACGGGGGTGTTATGGATGGATCTGGATTGGGCTTTCTGCATATATGATATATCTGTTCTGTATCTGTTATGGGCCTATGGGCTTCATTCTGATTTCTGTGCTGGGCCAAGGCCCAAGTAAATCTGACTCTAAGGCTTGATCTGTTTTGGGCTATGGTTGGGTTATGTTACACACTGAGTTTACCGAACTCACCCTTTATTTTCATCCCTGCAGGTAATCTCCAACCATAGTGGGCTTGGAGCTATGGGGTATTCGGGGAGGCCACATCATCTGCAAAGTTGTTTTTTTTTAAAGTTAGTTTAGTTTAATTATTCTTAATATTTTTGGGTTTTAAGTTGTAATAAGGCTGCTATTTAAATTTCTTTTTCCGTTACGGTTTTATTACTGATTTTATTTATATTATGTCAAAACTGCTAGTTATAGGCCACGCGGGTTTTCCAAACTTAAGGAATGGTTTCAAAACACAACAAACGTAACAAATGGATAACCTAAAGATTTAATAAACTAACTATTCACTAAGCCACTGTTTTACCAAAATCACTTTAGTCACCTTAGGCAAAGAACCCAGTCAGTCGTAAATCCATGGGACACGTCAGATTTGGCCAAAACGTTTAGGCTGGGTTTGAGGTGTTACATTTAGTGGTATCAAAGCCAGGTTGCAACAACTCGGCTGTGGAACAGGTCTAGAAATGGAAGTTTTTTTAAGTAAGGTAAAATAAAGATTTCCGTAAATCGTTTTAAGAATTTGTTCTCGAAATTATTTTAAGATTTTCTTTCCACAAATGAATGATTTTAAAAAAAATTGAATTTGGTTTTTAAGATTGGTTTTCAAGAAGGTGGCACACTGAATCTCCGGCCTAAGTCTGTAAGTTTACTGAGCTTTTTTGAGCATTTTTGAAAATTCTGTTATCTGCTTGTACTAAACCCTATCATGATACTTTAGTTAGGGTATCATTGAAACTGTAGAAATTCTGATAAGTAAACTGAGACTGTAGCTAGGCTACTGCCAAAGAAAACAAACTCTGAATTATTGTTTGTTCATAAGACATCTGTAATAAACACTGGAATATTTAACTAATGCATAAAATTCCTAATCAGATAATATGAAATGAGTACGCGAACAGCTCGTGGAAGAGGCCGTGGGCATGGCCGAGGTAGTGCACGGGCTGAATCTTCGTCTGCAGGACATGCGCCAGCAGCTGATGCACCAGTACCACCGACAACGAAAGTTGAGTCTCACAATCGAGGTACCGGGGATGATGCTCTATCTCAGGCAATGCTTCGAGTTTTGGAAAGGGTTGCTGGGGCAAGTACGAGAAATGGAATTCGAGGATCTATTTCTGAGCGGTTCAGGGCTAATGGAGCAGAGATCTTTAGGGGCGTATCTAGTGTAGCTCCAAATGTGTCTAAGTACTGGTTAGAGGCTACAGAGCGGATTATTGATGATCTAGACTGTTTTGTGGAGGAAACGCTGAAGGGAGCCATCTTGTTACTTAGAGATGAGGCTTATCAGTGGTGGCTCATGGTGAGAGATGGAACTGCAGCTGATAGTGTGACATGGGAGCTGTTCAAAATAGCCTTCAAAGGAAAGTATGTTGGGGCTAGCTATGTGGACGCCCGCAGGAAAGAATTTTTGAAGCTGGTTCAAGGGAGTAAAACAGTTGCTGAGTACGAGTCTGAGTTTCTGAGGCTGAGCTGGTATGCTTCTGGGATAGTCGCTACAGAATATGAGTGCAACGTGCGCTTCGAAGATGGTCTGAGGGATGAACTTAGGGTGCTGATTACTCCGCAGAGGGAGCACAACTTCGCTGCTTTAGTTGAGAAAGCTAAGATAGCTGAGGAAGTGAAGTGTACTAAAAGACAGAACCGTGAAAATGATCGAAACCATTTTTAAAGAGATTCAGGACCTTCGGGTGGTTGTAACAGGAATGTTAAGAGAGCAAGGGTGCTAGAGCCAGTTCGAGCGGTACCGATGAATGCTGTTAGACCGCAAGGTTGTAGGAATTGTGGTAAGATACACATGGGTGAGTGTCGAAAACGTTCTGGTGCTTGTTTTCAATGCAGATCTATGGAGCATAGGGTTAAGGATTGTCCCCAAGAGCCAGATCAGGTTCAAGCTATAGATCAGAGGGTTGCTCAACCAGTGAGGGGTGGACCACAACCTCTGAGAGGACGTGGACAAGGTAGAGGTGGTAATGGTAATGGTCGAGGACGAGGAGCGCTTGGAAGGGGTGCTAGATTTGCTGATGCTCGTCAGCCAGCGTTGGTGTATGTAGGTCGTCACCGAGAGGAGGGTGATGCACCTGACATTATAACTGGTGCATTTCTGATTTTTAATATGCATACACTACGTTGATAGATGTTGGATCTACAAATTCATATATTGCATGTGCCATATTTGGGTCGCTGGGTGTGCGCTCTGAGGAGACCGTGAGTGGGGTATCTGTACTAAGTCCTTTGGGTCACTCGGTTAGGGTAGACAAACTGTATAGAGACGTGCCTTTAGAAACTCAAGGAAAAGTTTTCTCTGGAGATCTGATGGAACTGCCTTTTGGATAATTCGATCTCATCTTGGGGATGGATTGGCTTGTTAAGCATAGGGCTACTCTGGATTGTGCTGCCAAGCGAATGATGTTAAAGACCGCAGAGGATGAAGAGGTTCTGGTGATAGGAAAGCGTAGGGATTATCTGTCTAATGTGGGGTCGGCATTGAGAGCTGAGAAGTGGATTTGTAAGGGTTGTGAAGCTTATTTGGCATTTGTAAGTCAAATGGGAACTAAGGATCTGACAGTGGATAGGGTTAGAACCGTTAAGGATTTTTAAGATGTTTTTTCAGATGAGCTTTCGGGTTTGCCTCCAAATCGAGAAGTTGAGTTTGGAATCGACTTGTTGCCTAGAACTGCACCAGTGTCCATCGCACCTTACAGAATGGCACCGAAGGAGTTAGTGGAGCTGAAGGCCCAGATTCAAGAGTTGTTGGATAGAGGCTTTATTAGACCGAGTGTGTCCCCGTGGGGAGCACCAGTGTTGTTCGTGAAAAAGAAAGATGGATCAATGCGGATGTGCATCGATTATCGGCAGTTAAACAAACTGATGATTAAGAATAAGTACCCACTCCCAAGAATCGACGATTTATTTGACCAGCTTAGGGGAGCTTTAGTATTTTCCAAGATTGACCTTCGATCTGAGTATCATCAGTTAAGGGTTAAGGAGGTGGATATTCACAAGACGACATTCAGAACTCGGTATGGTCACTATGAGTTTCTGGTTATGCCATTTGGGCTGACGAACGCACCTGCAACATTTATGGATCTGATGAATCGAGTATTCCAGCCATATTTGGATCGATTCGTGGTCGTCTTTATCGACGATATCTTGGTATATTCTGAATCTAAGGAGAAGCACGATGAACATCTCCGTATTATGCTGCAAGTGCTGAGGAAGAAGGAGCTCTATGCAAAATTCAGTAAGTGTGAGTTTTGGTTGAGAGAGGTAACCTTCTTAGGTCATGTCATCTCTACTGAAGGGATCAAGGTGGACCCTCGAAAGATTGAAGCGATTCTGGAATGGAAGCCACCGAGGTCAGTATCGAAAATTTAGAGTTTTCTGGGTTTAGCTGGATACTATAGAAGGTTTGTGGAAGGATTTTCTGTGATAGCAGCACCTCTGACAAAGCTTATAAGGAAGGGAGTACCATTTGTTTGGACTGGGAAGCAACAAGAAGCTTTTGAGAAGTTGAAGAAAGTTTTGACTGAGGCACCTGTATTGATTCAGCCGGAGTCTGGAAAGGATTTTACTGTGTACAGTGACGCATCACATGTAGGGTTAGGTTGTGTGTTGATGCAAGAGGGTAGAGTAGTCGCTTATGCATCGCGACAGCTTAAACCTCATGAAGTAAACTATCCTACTAATGATCTCGAGTTGGTAGCAGTAGTCTTTGCACTCAAGATTTGGAGGAATTACTTGTTTGGAGAAAGGTGTATCATATACACGGATCATAAGAGTCTTAAGTACTTGTTGACTCAGAAGGAGTTAAATCTTAGGCAACGAAGATGGATAAAGTTCCTTAAGAATTATGACTGTGTGATTGAGTATCACCCAGGCAAAGCTAATATGGTGGCTGGTGCCCTAAGTCGTAGAATTGTATCTGATCTGAGAGCAATGTTTGCTCGTTTGAGTCTGTATGATGATGGTAGTCTGTTAGCAGAACTGTAAGTAAGGCCAACCTGGGTGGATGAGATAAAGGAAAAGCAGATTAAGGATGATTCTCTAGTTTCTCGATTTTAGTAGATAAAGAATGGGGATACTTCTGAGTTTGGACTGAACAGTGAGGGAGTTTTGTGTTTTCGAGGCAGAGTTTGCATTCCAAAGGACTCGGACTTGAGGTAAGCAATTCTAAATCATGGAGGATTGTGTGCTATGCATCCTGGAGGGAATAAGATGTATCGCGACTTAAAGTTGTACTGGTGGCCTAGACTGAAACGAGAGGTAACAGAATTTGTGGGAAAATGTCAAACTTGCTAGGAAGGGAAAACTGAACATCAGTTACCTTCCGGACTTTTGCAGCCAGTGAAGGTACCACTTTGGAAGTGGGAGAGGGTAACCATGGATTTTGTGAGTGGATTAGCCTTGACACCGATGAAGAAGGACTCGATTTGGGTAATTATGGATAGGTCACTTCAGAAGTTAGCTAAATTGTATGTGGCAAAATTTGTGCGACTACACAGAGTGCTAGTGTCGATTATTTCTGATCGAGATCCTAGATTCACATATCAGTTTTGGCAAAAGTTGCATGAGGCTTTGGGAACGCAACTGAACTTTAGCACAGCTTTTCATCCTCAGACTAATGGTCAGTCAGAAAGAGTTATTCAGATTCTGGAAGACATGTTGAGGGGATGCGTAATCGACTTCTGAGGCAGTTGGGAGGATTATCTACCATTGGCAGAATTCGTATACAATAACGGTTATCAGGCTAGTATCCGTATGGCACCTTATGAAGTGTTGTATGGACGTAACTGTCATACACCTAGTTGTTGGACCAAATTGGGTGAGCGGCAAGTTCTTGGACCTGAGTTGGTAGCAGAAACTGAAGAAAGGCCAAGGTGATTAGGGAACTGTTAAAGGAAGCATCTGATCGGCAGAAGTCTTACGCAGACTTAAAGCGTAAGGCGATTGAGTACTCAGTGGGTGATATGGTCTTCTTAAAGGTCTCACCTTGGAAGAAGATACTAAGATTTGGAAAGAAAGGTAAGTTGAGTACGAGGTTCATTGGGCCTTATCGGGTTCTTAAGCGAGTAGGCCCTGTGGCTTATCAGTTAGAATTACCTCCAGAGCTAGACAGGATTCACGATGGTTTTCACGTATCCATGTTAAGGCGATATCGTTTTGACCCTACTCATTTCGTGTCAGTTGCAGAGGTTGAGGTACAGCCTGATTTGACTTTCGAGGAAGAGCCCGTACAGATTCTGGATCAGGATGTAAAGGTTCTAAGAAGGAAGTTAGTTCCATTAATGAAGATACTGTGGCATAATCATGGCAGAGAGGAAGCTACTTGGGAGCCAGAGGAGGCAATGTGTCAGCAATACCCTCAATTGTTTGGATCAGGTAAATTTCGAGGATGAAATTTTTTTAAGGAGGGTAGAGTTGTAACGCCCTAATTTTCGAGACTTTTCAGGATTTCTGTGATTTTTGGTTAATTCTTAAATTCTATATTTTGACTGTATAGATTATATTCTAGTATGTTAATGGGCCTCTAAAAGGCCCAAGCTTAGGTTAAAACCTGACGGATTTAGTAAATTTTAATTTTAAGGAGAAAGGGGTTGTGGTGAAGAGGGCTTTTAAGATTAAAGTTTACGAAATGGATCACAAAAAAGGCTTTGGTAGAGTGGCAAGGGGCGCCACTAAGCTCCTTAAAAAGTGGTGCCTAAGAGGGTTTGGAGGTCTGAGGTTCTAGTCTTAAGGTAAGCTATTTAGGGTGTTTTATTTTTTTATGAACAGGAAGGTTGAGTTGTACACTTCAGGTAAAACTCTGTCAGGAAGAGCTTGAATGAGTCAAAGGAGTTTGTTGAGGAGTGATAAGGGGAGCAAAAGTAGGAGATGATCAGGGAGATTGGTGTTGGCCGAATGGTGGACTCTTGAGGAGCAAGAGTTGGCCGACAAAAGGGTTCTAATTAGGCAATTTTCTGCTAGGAAGAGAGGTGTTGGTAATTTCGGCTTTTGGGGAAATGTATGCCGAATTGCTTTTATGCATTTTTGGTTTGGGATGTTTGTTCTGGTGAGTTGCCGAAATAGGGTAGGTGCTTAAGGTTTCATTCTTTCTTTCCATTTTGCTAGAAGCTGAATACAGGTCTTTCAAAAATCACCTCTGTGCCATTCACCTCTGTCAAAACTGATTGTCACTTCCCTCCTTCTCTAGTCTCTTCTTCTCATTTCTTTTCTCCCATATTCTTCTTTTGCCAACTGTATCTTTTATTCTTCATTTTACTTCCATTGCCGATTCACCTTTGGACCGAAAGCCATTAAAATCGATTGCTCTTGTTGATCGAAACCTTCATTGCATCTTGCCAATTTCTTCCTAGTCTCATATTCTCTCCTTTCTCTTCATTTGTTAGTATCTTCCACAACCCCATAGCCGAACCATCTCACCATCATCACTCTCTCTTTTCTTTTCTTATTTTCTCTCTATTAAAACCCTTTTATCACTTGTTAGCCGAATCTCTAGTTAGCCGGTTTGGGTTTGATTTTGGTTTCACGATTGGATCTAGCGTAGAATGGGATTAATGGGGCACATAAGGACTCTTCTTGGGCCGATTAGCACATTGGTAAGTACTCAAGCAATTTTCGTTAGTTACATATGTTTAGGGTATTAGCCGAAACCCTTTAGGGTTGATTAACGATTTGGACTAAGGGTCTGTTGGTCTCATTCTCTTGTTTTGTGTGTGTTAGTGTGATCAAGGGGTGGAGCAACTAAGGAGTTTGGAAGCTAACAAGGTTGGATAGCGGGATCTAGTCCATATTTGGTAGAGAGGTGAGAACTTTAGGGACTTAGGCCATGTTGGCCGATTGTGGTAAGGAGGTTAAGGCTTTAAGTGTTGTCGATTATTAGGCTAACACGTTAGTGATCGATTGTAGGCTTTTCGGGCGAGGATCTCGTCAACACTTAACCAGTTAACAGGTGTGTATCATACCCTTGTTATAAACTAGAACGGCAAAGGCCATAATGATCAAAAGGTGACCGAAAAGTGACCGAAGGGTCGGCTTTGTGAGGATCTGTGAGTAACCGAATACTCTCTGATGATTAAATTTGGAATCGTTGATGATGGAATTGCAAAGTGTGCAATTCCGTACATTTTTGTAAGTTAGGCCTCGATGGGTCGAATATGGGCCCAATGGACTTCCGAGCCCATATAGGTAAAAATAGTCGTTAAGGGCATTCTGGCAGACTGTAGTAATCAAAACTATTGAAATCTGTAATCTGACTGAAATTTGGATTAATGGGCTTGAATTACTGCTTGACACCGTAGGACCCATTAGGGGCTTTGGGCCTAAAAGGCCAAATCCGTTAACTAAGTTAAAATGGAATACTGTAACAACAAATGGATTAATAGTGACTGATTTGTGTAAAATCCCTGAGAACTGGTAAATTACTAAAATACCTCTGAGTATGTAAAATTACCATTATACCTCTAGGTCCAAGAATGATTGATATACCCCTAGGGTTAATTTTATCTGAAATGCATGATATTTTGATTCTGCTTGATGTATGCCATGACATGTATATCTGTTGCATGGGTTATGGGTTATATTGATAGAGGAAGTGTTCTGGTGGCCTTGCCACATATATCTGCTCTGATGGCCTCACCACAATATCTATATCTGGTGACTTCGTTACAATATCTGGCAGCCTCACTGCAAATTCTATGGTGTGTAGTGGATGGGTAGGTTGAGTAGTCTCCCCACATGGTGTAAGGCTGGTACGGGGGTGTTATGGATGGATCTGGGTTGGGCTTTCTGCATATATGATATATCTGTTCTGTATCTGTTATGGGCCTATGGGCTTCATTCTGATTTCTGTGCTGGGCCAAGGCCCAAGTAAATCTGACTCTGAGGCTTGATTTGTTTTGTGCTATGGTTGGGTTATGTTACACACTGAGTTTACCGAACTCACCCTTTATTTTCATCCCTGCAGGTAAGCCCCAACCATAGTGGGCTTGGAGCTGTGAGGGATTTGGAGAGGCCACATCATCTGCAAAGTTGGTTTTCTTTTAAGTTAGTTTATTTTAATTATTCTTAATATTTTTGGGTTTTATGTTGTAATAAGGCCGCTCTTTAAATTTCTTTTTTCGTTATGGTTTTATTACTGATTTTATTTATATTATGTAGAAACTACTAGTTATAGGCCACGCGGGTTTTCCAAACTTAAGGAATGGTTTCAAAACACAACAAATGTAACAAATGGATAACCTAAAGATTTAATAAACTGACTATTCACTAAGCCACTGTTTTACCAAAATCACTTTAGTCACCTTAGGCAAAGAACCTAGTCAGTCGTAAGTCCATGTGACACGTCAGATTTGGCCATAGCATTCAGGCCGGATTTGGGATGTTACATCTGGAGTTAGCAGTGGGTATTTTTGCGTTAAAGATCTGAAGACCCTATTTGTATAGGGAAAAGTGTATTATATACACGGGCATAAGAGTCTCAAGTATTTGTAGACTTAGAAGGAGTTGAACCTTAGGCAACGAAGATGGATAGAGTTGCTTAAGGATTACGACTGTTCTATTGAGTACCACCCAGGCAAAGCGAATGTGGTGGCTAATGCATTGAGTCGGAGAGTTGTAACTGAGTTGATAGCAATGTTTGCTCGTCTGAGTATTTATGACGATGGTAGCTTGTTAGCAAAATTGCAAGTAAGACCAACTTGCATAGAGCAGATTAAGGAAAAGCAGTTAGAGGATGAGTTACTAGTTCCTCGATTCCAACAAGTTAGGAATGATGAGAATCTGATTTTGGATTGAACAGTGAAGGAGTTTTGTGCTTTCGAGGAAGATTTTGTATTCCGAAGGACTTTGACTTGAGGCAGTTAATTCTGGGAGAGGCTCATGGCGGACCTTGTGCCATGCATCCTAGAGGGAATAAGCTGTATCGAGATTTACGAGAGTTGTACTAGTGTCCTAGACTAAAGCGTGAAGTAACGAAATTCGTAGGTAAGTGTCTGACATGCCAGCAAGTGAAAGCTGAGCATCGACCGCCTTCTGGACTTCTACAACAGGTGAATATTCCACTTTGGAAGTGGGAGAGGGTAACCATGGACTTTGTGAGTAGGCTACCCTTGAGGCCTACCAAGAAAGACTCGATTTGGGTGATTGTGCATAGGCTAATCAAATCTGCTCATTTCATACTAGTCCGAACCGACTACTCACTTCAAAAGTTGGCCAAGTTGTATGTGACGGAGATAGTGTGACTTCATGGAGTGCCAGTTTCGATTATTTCTGTTTGGGATCCAAGGTTTACATCTCGATTCTGGTAAAAGTTGCATGAGGCGTTGGGTACACGATTAGATTTCATCACTACTTTTCACCCCCAGACAGATGGATAGTCGAAAAGGGTGATTCATGTTCTGGAGGACATGTTGAGGGGATGTGTTATCGACTTCCGAGGTAGTTGGGAGTATTACTTACCGTTAGCAGAATTTGCTTACAACAACAGTTACAAGGTAAGTATTCGAATGGCACCATATGAGGTGCTGTATGGTCGAAGGTTTGATACGCCTAATTGTTGGACGGAGTTGGGAGAACGTCAGGTTCTTGGGCCAGAGTTGGTGGCAGATACAGAAGACAAGGTTAAGCTGATTAGGGATCAGTTGAAGTAAGCATCGGATAGGCAGAAATCTTATGCTAACTTAAAGTATAAGGAAATTGAGTACTCAGTGGGAGATATGGTTTTCTTAAAGGTCTCACCTTGGAAGAAGATATTAAGGTTTGGTAAGAAGGGCAAGTTGAGTCCGCGATTTATCGGGCCTTATCGAGTTCTTAAACGGGTAGGTTCGGTAGCTTACCAACTGGAACCACCTCCGGAGCTGGATAGGATTCATAATGTCTTTCATGTTTCCATGTTAAGACGGTATTGAGCTGATCCTTCTCATGTTGTACTGGTAGAAGAGATTGAAGTGAAAGCTAACTTGACTTTTGAAGAAGAACCTGTGCAAATTTTGGACCATGATGTCAAAATATTAAGAAAGAAGTCAGTTCCTTTGGTGAAAGTGCTTTAGCGCAATCATGGTAGAGAAGAAGCTACGTGGGAGCCAGAAGAGGCGATACGTTAACAATACCATCATCTGTTTGGACCAAGTAAATTTTGAGGCCGAAATTTCTTTAAGGGTGTAAAGTTGTAATGCCCTAATTTTTGGGATTTAGAGACTTCGCTTGAATTTAAACTTTTGTTTTTCTGGATGTGCTTAATTATGCTTTGAGTGTGTTAGTGGGCCTTTAGAAGGCCTAACCTTAAGTTAAAACCCGGTAGAATTTTAAAACTTTAGACCTAAGGGAGAAAGAGCTTTAACTAAGTGTGCTTTTAAATAAATGTTGGGGATTTAAGATACAAGAAAGCTTGTGTTAATGTGGCAAGGTGGCGCCACTTAAAAACACAAGGAGTGGCGTGTGGAGGCCTGTAAGGGAGCTGCGGTTTGAAACACTTGGTGAGCAGGAAGTTGGTTTTATTTTTACTGCATGTGCATGATAAGAGATGGAACTCAAGTGGAACTCTGTTGGGAGGAGTTTGAAGTGTTCAGGGGATTGGATTAGGGAATGATAAGGGGAGAAAATTTAGGGATTTAGGAGGAGGGGAGAGTTGTCCAAATAGGGTAGTATGGAGTTGCATATTCAGGTACGGGAGCTTAGAGTAGCATTTTCGACATTTTTGGCTTTGAGTGTGTGCCGATTGCTTGTTGCCTGCTCTTCGGGATTTGCTTTGGGTCATTCTTTTGGGTTGTCGAATAGGTATGGGTTCTTTTGAGCTCCCTCATTCCATCTTTCTCTCATCTTCTCTCTGTTTAGAAAAGTCAAAATCCTGAAACATTGAATCCTCCTTTGCCATATTGTTCATAAATCGACCCTCACTCACCCTTGTTTTCAAAAGCCGAAACCACCCGACAATCATTTCTCTTTTACTTTCACCTTCTTATACCTTTCACTTAGAAACCGAAACCTCCCTACCTTCTAGTTTGGTATTGAAAGCCAAATCTTTGGATCTCTTTCCTTCTTGCGATTTTAACTAGATCGACAATAGATCTAGGTTAAGCCAGTGATTGGTGGTTATTTCGTGTAGCGGGGCTGTCAAGCAGACTGTTGGGTAAGTAGCCTTCCTACTCTATTCTTTCTTACGAATTAAGAAAAGCCGAAAACCCCATTGCCATGGTAGTCATCGGTTTTGACTCTTTTTCGTGATTAAAAACTTAATTGAGCCTTTTCTTTTGGATCTCGTATGTTGGTATGGAAAAAGGGCGATCTAGCGAGGAGCAATTTGAGACTTGGGGCATTGAAGTAATCTAGATCTAGATCTAGTTGTAGAATCAACAAAGGTAAGTGATTAGTGGCTTTAGAAGGGGTTGGCCGAATATGGTAGGTTGCCAATTTCGTTGATTTCATTAGATTTTAGTTAACTGTGTGATTTGAATGATTGTAGGCTAGTTCGGTGCGGATCTCAACGTAGTACGCAAATAGGTGTGTAATCGACAGCCTCTAGTATACTAGATTGACAAAATCTGAAAAGTCGAAGTGCTGAAATTCTGGCCATTCGAGGGCTTGCGAGCGTGCGAGTGCTCGTGGGTCGGTTGAAACGTTAAAGTTGGTAATCGTGAATGGTAAGACGGTTGTGTGCGTAATTTTGTGCACATTGATGGTTTTGGGCCTCAAAGGGCCAAATTCGGGCCCAATAGGCTTACGAGCCCAAATGGGTGAGAATGAGCGGTAAGTTTACTCCATAGTTTGACTGTTAAATCTGCTACAATGGGTGTGAAATATGGTCTTAGTGGGCCGTAGTAGCTAGTGCACTCCGTTGGGCCTATTAGGGGTTTTGAGCCGATGACTTTGTAATAACGAAATGGACTACATGTTACTTGGATGACAATATGTCTGTTAGCATATTGTAATGAGCATGAAACCCTAACACCTGGTTAATTTACTGAAATACCCCTTAAGGGTAGAAATTACTGTTTTACCCCTAGGTGTTGAAAGACCATTTTGCCCCTATGGTTAAGTTGACCGATTTGCATGCTATATTATATATGTTCTCTGTATGCCATGTCATAATATACTCTGTTGCATGGGATTGGGTTTTGATGGAGGAAGTGCTAAGTGGCAATGCCACGTATACTGTTAGAGGCTCTACCTCGTATTACTGTTTTAGTGACTTGGCTACGTTGTCGGATTAAACAGCTAAGCTGCGACTGTGGTGTGTAGGGCTGGGTGGGTTGAGTTATTCCCCACATGGTGTGTAGGGCTGGATTGGGCTTGGGCTTTGCATTCATGCATAACATACTGAATTGTTACTGTAATGGGCCTAAGGCCCACATTGTTTTCTGAATAGGGCTAAGGCCTAGTAATTACTATTTTTTGAATAGGGCTAAAGCCCAGTTAATACTGTACCTGAATAGGGCTTCGGCCCAGAATGAGCTTGAACTGGTCTGGACTCTAGTAGGGTGAGCTTACACACTGAGTTTTCACAAAATCACCCTATTTCCTTTTCATCCATGCAGGTGAACCCCAACCTTAGAGGACTTGGAGCTGGAAGGATTCAGAGTGGCCACGTGGACTGCTTTCTGGTTTTATTATTATTTCTTAAGTTACTTATTTCAGTATTCTGTAGTTTTTGGGTTTTTAATCTATAATAAGGCCGTTCAATAATTATTTTATTTCTATTTGGTTTTTAATTATATGTTTATACTTGTCTAAAAAATTGATAGACTAAGGCTGCGCAAATTTTATTTTAAAATTAACAAACGTTTTCAAAACTTTTCTTACATGACGAATAGATAACTTAATAATAATGACACACTAACAAGATCTCTTAAAAAGTAAACTTCAAACTGATAGTGGATAGGATTTCATGAATTAAACAAGCTACTATTTCTCAATGCACATAAAATGGTTTCGCTAAGTAACCCTAAATTTAATAGAGGAACGAGGCTTAAATAATAGTCCATGTGACACAACAGATCTGGCCATAATGTCTGGGCCGGGTTTGGGGTGTTACACAATGTATTATTATTGTCCAAACCCACAATAATACTTAACTAAGAACATTTTAAGAAGAATCACATTATTCTTAGGACATTATTGTCAATCAGTTTATTTACATACACAGAAAAAGAAACTGAAATAACAATGGCAATGTCTTATATTAACAAATAAGGTAAAACGTGCATGTGATTACAATCATCTCATGATTGGTCTTTGGGCATACTTTATCAATCTCCCACTAGACCTGAGACCAATCAATCATATATCTAATACCAAGTGACTTACTGTGATGATCATGCTTCTACTATGTCAAAGGCTTCGTCAGTGTATCAACAATGTTGTCATCTGTTCGTACTTTGCATATTTCCACATCTCATCAATCAGTGATTTCTTGATTGAGATGAAAGCGCCTAAGTATATGTTTGGATCACTAGGAGATATGGGTTTCTTTGCCTATACAATGGCTCTATTGTTGTCACAACGAAGTTCTCTTGCATCTGATATGCTAGGCACCACCCCTAGTTTAGATATAAATTTCTTACTCTCAATAGCCTATTTTGCAGCATCACTGGCTGCAGTATACCCGATCTCAATTGTCGAATCAACTACTGTATCATGCTTTAAATGTTTCCAACTAATCTGCCATAATTCCGTGTAGCAGATTATACAAGTTTTCGCATATAAGGAGACTGATTACAAGAATTTTTGTTATATTTTAGTTAAGTTTCTTTAGTTTTACCTATATCTAAAAAATGTGCGAAATAAGTCTTTTATTAACCTTAAGGTTTGAACTGGGCCTAATGCAGAGCTAACGTACTTCGTGAGTGTGCAGGAGATCATTAGAACGCATTTTACGTAGTTACTAGATGGTATGTCGCAACACAAGAGGTCCAATGTCGCAACATAGAGAGCAAAGTGGAGAAAGTATGAAACTGCCTTTGATACCACAACTCTGACTAAGGATATCACGACATACCCGTGAAGGCATCCCGATGAGTAGCATATTGACTTCAATGTCGAGACATAGGTCCTGATTTGTAACGGCATCGACTCTGGGACAAAAATTAAACACGAAGTAGGGGCATTTTTGTAACACCCTTAACCCGTATCCGTAGCTAAAATAGGGTTACGAAGTATTACCGAAATACACAGATCAAGTATAGACAATTCATACTATTCAACATTCATGTCAGAAATTATTTATAAAGTCTATTATGTTATCCCCCAAGGCCCAAAACATGTATTAGAAGCATGTCGGGACACACGGCTCGTGTCCCTAACCCGTGTAACTCTCTGACTTGCACATTAATTAAGTTTAGGGGTCACATGGCCAAGCCACATGCCTGTGTACTAGGCTGTGTGGTAAATTTAATTTTTGAAAATTAGGTGTAGGTTTCACACGGCCATGACACACATGCATGTGCTAGGCAATGTGTTTCACACGACTAAGACACACGCCCGTGTCTCTACCTGTTTGCCTAATTTTGAGCATTCTATTTCTAAATTTTAAGATGCAGGGGGTACACGGCCAAACCACATGCCCAGGTGCCAAGTCGTGTCTCACACATGGTCAAGACACACGCTCGTATGTCTACTCGTGTGGACAAAATAAGGCCATTTCCTAGCCTTATTTCTCACCCAAAATTTGAGAACAACGTACACCAACACATACAAACATATATCAACATATTCAAGACATATAAATCAAACTTAATACAAGTACTATGTAAGTTATATTAACATGTATATTCAAATGATTAAGCTTACCAAATTTTCATTTATGTACTTAGGTAAATTTGTATAATTTATACTAATTCAAATCATTTACCATTTGATTCATATTTCATATACTACATAACCATTCAAAACATATCAAACATGATATGGTCTTATAATTATATACAAAAACATATCATTCTAGCAATTTCAATGGCTAGGTTACAAACATCTATTTTCATACCAATATTGGCCTAACTAGACTATACTTGCCATTATACCAAAGTAAGATTTCTATTTATACCAAAACGGGCTGAAGGATAGTTTGATGATATTCTGACTGATCTCTAACCTTTACGAGCTTCCGAGCATTATAAAATAGAAGAAAATAAACCTAGTAATCAGTTAATGCTTAATAAGTTCATATAACAGGAATTTAACTTACCATATATTTGTATTGAAGATAAGCATGTAATAATGCATCCAAGTAATTTGGCTTATAGCCTAAAGCACCACTTCAACAATTATATTAGTCAAGTAATTCACATAATACCAAGAACATATAGGAGCTCATCATTTAATGTCTTTTATATGCATATGCTTTCCATATCATTATTCCATATTACATGTACACTTTAATGACAATACATTCCAAGTTCAGTTTAACCATGTCAAAACTTTACCCATTGACTTTAGTTGAAATATTGATGGATACACTCATGTAGTATACTTTAGTGTACAAAACTAAAAATCCGTCAATTCATATTCGGCGGTACCCAATTAGGGCACATAATCAGGAAGCACACTCTCAATCTTTGTAACGAGAAGCTTACATAAAGCCATTTCGGGAAGCTCTTAAAGAGCCTATCGGGAAGCTTATCCGGGCTATATAACGGGAAGCTCATAAGAGCCATAATTGAGAAGTTCACGAAGAACCATATCGGATAGCTCACGAAGAGCCACGTAACGGGAAGCTCCAGATAGCCAAATATCACAGAAAGCTCACAAAGAGCCAATTTAACAAAAAGCTCATAAAGAGCCTATAATCCAGATGCTCATAAGAGCTAAGGTGTATCCACAACAAATGTAGGATCACAACCTATCGGGACGCTCTGAAGAGCTATAAAAAGAAGCTCGCAAGAACTATAACGGGAAGCTTGAGAGGGCTTATAACGGGATGCTTATAGGAGCTGTGCTGTGTTCGCAACACATGCAAGACTACAACCAATTAGAAATCGTGTATCCATCATTTTCATTTATTCAAATGGTACTTAAACTTTATCGGGCAATATTAGATATTTAATTTATTTTATATAGATGACAATTATACAACTCACATACAAATAATTTAATTCAAGCATAATATGACAAGATTAAGTTACACGAACTAACCTCAATACTTGTTTGTATACGAAATCTACTAATCCGAAACTTTTTGTTTTCCTTGATCCAACTCGGTATTAGGTCTTTCAGAATCTATATAAATGAATTTAATCATCAATTTAATCCATTTCATAATCATTTCCATTCAATTTATATCCTTGTAAAAATTACCATTTTTTCCCTATACTTTTCATAAATGACAATTTTGTCCTTATGCTCAGAAAATGAAATTCATTCAATTTATCCCTTATTCCAAGCCTAGCTAATTTTCAAATATAACAATAATAGTCCATAAATTTCAAAAAAATCAAAATTTTTCTATGAATTTTACAACTTTACAATTTAGTCCCTAAATCACAATTTCATGAAAATTCACTCTAGAAAAGTTTTTTTATCTATCAACAACCTTTCATTTTCTACCATAAATTTCAAAATTTCAGCATATTTATCCATGGAAAAATTTCTATACTTCGATATCCCTTCAATTTATTCCCCAAAATAAATAAATTTAAGTATTCCAATCTCAAAAATATAAAAATTACTAAAAACGAGACTTAATTACTTACCCAATTAAGCCAAGAAAGCTTGCTTTCTCTTTCGTAGGGTTTCTATGTATATTTTGGGGAGGATGATGGAAATAAGATGATATTATCTATTTAATTATTTATCATCTGTTAATTTTTCTACTTTCCAATTTAGTCCTTGCCTTTTTCTAATTTTTCATGGATGATTCATCAAAAATATCTACTAACTTTTCTTTAATGGTCTAATTAACATATAAGGGCCTCATGTTTTGAATTCCATAGCTATTTGGTACTTATAGCTACTAGAATCCAACTTTTGCATCTTATGCAATTTGGTCCTTTCCATAATTAAACACAAAATGGGTAAAATGTTTTATCAAAATTTTCATATAACATTCCTATCATAATGCAAACCATGCAAAAATATTAAAAGAAAATTTTCTTTTCGACTCAGATTTGTGGTCCTGAAGCCACTATTCTGATTTCACTGAATATGGGTTTTTACAATTTTAGTCTGCACAATCAAACTTAAAGCTCGAGAATGTCAGCTGACCTAGGGTTAAGGACAATGGCCACCTGAAGGCTATAAATAGGGTCCTTTGGCACATGTTATGGACACCAATCCTTTAACTTAAATTCTCTTTTTAAGCTTTATTTTTATTTTCTTCTTTTCTTCTTTTCTTATATTTTTAGATTTTAGTTTATTTGTTGGTGGCTTTCATTGTAACATCCTAATTTAGGGCTTAATCGAAATAGTGGTTTCGAGACCATAAATTTGAAGTAAAAATATTTTTTTATGATTTTTTTGAGGTCCATGACATGTTTGCATGATTGTGTGAAAGTTTCATGCAGAAATTTTGTGAAAAAGAGTCCAATTTGACTTTTATGACTAAATTGCAAAAGTTGCAAAATATGAGAATCTAGAAGCTTTAAGTATGATATAGCTTTGGATTATTAATTAGAGGTCCTTAAATAGCAATTTACCCTATTTCTATTTTTATGGACAAAAATGGACATTGAAAGGAAAAATATCAAAGAAAGGTCTCAAGGGCATTTTGGTCATTTGGTTAATAAAAGAATAAAAAAGGAAAATAAGTCAAAAATTGTGTCCATCTTCTCCTACCATGGCTGAAATTACCATGAAGAAACCATGGCTAAGGCTTTTCAAGCTTCCGAGCTCGATTATAAAGAAAAACAAGATTCTGGCCTAGGACGAAGGAAAAACAAGAGTTTGACGGTTAGGTCCTTTTAACCATTTTTGGGTATCAAGGTAAGTTTGTATGTTAATAAGCGTTATTGAATTGTGTTAATTATTCATTAATATTATATATTTGAATGAATTGTGAAATTTAAAATAAAAGTTCAAAATGAGTAAAAATGCAGGATTGATTACGATCGTTTTATAGCAAAAAAATGAATTGACGGAAAAGACCATGGTTGGACCATGGCAATATATGATTTCGAATAAGACCATAGCTGGGCTATGGCATCAATATGTGATTCTATATAAGACCATATCTGGGATATGGAATCGGTATATGATATGTGATTATGTGTAAGACCATATCTGGGATATGGCATCGGTATATAATGTGTGATTTCGTGTAAGACCATATCTGGGATATTGCATCGTTATATGATATGTGATCATGAGTAAGACCATGTTTGAGACATGGCGTCAGTATGAGATTTCGTGTGCGACCATAGCTGGGCTACAGCATTGATATGTGATTACATGTAAGACCAGATCGGGATATGGCATTGTACTATGTATATGTGATCTGGGTGCTAGTCTTGTACGTCCTACCAGTGGCTGGGTACTCCGTCATGTGTTGTGGAAGTCCGGTAGCTTGTGTGAGCAGCACTGAGTAGTTTCGTCCTGACCATCAGCTTGTGTGAGCAATGTAACACCCCAAACCCAGCCTAGACGTTATGGTCGAATTTGACATGTCATATTACAGTGCTTTTCGAAAACCATATTTCTTTAACAAAATCCTGTTCGAAGGTTAAGGCCTCTTTGTTAATTCTCAAATCATCTTAGTTGCTTGTTAACCATTTTGAATCGTCATTATTTCTAAAACATTACTTGTTGTAGAAGCTTAAAAAAATTAAGTTGTGGAAACGTAGTGTTTTGAAAGCAGTTATCGTTTTAGAAAACCGCGTTCCAATATTAGCAATTAAAACGGAAGTATATTAAAATCCCAAACTTAAAATAATATCCAGAGAGGCCTTATTATACATATAAAAGACTAGAATGAAATTTAATAGTAACTTAAAGCCAAATAACGAAAACAGGAGCAGTAGTGTGGCCACCTCTGAGTCTCTCGTAGCACCGATCCATCTATCACTGAAGATTACCTGTAAAATTAAAAGCAGGGTGAGTTTATGAAAACTCAGTGTGTAATCCCCTACTACATAAAAAGAACAATCAGTCAGATAAATAGAATACAGAAATAGTCTTGGCCTAAGCCCATTACAGTATCAGTATCAATTGGGCCTTTATCCCATTTCGGTAACAGAATCACAGAATACAGGTGGCCTAAGCCCAATGCAGTATTAGTAAACAGAGTAGAAATGCAATAGTGCAACCCACCCCTATCCAGCCAGCACACCACTCCGTACCACCAACACACCATGTGGGGATTAAATTGACCCACCCACCCAGCACAGTAATATTGCAGCCGAGCTGCCAATACAATATATGTGGCAAAGCCACTAGTAACAGTATATGTGGCAAAGCCACCAGTAATAGTATGTGATCAGTACAAAGCCATCAGTAGCGGTAATATGAGTGATACAAGCCATCTGTAGCGGTAATATGATTGGTACAAAGCCATCAATAGTGGCATACAACCATTAATAGCAACACAAGCCCTCAATAGTGACATAAAGCCCTTCGTAGTGGCACAAAGCCTTTAGAAATGGCACAAAGCCTTCGAAGGGCACAAAGCCTGAGGTAGGTCCACAGTCATCTCATGCGACTCGTGCGACCGTAACAGATCAATACAGTACTTCCTCTATAAAAATATCCCAACCCCATGCAGTATGTCATGTCATGTCATCATATGTGAATGCAGAATATCATGCTCAGAAAGAACAGTCACGTTCAATCACAGACAGACATAATATAAGCAAACCTGTAACACCCCAAACCCGGCCCAGACGTTACGGCCAAGTCTGGTGTGTCACAATGAAGTGTTTTTCAAAAATCGTGTTTTCATTGGAAACATTTCTTAATGTTTAGAACTCTTACCGTTAAACTTGTATAAAACCTTAGCTTGTCTTTTTCCAAAACGTGATTCATTGAAATAATCATCCCTTTGCAAACATCGTTAAAACCTTTGTAAAATCTTTATGAAAGCTTATAAACCCGTGTAGTTTGCAAAAACATGTTATTTTAAAAATAGATCAAATATTGAAAAGTCAGATTTGTAACCTTTATAAAACATGTTACCTTGAAAACGGTTTAAGTATCAAATAATTTTGACCTTTTTCGTTAAGACTTAAAGTGAATGGAAGCTGGGCACCAGGTAGGATTCCAGAAAAGAGGAGGTGAGTCGAATAGACTGCTTAAGTACCAAGCTCTTCTTGGATCCACTCCTAGACATGCGCACTACCATTGCCACACTTTAGCTATTTGAAATATTTATCTACAAGATTATTCAAAAATTGCGGAAGCTTTGCTTGGTTATCGTGTTATTTTGAAAACAAGTAACTTTTATAAAAATCACGTCTTAAAATCATTTATTTTCAACTAAATTTAAATAATATCCTACGTAAGCTAAAACCAATTTAAATAAGTAAAGAATAAAAACCCAAAATAAAAATAATTAAAGAGGCCCTTTTTACAACCCAAAACCAGAAATAAATAATTAAATCTATATTCAAGTAGGTAGCTTAATTAGAAATCCAACAGTCCAGTCTATGTGGCCACTCTGAATCACTCCCAGCTCCAAGTCCGCCAATCTAAGGCTCACCTGCAAGGATGGAGGGAAAAAGGGTGAGTTTGGAAAACTCAGTGTGCAACAAGCCACTTACAGAGCCCAAATCAATATCAGCATACTAGGCCTAAGCCCCCAAATCAGTCTCAACATATAATTGGGCCGAAGCCCTTTCCAAATATCGGTTACTGGGCCTTAGCCTTTTTCATAAATCAATTCACTGGGCCGAAGCCTTTTTCTGTAAACGGTATGGCCCAAAGGCCCATTTTAACATCACATATAATATCAGTGTATGTGTGCAAAGCCCATTTCAATATCACATGTAATGTCAATGTATGTATGCAAAGCCCAATTGGGGAGACTACTCAACCCATCATCCGCTACTCTCCACCCGTACCAACCAAGCTCTCCATGTGGGGAATAACTCAACCCACCCAACCAAACTCTCCACTGGCAGCATAGCTGCTTTATCATATAACTGGAGGCCTAGCCTCTTTTAATAACTGGGGCAGAAGCCCTTTCGGTAAACTGGGGCAAAAGCCCTTTTTTGTATACTGGGGCAAAGCCCTTTAACACTTCCTCCAATCATATAAATCCCAACCCATGCATAAAATGAACATATCATGGCATATCATGTACAATAATAATGTCACATGCATTTCAACCAAAAACACCCTAGAGTACAATAGTCATTTTCGCCTAGGGGTAAAATAGTAATTTTTACATTGAAGGGTAATTTAGTAATTTTATCAAATATTAGGGTTTTCATGCACATTTACAATTATCAATAATTTCCAAGCGTTTAAACAGTATTTCTCGCCCATTTTAGCAATTTCGAGTTATTGGGCCCAAAACCCCTAATGGGCCTAACGAGTACCGATTTAGCCTTCTAAGTCCATTTAGCCTAAATACTACTATCGTTCTATCTGGGTTAATCATACATTTATCACAATTCCTGTGACAGCCCGAAATAGGGCCTAATCGAAACAGTGGTTTCGTAACCACAAATACGAGAGGAATAAGTTAAATTTTGTGAATTTTATACTGCATAGGTTTATCGATTAAGTTCTGTGAGAAAATTGTTTAGAAATTTACTATTTTTGTGATCAATTGGAAAACATGGACTAAATTGCAAATAGGGGAAATTATGAGTATTAGATGAAATAGGGACTTGATTGAATTGTGATATGAATGTAGGAGTGTTTATGTTGCAATTATACCATAAGTTAATAGGATGGACACAAAAGGGTAATTCTAGAGAAATTTTCAAGAAACATGGCGAAGGGCATTTTTGTCCAGTTGATAAAAATTGTCATAAAAGATGAGAAAAAAAAGAAAAAAATGAAAATGTTCATCTTCTTCTCATGTTTCTACCGAATTTTCTCTCCACCATTGCTAAAGGGGTTTTGAGCTTTGTCAATCAAATTGTAAGTGTATTTCAACCCCGTTTTCAATTATTTTCGTATTTTTGAGTCCCTTGAAGCTTGAATTTCATGATTTTGCTATTTATTTGAAAAGAAATTAGGGTTTGAAAATTACCCATTTTAGAGAAATGTTGTTATTTGATGAATTTTGGTAGTAATTGAGTTATTGATGTGTTATTCACGTGTTTTTACAAGTGGTTTTTGATTAAAACGTCCCTAAGGGACTAAAATAAGAAAAGAGAAAAGTTGCTCATAAATAGATGAATGTCAGTGAATTTTTGGATGATTTTATTGATAAAAGAAGCTAATTGAGTTTAAAATGCAAGAAAATGAAGTAAAATTGAAATTTCGAGACTAGGGGTAAAATGGTCATTTGCCCAACACGATTTATGAATGTGTTGGATAGAATATTGATAAATGTGTTAAATGCATTTATTTAGATCAAGAAAGAAGAGAGGGTGATCGAAATCGAGGAAAGGAAAAGATAGTAGAATAGCACGAGTTAGTCGATTTGTTATCGAGGTAAGTCATAAGTAAATTATAGCTTATCTGCATCATTGTTAATTATTTGATGATTCCGATGTGAAAATATGTGAATATGATATTAAATTAAGTAAATGTGTAATTGTGATTATTTTGATAAACCCCGGTTGAACTGTAAGAATGTTTTCGGATATGTGTGACATGTCACTTGAGGGCTCTGAATCTGTCTGATTCTGTATCCCGGGTGCTAGGTGTACTAGCATGTGTTGCAGACACCTGTCAGCTTATGTGAGCAGACCCGTAGATTACGTCTGTGTATCTGTGATCTGAGGTAGCTACGGCTACATATTCTGATAGCTTCAGCTACATACTCTATTGGCTTACGCCATATTTCTGTGATTGGCTTCGGCCATATATCTGTGAAGCATTTCGGTGCTAACCTCTATATATCCGTCTCTGTTCTGAATGTTCAACGGGGAAATTAACTTGATTATGTGAAGTAATTGTGCACGTTGAAAATTAGAAATCAGTTGAATACAAAATAATTGTAAATGTCTATGTTTGGATATTTTGGTAAGATTATGCATGAGTAAGTACTCCAATATTGCACCTCTGTTATGTTAGAACCAACATCTTGGTTAATTATTGTGCATTTGGCTATTGATTTGCTTATGTCTTACTAAGCTACTTGTAGCTTACTCCCCTTTTCTTTCCTTTTTCCTTTAGATTATCAAGTGAAGAGCATTTTGGAATTTGTGATCCAAGGAGGCTTGTCTCACACTATCAAGCTACCGTTGAGTATGTGCTATGGTTTGATAATTTGAGATTGGCATGTATAGTTGGCTAGTTTTTGTACAAATGTTATTTAGTGGTTAGAATGAAAAGGATGAATATATGTAACTCGTTTTGTAAATGAGGTATGAATGTAGTCTTTGAATGTATGCCATTGGAATTGGTTAATATGAATGAAATATAGTTGTGATGATGTCTCAGTGAGGTTAGGGCTTGGAAAATAGCCGGACACGGCCTGCATGGCAGGGCACACGGGCGTGTGTCTCGGCCGTGTGGGATTTGAAAGAATACTCCACGAGGTAGAGGCACAGACTTGCCTAGGCCGTGGTTGAACCACGAGCCAACCCCACAAGCATGTGAAAGTACACGGCCTGTTCCCACGGGCGTGTGATATAGTTTGTGGCCGTGTCGAGGAAGTCAAAATGTTCCATGGCCTTTAGACATGGGAGTGTGAGGGCCACACGGCCTTATCACACGGCCGTGCCTTGTGTCACACGGGCGTGTGACGTTGTTTTAAAAGTGAAAAATTTTTCAAGCTTCCGATGCGATAGGATTTGAATCCTAACCTTCCGAAGGGTTAGTATTACCATAGAAAACCCTAGGGAAGAGTAGTATTTCATTAATTTGATTGAAAAATGAATCCGAACTCCGGTAAGTCTAGTGACACCCATTACTCGATTCTGGCGACGGTTTCGGGTAAAGGGTGTTACATTTTTAATTGGTATCAGAGCATGGTTTAGCCGATTCTCGGATTAGTGAAGTCAGTGTAATAGTCAGTCTATACATGCCAATTTTTAGACTTGATAGTGTGACGACTCCTAATGATTTTGAAATGTTTTTATTATAGTAAATGGATCCCAATTGAGATACTGTTGATGATGCTCAGAGTAATGTGCCTGCTACCGCGCAAGGGACAATGCCTGTTGAGAGTAGACCCGAGACCCAAGGTCAGAGAGATGAGGCTCGGGAAGCCTTTCTCCATGGAATGAGTAATTGGTATACAGAGTTTATTAGGCGAATCTGAATGCTCAACCTCCTCCGCCCCCTCCTATTCCTCAAACCGTTCCCATAGTTCCTCCACAATCAGAAGTGGTAAGATTATCTAAGCCTCCGGTAGATAAAATCAGAAAATATGGGGCTGAAGAATTCTGAGCTAATGTGGATGATGATCCAGAGAAAGCTGAATTTTGGCTAGAAAACACAGTCAGGGTGTTAAAGAATTGTCTTGTACTCCCAATGAGAGTTTGAAATGTGCTGTCTCATTGCTGAAAGATTCTGCTTATTATTGGTGGAAGACCTTGACTTCCGTTGTGTCTAGAGAAAGAGTGTCCTGGGATTTCTTTCTAGGGGAATTCCGTAAAAAGTATATTAGTCAGTACTTTATCGATCAAAAGCGGAAGGAATTTTTAGACTTGAAGCAAGGGAGTATGTCAGTAGCCGAATATGAAAGAGAGTTTGTTAGATTGAGCAAGTATGCCCAATAGCTGGTAACCACCGAAGAAATGCTTTGTAAGAGATTTGAAGATGGACTGAACAAAGACATTCGATTACTTGTGGGAATCTTGGAAATTAAAGAGTTAGTAGTATTAGTTGAACGAGCCGTCAAGGCCGAAGCTTTAAGTAAAGATAAAAAGAAGGCTGAGAATGAAGCTAGAGATTCTAGAAAGAGGTCGATGGGCCAATCATTTCAATCACAATCGAAGAAATCAAGAGAGATGAGTTCTCGATCAAACGCTTCGGTAAATTTTTCTCAGAGAGACCGTGGTAAACAACGTTTTAAACCAAAGGGACAAACCACTTCGGCAATAAGTGTTGGTAGTGTAAGATCTGATAGGCTCGAATGCCAGCATTGTGGAAAGAGACATATGGGTGAATGTTATTTGTATAATTGAGCTTGTTTTAGATGCGGGTCCCAAAATCATTTTGTTAAAGATTGTCCCGAAAGAGAAGAGTTAGAGAGATCTCAAAATGTGAAACCAAGTAATGTGAGCAGGGGAAGACCATCGAAGAATGTGGGATCTGGAAATAGCAGCAGAAGTGAAAAGAAAGATATTACTATAAGATCTGAACCGAGAGCTCCAGCAAAAGCATATGCTATAAAGGCTCGTGAAGAAGCTTCTTCGCCTGAAGTAATTACTGGTACATTTTTTCTCTGTGATGATTCTATTTTTGTGTTAATTGATCCGGGATCAACTCATTCATATATATGTGTGAAAATAGTGTCTGACAAGAATTTGTGTATCGAGTCCACTGAATTCGTGGTTAAGGTGTCGAATCCATTAGGAAAACATGTGATAGTAAACCAAATTTGTAAGAACTGTCCCTTGATGATTCATGGTCACTGTTTCCCTGTTGATTTGATGTTGCTTCCTTTTGATGAATTTGATGTCATTTTGGGGATGGATTGGTTAACCATGCACGGTGCTAAGATAGATTGTAGACGAAAGATCCTTCAATTGAATTGTGGTGATGGTGAAATACTCCGAATTGAAATGGATAAATCAGATTGTGTTTCGTCAATGATTTCTGCAATGTCTGCTTATAAATGTTTAAAAAATGGTTGTGATGCATATTTGGCCTATGTATTGAACACTAAAGTATCAAAAAGGGAAATTGAATCTGTGCCGATAGTATGTGAATATCTGGATGTGTTTCCCGATGAATTGCCTGGATTACCTCCGGACAGAGAAATAGAGTTTGGTATTGAATTGCTTCCGGGTACTGCTCCGATATCGATTGCTCCGTATAGAATGGCACCAGCCGAGTTAAAAGAGTTAAAGACACAGTTGCAAGAGTTGACTGACAAGGGTTTTGTGAGGCCAAGTTATTCTCCCTGGGGTGCTCCGGTTTTATTTGTCAAAAAGAAAGATGGAACATTGAGACTTTGTATTGATTATCGTTAACTTAATAAAGTGATAGTGAAAAACAAGTACCCGTTGCCTAGAATTGACAATTTATTTGATCAGCTTAAAGATGCCTTGGTATTTTCAAAAATTGATTTGAGGTCTGGATATTATCAATTAAGGGTTAAGGAATCTGATGTGTCCAAGACTGCTTTTAGAACCCGGTATGGTCACTATGAATTTCTGGTAATGCCATTTGGATTGACTAACGCTCCAGCCATTTTCATGGATCTGATGAACAGGATTTTTAGACCTTATTTAGATAAATTTGTGGTAGTCTTTATTGATGACATTCTGATATACTCTAAAAGCAAGACCGAGCACGCGGAGCAATTGAGAATAATATTGCAAATTTTGAGAGAAAAGGAGCTTTATGCTAAATTCAGTAAAAGTGAGTTTTGGCTTAATGAAGTGGGATTCTTGGGACATGTAGTTTCAAGAGATGGTATTCGAGTGGACCCGAGTAAGATTTCTGCAATTGTAGAATGGAAGCCTCCGAAAAATGTGTCTGAAGTCAAGAGTTTTCTGGGCCTTGCCGGATATTACTGTCATTTTGTAGAGGGCTTTTCAATAATAGCTTCACCGATTACGAGACTGTTGCGGAAAGAAGCCAAATTTATACGGACGGATGATTGTCAGCAAAGTTTTGAAAGGTTGAAAAAGTGTTTAACAAAGGCACCAATATTAGTGCAACCGGAGTCGGGAAAGGAATTTGTTGTCTATAGTGATGCGTCTTTAAATGGACTTGGTTGTGTTTTGATGCAAGAAGGAAAGGTAATAGCTTACACTTCTCGACAACTAAAGCCACATGAAAAGAATTATCCGACTCACGATTTAGAATTGGCCGCTATAGTTTTTGCTTTGAAGATTTGGCGACACTATTTGTATAGTGAAAAATGTAGAGTGTACACCGATCATAAGAGTTTGAAGTATGTGATGACTCAAAAAGAGTTAAATTTGAGACAACGGAGATGGTTAGAATTACTGAAAGACTATGAGCTCATAATAGACTATCATCCGGGTAAAGCGAATGTGGTTGCGAATGCTTTAAGTAGAAAATCTCTGTTTGCTTTGAGGGCTTTGAATGCGAATTTGTCATTGGCTGATAAGGGTTTGTTGATAGCTTAATTAGTGGCAAAGCCATTATTTTTACAAGAAATTTGTGAAATCCAAAAAATTGACAATGATTTGTTAGTAAAGCGAACTCAGTGTGAAACTGACAATAGTTCTAATTTTCGAATAAATTCCGATGGTTGTTTGTTGTTTTGTGATAGGATATATGTGCCGAAAAATACTGAACTGATTCAGAAGATTCTACATGAAGCTCATGATAGTCAATGGTCAATGCACCCTGGTAGTGTGAAAATGTATCAGGATTTAAAGAAAGTGTATTGGTGGCCGGGTATGAAACGGGATATTTCTGAATATGTGTTAAAATGCTTAGCGTGTTAGAGAGTGAAAGCAGAACATCAATTGCCTTCTGGATTATTGCAGCCAATTATGATTCCTGAGTGGAAATGGGAAAGAATTACGATGGATTTTATTTCTGGATTGCCTTTAACTCCGAGAAAAAAAGATGCTATTTGGGTAATAGTTGATCAATTAACTAAGTCAGCTCATTTTATTCCAGCGAAAATGGATTTTTCTATGGACAAATTAGCGGAGTTGTATGTCTCCGAAATAGTTAGACTGCATGGTGTGCCTGTGTCTATTATTTCCGACAGAGATCCTCGTTTTACTTCAAGGTTTTGGAAGAAATTACAAGAGGCATTAGGTACTAAATTAAATTTTAGTACTGCCTTTCATCCTCAGATAGACGAACAATCGGAAAGAGTTATTCAGGTGTTAGAGGATATGTTGCGATGTTGTATTTTAGAGTTTGAAGGTAGTTGGGACAAATATCTACCTTTGATTGAATTTGCGTATAATAATAGTTATCAGTCGAGCATTAAAATGGCACCGTATGAAGCTCTATATGGGCGAAAATGTCGGACTCCGTTGTATTAGACTGAACTCCATGAAAGACATATTCATGGGACAGATTTGATAAAAGAGACAGAGGACAAAGTGAAGGTAATACAGGATTGTTTAAAAGCATCATCCGATGGACAAAAGTCGTATGCAGATTTGAAAAGGAAAGAAATTGAGTTCCAAGTAGAAGATAAGGTATTCTTGAGAGTCTCCCCGTGGAAGAAAATCTTGAGATTTGGCCGTAAGGGTAAATTAAGTCCGCGCTATATTGGTCTGTATGAAGTAATCGAAAGAATAGGTCCAGTTGCCTATCGGTTATCTTTGCCTCCGGAATTGGAGAGAATTCATAATGTATTTCATGTCTCTATGCTTCGTCGATACCGGTCGGATCCATTGCATCTAATTTCACCTACTGAGATTGAAATTCGATCAGATATGTCATATGATGAAGAACCGGTTAAGATTCTGGCACGAGAAGTAAAACAATTGAGGAATAAGAAGATTAAGTTAGTAAAGGTATTATGGCAACGTCATGGAATGGAAGAGGCAACATGGGAAACGGAAGAGACAATGAGGACTCAATATCCACATTTGTTTACTGGTAAGATTTTCGGGGACGAAAATCCCTAAAGAAGGGGAGGATTGTGACAGCCCGAAATAGGGCCTAATCAGAACAGTGGTTTCGTAACCACAAATTCGAGAGGAATAAGTTAAATTTTGTGAATTTTATACTGTATAGGTTTATCGATTAAGTTCTGTGAGAAAATTGTTTAGAAATTTACTATTTTTGTGATCAATTGGAAAACATGGACTAAATTGCAAATAGGGGAAATTATGAGTATTAGATGAAATAGGGACTTGATTGAATTGTGATATGAATGTAGGAGTGTTTATGTTGTAATTATACCATAAGTTAGTAGGCTGGACAAAAAGGGTAATTCTAGAGAAATTTTCAAGAAACATGGCTAAGGGCATTTTTGTCCAATTGATAAAAATTGTCATAAAAGATGAGAAAAAAAAGAAAAAAAATGAAAATGTTCATCTTCTTCTCATGTTTCTACCGAATTTTCTCTCCACCATTGCTAAAGGGGTTTTGAGCTTTGTCAATCAAATTGGAAGTGTATTTCAACCCCGTTTTCAATTATTTTCGTATTTTTGAGTCCCTTGAAGCTTGAATTTCATGATTTTGCTATTTATTTGAAAAGAAATTAGGGTTTGAAAATTACCCATTTTAAAGAAATGTTGTTATTTGATGAATTTTGGTAGTAATTGAGTTATTGATGTGTTATTCATGTGTTTTTATAAGTGGTTTTTGATAAAAACGTCCCTAAGGGACTAAAATAAGAAAAGAGAAAAGTTGCTCATAAATAGATGAATGTGAGTGAATTTTTGGATGATTTTATTGATAAAAGAAGCTAATTGAGTTTAAAATGCAAGAAAATAAAGTAAAATTGAAATTTCGAGACTAGGGGTAAAATGGTCATTTGCCCAACAAGTCCGATTTATGAATGTGTTGGATAGAATATTGATAAATGTGTTAAATGCATTTATTTAGATCAAGAAAGAAGAGAGGGTGATCGAAATCGAGGAAAGGAAAAGATAGTAGAATAGCACGAGTTAGTCGATTTGTTGTCGAGGTAAGTCATAAGTAAATTATAGCTTAGCTGCATCATTGTTAATTATTTGATGATTCCGATGTGAAAATATGTGAATATGATATTGAATTAAGTAAATGTGTAATTGTGATTATTTTGATAAACCCCGGTTGAACTGTAAGAATGTTTTCGGATATGTGTGACATGTCACTTGAGGGCTCTGAATCTGTCTGATTCTGTATCCCGAGTGCTGGGTGTACTAGCATGTGTTGCAGACACCTGTTAGCTTATGTGAGTAGACCCGTGGATTACGTCTGTGTATCTGTGATCTGAGGTAGCTACGGCTACATATTCTGGTAGCTTCAGCTACATACTCTGTTGGCTTACGCCATATTTCTGTGATTGGCTTCGGCCATATATCTGTGAAGCATTTCGGTGCTAACCTCTGTATATCCGTCTCTGTTCTGAATGTTCAACGGAGAAATTAACTTGATTATGTGAAGTAATTGTGCAGGTTGAAAATTAGAAATCATTTGAATACAAAATAATTGTAAATGTCTATGTTTGGATATTTTGGTAAGATTATGCATGAGTAAGTACTCCAATATTGCACCTCTGTTATGTTAGAACCAACATCTTGGTTAATTATTGTGCATTTGGCTATTGATTTGCTTATGTCTTACTAAGCTACTTGTAGCTTACTCCTCTTTTCTTTCCTTTTTCCTTTAGATTATCAAGTGAAGAGCATTTTGGAATTTGTGATCCAAGGAGGCTTGTCTCACACTATCAAGCTACCGTTGAGTATGTGCTATGGTTTGATAATTTGATATTGGCATGTATCGTTGGCTAGTTTTTGTACAAATGTTATTTAGTTGTTAGAATGAAAAGGATGAATATATGTAACTCGTTTTGTAAATGAGGTATGAATGTAGTCTTCGAATGTATGTCACTGGAATTGGTTAATATGAATGAAATATAGTTGTGATTGTGTCTCAGGGAGGTTAAGGCTTGGAAAATAGCCGGACACGGCCTGCATGGCAGGGCACACGGGTGTGTGTCTCGGCCGTGTGGGATTTGACAGAATACTCCACGGGGTAGAGGCACGGGCGTGCCTAGGCCGTGGTCGAACCACGAGCCAACCCCACGAGCGTGTAAAAGTACATGGCCTGTTCCCACGGGTGTGTGATATAGTTTGTGGCCGTGTCGAGTAAGTTAGAATGTTCCACGGCCTTTAGACATGGACGTGTGAGGGCCACACGGCCTTATCACACGGCCGTGCCTTATGTCACACGGGCGTGTGATGTTGTTTTAAAAGTGAAAAATTTTCCGAGCTTCCGATGCGATAGGATTCGAATCCTAACCTTCCAAAGGGTTAGTATTACCATAGAAAACCCTAGGGAAGAGTAGTATTTCATTAATTTGATTGAAAAATGAATCCGAACTCCGGTAAGTCTAGTGACACCCATTACTCGATTCTGGCGACGGTTTCGGGTAAAGGGTGTTACAATTCCGTTTTAGCAATTTTTACTCCAAATGGGCCCGCAAGCCTATTGGGCCTAATTCAGCCCATCGAGGCCCAACTTACCAACATAGTCAAAATCGTAATCTTACCTGTTCCATTGATTTCGTTAATCGAGCCCATTGTATTCTAACCTATTCACTGTTTATCTCGTTGCCAGAAATTTAACGATGCTGGGATTCGGCATTTCGGCTTTTCAGCCGACATTAATCTAAGCTACTACAATGGGTAAGTTACACACCTGATTAAATGTCGAACGATGACGATATCTGCTCCAACTCAATCCTACATTCGTTTAAAACACATTAATAGCTAAAAACCAGATCGAATACTCACTACTATACATATTCGGCCAACCTCCTTAAATCACCTTAACTCACTTATGTTTGCCAAAACTAATGACTAAGTCTAAATCCGTCATCCAAATGGTCCTCGCCTTCCAAATCTCTTTGATCGACAGCCTTTATTCCGCCTTCTCATACTAGAACGATATATAACAACAAATAAACCCCTTTTAGTCTATAACAATAGCCTCCTTAAGTGATTAGGGATTATTCAGCTTTTCTACAAACTCAAATAACGAAATACAAATAAACGATTTCAAGTACTTACCACAGGTTCTTCCAACCAAAATGATTCTAATCCCGATTCCAACACAAATCCAGCCGCTAAATTCCAGCAAAGAGTGAACTTAAAGGATTCTATAAATTCAGCTACAAGTCCCTATGAACACGATGTTTTTGATTGTAGATGCGACGAAGAAGAAGATAGAAGTTAAATAAATAAATAAAAGAATGATTCCGATTTGGCTAAGTAAAAGAATGGGGTTTCGGCCTTTTTATGAAAAGAAACAAAAAGAACAAATTCAAGAAGATGAGTGAAAGAAGAGATGAGAGGAAAAAAAATTTAGAAATAAAACAAAACCGATTGAAGAGAAATTAACAATAAGGAAAAACCAAAATCGGCTAATAGAAGAAAAATTATCCTCTTTTAATCCTGTGCTTATCACCTTGTTTTTACCCATCCACCGAATTTGAATTCAATTCAAATTCTTCCTACCACCTGTAGCCACCCATTCAAATTAGCTTCATCCTTATCCCTAACCAATCGGTAGCAGCATCCACTGACCGACCTGCTTCAGCACGCTGCTAGGGAGCACCCCGTCTCGCACGGCACCTTCCACGCACTGACAGCAAAAACGGGCTCTCCTCGCGCGCAACGCTGCTCGAACCTGGGACCTGCAGGTTGCCCAGCACGCTGCTGGCCACTGGGACGCGCGTTCCTCCTTGATATAATAGCGTTACGTTTAAATTTAAACCTTACCTGCTGTAGCTCCCGCTTCTTTAAAAAGAAAACAAAATTCCGCCAGCGCTTGGACTCGAACTCGCGCCCCCCTCGGTCCTTCTAACGCGCTGCTGCCACTGCGCCCAAGGCGCTCGCTGTGTTAGTCTCTGCTCGCAACTTTACTTAAACCTTATCTAGCCGCAACCCTGCTTACTAAATAAAAATAAAACCCACCTGTGTGCATGCTGGGAGTCGAACCTCTGCTCCCTTCCTACTGCTTAACACGCCTAACCACTGGGCCAATCTCCTCCTTATGCCCTGTTTTAACCCAACTATTTAATAGCCCTTATGCCCGGATTCCTCTATTAAGAAAAATTAAAACAATTTCTTTTTATTATTATTATTTTAGTAGAGTTTAAACACCAAATATTATACATATGTTTTTAAATACAACAATTAATAATAATATCAATAATAATAAATATATTTTTATCTAATAAAAATTTCAAATATTAATACCGTAAATAATAATAATATTTTTTTCAAATACAGTAAAAATTTTATCTCATAATAATAATTATAATTTCCGTAAATTAGTAAAAATAAATACTGTAAAAATGTTTGATAATTTAATTCAAACATTAAATTAACAACAATAATTATAAAAAAAATAAAAATTTATCATTTTCATAGAAATTTAAAAACATCAATAGATACAGTAAGAATTTAGAATATCAGTAATAATAAATTTAGTAAGAATTTTCTAATAGTAATTCAAAATAAATTTTTCTTAAATGATAATATTTAAAACTTCTCAATTACTCAGGTTTCCTTTTATCCAAACCCAGACTTCAAAACCCAATTCTTCTAGACCCAAATTCAGGGTGTTACAAAACCAATCATTTCACCACTAGGGGCATAACGGTTATTTTCATCAGAATGGGTCTAGACACACTCACCGACCCATCAGAAGGTCCACAGTCGTCTGGGGCGACTCGTGTAACCTCAACATACATAATAGTGTGAATGGGCGCAAGGCCCATTATGCGGCCTATGTTGGCCCACACGCCCATGTGGCCCACTAAACCCAGGAACAACCTTAGCCATGTGTGTGACATAGCCGGGTCCCATATTCCTACATGTCCGTGAGATTTACCAATGTATGGGTATTTCGGTCATTTCACCCTATGGGGGTAATTCAGTCATTTTACCCTACGGGTATATTTCGATCATTTTACCCTACGGGTGGTATTTCTATCATTTTACACTACAGAGGTATTTCGTTCATTTTACCCTACGAAGGTATTTCGGTCATTTTACCCTACAAGGGTACTACAGTCATTTTACCCCACAGGGGTACTATGGTCATTTTACCCCACAGGGGTACTATGATCATTTTACCCTACAGAAGTACTACGGTCATTTTACCCTACAAGGGTATTACGGTCATTTTACCCTATAGAGGTATTACGGTCATTTTACCCTATAGGGGTACCATAGTCATTTTACCATACAGGGGTACTATGGTCATTTTACCCACAGGGGTACTACGATCATTTCACCCTACAGGGGTACTACACTCATTTTACCCTATAGGGGTACTACAATCATTTTACCCTAAGGGGTATTACGGTCATTTTACCCTACAGGGGTATTACGGTCATTTTACCCTATAAGGGTACCACGGTCATTTTACCCTACAAGGGTATTACGGTCATTTTACCCTATAGGGGTACTACAGTCATTTTACCCTATAGGGGTACTACGGTCATTTTACCCTATAAGGGTATTACGGTCATTTACTGACCCATTAGGAGGTCCACAGTCACCTCGAGTGACTAGTGCAACCTTAATAGTCATAATGGTGTATATGGGCCCAAAGCCCATTATCCGGCCCAAGTGGGCCCACATGCTCGTGTGGCCCATTTAGCCCAGATTAAGCCACGGCTAAGCAAACTATATAACCCAGTCTGATCTTTACCACATAACATGGACATTAACCGTGTGGGGCCCATGAGCCTATTGGGCCCACACGGCCCATTCAGCCTATAACGGCCTAAGCCCATGGGAACTCTCATGGCGGCCTCTACAGTCTTACACCCACATTCGTGGGCTCGATTCCACCATACAAGCATTCGCATGCCTGTGTGACCTCAAAGCTCAACCTTCCGGCTTTTCTTCTTTTCAACTTTTCAGCTTTTCACCGATCTACAGTTTAAACGGTGTTAATACACACCTTTTCAGCTTTTCAGCCGACTAACAGATACAAGGTATTGTTACACACCTATTTACAAAGCCAAGTTAACAATCCACCGCGCCAAGCCTTATCTGACAAAGTTTGACTTAATCCTCTACAATCGCTAACCGGAACTATTCGCATGCCTTTGTCGAATATCTTAATGAACGAAGAAAGACGGGCTATTGATTGCTTCTAGATCCCCTGCACTCCTTTACTCCACCGACTCACCTAGAACCCAACAAGCATCTGATTTCAAGAACGCTTGCAGAACTGAAGCTGAGTGGAACATAAAGCAGAGAATTTGGTCACCCCAAAAATAATCGAGAGAAAGGATTCGGTTTACAAGCTAATAGGAAACTGAAAGAAAAGAAGAAGAGAGAAGAGAGAGGTTTGACCAAGAACCAAAAGTGAGAGATGATGACAGAACTACTTGAAAAAGAATGAATAGAGAGAAGAAGAAAGTCGATTCACAAGAATAGATAAAGAAAAGAGAGGGAAAAAGAAGAACTATGTTCGACCAAGAAAGTAACACTGAGAAAGGGAACTTACGAAAAGGGAGGAGAGAGTAGAAAAGGAATCTATCAAATGCGAACTCAAAGGAGAGAAAAACTCCACAACCTTGCTATAATCGGCCACAAAACTAAGAGAAGCTAACGCAGGATAAAAAAATACCACAATTGACCAAAAATGCGTTTTCCAACCCTTTCCCCAAGCCACAGCCGATACTTATCCCCTAAAACTGATTTCTTCAAGTGCCTAGAGTACCAATTCGGTACTATCACCTTTCCACACTCAAACCTCCTAATTTTTCTCCCATAATCTCTCCATACAACCATTCCCTCAATCACCAAATCCACTCATTGATTTGCTCCAGAAATCCCTCCTCAAACTCTCCTTGACCCATTCAAATTCCAACTTGCAAAGTTCCAGTCAGACTCCACTCCTCATGTTGCAAGGAAGTAAAATAAATACTTCGTTGCACAATCATGAGACTCGAACTCAAGCTCCCTTAGGAAAATTGACACACCACTTGCCTCTCCACCAGCAAGATCTCTTTCTGTCACCTTTTATCCCCAATTAATTAAAAGGCATACACTCCAGCACCTAGGGTTTTATGCACTAAAAATAAAGTTTTTACTAAAGCCCAAGTTTGAACCCAGGACTTCTCCAACACTCCCAAACACTCCTAAACGACTCGAACAGACCATTATTGATGTCACTATCTTGCACAACTAAACACCTATGTGTCGTCTCCTAACTGTTCCATTGCTTAAGGCCCAATACTTTTAGGCCTAAATTTGGGGCGTTACAAGTAGACCCGTGGATAGCTCAAGAGCGAGCCTATATGTGTTATGAGACTTTTGGTAGCTTGGCTATATATGTGGCACTTATGTGCAAGATTTTGAATGATCCAACGGGCAAAGTCAAGATGAGAATGTAAGTGCTACTAAATTAAGTAAAAAGGGTATGTATCAAATCTATGTGAGGATCGAATGAAAGTGAACTGGTGAGCTTATAGTGTATCATGTATATGTTATGAGAAAGATTGGTGTACAAGTGTGCTTTATGCCATATTGTGATATTTGGCTATATAAAAAAAAAGAGTTGAAGTATATATGAGATATGAATTTAAGTTGTTTTACTATATATATGTATGGCACATAGTGTGCGGAATAATGTTTTGTGGTAGTATTTCACGTAATTCAACCTGGCTAAACAAAATGCGATGAGTATTAGATTGAATGAAGTTTTACAGATACTTGATTATGTATATTCATAAATTTGAACAATTTTTCAAATATGCAATTGATTCATACGAGCATGGAATTGAATAAACTTGTGGAAATTTTCGGTTGACTATGATATTAGATTCATAGTACAAAGGTGAAATTAATTGTGAGTACATTATAGTTATAACTGTTTAATATGTGTTTATTTGATAAGATGAGTTTATTATATACGAGCTTACTAAGCTATTTAGCTAACTTCATTTACTTTTCAATGTTTTATAGTGTTGTCAGGCTAGCTCAGGTTGGAGATCGTTGGAGATTCTATCACACTATCAAGCTATCATTTCGGGTATAGATAAATTCTAGTATTTAGAGTTTATGGAATGTATAGGGACTTAGTCATTTTGGGTATGTGTTATTGATATGGTTAAATATATTGGCTTGTAATGATTAAGGATTTTATTTGGTTTATAGCCACATAAATTGGCTCTCATTGGCTAATTGGGTTGTAAACCTATTTATATGTACATGCCCAAGTTATTCTCTTTGTTGATAAGTGAACGCCATGTTTAAGCCATGATTGTAGGTGTGTGATTGACAATTAATGTTGTGTTAAATGCTTTTGAGTTGTATAAGTATGTGAATGAGGTTGAGGGTAGCAAATGGCTTGGAAAATAGCCTTAAAGTTGTCCACACGGGTAGACACACGGGTGTGTGTCTAGGCCGTGTGTGACACACGGTTAGCCCCATGGGCGTGTTGATAGGCTGTGTGTCCCCTACACTTCAATTTTGCAAAATAGAATGTCTAGTTGTAAGCACACGGGTAGAGACACAGCCGTGTGTCTTAGCCGTGTAAAGGACACAGCCTTAGGACATGGGCGTATGCCTAGGCCGTGTGAAGTCTGCACCTTAAATGCAAATATTAAATTTGCCACGCGGCCCAGCACACGGACGTTTGACTTGGCCGTGTGCCCCTAAATGGTTGATGACATCATAAACAGAGAGTTACACGGGTTGAGGACACAGGCATGTCCCGAACCACACGGGCGTGTGTAATCACATGGCCTGCCCACACAGGCGTGTGACTCTCCAAAACATGAAAATTTTCTAAGTGTTGTAAAAGTTTTGAAAGTTCTCGATTTAGTCCCTAACCACCCCCAATGTATGTTTAAAGCCTCGTAAGTCCATAAAAGTGACGATATGCTTGTGTATGAATGATTTTAAATTGAATGAAATTTTATGGCTCAGAAATGTACATTTGCTTATGTTTAAGTCTAGTAATGCCTCGTACCCTGTCCCAACGTCGGACACAGGTAAAGGGTGTTACATTCCTTCAAGAGATCTTATTTGTAAAGACGATCAACTTCTAGGAATTCATGTTATTATTTATATAAATCAAGTTTTTCTTAAACTCTACACTTCGATTCATTTACCATGCTTCATTCTTTCATCTATTCCATATTATTTATGAAAGCCATGAGGAACTGGTCCTTTTGTGGGGGATTAGCGAGTGGATGAATGACCTATTAACTATTTTGTAGGATTACTTAATGGATTAGCTATTTTGGAAGGAAGAGTGTGAAACAAACCCTAGGCCTGATAACCCCGGGAAGTCATCAATGTACGAATTAACCTAAAATTGGCATTGCCCATCTATGAACATCTTCATCCAAGCCAGTCTGGACTGTGAGGCCGAAAGACTGTAGTTCTTGCTGACACGTTATGATAGTGGAAGATCGGAAGATCCTCCTAAGGTAATGACTAGTTGGTTGACAAGGAACCCAAAACGAAAGTTGATCGGAATTGCCAAAGCAAGCTAACCACCCATCATCAGATTTGATTCCTTCTACTTTTTCCATCACTTGAAACTTAGTTCTCTATTAGGTTATTTTGTTTTATTATTAGTACTATAAAAATCCACACAAATATTTTATTTATATTTTTTATACTATAACTTAATTAAAGTAGCAATTAGATTTTTTAGTGTGTAGGTTAATATTGATCTAGTCTTCACCTTATTTGGGTACGATCCTTGGAGTACTCACCCACTCTGTTGTAAAACTATATTACAACTAGACCCATATACTTCCGAATTCCACCTCGTAATTCTATTTTTTAACACAATATTCACACTCTGGACATTAGTATGTCAGGAGGTGGTCAAGTTGTTGGCACCATTGCCGGGGAGGCAACGTCACTAGGTTAATTTTAATTCTTTCACGTAAAAGAATAATTAGGAAATATTTAAGTTATAGTTATGGTTTTCAATTTATTAATTAACACTCACAACACACCTGCTCTTTTGCAACACTGCCCCTACACAACCCAAAAAGTCCTGCAATAATAATTACGTTTTGGAGGAAAATTAGGTGTATTTGTCCTAGTTGAACTCTAAGAACTTCGAGGATAATTTAAGCACTTTAATAATCCAATTTTAGCCTATATAAAGGCCATTTTAATTAGTTTAAACCCACAATTTTTTGGAAGACAAGAATTATTATTAAGTTTTTATTTCATTCCTAACTTAAACATAGGGTATTTTATGTTCTTGTAATCAGAAGATCCTATTCCGAAGTGAGACTTTTATGAGTGGAGATTGTTTTAAAGCCATGCTGTCATCAATAAATCCATTAGCATCTCTTTTCCTTATTCTATTCTTTATATCTCTTTCTTTTACATTTTTAGTTGAATGTTTGTGTAAAGATTAGAATCAATTTATGCTTCATATTTCATGTTTCAATTGTTTTAACCTAATTAATTGATTGAAAGATGAGCGAATCAGTTGGTTGGGAAAGAAAAAACCTAAAACCCTATTCTTGACAATTGATCTGTCGTAGTAGATTAAACTAGTTTTTACATTTAAGGAGTTCGTTATGTTTTAATTCAGTTTCTTTAGTTTTATTTACATTCAATAAAATGTGCACATTGAGTCTTTTATTAACCATAAGGGTTGAATAAGGCCTAAGGGAGAGCTAATGTAATAATCCGTTTTTAGTGAAATCAAAATAGTGGTTTTGAAACCATAAATTTGTGGTTAAAATATTTATTTTAATATTATTTTAAGGTCTACAGTATGATAGTATGATTGCATGAAAATTTTGTTAAGAGATTGTACCATTTGAGTGCTTAATTTGTGAAAAAGGACTAAATCGCGTAAAATGTAAAAGTTACGTTCTATAAGCTAAAGGTGTATAATAGCTATAGAACTTTAACATGGAGGTCCTTATGTGGTAATTACACTATTGTAAAATAAGGTTAAATAATTAATTTAATAAATAAATAAAGTTAAATAAAGTAAAAGATGTGATCATCTTCTTTAGTGAAATCCACCACTGAAATTAAGAGTGAAAAACTCCATGGAAGGAGCTTGAGCTTTCGGCTAGAATTTCCTATGCATGTAAGTGCAATTTTGCTTGGTTTTTAATGATTTTTATGTTTTTTTATCATTGCAGCTTAATCTATCTAATTGGGGGACTAATTTGCAATACAATTGAAAGTTTAGAGTTTTTCCATGAATGTGTGTTGGTTATTTTTTATATTTGTTGGATGAAAATGAAAGTTTAGTGATAATTAAACAAGTTTTGTAAAGTAATTTTGGTTGAAAATGTCAATCAGGGATTAAATTGAGAAAAGTGAAAATTATGTGGTAAATGTGTAAATTAATGAAATGTACGGCTGTTATAAGCATGGATGAAATTTGGCTAGCATGGGTGTGAACTAAATTGCATGAATTTGCATTTTTATGAGATAAGGACTAAATTGTAAAGAAGTCAAATGTTTAGCGATAAAATGGTAATTTTACCATAATATGAAAATTGGATTAAATTGAATAGAATGATGTTTAAAATAGTTAAATTTGATTATATAGATCAAGAAAAGCAACCTTCGGATCTAAATAGAGTAAAAGATAAAGTTATCGACTAGACTATAGTTTTCATCCATACTATATTGAGGTAAGTTCGTATGTTTAATAAGAATTAAATTATATGTTTTTAAATGTTTAATTGATATAATTGTGATAATACGATATTACAGAGATTCTCGACAAGCTATCGGTAGGTGAATGGATCCTGGTTGAACCTTAGGAATAGATAGGATACATATCACATGTCATTAGGGGTTACCATGTTTATGTGATTTGGGTGCTAATCCTGTACGTCCTTCCGGTGGCTGAGTTTTTTGGCATGTGTTACGGTTACTCGTCAGCTTGTGTGAGCAGCACTGTGTAGATATGCCTTGATCATCAGCTTGTATGAACAAACCCAGTGATGGCTCGAGAGTGAGCATTTATATAAGATATGTGATAGAGGTGGCTTAACCACATATATGGCACATAGTGTACGAGATACCTGAGTATTCAATATTATTCCAAATGGTTCAATGGGTAAATACGATCGTACGAGGATATAAGAGATGATATGGATCAGTTCAAGTACTCGTGAGAAGTACGACAAGTAAGTTTTAGTGGATGTATTCATACATGACTACTATGGTTGAGATAATGTGCTAATCTAGGTTTAATTAAAATTTTACATATGTTTACTTATGCTTCTTTAAATTGTGAATGAATTGGTAAATGGTACTTATTAGCCATACGAGCTTACTAAGCTTCATAGCTTACTTTGTTTACTTTTCCATGTTTTATAGTGATTCAGAAGCTCGCTCAGATTGGAGGTCATTGGAGATCTCATCACACTATCCAGTTGTTGTTTTGGTATTTTTGGACTTAATGTATTTAGGTTATATGGAATGTAAAGGTTATTTGGCTAATTAAGCCTATATGTTTTGATATGTGATTAGCCATGTGATTTGGCTTGATTTGGCAAAGGTGTTGGTATGTATATATAAGTGTAATTAGCCTTATGTGATGTGTTGATATATTGATATGTGAATGCCTTGTTGTGAATTGGTATGGTAAAGACCAAATGGTTGGAATTTAGATGAGTATGCATGCTAAGTTTTAGATATAATGTTTCATATATATAATTGGCCATTTAATGTGGTTTTGATTTGAGATATGATGTTCTGTATATTTATGTGTAGCAAGCCTCACTTTATAACATGTATCATTGCCATAGGAATGCCTTGACTATGATTTGGTGAATTGAGTACCATATGGTTGAGATTTAGAATTGGCATATTGGTTATGTGATAGGCACAAAAGTGACTATATGAATATGACCATTTAGGTAGCTTTTGAAGTTGATAATTGCATGTTTATAATGGTCAATTGTGACGCTTGATAGCAATTGGTTTAATGGTATTGAAATTGCATGTTTCAAGTATGATTTTGGGTTGGTTTGAATGCCTATTTTAGTTGTGGTTATATGCTATTGAAATGTGTAGGTTGGCACCAAATTTGGGTGAGAAATGTGGCTTAGAAAATAGCCTATGTTCGTCTACACGGGTAGAGACATGGGCGTGTGTCTCAGTCGTGCGTGACACACGGTCAGGTGACACGCTCGTGTAACCCCTGTAGTTTTTAATGAAAGCAAGTCAGTGAGTTACACGGGCTAGTCAAACGGGTGTGTGGTTGGCCGTGTGACACAAGTCAGAGAGTTACACAGGGTTGGACACGGTCTAGGACACGACCATGAGATCCCATTTTGAATGTCCACACGGCTTGTAACACGGGCGTGTCTTTTGGCCGTGTGAGACACACGGCCGTGTCCCCTGTACTTTGAAATTTTCTGTAACACCCCTATCCCATAACCGTCACCGGAATAGGACGAGGCGTTACCAGAAAATTAGAAAGCAAATCAATACAGTAAAATTTTGAACATTTTCTTGGATAAAAGATTATTTCTTTTCAATTGATGCTACTAAGCGCAAATTAAAGATCAAATTAAGAACTTAAAAGAGAACGAACTTCCATAAGATGCCATATTCATATGGTTATAATATTTTCATCTTTCCAAATATTATTCACTTTAGTCTACTCTATACATGCCATACATTTCTAAAATATAACAATACTAAAATGTTAAATAGTGATAGTGTGACGAGTTGCTAACGATCCCCGAGCAATTGGCCAGAATCAACAATCTATAAAACAGAAGACATAACAACGGAGTAAGCTTTCCTAAGCTTAGTAAGTTTTAAGTAATACAATTAATTTTACTGAATTTAAAAAAAAAAAATTCCTATTCAAGTTGCTATATGTAAAATCATTTGCTGAATGAACCTAATCACAACCGCACATACTTTACTCATCGTTTCATTTACTTAGAAATTGATATCACATAACCACTTCATTAATAAATTTCCACAGTGGCTAATTGTAGAGGTACTCAACCACAATCAAATTTCTCAGGGCTATATCCACTTCCATGATAATTTCATAAATGACCAATTATATATAAACACACAATACACCATTTATAAATATAAGTCACTTAACTTCAAACTCAAACGATAGAGTAATTCAATGACTTCACATGACTTCTCACATCAGTCAAACATGGCTTAATCACATAGTAGTCTTAATACTTATTCCCGTAGATATATACAAATCATTTCATACTTATGATTCAATCCAGAGCAGGTTTAATTATGAGTGTAGGACACATACCTGGCCAACTTAAGGTATTCCATCATCATTAAATCCCAGTGACCGAAATCACATATACCTACATCTTATACTTTCAAATACAAAATTTCACAATTGAATATAATCAAATCCAGTCCGAGTCATTCTTACATCAAAAGGTAAGTATCACATACCTGAGTCATTTAATGTATAGTACGAGCTCCATTTGTCATCTTATATAAAACCCAATTCTAATTGCCAACTTCGAAGCTTATTAGGTCAATGTCTCGAATGATTTCGTACGATAGACCATTCAGAAAATTTATCACACTTTATGTTATACACTTGTAGTATTCACATATCACAACATTTTAACAGGACAATGCTTTCAATCAGACCAACTCATAAAACACATGATTTACTTTCACTTTCATTTCTTTCATTTTTTTTATAATAGCCATTTGGCCACGCCACACATTCCATAAGTTATTCGTTCTCATTTTATATGCATATAACGGTACACAACTTACACCTATCTCAAATTGACCTTTCGGCCTTATCACATATATACACTTACACACTCATCACATTGGCCATTCGGCCTTATCACATATACACTTACACATATATCACATTGGCCATTCGGCCTTATCATATATACACTTACACATATATCACATTGGCCATTCGGCCTTATCACATATACACTTACACATTCAGCTTTACATAGTTAAATACAATAAAATTTTATGCACATCTCTCATACTTTGACTTTATTCCCTAATATCATCGAATCTCATCACATATGGATGAATTACTCACATTTCATTCTATCTCATACTTGTCCTCAACACATATAAATATATGTATTTCCCATTCATTTCAAAATCATAATACAATCCTTACTTAAAGCTTCTATATGTCATTCAATCTTAAGCTAGATATCACACTTTGTCATTTTATTTCATCTTAGGTACAAAATCACATTAGTAAATTGATTCAAATACTTACAATTTTCCATTCGGCCTTAGAACATATCATGGCCATATCATATTTTACAATTTATCCATTTCTATAATAGTATCCATTAATCAAAATACAAAATAGGTTTAATTACTTAGAGACTTATCTCAATGTGGTTAAGATATTACAGATCACTATTCCACTAATCCCATATTCTTTTCTTTCCGAATTGGTCTCTCTTTGATCTTGAGCTTTGAATTTAAACAATTAAACTAGTTTAATCCTCTTATCAAATCATTGGAATCAAAACACTAATAATTTCATGCATGGATACATACGACACTATAACTTTATAATCATTTCAATTTAAACACATCACAAGCCTCATTCGGCCATTTCAAAGAATATCAATTCAATCATCCTTTAATATCAAAACGATATCTCATATGTACTTGTTCCAAATAACCAAATGTCACTTAAAGAAATCAAGGAACATACAAAACAGTTGTTTATAATTTAACCATTAAAGCATCCCACCTCACATTATACAAGTATAATACTAATATCGATTTCATCTATTGACTACTAGAAGCATAACCATCACATAGCTATTTCAAAGCTCACATACGGCACATTAACACCAACTTAACTCAATTCACGATTTCACTCATGTATAATTTCTTAGCCGAAACCTATAAAATCCTTGTATTTGTCTAAAGCACATATATATTAAACTTCCCATTAAAATTAACTTATAAAAACATCAACTAAGTATCAAATGCTTAATTCCTTCATTCAAAAGAATATGGCCGAATATCTCCTTTTTGTTCAAAGAGTAGCATAAAACACATTTTGCATTTAACTATATCATGCCTTAATGTCAAGCACATTAGATAATGGTGCAACATCAATTAACAAACAACATTATTAAATCAATTTAAATACACATTCGGCTAATACGCAAACATATACCAATACTTTAACATTTAAATTCCAACCAAGCAACACATTTCTACCTTGGCCGAATATATATATATATATATAACCAAAATTTCCCCCTTTTTAACATTTATACATATTGACCGAATGCTCAAAACTTTAACAATTTGAAAGCTCACTTAATGACCATTACTACTCAAACATCAAACACTCTAATTAATTCATTCTAAACATGACCGAATATGAATCCTTTTATTTAACACCAAATTTTCCCTATTTCCTAGCTCAATTCAACAATGGCATAGGAAAATTAATCAAAGATAATGTTTCTTTCCCAAATACACCTATACGGCAATCTCCATTTCAAACCTCAATGAAATATTTAAACTTAATCATCATTTCATTTCTCATTCTAGCACATATTAGACTAACATATAAATATAAACTATCAATTTAATTAGAAAAAATAATAAAAACGAACATAATCCTTACATTCTCCACAATAGCCGAATGTTACTAATCCATTTAGATAATCTTAACAAAATTTTACAATTAAATAAAATTATTAAACACATAGCACATAGCCGAATCTCCCATGGATTTCCTAATAGTCTATACTTGGTTATAAACATTCCTATGATCAAATTATGCTTCAAATATCCAAATTTTAAAGTACAAAACATCAAATTCAAATCCTTTAATCAACTATCATCCAAGGCCGAATGCCTCATCACTCTCAATTCTCAAAATTAAACCGTGGGTAGAAGAAGTTATACCACAATCAACTTCAATACAAAAATTAATTTGTAAAACACCCAAACATACCTTTGAATTTATGCCATCACCATGGCCGAAAGTATGAGCTTCATTTTTCCTCTCTTAGAATCGAGTATCAAGAACAAAGATGATCAAACCTTGTTCTTTTCACCCAAAAATATTTTATTTATCTTTTCTTTATAATTTAAAGCCATATAATATTAATATACTTACTTAAAATACATATTTCATGCACCCTAATCATTATGGCCGGCCACTACTTCTCAAAATAGGGTATTTGACATGCAAGTCCCCATTTTGAGAACCATGCACTAATTAGTCTTCAAATTAATTCATCACATTTTTAATGTTTCACACACAAGCCCTTTGACTAAAATTCACATTCAACTAACAGAATTTAAGCATCAAAATTTCGCACATGGGTTTTCACATATATTAAACATGTAATTTAACAATTAAAATAAATTTTACGACTCGGTTTAGTGGTCCCAAAACCACTTTTCGACTAGGGTCGAAATAGGGCTGTCACATTTTCATAACTTTCTCAAAATTTTCATAAGTTTACGTTTAAGTCCCAAATTGTTTTTATACTTTTCTTTAGGCCTCGAGGGCCTTTTTTAGGCCTTGAGGGCTCGTGTTAGGGACTATATGAATGTATGTGAATAATTTATGTTTGGATATGAATTATGGACATGAAATGTCTAGTTGTATATGTGATAAGTCTGGTAATGCTCTGTAACCCTATTCCGGTGACAGATACGGGTTAGGGGTGTTACAGCTAACGTGCCTTGTGAGTGTGAAGAAGAGCATTAAAGGGCATTTCGGGTCAATACTAGACGCTATGTTGTAACATGGGGGAGCCGATGTTGTAACATAGCGAGCAGAATATAGAAAGGGAGAAACTACCTTCAATATCACGACACAGGCTGAGGGTGTCGCGACATACCCTTAAAGATGGCTACAGAAGAGCATATTGGTTACTATGTCGCGACATCAACTCTGTAACACCCCAAACCCGGTCTGAACGTTATGACCAGATCTGGTGTGTCACATGATCCTAAACTACTATTGTAACCATTTAATACGCGTTGAGACTTAGGTGATATTTTATAAAACTAGCAAGGTGAGAAAAGTTCTTGTTAAAACTACTTTAAGTTGTCATTATTCAAGATTGTTTAAATTTTATAAACTTTATTTTGAAAACGTTATTAAGGTTTTGAAAACCCGCGCAGCCTATATCTAGCAGTTTCGATAAAGTACGAACCAAATCCTTTAGAAAGTTATAACCCAAAAAGAAAATTTAATAGCGGCCTTATTACACATTAAAACCCAAAAATTAACATAAAATAAAAATACTAAAACATAAATGAAAACCAGTTTTATTGCAGTCGCTGTGGCCACTCCGAATCTCTCGCAGCTCCAAGCCCACTATGGTTGAGGGTTACCTGCAGAGATTAATTAAAAGGGGTGAGTTTGACCACTCAGTGTGCAACATTATCTCAACCATAGGCCAAAACAGATCAAGCCTCAGAAACAGATTTAATTGGGCATTGGCCCATTACAGGAATCAGGTTAAGCCCAAAAGGCTCATAACAGAAACAGATCAGATATAAGCATTATGCAAACAGAAACCCAACCCAGATCCATCCTTAACACCCCCGTACCAGCCTTACACCATGTGGGGAGACTACTCGACCCACCCAAACGCTACACACCACAGATATTTGCAGCGAGGCTGCCAGATATGATTTGCAGTGAGACTGCCAAATAACATTTGCAGCGAGGCTGCCAGATATATTTGCAGCGAGGCTGCCAGATATTGTGACGAGGTCACCAGATACAGATATTGTGGCGAGGCCACCAGATTGCAGCGAGGCTGCCAGAACACTTCCTCCATCATAAACCCATACCCCATGCAATAGATAATCATACTAGCATGCAATATATAGCATCTCATGCATCAAATATATTCATATTAATAATTAACTCATGCAGATACACAACATCATACATTTCATACAGAATTGACCCTAGGGGTATAATAGTCTTTTTACACCTAGGGGTATTTTGGTAATTTTCCATATTTAAGGGTATTTCAGTCCTTTTTCTTATTTTCAGAGATTTTATGCAAGTCTAATAAATTAACAGTCCCTAAATAACCACGGAAGTCCACTTAAGCCAAATTTCCAATTTTGCCCTTTTTAGCTCAGATCCCCTAATGGGCCTTACTATGTCCAATATCGTTGATAAGTCCGTTAAGCCCAATTTTAGGTTTTAGTTTACCGACTTTACCAAGTTCCTATTATTCAAGTTACCAGAAAGTCTTTTATGAACATTTTCAAATTTGGGCTCGGAAGCCCATTGGGCCCACCTTGGCCCATTGAGGCCCAACTTACCAAAACGCTCGAAATTGCACCTTCTGCAATTTCGCCATCGCCAACTACCAATGTGACCACAACAGAGTATTCGGTCACTCTTATTCCTTTCCAAGGCTGATTTTTCGGTCACTTTTGATCGGTCACTTAGCACAGTTTCGATTATTTCGGCTTTTAGCCATCCTAGTCTATGATGGGGATACGTTACACACCTGTTAACTGTCGGAATCGCTGAAGAACCCACGAATGAAATCCTACAATTGATCACTAAATGTTAGTCTAAGATTCGGCCACATATAAGATCTTCTCCCACAAATCATAATCGGCCAACATGCCCGAACATTGAAATCTTACCCCTTTCCGCTGATCAAAGACTAAATCTCGATGTCCACTCACGTTATCTTTCAATACTCCTCGCTTGATAACCTCCTCTTGCTATTCCATGCGCAAAAGAAACAAACCATAATATTAGAATCTTACAAAAAAATGTCGACATGCCCTCTAAGGCCCTATAGGTTTCGGTCTTCCTTTAAGATATTCAATAAACGAAGATACGCAGTGATTAGATCACTTACCAATACCACCTCTCGAAGAGTATTGTTCCACGTTTCCACTATCTCCGGTTTATTCTAGATCTACCATAAATCTAACTCTAATGTGAAAGAGTGGCTCTAAAGATATTCGGCTCTTGAAGAAGTGATGTGGTGCACTTGCCGTTCAACCAATAAGGTAGGGTCAAGTGGCAATTAGAAGAGAAGAGATAGAAGAATAGGGTTCGGCTTGCTAGAGAATCAAGAAGAAGAAGAAGATTTTGATCAATAGGTAACAAAGGAGGTGTGGTTTCGGTCATACCAGGTATTCGGCCATGGAGGTTTTGATCAACTGAGCATTCGGTTTAGGGCTTGAAGAAAGGAAGTAGGAGAAAACTTTAGTTGATTCGGCCAGGAAGGAGGTAGCAAGGTAGGTTTCGGTTTGTGAAAGCAAGACGAGAAGAAGATGAAAATAGAGAAAGGGGAAGAATAGCAAAAGTGTCTTTTAGTCTCCACGAAGAAATCGGCAGTGGGGTTCTTGGGATATGGTGTGCGGCTGCTTAGTCAAAACAAAGAAAAGGATTGCCAAAAGGAAACACTAATATGCCACCTAAATTCAGCAAAAGAAAGGATGCACAAAACTTCAAAAATTCGGCACAAGGACCCCTCCTAAGCCGATTGCTATACCCAATATTGCTTACCGATTTTTGCCTCCTAAAGAGTCCCTAATGCCAGCCACCTCTTTCAAAATTCGAACTCCTTGATTTGCTCCTCAACCTCCTCCATGATTTACTCTTTGACCGATTCAAATCTCCTCCCAGCAGAGTTCCAATCGGCTTCAAACTCTTACCTGCTCAAGCTTAAAAAAAATAAACAACACCTTCGCAACCTCTGGCGCTTGAACCCTTGACCTCTAAGCTCATTTAGGCGCCACCTTTTAAGGAACCTAGTGGCGTCTCCCTTGCCACTCTACCACTGGTTCATTTGTGCTATATTTTGCACACAATTCCTTAAAACCCTTACTTTCACTGATCCCCTATCTCCTAAGACGAAAATTCAAAATTTTGCCGAGCTTCCAACCAACTCATGGGCCTTCCATAGGCCCATTAACACACCCCAGACATGCATCATACACCTAATTACTAGTATTTAAACATTTTAACCGATAATGATAAATCTAAGAAAAAACCCGAAAATTTAGGGCGTTACAACTCTACCCTCCTTAAAGAAATTTCGTCCTCGAAATTTACCTTATCTAAACAAATGAGGATGTTGCTGACGCATAGCCTCCTCTGGTTCCCAAGTAGCTTCTTCTCTGCCATGATTACGCCATAGTACCTTCACCAATGGGACTGATTTTCTTCTTAAAACCTTCACATCTCGATCCAGAATCTGCACAGGTTCTTCTTCGAAAGTTAGGTCAGGCTGAACTTCCACTTCTGCAACTGGTAGAATATGGGCAGGGTCAGAACGATATCGTCTCAGCATGGATACGTGAAACACATCATGAATTCTATTTAACTCTGGCGGTAATTCTAACTGATACGCCACCGGACCCATTCGCTTAAGGACCCGATACGGCCCAATAAACCTCGGACTCAGCTTGCCCTTCTTACCAAACCTTAATATCTTCTTCCAAGGCGAAACTTTCAGAAAAACCATATCACCTACTGAATACTCAATCTCTTTACGCTTCAAATCTGCATAAGATTTTTGTCGATCAGATGCCTCTTTCAAACGGTCCCTTATCACCTTGACCTTCTCTTCAGTCTCTGCTACCAATTCAGGTCCAAGAACTTGCCGCTCGCCCAATTCAGTCCAACAACTAGGTGAACGACACTTACGCCCATACAGTGCCTCATAAGGTGCCATGCGGAGACTAGCCTGATAACTGTTATTATACGCAAACTTTGCCAACGGTAGATAATCCTCCCAACTACCTCGAAAATCGATAACACAACCCCTCAACATATCTTCCAGAATCTGAATAACCCTCTCTGATTGACCATCAGTCTGAGGATGAAAGGCCGTGCTAAAGTTCAGCCGCGTTCCCAACGCCTCATGCAACTTTTGCCAGAACCGAGATGTGAATCTAGGATCTCGATCAGAAATGATAGACAATGGCACCCCATGCAGTCGTACGATTTCTGCCACATACAATTTAGCTAACTTCTGAAGCGAATAATCAGTACGTACAGGGATGAAATGAGCAGACTTAGTCAATCTATCCACGATCACCCAAATCGAGTCCTTCTTTGACGGCGTCAAGGGCAACCCACTTACAAAATCCATTGTCACCCTCTCCCACTTCCAAAGTGGTACCTTTACTGGTTACAGAAGTCCAGAGGGTAACTGATGTTCAGCTTTCACTTGCTGAAAAGTCAGACATTTTCCTACAAATTCTGTTACCTCACGCTTCAGTCCAGGCCACCAATACAACTCCTTTAAGTCATGATACATCTTATTACCTCCAGGATGCATAGCACACAACCCTTTATGAGCTTCATTCAGAATTGTTTGCCTTAAATTGAAATCCTCAGGAATGCAGATTCTACCGCGGAAACATAGAACTCCCTCACTATTCAGTCCAAACTCAGAAGTACTCCCATCTTCCATCTGTTGAAATCGAGAAACCAGAGACTCATCCCTCAACTGCTTTTCCTTAATCTCATCCATCCAGGTTGGCCTTACTTGCAGTTCCGCTAATAGACTACCATCGTCATATAGACTCAAACGAGCAAACATCGCTCTCAGATCAGACACAGCTCTACGACTTAGGGCATCAGCCACCACATTAGCTTTGCCTGGATGATATTCAATCGCACAATCATAATCCTTGAGCAACTCTATCCATCTTCGTTGCCTAAGATTCAGCTCCTTCTGATTCAACAAGTACTTAAGACTCTTATGATCTGTGTATATAATACACCTTTCTCCATACAGATAATGTCTCCAAATCTTAAGTGCGAAGATCACTGCTGCCAACTCCAAATCATGGGTAGGATAGTTCACTTCATGAGGTTTAAGCTGTCGCGATGCGTAAGCAACCACTTTACCCTCTTGCATCAACACACAGCCCAACCCAACATGCGATGCGTCACTGTACACGGTAAAATCTTTTCCAGACTCTGGTTGACTCAATACAGGTGCCTCGGTCAGAACCTTCTTAAGCTTCTCAAAAGCTTCTTGTTGCTGCTGAGTCCAGACAAATGGTACGCCTTTCCTTATAAGCTTTGTTAACGGCGCTGCCATCACAGAAAATCCTTCTACAAACCTCCTGTAGTATCCAGCTAAACCCAGAAAACTCTGAATTTCTGCCACAGACCTCGGTGGTTTCCATTCCAGAATTGCTTCGATCTTTCGAGGGTCCACCTTAATCCCCTCAGCAGAAACAACATGCCCCAAGAAAGTTACTTCCCTCAACCAAAACTCACACTTGCTAAATTTCGCATAAAGCTCCTTTTCCCTTAATACTTGCAGCACAATACGGAGATGCTCATCATATTTCTCCTCAGATTCCGAATAGACCAAAATATCGTCGATAAAGACGACCACGAATCGATCCAAGTATGGCTGGAACACTCAATTCATCAGATCCATAAAAGCTGCAGGTGCATTGGTCAGCCCAAATGGCATAACCAAGAACTCATAGTGACCATAACGAGTTCTGAATGCCGTCTTGTGAATATCCACCTCCTTCACCCTTAATTGATGGTACCCAGATCGAAGGTCAATCTTGGAAAATACTGAAGCTCCTCTAAGCTGGTCGAACAGATCATCGATTCTAGGCAACGGGTACTTATTCTTAATCGTCAGTTTGTTCAACTGCCGATAATCAATGTACATTCGCATTGACCCATCTTTCTTTTTAACGAAAAGCACTGGTGCTCCCCATGGAGACACACTTGGCCTAATGAAACCTCTATCCAACAGTTCTTGAATCTGCGCTTTTAACTCCACCAACTCCTTTGGTGCCATCCTGTACGGTGCAATGGACACCGGTGCCGTACCAGGCAATAAGTCGATCCCAAACTCAACCTCTCGATTCGGAGGTAGCCCTGGAAGCTCTTCTGGAAACACATCCTGAAAGTCCTTAACGGTTCTAACTTGATCCACAGTTAGCTCCTCCGATTCAGCTTGACTTATGTATGCCATAAAAGCCTCACATCCTTTACGAATCCATTTCTCAGCTCTTAATGCTGATACCACATTAGACAGATAACCTCTACGTTCACCAATCACCCTAACTTCCTCATCCTCTGTGGTTTTTAAACTCATCCGCTTTGCAGCACAATCCAAAGTAGCCCTATGCTTTGCAAGCCAATCCATTCCTAAGATGAGATCGAACTCTCCGAAGGGTAGCTCCATCAAATCTCCAGAAAAGATCTTCCCTTGAGTTTCTATAGGCACGTTTCTATACAGTTTGTCTACCCTAACCGAGTGACCCAAAGGACTTAGTACAGTTACCCCACTCACTGTCTCCTCAGAACGCACTCCCAGCAACCCAGATATGGCACATGCAACATAAGAATGGGTAGATCCAACATCTATCAACGCAGTGTATGGCATACCAGAAATTAAGAACGTACCGGTTATAACGTCAAGAGCATCACCCTCCTCTCGGCGACGAGCTGCATAGACTAATGCCGGCTGACGAGCCTCAGCAAAACCAACACCCCTGCCAGGTGCTCCTCGTCCTCGTCCATTTCTACCTCTGCCTTGCCCACGACCTCTTGGAGCTGGTGGTCCCCCTCTCACTGGCTGAGCAACCCTCTGATCTCTAACTTGATCCTGATCTGGTTCCTGAGGGCAATCCTTAATCCTATGCTCCATCGACCCACATCGAAAACAGGCTCCAGTACGTTTCCGACACTCGCCCAAATGGACCTTTCCACAATTCCTGCAACTCTGCGGTCTGACAGCATTCATTGGCACCGCCGCACTGGTTCTGCCATTCTGGCTCTCTTAACATTCCTATTATTCCCACCTGATGGTCCAGAATCCCTCCGGAAGCGGTTCCGATCCTTCTCGCGGTTCTGCCTCTCAGTACGTTTTACTTCCTCAGCTATCTTAGCTTTCTCAACCAACGCAGCAAAGTTACGCTCCCTCTGCGGAGCAATCAGCACCCTTAGCTCATCCCTCAAACCGTCCTCGAAGCGCACACTACGCTCGTATTCAGTGGTAACTATCCCAAAAGCATATCGACTCAGCCTCAAGAACTCAGCCTCGTACTCAGATACCGTCTTACCTCCCTGAACCAAATTTAGAAATTCCTTCCGACGAGCGTCCACATAAGTAGCTCCAACGTATTTTCCTTTAAAGGCTGTCTTAAACAGCTCCCATGTTACCTCACCAGCTGCAGTTCCATCTCTTACTGTGAGCCACCACTGATAAGCCTCCTCTCTAAGCAACGATACAGCTCCCTTCAGCTTCTGCTCCACAGAACAGTCCAGATCGTCCATAATTCGCTCTGTGGCCTCCAACCAATGCTCGGCCACATTTGGGGCTACTCCAGACACACCCCTAAAGAATTCTGCTCCATTAGCTCGGAGTCGCTCAGATATCGCACCCCGAAATCCATTACCAGTACTCGCCCCAGCAACCCTTTCCAAAACTCGAAGCATCGCTTGTGATAGGGCATCATCCCCTACACCCCTATCATGAGATTCCACCTCTGTAGCCGGTGGTACTGGTATCTCAGCTGCTGGTGCATGACCCGAAGAAGAAGATTCAGCTCGTGCACTACCTCGGCCACGTCCACGGCCCCTACCCCGAGCTGCTCGCGTACTCATTTCGTATTTTCTGTTTTAGAAGTTTTATGAGTCAGATTAATATTTCAATGTTTATTACAGATGTCTTATGAATAAGTAGAGTTTCAGAGTTTATCTTCTTTCGCGGTAGCCTAGCTACAGTCTCAGTCTACCTATCAGAGTCTCTACAGTTTCAGTAATACCCTAGCTAAGGTATCATAATAAAGTCTTTAGTCAGGCATGCAATCAGAGTTTTTAGAAGTAATTAGAAAAGTTTAGAGAACTTACAGGCTTGGGCCGGAGATTCGGTGTGCCACTCTTTCGAAAGATTTCATAGAAAAACTTAATAAATTTTTGTTTTCTTTGAAAATAAATCATTTATGCTTGAAAAGAAGTTCATCAAAACTAGTTCCAAATAATTTTTTTGAAAAAATCATGATCTTTTCAAAATCTTCATTTTGATTGTTTGAAAACCTTCATTTCTAGACCCGTTCCACAGCCGAGTTGTTGCAACCTGGCTCTGATACCACTAAATGTAACACCCCAAACCCGGTCTGAACGTTATGACCAGATCTGGTGTGTCACATGATCCTAAACTACTATTGTAACCGTTTAATACGCGTTGAGACTTAGGTGATATTTTATAAAACTAGCAAGGTGAGAAAAGTTCTTGTTAAAACTACTTTAAGTTGTCATTATTCAAGATTGTTTAAATTTTATAAACGTTATTTTGAAAACGTTATTAAGGTTTTGAAAACCCGCGCAGCCTATATCTAGCAGTTTCGATAAAGTACGAACCAAATCCTTTAGAAAGTTATAACCTAAAAAGAAAATTTAATAGCGGCCTTATTACACATTAAAACCCAAAAATTAACATAAAATAAAAATACTAAAACATAAATGAAAACCAGTTTTATTGCAGTCGCTGTGGCCACTCCGAATCTCTCACAGCTCCAAGCCCACTATGGTTGAGGGTTACCTGCAGAGATTAATTAAAAGGGGTGAGTTTGACAACTCAGTGTGCAACATTATCTCAACCATAGGCCAAAATAGATCAAGCCTCAGAAACAGATTTAATTGGGCCTTGGCCCATTACAGGAATCAGGTTAAGCCCAAAAGGCTCATAACAGAAATAGATCAGATATAAGCATTATGCAAACAGAAACCCAACCCAGATCCATCCTTAACACCCCCGTACCAGCCTTACACCATGTGGGGAGACTACTCGACCCACCCAACTGCTACACACCACAGATATTTGCAGCGAGGCTGCCAGATATGATTTGCAGTGAGACTGCCAGATAACATTTGCAGCGAGGCTGCCAGATATATTTGCAGCGAGGCTGCCAGATATTGTGACGAGGTCACCAGATACAGATATTGTGGCGAGGCCACCAGATTACAGCGAGGCTGCCAGATAATAATGTGACAAAGTCACCAGATTGCAGCGAGGCTGCCAGAACGCTTCCTCCATCATAAACCCATACCCCACGCAACAGATAATCATACTAGCATGCAATATATAGCATCTCATGCATCAAATATATTCATATTAATAATTAACTCATGCAGATACACAACATCATACATTTCATACAGAATTGACCCTAGGGGTATAATAGTCTTTTTACACCTAGGGGTATTTTGGTAATTTTCCATATTTAAGGGTATTTTAGTCCTTTTTCTTATTTTCAGAGATTTTATGCAAGTCTGATAAATTAACAGTCCCTAAATAACCACGGAAGTCCACTTAAGCCAAATTTCCAATTTTGCCCTTTTTAGGTCAGATCCCCTAATGGGCCTTACTATGTCCAATATCGTTGATAAGTCCGTTAAGCCCAATTTTAGGTTTTAGTTTACCGACTTACCAAGTTCCTATTATTCAAGTTACCAGAAAGTCTTTTATGAACATTTTCAAATTTGGGCTCGGAAGCCCATTGGGCCCACCTTGGCCCATTGAGGCCCAACTTACCAAAACGCTCGAAATTGCACCTTCTGCAATTTCGCCATCGCCAACTACCAATGTGACCACAACAGAGTATTCGGTCACTCTTATTCCTTTCCAAGGCTGATTTTTCGGTCACTTTTGATCGGTCACTTAGCACAGTTTCGATTATTTCGGCTTTTAGCCATCCTAGTCTATGATGGGGATACGTTACACACCTGTTAACTGTCGGAATCGCTGAAGAACCCACAAATGAAATCCTACAATTGATCACTAAATGTTAGTCTAAGATTCGGCCACATATAAGATCTTCTCCCACAAATCATAATCGGCCAACATGCCCGAACATTGAAATCTTACCCCTTTCCGCTGATCAAAGACTAAATCTCGATGTCCACTCACGTTATCTTTCAATACTCCTCGCTTGATAACCTCCTCTTGCTATTCCATGCGCAAAAGAAACAAACCATAATATTAGAATCTTACAAAAAAATGTCGACATGCCCTCTAAGGCCCTATATGTTTCGGTCTTCCTTTAAGATATTCAATAAATGAAGATACGCAGTGATTAGATCACTTACCAATACCACCTCTCGAAGAGTATTGTTCCACGTTTCCACTATCTCCGGTTTATTCTAGATCTACCATAAATCTAACTCTAATGTGAAAGAGTGGCTCTAAAGATATTCGGCTCTTGAAGAAGTGATGTAGTGCACTTGCCGTTCAACCAATAAGGTAGGGTAAAGTGGCAATTAGAAGAGAAGAGATAGAAGAATAGGGTTCGGCTTGCTAGAGAATCAAGAAGAAGAAGAAGATTTTGATCAATAGGTAACAAAGGAGGTGTGGTTTCGGTCATACCAGGTATTCGGCCATGGAGGTTTTGATCAACTAAGCATTCGGTTTAGGGCTTGAAGAAAGGAAGTAGGAGAAAACTTTAGTTGATTCGGCCAGGAAGGAGGTAGCAAGGTAGGTTTCAGTTTGTGAAAGCAAGACGAGAAGAAGATGAAAATAGAGAAAGGGGAAGAATAGCAAAAGTGTCTTTTAGTCTCCACGAAGAAATCGGCAGTGGGGTTCTTGGGATATGGTGTGCGGCTGCTTAGTCAAAATAAAGAAAAGGATTGCCAAAAGGAAACACTAATATGCCACCTAAATTCGGCAAAAGAAAGGATGCACAAAACTTCAAAAATTCGGCACAAGGACCCCTCCTAAGCCGATTGCTATACCCAATATTGCTTACCGATTTTTGCCTTCTAAAGAGTCCCTAATGCCGGCCACCTCTTTCAAAATTCGAACTCCTTGATTTGCTCCTCAACCTCCTCCATGATTTACTCTTTGACCGATTCAAATCTCCTCCCAGCAGAGTTCCAATCGGCTTCAAACTCTTACCTGCTCAAGCTTAAAAAAATAAACAACACCTTCGCAACCTCTGGCGCTTGAACCCTTGACCTCTAAGCTCATTTAGGCGCCACCTTTTAAGGAACCTAGTGGCGTCTCCCTTGCCACTCTACCACTGGTTCATTTGTGCTATATTTTGCACACAATTCCTTAAAACCCTTACTTTCACTGATCCCCTATCTCCTAAGACGAAAATTCAAAATTTTGCCGAGCTTCCAACCAACTCATGGGCCTTCCATAGGCCCATTAACACACTCCAGACATGCATCACACACCTAATTACTAGCATTTAAACATTTTAACCGATAATGATAAATCTAAGAAAAAACCCGAAAATTTAGGGCGTTACAAACTCTGTGACAAGATTAAAACACAAAGTAGGGGCATTTTGGTCTGGGCAACCAAACTTAAAGCTTAGGACCTCAGCTACCTTCAGGCTACAAACGATGGCTACTTGAAGGGTATAAATAGATATCTCTAGTACACAATAGGGACAACATTCCATGAGCTTAAATTCTTTCTTTAGGTTTAAATTTGTTCTCATGCTTTCTTAGGTTTTTATAATTTTAGTTTATTTGTTTTCTTCAAGAGATCTGATTGTAAAATATATCATTTTTTGTGGATTCGTTCTATTCATCAATATCAATTAGGCTTTCTTAAACTCTCTATTTCAATTCATTCCCTATGATTAATTCTTCCATTCTTTTCATGTTTTTTATGAATGCCACGAGAAAATAATCCTTCTATGGGGGATTAGTGAGCGGAGGCATGATCTCCCAACTATTTTTTAGGGGTACTCAATGGATCAACTATTTGGAAAAGGAAGAATGTGAAACAAATCGTAGATTTGACAACACTAAGAAGTTATCAGGGTGGGAATTAACCCAAAATTAGTATTGCCCATTCATAAACACCTTTACCTCAAGCCAGTCTAGACTGTGAGGTTGGAAGATAAGTAGTTCTTGTTGACTCGTTATGTTAGTGGAAAATTAAAAGATCTTGATAGGTTAGTGACTAGTTGGTAGACGAGGATCCCGAGACAATAGTCAATTAGGATTGCCAAAGCGAGCTGATCGCCCATCCTCAGATTTGATTCACTTTATTTATCTCTATCTCTTGCAATTTTAATTCTTTTTTATGTTATTTTATTTTACTATTTTACATACCTTAAACATATTTCTTATTTTACTCTCATACTATAACTGACTCAAAGTATTAATTAGATCTTTAATTGTTTATGCTATGATTGATTTACTACTCGCCTCCCTAGGGTATGATCCTCAGAGTACTCACCTGCTTCGTTGTAAAATCTATATTACAAATCGACCTGTATACTTGTTAATATCACCTTATAAACTCTCTATTCTCTATTTTATTGTAGTATTCACAGTCCAGACGTTAGTATGTCTGAAGGTGGTCAAGTTGTTGCCGCCGTTGCTGGGGAGGCAGCGTCATTAGGCTAATTTTAATTTTTACACTTTAAAGGAATAATTATGAAATCTGTAGGTTATAAATACAATTTTATTCCATTTATTTTTACTAACCTCCCTTTTTTGGGTTTAGTATATGGCTCGCAATAGGGGCACACCTATTATAGTAGCTACAGATCCAAAGAAAATAATCTAAAGGACTCGCTGACAACAGCAGATGCAAGAACAGCCACCACCCACTATAGGTACTGTACCATGTGACAATCTATTGTTTTGCAACGCTGACGATAACACCCTAGGAGACGTACTAGCACATAGTTACCTACAAACGTGCATATGGCTCAGAATGAGAGAACTTTATGAGACTATGCCCTACCAAGTTTAGATATAGTTTTAAGTAAAGTATAGTGAGGCTAGAGATTACAATTAATAATTTTGAAATACAACCGACAATGATACAAAAGGTCCAAAACAATCTACAATTTAAGGGAACCATGATAGAGGACCCTAATCAACATTTGAAACGGTTTCTTCAACTCTATGGTACTTTTAAGTATAATGGGGTCACTAGTGATGCTATTCGTCTACAATTGTTCCCTTTTTCTTTAATTGATAACACTTTTTCTTGGTTAGACTCGCAAGCATTAGGAACTATCATGACATGGGATGAACTCGTTAAAAAGCTCTTATAGAAGTTTTTCCCAATAAATAAAGCATTCTAACTAAAAAGAGATCGTTGTTTTCAAATAGATGGAGGGAGAAAGTTTTTATGAGGCATGAGAAGGTTTCAAGATGTTGTAAATATTTTTATAATGGGTTGGATGCAAACACACGATCTGGATTAGGCAGAGCAATAAGAGGAGCCCTTATGAACAGGACATATAAGGATGCATACGAGATTATTGAAAATATGGCATTAAACTCCTGTCAGTGGCAAACTGAACGATTCACATATGGCCAGAAACCCGCTACGATTAAAGCTATTCAAGATGATGATAAAATATCAACAATTAGTGGATACACTCAATCATATTGAATTTGTTTCTACATTGTCTATGCATGAAGGAGACAAGCCACTCTTCCATTATATCAATAATCCTGCTAAGGATATAAATTACATTGGGAATAGTGGTGGAAACCCTTATTCAAACATATATAATCTTTGTTGGAAAGATCACCCAAACCTGAGATGGGGAGGAAACCAATGAGGAGGTAACAATTCAAGTCAAGTTAAAAATACTAATTACCAACCTCCTTACTTGCAGAAACCCTAGGACAGAGCCAACTCATGTGACCATACAGCATGTGGTTAACGTCTTGATAAAATTGAAGGAGAAATGCAGTCAATGAGAATAGATGTCAATCAAATACAGTATAAGTGTACCAACTCAACAAGAACATTGACTAAGCTTGAGCATCAAATAAGCCAATTGATAAGCATGATTGGCAATATCAAAAGACAAATTGACTCAAGCATTCGCAATAACATGAAAGATAATCCACGAATGGAAGGTAAAGAACATGCGAAAGCTATATCACTCCAATTGGGCAAAGTACTAGGTACCCGAGAAATACCTATCCCAAAGGTAATTGTGGATAATATTGATGAACCTCAAGATAACTCCCTAGAAGTAAAAAATGGACCTAAACCAGAAGAGGAGAATGCACCAGTAGTTGAGACAAGAAAAGAGACACTTAAAAATGTTGAAATAACAAAAGTCCCATTCCCATCATGATTAGAAGAAAGATAAAAGTGGGATGAGGATGAATTTGTAAGTTTTTTAAATTTGTTTAAAACCTTAAATGTTAACCTAACCTTGATTGAGTTAATTGAGACGGTTCACAAGTACGCCAAGTTTTTAAAGGAGATGATGGCAAGGCATAACAAAGTCAAGGTAGAAAAATAGGTTAATTTAAATGCTTCATGTAGTGTAATTATTTCTAGACAAGTATGGCAAAAAGTGAAAGACCCAAGTAGTTTTACCATTCCCATAGAAATAGTGGGTATTCATTTTAATAAAGCCCTATACGATTTAGGAGCAAGCATTAATTTAATGCCCTTATCAATTTTTGAAAAACTTGGGTTAGGGAATCTTAAAACAACTTAAATAACATTACAATTGGCTGACAAGTCTTCAATACACTCGAATAGGGTACTAGAAGATGTGTTAGTCAAAGTGCAAAGCTTTACTATTCCTGTGGATTTTATAGTACTTGACTTTGACCAAGATCCTTACTAGGAAGACCTTTCCTAGCCACTTCTAGATCCACCAATGATTTAGAGAAAAATGAGTTGACAATAAAAATTAGTGGTGAGACTGAAACCTTCAAATGTGATAAATAACTAAATGAGGAAAGTAAAAGGAAATTAGGGGAGCATTACAAAAACTTATAAATTTCTGACATTCCCAAATCAAGGGAAATGTTTCCTTTTATGAATATAGAAAGAATAAAGAGGTTCAATGAATGGGACAAATAAGCAAGGGAAGAAAGACATGACGAACGATGGACCATTATTGATAGAATAAAAAAATCATCCCTGAGTGAAATGACAATACTGTTTGATAAATCTAGTAGTATAACTTAAATTTTGTTAATTGTTGCATGATATTTTTAAATTACTATATACTTAACTAACCACACAGTTTAGATTTTAAATTTTATTTGATGTAGGTTTGTCCTTAGATCAAAACATCTTTACGATGGAATTATGGGCCAAAACAAAGCTGTCGTTGCGACATCACAATAGTAAGTCGCAACGTAGTAGAAAGTCCCTGAGAATCTCCAAACTAGTGGATGTGTCACAACACGAAACCTCTATCTCATGACATCACCGTAAATTTCTCCAAGGTTGACATGACCCATTGTGTAACCCGACAGCTTAAACTCTAATTTTACCCAATTTTTAAACCTTTAAAACCCTATTTTACAACTTAAACTCTTATTTACTCCTAATTAAAACACTCTTAAACCCTTACCCCCTCAAACTCTCCCAAATCTATCAATATTCCGTAAACCCTAAACCTTAAATTTCCTAAATTTCCTTTCACAAACTTGGTGCAACAAAAAATGGAGACATCAGGGCAAGCAAGGGATTCAAACAAACTTCGACTATACATTCAAGGTTAAGGGTTTCTAAGCTCAAACTTTTTACGATTCCATTAAAATATTTATTTAGTAATCCGTTAGGATTGAAACGACATCCAGAAATGAAAGCTACACCTACCTCATCAAAAAGGTTGGCACGAGCGCAACAAGATATTGGTGAAAGCAGTCATCCAAAGTTAGATTAGATGATTCAGTGGATGCAAGAATTGGGACCGATTTTTCAAGATTTTGTTAGGCAAACTAACATACGAGTCCCTAATTATACACCTGATTGTTCAGTCCAGCGAAAATGGAACAAGACGAAGACGCACAAGAAAATGAAGAAGAAGGAGAAAAAGATGAGGATGAGGAGATAGACGATGAAGAGGATAATTGAACGATTTATTTTAAAAAAAGCCTTGTATTAATTTTAAGATTTTCGTAATTTAGACTTTGTAGGAGTAGGATTACTAAGTATATTTTCTTTTAGTTTTTTCATATTTTTTTAAATTTTTCTATGTAAGAACCTGACATGAAGGAGACACAAATAAATTTGAACTTTTAAACGATCAAATGAGGAAGCACCCACCAATAGGATTCAAGTAATCACGATCAATCGAGTAACTTCTTTCCTTATCTTTTGATATGCTACATATTGAGAACAATGTGGCAACTAAAGTGTGGGGGGTCCCATAGGAAATTTTGCTTCAAATTTTTACATTTTCTTTGATTTTTCTTGTCTTTTGGTGTGCTTGAGCTTGTAGAAATACAAGTGATTGGTTAGGAGCATGTACATAGGTTGCTTGTATTTATCAATAAGTTTTGCATAACAATTGTTGATTTTAAATTTTTTTATCATTAGATTACTAAAGCTCTATATGTTACACTGTAAATAGGTATTAAGCTATCAGTTGTACCAAGTGATATAGAAAAACACAAGGAAACGAGCATGCTAGTACGAATGATAAATAGTTGAATTCGTATTTGTTTGATTGATTAAATTTGAGAATGTTGAGATATTTAAGGATGACCTAAGGCATTGTTTGGAACACATCCAGAGCCAAAAAGTTTCCTATTTATATTTCCTCTTTAGTACCAATTCTTAATCTTGTTGACATTTCTTAATGAACCACATTACAATCCCTGAGCCTGGAAACATCAATTTATATTTGCCATTATTCTTTGGTCATGTGCTACACGATTATAGACTAGCCATACGTATTGAGGGTTAAGTAGATAAATCACAGTGGAGTTTTTAAAACTATAGTGAAATAGGAAAGATTGGTGTGATATAGGAACTATAAGTTAGCCCGAATGTGTGAAACAAAATAAAAATCCATAGAGAGAATTAGTACGAGTAGAAAAAGTCTTAAACTAGTGAAAAAACTTCATAAGTGAGATATATTAAAAAAAAGAAAGGTCACAGTCATAAAAGAAAGAAAAACTTGTTCATTAATATACAAAAACTTGTAAGGCTAGCCATAGTTACTATGTCATGGTATAACTTCCTATACACGGAAAGATAAGAAAGGTGAGAGAAGAAGAAATAAGGCGGTAAGTGGGTAAGGGTAAATAAGGAGGGAAGAATATGGATCAAAGCGATGTGCCAAACTATTTTCGTATTTCTAACCCTTTGATGCATGCTGTTTTTTAATTTCATACCTATCCTAAGTGTAATGGCCCGAATTAGGGGCTAAACAAAATAGTGGTTTCAAAACCATGAATCCAAGGTCTAAAATATGCTTCTCGATTGAGTCTTGATATTAATTGGGTGATTGAATGTTTGTGTGAACTATTGGTAGGCAAATTTTATTGTTTGCATGTCCAATTTAATAGGTTGGACTAAATTGCAATAAGTGAAAAGTATGTAGTTTAATTCATAAAGGTACTTGATTGAAATAGGGCTTTAAATCTAAGGTCCTTATATGGTAATTAGGCAATTTTAACTTAGTGTGGACAAAAATGACAAAGGAAGGATAAAATAACAAAGGTTTTAATGAAGGGCATTTTGGTCATTTGGTTAATAAAAGAAATAAAAAGGGAGAATAAGGCCAAAATGTGTCCATCTTCTTCTTGTGTTGGCAGAACCTAGCAAGACACCATAGCTAGGGTTTTGACATCTTCCAAGCTTGATTGTAAGTGATTTCTAGCCTCGATTTTAATGCTTTTCGCATTTTTGAAATCCTCGTAACTTGCTCTAGCTATTTCTACCACTAGTTTGAGCTAGGGTTCATTTTTAAAATTTTACCCATGGATGACCTATATGCATTTTGATGGCTAGTGGTAGAATATGAAAGTTCGAAGTATGGTGAACAACTTTTATTAGGTGATTTTGGTGAGAAATTGTAAAAATGACCTATTTATAAAAGGTGAAATATTGTGTGTATAAATTGTCAAATAGTTGAAATTATGGGCTGCTATAAGAGGAAAACTGGTTCAGCTCATTTATCGAGCCTAGGGACTAAATTGTAAAATTTAAAAAGTTAGGGGTCAAATTGTAAAATTTGCTATAGGAGGATTTTGGACAGATTTGAGCAATGTGAATATTGAATGGGTTAAATGTGTTATTATAGATCAGAAGAACGTTGAATCGATGTTGATAGAGGCAAAGGCAAGGTTTTGGACTAAGCCCCAAATTTGATCTATTTTACATCGAGGTATGTTTATATGTAAGTAAGGCATTGAATTTATTAATGTCATTATATGCGGTTGTATATTATGAAGAATGCTTGGGTGATATTCTATTTGAGAGTTGTGGGAATGTGGAATTCTCGATTGAACCTTCAAAAATCGAAAGATATGGATAAAATGTAGGTAGGTCACATGTGTGGTACCGAGGATAGGACACCATGTTGACACGAGAGCTACGAGACATTATATGGTAGCTAGGTCACATGTGTATAACCATGTGTACACGAGAGCTATGGGTTAAAGATAGCTAGGTCATATGAATGTTATCGGAGTACGTCATGTTGACACAAGAGCTATTTGATAAGTAGCTAGGTTACATGAGTGGTTCCAAGTGTAGGACACCATGTTGACACGAGTGCTACCAGACTATGTGGGTTAGGCCACATGCATGGTACTAAAAGTACATCATGTGCATACGAGAGCCGAATTACATGAAAGGTGGAGCTTTACGCTGAAACCACCGAGTATCGATTGATATTTTGAAAGGTTCAATGGGAAAAAATTATTAAAAGATGTTCGTGTGAACATATGATGTATAGATGTAGTGATGTAAGCAAGTGCATATGTGAGTAAGTATATATGTCAGAAGGGTATATGTGAGTATGTGCATGGGTAAACAAATTGCATGTGGTGTTTGTGAATATTGGTAAGGTTAAGATGAGTAAGTGAAGGCATGATGAGTGACAACATTTTGTTATGGTAATTTTTGAACTTTGAATTGATGTGTTATTATAATGCCAATTATTTGCATATAGACTTACTAAGCTTAAAGCTTACCCATTTTTCTTTTCCCTTGTCTTATAATGTTGCCAAACTAGCTCGGAATTTGGGAAGTGTTAGAGGATCACCTACACTATCAAGACCCATTTTGGTATATTGAATTTTATTTTTGAATTATGGCATGTATAGGGACTTGGTTGTTTTATAAGTGTCGAAGTAGTTTGGCTATCATGTGGGTTCATGTCTCTTGATAAGTCATTTTGTACTAAGGCCATGTGATATGGCTAACAATGCTATTAGTCTGTATACCTATATGAGGTAATTCATGAAATGGTTGGGTTGCCTATGTGTGGATGAATCGATATGTGATGATTAAATGTCAAATGTGGTTATAATGAGTGTCTAAAAGAGTTTTGGTCTGTTGTGATGAAAATGTATAAGCTTATATGTGTTTTGGGGTGTGGAATAGCTTGAAAAATAGCCTAATTTGTGGCTACATAGTCGGCCACCACAGCCAAGTGAGTAGGGCATGTGAAATTTGCATGAAATTTTCGGAGAAAAAGTACGTCTCACGGCCTGCCCATACGGGCGTGTTCCGTGGCCGTGTGACAAAATTTCCATGTTGACGTCATAAAAAGAATACCCAAGCTTTTGCACACAGGGTAAGAACATTGGCCTGTCGAGGCCGTGTAAGGGGCCAAGGACACAGGTATGTGGTCGGTCGTGTAACGCCCCAAATTTTTGGGTTTCGAGATTTTTGCTTGAATTGATATTTTCATGCTTGGGTATATTTAATTGATGTTTTAAGTGTGTCTAGGGGTCCTTTTGAAGGCTTAGGTTTAGGCCAACCCCTGACAAAAATTTTAATTTTAGCCTTAAGGGAATCTGGACGTTGGAGGGTAGGACTTTAAAACAAATGGTATGGTTTCTTAGCATAGAAAGCCCTGTGTCAGAGTGGCAAGGGGCGCCACATGTGGAGCTTGGTGTGGCGTGAATTACTAGATGCGAGAGCTGAGGTTCAAGTCTCCTTGTAAGCGGAAAGCTATTATTTTGGTTAGCTGGAATCGACAAGTGATGGCAGTAAAGGTAAACTCTTCAGGTTGGTGGAGAGATAAGGATAACTTGATCTTGAAAGTTTGTGCTAATATCTATGAAGAAAATTTAGGAGATTTTTGAGGGATTTGGTGTGGAGGAAGAGTTGGCCGAATGTGGGAACTTTGAGGTTGCAAATTCGGCTAGGGACTATTGGTAATTGCATTTTTGACAATTGGGAGAGTTGGGGGCCAATTTCTTCTTTTGGGTATTCGGGATTTCACATTTTTGGTCATTTTTGTATTGCTTTCGTTAGTTCCAATTAGGTATAATTCTTTTGGGGGTTCCATTCATTTCTTTTCTTTTGATCAAAGAGTCAGAATCATTATTGCTCTTAATCTCTCATTTGGTCGAATCCTACCACATCCAAATCTCCAAGTTAGTTGAATCTCCTTGAAGTCGAAGCTAGTCTTTTCTCTTCTTTTGCTTGGCTCCAGTTTCTTTTTTTCTTCTTTCAGTTCTCTTTGGCCGAACATCATTCTTTTTCTTCTCCGCTTCTTCTAGGCCGAATCTTGCTTACTCTTCTTCCTGCCAAAAGCCGAAACTTACATCTCCTTTACCCATTCTTTGTCCTTGCTTGTTCTCGAAGTGGGTACTCCCTTTCTAGGCATCGGGAATTCAGGTTAACGAGGATTAAACCATAGTAAGTGCTTTATTCTTTCCCTCTTTCTTTAAGTGTTTTGAGGAAAAGCCGAAACCCCTTTGGTTTTTATGCTAATCAGCCTTAAACTTGTCAATGGAAACCAACTAAAGTTCATTTTTTCTTGGCTATTTGCGTTCTTAGCCGTTCGTAGGAGACAATCACGTGAAGGGTGGTTTGTGGGAGAGAAATAGCGAAGCAATCTAGATCTATTAGTTAGATTTCGGCAAAGGTAACTGGTTGGTGGCTTTGTGTTAGTGCAGGCCCAATACCATAGAGATTTGGTAGTGATGGCTTGCAAGCCAGATTGTGAGATTAACGTTTTGTTGGGGCTCGATGGGCTGAAATGGGCCCAATGGGCCTACGGGCTCATATGGGTAAAATGATGCGGTAAGTGATATCTAGTACGTTAGATGTTAGGATCTGTAATACTGTGGGTGAAATTGGACTAAAAGGGCCACACGAGCATGTGGGCCCATCAGGCCCATTAGGGGTTTTGGGCCGAATACATTTTATGAATATATGGACTTTCTGAGTTGCTCGAAGCGACGTTAGACCTGCTAGAAGGTCGTATTAGATAATGAGACACTGAGACTTATAAAATGACCAAAATATCCCTAAAGGGTAAAATTACCATTTTACCCCTAGCTACAAATGATGGTTATACCCCCTAATAGTAGACTGTCTAATTTATTTATGTGGTATCTGTATCTGTTAGTTTGTTTGCATGTATTTGGTAATATTAGGCTGCATGGGGTTGGGTTTGTATTTGGAGGAAGTTTTGTATAATGGCACTGCCACGTATTCTGTTTAGTGGCTTCGCCACGTAATTCTGTTCTAGTGGCTCTGCCACTATATCTAATTTTAGCAGCATGGTTGTGAACTGGTGTATGGGCTGGGTGGGTTGAGTTATTCCTCACATGGTCTGATGGGCTGGTACGGGTGGTGTGATGGGCTGGACTAGGTGGGGTTGGGTTTTGCATATTTGTAATAGCCCGATTTAGACCCTAATTGGAACAGTAGTTTCGAGACCATGAATTTGAGTCAGAAAAATATTTTAAAATTATTTTCTGTGATTATTTTGTGTGCATTTATATCTGTGAGATTTTCGTGTTTTAACTTTATCGTTTGAGTGTCTGATTAAATAAAAGGGCTTAATCGCGTAAAATGAAAATTTGATGGTTAAATGTGAAAATACTTATTTGTTGATGTCTTTGTAAGTAGAGGCATCTATGATGCAATTAGACCAAAAGTAAATATGGTGGACGGTCATGACCTTAGCTTACAATGGTTTTTTATTTAATGTTAAAGGTTAAATAAGTAAAATAAAAAAAAAACATGTTAATATATTTATATTAAAACATAAAATAAGCCATGTTCATTATTTTCTTCTTACACTGATTATAAAAAAAAAGAAACAAAGAAAGAACAAGGGCTAGGTTTGGCCATCTTTTTCATCTTGATTCAAGGTTCGTTCTTAGTCAGTTTTTGATAATTTTTACGTTTTTTGAGATCGTTATTTCAAGTACTGCAAACCCAAGCTTTAATTTTCGATTTTATTGAATATTTTGAGTTGTGCCATTGTTGATAGTTGGTGATTTTTGTTGTTTAATGATGAAAAATGAAAGATATGTTTTCGAGTAACATGTTTTGTATAGGAGTTTTTGATGATTTTGAGTAATTAGGACTAAATTGCAAAAATAATAAGTTGAGGGACTAAAATGAAATTAATGAAATATATGGATTTGTTTGGTAATGGGTAAGATTCGGCCAACCATAAGTATTTGGAAATTTTGTGTATTTTGGAAATTTTGTGTATTTTGTGTTTTGTGCAATAGGGATTAAATTGTAAAAATTGCAAATGTCAGGGGTAAAATGATAGTTTGCCCATTTATGTGTTTTTCGACTAAATTGAATGAAACTATGTTTGAATGAGCTTAATTTGAATATGTTCAGATCAAGAACCAAAGAAATAGGATTTGGACCGGGGAAAAACGAAAGTTGTCGACTAGCGGCCTCGTCCCGTTTTACGATGTCCGAGGTAAGTTTTTAAGCAAATAGACGCGTTTATTGATAGTATAATGTTATAATTATATATTGTTATGAAATGTTATAATCAAATTATGCTAAGATTGAATATGTTAAATTTGGCTATGACATTTTTGAGTTCGATTCGACCGAGATACGACGTCCGAAAGCCCCGTATGAACCTTAAGAATGCTAGGATACATATGTCATGACATAGGATTCTGGTATATGTGTGCGAGCAAGTCCATGGCCTCGATTTGTGATTTTGATATGTGTTTACGAGTAAGACCCTGTCTGGGATAGTGGCATCGATATGTGGCTACAAGTAAGACCACGTCTAGGACGTTGGCATTGTACGATTTATTTGATTACCCAAGTGTCCTATCCAATTCTGAATGGTTCATCGGGCAAAGATAATTGTGTACAGATTGTGTAACACGAGTTAAATGGCCAGGTATGAATTAGTTTGTTTATTAACAAAAATAAGGTAAGTGTATTTAGTCTATTGTACATTATTGAATGAGTGTTAATTTTGTGTATGTGCAATTATGTGTATTCGGTCAAATAAGCAACATATGTACATGGTATTATATTATGAATGTGTGAACTAGGTACCTATTGATCATTCGGCCCTAAAGGTTAAATAATGTCTTGTTAACTTGATTATATAAGCATTCAGTTTAAGTAAAATACCATTATATACAAATGCACATAATATTGTTAGTTGAATTCTTGTGCTTATGCGAATAAGTATGTATATGTATTTAATTGTATAGTGATGTTATAACCTAGGAAGTTGGTTTCACATTCGGTTAAAGTAGTTGTGATAGCATTCAGCTATGTAGAAATATGAATGGAAATGTTACTATTTATTTCATTTGTGAATTCAAAGTTAAAATTGGTTTTGTTTATACCATTCGGCTTAGCTTGAAATATTTGATTAATCCTGAAATTTGTCTATTTATTTTAAACTTACTAAGCTATATTAGCTTACCCGTGTATTTGATTCTTTGTTTTATAGATTCTGAAGCCAAGCTACAAGTTCGGGAGATTGTCAGCCAAGTTCATCACACTATCTACTGTTTTGGTACCTTAATAGCTAAACTTAAATTATGGCATGTATAAGCTGGAACATATTTTTGAAGTGTTGATTTTGGTTGTGTAACTAAAGCCATGCAAAAATGGCTTATTACTTATGTTTAGATTAAATTTTATATGTGCTTGGTTTTGTTGTCCATAATCTTGGTTGATATATGCGAGTATGCTTGATTATGGTTTGGTTTGGGGTAAGTATTTTGTATAATGATAATGGCTTTATATTCTAGGTTTGAATTTGGTTTGGGATGAATTATTGTTTAAGTCTTTTGATAAATATATTATATGTTATGGTCTATTAAAATCTTATGTTATTTCGAATATGTATTAAAGTATATATATATATATATATAGCTTGCAAAAGTACTTGTGGTTCAGCCATATGTTTATAAATGATGTTATTTATGCTAGGGTTTGACATGTGTTTGTTAAGTAACAAATATGTCATATGCTTGTAATAAATTAATGACCATCATAATTTATACTAGGACATATGTATATGTAATATTCGGCCATATTTACTTACAAGTTATATGTTTTAGGTATTATGTGTTTGAATCGGTTCGGTGGTGATGTTAGACACAATGAATAAAAATGTTGGATAAATGTACACTAGCTTATTTGATTCGTTTGCTAAGTGATAATACTTGCATGTGTTTTGTGAATATTTGGCCAATTGTTCTATCATGTGTTTAATACTAAAATGTGACCGCTACCTTAAGGTTGATTGCATATTATGTATATGTATTTGTTAGTCTATTCGGCCATGGTGTACTGTATTAAACATCTATACATGAGTACTTATTAAAATTAATAATATGGTTGCATGATTAGACGTGGGTCCTAAAGGTTTGCTCTTAATGTTAATTTGAGAATGACATTAGGAGATTAATAGTTAAGAAGCCCAAATACTGATTCACTTTGTATTAAAGAATAAAGCATGCAAGTTTATTTTGCCTATTTCCTAAGTCGCAAATGTGGTGGTTTAAAATATGTTTTATGGATTATTAAATTTTAAATGTGTATGTGAATTGGTTACCATGTGAATAACCACATAACTAATATTAAAGGTATATTTAACCATGTTGGTATTATTTAATATCGTGCATATAGATACTTCGATGCTGAAAGCAATACGTTGAGCTTATTTGCGACATTATTTATGCAAGATATATGTCATTACTTGTTTGAAACGTGAATTGGTTTTATTTTCTATTACAAATGGATTTGACTTAAGTGAACATATGCATATGTATAAATGTTCAGAATTGAACCGTTGATCTATAATGCCTCGTAATCCTAATCCGGCAATAGATACGAGTTAGGGGTGTTACAATATTGTTCTGTTCTGTATCTGTAATGGGCCCAAGGCCACTCTGTTTCTGAATAGGGCCAAGGCCCAGATTAATCTGTGTCTGAATAGGGCTTCGGCCTAGTCTGTTCTGTATGCCTGATCTTTTTTGTTGGTTGGGGAAAATGACACACTAAGTTTTCACAAACTCGCCCTTTTGTTTTCACTTATGCAGGTAACCCCCAACCATAAAGGATTTGGAGCTGCGAGGGACTCGGGGTGGCCACAAGATTTTTGCTTCTACATTTAGCTTTACTTTATTTTTATCATTATTTTAATTTTGGCATTGCTTTGTAATAAGGCCACTATGGGTGTTTCATTTTGGTTACACTATTATTTGTTTCAAAGCGATAGACTAGGGTACTCAGGTTTTCAAATTTTAATATCAAATGTTTTTAAACAAACCTTACGTAATAGTTGGTTGATATGATAATAAATGACTACAAATGGAATCTTGTTTAAGCTTATCAAGTTAATTAAATGGTTTTACAATTGAAATTGCTCAAAACCTACAATTTACTAAACCAAGTTTTTAAAACGGAAAAAGCTGTCTGACAAGTAACTGGTTTTGAATAAATTGTCTATGTGACACGCTAAGCCTGGCCATAACATCTGGGTCGGGTTTGAGATGTTACATTTAGTGGTATCAAAGTCAGGTTGCAACAACTCGTCTGTGGAATGGGTTTGGAAGTTTTCTTAAAATTTAATTGAGAGACTTAATTTATTTTCGAAATTCGATTTTCTTTAAATAGCTTCTTTGAGAAAATTCTTTTAAAACAAGCTTCTTCCCGAAAATATTTTCCCCAAGATTTAGAGTTTTTGAAAGATTTTTCAACAAAATTGGTTAAAAATTTCTATTTTCAACAAAAATCTGAATTGCTTTGAACGTGGTTACTGAAAAGTGTGACACACCGAGTCTCCGGCACCAAGTCTGTAAGTATTTTCTACTATACTGCATTGTAGTAAACTGTTATACTGAGACACTACTGTAGATAGTGCTAAGACCCTACTGAAACTCTATAGTTAGGGTAACACTAAGACTGTAGGAGATTGAGACAGTAGGAAAAACTTGAAACTGTAGTTAGATTGTGATTTTGCATAAACAAAGCTCTAAATTACTATCTTTGCATAAAACATCTGTAATAAATACTGAAATTATGAACTAATGCATAAAACTCATAAATCAGATAATACGATATGAGTACAAGAGCTGGATGTGGACGAGGCCATGGTAGAGGTCGAGGAAGTGCTCAGGCAGGATCATCATCCTCGGGACATATGCCTACCAGGGAGGCGCGAGCAACACCAACAATTGAGACGGGGTCTTACGATCAGGTTTGTCGGGGACGATGCTTTGACCCAGGTAATGTTCCGTGTTTTGGGAAGGGTTGTTGGAGCAAGTACTGGAATGGTGAATCGAGGATCGATTTCTGAGCGGCTACGGGTTAATGGAGAGGAGATCTTGAAGGGCGTATCTGGTGCAGCCCGGAATGTGCCCGAGTATTGGCTAGAGGCCACAGAGTGAATAATGGACAATCTGGACTACTCAGTGGAGCAGAAGCTGAAAGGAGCAGTATCTCTACTACGTAACGAGACCTACCAGAGGTGGCTCACTGTGAGAGATGGTACACTAGCTGAGCGGCTGACTTGGGATTTATTTAAGACAGCCTTCAAAGGAAGTACGTCTGGGCGAGTTATGTGGACGCCCGAAGGAAGGAATTCTTCAATCTGGCTTAGGGTAGCAAGTCCGTAGCAGAGTACGGGGCTGAATTCTTAAGGTTAAGCCGGTATACCAATGTGATAGTTGCTATCAAATACGAACGTAGTGTGCGATTCGAGGATAGCCTCAGAGATGAGTTGCGAGTTTTGATTGCTCCACAGAGGGAGCGGGATTTTGCTGCTCTGGTGGAGAAGGCTAAAATAGTAGAGGAGGTGAAGCGCTTAGAGCACTAGAACCGCGAAAAAGATGGAACTGATTCAAGAGGGATTCAGGGACCTCAAGTGCTGTGGGAAGGTCTGCTAAGAGAGCTAGAGTGGATGAGCCGGTGCGAGCAATTCCAGTGAATGTGGTTGGACCGCAAGCTTGTGCAGACTGTGGAAAAGTACATCAGGGTGAATGCTGGATGTGTTCTAGACCATGTATCTGGTGTGGGTCCAAAGATCACCAAGTCAGAGATTGCCCTCAGAAGCCAGCGGAGATGCAAGCTACTGAGCAGAGGGTTGCTTAGCCACTCAGAGGTGGTCAGCAACCACCGAGAGGTCGAGGTCAGGCTAGGGGCAAAAATGGACGCGGACTTGGAGCACTGGGCAGGGGTGCTGGAAATGCTGAGGCACAACAGCCAGCATTGGTCTACGCTGCTCATCACCGAGAGGATGGTGACGCACCTGACGTCATAACTGGTACATTTCTAATTTATAGCACGCCATAAACTGCTTTGATTGACATTGGGTCTACACATTCGTATGTTACATGTAATGTGTCTGGGATGTTAGGTGTGCAATCTGAGAATACTATAAGTGGGGCATCTGTAATTAGTCCACTGGGTCACTTGATTAGGGTAGACAAACTTTTTAGAGATGTACCCTTAGAGACATAAGGTAGAACTTTCTCTGCGGATTTAATGGAGTTACCATTTGAAGAGTTTAATCTCATCTTGGGTATGGATTGGCTTGTTAAGCATCGCGCAAACTTGGATTGTGCTGCCAAGTGAATGGTATTAATGACTTTGGAGGATGAGGAGGTAACTGTAATAGGGGAGCGAAGAGATTACATGTCTAATGTTTTCTCGGCATTAAGAGCTGAAAAGCTAGTTTGCAAAGGTTGTGAGGCATTTTTGGCGTATGTGAGTAAGTCTGATTCTAAGGGTTCGTCCGTGGGTAAAGTTAGAACTGTTAAGGAGTTTTAGGATGTTTTTCCAGATGAGCTTCCTCGGCTGCCTTTGAATCGCAAAGTCAAATTTGGAAACAATCTGTTGCCTAGAAAGGCTCTGTTGTCCATCGCTCCTTTTAGGATGGCACCGAAGGAGCTTGTGGAGTTAAAGGCGCAAATCCAAGAACTTTATTGATTGAGGTTTTATTCGGCCGAGTGTGTCTCCGTGGCAAGCACCGGTACTGCTCATCAAGAAGAAAGATGGAACGATGCGCATATGTATTGACTACCGTCAGTTGAACAAACTAACTATTAAAAACAAATACCCTCTGCCAAAAATCGATGATCTGTTTCATCAACTTAGAGGAGCTTCTATATTTTCCAAGATCGATCTTCGATTTAGATATCATCAACTAAGGGTTAAGGAGGTAGACATCTATAAGACAACATTCAGAACTCAATATGGTCATTATGAGTTCCTATAATGCCGTTTGGACTTACGAATGCACCAGTGACTTTTATGGATCTTATGAATTGGGTATTCCAACCCTACCTACACCAGTTTTTGGTTGTTTTTATAGATGATGTTCTGGTGTATTCGAAAACCAAAGAGGATCATGATGAGCATCTTCGAATTATTCTACAAATTCTGAGGGAGAAGCAGCTTTATGCAAAATCAGCAAGTGCAAATTTTGGCTGCAGGAAGTGACATTCTTGGGTTACGTTGTTTCTACCGAGGGAATTAGGGTGGATCCTCGAAAAATTGAGGCTGTTTTGGAATGGAAGCCACCATGGACTGTGCCAAAAATTTAGAGTTTTTTGGGTCTAACAGGGTACTATAGAAGGTTTGTGGAAGGGTTTTCTATAATTGTGACACCATTGACGAAGCTTCTAAGGAAAGGGGTACCGTTTAGCTGGACTGATAAGCAACAAGAGAGTTTCGAGAAGTTAAAGAAAGTCTTGACTGAAACACTTGTGCTAATTTAGCCAGAGTCTGAGAAGGATTTTACTGTATATAGTGATGCGTCATACATTGGATTAGGTTGTGTGTTGAAGTAAGAGGGTAAAGTGGTTGCCTATGCATCACGACAACTAAAGCCTCACAAGGCGAATTATCCTACTCATGACCTGGAGTTGGCGGTAGTGGTATTTTCTCTTAAGATCTGGAGGCACTACTCGTATGGAGAAAAGTGTATCATTGGCACAGATCATAAGAGCCTCAAGTACCTATTGACTCAAAAGGAGTTGAACCTTAGGCAACGAAGATGGATAGAGTTGCTTAAGGATTATGACTGTTCCATTGAGTATCACCCGGTTAAAGCTAATATGGTAGCGGATGTTCTGAGTCGTAAGGCTATATTTGATCTGAGGGCGATGTTCACTCGTCTCAATCTTTATGACGATGGTAGTTTGTTAGCTGAACTGCAAGTAAGACCGACCTAGACTAAGCAAATTAAAAAGAAACAATTATTGGATGAGTCATTGGTTTCTCGGTTTCGATAGGTGGAAAATGGTGAAACTTCTGATTTTGAATTGAACAGTAAAGGGATTTTGTGTTTCCATGGGAGAGTTTGTGTTCCAAAAGACTCTAATCTGAGGTATTCTATACTGCGAGAGGCACATGGCTGCCCTTGTACCATGCATCCAGGTGGAAATAAGTTGTATCAGGATCTACGAGAATTGTACTAGTGGCCTGGACTTAAACGGGAGGTAACAAAATTTGTGGGTAAGTGTCTGACATGCCAGCAAGTGAAAGCTGCGCATCAACTACCTTCTGGGCTTCTGTAGCCAATTAAGATTCCACTTTGGATGTGAGAAAGGGTAACCATGGATTTTATGAGTGGGCTACCTTTGACTTCTTCCAAGAACGACTTAGTTTGGGTGATTGTGGATAGGCTGATAGAATCTACCCATTTTATTCTCGTTTGAACTGATTATTCACTTCAGAAGTTGGCGAAGTTGAATGTGGCGGAGATAGTGCGACTTTATGGGGTATCAGTTTCGATTATTTCTGACAAAGACCCTAGGTTTACATCTCGGTTCTGGCAAAAGTTGCATGAAGCGTTGGGTACGCGGTGAGATTTCAGCACTACTTTTCACCCTCAGACTGATGGGCAGTCGGAGAAGGTGATTCAAGTTCTGGCGGACATGTTAAGATGGTGTGTTATTGACTTCCATGGTAGCTGGGAAGATTACTTGCCATTAGCGAAATTTGCGTATAACAACAGTTATCAGGCGAGTATTCGTGTAACACCCCAAACCCGGTCTGAACGTTATGACCAGATCTGGTGTGTCACATGATCCTAAACTACTATTGTAACCGTTTAATACGCGTTGAGACTTAGGTGATATTTTATAAAACTAGCAAGGTGAGAAAAGTTCTTGTTAAAACTACTTTAAGTTGTCATTATTCAAGATTGTTTAAATTTTATAAACGTTATTTTGAAAACGTTATTAAGGTTTTGGAAACCCGCGCAGCCTATATCTAGCAGTTTCGATAAAGTACGAACCAAATCCTTTAGAAAGTTATAACCCAAAAAGAAAATTTAATAGCGGCCTTATTACACATTAAAACCCAAAAATTAACATAAAAATTAAAATACTAAACCATAAATGAAAACCAGTTTTATTGCAGTCGCTGTGGCCACTCCGAATCTCTCGCAGCTCCAAGCCCACTATGGTTGAGGGTTACCTGCAGAGATTAATTAAAAAGGGTGAGTTTGACAACTCAGTGTGCAACATTATCTCAACCATAGGCCAAAACAGATCAAGCCTCAGAAACAGATTTAATTGGGCCTTGGCCCATTACAGGAATCAGGTTAAGCCCAAAAGGCCCATAACAGAAACAGATCAGATATAAGCATTATGCAAACAGAAACCCAACCCAGATCCATCCTTAACACCCCCGTACCAGCCTTACACCATGTGGGGAGACTACTCGACCCACCCAACCGCTACACACCACAGATATTTGCAGCGAGGCTGCCAGATATAATTTGCAGTGAGACTGCCAGATAACATTTGCAGCGAGGCTGTCAGATATATTTTTGCAGCGAGGCTGCCAGATATTGTGACAAGGTCACCAGATATAAATATTGTGGCGAGGCCACCAGATTGCAGCGAGGCTGCCAGAAAATATGTGGCGAGGCCACCAGATTGCAGCGAGGCTGCCAGAACGCTTCCTCCATCATAAACCCATACCCCATGCAACAGATAATCATACTAGCATGCAGTATATAGCATCTCATGCATCAGATATATTCATATTAATAATTAACTCATGCAGATACATAACATCATACATTTCATACAGAATTGACACTAGGGGTATAATAGTCTTTTTACACCTAGGGGTATTTTGGTAATTTTCCATATTTAAGGGTATTTTAGTCCTTTTTCATATTTTCAGTGACTTTATGCAAGTCTGATAAATTAACAGTCCCTAAATAGCCACGGAAGTCCACTTAAGCCAAATTTCCAATTTTGCCCTTTTTAGCCTAAAACCCCTAATGGGCCTTACTATGTCCAACATCGTCGATAAGTCCGTTAAGCCCAATTTTAGGTTTTAGTTTACCGACTTCACCAAGTTTTTATTATTCGAGTTACCAGAAAGTCTTTTATGAACATATTCAAATTTGGGCTCGGAAGCCCATTGGGCCCACCTTGGCCCATTGAGGCCCAACTTACCAAAACGCTCGAAATTGCACCTTCTGCAATTTCGTCATCGCGAATTCCCAATGTGACCACAACAGAGTATTCGGTCACTCTTATTTCTTTCCAAGGCTGATTTTTCAGTCACTTTTGATCGGTCACTTAGCACAGTTTCGATTATTTCGGCTTTTAGCCATCCTAGTCTATGATGGAGATACGTTACACACCTGTTAACTGTCGGAATCGCTGAAGAACCCACGAATGAAATCCTACAATTGATCACTAAATGTTAGTCTAAGATTCGGCCACATATAAGATCTTCTCCCACAAATCATAATCGGCCAACATGCCCGAACATTGAAATCTTACCCCTTTTCGCTGATCAAAGACTAAATCTCGATGTCCACTCACGTTATCTTTCAATACTCTTCGCTTGATAACCTCCTCTTGCTATTCCATGCGTAAAAGAAATAACCATAATATTAGAATCTTACAAAAAATGTCGACATGCCCTCTAAGGCCCTATAGGTTTCGGTCTTCCTTTAAGATATTCAATAAACGAAGATACGCAGTGATTAGATCACTTACCAATTCCACCTCTCGAAGAGTATTGCTCCACGTTTCCACTATCTCCGGTTTATTCTAGATCTACCATAAATCTAACTCTAATGTGAAAGAGTGGCTCTAAAGATATTCGGCTCTTGAAGAAGTGATGTGGTGCACTTGCCGTTCAACCAATAAGGTAGGGTAAAGTGGCAATTAAAAGAGAAGAGATAGAAGAATAGGGTTCGGCTTGCTAGAGAATCAAGAAGAAGAAGAAGATTTTGATCAATAGGTAACAAAGGAAGTGTGGTTTCGGTCATAGAAGGTATTCGGCCATGGGGATTTTGATCAAATGAGCACTCGGTTTAGGGCTTGAAAAAAAGAAGTAGGAGAAAACTTTAGTTGATTCGGCCAGGAAGGAGGTAGCAAGGTAGGTTTCGGTTTGTGAAAGCAAGACGAGAAGAAGATGAAAATAGAGAAAGGGGAAGAATAGCAAAAGTGTCTTTTAGTCTCCACGAAGAAATCGGCAGTGGGGTTCTTGGGATATGATGTGCGGCTGCTTAGTCAAAACAAAGAAAACGATTGCCAAAAGGAAACACTAATATGCCACCTAAATTCGGCAAAAGAAAGGATGCACAAAACTTCAGAAATTCGGCACAAGGACCCCTCCTAAGCCGATTGCTATACCCAATATTGATTACCGATTTTTGCCTCCTAAAGAGTCCCTAATGCCGGCCACCTCTTTCAAAATTCGAACTCCTTGATTTGCTCCTCAACCTCCTCCATGATTTACTCTTTGACCGATTCAAATCTCCTCCCAGCAGAGTTCCAATCGGCTTCCAACTCTTACCTGCTCAAGCTTAAAAAAAAAAAACAACACCTTCGCAACCTCTGGCGCTTGAACCCTTGACCTCTAAGCTCATTTAGGCGCCACCTTTTAAGGAACCTAGTGGCGTCTCCCTTGCCACTCTACCACTGGTTCATTTGTGCTATATTTTGCACACAATTCCTTAAAACCCTTACTTTCACTGATCCCCTATCTCCTAAGACGAAAATTCAAAATTTTGCTGAGCTTCCAACCAACTCATGGGCCTTCCATAGGCCCATTAACACACCCCAGACATGCATCACACACCTAATTACTAGCATTTAAACATTTTATCAGATAAAGATAAATCTAAGAAAAACCCGAAAATTTAGGGCGTTACAACTCTACCCTCCTTAAAGAAATTTCGTCCTCGAAATTTACCTTATCTAAACAAATGAGGATGTTGCTGACGCATTGCCTCCTCTGGTTCCCAAGTAGCTTCCTCTCTGCCATGATTACGCCATAGTACCTTTACCAATGGGACTGATTTTCTTCTTAAAACCTTCACGTCTCGATCCAGAATCTGCACAGGTTCTTCCTCGAAAGTTAGGTCAGGCTGAACTTCCACTTCTGCAACTGGTAGAATATGGGCAGGGTCAGAACGATATCGTCTCAGCATGGATACGTGAAACACATCATGAATTCTATTTAACTCTGGCGGTAATTCTAACTGATACGCCACCGGACCCACTCGCTTAAGAACCCGATACGGCCTAATAAACCTCGGACTCAGCTTGCCCTTCTTACCAAACCTTAATATCTTCTTCCAAGGCAAAACTTTCAGAAAAAACCATATCACCTACTGAATACTCAATCGCTTTACGCTTCAAATCTGCATAAGATTTTTGTCAATCAGATGCCTCTTTCAAACGGTCCCTTATCACCTTGACCTTCTCTTCAGTCTCTGCTACCAATTCAGGTCCAAGAACTTGCCGCTCGCCCAATTCAGTCCAACAACTAGGTGAACGACACTTACGCCCATACAGTGCCTCATAAGGTGCCATGCGGATACTAGCCTGATAACTGTTATTATACGCAAACTCTGCCAACGGTAGATAATCCTCCCAACTACCTCGAAAATCGATAACACAACCCCTCAACATATCTTCCAGAATCTGAATAACCCTCTCTGATTGACCATCAGTCTGAGGATGAAAGGCCGTGCTAAAGTTCAGCTGCGTTCCCAACGCCTCATGTAACTTTTGCCAGAACCGAGATGTGAATCTAGGATCTCGATCAGAAATGATAGACAATGGCACCCCATGCAGTCGTGCGATTTCTGCCACATACAATTTAGCTAACTTCTGAAGTGAATAATCAGTACGTACGGGGATGAAATGAGCAGACTTAGTCAATCTATCCACGATCACCCAAATCGAGTCCTTCTTTGACGGCGTCAAGGGCAACCCACTTACAAAATCCATGGTCACCCTCTCCCACTTCCAAAGTGGTACCTTTACTGGTTGCAGAAGTCCAGAAGGTAACTGATGTTCAGCTTTCACTTGCTGACAAGTCAGACATTTTCCTACAAATTCTGTTACCTCACGCTTCAGTCCAGGCCACCAATACAACTCCTTTAAGTCATGATACATCTTATTACCTCCAGGATGCATAGCACACAACCCTTTATGAGCTTCATTCAGAATTGCTTGCCTCAGCTGAAAATCCTTCGGAACACAGATTCTACCGCGAAAACATAGAATTCCTTCACTGTTAAGTCCAAACTCAGAAGTATTCCCATCTTTAACCTGCTGAAATCGAGAAACCAGAGACTCATCCCTCAACTGCTTTTCCTTAATCTCATCCACCCAGGTCAGTCTTACTTGCAATTCTGCTAACAAACTACCATCATCGATGATACTCAAACGAGCAAACATAGCTCTCAGATCAGATACAGTTCTACGACTTAAGGCATCAGCCACCACATTAGCTTTGCCTGGATGATACTCAATCGCACAATCATAATCCTTAAGCAACTCGATCCATCTCCGTTACCTAAGATTCAACTCCTTCTGAGTCAACAAGTACTTAAGACTTTTATGGTCTGTGTATATAATACACCTTTCTCCATACAGATAATGTCGCCAGATTTTAAGTGCGAAGATTACTGCTGCCAACTCCAGATCATGGGTAGGATAGTTCACTTCATGAGGTTTAAGCTGTCGCGATGCATAAGCAACCACCTTACCCTCTTGCATCAACACACAGCCCAACCCAACATGCGATGCATCACTGTACACGGTAAAATCTTTTCCAGACTATGGTTGAATCAGCACAGGTGCCTCGGTCAGAACCTTCTTTAGCTTCTCAAAAGCTTCTTGCTGCTGCTGGGTCCAGACAAATGGTACGCCTTTCCTTATGAGTTTCGTTAATGGTGCTGCCATCACAGAAAATCCTTCTACAAACCTTCTATAGTATCCAGCTAAACCCAGAAAACTCTGAATTTCGGCCACAGACCTCGGTGGTTTCCATTCCAGAATCGCTTCAATCTTTCGAGGGTCCACCTTAATACCCTCAGCAGAAACAACATGCCCCAAGAACGTCACTTCCCTCAACCAGAACTCACACTTACTAAATTTCGCATAAAGCTCCTTTTCCCTTAACACTTGCAGCACAACACGGAGATGCTCATCATGTTTCTCTTCAGATTCAGAATAGACCAAAATATCGTCGATAAAGACGACCACGAATCGATCCAAGTATGGCTGGAACACTCGATTCATCAGATCCATGAAAGCTGCAGGTGCATTGGTCAGCCCAAATGGCATAACCAAGAACTCATAGTGACCATAACGAGTTCTGAATGCCGTCTTGTGAATATCCACCTCCTTCACCCTTAATTGATGGTACCCAGATCGAAGGTCAATCTTGGAAAATACTAAAGCTCCTCTAAGCTGATCGAACAGATCATCGATTCTAGGCAACGGGTACTTATTCTTGATCGTCAGCTTGTTCAACTGCCGATAATCAATGCACATCCGCATTGACCCATCTTTCTTTTTAACGAAAAGCACTGGTGCTCCCCACGGAGACACACTTGGCCTAATGAAACCTCTATCCAACAGTTCTTGAATCTGCGCTTTTAACTCCACCAACTCATTTGGTGCCATTCTGTACGGTGCAATGGACACCGGTGCCGTACCAGGCAACAAATCGATCCCAAACTCAACCTCTCGATTCAGAGGTAAACCTGGAAGCTCCTCTGGAAAAACATCTTGAAAATCTTTAACAGTTCTAACTTGATCCACAGTTAGTTCCTCAGTTCCTACTTGACCCACGAATGCCAAATAAGCCGCACATCCTTTACGAATCCACTTCTCAGCTCTTAATGCTGACACCACACTGGACAAATAATCTCTACGTTCACCTATCACCAAAACTTCCTCATCCTCTGCAGTCTTTAGCCTCATTCGTTTCGCAGCACAATCCAAGGTAGCCCTATGCTTTACAAGCCAATCCATTCCCAAGATGAGATCAAATTCTCCGAAAGGTAGCTCCATCAAGTCTCCAGAAAAGATTTTTCCTTGAGTCTCTATAGGTACATCTCTATACAGTTTGTCTACCCTAACCGAGTGACCCAAAGGACTTAGTACAGTTACCCCACTCACTGTCTCCTCAGAATACACTCCCAGCGACCCAGATATGGCACATGCGACATAAGAATGGGTAGATCCAACATCTATTAACGCAGTGAATGGCATACGAGAAATCAAGAACGTACCAGTTATGACGTCAGGAGCATCACCCTCCTCTCGGCGACGAGCTGCATAAACTAGTGCTGGCTGACGAGCCTCAGCGAAACCAGCACCCCTGCCAGGTGCTCCTCGTCCTCGACCATTACCATTTCCGCCTCTACCTTGCCCACGACCCCTCGGAGCTGGTGGTCCACCCCTCACTGGTTGAGCAACCCTCTGAGCCATAACCTGTCCTCGGTCCGGTTCTTCGGGACAGTCTTTAATCCTATGCTCCATCGACCCACATCGAAAACAGGCTCTAGAATGTTTCCGACACTCGCCCATAAGTATCTTACCGCAACTCCTACAACCCTGCGGTCTGACAGCATTCATTGGCACCGCTCGCACTGGTTCTGCCACTCTTGCCCTCTTAACATTCCTATTAGCCCCACCTGATGGTCCAGAGTCCCTCTGAAAGCGGTTTCTATCCTTTTCGCGATTCTGTCTCTCGGTACGCTTTACTTCCTCAGCTATCTTAGCTTTCTCAACCAAAGCAGCAAAGTTACGCTCCCTCTGTGGAGCGATCAGTACCTTTAGCTCATCCCTCAGACCATCATCGAAACGTACGCTACGCTCATATTTGGTAGCAACTATCCCAGAAGCATATCGGCTCAGCCTCAGAAATTCAGCCTCGTACTCAGATACTGTCCTACTCCCCTGAACCAAATTTAAGAACTCCTTCCTACGGGCGTCCACATAGCTAGCCCCAACATATTTTCCTTTAAAGGCTTTCTTAAACAGCTCACATGTTACCTCACCATCTGAAGTTCCATCTCTTACTGTGAGCCACCACTGATAAGCTTCATCTCTAAGCAACGACACGGCTCCTTTCAGCTTCTGCTCCATAGAGCAATCCAGATCGTCCATGATTCGCTCTGTGGCCTCTAGCCAATATTCAGCCACATTTGGGGCTACACCAGACACACCCCTAAAGAACTCTGCCCCATTAGCTCGGAGTCGCTCAGAAATGGATCCCCGAAATCCATTACCGGTACTTGCCCCAGCAACCCTTTCCAGAACTCGAAGCATCGCTTGTGATAGGGCATCGTCCCCTACACCCCTATCATGAGATTCCACCTCTGTTGCCGGTGGTATCAGCATACCAGCTGCTGGCGCATGACCCGAAGATGAAGTCTCAGCTCGTGCACTACCTCGGCCACGTCCACGGCCCCTACCACGAGCTGCTCGTGTACTCATTTCGTACTTTCTGTTTAGAAATTTTATGAGTCAGATTAATATTTCAATGTTTATTACAGATGTCTTATGAATAAATAGAGTTTCAGAGTTTATCTTCTTTCGCGGTAGCCTAGCTACAGTCTCAGTCTACCTATTAGAGTCTCTACAGTTTCAGTAATACCCTAGCTAAGGTATCATAATAAAGTCTTTAGTCAGGCATGCAATCAGAGTTTTCAGAAATAATTAGAAAAGTTTAGAGAACTTACAGGCTTGGGCCGGAGATTCGGTGTGCCACTCTTTCGAAAGATTTTATAGAAAAACTTAATAAATTTTTGTTTTCTTTGAAAATAAATCATTTATGCTTGAAAAGAGGTTCATCAAAACTAGTTCCAAATAATTTTTTTTGAAAAATCATGATCTTTTGAAAATCTTCATTTTGATTGTTTGAAAACCTTCATTTCTAGACCCGTTCCACAGCCGAGTTGTTACAACTTGGCTCTGATACCACTAAATGTAACACCCCAAACCCGGTCTAAACGTTATGACCAGATCTGGTGTGTCACATGATCCTAAACTACTATTGTAACCGTTTAATACGCGTTGAGACTTAGGTGATATTTTATAAATCTAGCAAGGTGAGAAAAGTTCTTGTTAAAACTACTTTAAGTTGTCATTATTCAAGATTGTTTAAATTTTATAAACGTTATTTTGAAAACGTTATTAAGGTTTTGGAAACCCGCGCAGCCTATATCTAGCAGTTTCGATAAAGTACGAACCAAATCCTTTAGAAAGTTATAACCCAAAAAAAAATTTAATAGCAGCCTTATTACACATTAAAACCCAAAAATTAACATAAAAATTAAAATACTAAAACATAAATGAAAACCAGTTTTATTGCAGTCGCTGTGGCCACTCCGAATCTCTCGCAGCTCCAAGCTCACTATGGTTGAGGGTTACCTGCAGAGATTAATTAAAAAGGGTGAGTTTGACAACTCAGTGTGCAACATTATCTCAACCATAGGCCAAAACAGATCAAGCCTCAGAAACAGATTTAATTGGGCCTTGGCCCATTACAGGAATCAGGTTAAGCCCAAAAGGCCCATAACAGAAACAGATCAGATATAAGCATTATGCAAACAGAAACCCAACCCAGATCCATCCTTAACACCCCCGTACCAGCCTTACACCATGTAGGGAGACTACTCGACCCACCCAACCGCTACACACCACAGATATTTGTAGCGAGGCTGCCAGATATAATTTGCAGTGAGACTGCCAGATAACATTTGCAGCGAGGCTGACAGATATATATTTGCAGCGAGGCTGCCAGATATTGTGACAAGGTCACCAGATATAAATATTGTGGCGAGGCCACCAGATTGCAGCGAGGCTGCCAGAACGCTTCCTCCATCATAAACCCATACCCCATGCAACAGATAATCATACTAGCATGCAGTATATAGCATCTCATGCATCAGATATATTCATATTAATAATTAACTCATGCAGATACATAACATCATACATTTCATACAAAATTGACCCTAGGGGTATAATAGTCTTTTTACACCTAGGGGTATTTTGGTAATTTTCCATATTTAAGGGTATTTTAGTCCTTTTTCATATTTTCAGTGACTTTATGCAAGTCTGATAAATTAACAGTCCCTAAATAGCCACGGAAGTCCACTTAAGCCAAATTTCCAATTTTGCCCTTTTTAGCTTAAAACCCCTAATGGGCCTTACTATGTCCAACATCGTCGATAAGTCTGTTAAGCCCAATTTTAGGTTTTAGTTTACCGACTTTACCAAGTTTTTATTATTCGAGTTACCAGAAAGTCTTTTATGAACATATTCAAATTTGGGCTCGGAAGCCCATTGGGCCCACCTTGGCCCATTGAGGCCCAACTTACCAAAACGCTCAAAATTGCACCTTCTGCAATTTCGCCATCGTGAATTCCCAATGTGACCACAACAGAGTATTCGGTCACTCTTATTTCTTTCCAAGGCTGGTTTTTTGGTCACTTTTGATCGGTCACTTAGCACAGTTTCGATTATTTCGGCTTTTAGCCATCCTAGTCTATGATGGAGATACGTTACACACCTGTTAACTGTCGGAATCACTGAAGAACCCACGAATGAAATCCTACAATTGATCACTAAATGTTAGTCTAAGATTCGGCCACATATAAGATCTTCTCCCACAAATCATAATCGGCCAACATGCCCGAACATTGAAATCTTACCCCTTTTCGCTGATCAAAGACTAAATCTCGATGTCCACTCACGTTATCTTTCAATACTCCTCGCTTGATAACCTCCTCTTGCTATTCCATGCGTAAAAGAAACAACCATAATATTAGAATCTTACAAAAAATGTCGACATGCCCTCTAAGGCCCTATAGGTTTCGGTCTTCCTTTAAGATATTCAATAAACGAAGATACGCAGTGATTAGATCACTTACCAATACCACCTCTCGAAGAGTATTGCTCCACGTTTCCACTATCTCCGGTTTATTCTAGATCTACCATAAATCTAACTCTAATGTGAAAGAGTGGCTCTAAAGATATTCGGCTCTTGAAGAAGTGATGTAGTGCACTTGCCGTTCAACCAATAAGGTAGGGTAAAGTGGCAATTAGAAGAGAAGAGATAGAAGAATAGGGTTCGGCTTGCTAGAGAATCAAGAAGAAGAAGAAGATTTTGATCAATAGGTAACAAAGGAAGTGTGGTTTCGGTCATAGAAGGTATTCGGCCATGGGGATTTTGATCAAATGAGCACTCGGTTTAGGGCTTGAAGAAAAGAAGTAGGAGAAAACTTTAGTTGATTCGGCCAGGAAGGAGGTAGCAAGGTAGGTTTCGGTTTGTGAAAGCAAGACGAGAAGAAGATGAAAATAGAGAAAGGGGAAGAATAGCAAAAGTGTCTTTTAGTCTCCACGAAGAAATCGGCAGTGGGGTTCTTGGGATATGGTGTGCGGCTACTTAGTCAAAACAAAGAAAAGGATTGCCAAAAGGAAACACTAATATGCCACCTAAATTCGGCAAAAGAAAGGATGCACAAAACTTCAGAAATTCGGCACAAGGACCCCTCCTAAGCCGATTGCTATACCCAATATTGCTTACCGATTTTTGCCTCCTAAAGAGTCCCTAATGCCGGCCACCTCTTTCAAAATTCAAACTCCTTGATTTGCTCCTCAACCTCCTCCATGATTTACTCTTTGACCGATTCAAATCTCCTCCCAGCAGAGTTCCAATCGGCTTCCAACTCTTACCTGCTCAAGCTTAAAAAAAATAAACAACACCTTCGCAACCTCTGGCGCTTGAACCCTTGACCTCTAAGCTCATTTAGGCGCCACCTTTTAAGGAACCTAGTGGCGTCTCCCTTGCCACTCTACCACTGGTTCATTTGTGCTATATTTTGCACACAATTCCTTAAAACCCTTACTTTCACTGATCCCCTATCTCCTAAGACGAAAATTCAAAATTTTGCCGAGCTTCCAACCAACTCATGGGCCTTCCATAGGCCCATTAACACACCCCAGACATGCATCACACACCTAATTACTAGCATTTAAACATTTTATCAGATAAAGATAAATCTAAGAAAAACCCAAAAATTTAGGGCGTTACAATTCGAATGGCACTATATGAGGTGTTGTATGGTCAAAGGTGTCGTATGCCTACTTGTTGGACGGAATTGGTTGAACGTCAGGTTCTTAGACCAGAGTTGGTGGCAGATACTGAGAATAAAGTTAAGTTGATTAGGGATCGATTAAAGGAGGCCTCAAATAGGCAAAAGGCTTATGCCAATTTGAAGCGTAAGGAGGTAGAGTACTCTGTGGGGGATTGGGTTTTCCTGAAGGTCTCTCCTTGGAAGAGGATTTTAAATTTTCGAAAGAAAGGCAAGTTGACCCCTCAATTTATTGGGCCCTATCGAGTTCTGAAACGGGTGGGTCCGGTAGCATATCAACCGGAGCTGCCTCCTAAGTTAGACTAGATTCACGACGTGTTCCATGTCTCCATGTTGAGGTGGTACCATTTTGACACCACGCATATCGTGCCGATTGAGGAAATTAAAGTTAAGCTTGACTTGACTTTTGAGGAAGAACCAGTACAAATTCTGGAACATGATGTCAAGGTGTTAAGAAAAAATCGGTTCTATTGGTGAAAGTGCTTTGGCATAATCATGGTAGAGAAGAAGCTACGTGGGAGCCTGAGGAGGCGATGCATCACCAATACCCTCACTTATTCTAATCAGGTAAAATTTTGAGGCCGAAATTTCTTTATGGGGGTAGAGTTGTAATGCCCCAAATTTTTGGGTTGCAGGATTTTTGCTTGAATTGATATTTTCATGCTCGGGTATATTTAATTGATGTTTTGATTGTGTCTAGGGGGCCTTTGGAAGGTTTAGGTTTAGGCCAACCCCTGTGTTAGAGTGGCAAGGGGCGCCACATGTGGGGCTTGGTATGGCGTGAGTTAGTAGATGGGAGAGCTGATGTGATTACCGGTACATTCTCACTTTATGATACTGATGTTATTGCATTAATAGATCCAGGCTCCACTCATTCTTATATTTCCATGAAATTGGTGTATAGTAAGAAATTGCCTGTTGAGTTAACTGAAATTGTGATTACAGTGTCGAACCATTAGGCAAATTGTGATGGTAGATAAGGTTTGCAGGAATTGTCCTTTGATGATTCAAGGGTACTGTTTTTCGGTTAATCTGATGTTGTTATCATTTGATGAGTTTGATGTTATTTTGGCCATGGATTGGTTAACATTACATGATGTCAAGATGAATTGTAGACGAAAAACTCTTGAGCTAAAATGTGGAAGTGGTGAAATTCTTTGGGTTGGAACAGATGAGTCAAATAAGATACCGATGGTGATTTCTTGTATAACTGCTCAGAAATATATGAGAAAAGGGTGTGAAGCTTATTTAGCATATGTGCTAAATAATGAGGTGTCAGGATTAAAGCGTGAATCTGTGCCAGTAGTTTGTGAATTTTCAGATGTGTTTCTAGAAGAGTTACCTAAGTTACCTCCTGTCAGGGAGATTGAGTTTGCCATTGACTTATTACCTGGGACTGCACCTATTTCCATGGCTCCATACAGGATGGCTCCGACTAAATTGAGAGAGTTAAAGGCTCAGTTGCAAGAATTGACGGACAGAGGATTTGTGACACCTAGTTTTTCTCCATGGGATGCTCATGTATTGTTTGTAAAGAAAAAAGATGGATCGATAAGGCTTTGTATCGATTATAGCCAACTCAATAAGGTGACTATCAAGAACAAGTATCTATTCCCGAGAATTGATGATTTATTTGACCAATTAAAGGGAGGAACGGTATTCTTTAAGATTGATTTGAGATCCGATTATTACCAACTAAGGGTTAAGGAATCCAATGTGCCAAAGACCGCCTTTAGAATAAGGTATGGACACTATAAATTTCTTGTCATGCCTTTTGGTTTGACTAATGCACCAGCTATGTTTATGGATTTAATGAACCATATTTTCAAACTGTATTTGTATAAATTTGTGGTGGTATTCATAGATGATATATTGATCTATTCTCAGAATGAGTTAGAACATACCGAGCATTTGAGAACGGTGATACAAATTCTAAGGAAAGAGAAGTTGTCTGCTAAGTTTAGCAAGAGTGAGTTTTGGCTCCATAAAGTTGGATTCTTGGGACATATTGTTTCGAGTGATGGTATTCGGGTTGACCCGAGCAAGATTTCTACGATTTTTGATTGGAAGTCGCCAAAGAATGTAACTGAGGTTAAAGCTTTCTGGGTCTAGCTGGATCTTATCGACGTTATTTCGAGGGTTTTTCTATAATTGCTTCTCCTATGACTAAGCTACTTCAAAAGAATGTTAAATTTGAGTGGACTGAGAAATGTCAACAAAGTTTTGATTAGTTGAAAGCTAAGTTGACTGAGGCACTAGTGTTAGTGCAACCAGAGTCGGGGAAAGAATTTGTGATCTATAGTAATGGATCACTGAATGGCCTTGGATGCGTATTGATGCAAGAAGGCAAGGTGGTGGCTTATGCTTCGGGGTAACTAAAACCACATGAGCAGAACTACCCGACACATGATTTAGAATTGGCTGCCATTGTTTTTACTTGGACGATTTGGCGCCATTATTTGTATGGTGAGAAATGTCAGATTTTTACTGATCATAAAAGCTTGAAACACTTGATGAATCAAAGAGAGTTGAATTTCAACACTATTTCTTCAACAGATTTACGAAGCTCAAAAGAATGATAGTGAACTGCAAGCTAAAAGGGTTCAGTGTGAAACAGGTGGTGACTCTGATTTTCGAGTAAGTCCGGATAATTGCTTGATGTTTCATGATAGAGTTTGTGTACTAAAAGATAATGAGTTGATTTAGAAAATTTTGCATGAGGCACATAGTGGGTGTTTATCAGTGCATCCCGGTAGTACTAAGATGTATAATGACTTGAAGAAACTGTATTGGTGGCCGGGTATGAAAAAGGACATTTCAAAGTTTATAACGAGGTGTATAATTTGTCAGCAGGTAAAGGCTGAGCATTAGGTACCTTAGGGTTTACTTTAGCCCATAATGGCCCCCGAGTGGAAGTGGGACAAAATTACAATGGACTTTGTGACAGGTTTGCCTTTGACACCGAAAATGAAAGATGTTGTGTGGGTCATTGTTGATAGATTGACGAAGTGGGCTCACTTTATTCCGGTATGTGTTGACTACTCACTCAATAAATTGGTTGAATTATACATTGCTGAAATTGTGAGATTACATAGAGTACCCATGTCCATTATACTGGATAGAGATCCGAGGTTTACCTCAAGATTTTGGAAGAAGTTGCAAGAAGCGTTAGGTACAAAATTAAATTTTAGTATCGCATTTCACTTGCAAACTGATGGCCAATCCGAGAGGGTTATACAAGTTTTTGAAGATATGCTTCGGTGTTGTGTTTTAGAGTTTGAGGGTAGTTGGGAGAAGTATCTACCTTTGGTAGAATTCGCCTACAACAATAGTTATCATTCAAGTATACAGATGGCGCCGTATGAGGCGTTCTATGGCCGAAAGTGTTGAACTCCATTGTATTAGACTAAGTTGAGTGAGAAACAGATACATGGTGTTGATTTGGTTAGGGAGACTGAGGAAAAAGTGAAGATAATTTGAGATTGTTTGAAAGCCACTTCTGACCGGCAAAAGTCTTATGCTTATTTGAAGAGAAAAAAGATTGAATTTCAAGTTGGTGATAAAGTATTTTTGAAGGTGTCACCGTGGAAGAAAATACTGAGATTTGGCTGGAATGGTAAATTAAGTCCACGTTTTATTGGGCCGTATGAGGTTACAGAAAGAATAGGACCAGTCGCATATTAGTTGGCTTTACTGCCAAAATTTGAGAAGATACATAATGTGTTTCATGTGTCAATGTTACAACGATATCGTTTGGATCCCTCACATGTGATTCCTCCTACGGAGATTGAGATCCGACCAGACATGACATACGAAGAGAAGCCAATTAAGATTTTGGCTTGGTAGGTTAAACAGTTAAGAAAAAAAGTATAGCCTTGGTGAAAGTCTTGTGGCAAAAGCATGGTGTGGAAGAGCCTATGTGGGAGCTGGAGTAAGCTATGAAGAAACAGTACCCAAACCTATTTACCGGTAAGATTTTTGGGGACAAAAATCCTTAAAGGAGGGGAGAGTTGTAACAGCCTGAATTAGGGGCTAAATGGAATAGTGGTTTTGAAACCATGAATTTGAAGTCTAAAATATTTTTCCGATTGAGTTTTAATATTATTGGGTGTTTGAATAATTATGTGAAATTTTGGTGCATGAATTTTATTATTTGCAAGCCCAATTTGATAGGTTGGACTAAATTGCAATAGCTAAAAAATATGGGTTTTAAGCCATAAAGGTACTTGATTGAATTGAGATTTTAAATTAGAGGTCCTTATATGGTAATTAAACCATTTTAACCTTGTTTGGACAAAAATGCCCAAGGAAGGGTGGAATACTATAGGTTTTTAATGAAGGGCATTTTGGTCATTAATTAATAAAAGAAATAAAAAGGGAAAATAAGGCCAAAAATGTGTCCATACTCTTCTTCCCTTGGCCAAACCTAGCAAGAAGCCATAGCTAGGGTTTCTTTCAATTCCAAGCTTGATTGTAAGTGATTTCTAGCCCCGTTTTTAATATACTTCGTATTTTTGAAATCCGCGTAACTTGCTCTAGCTATTTTTATCACTATTTCAAGCTAGGGTTGATGTTTAAAATTTTAACCATGAATGATATGCATGTATTTTGATGGCTAGTGGTAGTATATGAAAGTATAAAGTGTGATGAACAACTTCTACTAGGTGATTTTTGGTGAAAATTGTAAAAAGGACTAAAATGTAAAATATGAAATGTATTGTGCATAAATTATGAAATGGTGGTAATTGGGGGCTGTTATAAGAGGAAAAGTGGTTTGGCTAGGCTTCAAATGCATGAAAATTTAATGAGAATCATAAACCGAGCCTAGGGACTAAAGTGTAAAATTGAAAAGTTAGAGGTCAAATTGCACAATTATCTATGGGAAGATTTTGGGCTGTTTTGAATAATGTCATTATTAAATGAGCTAAATGTGTCGTTATCTATCGAGAAGATCAACGAATCAACCTTGACAGAGGCAAGGGCAAGGTTTCAAACTAAATTGCAAATTATCGCATTGTGTTATCGAGGTAATTTTATATGTAAGTAATACATCCATTTTAATTCCATAAATATAATTTATTGCATGATATGGATAATGTTGGATAACTTCTATGATTTGGCTTATTATGGATATTTAGTGTCCCAATTGAATCTTCGATAAAACAAAAGATACGGATAATTTGTAGCTCGGTCACGTGTGTTTCCGAGGGTAGGACACCATGTGTACAAGAGAGATACAAGATGCTATGTGGTAGCTAGGTCACATGTGTTATACAATGTGTATACCATGTGTACAAGAGAGCTACGAGATGATAATTTCATGAGTAGCTAGGTCACATGCGTAATACTGGGTGTATACCATGTGTACACAAGAGCAACGGGTTTAAAATAGCTAGGTCACATGTATGTTACCAAGGGTACATCATGTAGACAAGAGAGCTATGTTATATGTAGCTAGGTCGCATGTATGGTTCTGGGTGTTGGACATCATGTAGACACGAGAGTTACGAGATTTAATGGCTAGGTCACATGTTTGATATTGAGAGTTCACTATGTGTACACGAGAGCCAGATTATGTGTTGGTGGAGCTATGTGCTAAAACCACTGGGTATCGAATGTTATTCCAAAGGGTTCAACGGGAAAAGCTTACTAAAAGAGATTTGTATGGTGATGTGATGTGTAAGTGTAGGTGTATTTATAAGCCAGTGAAAATATGGGCGAGTGTATATGTGTGCATGGGTACATGTGAACTTAGAATTATGTAAATGATGTGTTTGGTATGTATATGATATTGGTAAGGTTATGTGGTAAGTTGATATGTGATTACATGATTTTTGGTGATTTAGAGAGTTGGTATGATGTTAATTATTTGTATATAGATTACTAAGCTTCTTAAAGCTTACTCTTTTCTCTTTTTCCTTGTTCTATAGATTAGTTAAGCCAGCTTGGAGATCGAGAAGCATCGGAGGATCACCCACACTATCTACAATGTTCTTTTGGTATTGTAATATGTACTCTTTTGGGCTATGGCATGTATAGAGACTTAGTGGTGTTTTAAGTGTCATGTTGGTTTGGCTATATTGTGGCAATTGTCTTTTGATAAGTCATTATGTAACTAAGGCCATGTGGCTTGGCCAATATTGATATTGGTTTATTTATATATCCTTATGAGGTAATTCATGGAATGCTTGGTGTGTTTGTGTGGATAAGTTGAAATGGATGATTGATGGTTAAATGAGGCTATTTAGATGCCTAAAAATGTGTATGGCATGTGGTTTCAAAAATGGTAAAGATTGTATGTGTTTTGGGGGAAATGATGGCTTGGAAAATAGCCTAACTTAGGGCCAGACAGCCAGCCACCACGGCCATGTGTGTAGGGCATGTGAACCTTGCATGAAATTTTCGGAGAATAAAGACGTCACACGGCTTGGTCAAACAGGCGTGTCCTGTGGTCGTGTGACCAAAAATTGCATGCTGACATCATAAACAGAATACCTTAGTTTTTCACACGGGATGAGAGCACGAGCGTGTTGAGGCCGTGTGAAGGACACGGGCCAAGGACACGGACGTGTGCTCGGCTATGTGAAAGCCCCTGTAGGTTCGAAATGAAAAATAATTTTCCAAAAATTCAACATGGGTAGGGGGACACGGGCGTGTGTGACCACACGCCTGCCTATACGGGCGTGTCCCTGTCTCACACAGGCGTGTGCCCTATTTTTGACCTAGATTTCCAAAATTTTTTCTAAGTTCTCGATTCGGCCCCGAACCACTCTCAAATTATGTTTTGGGCCCCGTAGGCCCATTTTAAGGATTGTGTGATATATTAAGGAAAAGTTTTAATTTAGAACGAAATTTTATGGCTCGACTTTGTTTGTTTGGTTGTAATATTTTTCTGTAATGCCTCGTACTCAGTTTCGGCTTCGAACCCAGCTAAGGGGTGTTACAATACTTACCTTATTTTTACAATATGCATAAAAGCTACCTTAGTTTGACATAACTTTGGCTAGGACATAGCACTCAAAACATCAAGAAGTGAGAATAAGTATCCATGTATATTTGATAACAAAAGTAGTTGAAACTTACCATTCCATATCACCAACACATAGTTTTTCTCAAAGGCATGTTCCATCACTAATGCTTAAGAACATAATAATTTTACATAGTTTATTTTCAATGCCACCATTCATTTTAATTCATTTATTGTACCAACATTTCCATAATTCAATTCAATGAAATATTCCACTATCTATCTATAGAACTATACGAAATACATATGATTCATTTGCTAATCAATCCAATCAATGAAAATTCAATTTGAATATCAAGTCCATTTCCAATTTCATTTATATTGTTTTGCCCGATGAACCCTAATTAACGGATTTGGATACACAGGTAAACTACACCACACCAGTTGCTTGTCTGAGTTGAGTATACATACACATATTAGGCTACCTGTTCAGGCTCAACCTTTATAATGACACATCAAGTTACTCGTCTGAGCTAAACTTGTGTCATATTATACCTGAGAATCTGTAATGAATGTTGGACCTCATCAACATATGTAATAAATCTCGTATAAGTACGCACGAGACTCTATTGGCATGCCAATCATATCCTAACATTTACTAAGGTTCGACGGGCATCTACTTTCACATATTTCAATATAATCCATGTAATCGTTTACATTTGTATATCACACCCTATAAAAAGGGTAATATCTTTTATTCCATATCATGAGATCTTTCACATTTTCACATTTTTACCTATAATTTCTCAGAATCATCAATCACCACATAATATGTCAATTTAATACATTGCTAGCCAAATGTGTCAAATTCTATAATATTACAACCATATAAAAACATTCATATATTAAATTAAAGACAAGAATACAATTATAATATAAAGATAGATAGTAAGTTCCATATGAACTTACCTATTCAAAATGTGAAAATAGTGGATAGTTTGGGGACTAGGGCCCCTTTGGATTGGTGTTTACCTCCAGTCAATTATTTTATACAATCAATCAATACTAAAAAAAATCATATTATTCTATGGTATGAATGAACCTATATGAACACATTTTCAATACCCTAAAATTTTTCATTTTATTCAATTTAATCCTTAAACTCGAAATAGTATTAACTTTTGATTCCTAGCTTCGAATTAAAATCTAATTTCACATACATTCATCACGGACCCTTTACTTCCTATTCCTACTAAAATTTCATACCAATTTTTCATTTTATTAATTTGGTCCCTAATGTACAAAACTAACAATTGAGCTTTACAATTCATTCCTTTTCTTAAACTAAGCTTGAAATCTATCAATTTCAAGCCTAATTCTTCAAGAAATCAACTATGGTAACTTCAAAAAAAAAATTTAAGAGTTTTACAAATTGGTATATAAGCTAGCTAAATCAAGCTCCCATGACCTCAGATCATAAAAATTACAAGAAAAGGACTTGAAATTACCTTAAATTTTATAGTTAAACGCTTTTGGGACAAAAACTTTTCTCCTTAGGTTTGAACTTCCTTGCACGATAGAAGAAGAGATAAAGATGACAAGCTTCCACTATCCTAACCTTTTATACCTTGATTAATGTTTAATTGGCTTTGATTAATTAATTTAACATAACTTAATTAACATAATTAACCTTTTAGTTATCAACAGTGGAAGATGTTATCATCAATCACTATCTCCCAATAAAAATGGTTAATTTACCATTTTGAGCATTTTTTAATTTCAATTTAAGTCCCTAAGCCTTTGGCCAATTGAAAGCATATAGAAATTAGACTTTACGATTTAGTCCCTAAGCTTAATTAACTATTAATTTGACAAAATTTCTTGACCAAAAGTTGACGTAACAATATATTATACATGTAAATATTAGTTAATATTATGGACTTATTTTATGAAAATGGGATTCTGAAACTACATTTTTCAGTGCCACAGAAAATTGGGTCATTAAGTTCTCTCCTCTTTCCAACTAAGTATATACATTGTCAATTAACTAACTTACTTCTTTTATATAATTTCCTCACCTAATGGCCATGGTTATGTCTTAGTTTAGTTAATGGAAATTAATGGTTAAGATCTGTAAGAGTATGCCCAAAGATCAATCACGAGATGGTTGTAACAACATACTTGATTTATCATGTTTATTAATATAAGGCTTTGCCATTATTATTTCAGTTTCATTTCTGTGTGCATAAATAAACTGTTTTATAATAATGTCCTAAGAATAATATGATTATTCTTAAAAGATCCTTAGTCAAGTATTATTGTTGGCTAGGACAATAATAATGCATTGAGACTAACATGTAGTTGATTGATGATAAAGAGTTGTCATTGATATCGAGTATCAGAATCAATGCATGAATGTGTGTGTTAGAGAACAACATATTGGACCGACCCGCTATGAGTATGTTTCTTGGATTATTATGTAATTGTCACAATATTACTCATAGTGATTAATATGTATATGATCCTCATACTTGAGATCATCATCATTCCAACATCGTGAGTTGTATATTTTGATATAGTCAAACGAACACTGTAATTGGTTGTTCTATTAAGACTAATGTTGGATATACCACAATCTATGTAGAGGGATATGGTTGATCAATATAGGATAAGTCCCTCCTACATAATAGGAGTAATATCTCAGGCCACTTGATTGAGTGAGACTAGAAATGCATGGCCATGCTCAAATAAGTTGATATGAGATGTCATACTTATTTGTATATCATAGTCTACTCAAGGTATCAAGAAACATAGGATGGACTATGCAAGTGTGACTATTCCATGACTTGTGTCTATTCTAAAGATATTGGACTTAAGGATTAATGCATGAAAAGTTAATCACAAAAGGTTATGTCGAATCATGACTTCTTGTAACTTAGGTAGCAATGATGCATTGCTAGATGCCACTCATTGTTTGTAATATTAGAATAGTTCTAATATTACTGCTAATGTTACAAGAACCTATAGGGTCACACCTTTTAATTGAAATGAACGGAGTAAAACATAGTTGGTATTGTGTCTGGTTGTCGCATGAATTAAATTAATTATAGAATTAATTAAATTCGGCAATCAAATTATTGAACATACTATATGTACAAGGATGTTGTACACATAATCAAGAACATAATTTTCTAATATATGATTTTGGTTCATATATATATAAATTTAAATAAATATAGTTTACCGAAATCTTTATTATAATTAACGTAATTATAATTTTCGGTTAAACGTTATTATATTTATTTAATAACGATTATTATGATTCGGATTATTTATGGTAATAAATATTCATTATGAATATATACCAATTAACACAAAGTTTTAAATATGGCAAGGGTAAAAACCCTAAAGGGAATATACATAGGCAATCCCGAAACCATAAAAGAGAGGCCTAGCAGCCGTCAAAAGTGATACTCTCTGAAAATAGTTTCTGAGAGATTTCCGTTCATTGTCAATTGGGTGGACTACGTAGAGGCCGACATCGTTAAAGGTTGCGGCTTGGTTCGATAGTGCTTTAGGATTCCCGTTGCCTTGGCGTCGCTGTCTACTCAGATTGAAGTTTCGGTAATTTCGAAACCTTTATCACCCCGATTCGTTCCTTACACATGGATCCATGGTATGGATCGCCGGTAAAATTTATTATTCTAATTTTCCGCTGCGCCTTGGAGGCACCGGGCGATCCTACAAGATCAACATCTTTCATTACCTTATTTAAATTTATGGTTAATTGTTATTTAAGATCATGTTTAATTATCATTTAAGTCCCTCTCTATTTCTTTTATCTTTCCCATCGTACATGATAGCAATTCTATCTTAAGAATTTTGGCCACCTAGCAAGTCAAATGCCACACTTGCATCCCATGTGACACTTATTTTCCCCATGTATATATATAATTAACTTAATAAAATATTAATTAATTATAATTTAAAGGCCATGATTTATGTATCAGTTTGTTGGTGTTGTAACACCCCAAACCCAGCCCAGACATTATGGCCAAATCTGGCGTGTCACTGTGCAGTGTTTTTCGAAAATAAAAACTTTGTTGATAAAGACTTGTTTGCAAGTAAAAAAAAAAAACTCTTGAAAGTAAGAAAAACCCTTTTACGGTTATATATAAACTTTGGTATATTAAGTTTTTTGTTATCATCCAATCCATTAGTTAAAACGTTAGTCTTATTAGACTTCCACTATTTTATTAATCCGATTTAGTTGTGGAAGCTTTTCAAAACTTTGAAGGTTAAATCGAGTGTCTTCTCCTAAACTAGCAATTTAAAGAAACGAGAAAATGCCCAATTAAAATTTAAAACCATAAAAGACCTTATTACAAAATAAAAACCAAAAACAAAAATTCAGATAAAAGTAAAATCATGCATAGCATGACTGCGGTCATGTTGCCACATCCGAGTTCCTCGCAGCACCAAATTGCCTAAGGCTGAGGATTACCTGTACAGTGAAAAAGAAGGGTGAGTTTATGAAAAACTCAGTGTGCAATCCCCTACCTAAAGTCAAAATACAGTATGCAGTAACAGTCTGAGCCTAAGCCCAATATGGTATCTGTGGGGGCCATATCCCAATACAGTAACAGTACAGTGCAGTAATGCAACATGCAACCCACCCTAATCCAACTAGACACACATGTAGGGATAAAATCGACCCACCCAATCAACACACCAATATCGTAGGCGAGCTGCCACTAATAGTATCGCAGCAAAGCTACTAGTAACAGTATCGCAGCAAAGCTGCCAGTAATAGTATGTGGCAAAGCCACTAGTATAGTATACTTCCTCCATAATAGTATCCCAACCCCATGCAGTATGTCATGTCATAATCATACGAGTATGTAGAATGTCATGCTCAGTACAGTCATGTTTATATCATAAATACATCAGTCAATCTACCTCTAGGGGTATAATGGCCCTTTTACCCTTTGGGGGTATTTTGGTCATTCGCCTATTTTTGGGTCTTGGTACACATACAAACCTCATAGAGGGTGTACAGTCGCCTCGAGTGACTTATGTAACCAAAACGATCATAATAGTGTAATTGGGCTCAAGGCCTATTACTCGGCCCACAGTGGGCCACATGCTCATGTGACCCATTTAGCCAGGATTTAGCAATGGCTATGTGAACTACACAGCCAAGTCTAGTATTTCCCACGTATCGTGGATTTAATTTGTATGGGACCTACGAGCCCATTGGGCCGACATAGCCCATTTTGGCCCAACAAGGCCCAAGACAGCCTAAGCCCATGACAACACTCATGGTGGCCTCTATAGTCTTACGCCCACGATTCGTGGGCTCAGCTTACCACACAAGCGATTGCAAGCCCATGTGGCCTCAAACGTCGTACTTTCTAGCTTTTTAGCTCTTGCCGATTTACGGTAGCGATGGTGAGATGACACACCTGTTTGCGCAATCGTTCCAAATTCCTTAAGCATCGAACCTACATTCATCCCAACATATAGTCAGTCTTTCATTCATTAGTGTTCATAAACACCAAAACCCCAAATTAGTACTCTTTCTTACCTTAAACGAATTATATGTGATTTATTTCACTTGAATCGCTAACTGAAACCGATCGCACGCTTGCCGATTCACTGCACTAACAACAGAACGTATTAGGTAGATTCGATCACAAGTGTGACTTAAATCCTCAAACATTAATCTTACAGAATCAAGGAAATATTCAGCCTACCCAAAAAGGAAGGAAATGCGTTTACCTTATTCAAATAATAAGAGAAATATTTGATCGCTTCCAGATTACTTGTACTCCACCACTCCTTGTGGAATACCTAGAATCCCACGATCATCATAACATGAGAAAGGGATCAGCAATCGCAATCAGAGAACATGTAGAAGTATTCGGCTATAGAAAAAGATAGAGGAAAACTGATTCGAACACATATAGAAATAATAGAGAAACAAAGGAGGGAACTTATAAGTACCTACCGATTTGTTAAGACTCCTGCAAAACCGAAATATCAATACCAGCAGTAGAGCACAAAATGATCGGTCAAGATTAGGGAGAAAGAAGACCGTGAACAATCGGTCTACCACACAGAAAGAAGAAAAGGTAGATGAAAAGAATGGAGAAGAAATAATAGACTAGGAGAAAACCGAAAGAAAAGAAATGGCGCGGCTATACTCGATCAAGATAAGAATAAAATAGCAGAAAGGTAATCTAATGTCCAAACCTTAAAAGAAAAATGACCTAACGGGATTCCCTAAGAAGTATTCGGCACAGTAGAGAAAAAAAACACCAACAAAACAAAATAAAAAAACCTGAGATGACAAGCCAAACAAACGACACTCACTCCCCTATCACAAAAACCAAATTCAGCACAAGGAGAGACCCATTTTTGGCACACAACCACTCCTTGATCCACTCTTCACACCTCTCCATATTTTTCTCCCTAATTTCATCCTCAATCCTTTCCTTGATTTCTTCCACCCAACACTCCCTGACTGATTCAAACTTCCCTCAATAGAGATTCAGTCAATCTCTGCTTCTTACACAGCAAAAGTAGCAAAATGAATACTCTTTTACATTACCATGACTTGAACCTTAGACCTCAGATACACTTCACACGCCATTCACCACTAGACCCCTAGGCCTTTTTATGTCATATTCTCGCCACAGTTATTTTTAAAGCCTTCAAACAAGATTCAAGACCTAGTTAGAATAGGTGAGGGTTGTAACACCCCTTACCCGAGACCGTCGCCGGAGTCAAGCACGACGCATTACCAAACTTATCTCACTAGTTCAAGGCATAAAAATTTACTTTAAAATTAATTCGCTCACATCCATCCAATATATCCCTAAAAAGGCCACTCGAGGCCCTAAAACACGCAATTGAAATGGTTCAGGACCAAACCGAGAACATTAAATTACTTACACAAATAAAAACAATTTATTTCACTGTTCATAATAAAATTGTCCACCTGCATAACAGTCACTAAATTAATTATAACTCAAGTTACAAAACTTGAAATTTAAATCCGTAAATTTTCCCCAGAACTAGACTCATATATCTTCTTACCATAATTTTTTCAGAATTTTTTATGTGTCCAATTATTATAGTTTATTAGTTAAATTCTCCCTTGTTTCGCCATCCAGCGGACCTGACCTCCCTTTACTGAAAATCAATTATCTCATTATACAGAATTTAGATAATGTTTCCATTTGCTTCTAATGAAAAAATACTAAATAAGGAATCTAGAAATATAAATTATGACTCGTAATTATTTTTGTACAAGTTTTAGTGAAATTCTAAAATCAAAATAGGGGATCAAGAAGTCACCCTGAACCAGTCTCACAAGAATTTAAATATCTCAAAATACATACTTCCTTTGCTTACTCTATTTCTTTCCTATAAAAATAGACTCAATAGTATTTAATTCTATATATCATTCACCATTTAATTCCATTCCTAAAATTTTTAGTGATTTTTCAAAATCACGTCACTGTTGCTGTCCCAAAACTGTTTCATAACCAACTTTTACTCTTTTATAATTTCTTCGCATTAAACCTCATTTAGGCATACATAACACCAAAACATGTTCTTAATTAGCCATTTCAATAGCTAACCATTATCAAGTATTCACATGTCATTCTTTAGTCATACCATAAGGACATACACACAAAATGGTCAAGTCCCTAGACATGCCATAACTTAAAACGTTTCTAGTCACAAAATACCGAGATAGCCTTTTGATAGTGTGATACGATCACTGACGTCCTTACGATCCCCGAGTTGGCTTGGAAATACTATAAAAAGAGAGAAAAGAAAAGGAGTGAGCATAAAGCTTAGTAAGTTTGCATGTAAATAAATAGCAACTTTCTAAATGAATTATCATGATAACTTTAACCTTTAAGCTCAATGTGCATAAGCCTTGAATTATCTTACCTAAACCTTTTGAACATGGACTTATCTTGCCTTTCCTTGAGTATACTCTTTGAATTTCCTGTTGAACCACTTGGAATACAAAGGATACACAGGTACCTTCCCTTCTTAAACTTACCATTGCCATGTCTTGACATGGTCTTACATGGTATCCTTGCCTTATGAACTCACCATGGCCATGCCTTGGCATGGGCTTACATGGGATCTTTGCCTTATAGTAGCTTATCAATGCCATGCCTTGACATGGTCTTACATGATTTCCTTACCTTGTAAAACTTACCAATGCCATGCCTTGGCATGGTCTTACTTGGTATCCTTAAACCCTAATGTCATATTTGTATCCTACACATTCCTAAGGTTCAACCGGGACTTTTAAGTATAATTTCTCCGTCAATACTTGCTTGAATCATCGAGGAGTAAATTTACAAAATAAACATATAAATTCTAAAAAATAACATCATCAATTATAAATAATAAAACATTGCATTTATTTACTACAAACTTACCTCGATACAAAATAAGATCAAATATTTTGATCCAGTCCTCAACCTTTTTCTTTCCCCAGTCTAATCCTGAATTTCGTTCTTCTTAATCTATAATAGCAAATTTAACTTATTTAATACTCACATTTATCAAAACAGTCCTTGAGTCCAACTTTGGAAAAATTATGATTTTGCCCCTAAACTTTTACATATTTACACTTTTGCCCCAAAGCGTGGAAATTAAACTTTATCGCTAATTCTTATGTTTTAGGACATGCTGATCATTATTTTACCTACGACAACATCAAATTCTCACTCTAAAATGTACTTATGAACATTAGGTATTTTTACCGATTATGTCTTTTTACTCGTTTTCACTTAAAATCGCTTAGCTCAAGTCGCTTAACATAATTTCAAGCTTCATATTCTACCATAAAACATCAAAATAAACACATTTCACCAATGGGTATTTTTCCAAATATGAACCGTAGGTTAAATTACTGCTAGAATAAGCTAAATCAAGTTACTAGGACTCCAAAAACGTAAAGAACATTAAAAACGGGGCTTGGAATCACTTACTATGGTGCTTGGAAGTTGAAGATACCTAGCTATGGAGTCCCCTTGTAGTTTTGGCCTTATGGAGAAGATGGACAACATTTTGCCATCTTTTTCCTTTTTAATCTTTTAATTACCAAATGACTAAAATGCCTTTCATTAAAACTTTAGTTAATTTTATCTATGTATGTCCATTTTTGTCCATGAAAACCTAATGGTCTAATTACCATTTAAGGACCTCTACTTCAATTATGCTCTTCAATTTAATCCTTTAGCATCTAGAACTCATATTTATCAACTTTTGCAATTAAGCCCTAGTAGGCAAATTTAGCATGTAATTCATAAAATTTTCTATCGATACTCTAACACATGCATCTAATCACTCAGTAAATTATAAAAATTAATCGGAATAAATTTTTCTATCTCAAATTCGTGGTTTCGCAACCACCATTCCATTTAAGCCCTATTTTGGGATGTTACATTTCTCCCTTTTTAGGGATTTTCGTCCCCGAAAATCTTACCTGTGAATAGATTTGGATATTGTTTTCGCATAGCCTCCTCGGGTTCCCATGTAGCCTCGTCTACCCCATGCCTATTCCATAATACTTTCACAAGTGCAATACTTTTGTTCCTTAGTTGCTTGACCTCTCGAGCTAAAATCTTTAGTGGTTCTTCACCGTAAGTCATGTCTGGCTGAATCTCAACCTCTGTCTGTGAAATCACATGTGACTGATCAGAACGGTAACGACATAACATGGACACATGGAACACATCATGAATCTTCTCTAACCCTGTCGGCAAAGCTAACCGATATGCTAATGGCCCAACTCTTTCAATCACCTCAAACGGTCCAATAAAACGTGGACTTAGTTTGCCTTTCTTGCCAAATCTAAAGACTTTCTTCCATAGGGATACTTTCAAGAACACTTTGTCACCAACTTGATACTCAATCTCTTTTCTTTCCAAGTCTGCATAAGACTTATGTCTATCTGAAGCTGCTTTCAAGCAATCTCTGATAACTTTCAATTTCTCTTCAGTTTCTTTAACTAAATCAACCCCGTAAACCTGATTTTCTTTAAGCTCTGTCCAACACAATGGTGTGCGACATTTACATTCATACAAAGCTTCATAAGGTGTCATCTTCAAACTCAACTGGTAACTATTATTATAGGTAAACTCTACCAACGGCAAATATTTCTCCCAACTACCTTGAAATTCTAAGACAAAACATCTGAGGATATCCTCAAGTATCTGAATAACTCTATTTGACTGACCATCAATTTGAAGATGGAAAGTTGTACTAAAACTCAACTTTGTGCCCAAAGCTTCCTATAAATTCTTCCAAAACCGTGAAGTGAATCTCGGATCTCTATTTGAAATAATCGATAATGGCACTTCATGTAGTCAGACTATCTCTAAAATATATAATTCGACCAACTTGTCAAGTGAATAATCCATACCAACTGGAATAAAATGCGCTGAGTTCGTTTGCTTATCAATCACAACCCATACTGCATCTTTCTCTGTCGGTGTCAACGACAATCTTGTCACAAAATCCAAGGCAACTCGGTCTCATTTCCACTCAGGAATTAACATAGGCTGCAATAATCCTGAAGGTACCTGATGTTCGGCCTTTTCTTGCTGATAGATCAAGCATCTAGAAACAAACTCTGAGATATCTCTCTTCATTCCTACCCACCAACACATTTTCTTCAAATCATTATACATCTTTGTACTACTTGGATGAGTAGATAAGGAACTGCTATGTGCTTCTTCTAAGATCTTTCGAATAAGCTCTTCATTCTTTGGTACACATATCTGATTTTTGAACATTAAACAGCCATCAGAACTGACCTAAAAATTTGACTCTATACCTAACTCACACTGAGCTCTTTTGGCTTGCAACTCACTGTCATCTTTTTGAACTTCACAAATTTATTCAAGAAACATTGGCTTAGCTCTTAATTCGGCTAAGATAGAACCATTATCTGATAAGGTTAAACTAGTGTTCAAAGCTCTTAATGCAAACAAAAATTTTCTACTCAAAGCATCAGCAACTTCGTTTGCCTTACCCGGGTGATAATCGATCACTAGTTCATAATCTTTAATCAACTCTAGCCATCTTCTTTGCCTCAAGTTCAAATCTTTCTGAGTCATCAAGTATTTCAAACTTTTATGATAGTAAATATTCGGCACTTCTCACCATACAAGTGATGTCTCCAAATTTTCAACACAAATACAATGGCAGCTAGTTCTCAATCATGTGTCGGATAATTTTTCTCATGTGGCTTTAGCTATCTATAGGCATAAGCAATTACCTTTCCTTCCTCCATAAGTACACAGTCTAGTCCATTTAAGGACGCATCACTGTAAATTACAAACTCTTTACCCGGTTCTGGTTGTACTAAGACAGGAGCTTCAGTCAACAATGCCTTTAACTTGTCAAAACTCGGCTGACACTTTTTAGTCCATTCAAACTTGACATCTTTCTGTAGCAATCTTGTCAATGGGGTAGCTATCATGGAAAATCCCTCTACAAATCGTCTATAATAACCAGCGAGACCAAGAAAACTTCTGACCTCTGATACATTCTTGGGAGGCTTCCAATCAATAACGACAGAAATCTTGCTCAGATCAACGCTAATACCTTCACTTGAGACTATATGTCCAAGAAAATTGACTTCTTGTAACCAGAACTCACTTTTGCTAAACTTGGCATAAAGCTGATTATCTCTTAAAGTCTATAAAACTATTTTCAAATGCTCTGAATGTTGAGTCTCATCATGAGAATAAATCAAGATATCATCAATGAATACAACTATAAATTTATCCAAGTAAGGTCTAAAAATTTAGTTCATTAAGTCCATGAAAATGGCAAGAGCATTAGTTAAGCCAAATGGCATCACAAGGAACTCATAATGGCTATACCTAGTCCAGAAAGCAGTTTCGAAACATCTGGCTCTTTAACTCACAACTGATATTATTCGAATCTCAAATCTATCTTGGAGAACACAGTAGTTCCCTTCAATTGATCAAACAAATCATCAATTCTAGGCAGTGGATACTTGTTCTTAATAGTTATCTTGTTAAGCTGTCAATAATCTATACACAATCTCATCGAACCATCTTTCTTTTTCATAAAAAGTACTGGTGCACCCCATGGTGAACAACTAGGTCTTACAAAGCCTTTATCTGTTAATTCCTGCAACTGAACTTTCAATTCTTTCAATTCCATTGGAGCCATTCTATAAGGAGCAGGAGAAATGTTTGTTGTACCTGAAACCAACTCAATACCAAACTCAACTTCTCTAATAGGAAGCAAACCTGGTAGTTCTTCTGGAAACACATCAGGAAACTCACATACCATAGGCGCTAATTCAATTTTCAACTCTGAATCTTTAATATTTAACACAAAAGCAAGATAAGCTTCATATCCTTTCCTCAAACACTTCTGAGCAGACATAATAGAAATCATGGAAAATGAACTATTTGACTCATCTGAATTAACCTGAAGAATTTCACCATTTTCACATTTCAACTCAATGAATTTCTTTCCACAATTCACCATCACATCATGCGCAGTCAACCAATCCATACCAAGAATCACATTAAACTCATCAAATGACAATAGCATGAGATCGGCCGGAAAACAGTAACCTCTAATCATCAAAGGGCAGTTTTTACATACTTTTTCTACTAATACATACTGACCTAATGGATTTGATACTTTAATCACAAATCTCATAGACTCTATGGACATGTTCATACTAGGCATCAATTTCATGCAAACATAGGAGTAGGTCGAACTCGGATCAACCAAAGCAATAACATTAACATCATGAAGAGAAATTGTACCCGTAATTCCATCAGGGGTGGATGCCTCTTCATGAGCATGTATAGCATAGGTCCTTGTAGGTGCTCTAACATTCGGTCTCGCTGCTGAATCTCTAGATGCACTTCTACCTGCCCTTATTCCCAAATTTCACTGAGGTCTGCCTCTAACGGGGGCATTGCCTGATCTTACACTCGGTATTACTTCTCTTTTAACCATCTCAGGACACTCCCGAATGAAAAGATCCAATGCACCACATCAAAAACAACCAGTCTCAGTTGCTCGACATTGACCTGGATGACATCGACCACATTGAGGACACTTGGGTCTATCAGGCTGAATACTACCAACACTCGCAATTGAAGTGGTCTGAGCTTTCTGACCCATAACTCTTCTACCTCTGTTTCGACTAGAATACCCTACTGAAAAATTAGATCTCGTAGAGACCTCTCTAGGCCTCTTGGATGTAGACTAAAACGACTTGCTCATCTGTCTTTTCTTCGTGTCTTGCATTTCAATTTCAGCTTAACCCTTTCCTTTCAACAACTTCTCTGCCTTACAAGCTCTTTCAACTAAAACGACAAACTCTTTTATTTTTAGAACGCCGACTGACAGTCGAATATCATCATGGAGCCCATCTTCAAATCTCTTGCACATAATAGCTTAAGTTGAAACACACTCTCGAGCATAATTGCTGAGTCTTACAAATTCGCGTTCATATTCAGTCACTATCATCTTACCTTGTTTTAGGTCAAAGAATTCTTTTCTTTTCTAGTCAATGAAACTCTGACTAATGTATTTCTTACAGAACTCCTCCTGAAAGAAATCCCAGGTAACCCTTTCCTTCGGTACTACTGACACAAGTGTCTTCCACCAATGGTAGGCCGAATCTCTTAAAAGTGATACAACACACTTCATGCACTCTTCAGGTGTGCAAGATAACTCATCAAAGACCCTGATAGTATTTTCAAGCCAAAATTTAGCTTTCTCTGCATCGTCATCTTTAGTAGCCTAAAACTTTTCGGCCCCTTGTTTTCTAATTTTATCAATTACTGGCTTCTCTCTTTTGACTGTATCTGTGATTGGAAGAAGGCTTCTCGAGCCCCTCTTCCCTGACTAGCTGTAATGGGCCTTTCACTACTATCTGATGGCACCGTCCCTTCTACGGAAGCGAGGGCATTACTCTCCACATCATCTACACTAGCTCGTTAGGGATCCATGACTATAAAAGAAAAACATTTTAAAATCATTCGAAGTCGTCACACTATCAAAATATAGGTATGGCATGTATAGCTAGACTCTTACTCATAGTGAATATTCTGAGAACCAACTAAACTCTTGCTCTGATACCAATAAATCTGACACCCCTTACCTGAGACCGTTGCCAGAGTCGAGCACGAGGCGTTACCAAACTTATATTACTACTTTAGGGCATAAAAATTTTATTTAAAATTAATTCGCTCACATTCATCCAATATATCCCTAAAAAGGGCCCTCGAGGCCCTAAAATATGCAATTGAAACGGTTCAGGACTAAACCGAGAACATTAAAAACTTTCCAATTACTTACACAAATCAAAACAATTTATTTCACTATTTTTAATAAAACTGTCCACCTGCATAACAGTCACTAAAGTAATTATAACTCGAGTTATGAAACTCAAAATTTAAATTTATAAATTTTCCCTAAAACTAGACTCGTATATGTTCTTACCACATGTTTTCCAGAATTTTTGATGTGGCCAATTAGTACAGTTTATTACTTAAAGTCTCCCCTATTTTGCGGTCTAGCAGACCTACCTCTCTTCACTAAAAATTGATTATCTCATTATACAGAATTTGGATAATGTTTTTGTTTGTTTCTAATGAAAAGAGACTCACTAAGGAATCTAAAAATTAAATTATGACTCATAATTCTTTTTGTACAATGTTTAGTGAAATTCTAAAATTGGAATAAGGGATCACGAAGTCACCCTGAATCAGTCTCACAAGAATTTAACTATCTCAGAATACAGACTCCTTTGCTTACTCTATTTCTTTCCTATAAAAATAGACTCACTAAGCTCTAATTCTAGATATCATTCACCATTTAATTCCATTCCTACAATTTTTAGTGATTTTTCAAAATCGTGTCACTGCTGCTGTCCCAAAACTATTTCATAACCAACTTTTACTCTTTCGTAATTTCTTTGCATTAACCCATATTTAGGCATACATAACACTAAAACATGTTCTTAATTAGCCATTTCAATAGCTAATCATTATGAAGTATTCACATGCCATTCTTTAGTCATATCATAAGGACATACACACAAAATGGCCAAGTCCTTATACATGCCATAACTTAAAACGTTTCTAGTCACAAAATACCGAGGTTGTCCCAGAGGACTTATCACAGTCATCTTGCTAACAATACTTTCAAATAGAATTCCCAAAGTCCCAGACACAATGCATGTAATGTATGAATGCGTAGAACCATTATCAATCAAAGCAGTATAGGGTACATTATGAATTAAGAACGTACCAGTTATAACATCTGGGGCGTCTCCGTCCTGCTGGTGACACGCAGCGTTTACCAAAGCTGGCTGCCTCGCCTCAGTATTACTGGCACCTCTGCCTAGTGCTCCACAACCTCGTCCTATACCATTTCCACCTTTGGCCTGACCACGGCCTCTTGGTGGCTGCTGGACACCTCTTACTGGCTGTACATAACCCTGTCCTGTAACTTGTACCTAAACAGGTCTCTAAGGACAATTCTTAACTTGATGCTCCATAAACCCACATCTGAAACACACCCCAATCTTCTTCCAGCACTCACCCAGGTGATGTCTCCCACAATCTGCACAAGGCTGTGATCTTGCAACAGGAACCCTAGCTCGGACTGGCCCATCAAACCTGGCCTTCCTTTCAGTTTCACCAAAAGAACATGAGGGCCCTAAATCCCACTTATTTCTGCCCCTATCCTTTTCACGGTTCTCACGCTTAGAGCACTTCATGTCCTCAGTGATTTCTGCCTTTTCTATTAAGGCAGTAAAATCTCGCTCCCTCTGCAGAGCTATTAGGACTCGTAACTCATCTCGAAGACCGTCCTCAAAATGCACACAGTGTTCATATTCAGTCGCCACCATCCCATGAGCATAGCGGCCAAGTCGTAAGAACTCTACCTCTTATTCTACCACAGATTTATTCCCCTGGGTCAAGCTCAGAAATTCCCTTCTTCGGGCATCCATATAACTTGCGCCCATGTACTTTTATTGAAAAGTAGCTTTAAAGAACTCCCATGTTAACCGATCAGCCTGAGTACCCTCTCTCATGGTAAGCCACCACTGATAGGCCTCATCTCGCATTAATGACACTGCACCTTTTAGCTTTTGCTCAAAAGTGTAGTCAAGATCATCCATTATTCTCTTCGTGGCCTCTAACCAGTATTTAGCCACATTAGGGGCTACTCCAGCTATACCCCTAAAGATTTCAGCTCCATTCGACTGGAGTCGTTTCGAAATTAACCCATGGCCCACAGCACCTATACTGATCCCAGTGACCTTCTCCAAAATTCAAAGCATAGCTTGGGATAGTTTAGAGTTTTATTTTCGTAGTTCGTAGGCTCACTACAGTTTTAGTTTTCCTACAATTTCCAATTTGCTCTAACTAGAGTGTTTCAGTGTAGTCTACTTCCTACAGTAATCTTAGTATTTCTATCTATTACATATTAGTTTTAAAAAAACAAGTATATAAAAAACTTAAGGATTCAGTGCCGGAGACTCAATGTGCCACACTTTTCAGAAGAAAAACATCTTAAAATACTTCACATATTTGAAAACAACTTTTTAAAATTCAAGATTTGAAAACCCATTCCATAGCCGAGTTTTGCAACTTGCCTCTGATACCACCAAATGTAACACCCCAAACCCGGCCCAAATGTTATGGCCGAATCTGGCATGTCACTATGTAGTGTTTTTCAAAAATACGAACTCTGTTGATAAAGACTTCTCTGCAAGTAAAAGAAAAACCTCCTGAAAGTAAGAAATACCCTTTTACGATTATATATAAACTTTGGTATATTAAGTTTTTTGTTATCAGCCAATCCATTAGTTAAAATGTTAGTCTTATTAAATTGTCATTATTTTATTAATCCGACTTAGTTACGGAAGCTTTTCAAAACTTTGAAGGTTAAATTACGTGTCTTCTCCTAAACTAGCGGTTTTAAGAAACCAGCAAATGCCCAATTAAAAATTAAAACCATAAAAGGCCTTATTATAGAATTAAAACCCAAAACGAAAATTTAGATAAAAGTAAAATCATGCATAGCATGACTGCAGTCATGTGGCCACCTCTGAGTCCCTCGCAGCACCAAATCGCCTAAGGCTAAGGATTACCTGTACAATGAACAAGAAGGGTGAGTTTATGAAAAACTCAATGTGCAATCCCCTACCTAACAGTCAGAATATAGTATGCAGTAACAGTCTGGGCCTTAGCCCAATACAGTATCTGTGGGGGCCATAGCCCAATACAGTAACAGTATAGTGTAGTAATGCAATAGTGCAACCTACCCCAATCCAACCAGACACACCACTCTGCACCACCAACACACCATGCGGGGATAAAATCGACCCACCTAGCCAATACACCAATATCGCAGCTGAGCTACTAGTAATAGTATCGCGGCAAAGCTGCCAGTAATAGTATTGCAGCAAAGCTGCTAGTAACAGTATCGCAGCAAAGCTGCCAGTAACAGTATATGTGGCAAAGCCACCAATACAATATACTTCCTCCATAATAGTATCCCAACCGCATGCAGTATGCCATGTCATAATCATACGAGTATGTAGAATGTCATGCTCAGTACAGTCATGTTTATATCATAAATACATTAGTCAATCTACCTCTAGGGGTATAATGGTCCATTTACCCTTTGGGGGTATTTTGGTCATTCACCTATTTTCGGGTCTTGGTACACATACTGACCTCTTAGAGGGTCTACAGTCGCTTCGAGCAACTTATGTAACCAAAACGGTCATAACAGTGTAATTAGGCCCAATGCCCATTACTCGGCCCACAATGAGCCCACACACTCTTGTGACCCATTTAGCCCAGATTTAGCCATGGCTATGCGAACTACATAGTCCAGTCCAGTATTTTCCACGTATCGCAAATTTAATCTGTGTGGGGCCCACGAGCCCATTGGGCCCACACGGCCCATTTCGGCCCAACAAGGCCCAAGATAGCCTAAGTCCATGAGAACACTCATGGTGGCCTCTATAGTCTTACGCCCATGATTCGTGGGCTTCGCTTACCACACGAGCGATCAAATGCCCATGTGGCCCTAAATGTCGTACTTTCTAACTTTTCGGCTCTTGTCGATTTACGGTAGCGATGGTGAGATTACACACCTGTTTGGGCAACAGATCCAAATTCCTTAAGCACCGAACCTACATTCATCCCAAAATACAGTCAGTATTTCATTCATTAGCATTCATAAACACTAAATCCCCAAATCGATACTCCTTCTTACCTCGATCGAATGATATGCGATTTATTTCACTTAAATCGCTAGCTGAACCGATCGCACGCTTCTCGCCGATTCACTGCACTAATAACAGAACTTATTCGGTAGGTTCGATCACAAGTGTGACTTAAATCCTCAAACATTAATTTTATAGAATCAAGGAAATATTCGGCCTACCCAGAAAGGAAGGTAATGTGTTTACCTTATTCAAATAATAAGAAAAAGATTTGATCGCTTCCAGATTACTTGTACTCCACCATCCTTGTGGAATACCTAGAATCCCACGATCATCATAACATGAGAAAGGGATCAACAATCACAATCAGAGAACATGTAGAAGTATTCGGCTTTAGAAAAAGATAGAGGAAAACGAATTTGAACACATATAGAAATAACAAAGAAACAAAGGAGGGAACTTATAAGTACTTACCGATTTCTTAAGACTCCTGCAAAACTGAAATATCAATACCAGCAGTAGAGCACGGAATGATAGGTCAAGATTAGGGAGAAAGAAGACCGTGAGCAATCGGTCTACCATATAGAAAGAAGAAAAGGTAGTTGAAAAGAATGGAGAAGGAACAATCGGGTAGGAGAAAACTGAAAGAAAAGAAACGGCGTGGCTATACTCGATCAAGATAAGAATGAAAGAGTAGAAAGGTAATCCAATGACCAAGGCTCAAAAGAAAAAAGACCTAATGGGATTCCCTTAGAAGTATTCGGCACAGCAGAGAAGAAAACACCAATGAAACAAAATACAAAAACCCGAGATGACAAGCCAAACAAATGACACTCACTCCACTATCACAAAAACCAAATTCGGTACAAGGAGAGACCCATTTTCGGCACACAACCACTCCTTGACCCACTCTTCACACCTTTCCATATTTTTCTTCCTGATTTCCTCCTCAATCCTTTCCTTAATTTCCTCCACCCAACACTCCCTGACCGATTCAAACTTCCCTCAATAGAGTTTCAATCAACCTCTGCTTCTTACACGGCAAAAGTAGCAAAATGAATACTCTTTTACATTGCCATGACTTGAACCTTAGACCTTAGATACACTTCACACGCCATTCACCACTAGACCCCTAGGCTTTTTTATATCATATTCTCGTTAATTTTATTTTTAAAGCCTTCAAACAAGAGCCAAAGTTCACTTAAGAGAAAAACATAAATTTTACAAAAGCCAGAGCCTAAACCTAGGACTTCCTAGACACACCCAAACACACTCAAATCTCCTAGCCATTAAGCAAACATGCAACTTGTGCCACACCATGCATAATTATAATATTTACATTTTTTAGGGCATTACAGTTGGAATTGGATGGATGAGATCAAGTCATCATATTAATCACATTTTAATAATGGATTAATATCAATTAAGGGCTTTAACTAATATTTCTCTTAATGCTTCAATTCTAACTTCTATTCAATCTAGTCCTTGTACTATACTTAATGACATGTTTAGTAATTTACTATATAACTCTATTTTGTGATGCTATATTCATCTTGTAGATGTTTAACTAAAATAAATTTAATCAACCCAGTTAGTAAGTTCAACCCAAAATCAAATTTTTTGACACCGACAAATTAGGTCATTATACTAACTCAGTAATCATCACATAAACCCCTTGGTTAAAATTTTTGAACTAATTCAGCTTAGAATCTTCGATCTCAAAATTGATTATTCTGACACGATAAAATTTGGGTCATCACTAGTTGTCTTACGAGTAGACTAATCGACTTTTGCATTCCCTTATTAATCTTTGTGGAATAACGATCCTTAGAGTACTTTCCTAAGTGTTCCATTCTAACTATTCCATTGTAACTACTATATTACAATGTCACATCGTCATGCTTGTGGTAATGTTGTGCTTACATTATTGATTTTATTAGTGTGTTGTGTTTTCAAGTAAGCATATATGGGTGATCAACATTATACATTTTCACATTGTCATCCACGTTGATCTTTCTCTTAAAAAAAATTGTCCAAAAACAAGAACTTGGTTTTTTTATCTAAAGTAATAAACTCTTAATTAAAACTATACTTTTATAATTCGTCTAGGATAAACGCTTCAACTAAGTAGTCTTCCCCGCTATCCTCAAGCTCATATCTACCAAGTCTAGCTTCGAATAAAAAAAATGAAAAAATTACCAGTGGGGAAATTTCGTAATTTCTCTAAACTTCTGAAGTCAAGTTATAAATAACAAGAATATCTCTAGAAATTTTCCTAAAGAATTTCTTCAGAGGATTTTCTCTCTACAACTTTTCTTGAATTCAAGTGTATGAGAAAAATGACTCATGCTCTCTTTATATAGAGAGAGTTCAACTAGAATTAGAATTAATCACATTATTATTAAATTGATAAAATATTATCTAGATATAATTTTAATTTAATTTAATGTCTCATATTAATATTAAATTAATAAAATACTATCTAAATAAATATTAAATTAAATTTAATATTAAATTCATTAAAACAAGGCTTAATGATAAATTTGCCTACTAACGTTTACATGTTTTGTCAAAATGGCTCTAATTGTAATTTTGAGCCTTTTTTGGCCATCAACCTTTGGTTTTTTTTTTTTTTTTTCAAATTGCTTTTTCTAACATAAAAAATTAATGAGGATGATGTGGAATACTTTTAATGAGATGTAATTTATTACTTAAGTAACCCAATAAGATAATTACATGTGAAAAATAATAAAATAAATAAATAAATCATACATGAAATTAAAAAAAATAACTCTTAATTTAAAGAAAATAAATGTAATTATATAAAAAAAAGTTTCAAACTGAATACATATGTTTGTTTACTGATAGGGTTCAAAAAGATAATTAATAAATCAAACCAAAAATACTGAATGTGTGCATTCATTTTGAAACTTTTTTAGATAATTACATTTATTTTCTTTAAATTAAGAATTATTTTTTTAACTTCATGAATTATTTATTTTATTAGTTTCTACATGTAATTATCTTATTGGATTATCTAAGTAATAAATTATATCTCATTAAAAATATTCCACGTATGAAAACAATTTATTCAAATAATTTAAAAAAATAGTACTTTATTCAAATTTGTTAAAAAAACAATTTGAAAAAAAAAAAGGATAAAGGTTTATGGCCAAAAAAGGTAAAAAAATACAGTTAGGACCATTTTGACAAAACAGGTAAATGTTAGTGGCTAAATTTGTCATTAAGCCTTAAAACAATATTATCTTTGGAAAAGTAAAATTAAAATCTAGTTACCTGGTAGACCCCCACTAGGAGTCTAAGTTTTCCACTGCTCTACCACTAAAAAACAACCACCACCAACCATCCACAGGCCATCGGATCATCATTGTTGCAGTCACCGTTCCCGACAAAGCCATCATCGAGGCAACTCCCCCGGCACCCTGAACCATCGTCATTTTGCCCGAATGGGTCTAGTTAGTTCAGTTGCTGGCAGTTTGATTCAGCCATCGGTTGGACGATCGGCCTAGTTTTATACACAAGGCACAGTTCAATCAGTTTTTGGGTTTCGATATCGAGTTTTGGTTCTCTAGTTCAATTTGTGATCTCAGGTCCAATTTTCAAGTTCAATTACTAATCAGGCCAATTGTCTAACTTGAAATTTAATTTCAAAAAATATCATATTTATTTTAATTGATTTTATTAATTTAATTTTACTTTATCAAAATTAATTTTCCCAAAAATCTCTTAGGTTTTTCAAATTAAATTTTCAAGAAAATTCTTTAATCAAATTCTCTAATTAAACAATTCACACGACCACCTAATTTAATTCCACAACGAATAAATTGACTCGACTAAATCATTTCCAAAGTCATAAAATATTTTTCTAATTCAAATGCAATCTGATCGAGCTTTTATTGAGCTAGCAGAGGGACGAATCAGACATATACATTTAGGCTCAAGCAACTGCAATTATGTTTAAAAGCACCGTTTCGATAATTCGTGATTTACTTAACCGTGGAGTTAGTCTACAAGAAGTACCATGATTGAAAACTATTTCCCGTATACTCTTTACGAAAGCAATTCATCTAATTGCTTTGTCCAATGACCTCTTCATCTATATGTTACCCTTATACGATATCTTTTATTCTTTTGAATTAAATATGTTCACTCAATACAATCCTATTTTATCTCATTGTCACCATTGTGTCTTCTTGATTATTAATATAACCACTGTCAACTAATGACTGTGATAAATTGATTCTTCAAGAACAAGCAACCATGGTTACGTTCCATATTTATCAATCCACACAATGCCAATGAGAGGATATTGTTAACTCTTAAATCGAGCTATGAATTCCATTATTGCTAGTAAAGTCATGCTATAAGCAAGTCATGTACCCAACATACCAGCTATCAGTTCGATCATCTTTAAAGTATAAGCCTTTATTTATATCAAAACACATGAGTTGCGTATATATGGTCAGTGACTAACTCAGGATTTAGGTAAGTCACACCATAAACGTCACAGGTGAATTTATTAACAAACGGATTCAAAATTAATTCAACCCAGTGCATCCAATGTATCATTCTTCCAATGAGTACATTTATGTCCCTATCTGTGGAGTTAACTGCTCTGATAGCCAAGACTAGCCATCTCCTTAATTGGAATTTTAGACGACATAATAACCCTTCAATGTATTTGAACAAATGCTCACTTTGATTCTTTTATGGGATTACAGACTCGTTTAGATTATGAACTCAAGCAAGTTATCTTTCTCGCAATGTGAACATTCTTACAGTGCCACTTATCACAACTTGAACTTAGGCAATCAATGAGCTAATATTTGCTCGTCAAAATTTTACTATGTATGCAAAACATGAAAGATAGAAACACAATATATAATTGTGAATTGTGAAATTAACTTTATTTATTTATCCATCGTTAAAATATATTAAAAAAACATTTACATGTTTACTACAATATGGGCTCATTCCAAATAAGTACATGCCTCAAGTTTAGGTTCCAGTGGAACGTTAGTTTGTGTTCATTGAACTTTTCAAGTTCTAATTTATCCCCACTAACCTCTTCTAGTATAGACTCTTTTTCTAGAAAAGTTGTGTGTTTTGAAAGCAAACACTTTTTGTTTTGTAGAGTTATAGAAGTAATACCTAATAGTTTCATTTGGGTATCCTGCAAACATACATTTGTCTAATCTAACTCTAAGCTTATTAGACTATGCACGCTTTACATAAGCATTGCATCCCCAAATCTTAAGATAGGATAAAACCGATGTCTTTCCATACCAAAACTCATAAGATGCTTTATCTACCGATTTGGTTGGAATCATATTTAGAAGATAGGTCATAATTTCTAAGGCATATCTCCAAAAGGATATTGGAAAGCTTGCCTTAAACATCATAGAATGAGCCATGTCTAATAAGGTTTGGTTTCTCCTCCTAGACACTCCATTTTTTATGGAGTTCTAGGTGGAGTCCATTGTAACATAATTCCATCTTTTATCAAATGATCAAAAAAATTTCGGATAAGATATTATCCTCTTTGATTTAATCAAAGTGCAAGAATATTTTTACCAGTTTGTTTCTCTATTTTAGCATTGAACTCTTTGAAATTTTCAAAAGCTTTAGACTTATACCTTCTAAGGTATACATAACCATATCTAGAATTATTGCTAAAAAGGTTATGAAATAGGAATACCCATTTCTAGCCATTGTGTTCATTACGCCACATACATATGAATGTATTAGGTGATAAGGATAAGAGTGGATGAGTGCGAAAAAGGATCATAAAGCTTGTCCAAGTCACAAATTTGACTTAGGGCTCTAGACATTCAGAAAGAAACTTGGATTTTGACACAACCTGAAACACAATTGAATCTAAATCAAGTAAAACAATTAAAATAAATAACTAAGACAAATAAAATAGAACAATAAATCAAATATTAAAATATTATGGAAGAAAATAAAGAAGATATATGGAAAATATAAAACGTGGCATGTAAAAGTCCAAGAACCCTTGGAAACAATAAGAATCCACAACCCCCCTTCAAGCGGCTCTAATTTTCCTTCCAAGGAAGAAAACTTGGCAAGAAAAAGTTTGAAGATGATCCCCACAATCTGAAAGGATTGTTAAAACTCTTCTAAAAGAAAACTCAAGACAAATTCTTGAAAAGAAAAACTCAAATAGAACTTATTAACTCAAAAGAGAAGTTGTTGAATAATAATGAAATTGGTTTTTGTGTACAATCTAAAGGCCTTTATATAGGCTAGCTAAATAAATCTTAATAAAAATCTTAAGTATACTAGAACTCTAATTAACCTAAACAAGAAGTAATTTTAAACTAAACTTTCTTTTTTACATAAAACTCCTAAATAACTTAAAATACTTAATAATTAAAAAAAATTGGAATAAAAAAATAATAGAATAATAAGAAATGATGAATAGAATATTGGGCTCATATATAATACAAATTAAGCCTACAACTTGAACCCAATATGCTTTAAACTCGAATTAAAAGCCCAAAACTTGTAATTCCCATCATAATCCTGTCTAAAAATTCTACTAGCGCAATCTTCACTAAAATGGTCATAACTTGAGATACCAAACTCAAAATTGAGTGATTCATAGTGCGTTTCGAAGCTAAGAGATATATCTTCGAATGTTATGTAAACATCTTAACAAAGAAATGCCTAGATCCCATCAAAAAGGTCATTGCAAGTCTGTTGATTCCTCAAACATAAAAACTGGCAGCTTCAGTAAATGGAATTTAATAAATTTTATCCATTTCGTGCATGTAAAAATCCTTGTTTCCTCAAAAGGATTCATCCTCACATATTGCCTTTGGTTGGATCTTTATTTGATGTTTGGTCTTTGATCTTATTGTTGGGCCTTGAGATAGTGTAATCCATGGGTCTGAAATTTGGTCTTGAGACTCTCATAATTCCCCATTCCTCAAGAAGATTCGTCCTCGAATCTTTAGCTGTGTAAAAAGAAAAGGGTATAGAATTAATAACAGCAAAATGGAAAAAATACTTACCTAAGCTTTCTTGGACACCAAAACTATCTCCAAGATCAAAGACATTATTTTGATCATTCAAATTAGCTTCGATCATGGATTTCTCCTTTAAAAACATGGTATCAACACTAAACAAAGAAATATTGGGCACATGAGTGTTCAAGTAAAAACTAACTTGTAACTTTCTTTGAATATGCGTAGTCATCCATAAGAATTTCTAATGATGAGTCAAGAATTTCACATAATTATAAAAATAATTAAGTTTAATATTATTATGTAAAAAATTCATATTTAAAGTCTAAGGTAGAAAATTTTGTTGCAATATCAAATGCATTGTAACACCCCCTAACCCATATATGTTGTCAAAATAGGGTTATGGAGCATTACGTGAGTTTTCAAATCATTCAAACACATATTATAAACATATCATATCATATTAATAAACATATTAAAACCAAGTCAAAACATACATATTGCCCCTTATACGAGAGCTCGAGGCCCTAAATAAGCGTTAGAAACAAGTCGAGACTAAATACAAAACTCAAAGAATTTTTCAGAAAATATTGAAAATTTTAACACTGTAGGGGTCACACGGCTGTGTCCTAGCCCGGGCCTGTGCCTGTGTAACTCACTGACTTGGGTCACATGGCCAAGCCAGACACCCATGTGCCAGGCCGTGTACCCCTCGAAATAACCTCACACGCTCATGTGCCAGGCCGTGTAACAGCTTGACTTGTAACCCTTTGAAAACTATAAGGGACACACTATCGTGTCACCTGGCCGTGTGTTACACAAGTTTGTATGGACGAAAATAGGTCATTTTACAAACCATTTTTCTCACCCAACTTGGCATATACCTATAACCAAAATTGCACATATACATAAGCCATAACAAGGCATCAAAATCATGCATAGACAAGTCATATACATATGGTATAATATCATACAACCAATATGTCATTAGGCACCTCAAATGACAATATGTAAACATGTCTACCTGTGTACTCATTTTGGTCAAAATGATTAACTAACTTCCAACTAGATTTGCATCAATTCAAACCATTGAATCATTACCAATACATACCAAATGGTACTAAATATACTATTCAACTACTAGCATTAATATTCATATATGTCATTCATAACCAAGTACCAATTCACCACATTCCCAATAAGTCACATGACATATATAATATGCATATTCACTACTATCAGTTCATCATCCATTATTCAAATATATCAAACCAAACATCAACCATTTTAAGGCTACTTATATACATGCCAAACCATGCCACTACACCAACAAATTGCCAATACACAAGCTAAGCAAATGGCCATTTCAACAACCAAAACACACATAGGCCAACATTATCCACAATACCTATACAAGCCATTATAACCAAAATTAAACAATCGAAAGTACCAAAAGAACTGATAGATAGTGTGATATAGCTCTAACAAGCTTCCAACCTGAACGAGCTTCTGATTCACTATAACACAAGGAAAATAACACAGAATGAGCATTTAATCTTAGTAAGTTTGTATAATTTAAAACATAACTTACCATTTAGTCATATAATAGGTAAGTAAACATAGCATATCCCAACATAATTTGGCCAAATGCCTAAGTACATATCAACCAACCATGTTAGGCATGTAAATACATATATAAACCAATAACCATGGATGAGCACAACAATTGATTAGGTTTCATATACATGTATCATCCAATTAAATTTTCCATATACCATGTAACAACATTTCCATATAATTCCTATGTATCCCTGCAATAGTCTGTATCGAACTCTTACTATTTTGTATCAGAATATTACCCATTGAACCCTTTAGAATATCATTGGATACGTGGGATAGCTCACACATAGTGTGCTAAATCATATAATTGTAACCTGTCAAATATTGTACATGTGTGCACACACAAGCTGTGAATCGGTATGCTCACACGAGTTGTCAAATTGGGCCCACTCACACGAGCTGTGGGTCAAAACATAGCTACACGATGCTACTCACACAAGCTATGGAGTATCCACAACACATGTTGGACCTCAGCCATTGGTAGGACGTTCAGAACCAGCACCCAAATCATGTAAACCCTAATGACATGTCATTTGTATGCTAAGAATTCTTAAGGTTCCAACGAGGCTCAATAGTACTCTTACATCGTTGGATATGCAACCGGTATATATGTAAAGCAATTCACAACACAAGTATATTCCAATCAAAAGCATACGTAACGTCCCTAACCCAAATCTATCACCGGAATAGGGTTACGGGACATTATCAAAATTTTTAGAACAAATTCAGATAATTTATTTTATAAGAGAATTTCACAACTTAATACTTACCACTCTTCCACGAACACAAATATATTTTCATTTGAGAACTTACCTTTTTAATGCATCATATAATAAACATTTTATCATTTAACCAATAATTTGGCACTTGTCTAAGCGTCAACAACAACAATAATAACACTTGTTAACATACTTGAACATATTTCCTATAAATTAATATTGATAAACTTATTTTATCAACATATCACACTTGAGTTTATTACTTATCACAACTTACATAACTTCCATTTATCATGTATTAGAGGTAGTCACATGTTTACATGTCATGATGCATATCATTCTCTTGTCGTTCCTTTATAAACATAAATCATTCAATTCATTATATTAATATTTCATGTACCATCATTTTCAGGAATTTCGTATAACAGTTCATAATCCTGAATATGCATAATTATCTAGTAAGTTTCACATACATGTATTTTCCATGTCATATTTCAATATATCAACTAAATATGATTTCCATGTATTTCAAGTTTAATTTCATAATTTATTCTCTTATACTCAGATTATTCCATGTCGAAACTTTATTCATTAAACCATTCGAAATATCATCATCATCATAATCACATTCATTTCCACTTAGTCATTTTAATTCAATTTCGGTTGAACACACCGGAATAATAATGGATACATCGGGACATTTCACATAATGCCACTCTTGTAGCCAAAACTACTTCATTTCACATAGATCACATAGGCTCGTTCTTGAGCTAATCAAATTTAACACAATGTCATGGACTTATTTCACTTAGATGCCATGGATGTATTTCACTTAGATTTCCACACAGGTCCCTTTTATCCATTTTCTATTCCTAATGTTCAACTGGGAAATTATCTCACTTTCCGATACTTTATCAATTACATCAAATATTCAGTATTATTTCATAAATTATATCAAAATATGAAAACTTAATTAAGAACGATACACTACTTTCATACAAATTTACTTCCCACATCATGAACTCAAGTAACATATACAAGATTTATTAATGTATTTCAAGTACGTTTCATAATATTTCATTTCAAACTCAGACTATTTCATATTAGAACTTTTCTCATTAATTAACTTGAGATACCAATTCCTACGGATAGTACATTCAAGGTGTGACAGCCCTAATTTGACCCTAGTCGGGAAGTGGTTTCAGGACCACTAAACCGAGTCGTAAAAATAATTGAGTGTTAAATTCTATGCTTATATTATGTGAAGTGATATTTGCGAAATTTTGATGTTTTAATTTTATTTTTTTTAGGTAGAAATTCAAATAAAGGACTTATGTGAAAATATTAAAAATGGGGGTGAAGGAATCATAATGGTCGATTGTAACATGGTTGTTCAATAGGAAGAATGTGCATGTTAATTTTACCTTTTTCAACTAAAGTGGCCGGTCATGTGATGCATAAATTATATTATATGTATAGTTTATTTAGTTAATAAAATAATAATATGAGTGGTGAAAAGAACAAAGTTGTCTTATTTTGCTCTTCATGGCCGATTGGGAGAGGAAACAAGCTTAAGGGGAGAAACAACCTTCTGTCATTGTGGTTTAAAATTAAGGTGAGGATTTATGTTAAATTCCTTAGATTTTTGTGAATTTTGGTTGATGGTTAAGCTTATAACGTAGCCCATGGGTTGATTTTGTTTGATTTTGTTTGGTTTGATAATGAAAGTCCTATTCGGCCATTGTTGAATTAAATGATAAATTGAAGTTTTTGGGTCTTGATGTTAAATTGTTTGTTTATAAGAGTGTTTGAGGGTTATTATGAGTTCAAATTCATGTTGGTAAGTCTTAATATTTTAAAATTAATGCTATCTGTGCATTTGAACAAAAATGGACATTCGGCCATGTCCCTTTGAATGATTAAATTGACATTTAAATTCTTGGTTGAGGTTTTTATAAGGTTAAGTTAATGTTTGGGGTTAAATAGGTTGATGACAAGTTAAATTGTTGAATAATGATAGATATTAAGCTTGGATGTTTTTCTTTTGATGTTAGATTTAAATGGAATTAGTGGCATTCGGTCAATACCAAGAAGCATGAAAATTCTTGCTAATTCTTTTGGAAGATTGGTAAATAGATGAGGTACGGGAGTAAATGGTTTGCCAATTGCTATTAAACTTTGGATGTTATATAGGAATCGAATTTTGAGAGAGAACTACTTTCTACATTGCTGAATGAAAACTTGGTATTGATTGGTTAAAAGAAAAAGGGGTTCGGCCCTAGCTTTGTTAATAAGAATTTTGATATTGGTTGTTTAAATAGATAAATTATATGTGTGTGTTATGGCTAAGATGAACTGGAGTAAGATGTGTGGCTAAATGTCTAAGAGAAGGATTATGGACATATGCCGAATGGCCTAAATGTGTATGCTTGAGTAAGGTTGTATTTAAATGTACATGTGGTCATGATTGATATAATGTTTTAAGGATTATGTGTGATAATCATGTATTTATAAACATGATAATGTATATGCTTTATTACTTTATGGATATTAGACTAAATAAATGATACTATGGTGAATCTTGTTTTTGTTAATTAAGCTCAAGATCAAAGAAATTCGAAGTTGGATAGGGGGAAAGAGAATATTATTGAGTAGCTGTTTCGTAACCGTTCAGATTTACCGAGGTAAGTTTTGAGTATACCAACTTAGTACATACATGAATATGTTATGAAATATTTAAGTTGAATGCATTATAACAAGTTGATCTTACTTTGATAAAATCTAATTGAAATATGATAGTATGAGATAGGTAGCCGTATGCATATATGAAATTGAAAGAATAACGCGATTAGCTAGAGCATGTGAAATTTATATGATGATTTCCATTAAACCGAATGGGTATGGAATGGTATATTATATGTGCTCAGCAAATTGAGTTATGAGAAGATGTTATAATGTATATGTTTTGCCTATGTCGGAAGTAATTAATGATTTACGAAGATGATGCGTCATACGTAACAAATTAGAATGTGAACAAATAATGCAGGGGACTCAATGATGTGATACATTCGGGCCTTAGTGCCTAGCACGCTATAAGTCGGTGATGTGATACATTCGGGCCTTAGTGCCTAGCAGGCTATAAACCGGTGATGTGATACATTCAGGCCCTCGTGCCTAGCAGGCTATAAGCCGGTGATACATTCGGGCCTTGTGCCTAACAGGCTCAATGCCCGTGATTCGAGTATGTGTTAAAGATATGGGAAATTGTAATACAACTTCAATAAAGTATGAACATCATGTTAAGAAGGTCAGGTATGTAATATATACTTATATGTGATATTAAATTGAGTTGTATCTTAAGTAATAAGCTTGTTTGGATATATGAAAAAGAGTTCCATCTAGGCTTACCAATGTATATACAAATTCGGCCTTGAATGATGCTTATGTGAATGAATGGGATTTTGTTATATTAGATGGGTGACAAATCAATTGAAAGAAATTACTGAAATTTCATTATGTATGAATGTATATATTTGGCCAAGTGAATATGCCTTTAGAAATTGAGTTTTACGTTATTGAACATTTTTAATACTAGAAGATATGTTTGGTATAAATTACTCAAAACTTACTAAGCCTAGAAAGCTTACTCCGTTGTTATGTTTCCTTCTGTTTTATAGATTTCTTTTGAAGCTACGGTTTGAGGGATTCAAGTCCAAGTCACTCACACTATCGTCGATAGATTTTGGTACCTTCAAAGGTTTATTTTTCCTTTTAAAATGATGGCATGTGTAGGCTAAAAACCCTTGTTTTGAACCTTGAATTCTTTTTGAATTGTAAATATGAATAGCCATGTGAAAATGGCTTATCAAATTACCTTATAAATGTTCATAGATGATGCATGTTATGGTTGAGTATAGATGATTATGAAAGAATTATGCTTTTGGTTGTTAATGTTGTGTGTGTTATATCTATCTAGATGGATAATTGAAAGTAAGTGTTAATAGTATGAAATTGAGATGACATTTAGTATTAATTTTGTAAATGTTTAAGTGTGATTGCTTGAAAGGTTAATTGACTATAAACGGCTATGATCAATTGATTTGGTGATAAAGATGATGGTGAAATTTCTTTAAAGCATGCTATACAAATTCATAACATGACTCAAGTCTTGGAAATCTTTAGGAGGTTATAAATGAACTTGCATATTCGGCTAGGTACTAAGATAAGGCTTTGGCTAACTTGCATGTAAACTTTTGCTACATGTAGGATAAGTATTAGTTAAAGTAAAAATAATAGATCAATTTATAAATGGTATATATATTTATGGGCAATGTATTCGTATTAGGAATCCTTGAAACTTTATGCAATTTGTTTTTGGACTTTTACGTGTTTGTTCCATAATGCCTCTTAACCCTCCGTCGACGGGTAAGGGTCAGGGGTGTTACACAAGGTGTACAAATATATAATCACAAATGAACTCATTCATCAAACATATTCCATGTTTATATATCATAGTCTCATATTTCCATGTATCAATTACCATCATTTTCTCGTATTTCAGACAAATATATGTAACAATTTATAAGCATGCAATTCACTAACTCTTCCTACCAATCATAATCTAAAATGACAAATCACTTATTGAATCCAATTTCAATATTCACTAAAATTTAGCCATATAAACTCACAAGTTCGGTTTTTGTATTATAACGATAATAATTTCATAATAAATATTCCAAATAAAACATTATCTCATTTCTAATTCAACATTTATCGATTATAAGCGGGCATGTGATCAGTTTATACACAAGTCATTCATATATTTTTTCCTCCCCCTCCTCTCCATCCACATCCTTAGTATAAATAACACACTTGTAAATAAAATTGTCTATAATTTTCACTATTTACTTATATGAATATTTAAGCTGTCCATCTGTATCATAGTCACTAAATTATTTTTATCTTGAGCTACAAAACTCCAAACTAAGATCCATTAATTTTATTTGAAACTAGACTCATATATCTTCTTACCAGAAAATTTTTAGAATTTTTGGTTTAGCCAATTAGTACAGTTTATTCATTAAAGTCTCCCATGTTTTGTTGTTCAACAATTCTGACCACTCTTTGCTAAGATTTAATTATCTCTTTGTACAGAATTCAAATGATGTTCTTGTTTATTTCTTCTAAAAATAGACTCATTATGGAATCTAACCATATAAATTATATCCCATAATTATTTTTGTAAAATTTTTCATGATTTTTCCAACTCAGAACAAAGGATCTCAAAATCATTCTAAACCAGTCTCACAAAAATATAAATATCTCAGAATACAGAATTCCTTTACTTTCTCTGTTTCTTTCTCACAAAAATATAAATATCTTAGAATACAAAATTCCTTTACTTTCTCTGTTTCTTTTATATGAAAATAGACTCAATAAGATTTAATTACATATCTTAATCAACTTCTAATTCAATTTCTACCATTTTTTGTGATTTTTCAAAGTTAGGCTACTGCTGCTGTCCAAAACTGTTTCTTATAAATTATTTCTCAATTTAATACTTTTAATCAATTCTAACTTGAAGTTTATTCAATTTAACCCCTAATTCACCAACTAACTCAACATAAACTATATTTAAAAACCTAAGAACTTTAAAAACTTCAACTCAATTTCAACAAAAATTTGTTCTAAAGCTTCTAAAACATCAAATTTAAGTAAAAAGGACTTAATTGACTTACCAATCAAAGATTTAAACCTTAAACCCTTAGTTTTTCCTTTTTCTTTCCTTTCTTTCTTTTTCCTGCTCTATTTTCAATGCCCCTCTTTTCCCTCTTTTTCTCAATTTCTTAACCAAATAAATCGCAATTTACTATTTCAAAAATCTTTTAAAAGCTACATTTGGCTCATTAATATTAAATAATATAATCTACGGGTTCATTTGTTGGATTTGGTGATCTTGAACTACTATTTCACACTTCGCTAAAATTTGGGCTATTACAGCATATATACACAATTTAATTACATGAACTTACCTCAACGAGTATACGTAGATACGGAGGCGACTAGTCTGAGACTTTATCTTTCCCCCTATCTAAAGTTGCACGAGGTCTGTCTTGATCTATACCCGAATAAATTTAGCTTAATTCAATATGAATTTTATTCAATTTAACCCAAAATCATATTTTGGCAAAATTACCATTTTGCCTCTATACTTTAATTTCTTTACAATTTAGTCCCTAGCTCATAAAAATGGAAATTTATACAATTTCACCACAACCCACTATATTTTAATATCAATTACGTCCCTAGCAAGCCCAATATTTTTTTTTACAATTTCACCATGTAAAATTTTTTATTTTTCAATTTAATCCCCATTTGACATTTTCATCAAAAATCTATTTACAAAAGTTGTTTATTTAACAACAACTATCCATTTTCTTCCATAACTCATAAAAATTCATGCATATTCAATAATGGAAAAACCCTAATAATTTAATAGTTTCACAAATTAGTCTCGGGCTAGCTATGTTAAGCTACAATGATCCTGAGAACACAAAAATCATTAAAAACGAGACAAAAATACAAACCAATGCAAGGTATTTAGGGTTACTGAAACTTCAAGCTTCCATGGCTACTATTTTATTTTCATACTTGGTTGAAAATGGTAAAAGATGAAAGCTTTGTCATTTTGTTTTATTTAATATTAACTTTATTTGCTAATTACAAAAATAACCATTAAAACATTCAAAATTTACACAAATGCCAAGCCATCACATTGCACTATCTTTATTAGTGGTCCAATTACCATATAACGACTCTTACTTTAGGGTTCTATAGCTATTTAGTACTTTTAGCTACTAGAACTCAACTTTTGCACTTTACACGATTTAGTCCTTTTTATCAAATAGAGCATATAAACGGTAAAATTTCTTTGTACCATCCCGAAAATTGGGGGTTAGTAGAATCAGGTTTGAGGATCGAGAGAGAGTGGTCATACCTTAATTTTTTAAAATTATCTATGCATTTCTAGGGAAAAAATGAGGTATTGGTTTGTTGGTTAAGTGTTAGTGAACGTTCCTTGAAATCTAAGTTCAAATCCATTCTCTTTCACCATTTTTATTATTTTGCACATTCTACCTTAAACCCTAGTATGCGACATGCCTTATTTTTAAAATAAATATTGCAAAATTATTTCAAGAATGAGGAAGAAGCCTAATGGTTAAAAGAAATATGAGAAAGCATGGAAATTAAATTAGATCCCAAATTCGAATACCTTCCCTTGCGAGATAATTAAATTTTGCAAAATCTTTTTTTTAATGCGTGTGCCATCCATACCTTTGAACCCTAGGTATAAATATAACTTTTTATTTTATTTTTCAGCCTTTAATTCAACTTTTACCTACCCAAGCCGTTCAACCTCTTCCTATCCTCTTTTCTCTTCAATTTCCTTTCTTTCTCCCATTGTTGTCGTAGCCTACACCTAGTTTTACCATCTCATTCTTCTTTTTCTTTTTGCCACAAGATTTGTTAACATATTCTACACCATATTGCTCTTATTTTTCCTCATTAAAATCAGCCCCAAATCTGAAATCTTGAACTCCAAGATCGATCCCGAACATTGCCAAGAAAGTGCCATTACCGTTTCTCTCGACTAGCTTAGATAAGGTCTCTTCTTTCTTCAATTTCTTAATTAATCTTGCCCATTAAAAGCCTAAATTTCTAGATCTTGAATTTGGGGGGTTTTAAATTATTTCAAAGGTATTTTTCCAGAATTTAATGAGATCTCAAACCGTTTTAAAATTCAGCCCTAATTTTGGCCACCATGGGTGGTGGTGTGTGTCTATGTGCAAGAAAGGGGGTTGTTTTGCTTATTGGTTCTTGCCTATATTTTTCTATAACTAATTTGAGTTATTGAACCCTCCTAATCAAATTTTAAACTCATTTCAATTAGGGAAAAACGTTCTTGATCGATTGGCCATTTGGATCCCACAAATCGTGAAGCGTAAGTGCAATTAAGGGTAAATGAAGGAATTTAATCATTAATTAGATACTGATTTTCCAGTATATTATTGAATTAGGTGTTGACCCAATGCCCTAAACCATCCATAAAGGTGAAGAACGATTGTATGTATGGTTTGCATCGATACAGTTTAAGGAATCTAACTAGTTTGGATTTATAAAATAGTTATAATTTCAATGATTGGTTTGAACTCATAAGTGAGTGTTTGGGGGCCGGTTTAATGGTAAATTGATTAAATTCATACTGAATTTTGGTTTAGGTTGGTTTAAGGAATTATTAAAGAAAATTAGAATATTTGCTAGTGTGCTGCGAGGAAGCAAAAAAATAAGGTATGGGTCCTAAACTCATAAAATTGTTTGAAAATGTTAAATATCATGTTATCTTTGATAAACTATCTTGTTGACTGGATTGGCTTAATAGCCAAATTATTGATTTTTTGAGTGATCGAACCAAGTATTTTTCGAGCCTTAAAAGATTCACAAGTTAGCAATGTAACGCCCCAAAAATTCCTATTTTTGTTTTTGTGGATGTGTGACAAAAATATCTAACTGCTTTTCTTGGGCAAATTTTGGTATTTTTATGTATAAAGCCCTAACTTTGGTTAATAGGCTTTTAACTAAAAGTTTGCAAGTAAATGACAGAATGGGACTACTGGTGTAACACCTCTAACTCGTATCCGTCGTCAGACTAGGGTTAATAGGCATTACCAGACATATAGGAACATTACATGATCACATCACAGTCATAGTCATATCTAATCATATTGTAGCAAATCATACAAATAGAATCCCTTAAGGAGGTCAACGAGACCTTAAACATGCTTAAGTAAGAGTCAGGACTAAACCGAACAGATACAAAATTATTTGAAACTAAAATATTTTTTCAAAGTTACAAAAGTCACACGCCATGTGGTCAGACCGTGTGCCTCACACGGTATTAGACACACCCGTCTGTCTAAGCCATGGCAAAATAGGGCATATATAATGACTTGTCCACACGACCACGAGACACACTCGTGTGCCAAGCCTCGTGAAAATTAGGGAGGCTACTGACTTGGCCACATGGCCCAGCACACGCCCATGTGTGCGACTGTGTGTTCTACCAATGTTCACTTCGAAGTGGCCTGTAACACCGCAAACCCGGCCTGAATGTTATGGCCAAATCTGACGTGTCACATGGACTTACGACTGAGTGTGTGTTCTTTGTTTAAGGTGACTAAAGTGATTTTTGTAAAAGCAGTGGTTTAGCAAAGAGTTAGTTGATTAAGTCTTTAAGTTAGTCATTTGTTACGTTTGTTTGTGTTTTGAAAACATTCATTAGATTTCATTAAAAACCCGCGCGGCCTATGACTAATAGTTTCGATAAAGTATAAATAAAATCAGTAATTAAAACCATAAAAGAAAAAGAAATTTAAAGAGCGGCCTTATTACAACTTAAAACCCAAAATAGTAAAATAAGATATTTAAAATAACTTAAAATGGAAATCGAATTTACAGATGATGTGGCCACTCCGAATCACTCACAGCTCCAAGCCCACTATGGTTGGGGATTACTTGCATAGATGAAATTAAAGGGTGAGTTTGGTAACTCAGTGTGCCACATAACCCAACCATAGTCCAAACCATATCAAGCCTCAAAGTCAGATTAATTTGGGCCTTGGCCCAGTACAGAATCCAGAATGAAGCCCATAGGCCCATAACAGATACAGAACAGATATATCATGTATGCAGAAAACCCAACCCAAATCCATCCATATACACCCCCGTACCAGCCTTACACTATGTGGGGAGACTACTCGACCCACCCATCTGCTACACACCACAGAATTTGCAGCGAGGCTGCCAGATATTGTGACAGAGTCACCAGATACAGATATTGTGGCGAGGCCACCAGATCAGATATATGTATATATGTGGCGAGGCCACCTGAACAGATATATGTGGCGAGGCCACAAGAACAGATATATGTGGCGAGGCCACCAGAACGCTTCCTCTATTGATATAAGCCACAACCCATGCAACAGATATACATGTCATGGCATACATCAGACAGAATCAGAATATCATGCATCTCAGATAAAATTAACCCTAGGGGTATAACGGTCATTTTTGCACTTAGGGGAATATTGGTAACTTTCCATACTTAGGGGTATTTTAGTAATTTATCAGTTCTTTAGGGATTTCATGCATATTACAATCACTATTAATCCATTTGTCGTCCCAGTAATCTATCTAACTTAATTTAACAGTTTTGGCCTTCTAGGCCCCAAAACCCCTAATGGGCCCTACGATGTCTAAAAGTAACTTAAGCCTATTTAATCCAAGTTTTACGATCAGATTACAAATTTTAACTGTATTGATTCCTATAGTCTGTCAAAACACCTTTAATAACTACTTTTAACCATATGGGCTCGGAAGCCTATTGGGCCCATATTCGGCCCATCGAGGCCCAACTTACCAAAACACACGGAGTTGCACTCTCTACAATCCTACCATCAACAATTTTAGATCTAACCATCAAAGAGTAATCGCATACTCACGGATCCTCACAGTGTCGACCTTTCGGTCACTTCCAGTCACTTTCAGTTAATACGACCCTTACCGATCTAGTCTATAATAGGGGTATGATACACACCTGATAACTGTCGAAGCGTTGACGAGATCTCCACACATAAAGCCTACAATCGGATTACTAATATGTCAGATTGCATATCAACACAACCCAAGCACTAAACACTTTACCTCAATCGACCAACATAGCCTAAGTCCCTAAAGTTCTTACCTTTCTGCCGAATATGGACTAGTTCACGATGTTCAACCGTGTTAGCCTTCAAAATCCTTAGTTACACAACCACTTGATCACACTAGCGTATACAAAACAAGAGAAAGAGGCCAACAGGCCCTTAGTCCAAACGATAGCCACCCTTTCAGGGGTTTCGGCTTTTATCTTAATTAGAGATTAATGAAAGAACCAGCTTGAATACTTACCCACAGCGTTACCCCAAATCCTAGACTATTGCAGCTCCAACCACAAACACGAGAAGAGAAGAGTATATGGAAGTTTCGGTCTTGCACACTACAAGGTATAGGGATTTTCGACTTTTGAAAGAAAGTGGTGATAGATTTGGCTTTAGAGGAAGAAAATGGCAACAAGTTTTTGTTTCTAGAAAAGAATCAAGGAGGAGGGAATGAATGAAAAGAAGCAAAGACAGAGAAGATGGATTTGTTCTTGAAGCAAGAGTGATGGAATGGGGTCGGTTTGAGATGCAAAGAGGAAGAAGAAGAATCTGGAGAGTGGTTTCGGCCAAACAATGAATTCGACAATAAGGGTTTTTGGGAGTAGTAGAGTTCGGCTATTAGGTCAGAAAAGAAAGAAAAATTATGGCATAAAGATTAACAAAAGGAAACCTAATGATGCTATACTCGATCGGCACAAGAAAGCTCAAAAAGAACCCTAAAGAAATCGGCACACTAACCTTCAATTGCCGAAAATGCTAAGCCCTAAGTTGTATGCCAAAATTTCACTACACAGAATCCCTTGGCCGGCCACTACTGTTCTAATTTGAAATCTCCTACAAACTCTCCTTGATCCACTCTCCTGAGTAATTCAAACTCTCCAAGACAGAGTTCCACTTGAGTGCCAACACTTGCCCACACTTGCACATAAAAAAATAAAAGTATCTTAAGCTTACCTTGTGACTCGTACCATGGACCTCTACCACCTCCTAGGCGCCACTTTTTTAGGAGCTTAGTGGTGCCACTTTGCCAAAGCTCCTTATGTGACAAATTTCACCGGGTTTTTCTTAAGAGTCCTCTTGATTCAGTTCCTCCCTATCCTTAAAAACATGTTTTGCTATTTTTATCGGGTTTTAACCTGAGTTTGGGCCTCCTAAAGTCCCACTAACGTACCTAAACACAATCTAGCAGCCTAAATATAGAAAATTTCCTAATTCAACAAAATCGCATCAATCCCAAAAAATTCTCAAAATCAGGGCATTACAACTCTGCCCTCCTTAAAGAAATTTCGTCCTCAAAATTTTACCTGATCTAAACAACTGAGGGTATTGTTGACCTATGGCCTCTTCTAGCTCCCACGTAGCCTATTCTCTTCCATGGTTGCGCCATAGCACCTTTACTAACGGAACTGACTTCCTTTTTAGAACATTCACATCTCGTTCCAGTATCTGCATAGGTTCTTCCTCAAAAGTCAAATCAGGCTGTACTTCAATCTCTGCAACCAGCAGGATATAAGTAGAGTCAGAACGATATTGCCTTAACATGGAGACGTGAAAAACATAATGAATCCTATCTAGTTCCGGAGGTAATGCCAACTGATAAGCTACTGGTCCTACTCGCTTAAGAACCCGATAAGGCCCAATGAACTGCGGACTCAACTTTCCTTTCTTTCCAAACCTTAGTATCTTCTTCCAAGGTGAAACCTTCAAGAAGACCATGTCACCCACTGAGTACTCAATCTCCTTACACTTCAAATCCGCGTAAGACTTCTGCCGATTAGATGCTTCTTTTAACCGATCCCTAATCACCTTAACCTTTTCTTCAGTTTCTGCTACCAACTCAGGCCCAAGAACTTGCCACTTACCCAATTCGGTCCAACAACTAGGTATACGACACTTACGTCTATACAGCGCTTCATAAGGTGCCATACGAATACTAGCCTGATAGCTGTTATTGTACGTGAATTCTACCAACGGTAGATAATCCTCCCAACTGCCTCGAAAGTCGATAACGCATCCCCTCAACATGTCTTCCAGAATCTGAATAACCCTTTCCGACTGACCATCAGTCTGAGGATGAAAAGCTGTGCTAAAATTCAATCGCATTCCTAACACCTCATGCAACTTTTGCCAGAACCGATATGTGAACCTAGGATCTCGATCAGAAATAATCGATGCTGGCACCCCATGTAGTCGCACAATTTTCGCCACATACAACTTGGCTAACTTTTGAAGTGAATAATCAGTGCAGACAGGTATAAAATGAGCAAATTTAGTCAACCTATCCACAATCACCCAAACTGAGTCCTTCTTCATCGGTGTCAAGGTTAATCCAGTCACAAAGTCCATGGTTACCCTCTCCCACTTCCAAAGGGGTACTTTCACTGGTTGAAATAGTCCAGAAGGTAACTAATGTTTCACTTTTACTTGCTGGCATGTCAGACATTTCCCCACAAACTCCGTTACTTCTCGTTTAAGCCCTAGCCACCAGTACAATTCCTTTAAGTCGCGATACATTTTATTTTCTCCAGGATGCATAGCACAAAGTCCTCCATAAGCTTCTTTCAGTAATAACTGCCTTAAGTCAGAGTCCTTCGGAACGCAAATTCTACCTCGGTAACATAAGACTCCCTCGCTGTTCGGCCCAAACTCAGAGGTTTTCGCATTCTTAACCTGCTGGAATCTCGAAACTAATGACTCATCCTTTAACTGCTTTTCCTTAATCTCATGAACCCAGGTTGGCCTTATTTGTAGTTCTGCTAACAAACTAACATCATCATACAAACTCAAACGAGCAAACATTACCCTCAAATCAGATACAGTTCTATGACTTAGGGCATCAGCCACCACACTAACTTTGCCTGGGTGATATTCGATCGAACAGTCATAATCCTTAAGCAACTCTATCCATCTTCGTTGCCTAAGATTCAGCTCCTTCTGAGTCAGCAAGAACTTAAGACTCTTATGATCCATGTATATGATACACCTTTCTCCGTACAAGTAATGTCTCCAAATTTTGAGTGCAAAGATTACTGCTGCCAACTCCAAATCATGGGTAGGATAATTTACTTCATGAGCTTTAAGCTGTCGCGATGCATAAGCAACCGCTTTACCCTCTTGTATCAACACATATCCCAAACCCACATGTGATGCATCACTGTACACGGTGAAATCCTTCCCAAACTCCGGCTGAATCAATGCAGGTGCCTCAGTCAGAACTTTCTTCAACTTCTCAAAAGCTTCTTGCTACTTCTCGGTCCAACCAAATGGTACTCCTTTCCTTATAAGTTTTGTCAGTGATGCAGCTATTACAGAAAATCCTTCCACAAACCTTCTATAGTACCCAGCTAAACCCAGAAAACTCTAAATTTCTGACACTGACCTCGGTGGCTTCCATTCCAGAATCGCTTTAATCTTTCGAGGGTCCACCTTGATTCCCTCAGCAGAGACAACATGACCTAAGAAAGTTACCTCCCTCGACCAGAACTCACACTTACTGAATTTCGCATAAAGCTCATTCTCCCTCAGCACTTGCAGCACAATACAGAGATGCTCGTCATGCTTCTCCTTAGTTTCAGAATATACCAGGATATCATCGATAAAGACAACCACGAATTGATCCAAGTATGGCTGGAACACTCGATTCATCAGATCCATGAAGGCTGCAGGTGCGTTCGTCAACCCAAATGGCATAACCAAAAACTCATAGTGACCATACTGAGTTCTGAATACCGTCTTGTGTATATCCACCTCCTTAACCCTTAACTGATGATATCCAAATCGAAGGTCAATCTTGGAAAATACCGAAGCTCCCCAAAGCTGGTCGAACAAATCATCGATTCTTGGCAGTGGGTACTTATTCTTAATCGTCAGTTTGTTCAACTGCCGATAGTCAATGCACATGTGCATTGATCCATCTTTCTTCTTCACGAACAACACTGGTGCTCCCCACAGAGATACACTCGGCCTAATAAAGCCTCTATCCAACAACTCCTGTATCTGGGCTTACAACTCCACCAACTCCTTCGGTGCCATCCTATAAGGTGCGATGGACACTAGTGCTGTTCCAGGCAACAAGTCTATTCCAAACTCGACTTCTAGGTTCAGAGCCAAACCCGGAAGCTCCTTTGGAAAAACGTCTTGAAAATCCTTAACAGTTCTAACCTTATCCACTGTCAGACCCTCAGTTTCTGACTGACTTACAAATGCCAAGTAAGCCTCGCAACCTTTACGAATCCACTTCTCGGCTCTCAATGCCGCCACCACATTAGACAGGTAATCCCTTCGCTCGCCTATCACCATAACCTCCTCATCCTCTGTGGTCATTAACATTATTTGCTTGGCTGCACAATCCAGCGTAGCCCTATGCTTAACAAGCCAATCCATCCCCAAGATAAGGTCGAATTCTCCAAACGATAGCTCCATCGGATCTCTTGAGAAGATCTTACCTTAAATTTCTCAAGGCACGCTTCTATACAGTTTGTTTACCCTAACTGAGTGACCCAACGGACTTAGTACAGATACCCTACTCACGGTCTCCTCAGAGCGCACACCCCGTGACCCAGATATGGCACAAGCAACATATGAATTGGTAGATCCAACATTTATCAACGCAGTGTCTGGCATACTGGAAATCAAAACGTACCAGTTATGACGTTAGGTGCATCACCCTCCTCTCGGTGACGAGCTGTATACACCAACGCTGGCTGTCGAGCCTCAGCATATCCAGCACCCCTGCCAGGTGCTCATCATCCTCGACGATTACCATTATCACCTCTACCTTGTCCACGTCCTCTCAGAGGCTATGGTCCACTCCTCACTGGTTGAGCGACTCTCTGATCTATAGCTTGAACCTGATCTGGTTCCTGAGGACAGTCCTTAACCCTATGCTCCATAGATCCGCATCGGAAACAAGCACCAGAATGTTTTTGACACTCACCCAAATGTATCTTACCACAATTCCTGCAACCTTGCGGTCTAACAGCATTCATCGGTACTGCTCGAACTGGCTCTACCACCCTTGCCCTCTTAACATTCCTGTTAGAACCACCTGAAGGCCCTGAATCAATTCGAAAACGGTTTTGATCCTTTTTACGATTCTGTCTTTCAGTACGCTTTACCTCCTCAGCTATCTTAGCTTTCTCCACTAAAATAGCGAAGTCGCACTCCTTCTGCGGAGCAATCAGTACCCTAAGCTTATCTCTCAGACCATCCTCAAAGCGCACCCTACGCTCGTACTCCATAGCGACTATCCCAGTAGCATACCGACTCAACCTCAGAAACTTAGACACGTACTCAGTAACTGTCCTACTCCCTTTAACTAGATTCAGAAATTCTTTTCTACGAGCGTCCACGTAACTAGCCCCAACATACTTTGCTTTGAAGGATGTCTTAAACAGCTCCCAAGTCACCCTATCAGCTGAAGTTCCATCTCTCACCGTGAGCCATCACTGATAGGCCTCATCCCTAAGCAATGATATGGCCCCCTTCAGCTTCTGCTCCATAGAGCAGTCCAAGTCATCCATAATCCGCTCTGTGGCCTCTAACCAGTATTCAGCCACATTCGGAGCTACACCAGATACGCCCCTAAAGATCTCTATTCCATTAGCCCTAAGTCACTCAGAAATAGATCCACGAATTTCGTTTCCCGTACTTGCCCAACAAACCTTTTCAAAACTCGAAGCATCACCTAAGATAGAGCGTCATCTCTGGCACATCGATCATGAGACTCTACTTTTGTTGCCGATGGTACCGGTGCTTCAGCTACCGGTATATGTCCTAAAGATGAAGATCCAGCCCGTGCGCTACCTTGGCCACGTCCACGGCCTCTTTCACGAGCTACTCGCGTACTCATTTTGTATTATCTGATTAGGAATTTTATGCATCAGTTAAATATTTCAGTGTTTATTACAAATGTTTTATGTACAAACAGTAATTCAGAGTTTATTTTCTTTCTGCGGTAGCCTAACTACAGTCTCAGTCTACTTATCAGAATTTCTACAGTTTTAGTGTTACCCTAACTAAAGTATCATGATAGGGTTTAGTACAGGCATATAACAGAATTTCAGAAACAATCAGAAAAGCTCAAAAAACTTATAGACTTGGGCCGGAGATTCGGTGTGCCACCTTCTTAAAAACCAATTTAGAAAACCGAATTCAATCTTTAAAATCATCTATTTGTAGAGAAACATATCGAAAACAACCTCGAAAATAATCTTGAAAGCAAATTCTTAAAAATAATTTTTGAAAATCTTTATTCATCGTTCCTTTAAAAACTCCTGTTTTTAGACTCGTTCCACAGCCGAGTTGTTGTAACCTGGCTCTGATACCACTAAATGTAACACCTCAAACTCGGCCTGGACGTTATGGCCAAAGTCACGTGGACTTACAACTGAGTGTGTGTTCTTTGTTTAAGGTGACTAAAGTGATTTTTGTAAAAGTAGTGGTTTAGCGAAGAGTCAGTTGATTAAGTCTTTAAGTTAGTCATTTGTTACGTTTGTTTGTGTTTTGAAAACATTCATTAGATTTTATTAAAAACCCGCGCGGCCTATAACTAACAGTTTCGATAAAGAATAAATAAAATCAGTAATTAAAACTATAAAAGAAAAAGAAATTTAAAGAGCGGCCTTATTACAACCTAAAACCCAAAATAGTAAAATAACATGTTTAAAATAACTTAAAATGGAAATCAAATTTTCAGATGATGTGGCCACTCTGAATCTCTCACAGCTCCAATCCCACTATGGTTGGGGATTACCTACATAGATGAAATTAAAGGGTGAGTTTGGTAACTCAGTGTGCCACATAACCCAACCATAGTCCAAACCAGATCAAGCCTCAAAGTTAGATTGATTTGGGCCTTGGCTCAGTACAGAATTCAAAATGAAGCCCATAGGCCCATAACAGACACAGAACAGATATATCATGTATGCAGAAAATGTGACAGCCCTATTTTTGACCTTAGTCGGGAAGTGGTTTCGTGACCGCTAACCGAGTCCTTAAAATAGTTAATATTAATTTTTTTCAATGCTTAAATTATCTGTTAAATGCATGTGTGAAAGTTGTGGAATTTAATTTGACAAATTCAATATGAATTTATTAAAAAGGGTTTAGTTGAAAAACTTAGAAACTTAGCTAGACAATTTGGAATGACTAAAATAAGATAGGCTAAAAACAAATGGGTTTGCATGTCAATTTTCCCCCTAAAAAAAAGTGGCCGGCCATGCATTTGACTCCATTGGTTGTGTCATTATTTTATAATTTATAACTTAAGTTAGTGGGATGATATCATAATAGAAAAAAAATAAAGTAATGAAAGAAAAGAAATTTGGAAGGAATTATTGTTCTTCTTGCCGTGAGTTGAAGAAGGTAGAAAGGGGAAAATTTTAAGCGACCATTCGGTCATTCTTGGCTCAAATCAAAGGTAAGAAATCCTTGCTACTTTTCTTTTAATCTCTAAAATAAGGTGTATGATCAAGTGTTTAGTCTAGCCCATTTTGAAATTTCAACTTCTATGGTGATTGGGCATTCGGCTAAGACTAAAACAATAGGAAAGGGGTTGTTGTTTTATGCCTTTACGAGTAAGGGTTGAGAAATGAGCTTTGAACTTCTTGAAAGTGCATTTTTGTGATCTAAGTGCTTTGTGGAAATTCTTAGCTAGTGTGGTTGTGCTTGCCGAATTTCAATTTGAAGTATTAAGCATAATTCGTGTGATTTGTGTTGTAAATACTTGAATTTGTGGATTAAAAATATGAAATTGGTTGGCCAAACAAAACAAATTGCCGAATGATGCTCAATTCGAGTGTTACTTATTTAGTTTACGAATGGGGTCTAGAATATGTGAAATTGAAGGTTTGGTACAAAGTATTTTACATTCAACCTTTAGCTAAACATTGTTAAGCTTGGATATTTGAGTTTTCAGACAATGGCTTGTTAAGGGGAGGTTTTCCATGATTATTGAATTTTAAAATAGTATGTTACAATTTAAAATGAGTGTTAAGGTCAATGAAATCGACAATGGCTGGTAAATTGAACAAGTTATGCTCTTGTGTCATATCTTGCTTGTGAGCTTTCGGTTTTGCCTTTAATGGATGATCGAATTGTTGATAATTGTTCAGTGGGCCCTAGTTTAGCCATGTCTATGCTACCTAGATGAGAAATGTATAAGTTGACCTTGATAGGCCGAATGGGAACTATGGTATTGAGTTAAAGTATAGAATAGGGAGAGAATATTCATAAGCATAATAATACTTAAGTTTCATGTGGGTGTACATATTAAATGTTGTCATGAAATTTTAAAGACTTGTCTCAAGTGTTTGAGCCTAGCCGAATATGGAATTGATCAAGTGTATGATTTTTTTGTACATATTAATAGTATTGGGCAATGACTCGTGATTTCATCATTTTTGCATATGATGAATTCGCCCATAAACGATTACTAAGTATTATGTATTGAGTTGGTTATAAGATCTAAATATACTTGCCCAAAAATCTATAGTCTCTATGTGACTTGTAACTTAATTATGTTTTGGGCAGAATGTGGGTACACGTATATGTGTGTATGTGTAATAAAGAGATTTTATTCATATCCCTTATCTTGCTCAAAGTATGGAGAATAACTGGTTAATGAAATTTAATTTTTTTGTTATTCATATTAAAGCTTAAGAACACTAAAGAGTGAATTTGGTATAAAATCTGCTTGGTACAGCAGCAGTAACGTGTTTTGGAAAAATCACCATAAATTGTACGAGTTGAATTAGAGGCTGAATAAATTGTGTAATTGAAGCTTAATGAGTCTAGTTTCTTATAAAATAAACTTTGCAAGAAAAGGAATTTCTGATAAATAGATTTTTAGAGTAGAGTGAGACAGTGTTAGATTGACTTTGAAGTCCCCTGCTCTGTTTTTGGAAAATCACTATAAATGGTATAAAAATTGTTATGAGACAAAATTTATAGGCTTAGACTCCTTGATGAGTCTAGTTTCGAATGAAATAAGTGAGGACATATTTGGAATTCTGTACAAGGAGAAATTTGGTTCGTAGTATAGAGTGGTCAGTTTACTCAAACAGTGAAATAGGGAAACTTTGAGAAAATTCTGGTATTGATTGGCCAAACCAAAAATTATGAAATTTTTATGGATGGAAGATAATGAGTCTATTTTCATACAAAATTAACGTCACTTCAATTGGAGTTTCGTAGCTCCAGTTATGAGTAAATTATTGAATGCTGCTCAGAAAATCAGCTTGTTGAGACTTATGATATGTATGTGAAATGATCGAATGTGCGTATGTTTTTGCAATGAGAAGAATATGCATGTATTATTTGACTATGAGTGAAAATGATTCATTGAGATGCTTGAATAAGGATTAATAAAATTAAATGTTTGATAAGCTCAAGAGCATAGAGGGACAAGTTCGGATAACTGGAAGGCCAAAGTGGTCGAATAGCCAACTCGCAATTTCTCGGGAAAGTTCGAGGTAAGTTTTGAGTAATCGAATTTGGTATTTAAGTTAAAATGCCATGACATACATGCTGATATTTGAAGATGTACCATTGAAAAAGAAACCTTAGTCATGTTGCTATATAGCCGAATGGCTCTTAGAGAAAAAGGACCATAAATTTGAAATTTGAAATGCGTTGCTTATGTATATTTGATCATTGGGCCGAAAGTCTGGAAAAGAAGAGCATACGTGTATGAGTTTTGAATTATATGTACATTGGTGATATAAAGTCGAGAAGCATGTTATATGTTGTATACACATGAATGGATTGAATTGCAAATGAAATCTTGCTATGTGAAATTTGGTTACATGTGAACATATATATAAATATGTGTATGAGAATTTGTGATGTGAATCCAGGGATTAAAGTCCCGATGACTATATGTGGAGACTATGTCCGAGTTAAGACCCGAAGGCTATATGCAGAGATGATGTCCGGGTTGAGACCCGAAGGCTATATGCGAAGATTATATCCGGGGTAAAGACCCGATGACTATGAATAGAGTTTACCCGAGCTAAAGATCTCGATGATGATGCAAGTAAAGCCTAAGACTAATGGTCTTCAAGGTAACGATCGCAAATGAATTGCGCTGAAAGTGTTAAGTTATACAGGTATGTACCCTTGGTTTATATGCAAGCGGAATTTTTGGACCGAATACTAAGGTCATTGTGTGATTGCATATGCTTGCATGAAATGAGATTATTAATATGGTCAAAGTACGTTTAGCCTATGGGAAAATGTTATGTGAATTTCGTGACATGTGTATGTTTACGTGAGTTTACTATAAGTGAAAGCTATCCACTTTCGTATATGACGTGAATGTATATGTGTGGAAAAAGGGTGACTTACCTAAGAGAAGAGGGAAACCAAAAATACGAACAACTATGCTTTAATTTGATGATTTATTTGATGTCATTGCTTAAAACTTACTAAGCATTGTAATGCTTACTCCATTTCCCTTATTTCCTCTGTTTTATAGATCTCTTTTTGGAAGCTACGGGCTCGGGGATTGAAGCCTTAATCACCTACACTATCGCTGTTATTTTGGTACATTTGATGGTTATTTTGGATCAATGGCATGTATAGGCTAATCTCCTTTGTTGGTTTTAGACTTCATTTTGTGTTGTAAATATTTCTAGCCATGCGAAAATGGCTTGCTTAGTCTTCAAGTTTGATTATATGTGTTGAAATGATTCTCGTACGATTCGATGTTGTGGCATGATATTTAGTTAGTACCCAATATGCAATGACTTTTCTTCTATGATGTTTGGTAATTAAATTGTTCGATTTAGCCATTTTGTTAGTAGCCACAAGGTAGAGATTTGCTAACTTGCTTACAGAATGTTTTTAATGAGTTATAATGTTCTGCCGAACCGACCTATAAGTGTCATATTCAACTTTAGAACCCAATGAACTCACGTCTAGCTTTGTATCTACGAACCTCGGTAGGATGTATCTAGTTAAGTAATGCCTTAATACCCTATTCCGGCGACGGACGGAGGTGTAGGGTGTTACATTTTTATTGGTATCAGAGCTACGGTTTAGTCGATTCTCGGACTAACGTAGCGTGTGTGAGTATAGCTATACATGCCATTTTGTGATAATGCGATAGTGTGGTGATTTCTGACATTTGAAATATGTTTTTCGTATAGTAATGGATTCCGATCCCGATCGAGCCGTAGCAGAAGATATTGAGAGTGTAGCGGCTGCTCCCGCACAAGGGACCGCGCCGACCGACTCTCAGCCGAATGCCAGTCGTCGAGATGATGACATGAGGCAGAATTTGTATGCAATGATGAGTGATTGGTTCGCTCAATTCCTACGAAGTAATCCGGCTGTTCCACAACCTCTTCCCCCGAATAACCCACTTCCGACCCCTGTGGCTCCTCCTGAAGCCGACCCTGTGAGGTCGAGTAAACCCCCAGTCGATAAAATTAGAAAATATGGGGCTGAAGAGTTCCGGGCTACAGTTGATGACGATGCTGAGCGGGCCGAGTTTTGGCTCGATAATGTAATCCGTGTGTTTGATGAGTTGTCATGTACGCCTGAAGAGTGCTTGAAGTGTGCTGTATCTCTGCTGCGTGATTCTGCCTACTATTGGTGGAACACATTGGTTTCGGTGGTGCCGAGAGAACGAGTTAGTTGGGAGTTTTTCCAAGTTGAGTTCCGAAAGAAGTATATCAGCCAAAGGTTTATCGATCAAAAATGGAAGGAATTCCTCGAGCTTAAACAAGGCCGAATGTCAGTAACCGAATATGAGAGGGAATTCGTACGGCTTAGCCGATATGCTCGCGAGTGCATAGCATCCGAAGCTATTATGTGTAAACGCTTCGAGGACGGGTTAAATGAAGACATCAAACTACTGGTGGGCATTTTGGAAATACAAGAGTTTGTTGTTCTTGTCGAGCGAGCCTATAAGGCCGAAGAGCTTAGAAATGAGAAAAGAAAAGCTGATAGCGGGGCCAAGGAGTTCCGTAAGAGATTTTCGGGGAAGTCTACTCAAGGATCATCAAAGAAATTTCGAGGTGAATCGGACCGATCAAGGGCCACTTCGGGTTTTTCTAGGCGAGACCGTGATCGACCCCCTATAAGTTCACGTGCTACTTCTGCTGCTAGTGTTGGGAACGACCGTCGAGATAGAGCCGAGTGTAAGTATTGTGGAAAATGGCATTCGGGGAGCTGTAGATTTCGTGATCGCTCTTGTTATAAATGCGGGTCGGCTGATCACTTTATAAGAGATTGCCCTAGATGGTCCGAACAAAATGTGAATCCGAGTGGAAAATCGAATACTACTTCAGCTCGAGGGAGGCCACCTAGAAATTCGGGGAATGCTAGCGGTGGTCAGAGAAGGTTTAAAGATGCTACGACAAGATCCGAGGCTCATGCTCCTGCTAGGGCTTACGCAATTCGCGCACGAGAGGATGCCTCTTCGCCCGATGTTATCACTGGTACTTTTACTCTCTTTGATACTGATGTAATTGCTTTGATTGACCCTGGTTCAACTCATTCATATGTATGTGAAACTTTGGCATCCAGTAAGACTCTCCCTATTGAGTCTACTGAGTTTGTGATTAGAGTGTCAATCCCTTGGGTCGTTGTGTGTTAGTCGATAAAGTGTGTAAGAAATGTCCCCTTATGATTCGAAATTCATGTTTTCCGGCCGATTTGATGCTTTTGCCATTCGACGAATTCGACGTTATTCTCGGAATGGATTGGTTGACTGTGCATGACGCGGTAGTGAATTGCAAGCGAAAGACTATTGATTTGCGATGTTCGAATAATGAGATAATTCGTGTTGAATCGTCTGATCTAAACGGGCTACCGGCAGTAATATCTTCAATTATGGCTAGAAAGTTTATGAAGAAGGGTTGCGAGGCTTATCTTGCTTATGTTTTGGATAGCAAAATACCCGAACTAAAGCTTGAGACAGTACCTGTGGTTTGTGAATATCCGGATGTATTTCCAGAAGAATTACCGGGATTACCGCCTGTTAGAGAGGTTGAGTTCGGCATTGAGCTAGTTCCGGGTACAACTCCGATTTCAATTGCTCCATATCGTATGGCTCCGACGGAGTTGAAAGAGTTGAAATCCCAGTTGCAAGAGTTGACCGATAGAGGTTTCGCAAGACCGAGCTTTTCTCCCTGGGGTGCACCCGTCTTGTTCGTGAAAAAGAAGGACGGGACTTTGAGAATGTGTATTGACTATCGGCAGCTGAACAAGGTGACTATAAAGAATAAGTATCCATTGCCTCGTATCGATGACTTATTCGATCAGTTAAAGGGAGCCTCAGTGTTTTCAAAGATTGACTTGCGATCCGGTTATTATCAGTTGCGAGTTCGAGACTCAGACGTGCCCAAGACTGCCTTCAGAACGAGGTACGGACACTATGAATTTTTAGTGATGCCGTTTGGGCTGACTAATGCCCCCGCTGTTTTCATGGATCTGATGAATCGAGTGTTTAAGCAGTACCTAGATCGATTTGTAGTCGTATTTATCGATGACATTTTGGTTTACTCTCGCGATGAGATCGACCATGCCGAGCATTTAAAGCTTGTGCTACGGGTTTTGCGTGATAACCAGTTGTACGCAAAATTCAGCAAGTGTGAGTTCTGGTTGCGCGAGGTCGGATTTCTGGGACACATTGTATCTGCTGCGGGTATCCGAGTTGATCCGAATAAAATCTCTGCTATCCTCGATTGGAAGCCTCCTAAAAATGTCTCGGAAGTCCGAAGCTTTTTAGGACTTGCCGGATACTACCGACGGTTTGTGAATGACTTTTCGATGATCTCAACCCCGTTGACGAAGCTATTGCAGAAGGATGTTAAATTCGAATGGTCCGAGAAGTGCCAAAAGAGTTTTGACCATTTGAAAGCCCTATTGACGGAAGCTCCAGTCTTAGTTCAGCCTGAATCCGGTAAAGAGTTTGTAGTATATAGTGATGCGTCCTTGAATGGCTTGGGGTGTGTTTTGATGCAAGAAGGCAAAGTTGTTGCTTATGCTTCGAGGCAATTAAAGCCTCATGAGAAAAATTATCCGACTCACGATCTCGAATTAGCTGCTATTGTTTTTGCTTTGAAGATTTGGCGTCACTACCTTTTTGGTGAGAAATGTCATGTCTATTCCGACCATAAAAGCCTCAAATACTTGATGACGCAAAGAGATTTGAATCTGAGGCAAAGACGTTGGCTTGAATTGCTAAAGGATTACGAGCTTGTCATTGACTATCATCCGGGGAAGGCGAATGTAGTTGCTGATGCTCTTAGCCGAAAATCATTGTTTGCTTTACGAGCCATGAATGCGCAATTATCGGTATTTGATGATGGGGTGATGATAGCGGAATTAAAAGCCGAACCGGTATTTCTCCGACAAGTTTGTGAAGCTCAGAAAGTGGATGACGACTTAATTGCCAAGCGAGCTCGATGCGATGTAAGTGCGGATCCTGAGTTCCAAGTTGACGACACTAATTGTTTGAGGTTTCGAGGCCGAGTATGTATTCCGAGAAGTTCAGAGTTGATTTCGATGATTTTAAATGAAGCTTATAATAGTCGAATGTCGGTTCATCCGGGAAGCACTAAAATGTACAATGATCTGAAACGTCAATATTGGTGGCATGGTATGAAACGAGATATCTCAAATTTTGTGTCGAAGTGTCTGATATGCCAACAAGTAAAAGCGGAACATCAGGTGCCTACGTGTTTGTTGCAACCAATTTTGATCCCCGAATGGAAATGGGATAGAGTCACGATGGATTTCGTATCTGGGCTACCGTTGACATCGAGCAAGAAAGATGCGATTTGGGTTGTCGTAGACCGATTAACTAAATCCGCTCATTTTATACCTGTGCGTACGGATTACTCACTTGATAAGCTAGCGGAGTTGTATGTTTCTCAGATCGTCAGATTGCACGGGGTCCCTATCTCTATCGTGTCGGATAGAGACCCGAGATTTACATCGCGGTTTTGGAAGAAACTACAAGATTCATTGGGTACTAAGCTACATTTTAGTACCGCGTTCCATCCTCAGACAGACGGTCAATCGGAACGAGTAATTCAGATACTCGAGGATATGTTGAGATGTTGCGTACTTGAATTTAGTGGTTCGTGGGAACGGTATTTGCCTTTGATTGAATTCGCATACAACAACAGTTTTCAATCGAGCATTAAGATGGCACCTTACGAGGCTTTGTACGGTCGCAAATGCCGTACACCGTTGTTTTGGACCGAGCTCAGTGAAAGTAAGATCTTTGGAGTCGATTTAATTAGAGATGCCGAGCAGAAAATAAAGGTGATTCGTGATAGCCTTAAGGCAGCTTCTGATCGTCAAAAGTCTTACGCAGATTTAAAGCGGAAAGATATCGAGTACCAGGTCGGAGACAAAGTATTTCTTAAAGTGTCACCTTAGAAAAAGGTGCTCAGATTTGGCCGTAAGGGCAAATTGAGTCCGAGGTTCATCGGACCATATGAAATATCTGAACGGATTGGACCGGTAGCATATCGACTGATTTTGCCTCTCGAACTTGAAAAGATTCACAACGTTTTTCACGTATCAATGCTTCGACGTTATATATTCGATCCTTCTCATGTGATTAATCCGTCGGAAGTCGAAATTCGACCGGATTTGAGTTATGAAGAAGAACCTATCCGTATTTTAGCTCAAGAAGTTAAAGAATTACGAAATAAAAAGATTCCGTTAGTAAAAGTGTTGTGGCTAAAGCGTGGGATCGAAGAAGCGACTTGGGAATCCGAGAATGTTATGAAGGAGCGATATCCCAACTTATTTTCGGGTAAGATTTTCGGGGACGAAAATCCCTTAAGGGAGGGAGAGTTGTGACAGCCCTATTTTTGACCTTAGTCGGGAAGTGGTTTCGTGACCGCTAACCGAGTCCTTAAAATAGTTAATATTAATTTTTTTCAATGCTTAAATTATGTGTTAAATGCATGTGTGAAAGTTGTGGAATTTAATTTGACAAATTCAATATGAATTTATTAAAAAGGGTTTAGTTGAAAAACTTAGAAACTTAGCTAGACAATTTGGAATGACTAAAATAAGATAGGCTAAAAACAAATGGGTTTGCATGTCAATTTTCCCCCTAAAAAAAAAGTGGCCGGCCATGCATTTGACTCCATTGGTTGTGTCATTATTTTATAATTTATAACTTAAGTTAGTGGGATGATATCATAATAGAAAAAAATAAAGTAATGAAAGAAAAGAAATTTGGAAGGAATTATTGTTCTTCTTGCCGTGAGTTGAAGAAGGTAGAAAGGGGAAAATTTTAAGCGACCATTCGGTCATTCTTGGCTCAAATCAAAGGTAAGAAATCCTTGCTACTTTTCTTTTAATCTCTAAAATAAGGTGTATGATCAAGTGTTTAGTCTAGCCCATTTTGAAATTTCAACTTCTATGGTGATTGGGCATTCGGCTAAGACTAAAACAATAGGAAAGGGGTTGTTGTTTTATGCCTTTACGAGTAAGGGTTGAGAAATGAGCTTTGAACTTCTTGAAAGTGCATTTTTGTGATCTAAGTGCTTTGTGGAAATTCTTAGCCAGTGTGGTTGTGCTTGCCGAATTTCAATTTGAAGTATTAAGCATAATTCGTGTGATTTGTGTTGTAAATACTTGAATTTGTGGATTAAAAATATGAAATTGGTTGGCCAAACAAAACAAATTGCCGAATGATGCTCAATTCGAGTGTTACTTATTTAGTTTACGAATGGGGTCTAGAATATGTGAAATTGAAGGTTTGGTACAAAGTATTTTACATTCAACCTTTAGCTAAACATTGTTAAGCTTGGATATTTGAGTTTTCAGACAATGGCTTGTTAAGGGGAGGTTTTCCATGATTATTGAATTTTAAAATAGTATGTTACAATTTAAAATGAGTGTTAAGGTCAATGAAATCGACAATGGCTGGTAAATTGGACAAGTTATGCTCTTGTGTCATATCTTGCTTGTGAGCTTTCGGTTTTGCCTTTAATGGATGATCGAATTGTTGATAATTGTTCAATGGGCACTAGTTTAGCCATGTCTATGCTACCTAGATGAGAAATGTATAAGTTGACCTTGATAGGCCGAATGGGAACTATGGTATTGAGTTAAAGTATAGAATAGGGAGAGAATATTCATAAGCATAATAATACTTAAGTTTCATGTGGGTGTACATATTAAATGTTGTCATGAAATTTTAAAGACTTGTCTCAAGTGTTTGAGCCTAGCCGAATATGGAATTGATCAAGTGTATGATTTTTTTGTACATATTAATAGTATTGGGCAATGACTCGTGATTTCATCATTTTTGCATATGATGAATTCGCCCATAAACGATTACTAAGTATTATGTATTGAGTTGGTTATAAGATCTAAATATACTTGCCCAAAAATCTATAGTCTCTATGTGACTTGTAACTTAATTATGTTTTGGGCAGAATGTGGGTACACGTATATGTGTGTATGTGTAATAAAGAGATTTTATTCATATCCCTTATCTTGCTCAAAGTATGGAGAATAACTGGTTAATGAAATTTAATTTTTTTGTTATTCATATTAAAGCTTAAGAACACTAAAGAGTGAATTTGGTATAAAATCTGCTTGGTACAGCAGCAGTAACGTGTTTTGGAAAAATCACCATAAATTGTACGAGTTGAATTAGAGGCTGAATAAATTGTGTAATTGAAGCTTAATGAGTCTAGTTTCTTATAAAATAAACTTTGCAAGAAAAGGAATTTTTGATAAATAGATTTTTAGAGTAGAGTGAGACAGTGTCAGATTGACTTTGAAGTCCCCTGCTCTGTTTTTGGAAAATCACTATAAATGGTATAAAAATTGTTATGAGACAAAATTTATAGGCTTAGACTCCTTGATGAGTCTAGTTTCGAATGAAATAAGTGAGGACATATTTGGAATTCTGTACAAGGAGAAATTTGGTTCGTAGTATAGAGTGGTCAGTTTACTCAAACAGTGAAATAGGGAAACTTTGAGAAAATTCTGGTATTGATTGGCCAAACCAAAAATTATGAAATTTTTATGGATGGAAAATAATGAGTCTATTTTCATACAAAATTAACGTCACTTCAATTGGAGTTTCGTAGCTCCAGTTATGAGTAAATTATTGAATGCTGCTCAGAAAATCAGCTTGTTGAGACTTATGATATGTATGTGAAATGATCGAATGTGCGTATGTGTTTGCAATGAGAAGAATATGCATGTATTATTTGACTATGAGTGAAAATGATTCATTGAGATGCTTGAATAAGGATTAATAAAATTAAATGTTTGATAAGCTCAAGAGCATAGAGGGACAAGTTCGGATAACTGGAAGGCCAAAGTGGTCGAATAGCCAACTCGCAATTTCTCGGGAAAGTTCGAGGTAAGTTTTGAGTAATCGAATTTGGTATTTAAGTTAAAATGCCATGACATACATGCTGATATTTGAAGATGTACCATTGAAAAAGAAACCTTAGTCATGTTGCTATATAGCCGAATGGCTCTTAGAGAAAAAGGACCATAAATTTGAAATTTGAAATGCGTTGCTTATGTATATTTGATCATTGGGCCGAAAGTCTGGAAAAGAAGAGCATACGTGTATGAGTCTTGAATTATATGTACATTGGTGATATAAAGTCGAGAAGCATGTTATATGTTGTATACACATGAATGGATTGAATTGCAAATGAAATCTTGCTATGTGAAATTTGGTTACATGTGAACATATATATAAATATGTGTATGAGAATTTGTGATGTGAATCCGGGATTAAAGTCCCGATGACTATATGTGGAGACTATGTCCGGGTTAAGACCCGAAGGCTATATGCAGAGATGATGTCCGGGTTGAGACCCGAAGGCTATATGCGAAGATTATATCCGGGGTAAAGACCCGATGACTATGAATAGAGTTTACCCGAGCTAAAGATCTCGATGATGATGCAAGTAAAGCCTAAGACTAATGGTCTTCAAGGTAACGATCGCAAATGAATTGCGCTGAAAGTGTTAAGTTATACAGGTATGTACCCTTGGTTTATATGCAAGCGGAATTTTTGGACCGAATACTAAGGTCATTGTGTGATTGCATATGCTTGCATGAAATGAGATTATTAATATGGTCAAAGTACGTTTAGCCTATGGGAAAATGTTATGTGAATTTCGTGACATGTGTATGTTTACGTGAGTTTACTATAAGTGAAAGCTATCCACTTTCGTATATGACGTGAATGTATATGTGTGGAAAAAGGGTGACTTACCTAAGAGAAGAGGGAAACCAAAAATACGAACAACTATGCTTTAATTTGATGATTTATTTGATGTCATTGCTTAAAACTTACTATGCATTGTAATGCTTACTCCGTTTCCCTTATTTCCTCTGTTTTATAGATCTCTTTTTGGAAGCTACGGGCTCGGGGATTGAAGCCTTAATCACCTACACTATCGCTGTTATTTTGGTACATTTGATGGTTATTTTGGATCAATGGCATGTATAGGCTAATCTCCTTTGTTGGTTTTAGACTTCATTTTGTGTTGTAAATATTTCTAGCCATGCGAAAATGGCTTGCTTAGTCTTCAAGTTTGATTATATGTGTTGAAATGATTCTCGTACGATTCGATGTTGTGGCATGATATTTAGTTAGTACCCAATATGCAATGACTTTTCTTCTATGATGTTTGGTAATTAAATTGTTCGATTTAGCCATTTTGTTAGTAGCCACAAGGTAGAGATTTGCTAACTTGCTTACAGAATGTTTTTAATGAGTTATAATGTTCTGCCGAACCGACCTATAAGTGTCATATTCAACTTTAGAACCCAATGAACTCACGTCTAGCTTTGTATCTACGAACCTCGGTAGGATGTATCTAGTTAAGTAATGCCTTAATACCCTATTCCGGCGACGGACGGGGGTGTAGGGTGTTACAGAAAACCTAACCCAAACCCATCCATATACACCCCCGTACCAGCCTTACACTATGTGGGGAGACTACTCGACCCACCCATCCGCTACAAACCACAGAATCTGCAGCGAGGCTGCCAGATATTATGACAGAGTCACCAGATACAGATATTGTGGCGAGGCCACCAGATCAGATATATGTATATATGTGGTGAGGCCACCAGAACAGATATATGTGGCGAGGCCACCAGAACAGATATATGTGGCGAGGCCACCAGAATGCTTCCTCCATTGATATAACCCATAACCCATGCAACAGATATACATGTCATGGCATACATCATACAGAATCAAAATATCATGCATCTCAGATAAAATTAACCCTAGGGGTATAATGGTCATTTTTGCACCTTGGGGAATGTTGGTAATTTTCCATACTTAGGGGTATTTTAGTAATTTATCAGTTCTTTAGGGATTTCATGCGTATTACAGTCACTATTAATCCATTTGCCGTCCCAGTAATCTATCTAGCTTAATTTAACAGTTTTGGCCTTCTAGGCCTAACAACCCCTAATGGGCCCTACGGTGTCTAAAAGTAACTTAAGCTCATTTAATCCAAGTTTTACAATCAGATTACAAATTTTAACTGTATTGATTCCTACAGTCTGTCAAAACGCCTTTAATAACTACTTTTACCCATATGGGCTCGGAAGCCCATTGGGCCCATATTCCGCCCATCGAGGCCCAACTTACCAAAACGCACGGAATTACACTCTCTACAATCCTACCATCAACGATTTTAGATCTAACCATCAAAGAGTAATTGCATACTCACGAATCCTCACAGTGTCGACCTTTCAATCACTTCCGGTCACTTTTGGTTAATACGACCCTTACCGATCTAGTGTATAATAGAGGTATGATACACACCTGATAACTGTCGAAGTGTTGACGAGATCTCTACATGTAAAGCCTACAATCGGATTACTAATATGTCAGATTACATATCAACACAACCCAAGCACTAAACACCTTACCCCAATCGACCAACATAGCCTAAGTCCCTAAAGTTCTTACCTTTCTGCCGAATATAGACTAGTTCTCGATGTTCAACCGTGTTAGCCTTCAAAATCCTTAGTTGCACAACCCCTTGATCACACTAGCGCATACAAAACAAGAGGAAGAGGCCAACAGGCCCTTAGTCTAAATGATAGCCACCCTTTCAGGGTTTCGGCTTTTATCTTAATCAGAGATTAACGAAAGAACCCGGTTGAACACTTACCCACAGCGTTACCCCTAATCCCAGACTATCGCAGCTACAACCACAAACACGAGAAGAGAAGAGTATATGAAAGTTTCAGTCTTGCATACTATAAGGTATGGGGATTTTCGACTTTTGAAAAAAAGTGGTGATAGATTCAGCTTTAGAGGAAGAAAATGGCAGCAAGTGTTTGTTTCTAGAAAAGAATCAAGGAGGAGGGAATGAATGAAAAGAAGAAAAGACAGAGAAGATGGATTTGTTCTTGAAGCAAGAGTGATAGAATGGGGTCGGTTTGAGATGCAAAGAGGAAGAAGAAGAATCTGAAGAGTGGTTTCGGCCAAACAGTGAATTCGGCAATAAGGGTTTTTAGGGGTAGTAGAGTTCGGCTATTAGGTTAGAAAAGAAAGAAAAATTATGGCATAAAGATTGACAAAAGGAAACCTAATAATGCTACACTCAATCGCCACAAGAAAGCTCAAAAAGAACCCTAAAGAAATCGGCACACTAACCTTCAATTGCCAAAAATGCTAAGCCCTAAGTTGTATGCCAAAATTTCACTCCACAGAATCCCTTAGCCGGCCACTACTGTTCCAATTTGAAATCTCCTACAAACTCTCCTTGATCCACTCTCTTGAGTAATTCAAACTCTCCAAGACAGAGTTCCACTTGAGTGCCAACACTTGCCCATACTTGCACATAAAAAAATAAAAGTATCCTAAGCTTACCTTGTGACTCGTACCATGGACCTCTACCACCTCCTAGGCGCCACTTTTTTAGGAGCTTAGTGGCGCCACTTTGCCAAAGCTCCTTTTGTGACAAATTTCACCAGGTTTTTCTTAAGAGTCCTCTTGATCCAGTTCCTCCCTATTCTTAAAAACATGCTTTGCTATTTTTATCGGGTTTTAACCTGAGTTTGGGCCTCCTAAAGGCCCACTAACGTACCTAAACACAATCTAACAGCCTAAATGCAGAAAATTTCCCATTTCAACAAAATCGCATCAATCCCAATTCAATTTCTCTGATAACATTAATATTACGGATTATTTTCTCACAAAGCTTGGTCTTGAAACAATAGAGTTTGGTTACTGCCACCATATGATTTCTCATACAATGTCATTTTTATACTCAACTGATAGCTCATCAAACAACAACAATCTTTCTTAGTTGCTTTGAAACTCTGAAACATGGTGACAAATAAATATTCTGAGAATTTGAATTACGTTTCCCACTTTCAATGCAATCTCATACTCACAGATTATGTAATTTCTCTCAAAATCAGAATATAACTTTCAGATTTCAATTTGAAACAATAATGACCAGCACCATGTGCAAACTGATAGTAGTTGAATTGACTAACTCAGCTGATTTATCAAAGAGAAATCCATGCGTACAGAAAGACTTATTCAGACAGTTAACATCATTCAAATAATATCTATCTTTTTCAATTATAAGAAATAATCCCGATACAAAATTCATCAAATTTTTTTTCATCAATACTCCAATATCAATATATGTTGAAATAGTCCTAAAATGCTTAATAATTAACTTTAATCTGTTTATAGCTCAGACATTTAAACGTAAAGTCAGAAATATTACATTTTATACTCATTCATCAATACCAACTCCTCAGATTATTATGCATCTTGTTACTTTTGTATGAATAGACTAACTGACACTGTGAGCCACCCGCAACAATGGTTATACAATCTCAAAGAAACAAACAATCATCGATTCTGCATCTAAAATTCTAAATCAGAAATCAATGTATACTGAACTCCTTTTTAACTTACAAACTCAACAAAAAAATTCGACGATTCAAAATATTTTTGCTGTCTCCAAATTTGGATCTTTTTTTGACATTAAACGTTTTAAACTCTTATAGTTATCAAACATATCACATAACTCTTTTCATGTAGCTTTAATTGTATGGAATTACAAGATATCTCTGTACACTCTTTCATTGGAACACACTTCAAATCTTTTATTAACGTATGGCTGAAAATCATAAACTCTTTATTTAACTCAGACTATATCAGAACTGACATTTCGGTTGATAATGTCTTCGTGCAAAAGAAAGCTTCAGCAATCGAACTAACTTTAATTTACCATAATATTTCTCAGATAGAATTGTTCCGATAGATATAATTTTGTATCAAATCTTCAAGGATACCAATTCTTCTTCCAAACCATCATTCAAATCACATATGTACATTTAAAGTTTATTTGCAGTCTAGTGGATAGATTTAAACATATATAACCCAATTAACTTTTCAATCAAGTAATTCAAATCAGACTAAACCACTGAATCGATCTTTTTGAAGAAATCTTTTCTTCTCGTTAAAAGGATAACCCATACATATCATTATATAGAAACCACAACCATCAAATAGAAATCATAATGTCATAATAAGACTGACGTCTTAACCGTAACATTAGATAATATCCCGGCTATTAATGAAGCATTTAAACATAGAATAGGATCAAATATAAGTTAAACAACAATCAATACAGAAACACAATTTCTATAACTCTGATAACGGTACCATTGCACTCTCACATTTTGAACCAGAAATTATAATCATAATAAACATCGTCATCTCTGTCTTAAAGATATCTCTTGCAGATAATCACATAAATTCATAAGAAGACAGGAATAGCGAAATTTCAACATATGGAGCTATAAAAATTTTCTTGAAATTTACAACTCAAATAGAATGATAACAATTCCAATGATATCCCAAAAAATTTCTAGAAAGAACAACGTCACTCATAAATACTAAAATTCATGGTAACAGAAGCAATATAATCTTCACTTATTTTCAACAGAACAATAGCCAGAAGAAACAGAATATTAGCACCATATAGATTTTACCGTCGACTTCCATATTCACACAATAAAATAGAATACCAAAGAAAGAACAATGTTGAACATAATCCAAACAGACCAACGATGATTTCGTCTATCAGTACATTTAACTAGCATTCACACATGATAAGAATTTCATCTGATATACATAGTCATATATACCTCTGATAATAAAAGAACACATAGATTACTTAGAAGAGATCATCGTATATCACTCAACTGTGACTGTTGTACTTAGCCATTAATATAATTCAGACATTATTCCACTATCTAATTTTGTCATAACTAAATCCACATTATCCATTACTAATAGAAATCAATTCAGAAGAACTTTCAGTTAATCCTTTCTTTAGATATCATACCTGAATAGGTTATCATTGAAATCAACTTCTTCTTTACCAGTAACTTTGCATAATCCCGAATAATCTTCAAAACAATCCAATATCTCTTTTAGTACTGTCTTCAAATGTTGACTCCTTTTATTATCTGATCACAGTATTAATCTTTCAATTACGAAACTCTGTAATTCCACAAATGTGAGCAATATTCATTCTAACTCTTTACAGATTTCTTTGTAACATTAAACTGATAAGGGGGTAAGGGTAGTAAAGCCCCAAATTTAACTCTCGCATAAATGCACATAACATATACTAATATGAATAACCAGTTCATTTCTAATTTCACATTTTCAAATCATTTAATAAACATTTGTTTTTAAGCACTTTCATACTTATCACATATTTCATATGTGTAACGCCTTAAATTTGGGCCTAGAAGTATCGGGCCTTGAGCATGAGAAATGTTAGAAGACTGCACATAGATGTTTAGTTGTGCAAGGAAGTGACACAAATATCTATCTGCTTCAGTGGTTAAGTGTTCTAGGAAGTGTCTGAGAAGTCTTGGGTTCAAGCTGTAGCTTGGGTAAAAATTTTGTTTTTATTAAGCAAACCTCTAGCTTTGGGCCAATAGGCTTATAATTAAATATGGGTAAACCATGACACAAAAAACCTAGTAGTCTAGTGGTAAGTGGCATGTGGAGTGTTCATGGGTCTGAGGTTCAAGTCGTGGCAATGCAAGGGAGTATTTATTTTGCTGCCTAAGCCGTGTAGGTGGTAGAGTTGGACCGAAACACTACTAAGTGGAGTTTGAATTGGTCATGGAGAATATGTAGGAGGAAATCAAGGAGAAAATTAAGGGATATGAAGTTGGGGGAGAGTGTATAGCCGAATGGTAGGAGAGATTTTAGGACTTTGGGGGTGTTTGTGCCGAATTTGAATTTGGGGTTCTCAAGAGTTCAATTTTAAGTGGTTCTTTCTCCCCATTTGTTTTGTTTTTTCCAATTACTTTCCCTCTCCAACTCTCTTTCTTTTCTATTGATTGTTTTTGGTCGAATTTTTCTTCCTCTGTCGCCGAAAATCTCCTCTTCTCTTTCTCTCTACACTTTTCTTTGCTCTCTCTGTGTTGACTTTCCCTTCACTGCTTTCTGTCATTTTTGTAGAAATTTTTACTCATCAGTTGTACGTTTCGGTAAGTCTGCCTTTTGATTTGGATGTACTACTATTCTTCTTCCTCCCTCTTTGTCATAATAAACTTGCATCTAACATTCTTTCTGTGATGTCGTTTTCGGTTAGGAGGGCAATTGTCTCACTCTGCCATCATAGGGTGTACGTTCGGCTCTTGTGTAGGTATAGGCCGATTGTTTCTTTCTTCTTAAATTAACCTTCTGATTCAGTAAGTGTTTTCCCTATCTAGCTCGAGCTGTTCATTTGAGTAATGGTTAAAGGTTTGGCTGGAACGCAGGGAATCCCTGAGGCCTAGTGGTTAGCCTCTAGCAACGGAGGAGGGGTGTGATCTTCTGTTGGTCGAGCAATGCAGGTGTTTAGAACCTCTTTGATATATATGATAGCAAAAAGGGCTATTGGATATTGATCTTGTTATCAAAAAAGGATTGATGGCGAAATGTGTTGGAATCTAAGTTTGGGGAAGTACGCGAAGTGTGGATTGAGTCCAAGCGGAATAAGGTGTGTATATTCACACTGTTTTAACTGAAAATTGGCAAAAGCCAAAAAACCAGAAAACGCAACATTTGATGCCACATGGGCGTGTGATTGCTCGTGTGGTAATCCGAGCGCTTGCACCTGGGCATTTAATTGTAAAGGCCACCATGAGCGAACTCATAAGCTTAGGCCGATTTGGGCCACGTTAGGCCGTAATGGGCGGTGTGGGCCCAATAGGCTTGTGGGCCCCACACAAGTAACTCACACGGATGTATGGAAATACCGGACCCGCCTGTGTCGTTCACACAGCCAAGTCATCTCTGGGCTTCGTGGGCCACACGGACATGTGGGCCTACTCGGGCCGCATAATGGGCTTTGAGCCCATCTTCACTATTAGACTGTTAGGGTTGGTAAGAATACCTAGACCCCAAACTGGTAAAATGACCGATATACCCGTATAGGGTAAAATGACCGATATACCCGTATAGGGTAAAATAACCGATATACCCCTATAGGATAAAATGTTCGATAAACCCTCGTAAGGTAAAATGACCTATTTACCCCCATAGGGTAAATGACTGATATACCCCCATAGGGTAAAATGACCGATATACCCCCATAAGGTAAAATGACCGATATACCCCTATAAGGTAAAATGACTGATATACCCCCGTAGGATAAAATGACCGATATACCCCCATAGGGTAAAATGACCCCCATAGGGTAAAATGACTGATATACCCCCATAGGGTAAAATGACCGATATACCCCTATAGGGTAAAATGACAAATATACCCCCATAAGGTAAAATAACCGATATACCCCCACAGGGAAAAATGATCGATATACCCCCATTGGGTAAAATGACCAATACACCCCTATAGGGTAAAACGACCAATATACCCCCATAAGGTAAAATGACCTATATACTCCCATAGGGTAAAATGACCAAAATACCCCCAAAGGGTAAAATGACTGATATACCCCATAACGTAAAATGACTGAAATACCCCATATCGAAAAATGACTGAAACACCCTCATAGGGTAAAATGACCGAAATACCCTCATAGGGTAAAATGACCAAAATACCCCTATAAGGTAAAATGATCGAAATACCCCCATAGGGTAAAATGACTGATACACCCCCATAGGGTAAAGTGACTGATATGCCCCTAAGAAGTAAAAATGACTGATTTGTTCTATGATATGTATGATTGTAATTGAGCATGACATTTTGCATACACGAATGATATTATGTCATGACATATTGCATTGCATGGCGTTGGTTGTTATATTTGGAAGAAGTGTACTATATTGGTAGGGTTACACGGGTCGTACAAGACGATTGTGGACCTATACTAGTAAGGTTGCATGGGTCGCACAAGACGATTGTAGACCTACTAATGGCTTTAAGACGATCATATTACTGGCAACATTGCTGCAATACTATTTAGTGCCGCAACCGGTGCTAATCTTGGTGTGTCTGGCTGGGTGGGTCGATTTAATCCCCACAGGGTGTGACTGGCGGGACAGAATGGTGTGTAGAGGCTGGATTGGGTAGGATTTCTTATTGCATTACTTCACTGATACTGACACTACTACTGTTACTGTAATGGGCTAAGGCCCATACTGATATTGTTTCTGTAAAAGGGCTCAAGTCCAAATTGTTATTGCATACTATATGTTTGACTGATCAATAAGAGATTCCCCACTTAGGTTTCATAAACTCACCCTTCTGTTTAACTATACAGGTAATCCACAGTTATAGGTGGGTTGATACTGCGAGGGACTCTACGGTGGCCACACAACTACATTTGCTTCCATTTTCAGCTATTGATTTATAAGTAGTTTATTATGGGTATTTTTATTGTAATAAAGCCTCTTTTGGATTTTATTTTTAATTTGGTTTTATTACTTTGTTTTATAAACTGCTAGATGTAGGAAAAAGATGGGTTTTTCAAAAGATAATTGTTTTTTCAAAGACACTAGGTTTACATAACGGTTTTCAAAAGGTAAGCTTCCGCTATAAACGAGATTTTCAATTGATAACGTTTAAAAGAAAGTACTTTTGATAATAACGTAAGATTTTTAATTATTCTTCCAGATCACACAAAGTGGCTAAATAAAGATTGGGCTTTTCAAACGATATCGCATTTTAAAAGTAAATAACTCTTCAATGATGCGCGTTTTGGAAATGAACAACCCATTTTGGAATCACTATTTGACTAAATAATTTTGAGGTTTCCAACATCATCGAGGTTTTCGTTTCACACTCCATTGTAACACAGCTAGATTCGGCCATAATGTCTAGGCCCGGTTTGGGGTGTTACAATATGCCAACTCAAATCACTAATTCAAAATCAAAACATTTCATATAGTAATCATAGGCCACATATCACAACTCATACACTCGTATCATTACCACATTTATCAATAACAATATGTCATATAATTTGATCCATACCTTTATGAGTTTCAACTCTTAATCAATACATGTTCACTCAAACATTTAAGCATTTATTTATGTACCATCAGAATTAGCTCGGTTGGAAAATATATCTATCTTATCAAAACAATTTTTGTCAGAGTCGGGAGATATCACACTATCGCAGGTTATATGTGGCATGTATAGCTAGACTAATATCAGCTATGTTAATCTTAGAACCAACTAAACCATAGCTCTGATACCAACCAAATGTAACACCCCTAACCCGTATCCATCATTGGACTAGGGTTAAGAGGCATTACCAGACATATGGGAATATTACATGACCACATCACAATCATAGTCATATCAAATCATATCATAGCAAATCATACAAATAGAATCCCTTAAGGAGGCCAACAAGACCTTAACATGCTTAAGTAAGAGTCGGGACTAAATCGAACACATACAAAATTTTTTGAAACTAAAATATGTTTCAAAGTTACAGAGGTCACAAGCACATGTGGTCAGACCGTGTGCCCCACACAGTATTAGACACGCTCGTGTGTCTAAGCTGTGGCAAAACAGGGCAGATATACTGACTTGTCCACACGGCCACAAGACACACCTGTGTGCCAGGCCGTGTGAAAATTAGGGAGGCTACTAACTTGGCCACACGGCCCAGTAAACGCCCGTGTATGCAAACGTGTGGTCTGCCCAGGTTCACTTTGAAGTGGCCCTCGAGCGATACGGCAGAGACATACGCCCGTGTCCCTACCCGTGTGGGCATAAAATAGGCCATTTACAATACCATTGTGTCACCCAATTTTGGGTCTCCCTACAAGCACAAAACTAATACATTTCATACTTAATGTGCAACCAATTCATTACCAAAACAAGTATACTTCATGCCATAACATTATCAATCAAAACCACGTTTATTTACTAACTCAAAATCATGTCTTTTATGTACCAAAAGCACATATCAAATCACATACTTCATAGCCCAAAATAACCTATTTCATACATATCCAAACTCACCAAATCATTTATATCCAAATATACCAATTCGGCATTTCACTTGGTCATACCAATTCACTATTTACGCTCATACCAATTCATCAATCTTTATCGATCAATATGACATCTAAATAACAAGTATTTAACTTACCAAAATATCATCTCAAACTCCTTGCCAATTCATACCATTATACATACTATATACCATATTCACCAAGCATGCAAAAACACAAGGCTATTTATATATAGACATCTTATAACACATATCAAATTCCCAAATTAAGCCAAATCTCATAGCTATATATATACACAAATTCCAAACCAAAATATCAAAACTAGCCTATACATGCCACATAACCAAAAACTCAAAGCTTTTATTTGCCGAAACAAACACTGGATAGTGTGATGAGGCCTCCCACGACTTCCAACCCGAGCAAATTCCTAAAAATATATGAAAATAGAAAAAAACACAGAGTAAGCTTTAAAAGCTTAGTAAGCCATAAGTAAATAAATTATCTTAATGATAGTCATAATTCAATTTAACTAGACCGAAATTAACAAATCTCAGCCACATGTACATTCATCATACTCATAAATTCATATGATTACATTAAGTACTTAACTTTCTTTCACTTTTCAAACAATGAGCATATGTATCACAACATTCATTATTATACCTACCTTTAATTTAATGTCATGTATTTCACATTTCATCAGTGGAAATATATTCACCTTTCATTCTTGAATATCATATACACATCGTGCATACCTAAATCGGATATATCTTAAGTATACATGTAGCACCCCTAACCTGTATCCATCTCTAGATGAGGGTTAGAAGCATTACTGGAAAATTTTGAACTTTTTCAGACATTTAACAAACATCAACATCAAGTCATGAACATACATAATCATTGAGTACCTTATGAAAGTCTTTGAGACATTAAAAATGCATTAAGAGATGATTGGGACTAAATCGACTACTTAAAAGGTTTTTGAATACTCATGAAATTATTCTTTTTAAAATTGGACACACGCCTGTGTGGCTAGGCCATGTACCTCTCACGATCGTGGCTTACATCCCACACGACCGTGCCTCTCATCTTACCTTAGGCCATGTGCAACACTGACTAGGGCCACACGACCACTAGAGACGCCCGTATGTCCAGCCCGTGTATCATTCTAAATTAACCATACAGTCATCAAACACACCCGTGTGTCTTTCCCGTATGCAATACAGACCACTTAAGCTACAATACAGGGGACGCACAGTCGAGTCACACGCCCGTGTGCCTAGACCGTGTGGCACAAAATAGGCCATATGAAAAGCCAACTTTACCACCCTATTTAGGTCATCCCTACTGGCCAAAATTAAAACATTTTATGCCAACAATTCTCAACCAAATCATACCCAAAACATACATCAACATACTCATATTATCAACAACAAGTATAATAGTCAATTTCCATGCTTAATCATACCAAATTCTTAAACCAAAACACATCAAAGTCTATGTTCAATCTCATAACAAAACTTACCAAAACAAAATCATCTTTATACCAAAATGACCATTTCACTTTATGCCAAATTTGCAATATAAACATACCATAATCAAACATGAACATATCCATTAAGTAGCCATATCACATGGCATAACATATGTACACATCAAAACATATATCATAGACTTCTAGCCTATACATGCCATAACTTAACATTTATACTTTCAAAATGTACCGAAACAAAGTTTGATAGTGTAGCGATGATCCTCGATGATCCCTGAGCTTTTGGTAGCAACAATATCTGTAAAACAGTTGAAAAACACACAGAGTAAGCTATAAAGAGCTTAGTAAGCCATATACAAATAAATTTAACTAAGGAATCATGTATAAATCAATTCATTAACAAACTTATAACCAATTCACATGGATAATTCATGAGTCAAAGCATACTTATTTGCTCACTTATCTCTATAGTTCTTTCATTCAATACACATATACCATAATCCATTTCTATGAACTCATACATATCACATACTTATTCTTTCACACAGATAAACTTTTCATGCTTAAAACATTAGTATGATTTAACGCACCTAAATCGGATACACAACCATTCATTCATTTAATTCTCAGATTTACTCATAACTCAACCAGAAGCTTTTACATATGCTGAAACTCCCAAAGCTCATACAAAGCCAACGTCCTAGACATGGTCTTATATGTAATCGACATCGATGCCACTATCCTAGACAAGGTCTTACACGAAATCAAATAGAGGCTGATGTTTTGGACATGGTCTTACACATAATTTGTAATCGATGCCTTTGTCCCTGACACGATCTTACACGATACTTTAAATCAATGCCAACGTCCCAAACGTGGTCTTACACGAAATTAGATTTCAGAACTTTCTCAGTTTTACGATTACAACTTTCATAACCATTCAATACAATTCCAAACTCATTTATATATATATATATATATATATATATAGTAATAGTTCAATATAACACATTTATTTGTATATTGTCTTACCTCATACGTATTCAGACGAACGGAAACGATTACTTGACTACTTTAGATTTTCCCAGTTCTAAGTCCGTTTTCCTTTGATCTTGATCTATATATATTCAAATTTAGCTCTTTTATTCACCAAAACATTCAATTCAATCCAAAACATATAATTAGAGTATTTTACAAAATAGCCCTCATATTTGTACATTTTGACATTTTAGTCCTTATTTCATAAAATCACAAAATTTCACAAATTTCCTTTTATACAAGCTTAGCTGAATTTTTATAGCTTTCATCTAAGCCCATATAACACTTTTATTTCACAATTTAGTCCTACAAAATATTATTTTCACAATTTAGCCAAATAGCTCAATTTCATCAAAATTCAAAAACAAAACATGTTAATCCAACGTATACCTTTCATAATTCATCAATTACAACACAAAGCTTACAAAAATCATCAATGGCACATTTCATAATCTTTAACAAAATCTGAAATTTATGTATGGTCATTGAAGATCACATAGCAACGATCTCAAAAACACAAAAATATCAAAAAGGGACCAAAACATATACCTTAATCACTAAGTTGTTTGGCCGAACCCTAGAATTCTTTTTCCTTTCTTTTTGATTCAATTTTTGGCACTAATGCATGAATAATGGCCTATTTTCATACTTTGTTTTATTATAAAACCTTTAATAATCTTTTTACCAAAATAACTTTTCATTAAACCATAATATAACATATAATGGTTGGCCATAAATGTCCACCAACCTATCCATTTGTTTAATAAGGACCTCACACTTGCAAACATATGTCACTTCAGCTATTAATCAATTAAGAGAATAATTTTGCATTTCTACAATTTAGTCCTTTTCACAAATCAAGCACTCAATTAGAAAAATTAACTCAAAAATTTCACAGATGTCAATTCACACATCACAGACACAGAAAATAATATTAAAATATTTTTCAAACTCGGATATTGGTCCCGAAACCACTATTCCAACTAGGGTCTAAAATGGGCTGTTACAATACACGTTTATGTACCATCTCGTACAAATCTCATACATATTTATGTACCACCTCGTACAAATCTCATATACATTATCTTCTTTCATTTACCCGTTGAACCATTCAGAATAGTATTTAAAACACAAAAATCTCATACGATAAGTGCCTATACCATGGTCCGAAACCAAATTAAGGTAACTTATCTTCGGAGTACCTATACCATTACCCGTAGCCAAATCAAGGTAACTCCTACAAATTGCCTATACCATGGCCCGAAGCCAAATCAAGGCATAAATCACACCTAAAGTGCCAATATCATGGCCTGAAGCCAACTCAATATCCTAATTACATGTCATTAACATTCAAAACTATTCCTAAGGTTCAATCGAGATTTTCTAATATCAAATCGTAATCGAATCATTTCAAACTACTATCGAATCATTGTTGAATCATGGTCGAACATATCCATAATCTAATATTTACTATTTATCCAACATTACAGCATATAAATACAATTATAATAGAGCTCTTTACATACGAACTTTCTCAAACTCACAAATTCAATTAAACCAATCTCGCAACAGGTCCTCCAAAGCTCAACTTATTTCAGCACATACCATATATATATATATATATATATATATATATATTCACATCTCAATTTAGAACATCTAATACATATACATTACAATTTAACAACATTTATTTACTTATGACTTACCTCGTACAGATGCGAATGGACCGGAACAACTATTTAATAATTTTCAACTTTCCCCGATCCAGATCTAAATTCTGCTTTTGCCAATCTAATTAATATCAAAATTAATTTACTTATTCAACATTTCATTCAATTTCATCCAAGAACATATAAATGGGTAATTTGCACTTTAGCCCTGATATTTCACATTTTCTCAATTTAGTCCCTATTTCAAAATAACATATATTATTCAAAATTTCAACAAAGCCAAGCATGACCGAATCTTCCTTTGTTCTCTAGCATCCCATTAATTTCATTTATTTCACATTTTGACCCCTCAATTTACAAATTTTATAATTTTATCCTTAATACACATTTTTATCAAAAATCACTTAATTAAACATAATAATCTAACAACAAATATTAATGTTTCATCATCAAACAACAAAAACATCAAGCTATCAACAATGGCAAATCACCAATTCATCAGCAATTTCCAAAATTAAGACATAGGCTTGCTAGAAGACGAAGCAACGATCTCAAAAATGTAAAAATTATCAAAAATCGAGCAAACCACATACCTAATTCAGGCTTCCTAGGTGTCAAACCTAAATGCTTCATTCATGGCTTCCTTTTTCTTCAACATTCAGCAATAAGATGAATTTTTGCATGTGTTTTTTATGTTTTGTTTTGATCAGTAACATATTAACACATATTTTACCTTTTTATCCTTTTTAATTTAAAAAGAAAACCATATTTTATAAAACTAAAACCGTCCACTCCATTTACCAAGGCCAAATAGCCACTTAAGGGCTTCATAATTAATTAATCATAAAATAATACTTGAACAATTAGTATGCCACTTTTACATTTTTCTCGATTAAGTCCTTTTTATCAAATTAAGCATCCAATCGGTAAAATTAATTTACGAATTTTTCACATATATCAAATAATATGTTGTAAATACCAAAAAAAGTCCCAAAACCATTGTTTCAACTAGGGCCTAAATCGAGCTGTTATAGCTGCTATGGTGGTTAAGAGGATTGTTAGGTTGCTGAGAGTCAGGAATTCGAATCCCCGCAATGGCAATCCTTTTGTTCTGTTCCGAGGGAGAGAGTTTTAGATGTGATGGAGTTCTGAGTAGTGGGGAGGTAGGGTGAGTGAATTAAGGGGAGTTGAGATAGGGGGCTATCGAAATCTCTCATTTGATTTCTTTTTTTGCAAAAAAAATCTTGTTCTCCATTCTCCCTTTTAGCCGAATTTCACCTCTCCCTCCCTCTTTTCTTCTTTTTTGTATTCTTTACCAAGAGAAAACCTCTTTTTGGTGTAATGTTTGATCAAGTTTATTTGGTAAATGTTGATTACTTAGTTCTACTATTATTTTGGATTAAGCATTTAACAAGAGGGTTTGTTTTTACTCTTGTTTAGGTGCTGCTAGAAGGTTTTAAACATGTATTCCAGTGTGTGGTGCAGCTGGTTATCGTTTGTGTCGTGGTAAGTTTTTTGAAAAGTCGTTGGAGTAGTTTCTCAAGTTTTTTATTTGGGGGTTTTGATTGAATGATGAATCAAGTGATTAATTAAGTGTTATATTGGTCAAATATAGGTTCTTGAAGGCTCTAGTAACGTTTCACAGTGATTCAATACCAGGTGTGTACCTGAAAGCATAAAAAAGGAGATTCGGTAAAAGTCAAAAAAGTCTTTTGTTGACGCCACACAGGCGTGTGGCTGCCTGTGTAGTAGGCCGTGTAAGGGGACACAGCCGTGTGATGGCCAGATAGGCCATGTGCAACATACGATGTAACAGCCCACTTTATACCCTAGTCAGAACGAGTGGTTTCAAGACCACTTAACCGAGTCAAAATATTATTTTAAATGCTTTAATATGTTTTACTATATGATAGATATATGGTGTGAAAGTTTCGTATTGAAATTTTACTGTCTGATCGGTTAATTTGATAAAAAGGATTAAATCGCATAAAGCGATAAATTAGAGTTCTATTTTATAAATGGCTTATTTGAGCATGGCTTTATAAAAGAAGGTACTTGCATGGCAATTATGCCATTTTTAATTGGAGTGGTTGGTAATAGACCATTATGTCCATGTTTTATAATGTTTTATAATAATTTTACAAAGGGTAAAAGGGTCATTTGATTTATTATATGTTTTAATTTAAACAAAACATAAAATGTCTTCATTTTCATTACCTTCTTCACCGATTATATGAACAAAAATTAAGGGTTTTACACTTTCAAGCATTCGGCCACTTTAAGCCCCAAATTGAGGTTCGTTTTTATTCTGTTTTCGATAATTTTTACGTTTTTGTAATCGTTGCTTTGTATATTAACCGACCCATACCTCAATTTTTGATTTTGATTATGTTTTTGAAAAATGCCATTGATGAATCCTTGATATATTAATAGATTTTGATGAATTATTGTATATTATGTGAGAAAATACAAGAATTTTAAAGTAAATTTTGATGAAAATGAATTTAAGGATTTATTTGCAAAAAGATAGATATTTTGAGGTTAAATTGTGATTTATTAAAAGATATATGCTTGTATAAGCCCCTTGAATATTCGGCTATGGTAAATTAGGGGATTGATTGTGTAATTTGCCATTTGGTGTTAAAAGGGCTAAATTGCAAAGTGTTGAAAATATAGGGGCTAAATTGCAAATATGTCAAATTATATGTTTTTGGATTGAATTGAATATGTGAGTTAGTAAATAGCTGAATTTTGCATTAATTTAGATAACGATGATCAAATCCCGGAACTTGATCGGGGAAAATGAAAAATAGACGAGTAGATACGGGATTACGAGGTAAGTTCGTATAATGAAATTTAATGTGTTTATGTTTATAATTGTTGTTAATGGAATATATGACATATTAGTTGATTGAATAGCCTATTTGGATGTATACATATGAAATTGAAATGAAATTGTTACAAGTGAGAAATGAATACCGAGCCCCGTTAGAACCGTAGAAGTCAATAGGATACAAGTGACATGTCACTAGGGCTACAGGGTGGTTCGAGCTCCTGCATTTGTTGCGGACTCACCACGTGCTCATGAGCTACAGGTTTATCCTTCGGGATGACATGTTTAGTCTTCGGACTCACCGTTAGCCTACGGGCTTACCGTTCATCCTTTGGAATCACATGTTCAGCATTCGGGCATACCGATACAGGCTCGAAAGAGCATACATGATGAATTAACGGATTACAGGTTATATGTATATACACTGTGTGTGTATCACCCAAGTATCCCTTGATGTTCTTATAGGTTTAACGGGCAATTACCGATACATGTTACATGAAGATTGAATGATATATGTATCACATGTTATATGAGACATGAGAATTACATGGATTATATGGTATAAGTTATATGAAATACATGTACAAGTATTTGAGCAATGATATGATACATGAATGTTGTGGTTGGTACATGAATGAATTTATATGTTACATGAACTAACAAGTGTATACTTGTGAAATAGGCAACTTGAGTATATGAATTGAATTGGCATTGTTGTTGTAATTATCGCATTGATTCGGTAAGGTTTAATTTCTATATTATACGGACTTACTAAGCTTTAGAAGCTTATTCCGTTTATTTCTTTCACTGTCTTCTAGATTCGAAAGCTAGCTCGGATATCGGACGAGTCGGGGATCGCTATCACACTATCGATAAAGCTTCGGTGCTTTTGAGTATTTTGCAATCGTTTGGTCATGGCATGTATAGGCTAGTACTTTTGTGAACATGATATATTTTGGTAAATGATCAAGCTATGAGATGTGGCTTGGGTCATATGTGTTTATAATCAAGCACTTGAGTTGTCCTTTAGCTATATGTGCTTATGGAAAGATATGTGATTTTGATAAGGTTATAAGCTTGCATAATTGATATGGATATATGTGTGGATGAGTGCATGGAAATGGTCATTTAGGCCTTTGAGTTGGTGTGCTTGATTTGTCAATGAATTGAGATGATTTTGGGTCCATTTTGTGCTTGAATTGGTATGTTTTAGGTTGGTAGAATGGCATGAAATGTTGTTGGTTAATGGCTAGCAGAAATAACCCATATTGGGTGGCAAATTTGGCTTAAACCGAGCCTATAACGTGCCACACGGCCAGGGAACACGGGCGTGCGCTTCGACCGTGTGTCCCCTGCACCTTAATGTTTTGGTCAGTTTTGGTACACGGCCTAGACACACGGGCGTGTCTGGTAACTTGTAGCCGTGTGAAATTTGGCAGTATAGTCACACGGTCTGCTCTGTTTTGTACACAGGCATGTCTGGCAGCCGTGTGATATTTGACAGTTTCGACCACGGGGTAAGGGCACGGGCGTGCCTAGGCCGTGGGCGACACACGGCCTAACCCCATGGGCATGTTGGACAGCCGTGTGGAATAAGTTAGATTCAACCACGGGCTGAAAGGTTTGGGCGTGTCTAGAGGGACACGGCCGTGTGTGAAGAACACAGGCAAGGGGCATGGCCGTGTGTCCCTAACTTTGAAAATTTTGCAAATTTTCTCCTATCTTTTAGCATGTTTCCAATTAGACTTCCAATAATTATATGCATCCTTTTATGATCAATTGAAGCATGCTCTGATGATTGATGATACGTGATGACTCTTGATTAAAAAGTTTAAAATTTTTACTGTTCTGATAAATGTTACAAGTCCGGTAATTCCCCTTACCTACTCCGGCGACGGTTACGGGATAGGGGTGTTACATTTGGTTGGTATCAGAGTTACAGTTTAGTCGATTCTAGGACTACCGTAGTGAGTATTAGTCTAGCTATACATGCCATGTACATGAAATGTGATAGTGTGATATCTCCTGACATCCTCTGAAAATCTGTTTTATATAGTAATGGATCCGAATCGAGCTTTAGCTGATGATGTTGAAAGTATTGCGCCAGCACCCGCTCAAGGGGCTGTGCCTTCTGAATCGGGCCCTGCTGTGGCTAATCAGGAAGAAATTAAACAAGCTTTCTTCCAAATGATGTCTGGTTGGTTTAGTGAGTTTGTGCGAGCAAACCCGGCTGCTCCGCAACCTCCACCCCCTCCCATCCCACAACCTAACCCTGATAATGTATGAGTTGTGGATCCTTTGAGATTGAACAGACCTCCTGTCGATAAGATACGAAAGTATGGTGCTGAGGAATTCCGAGCTTCAGCAGGTGATGATACTGAGAGGGCCGAATTTTGGCTTGAGAATACGATCAGAGTTTTTAATGAACTGGTTTGTACTCCTGATGAGTGCCTGAGATGTGCTATTTCTTTGCTTCGGGATTTAGCATATCAATGGTGGAATACATTAACCTCGGTTGTACCACGAGAACGAGTCGATTGGGATTTCTTCCAGACGAAATTTAGAAAGAAATACATCAGTCAACGATTCATCGATCAGAAAAGAAAAGAGTTTTTAGAGCTGAAATAGGGTCAAATGTTTGTAACTGAATACGAGAGAGAGAGAGTTCGACTTAGCAAATATGCTCGCGAATGTGTTTCTACCGAAGCAATAATGTGCAAAAGGTTCGAAGATGGGCTAAATGAAGAAATTCGACTATTAGTCAGAATACTTGAGCTGAGAGAGTTTGTAGTTCTCGTTGATCGGGCCTGTAAAGCCGAAAAGCTTGCTAAAGAAAAGAGAAAAGCTAATTTTGAATTCAGAGAAGCTAGAAAAAGGTTTGCGGGTAAACCCTATCAGTCTGGATCTAAAAGATCAAAAGATTTTCATTCTCATCCTGCTGCTTCTACGGGCACATCTATCCGAGAGAAAAGTGTTAAGACTTCTCATTCGAGACCTCAGACGACTTCTGTAGCTAGTGTGACAGCCCTAGTTCGACCTTAGTCGGGAAGCGATTTCGTGACCGCTAAACCGAGTCCTTAAAATAGTTAATATTGTTTTTCAATGCTTCAATTAAGTGTTAATTACATGTGTGGGAGTTGTGGATTGGAATTTTGACAAAGTCAATACGAATTTATTAAAAAGGGTTTAGTTGAAAAAAAAAAAAAAAAAACTTAGAAACTTAGCTAGACAATTTTGGAAAGACTAAAATAAAATAAGCTAAAAACTAATGGATTTGCATGTCAATATTCCCCTTAGAAGAAAGTGGCCGGCCATGCATTTGTTTCCATTGGTTGCTTCATTATTTTATAATTTGTAATTTAAGTTAGTGGGATGATGATGATAGAAAAAAAAATAAATAAAGTAATGAAATAAAAGATTTTGAAGAAATTTTTAGTTCTTCTTGCCGTGAGTTGAAGAAGATAGAAAAGAGAAGATTTTAGGCTAACATTCGGCCATATTGATTCAAATCAAAGGTAAGAAATCTTTGCTACTTTTCTTTTAATTTCTAAAATAAGGTGTATGAGTAAGTGTTTAGTCTAGCCCATTTTGAAATTTCAACTTCCATGGTGATTAGGGCATTCGGCTAAGGCTAAATCAATAGGAAAGGGGTTGTTGTTTTATGCCATTATGAATAAGGGTTGAAACATGTGTTTTCAACTTCTTGAAAGTGCATATTTGTGATCCAAGTATTTTGTGGAAATCCTTAGCTAGCGTAGTTGTGTTTGCCGATTTTCAATTTGAAGTATTAAGCATAACTCGTGTGTTTTGTGTGGTAAATACTTGAGTGGTGGATTAAAAATATGAAATTTGTTGGCTAAGCAAAACAAATGGCCGAATGATACTCATTGTGAATGTTGCTTATTTAGTTAATGATTGGGGTTTAGAATATGCGAATTTGAAGGTTTGGTGCAAGGTGTTTTATATTCAACCATTAGCTAAACATTGTTAAATTTGGATACTTGAGTGTTCGGCAAATGGCTTGTTAAGGGGAGATTTTTCAATGGTTGGTGAATGGAAGAAGTCATGCATGTTGAGTTATATTTTGCTTGTGAGCTTTCGGTTTTGCTTTTATTAGAGGAGTGAAATTTTGATAATTATTAAATGGGCTCTAGTTTAGTCATGTCTATGTTACTTAGATGAGAAATGCATAAGTTGACCTTGATAGGCCGAATGGGAAGTACGGTATTGAGTTAAAATTTTAAGATAAGGAATTTAGTTGAATTTTGAGCTAAACTATATGTGCTTCCATGTGATTTTAATTGTTAGTATAGGAATAGTTAAATTGTGACGAATTCTTGCTTCTGGTTAGCCGAATTTGAATTTAGAAATGTATAGATGGACTTCCTATGTCTATAGTAAATTTCGTTAAGGATGATTTAAATGTTTCGAACATTCGGTCAGAGTAGCATTGTGCCATCTTTATGAGGTTTGATGTTTTGAATTGAAAATGTATATGTGTTATAAAATTCATGTGGGTCGAAGGAATCGGTAAGTAAAACTATGAGATGGCATGAAAGCTTCTAAAGTGGTTGTGAATGGTTGAGCCTAAACCAATTGTGAACTTAATCGAATGGAGGAGTTATAAGCTAAAAATGTTAGAAAACGCCTTATGGCTAAAGCATTTAGGTGCTAACCTATTTGGCTTTTGTTAATTAGGGAGACATGAGTACTAAATTGGATTAAAAGACCTTGTCTACTACATTTGATAAATGAATTTGATTGTAAATTGTAATGTATTTATGCTTGGCCGAATGTAGTTGTGATAAGGGAAATTACATTGTATGTCTTGATTGAAATGAAGGTGTAAATTATCAATAGAGATGTGTGAATGAAATTGATATGATTGTATTGTTTATTTAAGCTCAAGAGCTTAGAGGGGCAACTTCGGACGAAGGAAAGGCCAAGGTCACGGAATAGTCAATTCGAAATTTCTCGGAAAGATACGAAGTAAGTTCTTGAGTAACAAATCCTTAAATATGATAAAGTGAAATTATAATATTTATATATGCATAATATGCGAATTCAAATGGCAAATGTTGTGTCTAAATGCAAAATTTTGGAAATGAGAGTATGAGTAAATATGAGATACCGAATACTAAAGTGGAATCTTAATGTATTTGGATATGAATTTGTATTCCTTGCTTACAAATAAATAAGCCGTATGAAATATGTTTGGTAGTATGCCGAAACTTGTGTTTCTGTATTTGAAATGTTATTGAAAGATGATATGATATGTATGCCGATATATGTAAGTAGAAATTTCAAAGTTAAAGCCGAGCTTAGTCTCGAAGGGCTTCCGAGCCAAAGTTAAAGCCGAGCTTAGTCTCAAAGGGCTTCTGAGCCAAAGTTAAAGCCGAGCTTAGTCTCGAAGGGCTTCCGAGCCAAAGTTAAAGCCGAGCTTAGTCTCGAAGGGCTTTCGAGCCAGAGTTTAAGCCGAGCTTAGTCTCGAAGGGCTTAAAGCCAGTGATAAGATCCGAATTTGGCCTTGAAGTCCATTCGTGGTGGAAATCAGATATGGGTTAAATGTATAAGCTCACGTACGAATAATTATATAAATAGTATGCCTTAACAAAACATATGCGCCACTTAATGTAAGGAAGGCAGGTATGCATTCTATGCTTGTAATGATTTAGCAGGTCATTGAATTCGTTTAGTTGAGTCGGTAAGAATTTGTGAACTATTATTTGATATCGCGGGTATGTATAAGAAATTTGATGTTGAGGTGTGTACCTTTATACTCGATTGATTTTGCAAAGAAGAAATCTGAACTACTCGATTTTGAGTGAATAACTCGTTAAATGCATTTGAGCTTCTTTTTGTGATAAACATGTGAGTGAGTTAGTAATATGGGTATGAGCATTTTCGGCCAAAGAAGGTTTTAATCATGAGTTGTTAATATTACGCCCTTTACTTATTTTGATTGAATTACTTAAGTACTTACTAGGCAAGTCATTGCTTACTCTGTTGTCCCTGCTTTCGATTTTGTAGATCTTGATCGGAAGCTACGGTCTCGGGAGTTCCAGAATTGAAGTCATCTACACTATCACTCATCTTTTGGTACCGGTAACTAAATCTAGGAATGGCATGTATAGGTTGACTTTTGGTGTTCAAACAAACATATTTTGAATTTTGTAACTAAATTAGGCCATGCGAAAATGGCTCTCTTAAGATTTTCACTTTGATAGTTATGGTAATAATTCGATTATGTTATACATGAATGGTTGTGAATGCATGTTTGGAAACTAGTCTCGAAGTATGTCATACTTCTAATATGGAAATATATGAAGTAAAAGTGATGAACGTGACTAGGGATGAGTTCATTTCGTACATTGTTTTGAATGCGATAAATTGGTTTAGTTGTGTTCGGTTGACGAGCTTTTGCGCAACTTTTGTCAATTATATCGATAGGTTTAGTAAATGATCTTCTTTTATTATCATGCGGCTTTTCAAAGAAATAGTCTGGTGATGCCTCTCGACCCTCCTGCGATGGGACCGGGTCTAGGGGTGTTACAGCTAGTGCGGGTAGTGTGAGAATTCCCAGATCAGAATGCAAGCATTGTAATAGAAGGCATTTTGGAGAGTGTCGACTGATGAGTGGGGCATGTTTTCGATGTGGATCGTTAGATCATTACTTGCGTGATTATCCTGAAAGATCTGTACCTGATAGAGAATAGTCGACTAAGACAAATAATGTTGCATCGAGAGGTAGACCGTCGCGAAGTGTTGGGAACCAAAGTGGAAATCGCAATGTGGCGAGAGATGCTAATGTGAGATCTGAGATGCGTACTCCTGCGAGAGCTTATACAATACGTGCACGCGAGGAAGCCTCGTTGCCTGATGTTATACTGGTACTTTTTCTCTCTATAACACTGATATTGTTGCGTTGATAGATCCTGGATCAACTCATTCATACATTTATATGAAATTAGTGTATGAAAAGAATTTAAGTGTTGAGTCTACGGAATATGTAGTTAAAGTATCGAATCCATTAGGAAACTCTGTGTTAGTTGATAAGATATGTAAGAAATGTCCGTTGATGACTCGGGGATATTGTTTTCCGGCTGATCTGATGCTCCTCCCTTTTGACGAATTCGATGTAATACTGGGCATGGACTGGCTAAATACGCATGAGGCTATTGTGAATTGTCGAAGTAAGAGTATAGAATTGAAATGTCAGAATGGTGAGATTCTTCGGATTGAATCAAATGATTCGAATGAATTACCGATAGTGATTTCTGCCATGAGCGCTCAGAAGTATGTTAGAAAAGGCTATGATGTGTATTTAGCATATGTGATGAATTCTAGCAGGACAGAATTGAAAATTGAGTCTGTACCAGTTGTTTGTGAGTTTTCAGATGTTTTTCCAGAAGAATTACCAGGTTTACCGCCGATTAGAGAAGTTGAATTCGGTATTGAATTGTTACCGGGCACTACTCTGATATCGATAGCTCCATACAGAATGGCACCGACGGAATTAAAAGAGTTGAAAGCACAGTTACAAGAATTGACGGATAGAGGTTTCGCGAGACTGAGCTTTTCACCTTGGGGTGCTCCCGTATTATTTGTGAAAAAGAAAGATGGAACGATGAGAATGTGTATTGATTACCGACAGTTGAACAAGGTGACAGTAAAGAATAAATACCCTCTTCCGCGGATTGATGATTTATTCGATCAGTTGAAAGGAGCTACTATATTTTCAAAGATTGATTTGAGATCGGGTTATTACCAGTTGCGAGTTAAAGATTCAGATATACCGAAGACTGCTTTCAGAATACGATACGGACATTATGAGTTTCTGGTCATGCTTTTCGGTTTAACAAATGCTCCAACAGTGTTTATGGACTTGATGAATCGTATTTTCAGACCGTATTTAGACAAGTTCGTTGTAATATTCATTGACGACATTTTGATTTATTCGCATGATGAGGTAGAGCATACTGAACATTTGAGAACTGTGTTACAAATTCTGAGAGATAAGCAGTTGTTTGCAAAATTCAGCAAATGTGAATTTTGGCTTCGAGAAGTCAGATTTTTGGGTCACATTGTTTCTGCGGAAGGCATCAGAGTAGATCCGAGTAAAATATCTGCTATTATAGACTGGAAACCCCCGAGAAACATATCTGAGATTAGAAGTTTTCTGGGATTAGTGGGATATTACCGAAGATTTGTTAAAAGATTTTCGATGATTGCAGTGCCGTTGACCCGAATGCTACAAAAAGATGTGAAATTCGAGTGGATTGATAAATGTCAGCAGAGTTTCGAACAGTTGAAAGCCCTGTTAACAGAAGCTCCGGTTTTAGTTCAACCCGAATCAGGGAAAGAATTTGTTATATACAGTGATGCATCTATTATTGGACTGGGTTGTGTATTGATGCAAGACGGGAAAGTCATAGCTTATGCCTCCCGACAGTTAAAGCCGCATGAGAAGAATTACCCGACGCATGATCTTGAGTTAGCTGCTATAGTATTTGCATTAAAGATTTGGCGGCATTACTTATATGGTGAGAAATGTAGAATTTTTACCGATCATAAAAGTCTGAAGTATCTGATGTCATAGAAAGATTTAAATATGCGACAGCGGAGATGGCTCGAACTACTAAAAGACTATGAATTTGTAATTGATTATCATCCAGGGAAAGCTAATGTTGTAGCTGATGCATTAAGTCGAAAGTCTCTATTTGCTTTGCGAGCACTGAATGCTCAAATGACGTTATCTGATGATGGATCTGTTTTAGCTGAGCTAAAGGCTAAACCGTTGACTCTGTAGCAAATTTTCGAAGCTCAAAGGACTTATCCCGATCTGCAAGCTAAACGACTTCACTGTGAGTCTAATTCTGATTCTGACTTTTCTATAAGAAACGATGATTGTTTAATGTTTCGAAATAGAATTTGCATACCGAAAAATAGTGAACTCATTCAGAAAGTTCTACACGAGGCACATGACAGTCGATTTTTAGTTCATCCGGGTAGCACTAAGATGTATAACGATTTGAAACAGCAAGTTAAAGCTGAACATCAGGTACCATCAGGTTTATTACAGCCTATTATGATTCCGGAATGGAAATGGGACAGAGTCACTATGGATTTTGTATCTGGACTACCTCTGTCTCCGAAGAAGAAAAATGCAATCTGGGTTATCATTGACAGATTGACGAAGTCTGCACATTTTATACAGGTACATACTGATTATTCTTTGGATAAATTAGCGGAATTATATGTATCTGAGATTGTGCGATTACATGGTATACCGTTATCCATTGTATTTGATAGAGATCCGAGGTTTACCTCGAGATTCTGGAAGAAGTTTCAAGAGGCTTTGGGAACAAAATTGAGTTTCAGTACAGCATTTCATCCCCAGACCGACGGTCAGTCTGAAAGAGTTATTCAGATTCTGGAAGACATGTTACGGTGTTGTATCCTTGAATTTGAAAGTAATTGGGAGAAATACTTACCTCTGATAGAGTTTGCATACAATAACAGTTTTCAAACGAGTTTAAAGATGGCTCCATATGAAGCTTTATATGGTCGTAAATGTCGAACACCACTATACTGGACAGAATTGAGTGAGAGAAAGTTACACGGGGTTGATCTAATCCGAGATACAGAGGAAAAATTGAAAGTGATACGTGACAGTTTGAAAGCAGCTTCAGACAGACAGAAATCATATGCTGATTTGAAACGGAAAGAAATAGAGTTTCGAGTCGGAGACAGAGTATTTCTGAAAGTATCACCGTGAGAGAAAATTCTTCGTTTTGGCAGAAAAGAGAAGCTAAGTCCTCGTTTTATCGGGCCGTATGAAATTGTGAAACGAATTGGACCTGTAGCTTACAGATTATCGTTACCGCCTAAGCTTGAAAAGATTCATAACGTATTTCACGTTTCAATGCTTCGAAGATACCGATCTGATCCGTCTCATATCATTTCTCCCACTGATGTTGAAATACAGTCTGATTTGTCATACAATGAAGAACCGATTAGAATTCTGGCCCGAGAAATGAAAGAGTTGAGAAATAAGCGTATAGCACTTGTAAAAGTTCTCTGGTGTAAACACGGAATAGAGGAAGCTACATGGGAACTCGAGGAAACTATGCGAAAACAATACCCTAACTTGTTCACTGGTAAGATTTTCGGGGACGAAAATCCCTAAATGGGGGAGAGTTGTAACAGCCCACTTTATACCCTAGTCGGAACGAGTAGTTTCAGGACCACTTAACCGAGTCAAAATATTATTTTAAATGCTTTAATATGTTTTACTGTATGATAGATATATGGTGTGAAAGTTTCGTATTGAAATTTTACTGTCTGATCGGTTAATTTGATAAAAAGGATTAAATCGCATAAAGCGATAAATTAGAGTTCTATTTTATAAATGGCTTATTTGAGCATGGCTTTATAAAAGGAGGTACTTGCATGGCAATTATGCCATTTTTAATTGGAGTGGTTGGTAATGGACCATTATGTCCATGTTTTATAATGTTTTATAATAATTTTACAAAGGGTAAAAGGGTCATTTGATTTATTATATGTTTTAATTTAAACAAAACATAAAATGTCTTCATTTTCATTACCTTCTTCACCGATTATATGAACAAAAATTAAGGGTTTTACATTTTCAAGCATTCGGCCACTTTAAGCTCCAAATTGAGGTTCGTTTTTATTCCGTTTTCGATAATTTTTACGTTTTTGTAATCGTTGCTTCGTATATTAACCGACCCGTACCTCAATTTTTGATTTTGATTATGTTTTTGAAAAATGCCATTGATGAATCCTTGATATATTGATAGATTTTGATGAATTATTGTATATTATGTGAGAAAATACAAGAATTTTAAAGTAAATTTTGATGAAAATGAATTTAAGGATTTATTTGCAAAAAGATAGAATTTTTGAGGTTAAATTGTGATTTATTAAAAGATATATGCTTGTATAAGCCCCTTGAATATTCGGCTATGGTAAATTGGGGGATTGATTGTGTAATTTGCCATTTGGTGTTAAAAGGGCTAAATTGCAAAGTGTTGAAAATATAGGGGCTAAATTGCAAATATGTCAAATTATATGTTTTTGGATTGAATTGAATATGTGAGTTAGTAAATAGCTGAATTTTGCATTAATTTAGATAAAGACGATCGAATCCCGGAACTTGATCGGGGAAAACAGAAAATAGACGAGTAGATACGGGATTACGAGGTAAGTTCGTATAATGGAATTTAATGTGTTTATGTTTATAATTGTTATTAATGGAATATATGACATATTAGTTGATTGAATAGCCTATTTGGATGTATACATATGAAATTGAAATGAAATTGTTACAAGTGAGAAATGAATACCGAGCCCCGTTAGAACTGTAGAAGTCGATAAGATACAAGTGACATGTCACTAGGACTACAGGGTGGTTTGAGCTCCTGCATTTGTTGCGGACTCACCACGTGCTCATGAGCTACAGGTTTATCCTTCGGGATTACATGTTTAGTCTTCAGACTCACCGTTAGCCTACGGGCTTACCGTTCATCCTTCGGGATCATATGTTCAGCCTTCGCGCATACCGATATAGGCTCGAAAGAGCATACATGATGCATTGACGGATTACAGGTTATATGTATATACACTGTGTGTGTATCACCCGAGTATCCCTCGATGTTCTTATAGGTTTAGCGGGCAATTACCGATACATGTTACATGAAGATTGAATGATATATGTATCACATATTATATGAGACATGAGAATTACATGGATTATATGGTATAAGTTATATGAAATGCATGTACAAGTATTTGAGCAATGATATGATACATGAATGTTGTGGTTGGTACATGAATGAATTTATATGTTACATGAACTAACAAGTGTATACTTGTGAAATAGGCAACTTGAGTATATGAATTGAATTGGCATTGTTGTTGTAATTATCGCATTGATTCGGTAAGGTTTAATTTCTATATTATACGGACTTACTAAGCTTTAGAAGCTTATTCCGTTTATTTCTTTCACTGTCTTCTAGATTCGGAAGCTAGCTCGGATATCGGACGAGTCGGGGATCGCTATCACACTATTGATAAAGCTTCAGTACTTTTGAATATTTTGCAATCGTTTGGTCATGGCATGTATGGGCTAGTACTTTTGTGAACATGATATATTTTGGTAAATGATCAAGCTATGAGATGTGGCTTGGGTCATATGTGTTTATAATCAAGCACTTGAGTTGTCCTTTAGCTATATGTGCTTATGGAAAGATATGTGATTTTGATGAGGTTATAAGCTTGCATAATTGATATGGATATATGTGTGGATGAGTGCATGGAAATGGTCATTTAGGCCTTTGAGTTGGTGTGCCTGATTTGTCAATGAATTGAGATGATTTTGGGTCCATTTTGTGCTTGAATTGGTATGTTTTAGGTTGGTAGAATGGCATGAAATGTTGTTGGTTAATGGCTAGTAGAAATGACCCATAGTAGGTGGCAAATTTGGCTTAAACCGAGCCTATAACGTGCCACATGGCCAGGGAACACAGGCGTGCGCTTCGACCGTGTGTCCCCTGCACCTTGATGTTTTGGTCAGTTTTGGTACACGGCCTAGACACACGGGCGTGTCTGGTAACTTGTAGCCGTGTGAAATTTGGCAGTATAGTCACACGGTCTGCTCTGTTTTGTACACAGACGTGTCTGGCAGCCGTGTGATATTTGACAGTTTCGACCGCGGGGTAAGGGCATGGGCGTGCCTAGGCCGTAGGTGACACACGGCCTAACCCCATGGGCGTGTTGGACAGCCGTGTGGGATAAGTCAGATTCGACCACGGGCTGAAAGGTTTGGGCGTGTCTGGAGGGACACGGCCGTGTGTGAAGAACACGGGCAAGGGGCACGGCCATGTGTCCCTAACTTTGAAAATTTTGCAAATTTTCTCCTATCTTTTAGCATGTTTCCAATTAGACTTCCAATAGTTATATGCATCCTTTTATGATCAATTGAATCATGCTCTGATGATTGATGATACTGATGAATCTTGATTAAAAAATTTAAAATTTCTACTGTTCCGATAAATGTTACAAGTCCAGTAATGCCCCTTACCTACTCTGACGATGGTTACGGGATAGGGGTGTTACACACGAGCTAGACTAAATTGGGTAGTGTGGGCCACACGGGCGTGTGGGTCCACACGGGTAGTACAGATGGGCGTGTGGGAACCTAGGCCACGGCCATGGCCAATTTGGGCCGTGTGGGCCCACACGGGCTGGCAACATGGGCGTGTGAGTCCATTTTAACTGAAAAGTTTTCTATGGTTGAACGGGTGGCCTGAGTAGAATGTGAACCTACTGTAGGGTCGGTAAGCATTATTTAGACCCCTAATTGTGTGAATTCTCTGTATGACATCTACACTGAGCATGTATGTTGATCTTAATGCATCGACTGTTAATTGCATAATAGCATGACATCTATTGTATGTTGCATTACATCCGGGTGGGTTGATGATATTTGGAGGAAGTGTTCTGAAACACTCTTAAGCCTGTTATCTGGCAGCTCAGCTGCAAAGTACTGATTATGTGTCGCATTTTGGTGCAGCATGGTGTGTAGAGATAGGTAGGTGTTTTAAACCCCGCATGGTGTGTAGAGGCTCATGGGTAGGATTTTGATTTCTATTACTACGTACTTTATCTGAGATGGGCCAAGGCCCTAATTTATATCTAAAATTGTATCTGTATCGGATAAGGCCCAAACTGAATTTGTAATGGGCTCAAGCCCCAGACTGTATTTGACTGTTTATCTAATGTGTATATGTATGCATCGTTTCTATAGGGATTACACACTGAGTTTATGTAAATTCACCATTTTTCTGTCAATCTGTTCAGGTAATCCCCAGTCTTAGACGGATCAGTGCATCGGAAGACTCGACGGTGACCAAGACTGTTTTGGACTGCTTTATTTTAGTTTTTTAATTTATATTATTTTTGGGTATCTGTTATGTAATTTTGGGACTTTGGACTATTTGGTTTTAATTTTTGGTTTGTAATTTCTTACGAATTATTTTACTACTAAGTACGATAAAACTCGATTTTGCTAAAAAGAAAGTTTTTTTCATAACACAAACAATTTTCCTAAAATGTTTTCAAAGCTTCTGCTTAAAGGATATGTTTACGAGAGATAATAGTGAATATGCATTTTCCTTAAATTAAATAAAGGCTAATTAATCTGGAATGGTTTAACTTGACGAACTTGATTTCAAAACCCATTCCATGTGGGATTGCCAGATTTGACCATAATGTCTAGGTCGGGTTTGAGGTGTTACAGGCAAAATTGATAGTTTGATAGTATGGATGTTTGATTGAGTTTGTAATTGCATATTTGAGTTATGAGATAAGAGAATGTTTGACTGAATGATATAATGTGTTGAGATAGTAAACTTATGTATAATTTAAACATATGAGATATTTGTTATATGGTGTAGTCGATTTGATTGAATCTTTCAATAATGATACAATGCATTTAACACACTCGGCTGGTGAACAAGTCAGTTCATCGAAAACCCTGATTGTATTCTCTAACCAGAATTCTACTCTCTCAGGATCATCTTCAGTAGTAGCTTTGAAGTCTTCAGCCCCGTACTTATGAATTCTATAAACATGTGGCTTACTGACTCGTATAAGTTCCAAACCTTGAGGAATAACAAGAACCAATTGGGGAGTAGGAGGGGGTAGAGGTTGTTGAGCAGTTGGGTTCGTCCGTACGAACTCGATGAACCAATTACTCATCATTTGGAAGAAGGCTTCCTTATCCTCTCCTCCCCGACCCTTAGTGTGACAGCCCTATTTAGGCCCTAATCTAAAAAGTGGTTTCGGAACCACTAAACTAAGTCTGAAAATTTTTAAACTGTTATTTTCCATGTTTTATATATGTGAAGTTTCATGTGTGAAATTATTGTGTTTTATTTTTGTCATTTAGATGTGGAATTATTAAAATGGAATTATTTGAAAAACCTTGAGAATGCGGTGGATAAATCTCAAAGTGGCCAAATGTTGAGGATTAATAATGTGGGTATTTGCATGGTTATTAAACCATTTTATTCAAGCATTCAGTAGTGGGAGTTGGTATAAGGCATTATAGGCTTTATAAATTAATTAAAAAGAAACTAAAAATATGTTATAATATAAAATATGATTAAATAAAAGAGAAGTGGGTGAGAAAAACAAAGAAAAGCTTCATAGTTCTTATTCTATAGCCGAAACTAAAGGAAACCAAAAAGAAGAAGAGCTCTTGGATATTCGGTCACTTGAGAGTCTAAAATTGAAGGTAAATTTTTGATAATTTGGGTTATATTTTGATGATTTGAGTTCTTTGTTTTATACCCTCCTAGACCCATGATTTAAACCTTTGAATTTGGTGATATATGGGTGTTCGGTCATGAGGAAAAAGGTTTTGAATTTTGAATTTGATGTTTAAAAATCAATGAATGAATGTTTAATGGACCTTTTAATGATAAAATTATGTGATCAAAGGCTTGTGAGCTTAATTGTGGAATATGTGCATAATATGGCTTATTAGTGATAAGGGCATTCGGCTATGGGGTGATTTTTGCATGAGAAAAGAAATTATGGTAAATGTTTAAAAATATAAGGTATAAATTAGAGTTTGAAGCTTGAAAAAAAAATGTGTTAAGGATGATTGTAAAGGCTTTGTGCATACGGTCAATAAGCATACGTATTAAATTTTAAGGTTTGGTTTTATATACTTTCAGTCATAAAAGAAATGTATAGCATGGTTGGTGCTTTGATGTTTTTGATTAGTAATGGTAGAAAGGTGAGGATTGAGCTAGTTAAATACATCCATGTGTTTTAGATGCTAACTAGTAATCGGCCAATGTGTCCACTTGTGTATATTTTGCCGAATATAGACTTAAGCAATTAATTGAGCAACCTTGATGTTTTAACAAGTAGATAAGGGGGTCTCGAAATGTGTATTTGTGTTTATAACTAATGTAAAGCTTTTGATAGTTTTAAAGGGGTATTTGGTTATAGTCGACTAATGAGAAAACATATGCTAGAAGTTAAAAGACAATGCATCAGTATTAAAATTGTTACTAAGAGATTCGAATTTGGTTCATTAGTGGAGAAAGATCTTATGTGATACATGTATATTATTAGATGGAAATGAAGTGCCGTATGTCTATGTGTATGAGATTATTTATACTTAGATTATAAGTGATGTTAGCTAAAGTTAGAAGAGAGTGCCGAATGTGATTGGTTGTGAGGGATGATTCAATTTGAGCAAAATAGAAAGGTCAAAGATGAATTATAATGTGCATGATTATTTATATGCTTTATATGTGTGAAAACCGAATATGATTTAGTTATAAGGTTACATTGTGTCGAAATGTGTCAATGAATGAATGGGCTATGCTCGTGTTTTATAAAAGAAAGAAACAAATAAGTTAATGTGTAATGAAGTGTTTAAATGTGACTTACAAGTACTTGATTTATTTTTATGTGATTGCCGAATGTATGGTTAAGTAATAGTTGAGTTTATTGATGTGGACGAAATATAGTATAATCAAATTAGATGCATGATTAATGGATTAGTGATAAATTGAATTTTGTTTAATTTAGCTCAAGAGCATAGAGAGCCAAATTTGGATAAAGGGAAAGCTAAAGTAGTTGAATAGCTAAACCGTAACTGTTCGAAAATATCCGAGGTAACTTCATAAGTGTTTTAGCTTGATTCTTTTTATATGCCTAAGAGTTAAATTAATATGCAAAAAGAATGTTAATTTTATTTAGTTAATGTGCTGAATATGTATTGATTTAAGGCAATAAGCCGAATGTGGCTTGGTACTAAGGTAATTAAAGGTGAACTTCGATGAGGTAAATTTTAGTGATCAATGATATAAGTTATACTTATAAAATATATTCGGGTTTTAAACCTAGCAGGCATTGTGCCATTGTATTCGAATCAAATTGGTACTTAACGAGCAATATGCTTGAATGTTATTACGAGACTTTGGATCGATTGTGTTAGTATGTGAGTTAATATACATGGAAAAGTTAAACATGTGCTAAAATTTAGTTAGCTCGTAATAAAGTACGTATGTGTTTTATTATGCAATTAAATTATATAAAATGTGTTTGTATGATGGTTATGTATCTGAATGAGAATGGAATTAATGCTATAAACCGAAGATAGCTAGTGTATCTAAGTTGAATTGGATATGAAAATATGATGTGTTAAATGAGCATTTTGATGAATGTACTATGTTGTATGTGTGATGAAAGGGGTATCACTATTTGTGATTATTAGAAACCCAAGAGTAAGCATGTTGGATATGACTTTATTATTAGTTATGTGTGGAAGTCGAATGTGATGGAGATATGGGATTTGAATATGATACGATATGTTAAATGTGTGTTGTATACGAATGATGAAAACTTTTGTACAAATGTATATGTTCCTGCTATATGTAAAGTTGAAGCATAAGTTACGAAAATATTAAAGAATACATGAAGTGATTATCATAATGAGATATCCGGGCATTGACCTAGCAAGCTTTAAGCTGGTGAATAATATCGGGCTTTGAGCCTAGCAGGCGTAATGCCGGTGTAACAATATCGGGCCTCGAGCCTAGCAGGCGTAATGCCGGTGTAACATTATCGGGCCTCGAGCCTAGCAGGCATGATGCCGGTGAAATAATATTAGGCTTTGAGCCTAGCAGGCGTAATGCCGGCTGGTGTAACATTATCGGGCCTCGAGCCTAGCAGACGTAATGCCGGTGAAGATATATCGGACTAATAAAGTCTAGCAGGCCTTGGGCCGGTGATGAATTCAGGTTATTACCTAGCAGGCTAGTTGCCAATGAACTAATAAAAGTATAATATTATGAGGCCTTGTGTTAATTTGACTTGTGGATTCGTTCAATAAATTACTTTATCCAGGTATGCATAACTTATTTATGTACAAGAAGAATATGTGGATTGGGTAATCGTTATGAAATATAGTACATATGAAGCGACTATACGTTTATGTTCAGGTATGAATATTCGGCCTTTATGAAATTATTTATGGAAGAGTATTACAGATGTATATGTGATTGTAAACATGGAAGTTAATTGTGGATATGATATTATATTCTATGTCGATTTGATTGAATTAAAGTTGGCTTTGAGATGTTTAAGTGTTCATGACTAGTTGAATTCGAATGAAATGAAATGATATGATATAAGTGCAAATACATGATTGTGCATATTCGGTCAAGTCATGCAATACATAGATAATAACATATCTATGATTTCAGATAATTGGTTTAAGTAGATATTGTTTACAAAGAAAAATTTAGATTTGTGAGTTATTATAATGGATCGAAAGTATATGTGGTTATGTATATTCGGCCTTTATGGAATTATATACATGGAGGTATATGTTATGTTCATATGTGATCATAACCATTGAAATTATAAGTGAATATGGTACCTCAAATTAACTCTGTTATATAGAATCAAGGATTTACATTGTGCTATACAATTTCTGTGATTATGTGATTTTGTATTTTTAAAGAAATGATATGGTATCGATTTAGTGAGCAGTAACTGTAAATGAGAAAATTTAGCCTGGATAGCTTTGGGTTACTGCAGTGGTGTAACTTTGAAAATACACCAAAAATAGTGGGAGATGAGTTATAGGCTGAATAAAATATTCAAATAAAGCCTAATGAATCTAGTTTCATATAAAACAAACCTTGAAAGCAAAATAATTGCCTATATTGAGATATTTGAAGTTGGGTGAGATAGAGTCATAATGACTCTGAAATCTCCTATTCTGTTTTGAGAAAATCATCATAAATTGTACAAAAATATTCATGAGTTGTAATTTATATGCTTAAAATCATTAATTAGTCTATTTTTAATAGAAATATACGAGAATATTATCCAAGTCTTGAGCTATGTGATAATCAAACTTTAGTACGGAGGGGTCAGAACCGTTAGTCAGCGAATCAGGAGTAACTTTAAGGAATAAACTGTAGTAATTGGCCTAGTCAAAAATTCTGAAAATTTTATGGTAGAAAGGTACATGAGTTTAGTTTCAGGAAAAATTTACAGAACTTGATTTGGAGTTTCATAGCTCCAGATATAAATAATTTAGTGACTATTTCTCAGGAAGACAGCTAGTAGTGAACTTGTGATTATGTTGTAAACTTGGGTAAACTTGTTAATGAGTTGTTTATTGTTTTCTTATGAACTTACTAAGCGTAAAGCTTACTCCCCCTTTCTTTCCCATATTTCCTAGGTTGTCAGGTTAGCTCGGGTTGGGGGCCATCAGAGATATTATCACACTAGCGAGTTTACGATATTGGCGTAAGTAAATTCAAGTGTTTCCGAGTCTATGGCATGTATAGGGTTGTAAAGTTGAGTAGGTAATATTATGATTTAGCCAAAGGCATTGGCTTGTGGTTAAGGTAGTATGTATTCTTATAAATTGGCCTATGTCGGCTAATAATGTTATAGACCTATATAATTATTCTTATGCATGTATGTTATTATCTCTTGTGATGTGGTTCATAGCATAATTGTTTTGTAAGAAATTTTACGGTCCGATTTTACATGATTGGTTGAGTTTAAGTCTGGTAGCACCTCGAACCCTATTCCGGCGTTGAATACGAGCAAGGGGTGTGACACTTAGACCTCAGATATGGGCCTTGTACTGCTCGATGCTACTCTGTGAATGGAGGCTTGAGCGCTGCTTTCTACTTCATCGAAGTTTGCTCGGTTTGATGCATTGCTATATGAAAACATGTTTTAAAACGGTTAGGAGATATTACACTATCACAGGTTATATAATGACATGTATAGCTAGACTTGTACAAGCCACGTTCAGTCTAAGAATCGACTAAAGCGTAGCTCTGATACTAATAAATGCAACACCCTTAACCTGTATCTATCACCGGAATAAGGTTACAGAGCATTATTAGAGTTTTCAAATCATTCGAACACATATTATAAATATTTCATATCATATCAATAAACGTATTAAAACCAAGTGAAAACATACATATTTTCCCTTATACGAGCCCTCCATGCCCTAAATACGTGTTAAAAACAAGTAATGACTAAATCGAAAACTCGGAGAATTTTTCAAAAAACATTAAAATCTTTTGACACTGCAGGGGTCACACATCCGTGTGGGTATTCAAAGTAAGGACACATAACAGTGTCCCAGCCTATGTCCGTGCCCGTGTAACTCACTAACTTAGGTCACATGGCCAAGCCACATGCCCGTGTGCTAGGCCGTGTACCTTTCGAAATATCCTTACACGTCCGTGTGCCAGGCCGTGTGCCAGGCCGTGTAACAGCCTGACTTGAAACGCTTTGAAAGCTATAGGAGACACACGACCGTGTCACCTAGCTATATGTCACACATGGCTGGGACACATGCCCCTAAGGACGAAAATAAGCCATTTTACAAGCCATTTTTCTCACCCAACTTGGCATATACCTACAACCAAAATTGCACATATACACAAGCCATAACAAGGCATCAAAATAGTGCATAAACAAGTCATATACATATGGTATAATATCATACAACCAATATGCCCTTAGGCAGCTCAAATGACAATACGTAAACATGTTTAACTATGTACTCATTTTGGTCAAAATGATTAACTAACTTCCAACTAGATTTGCATCAATTCATACAATTAAATTCACTTACCAACACATAACAAATGGTACTAAATATACTATTCAACTACTAGTATCAATATTCATATATGTCATTCATAACCAAGTACCAATTCACCACATTCCCAACAAGTGATATATATAATATCCATATTCACAACTATCATTTCATCATCCATTAGTGAAATATATCATACCAAAGACCAAACATGGATGCATTGTCAAAAGATTCTTTCTTAGTAGCTTTTGTCTCAGTATTTTCCTTCTCGGCCTTCTCATTCACAACTTCAACACGGATGATTTCCTTTTCCACAGTAACTTCCCTATCAACAACAAACGCCTCTTAACCAGCAATAAAGTCACCCTTGACAAGGTTTTCAATCTATCACATACGCTTCTCAACATCCCTTGAGTCTTCTTCTTTCTCTACATTAGAGACGTGCACAATGGGAAGAGATTCCACCAATCTATCTCGGTCCCCTAGGTTATCTTCCTCAGAAGAGGGTTCATACTCTTGGATAATTGGTGGGAACACTAGAAATTCTAGGAGTGGGGTTGGGCTTAACTAACGTAATGTGGCAACAACGGAGTTATTATAGGCCCTAGTATAAGTCTAAAATGCATCTTGTGATCCGTCTATATCCTCTATCGTAGCGACAAGCCTGAGCTGCTTATCGCGGATGGAATTGGCCAACTTCTCAATATCATTCATTTTGTGCAACAATGATGTCTCTGTAATCAAGTTTGTTCCCTTGCTTTCTTTTTTGGTTTTGCCCGTCCTTGTCTTGCTAGTCTCTGTCTCCTTCATTGTCGGCGTATCTTTGCCATGAGTCATTCTTTCGATGGACGCTTGGAAACATGAAAATATACACACTTTTTCATGCCCTTTTTAACTCAAATTCATGCAGTTTTGATAACATTCTTGTCGAAAAATATTTAATTATTATAAAATAATGAAATTACACTGAAATTATGAACATGTTGAAATTTAATTAATTTTACATAAAATTTTTATTAATTTTGATTATTTTCGATAGATTTGTACAAAAGGCAAAAAACAGCTCAGCAAACACTGCTAGAAGCGCAAAACTGAGAAGCAATTTGAAGCATCAAGGCAAACTAATTTTTTAGCCTAAGATGGTCCAAATTATGTGTATTATTCATTATTAAGTTTAATTTTGAAACAATTTAACTTTGGTTAAATAAATTATTATTAATTAATTATGAAGAGTGGCCCAGTTGAGCTGAGCCAAGAAAACCGATCCAACCGAGCACTGGGCAGCCCAAAACCATCCTACATGCTGACCCAATAAGCTTTCTTTGTTGATTATTTGTCTTGCAAAATGGACCTTGAAGACTTCTTCAAATTGTATTCAAACCCCTCCACTATTTATGCCTTTCTGGATTTGCCCCCACCTTAAAATAGCATGTTTGAAATCATCAAACATGCCACATGTGTGGCCGGCCATGGGGGGAGTCTTTGGCTGCTAATTTTGGCTATTTTTATCAGCCTTCTCAACCTATAAATACCCGCCTTGGCTACTCATGTAACACCCCAAACTCGGCCCAGACGTTATGGCTAGATCTGGTGTGTCACATGGACGATTTATTCACAACCAATTACTTTGACAAATCATTATGTTATTTATTGGAGGTCCATGACTAGCAGCTTGTAGTTTTTAAGCAAAATTAGATTGAACCTATTTTTATTATCATGAAGTATTTATACCAAAATCCCATTCGTTGTCGTCTTTTTATTAAGTCATCCAACCATTACGTAAAGCTTGTTTGAAAGTGTTTGCTATTAATTTTGAAAACCCGCATATCCTAGTTTACTACTTTAAAGCATATAATAGTGCAACCCAAAACCAAACAGCAACAACAAAGATCAGACATGCAGTTCAGTCTGGGCCGAAGCCCTATTTGGATACAGATCAATCCGGGCCTTGGCCCTATTCAGAAACAGAGTGGGCCTTGGGCCCTTTACAGATACAGAACAGAATATATACAAAAACACAACCCAGTCCAGCCCATCCCACCACCCGTACCAGCCTATCACACCAGGTGGGGAATAACTCAACCCACCCAACCCTACACACCACAGACATAGTAGAGTTGCTAATACAGAGAACGTGGCAGAGCCACCAAAACAGAATTATAAGGAAAGCCTCTAAACAGAATACGTGACAGTGCCACTGTACAGAACTTCCTCCAAATCCAAAACCCAACCCCATGCAGACTAGAGTACTACATATCATATGCATACAGATCAGACACAGATATAGACATACATAAATCAGTCAACCTATTTCTAGAGGTAAAATGGTCTTTTGGCAGCTAGGGGTAAAATGGTAATTTTACCCTTCAGGGGTATTTTGGTCATTTAGCTAAGTCTCGATGTTTCAACACCTAATATGACCTTCTAGTAGGTCTAACATCGCTCCAAGCGACTCAGGGAGTCCATACAGTCACATAGTCAATTCGGGCCCAAAACCCCTCATGCCTGCTCAGTCTAAGCTTATGCATATTATCACAGATTTAGCATCTAACGTATCAGAAAACACTTACTGCATAATTTTACCCATATGGGCCTATAGGCCCATTGGGCCCATCGAGGCCCAAAACAGCCCAAGTGCACGAAAACTTGCACGACGGCCTACACAATCAAACACCCACGATTTGTGGGTTTAGATCGCCCCATGAGCGTTTGCATGCTTGTCAGACCTCAATATGTCGACATTTCGGCATTTTGACTTTTTGACTTTTGCTGATCTACGTATTAGAGTGTGACAGCCTTAAAATGACCCTAGTCGGAATGTGGTTTCGGGACCACAAAATCGAGGCTCAAAAATAATTTAGTATTATTACGATGCCTATTGTATGTGCCCATTTCATGTGTGACATCTTAGGTGCTTCAATTTAGTATTATAATTATGAATTGCACCTAAAAGGGCTAAATTATGAACTTTGAAAGTATGATGGAAAATGTGTGATGACTAAATAATGCATGCATGAGAAATAAGGGTTTTGCATGTCAATTTACCCACTTTTATGATAGTGGATGGTAATGATGAAGTTTTTGGCATTTTGTGACTTGTAATTTAGTTACTTAATAATAATAAAAGAAATTAGAAATTAGTTATCATAAAATTGAAATAATAGAATTAATAAATTAAGAAAAGGGTGATAAAAACAATGTTTGTTTATCTTTATCCCTTCATTGCCGAAACTAGCAAAGGAAGAAGAGAAATAAGGTTCAAGCTAATCGGTTGGGGGAAGTCTTGATTAAGGTACGATTGCTAGGTGATTTTCTTTGAATTCCATGAAATTTAGTTGATAGTGAGACTCTTTTCTTTACCATGTTTGAATTCCTTGAGTCTTGGGTGTTAGAAGCTTTTGGTCATGGTTAAATTGGTTAAAGATGAAAGCTTTGAAGCCATGAAATTAGGAGGGTAATGAAGTGCCGAATGCCCTTGTAAATGAGGTTATTTGTATTTGAAAATAAGAGAAAATGTAGCTAAGGTATTCGGCCATGACCTTGATGAGCTTAGATTGTTGTTGATTGATGTTGTGTACCAAGGGATGAATATATGTGAATCTAGCTTAGTTAAAATTTTGTTATGAGTGACTATCATGAGTAAATTGCATTCGGTTAATGTGGTGAAGTATGAAATTTTGTTTAATTTTGGGATTCTATAATTATATTGGTAATATATGATTTTGTATTAGTTGAATGTGAAATTGAATGGAAGAGTAGAAAATGTGCTTAATTGTGGAATTCTAAAATTAAAATTGCTAGTATAAGTTTATATACTTGCCGATTTTTTAATCAAAATGAGAGTTGGTTAATTCATTGCTTATTTAGCTATTGAAAATGTTTTGGGGTGAATAGATGTTAAAATTCATAAGAATTGAAATTGTGGGCTCAAATTAGTAAGATTAGAGTTTTGTGAGGTTTAAATGCCTAAGGGACCTTCGGTCCTATGAATAATTGAATTGTTTTGCTTTTGGTTTGCGATTTGATCTTTAACTTGATAAATTGATTATGCAATTGGGTTGATTGTTGCATTTGGCCATGAATTCAACTTTTCATTTGAATTGGGAGATAGGTGTTGCATATTGGAATTAATTGATAATGAGCATGGGTTGGATAAATTTAGTTATAAACGACTAATTTGGGTAAGTGATATTCGGCTAGCACATTAGTATAAGGGAATTATTTTAAGCTTGAAATTTTGGTGTTTTAAGCTATAATGTGCACCTATGAGACTAAGGAATGTTGTTAGACTCTAAAATGTTGTAATATGCAAATTTTAATACATACTTTGTAACATGAGTTAGTTGAACATTGCTCATAAGTTAATTAAGTATTCGGTTAAGAAATGAAATATATAGGTGATAAATTAAAGTCAGGTAAGTATTCGGATATGGGGATTATACATGAAATTTAGTATGTTCTATTTTGATTGATTTGGATAGTTGAGATTTAATATGAAGCTTAGAGAATGGTGCTAAAGGTGAACTCCTTAGCAAATTGAGATTCGGCCATTTCAAGAAATGTGTTTATATGTGTTTGAATGAGAGTTCTTAATTTTGTATATGTTATGTTTTAAATATGTGAATAAGAACTTTAAAGAGTGAAATTGTATAAATCTGCTTGGTACAGCAGCAGTAATGTGTTTTGGAAAAATCACCATAAATTGTGGGAGATGAATTAGAGGCTGAATAAATTATGTAATTAAAGCTTAATGAGTCTAGTTTCTTATAAAAGAAACCTTATAAGCAAAGGAATTTCAGATAAAGATATTTTTAAAGTAGTGTGAGGCAGTGTCAGATTGACTCCGAAATTCTCTGTTTTATTTTTAGAAAATCATTATAAATTGTAGAAAAATATCCATAAGATGTAATTTATATGCTTAGAATCCTTAATGAGTCTATTTTCAAGAGAGATATACAAGAAAATTTTCTGAGACCTGAATCAAGAGATAATTGAACTTTAGTACAGAAGGGTCGGAACTGTCCGACAGTGAATCAGGGGTAACTTTGAGGATTAAACTGTATTAATTGGTCAATTGAAAAATTCTGGAAATTTTATGGTAGAAAGGTACATGAGTCTAGTTTCAGGGAAAATTTACGGAACTTGATTTGGAGTTTCGTAGCTCCAATTATGAAAAATTTAGTGAATGTTGCTCAGGAAGTCAGCATGTACTGACTTGTGATATATATGTGATTGGCCGAATGTGTGTGTGTTTGCTTTGAGAAGTATATGCGTTCCTTATTTGACTATAAGTGAAAATGATCAATTGAGATGTTTGAATAAGGATTAATAAAATTAAATATTTTATTTAGCTCAAGAGCATAGAGGGACAAGTTCGGATAAAGGGAAGGCTAAAGTGGTCGAATAGCTAACTCATAGTTGCTCGGGAAAGTTCAAGGTAAGTTTTGAGTAATTGAATTTGGTATTTAATTTAAAATGCCATGATATACATGCATGATAGTTGAATGATGTCCCATTGAGAAAGAAACCTTATACATGCTTGCTATATAGCCGAATGGCTCATAGAGAAAGAAGCTGAAATTGGGATTTGAAATATATTGCTTACATATGTTGGCTTATTGGGCCGAAAGTCTAGAAAAAGGAGTATACATGTATGAGTTTTGAATGATATTTACGACATAAATTCAAGGAGCATGTTATATGTTTGTATGCGAATGAATTGATTGAATTACAAATGTGATATTGCTATGCGAAACGTGACAACATGTGAATACATATGCATGAGACTCTGTGATGTGAATCCGGGATTAAAGACTCGATGGCTATGTGCGGAGATCATGTCCGGGTTAAGACTCGAAGGCTATATGCGGAGATCATGTCCGGGTAAAAACCCGATGGCTATGTGCGATGATTATATCTGGGATTAAGATCCGCTGGCTTTGTGTGGAGATTTTAACCGAGCCAAAGGTCTCGATGATGATTCGAGTAAAATGTAAGATCAAAAGACATCATAGTAATGATTGCTAATGAATGCGCTCAAAGTGTTAAGTTATACAGGTATGTACCCTAAGCTTAAATGCAAGCTTGTTTTGGACCAAATCATAAGGTCATTATACGATTGCATATGTGAGTATGAAATAAGACTATTTATATGATTATAGTAAAATTTGTCAATGTGAAAGGTTATGTGAAATTATGCAATATGTTTTTGTTTACATGAGCTCACTATCAAGTGAAACTTATCTGCCTATTGTATAAGATGAAAACATGTATATTCGGTTAAGGGGTGACATACCCAAAGAAGTGGGAAACAAAAATGCAAACGGCTATGTTATAATTTGATTTTTATCTGTTGTCATTGCTTAAAACTTACTAAGCATTGTAATGCTTACTCCGTTTACTTTGTTTCCTCTGTTTTATAGATCTCTTTTTGGAAGCTACAGACTCGGGGATTGAAGCTTTAATCATCTACACTATCGTCATTATTTTGGTACAATTGATAGTTATCTTGGATCAATGGCATGTATAGGCTAATCTCCTTTTGTCGAACCGAATTACATTTTGAGTTGTAATTATTCTAGCCATGCGAAAATAGCTTGCTTAGTCTTCTAGTTTGAATATATGTTTTGATGAAATTCATATGGCTCGATGTTTGTGGCATGATTTTTAGATAGTACCTAATATGCAATGAGTTTCGAATATAGTGTACTGTTATTCACAAATTTTGATTTGGCCTAATTGTTAGTAGCCACATGGTGGAAATTTGCTAGATGCTTATAAAACCAATTAAATGAGATATAATATACTGACCGACCCCTTTTGCAAGTGTTATATTCGGTCATAGAATTTTAGAAGAATCTAAGTCTAGTAAGTTGTATTTAGTCATGTAATACCTTAATACCCTATTCCGGCGACGGACAGGGGTATAGGGTGTTACATAGAGGGTATCGTTACACACCTAATTTTGCGATTCCCACAGTCATCACGCGCTCAACCTATTTTCATAACCACAATCATCAATAACTCAACCAATACTTAGCGCAACCATACTCAAAAGTTTGTTCCATGGTTACTTACCACCACCCCGCTAATCTACTATCAGCTACGACACCTTCAGCAATGATCGAATGCCGATAGATCTAAGCACCTATGATTGTGGATAGATCCAACCAACATATAAGGATTAAAGGAGTGTTAACCTTCCAAACCAAACCTTTACTAAAAGAAAAGCCGAAATAACAATAACCGAAATCTATAACGAGAAGTACTTACCTAATTCGCTTGACCAATTTATTGAAATATAGAAGCAGTCGCTCACTAGCCCAAACTTAGCACTCTTGTAGATCTAATCAAAGTTCGATGAAGAAGGAGAGATCCAGATATTTGGCTATTGTAGATAACACAAGAGGGGTGAACACTTGAAGAAAGGGTACTCGGTTTAGGGACTTGTTTAACAAGATAGGGTGGTATTCAGCTATGAAAGAAATGGGTAGGGAGTGCTTAGGTTCGGCCTAAGTAAGGCATAACAATAAAAGAGATAATGGAGAATGCAAGAGAAGTGGAAGATATAACAGCATGCGCACGACAAGGGATTATGAGTTTTGGCTTTGAATAAATCGGCCAAGAAGGGTTTTAGGGGAATCGATTCCAAATAAAGGAGAAAGAAGAAGAAGAAGAAGAAGAAGGGAAAGTAGGTTCGGCTATTAAGAAAAAGAGATGAGAAGAAAAGAGACTTCAATATGCAATTTGGCATAAAAGCAAACACTAAAAGCCCCGAATGGTCACAAACTACACACCAAAAAAAAATCCCAAAAGACCTAAAGTGGAAATCGGCACCTACCTTACCCGAAAGCTAAAACTCAAGAAGCTAAAATCTCGAAAAAGAACCAAAAAGAATTTGGCACCCTCTTTTACGACATATGTTGAAACGTTGAACCCTCACCACTATGCAAAATTTGCACTCCAAACAATACCACAATCGGTCATCACTTCATTCCCATCTCATCCACAAATTTTCTCCTTGAAAATCTCCCCTTATCACTTCCCCAATCCAATCCCATGAGCAACTCAAACACATTCCCTCAGAATTTAACTTGGAGTCCACCTCTTACCTTGTCCAAGTAGCAAAATTAGAATATTTTGCCAGCAAGGGGATTCGATCCTGGGCTCCCTCACAAGCTACAACATGCCACCCCCTTGCATTTTAAGTGGCGTCACTATGCCACTTTACCACAAGATTTCTTGTGTCACAAATCCACAACATTAATTTTAAAGCCTATATGCTAACACCCAGATTTTCCCAAAGCAAAAATTAAGATTTTACCAAAACTTAGGCTTTAGCCCAGGCCTTCCAAAGGCCCACTAAACACACCCAAATCATTACTTTAGTACATCAAGCCATGCAAAAATAGATTTAGGAAAAAAATTCAAAAACCCTAAAATTTGGGGCGTTACAGCTCATTTCAACATCATCTCAACCCTTCTCACCTCTTCACGTCTCTCTCATTTTCTCTCCTCATTCCTTTCCATTGTTCTTCATTTTCTTTCCCTATTCCTTTGCCGATTTCACCTCATAAAAAAGAGTCAATAAACCACTATTTGGAGCAATATTCAAGTGTTTGTAGAAGCCTCGGTTTAACAAGAACAAACGGAGAATGAGTAGTGGAGCAAACTAGTCAAGCCACAGAGAAACACTGGATTTGATTCTTGTTTCCTATCTTTTTAATTTTGTTATTGTTATTATGAACATGTCTATGAATATTATGTTGATATGTTTAATTTAATTGATATGGCTTAAATTTAATTCATGTTAGGTTGATTGCATTTCGGCTACTTGATTTGTTAAAATTGTGTTTATATTGGTATAGGCCTCAGCAATATGTTTGATTAAGTAAAACCATGACTAAGTTATCCTTGCATTGCAATTGTAAGGTAACTAATGAATTCACTATTTAAATGGGTTGAAATTGTAATTAATTGACACAATACTTAATTAGTGCATGTTTAATCATCTAAGGTAGCTGAGGGTTAAATTAGCAACAATATCTAGCAATACATTAGCCTTGCATAATTTGCAAGATTATTGTGATTAAATTGTTTCAAGGTAGAAATACTTTGTTACCTCACGTGATTTTTTATGTTCTTATGAGATTGAATTAATTGCTTGAATTGGCATAGAGATATGTACAAGAGATTATTTTAATTTCATAAGTATGTATGTGCATTAACGCATTTGCTTATTAAAATTTGTTTAATCGGTTGAATTGACATAGAGATATAGTCAAGAGATAAATGGATTTTGGTAAGTAGGTATGTTCATAAGTTAGAAATTACATATTTGCCGTGAATTTATTCGTAACAACATAAACATGAGTTTAATAATTCTAAGTTAAGAAATGTAATTAATCTAACACAATTATGTCATCTTGATTAAAATCATCTTTTCAAATCGTGCGTTGGAACTAGAGGTGTGCATGGGCCGGGCCGGGCCCAACTAAAAATTTCAGCCCGCTTGCTAGGCCCAGGCCCGGCCCAAAAAATGGGCTTAAAATTTTGCCCAAGCCTGGCCCAAATAAAAATGTTAAAACACGGGCCCGACCCGGCCCGCCCATATTAATTTTTATATTATTTTTATATAATTTTAAAATATATGTAAACCATCAAAAATACTAAAAACATCAAAATAAATATTTCTCAACAAATTGAAAATAAATTTTAAAAAAATATGTATACTTAAATAACACTAAAATAGATGCAACTTAATAAGCAAATGCATCTAAAATAACAACAAAATTAACAAATGTCTTTAAAATAATAACAAAATTAACAAAAAAAAATAAGTTTTATACAATATCTAAACAATAACAACAAAATAGTAGCAACATAATAGTAAAATGGTAGCAAAATAGGAAGAAAAAAATAAGAAAATAATATTAAAAAAATAAAAAAAACATATTTTTTTGTCCATTAGTGAATTCGGGCGGGCCCGGGCCAAAAATGCCTTACCCGAGGCCCGGCCCATTTTTTAAATGGGCCTTATTTTTTTGTCCAGGCCCATTTTTCGGGCCTATATTTTTGCCCAAACCTTCCCACATTTCGGGCAGGACTTCGGGCCGAGCCATGCACACCTCTAATTGGAACTTTTATTTTATTTTTATTTATTTTACTTTGTTAAATCCTAGTTTTTAATCACTTTTTCAAATCAAAATATTTTTCTTCACCAAAGTGCTTTTAAAATTGCATTCATAAATAATTCTTTTCACAGTCCCTGTGGGTACAATAACTTGACATTTACTTGTCAGTTTATTACTTGTTGTGATTGTGTACACTTGCATATTTCCGTCATTCTAAGCTTTTGGCACCGTTGCCGGGGACTATTTTAAAAGTCATTATTTGTGAATTTGTTAGTTTTGCATTTTGGTTTATTTCCCTGTTTAATTTTAACTTATTTTTTCTGTCATTATTTCAGGTGTTTATGAGTATTGACCATATAACGCACCAAAAATCTCGAACTTTCTTTTATGGTTAAGATGGGTATGGTGTGTTTGATATTTTGGTTAAGTGTCTTTAAGGTGTTAAAAGGGCCATTTGTTAACTTCTGAGTTCGAGCTTTGAGATGGAGAAATTCTAGTTAAATGTTAAAAGAACCCTGATGGTGAGTGCCATGGCTTTTAAATAAATGGAATAGAAAAGAGAGGTTGTGATGTAGTGGCTAAGTGGCGCCACTTAGGGAGCAAGGAGGTGGCATCATTAGCTGGCAAGGGGATCCTAGGTTCAAGTTCTAACATGGTAATATTTGGGGGATTTAATTTTTACGCTATGGACAGCTAGTAGTGGCATTGGAGTTGAACTCTGAAGGAGAGAAATTCAAGGAAAAGATTAATAAAGTGATAAGGGGAGAATATCTTGGAGGAAAATTAAGTGGGGTGTGTGAAGAGTTGGTGCCGATTTGGGAAGTGAGGAGTGTGTAAATTCGGCTTAGGTGAGTAAATGAGTGTCATTTTTGGGTCTTTTAGGGGGTATTATGAATTTTCATTGTTGGTTCTTAACGGGTATTGCCGAATTCTCTCTTTCTTTATTGCCTTTGCCGAAACCTTCTCCTCTCAATTTCCTTGTTGCTTCATCATTCTTTTCCTTGTTCCTTAACCTTGGCCGATTGGGTGCTAAACCAATTAGCCAATTTCATTTCTTATTTTGTGCCGAATGCTCTCCTCTTCTGTGTAACCGAATCCCCTGTTGTGCTATCACCAACTTTGTTTTTGTTTCTAAACATGAAAATCAAAATCTCCTCTCTTTCTTCCTAATTTTGGGATCGAATCTTTTTCAAGTCTCTACTGAATTACTCCTAGTGTGCTTTAGGTTTGGTAACTATATTTATCTTTATTTCCAGTTTTGGTGGTTGGTCGAATGTTATTAGGAGTTGTAAGGGTGACTACGATGGATGTTAGTCATTTGCTAAGTCAATCTTTAATAATAAGAGTTTCTACAATGCAGATCTGGGAATTGATCGGGGCTAGCAAGCAGTGAAAGTTTGATTAGGTTCAATTGTGCAATGTAAGGAGAAGTGGTATGATTTCGGCTTTTGGTAATAGTATTTGATAAGTGTATGATTAACTGTTGAATGACATCAATTGTAGGTTCGTGGCTAAAGAGTTCACAGCGCGTTTTGTTAGCAGGTGTGTACAAACACTTCACACACACAATAGATCGGAAAATCCCGAAATGCCGAAACGCCGAAAATTTGAAATGCCAAAAAGCTAAAAGTTTGGCTATGGTAGTCTTACGAGTGCACAAACACTCGTATAAGGGTAATTGATACAATACCAGAGACCCCATGAGCGATCTCATGGACTTGGGTCATCTTTTGGCCAACTGGGCCAGAATGGGCCAAATGGGCCGACGAGCTCGTGGGCCCAGATAAGCAAAAAATTGTAAATTGGTAATAAGCGACAAGCTGATTAAGTTGGTTGTATGGCTTGGAATAGATTTGGGCCTGATGGGCCATATAAATGTGACTGGGCCTAGTGGGCAATATAAATGTGATTGGGCCTAATGGGCTATATGGATGTATGTGGACTCGTTAGGGTTATGTAATGGACTTTTGGGCCTAGTATCTAATAATTGCTTAAGCAGACATAAAACTTAATTAACCAATTAAGTGTAACTGTGGACAAGTCATAAGGTTACAGTGTGGCAACGGGTATATGCATGTCTAGGATTGGATCTAGGGGGAGCTTGGTACTTAAGCAATCTTAATGACTCACCTCCTCTTCTCTGGAATCCTACTTGGTGCATAGTATCTAGTCACTTTAGCCAACAAGGACTTGTTGACAGGACAAGGTACATAATTAGACCCATGGTATTTAGAAATTACTCAATTACCCTTCTAGGGTAGAATTACTGAAATACCCCTATAGGGCAGAGTCACTGAGATACCCGTGACCTACAAAATCACAGAAAAACCTTTAGTTGGTAAATTACCAAAATACCCCTATGTGCCATGAGTATGACTTATGCATGCTATATGTTATCTGTTGCATTCATGTGTTATTATGTTGCATATGGGCCGGGATTATGATTGGAGGAAGTGTATATGAGGGTCGCACAGTCTCTTGACGACTGTAGATCCACTGCAGGCTTTTTAGCCACCGTAGGCTTTTTAGCCACCGAGCAGCTATGTTGCATCGATAAGTAGCGCCGCAATCAGTGCTACACCGAATTCGAACAGCTATGCTGCAACGATAAGTGGTGCCACAATCGGTGCCACACCGCGTGTATAAGGATGGGTGGGTTGAGTATCTCCCCACAGGAGTGTAGGGTTGGAAGGGGGTGTACAGGGTTGGTTATAGGAAATTGCACATTGCATAATCATATTGATATTGTTATGATTTGGGCTAAGGCCTAAGGCCACTGTATGTTGAGATATGGACTCATGCCCAACCGAGGCCACTATGGGTTAAGGCCCAAAGGCCTCTGATATTGAATAGGGCTTAGGCCCAAACTATTTATTGCATGTTAATGTGTTTGTCGAGGGTTGTACACACTGAGTTTTCGTAAACTCACTCCCTCTTTTTAATTTTTTTCAGGTGACCCTCAATAGATGGCTCGACGATGGAAGGGATTCAGAGGTGGCTACACTGCAACTTGTTTTAATGATCAGTGGTTTTATTTATTTACCTTATTTTAAATTAATTTTATTGGGTTGTAATAAGGCTTTTATAACTTCTGGATTATTTTTAAATTTGGGATTTTATTGTGATTTTATAATTGCTAGTGGTAAAAACAAGTTTTTCCAAAACAACCTCTGTTTTAAATTAAGCTTCTGCAACGATTAAGATTTTATAATTAATAACGTCTTTAATAGGGAATAGTCTTTCTATAAACCACTTTGGGAATTTATCAAACGCAAATTGAGGTTTTACACAAATATTTAAACAAGAAGGGTTTTCAATGAAAACTTAGTTTTCAAAAAACACTTCAATGTGACACGCCGAATTCGTGCCTAACTTCTAGGCCGAGTTTGGGGTGTTACAGACCAAATTATCAATTTACTCTCTGTAGACCCTGAGATTGAAAGAACTTTTCGACAGTGAAGAAGACAAGCAAGTCAGAGAAGGACCGAAGAGATGAACTTCGAAAATCTGAATCAAGGAAACGGAGCAAGCCCTACTCAAAATCCTTTCCTTATTGCTGATGATAGGGATAGAGCTCTAAGATAGTATGTCGTGCTAGTGTTTCATGATCTTAATCTAGGTATTAGGAGACTCAAAATTGAGGCACAACAGTTCGAGCTGAAACTAGTCATGTTCCAGATGCTTCAGACAGTGGGCCAATTCAGTGGAATGCCTACCGAAGACCCACATGTACACTTAAGATTGTTCATAGAGGTAAGCGATTCTTTCAAGTTAGCTAGAGTACCTGAAGATGCATTAAGATTGAAGCTATTCCCATATTCACTAAGGGACAGAGCTCGAGCCTGGTAGAACTCATTACCACCAAATTCAATTTCCACATGGCAAGAGTTAGCAGAAAGATTCCTCATGAAGTATTCCCCACCTAGCAATAGTGCTAAGTTAAGGAATGAGATCACTATTCTCCAACAAATGGATGATGAGTCCTTGTATGAGGCATGGGAAAGGTACAAACAATTATCACAGAACTGCCCTCATCATGGAATCCCTCATTGCATCCAACTCGAGACTTTCTATAATGGTCTAAACGCTTACACGAGAATGGTAGTGGACGCTTCTACTAATGGTGCTCTCCTTTCTAAGTCTTATAATGAGGCTTATGAAACCATTGAGAGGATTGCCAGCAATAATTATCAATGGTCAACCAACCAAGTAGCGTCAGGAAGACGAGTTGCTGGAATAAATGAAGTAGACGCTCTTACTTCACTCGAACCTCAGGTATCCTCAGTATCCTCAATGCTAAAAAATCTTCCACTAATGGGTCTAATAGTTTTGCAGCATAGCCACCGAATCAATTTGAAAATGTAGGCTGTGTCTATTGTGAGGAAGGACATTTGTTTAAAGAATGTCTATCGAACCCAGAATTCGTATCTTACATGGGTAACAAGAACCAAAATCGAGTAATGCAAGGACTACAATCTAGTTTCTATAACCCATCGTGGAGTAACCAAGGGCTTGGAACCAGTAACACTTACGCCCAACCTAGACTGACCCAACCACCTAGTTTCCCCCAACAAGTTCAGAAACCAACCCAGGCTGAACCATCCAATGGCTTAGAAAATTTGTTAAAGGCATACATAGCCATAAATGATGCCTTAATCTAAAGCCAATTAGCTACATTGAAAAACCTAGAAAACCAAATGGGCCAACTTGTAACAAAACTCAGAAACCGACCACAAGGTGCTTTACCTAGTGATATGGAGAATCCAAGAAATCTAGGGAAGGAACATTGTAAAGCGTTGACATTAAGGAGCAGAAATGTCACACCCCTTACCCGTGTTAACACCAAAACAGGATACGAGGTATTACCAGAAGAGCACACATGTAATCATAATAAATCGAGTCATAAAATGATCATTTAAAGTAAAATCCTTCAACTATTCATTCATCTTTTAATCACTGAGTTCATATATATATCATAAACCAGTACCTTAACTAGTATTAAACCACATCGATAGCATAATACAAGTGATATATCAAATATTAGAGATCAATATTAAGAGTAATATTACTATAATATACAATAAAATGCTCAAGTCTTCTATACTTGCCATAGTTCCAAAATATGTTTACAAAATACCAAAAGGAAGGATGGATAGTGTTGGTGAGCCTCTGACAATTTTTCCAAGTCACGAACAAACTCAATTACACTAGAAAATAAGACAAGAAAGAAAAAGAAAACAAAGTAAGCTTATAGCTTAGTAAGCAATATGTAAATAATAAATATAATAAATAATTTATGGCATTTATAAATACCAAAATACGTTTCCACAATTATACAATCTTAATCTCACATGAATTTACTATTTACTTAAATTTAGTACAAGTTATCCATTCAAGTCCCAGTCACTAAATTATTTTTACCCAGACCTACAGAGCTCTAAATTAAGATCTGTTAATTTTCCCAGAAACTAGACTCATATGTCTCTTACCATAAAAATTTTAGAATTTTTGGTTTGGCCAATTAATACAGTTTACTCATTAAAGCCTCCCCTATTTCGCTACCTGGCAGTCCTAACTACTCTTCACTAACATTTGAATTTCTCTTTATATAGAATTCAAAAGATGTTCACGTTTATTTCTTCTGAAAATAGACTCAATAAGGAATCTAACCATATAAATTAGGTTCCATAATTATTTTTTTACAAATTTTAATGATTTTTCCAAATCAAAACAGGGGATCACGAAATCATTTTGAATAGTCTCATAAGAATTTAAATATCTCAGAATATAGAAAGCTTTTATTGTCTCTATTTCTTTTATATTAACATAAACTCTATAAGGTTTAATTCCATATGTAATTCAATCTCTAATTCAAAGTCTTCCATTTTTGGTGATTTTTCAAAATCAACCCACTACTGCTATCATAAACTGTTTTATTTCTCATTTCACCTTTTCCATAATTTCCTCATATAAATTTTCCAATAACACTTGTCCACATCAAATTTACCAAAGTCCGATCATTTATCAAACACATTACTCACATACTTATATACACATATATCTGCACTTAGTCTTTACACAATCACACTCATTTTCACTTGGTTACTTTCCCATTGAACACATCGAAATAGAACAATAATAAATATTTGGTGACCTACACAAGGTATTACCTTTGAAGTTAAAGTTAATTGGTGAACATAGTAGCCTTCACTTAGTACTACACATGTGACCAAAATCTCCCTTAGACATATTGACTTACACTTAATACCACACATGTGATCGAAGTTATTAGGTACGCATAATAGCCTACACATAGTACTACAGATGCGACCCTAACCATATGGTACACGTAGTAGCCTGCACTTAGTACTACACACATGACCTAAACCATCTTGAACACATAGTAGCCTGCACATAGTACTACACATGTGTTCTCACCCCGAATCATTCATATATTTTCTATTCTAAAAGTTCAATAGAGAATTACTCATTTTACCAATTCGTTTTTATTCAAATACAATTCATAATTTACATCGAATAATTATTCCATGTTCAATCCCATCTCATAAAATATGATAAAATATTATAACATAAATAAAAAACAATGCTTCATTCACATATTAACTTACCTCGATGCAAAATATGACGAGTTTATACTCTAATCCACCACTTTTTCTTTTCCCCGATCCAAGTCGATTCCAAGTCTTTCTTGATCTAATAATAACATATTTAGCTCATTTAATACTCATACTATTCAATTTGATCCAAAAATCACATTATGGCAAAATTATATTTTTGCCCCCTAAATTTCACAAAATTATGATTTTGCCCCTAAACTCGTAAATAATTTTTATTCAATTTTCTTGCATTTTAAGCCTAGCTGAACCTTTTCCCCCTAATAGCAATCCATAATTCTCACTAAATCATACATTTACACACATTTCACAACTTATTACAAATAGTCCTTTTATGCGATTTCATCAAAAATTGCTTGGTAAAAAGACGTTTATCACACTCCAAACATTCATATTCTTTCATAAAACATCACAATACATGCATATCATCCATGGGTAAATTTTTAAACATAAACCCTAACTCAAAATAATGATAGAAATAGGTAAACCGAGCTACGAGGATTTCAAAAATACGAAGAACATTAAAAATGGGGCTAAGATGCACTTACAATCAAGCTTGAATGATGAAAAAACCCTAGCTATGGACAACTATCAATATTCAGCCAAGAGGTAGGAGATTATGAACAAATTTTGGCTTATTTACCCTTTTTATTCTTTTATTTACAAAATGACTAAAATGCCTTTACTAAAAAAAATCCTACCTCACCTATTCCATGTCCATTTTTGTCCAACAATTTAACAAATGGACTACTTACCATATAAGGACCTCTACTTTAAAAACCCATTACTCACAAATACCTTTATGAACTAGAACACACATTTTTCACCTATTTCAATTTAGTCCTAAATATCAAATTGAGCACCCAAACGATAAAATTTCGCAACGAGATTTTCACACAATCATTCAATCACATAGTAAATATTAAAAATTAATTGCAATAAATTTTTCTACTTCAGATTTGTGGTTTCAAAACCACTTTTCCGTTTAGGCCTTAAATCGGGCTGTCACAGTAAAGACATTAGAGCCTAATATAGTTAAAGTTGAAAAGGAGCCAGCCGATGCTCAAGACTCAGTAGAAGTTCAATCGAGTGTTAAAATTTTAGTTTCACCGAAAACTAAATCTATAGAATTCAAAAAGGTAACTTCTCAACCAGTTAATTTTGATAAACTAACAACTTCGTTAGATGCAGAATTACCACATAAGATAAATCAACAAGTTCGCCTCCACTACCCTACCCTTAAAGACTTCAGAAGCAGAAGCAAGAAGCTTAATTCAAGAAGTTCCTAGATGTACACAAGCAACATCATATCAACATCCCATTGGTTAAAACACTTGAACAAATGCCAAACTATGTCAAATTCATGAAGGATATCCTGTCCAAAAAATAAAAACTTGGAGAATTTGAGACTGTAGCCCTAACAAAGGAATGTAGTGCATATCTTCATGACAAACTACCCCCAAAATTGAAGGATCCTAGATGTTTTACCATGCATTGCAACATTGGAGCAACATATTATAGTAAGGCACTATGTGACCTGGGTGCGAGTATTAACTTCATACCCATGTCAATATTTAGAAAGTTAGGGATAGGTGAAGTTAGACCTACTACAGTTACACTGCAATTAGTAGATCAATCTTTAGCACATCCAGAAGGAAAAATTGAGGACGTATTGGTACGTATAGACAAATTGTGGCAAGAAGTGCCAATCATCCTAGGAAGATCTTTCCTAGCAACTGAAAGGACCCTTATTGATGTGCAGAAGGGCAAGCTTATTATGTGTGTTCAGTATGATCATGTAACATTTAATGTTTTTAAGTATGCAATTTCTTGCCACAATTGATGATTATTCTGATGATTATTCTGCAGTGTTCAAATTAGAAGAATTAATCATGGATAAGGAACTCAACTATGTTGAGGACCCATTAGAACAAATTTTGACATCAGATCCTCCAAATGATGAAGAGGAGGATGAATACTTAGCTTTGCTAGAAGCTAATCAAAGGGGATTTAATCTGCAAGCCCGTTTTGAATCTTTAAAGCTAGAGAACAGGGATCATGCCCAACCAAAAGCGTCAATCGAGGATCCACCTAAATTAGAACTTAAGGTACTTCCTTCACATTTAAAATATGTTTTTTTAGGTAACGCTTCAACTTTGCCTGTGATTGTTTCAGCAGAATTAACTAATGAGCAAGAACAGAACCTCATCTTAGTATTGAAACAATTCAAGATGGCTATCGGATGGACTATAGCTAATATTTACAGCATTAGTCCATCGGTATGTATGCACAAGATCATCCTAGAAGCTGGCGAGAAAGGAACGATTTATGGACAACGAAGACTGAACCACATCATGAAGGACGTGGTAAAGAAAGAAATCATCAAGTGGTTAGATGTAGGTATAATTTACCCCATCTCAGACAGTTCATGGGTAAGTCCGATCCAGCACGTTCCAAAGAAAAGAGGTATTACGATTATTGATAACAAGAATAATAAGTTGATACTAACTAGAATGGTTACGAGATGGAGAATTTGCATTGATTACTGGAAGCTGAATAAGGCAACTAGGAAAGATCATTTTCCTTTGTCGTTTTTGGACCAAATGCTAGATAGACTCACAGTGTAACAGCCTGAACTTGGGCCTAGATGGAACAGTGGTTTCGAGACCACAAATTCAATGAGGAAAAATTTATTTTTATTATATTTTTATGGTTTACAATTTCACGAAATGGTTTTTTGAAAATTTCATTCGAAAATTTTGATATTTGGGCACTCAATTAAGTCAAAAGGACTATATTGTAAAAAAGTGTAAAAGTTGAGTTCTACATGTTAAAGGTGTCCAATTGTTATGAAATTTTAAATTAGAGGTCCTTAAATGGTAATTATACCATTGGTTATTTTTTGGACAAAAATGGACATGAAATAGGTGAAATAGAATATTTTTAAGTTAGGGGCATTTTGGTCATTTAGTGATTAAATGATTAAATAAACAAATTTAAAATCCAATTTTTGACCATCTTCAACCCCATGGCTGAATTTTACAAGGGGAAACCATGGCTAGGGTTTTTGAAGCTTTCAAGCTCGATTGTAAGTCCGTTCTAGCCCCGTTTTTAATGATTTTTACGTTTTCGAAATCCTTGTAACAAGATCTATCTATTTCTACCACTAATTTGAGATATGGCTAAAGTATAGGGTTTTAACCCATGATGAATATGTGTGTATTTTTGTTTTTAATGGTAAAAATGCATGTTTATGGTTAGAGAAACGACTTTTACTAAGTGATTTTTGGTGAAAATGCCTAAAAGGACTAATTGGTAAAAGTTATAAAATGTGTCATAAAAGTGTGTTTTAATGGAAATTGTGGGCTTTTATATGAAAATGGTTCGTCTAGGCTTAAAGTGCAAAAAATTGAATGAAAATCATTTTACGAGCCTAGGGGCAAAATTGTAAACATGTGAAACTTTAGGGGCAAAAACATAATTTTTCCATAATATGATTTTTGGGTCACATTGAATAATATGACTAATAAATAAATTAAATGTGATATTATAGATCAAGGTAAAACGAGGTTTGGAACTACAACGATGAAAAGACGAGAAATTGACGAATAAGTCCTTTTTACCGGTTGTGCTACTGAGGTAAGTTTGTATGTAAATAATGCATCGTTTTTACTTACATTTTTATGTTTTGATATATTTTATGAGATGTGGCTGAATATTGAATGAAATTGACAAAGTATCAAAATGTAAGAAATTTCCCAGATGAACCCTAGGAATAGAATAGGATACAAGTGACATGTCACTAGGGACCTATGTGAAATCTATGTAAAATCTATGTGAAATTGTGACTAAGTGAATCCGGGTGCTGGTCTTAAGTTCTACCCGTGGTTGGGTATACCGGCATGTATTGCGGATACCTGATTGCTTGTGTGAACAGCACTGAGTAGCAACGAATGACTAATAGCTTGTGTGAGCGGGCCCGTGAAAGTAAATTGCTCGAGAACGAGCCTCTATGTGAAAAGCGATGTGAAGTAGCTTTGGCTACAAGTGTGGCATTTATGTGCAAACTTCCAATGTATCCATTAATATTTCAATGTGTTTAACGGGGAAAATGACTAAGTGTAATTGAATGTGATTATGTGATGCACAAGTGCAGGTACATGTGTATATATACATTCATGAACAATGTGTTCGATATGTGATCAAACTTTGGCAAGGTTGATGTGGAGTAAGTGTTACAATGAAGACTTGTAAATATTTGATAATGACTAGTTATTAGAATGGCAAACTATGGATATACTTTAGTGTTATATGTGTGTAAATGAGAATTAATATAAAGGAAGCATGAAAGAGTAAAATTAGCAATAAAACAGTTTGGACAACAGCAGTTGTATCAATTTGAAAAATCACCAAAAATGGTGGAATATGAATTAGAGGTTGAGTAAGATATGAAATTAAATCTTATTGAGCCTATTTTCATATAAATGGAATGTTGTCAGCAAAAGAATTTCATATTATAAGATATTTGATTTCTTGTGAGACAGAGTCAGAATGATTTCAAAATCCCCTGTTTTGAATTTCAAAAATCATTAAAAATTGTACAAAAATAATTATGGGTTATAATTTATATTTTTAAAATCCTTAATAAGTCTATTTTGTAAGAAATAAATAGGAACATCATCCAGATCTTGTACGAGGAGATAATTAATTTTTAGTGAAGAGGGGTTGGAACAGTCAAATAGCAAAATAGGGGTGACTTTAATGAATAAACTATACTTATTGGCTTAACCAAAAATTCTGAAAATTTTATGGTAAATATATATATGAGTCTAGCTTCAGGAAACATTTGTGGAACTTAATTTGGACTTCTGTAACTCAAGATATAAATAGTTTAGTGACTAGGACACGAGTAGATAGCTTGATATGAACATGACTAGATAGTGGAACTATGTGCAATTATGATTGTATTATCTTGAGAACATATTGTGAGGATTGGTAAAAGCTTGTTAATAAATTGTTTATTATTTACATACCAACTTACTAAGCTACATAGCTTACCCCCTTCATTTCCTTTTCCTTTAGTGTCACAGATACTAGCTCGGGTTGGAGATCGTCAGAGATTCTATCACACTATCAAACTATTGATTGGTATTAATGTTTTCAAGCATTTTAAGTTTATGGCATGTATAGGGACTCAGTCATTTTGTGTGTGAGTTGTTATGTTTTGGCCAAATGTATTGGCTTCTAATAGTTAAAGGTTTGATTTATGTGTAACCATGTAACTTAACTTATATTGGCTAATTGGTTGTAAGCCTATATATACATTATTTATGTGCCAATGTCTTGTAATGCGAGTTGTGTTTGCATGATAAATTATGAGTTGTGGGTTATGGCCTAAATACCTACTTGTTGAATGTGCTAGTAGTCCTGATGCCTAATGGCTAAGTTTTGCTCAATGGTATGGTATGATAGTTAGGTATAATTATGCACGAATAAGAGATGTTGATGGTGCATATTGAATGTGACTAAGTGAGACTAGGTATATTGGTTGTTAAATAACAAGTCTAAGGCTGAATTGTTAATATATTGGTAACTTATTTATGCCATGAAATACACCTTTGAAGTTATTTTTAAGTATGTGTAGATGAGGTTGACAAATGGTTAGGAAAATAACCAATTTCTTAGCTACATGGGCAGAGACATGGCCGTGCGTCTTAGCAGTGTGGGCGACACGACCTAGCACACGCGCGTGTAACTTGACCGTGTGACCCCAAATTTTTGATGATGTCATAAATAGAGAGTTACACAGACTAAGGACACAGGCGTGTCCCAAGCCACACGGGCGTGTGTGACCACACGACCCACCACACGGGCGTGTGACTCTCCAAAATATGAAAATTTTCTAAGTGTTGTAAAAGTTTCAAAAGTTCTTGGTTTAGTCCCTAACCACTTCCAATGTATGTTTAGGGCCTTGTAGGCTCGTCTAAGGGACGATATGATTGTTTTTGAAAAGTTTTAATTTTAAGTGGAAATTTTATGGCCCGATTTTGCATGGATGTTAATGTTTAAGTCCGGTAGTGCCTCGAACCCTGTCTCAGCGTCAGATACGGGTAAGGGGTGTTACACGCAGGGCAAGACTATTACTATTTTCTCGATGGATACTGGGGGTATAATCATATTACAATAGCACCGAAAGATCAACACAAGACAACATTCACCTGCCCGTACGGTACATTCACATTTAGATGGATGCCATTTGGTTTATGTAATACACCTACTACATTTCAAAGATGTATGATGTTTATTTTTACTGACATGGTTGAGAAATACTTGGAAGTCTTTATGGATGATTTTTCAATATTCAGAGATATATATGATGATTGTCTAGCCAATCTAGCCAAGGTACTAAGGAGATGTGAAGAAATAAACCTCGTATTCAACTGGGAAAAGTGTCATTTTACGGTACAAGAAAGTATTATTCTAGGGCATCAAATAACGAGACATGGAATCGAGGTAGATAAAGCAAAGGTAGATGTTATTGAGAAACTCCCACCTCCAACATCTATAAAGGGTGTTAGGAGCTTTTTGGGCCATGCCGGTTTCTATTGATGATTTATCACGGACTTCTCCAAAATTGCTAAACCTTTATGCAAATTATTGGAGAAGGGCATGACATTCAAATTTGATGAAGAATGCTTAAAAACCTTCAAAGGTTTGAAGAGTTGGTTAGTTTTAGCACCTATAATTGTCACACCAGACTGGGATTTGCCATTTCAATTGATGTGTGACTCAAGTGACTTCGCGATAGGAGCTGTCATGGGCCAGCGAAGGAACAAAGTTTTTCATCCCATCTACTACACGAGTCAGTAACAGAAAAAGAGTTACTGGCTATTGTATTTTCTTTTGACAAGTTTCGATATTCTCTTGTAGGTACCAAAGTGACTGTCTATACGGACCACTCGACAATTAAGTATTTACTTGTCAAGAAAGACACTAAGCTGAGATTGATCCGATGGGTACTTCTACTTCAAAAGTTTGATCTAGAAATTCAAGATCGAAAGGGAGTAGAAAACCAAGTAGCAGACCACTTGTCCAAATTGGAGCCCCAAGAAGGGAATTCTCCACTTATACCCATTCAGGAGACATTTCCAGATGAACACATACTGAAGGTAAATCATATCCATAATACCTCTTGGTTTGCTAATATTGCTAACTATTTAGCTTATGGTTTGATGCCGATTGATATGGTGTATCATCAAAAGAAAAAGTTTCTTCAAGATGTGAAGTACTATTTTTAGGAAGAACGATACTTCTTTAAAAAATGTGTAGATCAAATAATCAGGAGATGCGTGGCAGAAGATAAAATACATAAGATCCTATATCATTGCCATTCAGCTCTAAGTGGGGGACACTTTAGAGGTACATGTACTGTGGCCAAAGTATTGCAAGCTAGATTCTTTTGGTCAACACTATTTAAAGATGCGTATGTTTATGTAAGGAGCTATGATCAATGTCAAAAGGTTAAAAATGTCACCAACAGAAATGAAATGCCTCGAACAAACATCATTAAGGTAGAATTATTCGATGTTTGGGGTATTGACTTTCTCAGTCCTTTCCCTCCATCTTTTGGTCACAAGTACATATTAATAGCAGTAGACTACGTGTCTAAGTGGGTTGAGGCTGAGGCATATCTGATGAACAATGCTAAGGTTGTAATGAAGTTTTTGCAGAAGCATGTATTCACAAGATTTGGAACCCCAAGAGCCATCATCAGTGATGAAGGATCCCATTTTGTGAACAAGTGGTTGAAATGGTTACTCGATAAACATGGAGTGAAGCACAAGGTTGCCACAGCTTACCACCCATAGACAAATGGGCAAGCTGTGTAACGTCCCCACGCCCAAAACCGTCACCGGAGTCGAGCTTGAGGCGTCACTAAACGTAATTTATCATTTTAAACAACTTTACAAAAACTATTTTCATTTTCGGAATAAACTATCTCCTGCGTCATGGTCGCTCGAAAAATCATATCTCGAGTTACGAAACTCGAAATCAAGATCCGTAAATTTTCCCTGAATTTAGACTCATATATCTATTCACTGATTTTTTTCTAGAATTTTTGGCTGGGCCGATTAGTACAGTTTATTAGTTAAAGTTGCCCCTGTTTCAGAACTTGACTGTACTGACCTCTGTTTACTACGGACCACTTTTCTCTCTGTACAAAACTCATATAATTGTGCCGTTTATCTCTCTTAAAACTAGATTCAATAAGGATTCTAAGCATATAAAATACACTTCCTAATTATTTTTTTACAATTTATGGTGAATTTTCAAAATTAGAACAGGGGATCCAGAAATCGTTCTGGCCCTGTCTCACTAAAACTCAAATATCTCCTAACGTGTAACTCCTTTACCTATTTTGCTTCTTCCATATGAAAGTAGACACAATAAGCTTCAATTTCATAACTAATACATTACCAAATTCAATTTCTATGATTTTTAGTAAATTTTCAAACTCACGTCAGTGTTGCTGCAATGTTCTGTTTTATGGCTAGTTCCATTTTCATACAAGCTTCCATGTACTAATTAATCTATTATTCTTTCATGACATCAAACATAACCTATATTGGCCATTTCAATGACTCATCATTGTCAAGCATTTCCTCAACCAAACACCACCATATCACAAGATTATTTACACATAGTAGGTATATTGCTATACATGCCATTCTAAGTTCTATAAGCCGTTTACCAAAAAGTCCTTCGGATAGTGTGATCGAGTCTTCGACCTATCCCGATTCTCGAGCCGGCTTGTCCAAAACTACAATGAATAAAAAGGAGGGAGTAAGCATAAATGCTTAGTAAGTTCACATGCAAATAACAAGTAACATAACAAAGTCATTATGCCAAATAACATTAACATAGCATCACCAAACATATGTCACCATTCTAATCATCATACTTCATCTTACCACATCTTTGTTGTTGTGTCGAATTTCAACCCGAGGGTTAAGTACATACCTGTCCAATGTGGCCATTTCTCAACATTACCGAATTGTCACTTACACCTTGAGTATTCTTCCATTCCGCTAGAATTTTACCCGTTGAACACATCGGAATATAACTCGGATACACGGATCATTTGCACATAAATGCCACATATGTAATCAATCCATCATGTAACCCACCCATAAGTGAACTCGGACTCAACTCAACGAGCTCGGGCGTTCGCATCCATAAGTGAACTCGGACTCAACTCAACGAGCTCGGATGCCTAGTTACATTTCACGAACTCGGACTCAACTCAACGAGTTCAAACATTTGCATCCATAAGTGAACTCGGACTCAACTCAACGAGTTTGGATGCTCAACCATCCTAGTGACATGTCACTTGTATCCTAATCTATTCCTAAGGTTCAAACGGGATTTTCCCTCAAATTTCACCTTTTTGGCCATCTTCCTCGGAATGTCAGTACAAATAATCGCTAGCATTTCATGCTTATCAAGCTAATTACATACTTTGCATACCAATAAATAATAATTCACAAGGCATAATATTCCATGATAGTAAGTACCAATCATATAAATAACATTAAATTACTTAAAATAACAATTATGTTACATTATTTACATATGAACTTACCTTAGTACCAAAATACAACGATTTTGCAATTTAGTCCGTAATCTTTTCTTTTCCCCGATTGAGGTCGATTCTACGTCTTTCTTGATCTAAAATAACACATTTAGCTTGTTTAATATTCACATTTTAAAATTAGACCTTAATTCAAATTTTGGAAAAATTACAATTTTGCCCCTAAACTTTTGCATATTTACACTTTTGCCCCAAAGCTCGGAAATTTACTTTATCACAAATTCTTATGTTTTAAGACATGCTGATCATTTATTTACCATTAGAATTCTCAAATTCCCACTAAAACACATACTTATGAACAATATGTATTTTTACCGATTAAGCCGTTTTACTCGTTTTTGCTCAAAACCGAGTAGCACAAGTTGTCTAACATAATTTAAAACCTCATATTCTATCATAAAACATCAAAATACACAAATTTCACCTATGGGTATTTTTCCAAATGTGAACCCTAACTTAAAATAATGCTAACATAAGCTTTATCAAGCTACCGGGATCTCAAAAACGTAAAAATCTTTAAAAACGGGGCTTAGATGCACTTACTATGAAGCTTGAAAGTTGAAGAAACCCTAGCTATGGAGAGAGCAAGTTTCGGCAGCAACCAAATGAAGATGATAACAATTTTGTGTTATTTTTCCCTTTTAATTCATGTTAATAACCAAATGACCAAAATACCCCTCCTTACTAAACTTTCAAAAATTCCTCCCATGTCCTAATTTGTCCATGAACTTAAAATTGGTCTAATTACCATTTAAGACCTCCTAATTAATATTTCAAAGCAATTTCATACTAAAAACTTCTAGAATGCAAGTTTTGCAACTTATTCGATTTAATCCCTAACTCCAAATTAAGCACTTTACGCTTAGAATTTCTTCACGAAATTTTCACACCATCATAAAATCATATCATAAACATCAAAGTAATTATAATATAATTATTTCTACCTCGGATTTGTGGTCACGAAACCACTATTCCGATTAGGCCCTAATTCGGGATATTACAACTCTCCCCCCCTTTTAAGGATTTTCGTCCTCGAAAATCTTACCGGTAAACAGATGTGGGTATTGTTTTCTCATAGTTTCCTCGGGTTCCCATGTAGCCTCTTCTATCCCATGCTTTTGCCACAACACTTTCACAAGAGCAATACTTTTGTTTCTTAGTTGTTTGACCTCTCAAGCTAAAACTTTTATCGGTTCTTCTTCATAGGTCATATCTGGTCGTAATTCAATTTCTGTCGGTGAAATTATATGCGAAGGATCCGAGCGATACCGACGTAACATAGATACATGGAACACGTCATGAATTTTCTCTAACTCAGATGGTAATGCCAACCGATAAGCTACCGGTCCAACTCTTTCAGTTATTTCATACGGCCCGATAAAACGCGGACTTAACTTACCCTTCTGTCCAAATCTGAGGACTTTCTTCCACGGAGACACCTTTAAAAATACCTTATCACCAACTTGAAACTCGATTTCTTTTCGTTTCAAATCTGCATAAGATTTCTGTCTATCCGAAGCAGCTTTCAAACAATCTCGAATTACCTTCACTTTTTCTTCGGTTTCTTTTATTAAATCAACCCCATAGATCTGATTTTCCTTGAGTTCGGTCCAATACAAAGGCGTCCGACACTTACGACCATACAATGCTTCATAAGGTGCCATTTTCAAACTCGTCTGATAACTGTTATTGTAAGCAAATTCCACCAACGGTAAATATCTCTCCCAACTTCCTTGGAATTCTAATACACAACATCGAAGCATGTCTTCAAGAATCTGAATTACTCTTTCTGATTGCCCATCAGTTTGTGGATGAAAAGCAGTACTGAAATTTAACCTTGTACCTAACGCCTCTTGTAACTTTTGCCAAAACCGCGAAGTAAATCTCGGGTCTCTATCTGAAATGATTGACAATGGTATTCCATGTAGTCTAACAATTTCTCTAACATACAATTCAGCTAACTTGTTAAGAGAATAATCCGTACGTACCGGAATGAAATGAGCCGATTTAGTTAATCTGTCAACTATTACCCAAATGGTATCCTTCTTTCCTGGAGTCAACGGTAACCCTGAAACAAAATCCATAGTAATCCGATCCCATTTCCATTCAGGAACCATAATAGGCTGAAGTAATCCTGAAGGCACTTGGTGTTCAGCTTTCACCTGTTGACAAATTAAGCATTTGGACACAAATTCTGATATATCTCTTTTCATTCCATTCCACCAATACATTTTCTTCAAATCATTATACATTTTCGTACTACTTGGATGAACTGTCAAATAACTACCATGTGCTTCCTGCAAAATCTTTTGAATTAATTCTCCGTTCCTCGGTACACAAATCCGATCTTTAAACATCAAGCAACCATCAGGACCGATTCTGAAGTCTGACTCTGTATCAACCTCACATTGCTTTCTTTTGGCTTGTAAGTCTTCATCACTTTTCTGAGCTTCACAAATCTCTTGTAAAAACATCGGTCTTACTTTTAGTTCGGCTAGAATGGAACCATCATCTGACATTTCTAATTGAGCGTTCATAACTTTTAAAGCAAACAACAGTTTTCTACTCAAAGCATCAGCAACTACATTTGCTTTTCCTGGATGGTAATCAATCACAAGCTCGTAATCTTTTAATAACTCCAACCATCTTCGCTGTCTCAAATTCAAGTCCTTTTGTGACATCAAGTATTTAAGACTTTTGTGATCGGTATATACCCGACATTTCTCACCATACAAGTAATGTCGCCAAATCTTCAAAGCAAACACCACTGCAGCCAACTCTAAATCATGAGTAGGATAATTCCTCTCGTGAGGTTTTAACTGCCTCGAAGCATAAGCCACAACCTTTCCTTCTTGCATCAATACACATCCCAAACCATTTAGAGAAGCATCGCTATATACCACAAATTCTTTACCTGACTCGGGCTGTACTAACACTGGTGCCTCTGTTAATAACTTTTTCAATTCTTCGAAACTTTGTTGACATTCTTCCGTCCACTCAAATTTAACATCTTTTCGAAGTAATCTAGTCATAGGAGCGGCAATTATAGAAAATCCATTCACAAACCGTCGATAATATCCGGCTAGCCCCAAGAAACTTCTAACTTCGGTTATATTCTTCGGTGGCTTCCAATCAACAATAGCTGAAATTTTACTGGGATCAACCCGTATACCATCACCCGAAACAATATGACCCAAAAATCCTACTTCCCGAAGCCAAAATTCACTTTTACTAAACTTGGCATATAACTGCTTGTCTCGCAAAGTTTGCAAAACTATCCTCAAGTGTTCAGCATGCTCTGTCTCATCTTTCGAATAAATCAAGATATCATCTATAAATACCACAACAAACTTGTCCAAGTATGGCCGAAATATTCGATTCATCAAATCCATAAACACGGCAGGAGCATTTGTTAATCCAAACGGCATAACTAAAAATTCATAATGACCGTACCTTGTTCTAAAAGCAGTTTTAGGCACATCTGACTCTTTTACCCGCAGCTGATAATACCCAGATCTCAAATCAATTTTTGAAAACCATGTTGCTCCTTTCAGCTGATCAAACAAATCATCAATTCTTGGCAACGGATACTTGTTTTTAATTGTCACTTTGTTTAATTGCCGATAGTCTACACACAATCTCATCGAACCATCTTTCTTTCTCACAAACAACACCGGAGCACCCCAAGGCGAAAAACTCGGTCTCACAAAGCCTTTGTCTGTCAACTCTTGCAACTGCGACTTTAATTCTTTCAACTCTGTTGGTGCCATTCTATACGGAGCAATCGAGATCGGAGCTGTTCCCGGCATCAAATCAATACCAAACTCTACTTCTCTAACTGGGGGCAAACCCGGCAATTCTTCAGGAAATACATCTGGGAATTCACATACAATCGGCACTGATTCCACTTTCTTTTCAATTTCCTTTGTATTCAACACATATGCTAAATAGGCTTCATAACCTTTTCTCAAATATCTCTGAGCTGCCATTGAAGAAATTACACTAGACAATGCCTCTGATTTATCTGATTCAACCCGCAGAGTTTCGCCACTTTCACACTTTAGCTCAATAACTTTCTGTTTACAATTTACTATGGCATCATGCAATGTCAGCCAGTCCATACCCAAAATAACATCAAACTCATCAAACGGCAACAACATCAAGTTGGCCGGAAAGTAATAACCCCGAATCATTAAAGGACATTTCTTGCATACTTTATCAACTATAACACATTTGCCTAACGGGTTTGACACTTTAATCATAAATTCTGTATTCTCAACAGGTATATTCATGCTAGACACCAATTTCATGCATACATATGAGTGAGTAGAACCGGGATCAATTAAAGCAGTAACATTAACATCATAGAGAGAAAATATACCGGTGATCACATCGGGTGAGGAAGCATCTTCACGAGCTTTAATAGCATAAGTTCTAGCCGGAGCCCTTCCTTCATATCTAACTGCTGCATCTCTGGCTACATTCTTGCTACTTGCCTCGCTCCCAGCTTTTCTTGGATACCTTCCTCGCGAATCTGCACCACTAGCTTTTGTATTCTGAAATTTTTCTTTTTCAATTCTCTCTGGGCAGTCTCTAATAAAATGATCCGGAGAACCACACCGGAAACATTCGTTTGCTCTGCACGGACCAAAATGATTTCTGCCACACCGCTGACATTCGGGTTTAACAAATCTCGTGTTCCCTACACTGGCTGTCGAAGTAGTTTGGGACTTTGGACCCACATTTTGCTTCTTAAAATTCCCATAGGATTGTCCAGCTGAAACTTGGGAACGAGGATTCATATTTCTTGACTTTCCGGATTGCTGTGAGGGTGCATTTGTCATTGGTCTTTTCTTCCAATTTCGTGTTTCAAATTCTGCCTTTTTCTTCTCTTTAAGTAATTCTTCAGCCTTGCAAGCTCGATCGACAAGTACCACCATTTCCTTTAATTCAAGAATCCCAACAAATACTTTAATTTCTTCATTGAGCCCGTCTTCAAAGCGCCTACACATCTTGGCCTCGGTAGGAACATATTCTCTAGCATACTTACTCAGTCTGACGAACTCTCTTTCATATTCAGTGACTGTCATACTACCTTGCTTTAGCTCAAGAAACTCTTTACGCTTCTGATCAATAAATCTTTCACTGATGTATTTCTTCCGGAACTCATCTTGAAAGAATTCCCAAGTTACCCTCTCTTTCGGTACCACGGAAATCAGTGTCTTCCACCAATTATATGCTGAATCTCTCAACAAAGATATAGCACATTTCAAACATTCCTCAGGTGTGCAGGACAATTCATCAAATACCCGGGTAGAATTCTCAAGCCAGAACTCTGCTTTTTCCGCATCATCATCTACATTAGCTCTGAATTCTTCAGCCCCGAGCTTACGAATTTTATCAACTGGAGTTCTTTGGAATTTCATCGTACCCACATCTAGAGACATCTGGGGCACAGGTTGAGGAATTGGGGGAGGTGGGGGAGGTCGTACATTCGGGTTCGTACGAACGAACTCCGTGTACCATGCACTCATCATTTGGAGAAAGGCTTCTTGATCCCTTTCTCCTCCCTGACCAACAGTAGGTGGTGGGTTTTCAGTCGGCGCTGCCCCTTCAGCCGGAGCTGGCGCATTACTCTCTACTTCATCAGCCACAGCTGGATCGGGATCCATTTACTATAAAAAAAATCATTTAAAAGGTCAGAAGTCGTCACACTATCACAATATACACATATGGCATGTATAGCAAAATCCGTACATAAAACACGTTAGTCCGAGAACCGACTAAACCTGCTCTGATACCACCAAATGTAACGTCCCCACGCCCAAAACCGTCACCGGAGTCGAGCTTGAGGCGTCACTAAACGTAATTTATCATTTTAAACAACTTTACAAAAACTATTTTCATTTTCGGAATAAACTATCTCCTGCGTCATGGTCGCTCGAAAAATCATATCTCGAGTTACGAAACTCGAAATCAAGATCCGTAAATTTTCCCTGAATTTAGACTCATATATCTATTCACTAATTTTTTTCTAGAATTTTTGGCTGGGCCGATTAGTACAGTTTATTAGTTAAAGTTGCCCCTGTTTCAGAACTTGACTGTACTGACCTCTGTTTACTACGGACCACTTTTCTCTCTGTACAAAACTCATATAATTGTGCCGTTTATCTCTCTTAAAACTAGATTCAATAAGGATTCTAAGCATATAAAATACACTTCCTAATTATTTTTGTACAATTTATGGTGAATTTTCAAAATTAGAACAGGGGATCCAGAAATCGTTCTGGCCCTGTCTCACTAAAACTCAAATATCTCCTAACGTGTAACTCCTTTACCTATTTTGCTTCTTCCATATGAAAGTAGACACAATAAGATTCAATTTCATAACTAATACATTACCAAATTCGATTTCTATGATTTTTAGTAAATTTTCAAACTCACGTCAGTGTTGCTGCAATGTTCTGTTTTATGGCTAGTTCCATTTTCATACAAGCTTCCATGTACTAATTAATCTATTATTCTTTCATGACATCAAACATAACCTATATTGGCCATTTCAATGACTCATCATTGTCAAGCATTTCCTCAACCAAACACCACCATATCACAAGATTATTTACACATAGTAGGTATATTGCTATACATGCCATTCTAAGTTCTATAAGCCGTTTACCAAAAAGTCCTTCGGATAGTGTGATCGAGTCTTCGACCTATCCCGATTCTCGAGCCGGCTTGTCCAAAACTACAATGAATAAAAAGGAGGGAGTAAGCATAAATGCTTAGTAAGTTCACATGCAAATAACAAGTAACATAACAAAGTCATTATGCCAAATAACATTAACATAGCATCACCAAACATATGTCACCATTCTAATCATCATACTTCATCTTACCACATCTTTGTTGTTGTGTCGAATTTCAACCCGAGGGTTAAGTACATACCTGTCCAATGTGGCCATTTCTCAACATTACCGAATTGTCACTTACACCTTGAGTATTCTTCCATTCCGCTAGAATTTTACCCGTTGAACACATCGGAATATAACTCGGATACACGGATCATTTGCACATAAATGCCACATATGTAATCAATCCATCATGTAACCCACCCATAAGTGAACTCGGACTCAACTCAACGAGCTCGGGCGTTCGCATCCATAAGTGAACTCGGACTCAACTCAACGAGCTCGGATGCCTAGTTACATTTCACGAACTCGGACTCAACTCAACGAGTTCAAACATTTGCATCCATAAGTGAACTCGGACTCAACTCAACGAGTTTGGATGCTCAACCATCCTAGTGACATGTCACTTGTATCCTAATCTATTCCTAAGGTTCAAACGGGATTTTCCCTCAAATTTCACCTTTTTGGCCATCTTCCTCGGAATGTCAGTACAAATAATCGCTAGCATTTCATGCTTATCAAGCTAATTACATACTTTGCATACCAATAAATAATAATTCACAAGGCATAATATTCCATGATAGTAAGTACCAATCATATAAATAACATTAAATTACTTAAAATAACAATTATGTTACATTATTTACATATGAACTTACCTTAGTACCAAAATACAACGATTTTGCAATTTAGTCCGTAATCTTTTCTTTTCCCCGATTGAGGTCGATTCTACGTCTTTCTTGATCTAAAATAACACATTTAGCTTGTTTAATATTCACATTTTAAAATTAGACCTTAATTCAAATTTTGGAAAAATTACAATTTTGCCCCTAAACTTTTGCATATTTACACTTTTGCCCCAAAGCTCGGAAATTTACTTTATCACAAATTCTTATGTTTTAAGACATGCTGATCATTTATTTACCATTAGAATTCTCAAATTCCCACTAAAACACATACTTATGAACAATATGTATTTTTACCGATTAAGCCGTTTTACTCGTTTTTGCTCAAAACCGAGTAGCACAAGTTGTCTAACATAATTTAAAACCTCATATTCTATCATAAAACATCAAAATACACAAATTTCACCTATGGGTATTTTTCCAAATGTGAACCCTAACTTAAAATAATGCTAACATAAGCTTTATCAAGCTACCGGGATCTCAAAAACGTAAAAATCTTTAAAAACGGGGCTTAGATGCACTTACTATGAAGCTTGAAAGTTGAAGAAACCCTAGCTATGGAGAGAGCAAGTTTCGGCAGCAACCAAATGAAGATGATAACAATTTTGTGTTATTTTTCCCTTTTAATTCATGTTAATAACCAAATGACCAAAATACCCCTCCTTACTAAACTTTCAAAAATTCCTCCCATGTCCTAATTTGTCCATGAACTTAAAATTGGTCTAATTACCATTTAAGACCTCCTAATTAATATTTCAAAGCAATTTCATACTAAAAACTTCTAGAATGCAAGTTTTGCAACTTATTCGATTTAATCCCTAACTCCAAATTAAGCACTTTACGCTTAGAATTTCTTCACGAAATTTTCACACCATCATAAAATCATATCATAAACATCAAAGTAATTATAATATAATTATTTCTACCTCGGATTTGTGGTCACGAAACCACTATTCCGATTAGGCCCTAATTCGGGATATTACAAGCTGAATTGGCAAACAAGGAGATCAAAGGCATACTCGAGAAGCTAGTTTGCTCGAACCGATGAGATTAGTCTAGAAGACTAGATTATGCTTTATGGGCCTACAAGATAGCATACAAGACACCTTTAGGGATGTCACCCTACAGGTTGGTCTTTGGGAAAGCTTGTCATCTGCCCTTGGAGTTAGAACACAAAGCTTACCGGCCTCTTCAACAACTTAACTTGGATCTTAAGCTTACTAAAGAGAAATGTATGCTCCAACTCAATGAGTTAGAAAAGTTTCGAATGTTCTCATACGAGAATGCCAAATTACACAAGGAAAGACTTAAGAGATGGCATGACAAACACATTCAGGTTCGAGAATTTGAATCAGGTCAGCAAATCTTGTTATTCAACTCCAGATTAAGGTTCTTTCTAGGTAAATTAAAGCCACGTTGGTTGGGTCTATTTACAATTCACCAAGTTTATCCATATGGAGTTGTCAAACTTCAAAGCAAGGGAGATAATTTTCGAGTTAATGCTCAGCACTTCAAACATTACTGGGGAGATAAAATTGAACAGGATCAAATCTCGTTCATTTTATCATATGATTAAATTTTCTTGTTTTCCTTTTTAAATAAATGATTTAGGGTATATGTTCAGAATTAGTATGTTTAAATAAATTCAGTCTAGGAGATTGGAACTTAAGCGAGACTGCTTGTAACCCCTCCAATCTTTCCTGGGAATTGATTTTAACATAATTTTTTGAGAGATTATTCCCTAAATGGCAAAATAATTTTTTAAGTTTTCAAATAAAAGGGTCAATTTTGATCCAAGTTTTAAATTGCAACTCAATTTCAAATTTTCTTTAAGTCTAGGTACTTAATTGAACTATTTTCAAATTTTGGTTACTCTTTTTGTAAATATTAAAAATTAGATGTCTCTTTTTGTAAATATTTTTAAAAGGCAACTAGAATAAATGTTTTTAATTTAATAAATAAGATGATAATCATTAATATATAATTATATCTATTATGATATAGATTAATTATTATCAACTTTGCATAGAATTAGGATTAGTTTAAATTTGATCATATTTTATTTAATAAGTATTTATTTGTAATAAATTAACAGCAAATAATAATTTAATATGCATTATATTAATTATTTATTGTTGTTAACTCTATGTAGAATTAGAACTTAGAATGTTTTAAGTATTCATTTGTTCTAGGAATTCTAATTAAATTCCTACTCCTTCCACTATAAATTCCACCCACATTGACATTCTTTTCACTCATCCTTCGATAGCTCCCTAAACCCACCAAATCACTTAAGTGTCATAGCCCACCTCCCTAGCCGTAACACCACCCGGTAACCCTATTCGGCCAGCAGATCACCAGACACCCACTAGCCACCATCGCGCGCTACACATCCTGTTCCGCACGCATCGTTCTGCTCCTAGCTCCAGCGCGCGCGCCCCTATGCTATTGCCCACTAAACGTGCTGTCTGTGGCTCGTGTAGCTGCTAACGCCAAGCCTTACTACTCCCTCGCACATCTGCCCGCACGCCCAGCAGTTTCCAGCATTTGTGCGTCACACCAACCTTGCTACTCGTACCAACATCCCACACTTAGTCGATAACCCTCCAAACATCCCTAAAATGACCTCTTTTGACTTATAATTATTTTTCTTGGAGTTCTTAATTTTTATAAAAAAGGTGATAAGATAAATATTTCTCTTAAATTTTAATTTTGTTTAATTATTTATTTTTTAAACTATTGAATTATTAATATTTTATACTAATTAAATGTTTTAGAAAATATTTGTTTCCATCTTATGTTCAAGTTAATCATGCCTCGCAAAAGAACTCGTGCCTCTGCTCAAATTGATGAATCACAAAATAAATTCCACTACGAGGAAGCCAAAACCAGATACGACAGTATTTTCATGAATCAAGAAATGCATCCAGAGAAGAGCTTTACACTGAAAGAAAGCAACTATATTGATTTTATGGTGCGCATTCGATAAGTTGCTAAAGCTCTCAATTAGGAGTTATTTTGTGAGAAAAGACCTAGCGTAGATAAGGAGTTAGTTCGTGAATTTTATGCAAATTTGATCTCAAGCGAATTGACGGAAGTTTCTGCTCGCGGAATCAAGGTTCCAATAACCTCAAATGCTATTAATGAATTCTTTGAATTACTTGATTTCGAAAATGACAAATATTCTTCCTTGATAAGCAATATTGAGTCTGAAAATCTACAAGAAATATTCGAGGAACTTATAGTTCCAGGTTCTAAGTGGACGGTGTCAAAGCAAGGGATTCACACTTATCACAGAGAATATTTGACACCACTAGCGAAGGCATGGTTCTATTTCATTCAATTCAGCCTTATGCCTATTTCACATCGGACTACAATTTCATTAAAGCAAATGGTCTTGTTATACTCGATCTTAACTGAAAAGACCATTGATGTGGGAAAAATCATCCTGAGAGAAATGTAGAATTGTGTTGCTAGACGTTCTGGCCCAGCTTACTTTCTCGTTATGATAACAATTTTGTGTTTGAAAGCTAAAATTCTTGCAAACGTAAAGAAGATAGGGTATAGCCAGGGTACAATCACAAATTGGGACCTTTACCGGATAGCCGGAGATTCTATTCTATAGCAACGAGTTGAAGACAGTGAGGATCCCGAAGAAGAAAATCCTACAAAGATCGAACTAATGCAATAAGTTGAAATTCCTAATAAGGTAGAACCAATGGAACCAGTAACCAAACCTAACATTGCAACTTTAATGTTTAAGACTCAATCTCCTTGCTTAGATTTTCGAGATGAGTTGTCAAAGTTAATGGACATAATGCAACATATGTAGTGGCAACAACAAGCTTATTGGAGATATTCAAAAATACGAGATGACTCAATGAAAAGTGCTCTTATGAAAATATATAATAACCTATTTATCTTTGTGCTTGAGTTTTCAGATTTCATATTTGAACCATGGAGCCCACAATTGAAGAAGGAGCGAAGCGATTCATGCAAAAACAAAGATGATAAAGCAAAGGATGATTCAAATTCGGAGGGATCTACAAATAAATAAAAAGGAAAGATCTTGACTTTATTTTATTTTCTATTCTTAGGTTATTTAATATTTTAGGATTAGGTTTTACTAGGAATTTTTTATTTTCGCATAATAAAACAAGAGGTGGAAATCATAAATAAAAATGAACAAAGTACAAAGTATAAAGTGTGGAAATAGATATATACATGTCTAGGATTGGATCTAGAGAGAGCTTGGTACTTAAGCAGTCAAAATGATTCACCTCCTCTTTTCTAGAATCCTACCTGGTGTATAGTATCTATTCACTTTTAACAATGAGGACATTGCTCATCTTAATTAGGGGGAACTAAAAAATTGAAATTATTTCCACTTAGAATAAATTTTTCCTTCAATTATGCTTAGGATATATTTTGTTCAAAAATTTGAAAAATTTTGTTAAGTATACTAAACTTCAGTATGAATAAAATTCTATTATTTCAATAATTTTTATGTTAACTGAAATATGACATAAATATATTTTAATAAAGCATGCAAATTGTACCATAAATTTTAATTTAGGCATGCATGAAAGTTTAAGTCTCTAGAATAGACTTAATAGTTTCTCAAGGCGAAATCCAAGGAAGCATGGGAAGTTAGAAATGATTTAGGCAACTTTTGTTTGGACCGTTTGAGCCTTTCAATCCAACCATGATGAATTTTTATCCCTTGAAACCCGACTTTGAGACTATATGGCCTAATTTTATTTTGACCCTTGCAATATTTAGCCATCACTTTTCTCTTAAATTGTCCCAAACACTAGATTCAGTACTATTTAGAATGTTCTTTGAAAATAAGTTTGGGGAGTTGAAAAGAAGTATCAAATGCTCAAAAAAATTGTAGTACATATAGTAAAGTGCACATTGTAAAAAAAAGAGCATATATACTTTAAAGAAAATAGATGTACGAAAAAGCATGTGAAAGCAAAGTAAGTTGGTGTATTGAAGGTAATTATTTCGACGGCCCAATTGAAGTGAATCTAGGGTTTTTAGCCTAAATTTATCAATCTTTTACTTACCCTTAACCTAGCCACATTACAAGCTTTCTAAAGACCTATTGATTCAAGTTTCTATGCTACCTACATTAGTGGAGAGAAATTGCTACGTTCAACATATAAAGGCATATGTTAAACTTAATGACTGTAGCTTAATCTTAAATAAGGGAATAAAATCAAATTGGTAGGAATTTAGCATGTCTTTATTGAGGAAGCATTTAGTTTATTTTTGCTACCATAAGTAGCATAATTATCAAATTTCTTGTTTTTGAGCATAAGTATACTAAAATCATAATTTTGGGGAAAAATGTTGTTCTAAAGAAATTTTTCAAAGGTGCTTTCGAGAAATTCTTTTCAAATTTGTGCATTACTTAGGACAAGCAATGAATTAAGTCTAGGAGTGTGGAAACATGAAAATATAGACACTTTTTCATGCCCTATTTAACTCAAATTCATGCAGTTTCGACAAAATTCTTCTCAAAAAATATTTCATTATTATAAAATAATTAAATTACACATAAATTATGAACATGTTGAATTTTAATTAATTTTCTATCAAATTTTTATTAAGTTTGATTATTTTTGACAGATTTGCACAACGGGCAAAAAAAAGCTCGACAGACACTACTAGAAACACAAAACCGAGAAGTAATTTGAAGCATCAAGGTGAGTTAATTTTTCAGCCTAAGATGGCCCAAATTATGTGTATTAATTCATAATTAATTTTAATTTTGAAACAATTTAATTTGGGTTAAATAAATTATTATTAATTAATTATGAAAAGTAGCCCACTTGAGGTAAGCCGAGAAAATCAATTCAACTGAGCACTGGGCAGCCCAAAACCATCCCACATGCTGACCCAATCAGCTTTCTTGGCTGATTATTTGGCTTCCAAAATGGCCCTTGAAGACTCCTTCAAATTGCATTCAAACCCCTCCACTATTTATGCCTTTCTGGATTTACCCCCACCTTAAAATAGCATGATTGAAATCATCAAACATGCCACATGTGTTCTTCATTCAAATCTTTGGCTGCTAATTTTTGCTATTTCTATCAGTCTTCTCAACCTATAAATACCCCCTTGGCTGTTCACTTCAACATCATCTCAACCCTTCTTATCTCTTCACTTCTCTCTCATTTTCTCTCTTCATTCCATTCCATTGTTCTTCATTTTCTTTCCTTATTCCTTTACTGATTTCGCCTCTTGAAAAAGATTCAATCAACCACCATTTGGAGTAGCATTCAAGTGTTCGTAGAAGCCTTGGTTCAACAAGAACAAGGGAAGAAGGAGGAGTGGAATAAACTAGTCAAGCCATAGAGAAACACTGGATTTGATTCTTGTTCCCTATCCTTTTAATTTTGTTGTTGTTATGATGAACATGTCTATGAATATTTGTGATGTTGATATGTTTAATTTAATTAATATGTCTTAAATTTAATTCGTGTTAGGTTGATTGCATTTCGGCTACTTAATTTGTTAAAATTGTGTTTATGTTGTTATAGGCCTTGGTAATATGTTTGATTAAGTAACACCATGACTAAGTTATTCTTGCATTACAATTGTAAGGTAACTAATGAATTACTTATTTAAATGAATTGAAGTTGTAATTAATTAACACAATACTTAATCAGTGCATGTTTAATCATCTAAGGCAGCTAAGGGTTAAATTAGCAATAGTATCTGGTGACACATTAGCCTTGCATAACTTGCAAGATTATTGTGATTAAACTATTTCAAGGTACAAATACTTTGTTACCTCACGTGATCTTTTATGTGCTTATGAGATTCAATTAATTGCTTGAATTGGCATAGAGATATGTACAAGAGATTATTTTAATTCAATAAGTATGTATGTGCATTAACACATTTGCTTATTAAAATTTGTTTAATCTGTTGAATTCACATAGAGATATAGTCAAGAGATAAATAGATTTTGGAAAGTAAATATGTTCATAAGTTAGCAAATTACTGAGTTGCCATGAATTTATTCGTAACAACATAAACATGAGTTTAATAATTCTAAGTTAAGAAATGTAATTAATCTAACACAATTATGTCATCTTAATTAAAATCATCTCTTGAAATTGTGCATTGGAAATTTTATTTTATTTTTATTTATTTTACTTTGTTAAATCTTATTTTTCAATCATTTCTTTAAATCAAAATATTTTTCTTCATCAAAGTATTTTTAAAATTGCATTCATAAATAATTTTTTTCAAAGTCCCTATGGGTACAATAAATAGATGTTTACTTGTCAGTTTATTACTTGTTGCGATTGTGTGCACTTGCATATTTTCGTCGTTCCAACGCTTCATTGATCAAGCCCTTATTTTCCAAAATCTCTTCATCATCATGAGACACGATCCCTTTCTGCTGGCACAGTAGCATCACCAACGATGGGAAAACCAAATTCCATTTTGCCTTGCGGCGCAGTCAGCAATTTCCTGGTGGAGTATTGCACCGACATCAATCTTTCTACCTTGATAATAGAATGTATGAGGCACATTCTATTGAGGCTGACTGTGGTGCTCTAATTGGGTGGCAGTAACCTACAGTTGACAAAATGAAACCAGATTTTACTTTGCAGTGTCAGGAAGCGACGGTGCATTGTATAATTGTTTTGATGTGAACTCGTCTACAATTCTCCTTCGACACATAAACCCCTCACCAACAGGTCCCTTTTGTCATCTATGATATCCTCAATAAACTTGGAGTGTTTGTCAACATCCACCTTAGTGTTGTACAACTCATTATTTTTGTAGCATCCCATAGGATTAAACCTTCTCAAACAAAAATAAACTCCAACTCATGGTCATAAAGGTTAGCATAAAACTTACATACCAATGAAGGAGAATAGCTTCCAGGGTACATGTAGAAAGTTTGCCACTTCAACTTAGAGATGGTTCTGGAAACTTGTTTGCCCAAGTCTTGCTGTTGCAAAAGGAGAATACCTTTTTCTTGGTAGAAGTTTCACCTTAAGATGTTGTTTTGAAATTAGCCTTTGGTTACTTTTGTTAAAAGATTACTGGCTCCTTTTTCTATATTAGCCTAGAGGATTCCGACTCACGAATTGCAGTTGCAGAGGATGAGTGTTCTTCAACAGGCTTAGTGGCTTTCTTGAGTGATCCTCTTGTTCTTGCCATATTTTGCTTATTTTGTGGAGTGAAGATGATTTAGAAGTGTAAAAGTATGAACGTGGCAAGAGAAAGTGAATAAAAATGGTTGGTTTGGTGTTTCACAATCGGCATAGTGAAAAGGGGTTTATAGTGAGTGAAAGAAAAAGATTGAAAGACGTGATTTTCTAAAAGGAAATAAAGCTAGCGGGAATAATTACATCCAATAAGATTTGCGCCCTCTCAAACAGATCAGATGGCTAGGTGACTTTTGATCAAACAGTGGGATCTGAATTTCCTGAGCTGTCCTCATTGGGATCTGAATTTCCTGAGCTGTCCTCATTCTTGCTAAGTCAAAAGCAATAATACAATAGTACGAACTGCGTTGATAATAAAGTCCAAGTACATCGACAATGGTACCTAATTATTCTGCAAAAATAAAAATAAAATTAATAAAACAATCTTGAATAGAAGCAAAAATAAAATAAAATTACCTAGTAATAAAGTGCAGATAAAAAAATTCAAATTAAAATTGTTCGACCAATTTAATGGTCTCTGCCTTCTTTTGATCAATATTTTGAAGATAATGTTTCAATCATTGACCATTCACATTGAATTGGTGTCCATCATTTAAATCTTTGATTGTGACTGCACTATGAGGAAATACTTCGACAACTTCGAAAGGTCCAGACCAACATACGCGTAATTTACCCGGCTGCAGTTTCAATCTAGAATTGAATAATAAAACTTGGTGACCCACTATAAATTATGGTTGCAAAATAATTCTGTCATGCCATCATTTGGTCTTTTCCCTGTGAATTGCAATGTTTTCATAGGCATTTTGCCTTATCTCCTCTAGTTCAGTGATATCAAACATCCTTTTCTTTCCAACAGCTTAATAGTCCATGTTCACTTGCTTAATTGCCCATATTGCTTTGTGTTTCATTTCAATTGGCAAGTGACATGCTTTTCCAAAAACCAAATTGATACGACAACATCCCTAATGGAGTTTTGTATGCAGTCAACAATGCCCATAAAGCGTCATCCAATCTGGAAGACCAATCTTTCCTCGAAGGGTTCACAAATCAAGTATGGTTTTAATTTGTCAATTTGACACTTCAGCTTGCCCATTAGTTTGCGAATGATAAGTAGTAGCCATTCTATGCTTGACTCCATATCTTTTCAGTGCGGCTGCAACTTGGTTGCAATGAAAGTGTGTACCCTAATCACTAGTCAATACCCTTGGTTTGCCAAAGCAAATGAGTATATACTTGTAAAAAAATTTAAGCACTGTCTTTGCATTATCCTTTGGGATTGCAAAAACTTCAAACCACTTTGAGACGTAATCAATAACTACTAATATATAAAGATTTCCTAATGAACTTGGACATGGTCCCATAAAATCCATACCCCAAAAATCAAACAATTCAACCTTTATAATTAGCTACTGGAACATTTCATTGCGTCGAGATATAGAACCTATGTGCTGACACCTGTCGCATTGATTCACAAAATTGAGGGCATCTTTGAATAATGAAGGCCAATAAAATCCTAATTAAAGAACCTTAGTAGCAGTTCACATGCCACCGAAATGACCTCTATAAGGAGCATCATGATAGTGCTTCAGGATTGAAATCATCTCATTTTTTGGAACACAATGCCGAATAATGTTATCATTGCATAGCTTGAATAAATATAGTTCGTTCCAATGATACTTCACTACTTCACGAAGAAATCTTTCTTTTTTATGGCCAGTGACACCCAATGGGAGTTTTCCACACACTATATAATTAACCAAATCCGCATACCAAAGGGTTGTATCTACAGCAAATAACTTCTCATCTGGGAATGCATCGACAATTTGAAGCATGTTTCCATCTTTGCTGCCAACTTTCAATCAAGACAGATGATCTGCAACTTGATTCTCTGAACCCTTACGGTCTTTAATCTCAATGTCGAATTCTCGTAATAGTAAGATCTAGCGTACCAATCTTGGTTTTGCATCCTTTTTTCCCAAAAAGATATCTCAACGATGAGTGATCAATATATACGGTAACCTTTGCCCTGACAAGATAAGAACAAAACTTGTCAAAAGTAAATACTACAACCAACAATTCTTTCTTTGTAGTGGTATAGTTGATTTGAGTGTCTGTAAGAGTTTTACTAGTATAATAGATGGCGTGAAATTTTTTTCCCTTGCGTTGTCCTAGAACAGCACCCACAGCAAAGTTGTTTGTATTGCACATAACTTCAAAAGGTTGAGACAAATCAGGTGCTATGGCAATGGGTGCATTTACTAGCAGCATCTTTAATTGAATGAATGCCTCTAGACATGCATAGTTAAAGAGGAATTTTCAATTTTATTACAACAATAAGCATAAGAGCTTTGCAATTTTCGAGAAATCACTAAGAAATCTTCGACAAAACTCGCATGCCCAAGAAAACTGTGAATACCTTTCACATTTGTCGGTGGAGGTAATTTCTCAATGATTTTCACTTTATCTTTTTCCACTTCCATTCCTTGATGAGAGATACGATGGCCTAACACAATTCCTTCAATTGCCATAAAATGGCATTTTTCCCAATTTGAAACAATATGTGTCTTCACATCGCTGCAATACTTTATCCAAATTGTTAGCACAATGATCAAAATTATTCCCATAGACTAAGAAATCATCCAAAAACACCTCTAAAGAGTCTTCAATCATATCTGAGAATATTGTCATCATGCACCTTTGAAATATGGCTAGTGCATTACAAAGATCGAAAGACATTCGGTGAAAAGCAAAAGTACCAAGGGACAAGTGAAAGTAGCTTTTTCTTGGTCCTTTGATGCAATAGCAATCTGATTGTGTCTAGAATAGTCGTCTAAGAAGCAGTAATAGGCTTTTCCAGCAAGCCTATTATAACAGCCCAATTTTGATGAATTCAGAATAGTGGTTTCAAGACCACAAATCTGAGCCAAAAATAATTTTTTTATTTTAGTACATGGTCTGTAATATGATAGAAACATCATGTCACAATTTTGATAAGAAAATTTTACCGATTATGTGCTTAATTATGAGAAGGACCAAATCGCGTAAAATGCAAAAGTTGAATTCTAGTAGCTAGGAGGATTAAATAGCTATGGAATTCAAAAATAGAGGTCCTTATATGGCAATTAGACCATTAATAAAAAGTTAGTAGATATTTTTGGATGATTCATCCATAGAAAATTAGAAAAAGGCTAAGGATTAAATTGGAAAGTGATAAAATTAAAAGATGATAAATTATTAAATAGAAATAAAAATCATTTTATATCATCTTCTTCCCCAAATATTCCATGGAAACCCTAGGAGAGAGACAAGAAACTTTCATGGCCAAATTGGATAAGTTTCCTTGTCCCGTTTTTAGTAATTTTGATATTTTTAAAACCGTGATAGCTTAATCTATCTAATTGGGGGACTAATGTGAAAAGTTATCAAAGTATGGAAAATGGGTCATGGATGGATATGTTGAAAATTATAAATTTATCATAGAAAATGAAAGGTTGTTAATAGATAAACAACTTTTACAAGGTGATTTTTTATGAAAACATGATTTAGGGAGTAAAATGCAAAGTTGTGAAATTTGATGAAAAATTCTAAATTTTTATGAATACATGTACTGTAAATTTTGTATTGGGATTTTTGTTAGGCTTGGAATAGGGAGTAAATTGGACAATTTTCATTTTCTGAGCATAGGGATGAAATAGGAATTTATGGAAACGTTAGAGGCAAAATGGTAATTTTGCCTAGAATGTAAATTGAGTCCAGATGAGTATGAAATATGAGAAATTAATGTAAAATTTACTCGTATAGATCCGGATGGACCAAATTTGGAGCTAGAACGAGGAAAAAGGAAAATATCGGATTAGTAGATTTTACGTACACGAACATTGTCGAGGTAAGTTTGTGTAACTAAATTATGTTTATGTACATGCTTGCATTGATTGTGCTTATGTAAATTGTATAAATGTCATAAATATGTGAAATGATTACATATTCGATCAAACCCGATAAATAAAAATGATTAAATTCAATGATAAGGCCCTATATGTAACAACCCAAATAGGGACCTAGTCAGAATAGTGGTTTCGAGACCACAAATCCGAAGTAGAAAAATTTTATTTTCATGATTTCTTATGAGTTAGGACATGCTTGCATGATATTGAGAAAGTTTCATAAAGGAAATTTTATGAAATAATGATTAATTTGTCCTTTAGGACTAAATTGCAAAAGATACAAATTATGCGTTTCTAGAAGGTTTAAGCATAAAATAGCATAAGAGAAATTATTAGGAGTCCTTACTGGGTAATTAGACCAATTTTTAGCATGATGGAAAAAAATTCCTATGGAAGGGAAAATATCAAAGAAAACACCTAAGGGCATTTTGGTCATTTAGTAAAGTTCAGTAATAAAAAGGGAAAATAAGCCAAAAATAGGCTCATCTTCTACATTTACCAGTGGAAACACAAAAATTTATATACTTTTTCATGCCCTTTTTGACTTAAAATCATGCTCTTCCGATTAAATTCTTGTCGAAAAATAAGTACATGTTATAAAATAATTAAATTGTGTTAAAAATATGAACATGATGAATTTTAATTAATTTTATTGTTAATTTTGGTTAATTTTGGTTGTTTTTGATAAAATTGCAGAGGCGGACACTGCGAGAAGAGCAAAACCGAGAAGCAATTTGGAGTATCGAGGCGAACTAATTTCTAGCCCAAGATGGTCCAGAAATGTGTATTAATTCATAATTAAATTAATTTTAATTTATTTCCTATTTAATTTAGGTTAAATAAATTAATTTTAATTAATTATGGAGAAAGGGCCTAGTAAACCGCACTGGTTGAACCGAATGGAGTGAGCCGAACCAGCCACTAATTGGGCTGACCAGAACCGTCCATAGGCTGACCCAAATCAGCAATTTAGCTGATTAAATATGCTTGCAAAAAGGCCCTTGAGAAATCTCCAATTTGCATTCAAACCCCACCTTTATTTAAGGCTTTGTAGATTTGCCCCATGCCTAAAATAGCAAAGTTGAAAGCTTCAACCTTGCCATGTGTGTGGCCGGCCATAGGGGGGCTCTTTGGCTGATGGGATTTGCTATTTTTAGCAGCCACAATCAGCTATAAAAGCCACCCCTCACTGATCATTTTACTCATCCCTCATTCACTCAACATTCTCTCATTCTCTCTTCCTCTCCACTCTTCCTTTCTCTCCAATTTTCCATCCTATTTTCCTATAGTCTTGTGCCGATTTCTCCTCTTGGAAAAGAGGTATTTTCCCAACCATTTTGGGCAGCAAGCAAGTGTTCGTAGAAGCTTTGACCGGCGAGGACAATGGAGAGGAAGAACGAAGCAATTAGCCAAGCCACGAAGAAACACCAGATTTGCCTTCTTATTCCTTATCTTTTTAATTTCTGTTGTTTCTATGATGAACATATCTATGAATATTATTGTTGTTGAAATGGTTATTTTAATCAATTTAGCTTGAATTTAATTCGTGTTGGGTTGATTATATTTTGCCTACTTGAATTATTAAAATAGTGTTTATGCTGTTATAGGCCTCAGTAAAATGCTTGATTAAGTAAAATCATGTTTAGGTTATCTGGCATTAAAATTGTTTAGATAACTAAAGAATTAATTGTTTAAATGGATTGAAATTGCAATTAATGGACTCAGTACTTAATCAGTGCAAGTTTAATTCTTTTAAGGTAGCTGAAAATTAAATTAGCATTGTATCTGGTGATACATATGCCTTGCATAACTTGCAAGATTATTGTGATTAAATTGTTTCAAGGTATGGCTACTTTGTTACTTCACATAATCTTTTACATGTTTATTAAGTTGAATTAATCAATTGAATCGACATAGGAATATGCAAGAGATAATTTAATTCAATAAGTATGTATGTGCGATAGCATGTTTACCTTATTAAATCTGTTTAATCGGTTGAATTAGCATAGGGATATGTTCCAAGAGATGAATGGAATTTTAATTAGTAAATGTGTTCATAAGTTAGCAAATTACTGGGTTGCCGTGAATTTATTCGTAACAGTATAAACATGAATTTAATAATTCTAAGTTAAAAAGATGTAATTAATCCAACACAATTATATCATCTTGATTAAATTTTATTTGAAATCGTGCACTAGAACTCTTTTATTGTATTTAAATTGCTTACTTAGTTTTAAAATCTTAGTTTATAAATCACTCTTTTCAAACCAAAATTATTTTTTACCTCACCAAAGTGTTTTAATTAATTTCATAAATATTGCTTTTTACAGTCCCTGTGGGTACAATAACTCGACATTTGCTTGTCACTTTATTACTTGTTACAATTGTGTACACTTGCACATTTCCACCATCCCAAGTTTTTGGTGCCGGTGCCGGGGACTGTTTTGAAAAACATTATTTTTGAATTTTTTTTACATTTTGGTTCATTTATTTTCCTGTTCAATTTTACTTACTTAATTTCTCTTTGATTATTTCAGGTGTTTATGAGTATTGACCGAATTATCGACTTACTTCCTGTAGACCCTGAGATAGAATGAACCTTTAGACAGCGAAGAAGACAAGCAAATCAGAGAAGGACCGAAGAGATGAATTTTGAGAATATCAATCAAGGAAACGGAGCAAACCTTGCTCAAAATCCTATCCTTATTGCTGATGATAGGGATAGAGCTTTGCGACAATATGCCATGCCAGTGTTCAATGACCTTAATCCGGGTATTAGAAGACCCGAAATCGAGGCACAACAATTTCAGCTGAAGCCAATCATGTTCCAGATGCTTCAGACAGTAGGCCAGTTCAGTGGAATGCCTATTGAAGATCCTTATCTTCACTTAAGATTGTTTATGGAAGTGAGTGACTCTTTCAAACTCGCCGAAGTACCCGAAGATGCACTACGATTAAAGCTATTCCCGTATTCGCTGAGGGATAGAGCTTGAGCCTGGTTGAACTCACTGCCACCGAACTCAATTTCCACATGGCAAGAGTTAGCTGATAGATTCTTCATGAAGTATTTCCCGCCAAGTAAGAATGCTAAATTGAGGAATGAGATCATTGCTTTCTAGAAAATGGATGAAGAGTCCTTGTATGAGGCATGGGAAAGATACAAAAAATTATTACAAAAATGCCCTCATCATGGAATCCCACATTGCATCCAACTTAAGACATTTTATAATGGTCTCAACGCTCACACAAGGATGGCAGTGGTCACCTCCGCTAATGGTGCTCTCCTTTTTAAGTCTTACAATGAGGCTTACGAAATTATCGAGAGGATCGCCAGTAACAACTACTAGTGGCCAACTAATCGAGCAGTGTCAGGAAGACGAGTCGCTAGAATCCATGAAGTGGACGCTTTCACTTCACTCGCATCTCAGGTATCTTCGATATCTTCAATGTTAAAGAATCTTACCAGTAATGGGTCTAACTATTTTGCAGCTCAGCCACCTAACCAATATGAGAATATAGCCTGTGTTTATTGTGGAGAAGGACATCTGTTTGAAGAATGTCCATCAAACCCAGAATCTGTATATTACATGGGTAACCCAAACCAAAATCGAGGAAGGTAAGGGCTGCAATCCAATTTTTACAACCCATCATGGCGAAATCACCCCAATCTTTCCTAGAGTAACCAAGGGGCCGGGGGTAATAACAACTACGCCCAACCTAGACCAACCCAGCCGCCTAGTTTTTGACAGCAAGTTCAGAAACCAATTCAAGTTGAATCGTCCAATAGCCTAGAAAACCTACTGAAGGCTTAAATGGTGAAGAATGACACCTTAATTCAAAGCCAAGCTGCTACATTGAAGAGTTTGGAGAACCAGATGGGCCAGCTTCCAACTGAACTCAGGAACTGCCCACAAGGTGCTCTACCTAGTGATACGGAGAATCCAAGAAATCCGGGGAAGGAACATTGCAAAGCACTAACATTGAGGAGTGGAAAGACAGTAGAGCCCAACACTGTCGAAGTTGAGAATGAGCATGTTGAAGCTCAAGATCCGAAAGAAGTTCAACCGAGTGTTGAAGTTTGAATTCCACCTGAACCAAAACCTACAAGATCTGATAAGGTAACCTCAGAACCAGCTAATTCTGATCAACTAACAACTCCGTTAGGTGCAGAATTACCACCAAAGTCAAATCAACCAGTTCTAGTTCCAGTAAGGAAACCTCCACCACCCTACCCTCAAAGACTCTAAAAGCAGAAACAGGAGGTCCAATTCAAGAAGTTCCTTGACGTACTCAAGCAACTTCACATCAACATCCCGTTGGTAGAAGCACTTGAACAAATGCCGAATTACGTCAAAGTCATGAAGGATATCCTATCCAAAAAACGAAGACTTGGAGAATTTGAGACGGTAGCCTTGACGTAGGAATGCAGTACATATCTTCAAGACAAATTACCCCCGAAGTTGAAGGATCCAAGATGTTTTACCATACCGTGCAATATTGGAGCAACATATTGTGGTAAGGCATTATGTGACTTGGGCGCAAGTATCAACTTGATGCCTATGTCGATATTTAAAAAGATAGGGATAGGTGAAGTTAGACCTACTACGGTTACACTTCAGCTAGCAGATCGATCCTTAGCACATCCAGAAGGAAAAATCGAGGACGTATTGGTACGTGTAGATAAGTTTATCTTTCCTGCTAATTTCATAATTTTAGATTTTGAAGCAGACAAAGAAGTACCAACTATCCTAGGAAGACCATTCTTAGCAACCGGAAGGACACTTATTGATGTGCAGAAGGGCAAACTTACTATGTGCGTTCAGGACGATCAGGTAACATTTAACGTTTTCAAGTCAATGCAATTTCTTGAAGCAATAGATGATTGTTTTGCAGTATCCGACTTAGAGGATTTAATAGTGGAGAAGGAACCCAACTCTGTTGAGGATCCTCTGGAAAGAATTTTGACATCAGACCCTCCGAATGATGAAGAGGAGGATGAAGACTTAGCTTTGTTAGAAGCTAATCAAAAGGGATATACTCCACAATCCCATTTTGAATCTTTGGATTTAGAGGAGAGAGATTACACACAGCCGAAAGCGTTAATCGAGGAGCCACCTAAATTAAAACTCAAGGTATTACCTTCTCATTTAAAATATGTTTATTTAGGTGACGCTTCTACTCTGCCTGTGATTGTTTCAGCAGAGTTAACTACTGAACAAGAAGAGAAACTTATCTTAGTCCTGAAACAAGTCAAGAAGGCTATCGGATGGACCATAGCCGATATTTGTGGTATTAGTCCATCCGTATGCATGCACAAGATCATCCTAAAAGATGGTGAAAAAGGGATGATCGATGGACAACGAAGACTGAACCCCATCATGAAGGACGTGGTGAAAAAGGAGATTATCAAGTGGTTAGATGCGGGTATCATTTCCCCATCTCAGACAATTCATGGGTAAGTCCAGTCCAGTACGTGCCAAAAAAAGGAGGTATCACGGTCGTAGAGAATGAGAACAACGATTTGATACCGACTAGAACAGTTACAAGATGGAGAATCTGCATCGATTACCGGAAACTAAACAAGGCAACTAGGAAGGATCACTTTCCTTCGCCGTTCTTGGACCAGATGCTGATAGACTCGCAGGACGAGATTACTACTGTTTTCTCGATGGATACTCGGGGTACAACCAGATAACAGTAGCACCGGAAGATCAACACAAAACCACATTCACCTGCCCGTACGATACATTTGCATTGAGACGCATGCCATTTGGTTTATGTAATGCACCTGCTACATTTCACAGATGCATGATGTCAATTTTCACTGACATGGTTGAGAAGTTTTTGGAAGTTTTCATGGACGACTTTTCAGTGTTTAGAGATACGTACGATGATTGCTTAGCCAATCTCGCTAAGGAACTAAGGCGATGCGAAGAAATAAACCTAGTACTTAACTGGGAAAAGTGTCATTTCATGGTACGAGAAGGAATTGTTCTAGGGCATCGAGTAACGAGACATGGGATCGAGGTAGACAGAGCGAAAGTAGATGTTATCGAGAAACTCCCACCTCCAACATCTGTAAATGGTGTTAGGAGCTTTTTGCGCCACGCCAGTTTCTATCGAAGGTTTATTAAGGACTTCTCTAAAATTGCTAAACCTTTGTGCAAATTGTTGGAGAAGGACACGACATTCAAGTTTGATGATGAATGCTTAAGAGCTTTCAAGGATTTGAAGAGTCGATTAGTCACGGCACCCATAATCGTCACACCGGACTGGGACTTGCCATTTGAATTGATGTGTGACGCAAGTGACTTCGTAATTGGAGCTGTCATGGGCCAGCGGAGGAACAAAGTTTTTCATCCCATCTACTATGCAAGCCAGACTCTTACAGGAGGTCAATTAAACTATACGGTAATAGAAAAAGAGTTACTTGCTATCGTGTTTGCTTTCGACAAGTTTCGATCTTACCTTGTAGGTACCAAAGTGACTGTCTATACGGACCACTCAGCAATCAAGTACTTCCTTGCCAAGAAAGACACTAAGCCAAGATTGATCCGATGGGTACTTCTACTTCAAGAGTTTGATTTGGAAATTCAAGATCGTAAAGGAGTAGAAAACCAAGTAGCAGATCACTTGTCCAGATTGGAGCCGCAGGAAGGAAATACTCCACTTATACCGATTCATGAGACATTTTCGGATGAGCATATACTTAAGGTAAATCATGTCCATAATACCCCTTGGTTTGCTGATATTGCTAACTTTTTAGCTTGTGGTTTGATGCCGATCGATAAGACGTATCAACAACGGAAAAAGTTTCTTCACGATATGAAGTACTATTTCTGGGAAGAGCCATACCTATTTAAAAAGTGTGTAGATCAGATGATCAGGAGATGTATTGTAGAAGAAGAAATACCGAAGATCCTATACCATCATCACTCAGCTCCGAGTGGGGGACATTTCAGAGGTACTCGTACTGTGGCCAAAGTATTGCAAGCCGGATTCTTTTGACCAACACTATTCAAGGATACATATGCATATGTAAAAAGCTGTGATAGATGTTAAAGGGTCGAAAATGTCACCAACAGAAATGAGATGCCTCGAACAAACATCATTGAGGTCGTTCGATGTTTGGGGTATTGATTTTCTTAGGCCTTTCCCTCTGTCTTTTGGTCACAGGTATATATTGGTAGCAGTAGACTATGTGTCCAAGTGGGTTGAGGCAGAGGCATATCCGACAAATGATGCGAAGGTTGTAATGAAGTTCTTGCAGAAGCACGTGTTTACAAGGTTTGTAACCCCAAGAGCTATCATTAGTGATGAACGGTCCCACTTTGTAAATAAGTGGTTAAAATGGTTACTAGATAAGCACGGGGTGAAACACAAGGTTGCAACAGCTTACCATCCACAAACGAATGGACAAGCTGAACTGGCAAACAAGGAGATCAAAAGCATACTCGAGAAGGTAGTTTGCCCAAACCGATGAGATTCGTCCAAAAGACTAGATGATGCCTTATGGGCTTACAAAACAGCGTACAACACACCTTTAGGGATGTCACCCTATAGGCTGGTCTTTGGGAAAGCATGTCATCACCCCTGTAGTTAGAGCACAAAGCTTACTGGGCTCTTCAACAGCTTAATTTGGATCCTAAGATCGTGAAAGAAAAACGGATATTCCAACTCAACGAGTTAGAAGAATTCCAAATGTTCTCATATGAAAATGCCAAATTACTCAAAGAAAGACTTAAGAAATGGCATGACAAACACATCCGAGTTCGAGAATTTGAAGCAGGTCAGCAAGTATTGTTGTTCAACTCTAGATTGAAGTTCTTGCCAAGTAAGCTAAAATCACGTTGGTCCGGTCCATTTACAATTCACAGAGTCTATCCATACGGAGTTGTTGAACTCCAAGGTAAGGGAGGTAATTTCCAAGTTAATGCTCAGCGTTTAAAACATTATTGGGGGGATAAAACTTAATGGGATAACATCTCGTTCATTTTATCGGATATTTAATATTTTTCGTGTTTTGTTTAATAAATAATTTAGGGTCTATTTTTTGGGTTTAGTATGTTTAAATAAATTCTGTCTAGGAGGTTGGAACTTAAGCGGGACCGTTTGTGACCCCTCCAATCTTTCCTGGGAATTTGTTTTAACATAATTTTCCAAGAAATTATTCCCTAATAAACAAAATAAATTTGTGTTTTTCGAATAAAATGGTCAATTTGATCCAATTTTTAACTTGCAACTCAATTTTTTTTAAGTCTAGGGACTTAATTGAATTATTTTTAAATTTTGATTGCTCTTTTTGTAAATAAAAAAAATTTAGGTGCCTTTCTTTGTAAATATATTTTTAAGGCATCTAGAAGAAATATTTTTATTTTTACTATTATTAATATTATGATAAACTTTAATATATAATTATATTCATTATAATTTATATATTAATTTTTATCAACTTAGAATAGAATTAGGATTAATTGAATTTCAATTTTTATTTTATGTTTATCTTAATAATTAATAGCAATTGATAATTTTATATGTTTATATTTAATTATTAATTGTTGTTAAACTTGAGTAGGATTAGAATTGAACTCTTACTTTTAATTATTAAATTATATTAAGAGTTCTACTCTAATTCCTATTGATCATGCTATATATACCACCTTAATGTCCCTATTCACCCAAAAACCATCCATAAACACCAACCCATCAAAGTGCCACAAGCTCCCTAGCTCCAACACCCATTCAGCCAGCAGCCTGCTCCCCACACACATCACCCGCAGCACTTAGCCAGCTTCAAGCCGTGTCGCACACCAGTAGCTATCCAGGCACGTTCCAGCGCACGCATCTGCTGCTCCAGTGCCTCACTTGCGCTCCACTGCTGCACCCAGACCGCGTGCACAACCAGCTACTGCCCAGGCCACGTCCCGCACCAGCGCCCAAGCCTACTCCCACGCGCGAGGCTCCACACGCACTGCTTGCCGAGCCAACCCTCTAGCCCGCGCACCCTAGCCCTTGTGCAGTACTCCACCTTCACCCATTTTTAGCCAAACCCTCCAACCCTCCTTTTAATTCGTCATATTTTTCTTTAGAATTCTTATATTCTTGCAAAAAGGTGGTAAGATTTAATTTCTCTTTTAAATTTTAATTTATTTAAATTATTTAATTTTTTAATTCTTTGAATTATTAATAATTTTTATGATTTAAATTTTTGAGAGAATAAATGTTGTTTTTTCCATCTCGTGTTTAGGTTAATTATGCCTCGCAAGAGAACTCGTGCCTTCGCTCAAATCAACGAAACACAAAGCAAGTTCGATTGTGTTGAAGCTAAAGTGAGATACGAAAGTATCTACAAAAATCAACAGATGCATCCTGAGAAAGCCTTCACACTGAAGGAGAGTAACTACAGAGACTTCATGGCATGTATTCGTCAAATTGCTGAAGCTCTCAATTGGGAACTGTTTTGTGAAAAGAGACCTAGTGTGGATAAGGAGCTAGTTCATGAGTTTTACGCGAATTTAACTTCAAGTGAGATGACAGAAGTCCCTGTTCGCGGAATCAATGTACCTATAAATTTAAATGCTGTTAATGAGTTCTTTGAATTGCCTGATTTTGAGAACGACGAGTATTCATCTTTGATGAGCAATATCAAGCCGAAACTTCTGCAAGAAATTCTCGAGGAGCTTATAGTTGAAGGTTCCAGTTGGACTATGTCAAAACAAGGAACCCACACTTGTCGAAGAGAATACTTAACACCTATTACAAAGGTATGGTTTTATTTCATCCATTTTAGCCTTCTGCCTAGCTCACATAGGACTACAATTTCATTGGAGAGAATGGTCTTACTATACTCGATCTCGATGGTTAATACCATTGATGTGGGAAAGATCATCCTAAAAGAAATTCGAAACTGTGCCACTAGACGTTCTGGCCCTGCTTACTTCCCCTTTACAATAACTATTCTGTGCTTGAAAGTAGAAATTCTTGCTAATATAAAAAAGACAAGGTACACCCAAGGTACAATTACAGATTGGGACCTCTACCGAGTAGCCAGAGACTCAGTTCTGCAACAACAAGTTGAAAAAAGTGAAGAACCTGAGGACCTTGAAGAAGAAGAAGATCCCACGATGCAATCATTTGAAGTCCTTGATAAGGTAGACCTAGTGGAGCCAAAAGATGAATCGGATGCTGGAACTCCAATGTTTAGAGCTCAGTCGCCTAGCCCAGACTTTTGAGATGAGCTGTAAAATTTGATGGACTTAATGCAATACATGCAATGGCAGCAACAAGCATACTGGAGATACTCAAAAATAAAGGATGACTCGATTCGAAGTGCTTTCCAGAGAATATACAATGACCCATTTATTTTTGTACCTGAATTTCCAAATTTCATATTCGAGCCATGGACTCCACTCTCAAAAAAGGAGCGAAGTGATTCATGCAAAGGCAATAATGATAGAGCAAAAGATGAGTCCAAGTTGGAAAGATCTGCAAATAAATAAAAAGGAGGGATCTTGACTTTATTTTATTTTTGTTTTTAGGTTAAGTTAGGATTAGGTTAATTAGGAACTTTTATTTCTGCATAATAAAACAAGAGAATGAAATCTTGAATAAATATGGACGAGTCATAAAGTATAAAGTGTGGCACTAGATATATACATGTCTAGGATTGGATTTCGAAAGAGCTTGGTACTTAAGCAGTCACATTGACTCACCTCCTCTTTTCTGAATTCCTACCTGGTGTATAGTATCTATTCACTTTAAACAATGAGGACATTGTTCATTTTAAGTTGGGGGGACCGAAATTTGAAATTATTTTCATCCAGAATAAAATTTTTCTTTTAATTATGATTAGGGTATATTTCTGTTCAATAAATTTAAATTTTAAGTATGCTAAACTTGAATATGAATAAAGTTCTATTTTTTTCAATCAATTATTATGTAGTTTAATGATGATATGAATGTATTTTTAATAAAGCATGCAACTTCATACCATAAAATTTTTTTATCTCTTTAGGAAAGTTAGGTATGCATGAAAATTTAAGTCTTTAGAATTGACTTAGTAGTTTCTTGAGGCGAAATCCTAGGAAGCTTGGAACATTGAAAATGATTTAGGTAGCTATTGTTTGGACCGTTTGAGCCTTTTCAAGCCCACCATGGTAAATTTTATCCTTTGAAACCCAACTTTGAGACTATATGGCCTAATTTTTGGAACCTATACAAATTTAGCCCATCATGTTTCTCTTAATTATCTTTAAATTATCCCAAACACTAGACTCAGTACTATTCAAGAATATTGGTTGAAAATAAGTTTGGGGGAGTTGAAAAGAAATATCAAATGCTCAAAATTTGTATGCAGAAAGCACGTGCTCCAAAAAAAAGAGAAAAAAAAAAGAAAGAGCACATATATTTGAAAAAGAGCATGTGAAAGTTAGTGATTGAAGGTAAAAATTTCTGAAGGTTCGATTTACACTGAGTTTAAGGTTTTTAGCCGAAATTTATCTATCTTTTTTACCTACCCCTAAGCCTAGCCACGTTACAACCTTGTTAAAGACCTATTGATTCCAAGTTCCAAAGTTACCTACATTAGTGGAGAGAAATTGCTTTGTTCAACATATGAAGACATAAGTTAAGCTTAATGATTGCAACTTAATCTTGAATAAAGGATTAAAAAATTGAATTGGTAGGAATCAGCATGTCTTTATAAGAAAACATTTAATCTAATTTTGCTATTGTAATAATTGTTGAGATTAATTTGAATAATATGAACACTTGAGTAGCATAATGATCAAATTTCTTATTCTTTGAGCATAAGTATATCAAATTCATAATTTTGAGAAAATTGTTCTTCTGAAGAAGGTTTTCAAAGTGTTTCCGAGAAATTCTTTTCAAAATTTGTGCATTACTCGAGACGAGCAATGAATTAAGTTTGGGGGTGTGGAAACACAAAAATTTACATACTTTTTCATGTCCTTTTTGACTTAAAATCATGTTATTCCGATTAAATTCTTGTCGAAAAATAATTAAATATTATAAAATAATTAAATTGTGTTAAAAATATGAACATGATAAATTTTAATTAATTTTATAGTTAATTTTGATTAATTTTGGTTATTTTTGACAGAATTGCACAAAAGGCGAAAAATGGCCCGACGGACACTGTGAGAAGAACAAAACCAAGAAGCGATTTGGAGTATCGAGGAAAATTAATTTCCAGCCGAAGACGGTCCAGAAATGTGTATTAATTCATAATTAAATTAATTTTAATTTATTTCCTATTTAATTTAGGTTAAATAAATTAATTTTAATTAATTATGGAGAAAGGGCCTAGTGAACCGCACTGGTTGAACCGAATGGTGTGCGCCAAACCAGCCACTAATTGGGCTGACCAGAACCGTCCATAGGCTGACCCAAATCAGAAATTTAGCTGATTAAATATGCTTGCAAAAAGGCCCTTGATAAATCTCCAATTTGCATTCAAACCCCACCTTTATTTAAGGCTTTGTAGATTTGCCCCATGCCTAAAATAGCAAAGTTGAAAGCTTCAACATTGCCATGTGTGTGGCCGGCCATAGGGGGGCTCTTTGGCTGATGGGATTTGCTATTTTTAGCAGCCACAATCAGCTATAAAAGCCACCCCTTGCTGATCATTTTACTCATCCCTCATTCACTCAACATTCTCTTATTCTCTCTTCCTCTCCACTCTTCCTTTCTCTCCAATTTTCCATCCTATTTTCCTATAGTCTTGTGCCAATTTATCCTCTTGGAAAAGAGGTATTTTCCCAGCCATTTTGGGCAGCAAGCAAGTGTTTGTAGAAGCCTTGACCGGCGAGGACAATGAAAATGAAGAACGGAGCAATCAGCCAAGCCACGGAGAAACACCGGATTTGCCTTCTTGTTCCTTATCTTTTTAATTTCTGTTGTTTCTATGATGAACATATCTATGAATATTATTGTTGTTGAAATGGTTATTTTAATCAATTTAGCTTGAATTTAATTTGTGTTGGGTTGATTATATTTTGCCTACTTGAATTATTAAAATAGTGTTTATGTTGTTATAGGCCTCAGTAAAATGCTTGATTAAGTAAAATCATGTTTAGGTTATCTGGCATTAAAATTGTTTAGATAACTAAAGAATTAATTGTTTAAATGGATTTAAATTGCAATTAATGGACTCAGTACTTAATCAGTGCATGTTTAATTCTTCTAAGGTAGCTGAAAATTAAATTAGCATTGTATCTGGCAATACATATGCCTTGCATAACTTGCAAGATTGTTGTGATTAAATTGTTTCAAGGTATGGCTACTTTGTTACTTCACATAATCTTTTACATGTTTATTAAGTTGAATTAATCAGTTGAATCGACATAGGAATATGCAAGAGATAATTTAATTCAATAAGTATGTATGTGCGATAGCATGTTTACCTTATTAAATCTGTTTAATCGGTTGCATTGGCATAGGGATATGTTCCAAGAGATGAATAGATTTTTAATTAGTAAATGTGTTCATAAGTTAGCAAATTACTGGGTTGCCGTGAATTTATTCGTAACAGTATAAGCATGAATTTAATAATTCTAAGTTAAAAAGATGTAATTAATCCAACACAATTATATCATCTTGATTAAATTTTATTTGAAATCGTGCACTAGAACTCTTTTATTGTATTTAAATTGCTTACTTAGTTTTGAATTCTTAGTTTATAAATCACTCTTTTCAAACCAAAATTATTTTTTACCTCACCAAAGTGTTTTAATTAATTTCATAAATATTGCTTTTTACAGTCCCTGTAGGTACAATAACTCGACATTTGCTTGTCACTTTATTACTTGTTACGATTGTGTACACTTGCACATTTCCACCGTTCCAACCAGCTAAATTTTTTAAGCCTCCATAGATAGCGTTTTTCTTCATTTTCAAGTTCCAAGTAAGTGTCTCCAAGCCCCGTTTTTCATGTTCTTCGTATTTTTGAGATCCTCGTAATATAATCTAGCTATTTCTACCACTAATTTGAGCTAGGGTTTATATTCAAAAAAATACCCATGCATGACATGCAAGTAAATTGATGCCTAGTAGTAGAAAATGAAAGATTAATGTGTAGTAAACACCTATTTCTAGGTGATTTTTCATGAAAGTCCCTAATAGGGACCAAATTGCACAGTTAATAAATTGTGTAGTGAAAGTGTGAAATTGTGAGTAATGTGGGCTTGTATGGACACTAGTGAGTGTCGACTAGGCTTGGTTAGCCAAGAGAATAGATACATTTCATTTTATGAGCCTAGGGACCATTTTGGAAATATGTAAAAATTTAGGGGCAAAATTATAAATTTTGCCAAAGTATTAATTACGAGTTATGTAGTCAATGTGGGTACTAAATGAGTCAAATTTATTTTTTTAGATCAAGAAATGCGAAGCACGGATCGAAATCGGGGAAAGGGAAAAGTCGTGGACTAAACCGAGAAATTTCCAACATTTTGGACTCGAGGTAAGTTGTATGCAATAATTTAGCTCATATGCTATGTAAAATCTACCATAATGACTTCTTATGAAATTTTGACATTCCATGTGTACATAAATATGATTTTGTATAAGAAATGCTAAATTTCATGAAATTGATGGTTGAAGTAGTCTATGAGATTCATGAGAAGTATTGACATGAAAATGTTACCAAGAAATGATGAAATCTTGTATTGAGTTATGTCTGAATTCAATGAGATCAATTACATGAATTTTTCTAAGAAATGAGTAAAGTAAGAAAAGAGAAGTTACATGTAAATTTAAATGACATGAAGGATACCGTACTCATGCCATGAGTATTGTAGGTCCCGTATAAAACCATGTCTGGGACATGGCATCGGCATCGAAACGAGATTCCATGTAAGACCATGTCTGGGACATGGCGTTGGCATCGAGATGTGATCCCTTGTAAGACCATGTCTAGGACATGGCATAGGCATCCAAGATAAGGTCCCGTATAAGACCATGTCTAGGACATTGCTTCGGCACCGAAGAGAGATAAGGATCCCCTGTAAGACCACGTTTGGGACATGGCTTTGGCATCCAATATGAAATTTTGTGTAAGACCGTATCTAGGACATGGCATCGGCATTGATGTGCGATCCCATGTAAGACCATGTCTGGGACATGGCATTGGCATCATTTCATGAGATTGACTTACAGGTATCCTTCGGTATTCCCAAAAGAAACTTAAGCGGGAAAAGTATTCATGTTAACGAGTTTTATGAAAAAGGCTAAACTTCCATGTTGAGTGTTGCAGGTTTATATTCAAGTATGAGTAAATTTGAAAGTATGTAGTATGAGAAATGTAGCATGAGAAGCACGAGTAAGTATATGATTGAGTAAGCCATTAGATTGAGTAAGCCATTAGATTGAGTAAGAATCTACATAAACTCCATGATATTTATTGAAGTGATATTTCATGATTTTGTTGTTGTTTTATTCATGCAACTTACTAAGCATTATATGTGCTTACTCCTTCCTTTCCCTCTTCTTTGTAGATTGGTCGTTCCGGTTCAGGGATCATTAAGTCGGAGCTCGAGATCACACTGCCAAGCCATTCTTTTGGTATAGTAAATTTAATCACTTTAATGTATGGCATGTATAGGAAGTGTCAGTATTTTGTTAAGTATTATTTTGTGTAACCAAATGGGGATGCAATGGCCTTGGAAATGGCCTAATGTTGTCTAACTTATATTTTATACAATGTGATATAGTTTTTGAATGTTTAATGTTGCAAGATTTAGGAGGTTAGTTGTGAATGAATGTGGTATGCATGATGATCCTTGAAGGTCTTGATTTCGAGTAGTTAAAGAGCATAATATGCCTTGATGTGTGTCATGAATTTGGTATTGTGTTTGATGATGTTTCAGGGTGGCATAGGGCATGGAAAATAGCCTAGTACTGTCCACACGGTTGGGCACACGGGCATGTGCCTAGGCCATGTGTGACACACGGTTAGCCCCAAGGGCATGTCAATAGGCCGTGTGTCCCCTATATCCAAATTAGCTAAGTCAGTATTGAAAACGGGCTAAGCACACAGGCGTGTGCCACAGCCATGTGAAAGAAACAGAATGCTCAGGTTTCTACACAGGCGCTAGACACGGGAATGTTCCCAAGCCTTGTCAAAACCCCTGTAGGTTGAAATAAAAATAAATCAGACATGGGTTTAGGACATGGGCATGTAAGATCACACGGCCTGCCCATACGGGCGTGTCCCATTTCACACGGACGTGTGGCCCTGTTTTAAGTAAAATGTTCGAAGGGCTCGAAAGTTCTCAGATCGGTTCCGAAACTCGATATAGATTTTCATCATCCAGTTGATGATAAACTGTAATATCATTTTGAAAACGAGCATTCATTGTTGGCAGGTTAAATTGCAAAACAAACTATGTTGCTAGTACATTCCAAGAAGTAATTGATCAGACAGGTAACCCAAAGAACCATGTACGAGCTCTTCCCTGCAAGGAATAAGGAAATAATTGCATCCTTAAAGCATCATCAGGAACGTCTTGTTGGCTGAAGGAAGCACAAATCAATAAAAATGATTTTAGATGTTCACGTGCATATTCATGTGGCAGCCCAGCATATTGCCCATTATAATTTAGCATTTGGAACATTAATGGCTTGAGTTCAAAATTTCTAGCTTGGATTGCTAGCCTAACAACTCCCTGTTGTAAGTTATCCAAGACAAGTACTAGAAAATCTCATATAGTCCTGTTTTGTATCTGATCGTCTTACTGCAATGATGGGCCATTAGCAATATGGTTCTGCATTGGGGATATAACTACATTGTTTTGTGGCAAAGTCATATTCCTTTGTTCTTGAAGTCTCCTCCAAATGGTTCTTTCAATTTCTAGATCAAAATCAGCAACAAACTCCGAATTGCTTCGAGTCGTACAACACCTAAAACAAAATGTGAAAATAACAGCAAAAAGAAAACAAGTTAGTAACAACTAAATATTAGGAAATAAAAATAAACGAAAATAAACATCAAACAAATGTCATCTCCAGCAACAGCGCCAAAACTTGGTTGACTATTTAACGTCACAGCACTAATGTGCAAGCATACACTATCGGTGCAAGTATAGTAGATAGATATGAGTATGTCGGATATCGATCCCACGAGGATGGGTTTCTTTTGTCTATCAATGTAAGTGTAATAAATAGATAAAATGAGTTAAATTGTGAGAGTAGGTGTCGAAGCAATAACTTGAAAACAACAAGATAAAATATGATAATGATAAATTGGGATCCCCAATGTGAATATTCAACAGAATACTAAGTGTTCACAAGGTATAAAAGGATAGGTGATTATCGGTGTATTAAATTGCAATGAATATCTTACCAAACCTAACTTCTATATTTAATCAAAAACTTAAACATGCACATTAACCCCACCTTCCGATGCTAGCAATGGGACACTATTAAGAACAAGTGGGTTAAATTCCTCTAATCCTTAAGCAACTTATGTTTTCATGCTTGTTAGCTTGAACTGTCACCACACCTTCCAGCGCCAGTGACTGCAATAACACTTCCATGCTAAAAACATTCAAAACCAAAGATAAAACAGTAGAAGCAAGATTGAATACAATAACATTTAATCTAGAAATCATGTGTACTTCCATACTAACATGAAATAGAAAGTAATCACCAGCGTTTAGAAAAGAAAAATAAAAGAAACAAATGGAGAATACTATTCCTAGACAACTCGACTTGAATCTCTCACTTCCCTCTTGTGTCGCACTCAGGGTTGCTTACCAGAAGCTAGTTCGCATCCCTTTCATGTCGGTTCACTTGTCGGAGCTTAAGCTGCCATAGCTGAAAGCTTAAAAAGATAGGTTGAAGAAGATGATAATCCAAAAGCTCCCCATTTTTTTTCTTTTTACGTGAATATTTATATTTTTCCCAAATAGCCCAGGTGTCCTTTCATCAGAATCATGCTGCCTCTATACGTACAAGTTAGTTGTACCGAACTAGATAGCTCATGCATTTTTGTTTCTATCCAGACAGCTGTCAAGTGCGGCAAAAATTCAACACGCAATCTGAAATTACTCATGTAGCGACATCAGTACCAAAATATAACCAAATTAAGGGTAGATAAGCTAAGATCCAATGATTCATAAAATGTAAATTACTGAACTGAAAATACTAAAATAAGTGCTAAAGATAATTAAATAGGAACAAATTAACCAATAAGTAGAGAGAAAACATATGTTCTTTCTAGTGCTATCAGCCATTTCAACAACTAAAACACACATAGGCCAACATTAGCCATAATACCTATACATGCCATTATAACCAAAATTAAACAACCGAAAGTACCAAAAGAGCCGATAGATAGTGTGATATAGCTCCGACAAGCTTTCAACCTAAACAAGCTCCTAATTCACTATAAAACACGGAAAATAACACTGAGTAAGCATTTAAGCCTAGTAAGTTCGTATAACTTAAAACATAACTTACCATTTAGTCATATAATAGGTAAGTAAACATAGCATATCCCAATATAATTTGGACAAATGCCTAAGCACATATGCACCAACCATGTTAGCCATATAAATACATATATAAACCAATAACCATGGATGAGCATATACATGTATCATCCAATTAAATTTTCCTTATACCATGTAACAACATTTCCATATAATTCATATGTATCATTGTAATAGTCCATATCAAACTCTTACCATTTCGTATCAGAATATTGCCTGTTGAACCATTTAGAATACTAATGAATACCTAGGATATGTAACACCCCTTACCCGTGTTCGACGTTGAGACGAGGTACGAGGCATTACCGTACTTAAACATGCTTAATCTTAAAAAGTCGGGCCATAAATTTCATTAGAACTTAAAACCTTTCATTCATGCTCTTAATGTCCCTATCATGGGCTATGAGGCCCAAAACATACATTGGGAAAGGTTCGAGACTTAATCAGAAACTTTCGAACACTTATAAAATTTTTGCTCAAAACAAGGCCACAGACCCGTGTGGGATTGGACAAGCCCGTGTGGGCAGGCCGTGTGGTCACACACGCCCATGTCCCTGGCCCGTGTCGAATTTATTTTTCATTTCGAACCTACAGCGGTTTTCACATGGCCTAGCACAAGCCCATGTCCATGGCCCATGTCCATGGCCCATGTCCCTCACACGGCAATGACATGCCCATGTCCTCACCCATGTGTGAAAACCTGGGTATTCTATTTATGACGTTAGCAAAAATTTAGAGGCACACGGCCAAGCCACACGCCCTTGTGCTAGGTCGTGCCCTCACATGGCCATGACACACGGCTGTGTCTCTACCCATGTGTTTACTACTGGGCATTCTATTTTGCATAATTTAGGTGCAGGGGACACACGACCTTTCAACACACCCATGGGGCTGACTGTGTGTCACACACGGCCTAGGCACACGCCCTTGTGCCCACCCATGTAGATAATTATAGGCTACTTTCCAAGCCCTTTGCCACCCTGAGACTTAACCAAACACAAGGCCAATTTCAATATCACATATCATGGCATAAATACACTTCTAAATACCCACAATTAAGGCATTCACATGCCACAACACATTACATTTATCATGCATTCTCATCAATCACTACTCTACTTAAAAATGCAAACTTGCACTTTTATGAACTACATCAACATTGCATAATTTTAACTTAAGCAATATTAGCCAATTCTAATGGCCATTTACATCATGATTCAAGTAACATTTATAGCCAACACATATGGCTAACCAATATGACACATAGCAAAAAAGCCTAGTTCCTATACATGCCATACTCAAAATGATTAAACTTTACTATACCAAAATAAAATGTTTGATAGTGTGACTTTGAGCTCCGATGTCCTTTTTGATCCCTGAGCTAGCTTGGCAATTCTACAAGGAAAAGGGAAAAAAGAGGGAGTAAGCATAAATGCTTAGTAAGTTGCATGAAATAAATAGCAACATAAATCATGAATTAACATCCAAATATGATATCATGAACATCATATAAATATCTTTACTCATTAACATGGCTTACTCATGCTCTTTCTTATCGACATATTCATATACTTTCGCTTTCTTTTCTCATGAATTACTCATGTGCACCTGTATCACTCATCACATAACTTTAGTCTTTCTCGTTATGCTCATCAACTTAAATACTTTTCCCGTTAAATTACTTAGAATACTGAAGGATACTCGAAATGTCATTCTCTTGATAAGATGCCAATGCCATATCCCAGATATGGTCTTACATGGGATCACATGTCAATGTCGAAGCCATATCCTAGATATGGTCTTACACGGGATCTCATATATGGTCTTACACGGGATCTCATATCGATGTCGATGCCATGTCCCAGACATGGTCTTACACGAGATCGTAAACTGATACTGATGTCATGTCCCAGAATAGTCTTATACGGGATAACTCTTAGATGCCAATGCCATGTCCCAGACATGGCCTTACAGGGGATCTAAATCTCGTCTCGGTGCCGACGCTATGTCCCAGACATGGTCTTACACGGGACCACATGTCAATGCCACTACCATGTCCCAAACATGGTCTTACATGGGATTTCAATTCAGTGTCGATGCCATGTCCCAGACATGGTCTTATAAAGGACCTTCTAAGTCTCATGCCATGACTACGGTATCCTTCGTATCCTTAAAATTTAATCGGGGTTTCTCTATAACAACTTCATCATTTCTTTATAAAAATCACATTAATAAATCTCATGGAAATAACATAAATTTCATACAATGTCATAACATTATTTTCATAATACATAATGCTAATTTATCACACACAACTTACCTCGGATCCAAAATGCGGGTGAATATGCAATTTAATCCACCACCTTGTTCTTTCCCCGGTTTTGATTCGAGCTTCGTGTTTCTTGATCTATAATGAAAAATTAAGCTTATTTAATAATCACATTGGCTAAATAGCCCATAATTCATACTTTGGCAAAATTTATAATTTTTCCCCTAAACTTTTACTTATTTGCAAAATGGTCCCTAGGCTCATAAAATGAAATGCATTTATTTTCTTGGTTACCTAAGCCTAGCCAAACCTTATATGCACTCATAACAACCCACATTTCTCATCAATTTACACTTTTACTACACATTTAATCACATTTACAATTTGGTCCCTATTAGGGTTTTTATGAAAAATCATCTAGTAAAAGATGTTCATTACACTTTAAAGTTTCATATTCTACCACTAGACATCAAAATACATGCATGCCATGTATGGGTATATTTTTAAACATAAACCCTAGCTCAAATTAGTGGTAGAAATAGCTTAATCAAGTTACGAGGATTTCAAAAATACGAAGAACATTAAAATCGGGGCTAGATTGCACTTACTTTTGAGCTTGAAAATGAAAGAAACCCTAGCTATGGAGACTCTTCAATTTTGGCACATAGAGAAAGAAGATGAGCACATTTTTTACTTATATTCCCTTTTTATTTCATTAATTTACCAAATGACCAAAATGCCCTTACGGCCTTTCTTTAAAATTTTTCCCTTCCTTGGGCATTTTTGTCCATCATGCTAATAAATGGTCTAATTGCTAAATAAAGCCCTCTAATAATTTTTCTAATGCCAATTCAATCTTCAAACTTCTAGAAACTCATATTTTGCAACTTTTGCAATTTAGTCCTAAAGGACAAATTAATCATTATCTCATAAAATTTCCTTCATGAAATTTTCTCACTATCATGCAATCATATCATAAACTTAAAAATAATCATGAAGTATAGAATTCTACTTCGGATTTGTGGTCTCAAAACCACTATTTTGACTAGGCCTTAATTTGGGCTATTACAGGATAGCTCACACATAGTGTGCTAAATCATATAGCTATAATCCATCAAATCTTGTACATGTATGCTCACACGAGCTGTGAAAATAGGCCTACTCACACGAGTTGTGGGTCGAAACATAGCTACACGATACTGCTCACACGAGCTTTCGAGTATCCGTAACACATGCTGACCTCAGCCATCGGTAGGACGTTTAGGACCAGTACCCAAATCATGTAAACCCCAATGACATGTCATTTGTATCCCATGAATTCCTAAGGCTCAAACGGAGCTCAGTAGTAGTTGTACGTCATTGGATATGCAACTGGTATATAAGTATAGCAATTCACAACAAAAGTATATTTCAATCAAAAGCATATATACACAATTTAATTACACAAACTTACCTCGACAAGTATACGTAAATACGGAGGCAACTAGTTCGAAACTTTATTATTGCCTCGATCTAAAGCTGTACGAGGTCTGTCTGATCTATACTATAAATTTAGCTCAATTCAATATGTATTTTATTCAATTTAACCCAAAACCATATTTGGGCCAAATTACTATTTTGCCCCTATACTTTTATTTTCTTTGCAATTTAGTCCCTAGCTCATAAAAATGGAAATTTATGCAATTTCACCACAACCCACTATAGTCCCTAACAAGCCCTATATTTCATTTTTTTCACAATTTTACCATGTAAAATTTCCTATTTTTCAATTTAATCCCTATTTGACATTTTCATCAAAAATCTCTTTACCAAAGTTGTTTATCTGACAACAACTATCTATTTTCTTCCATAACTCATCAAAAGTCATGCATATTCAATAATGGAAAACCCTAATAGTTTAATAGTTTCACAAATTAGTCCTCGGGCTAGCTGTAACACCGCTAACCCATATCTGTTGCTGGAATAGGGTTACGAGGCATTACCAAACTTATAACATAATTCGACATTCATTTCTCATACATTTTTCTTTCTTAGACATACATCATTTATATACAATCATAGTGTCCCTAAAACGAGCCTATGGGGCCCAAAATATGCAATAGAAGTGGTTCAGGACTAAACCGATAACTCAGAATAACTTTGGGAAACTTAGAAAATTTTTCTCAAAACAGGGGACAGATGCCCATATGTCTAAGCCGTGTGTCTCACATGGCCACAAGGCACGCCCGTGTCACAGGCTGTGTGGACATTCAAAATGGGAGCACATGGTCGTGTCTCAGCCCGTGTCCTACTCCGTATAACTCTCTGACTTGTGTCACATGGCCAACCACATGCTCGTGTGTCTCACACGACCACAAGACACCCCCGTGTCACGGGTTATATGGACATTCGAAATGGGAGCACATGGTCGTGTCCCAGCCCGTGTCCTACCCTGTGTAACTCTCTGACTTGTCTCACACGGCCAACCACATGCCCATGTGTCTAAGTCGTGTAACTCACTAACTTGCATCTATTAAATGCTACAGGGGACACACGGCCATGTCGTCTGGCCATGTGTCGCACACTACTGAGACATATGCCCGTGTCTCTGCCTGTGTGGACAAAAATAGGCTATTTACTAAGCCATTTTGCCACCCAAACCTACATCAATTTAAGCATGCCCAAAAGCAATATAACCAATGCATAAATAGACATTTAATCCAACAAACATGCCTATTCCACAAGGCATATAATTATCACAACTATCCATTCAATTTCATACCAAAACCACTTTATCAATTCACCAAAATGGTCACTTCCAATTATGCACTATTTGATCTATAACTACAAGCACACTAATCTCAAATTACCAATTCACAACTAGCATAAAATATAGCCATTTCCAACCACATATCAACCATCATCAAAGTCCATCATCAAACATATAACTAGGCTATATGCACATTTATACACATTATCAAATATGACAAAATAAGCCATCTCACATGGCTATACACAAACAAAAAACTTAATAATTACAAGCCAATTCATATGGCTAAAATCCATAACTAACATATACCAAAATGACCAGATAGCCTATACATGCCATATTACCATAAACATAAACTCAAAAGTACCAAAGTGGAAGATCGATAGTGTGATGAAGACTCTGACTATCCCCGAATCCAAGCTAGCTTTGAAATCACTATAAAACATGGAAAATAATATAAAGTAAGCTTGAAAGCTTAGTAAGCTCGTATGGTAATAAACTTAACGTATCAAATATACTCAATTCAATCAAATTAGCATATCATAGTATGATTCATACTGATCCACAAACCTTTGCCTTGTTCAATTCATTATTAAACATGAAATTCACAAATCTCTTCAACTCAATGCTCATATAGTTTCCGTACGTACCTGTACCAACTCGTATCAATCTCATTTTCGTCCATATCTCGGTTATGCTATTTGAACCATTTGGAATTACTATAAGATACTCGAGAAAACATCGCACACTAGGTGCCACATATATATAGTCGAATCTATCTCAATCACATATCACACATATAATGTCACCACGAGCTATCAACATGCCTGCTCACACAAGCTGTCAATTAAGACATAGCTACACGGTACTGCTCACACAAGCTGTCAAGTATCGCAACACATGTCAGAAACCCAGCCACCGATAGGACATACGAGACCAGCACTTGGATCACATAATCACAGAAACTCTAATGCCATGACATTCGTATCCTAAACTATTCCTAGGGTTCGAACGGGACTTCACATTTCCGAATCTTTTTTGATCGTTTCCATAGGATCATATCCAATCATATTCACAATTCAATTCAATAATAAAACATTTAAATTACAATATATAACATTGCTTATTAACATACGAACTTACCTCAGATGTCAAAAATGACGTAATGAGTCGATTAGTCTGGGACCTTATTCTTTCCCCGATCTAAATTCCAATTCCTCCTTTCTTGATCTATAAGTAATCAAATTCAACTTATTCATTCATCTTTTTACTCGATTTAGTCCACAATTTATAATATGGAAAATTACATTTTTGCCCTTAATATTTCAACATTTATGCAATTAGTCCTAACTTCATAAAATCACAAATTCATGAAACTCCTTATAAACCCATACTCTACGAATTACTATTAGGTCCCTAACAGCCCATATTTATCAATTATTCCCACTTTTAGCCACACATTTTACACATTTCACAATTTAATCCCTATTTGGACATTTTACTAAAAATCACTTAACAAAACTTGTAAATCTATCATCACACATTCATAATCTATCATTAATCATCAAAGAACACATGTATTCATCAATGCAACACTAACATACTTTAACAATTTTGAAATCAAAGGTACGGGCTAGCTAGATTGAGCTGCAACGAACTCAAAAACATGGAAATCACTAAAAACGAATCAAAATTGAACTTACAATTGAAACATGCAATGGTCGAACCTTAAAGCTACTTTAATGGCTTCCTTTCTTCTAATTTTCAATTTAGAATGATGACAAAAAGATGATAACATGTTTTATTTTACTTATTATACATTTAATTAACTAATTACTTTTATAACCTTTATTATAACATTTGAAAATCACATAAACCATGCCAAAATATGTCCACTCATATTATTAATGGTATAATTACCACTTAAGGACTTCCGCTATTTAATTTCATAGCCATTGAGTATCTTTAGCTAATAGAACATTACTTTTACACTTTACGCAATTTAGTCCTTTTTATCGAATTGAGCATTTAAATCATAAAATTTTTTCACGAAAATTTCAAAAATCATGCTATCATGCTGTAATCACTTACATAATAATAAAATAAAATTTTCAACCTTGGATTTATGGTTCCAAAACCATTGTTCCGATTTGACTAAAAACATGTTGTTACACTAGCTAGATTAAGCTACAACAATCCCAAAAACACAGAAATCATTAAAAACGAGAGAAAATACATACCAATGCAAGGTATTTAGGGTTGCTAAAACTTCAAGCTTTCATCGCTACTATTTTCTTTTCAAATTCGGTTGAAAATGGTAAAAGATGAAAGATTTGTCATTTTGTTTTATTTAATATTAACTTTATTTACTAATTACAAAAATAACATTTAAAACATTCAAAATTTACACAAATGCCAAGCCACCACATTCCACTATCTTCATTAGTGGTCTAATTTCCATATAAGGACTCTTACTTTAGGGTTCTATAGCTATTTAATACTTTTAGCTACTAGAACTCAACTTTTGCACTTTATGCGATTTAGTCCTTTTTATCAAATAGAGCATATAAACGGTAAAATTTCTTAATGAAATTTTTATACGGTACTACAATCATGCTGTAGGAAATAAAATAATAATAAAATAAACTTTTTGACTTCAGATTTGTGATCCCAAAATCACTGTTCCAATTTCACTAAAAATGGTCTGTTACATGCATAAGGTTCTGTAATAAACCTGTCGAATGCAACAAAAGTAAGCTTTACATACCTAGATAAACCCATAAAATCAATTAAACTTTCAAACCATTATTTATTAAAACTTGACCAATGAGAAATCATGTCATAAGAAAAAATAAAATCAGTAGCATACTTATCAAAAACATTCAAGGTATGCCTAAATATTTCAATTTCCGATGGATCATTACTTTTCTTACCTTCTAGCACTTGTGGAGAATAATCAATATTCAACTTACCTCTTTCCCAAAAATAAAATCATCTATCGATGGTAAAGTAATATAATTTATAGTCCATCAATGGATCCTTGAAATCTTGTAACAAAGAAACATCACTAAACAAATTTGAGTTAAAGTTAGTTAAAACATAATCATTCTTCACTTTTGTATGGGTATTTTCTTGCTTTTCTTTTTCTTTTTCCACTTGTGAACTTTCCAATTGTTCCTCATATGGATTCTCACTCACCAAATTTGGACTATCAAGTAGACTTTTATCACTCAATGTCTTTTTTCTCTCGAACTTTTCACATGATTCTTCCTCATTTCCCATATCCCTATCACAAGTATTATGAATATGCAATTTAGTACAATACATCTCAATATGAGAACATGACATTTCTATCTCATCTAACTTCATAGATTGAAGGAAAGAATTCTCATTATCAACTTTTTCCAGTTCACAAAGTTCAGCATCACAAATCTCTTTTCCACTAGAGTAAGAGTAAACAGAAGGGGCAAACTCATGCTTCTTTTCTTCTCTAGTTGGATATTTAATTGGCCATCGAAAACCCTCATGATCTTTTGAACTATACTAATAATATTTTACAACAGGTGAAAGATCAATTGTACTCCTCCTTTCATTTGGCAATCTCTTCTTGAAGTACTCATCAATTAATCGGTTACCTTAAACATGGCATCAAAGTTTCGTTTTGACCTTTCTGTAGTAATGAAAAAGAAAGAAACGCTTTCACATAATTTGCTTCAACTTGTCCCATGTTTCAATTTCCCTTTTATAGCTTCTTTGACGACTAACTCCAAGTTGAGTCCACCAACTCAATGCATAATATGAAAATTTAAGGATTGCCAATGGGACTTTTTCCTCCTCCTGGCATTTATAGTAACAAAACATAAGTTAAATTTTTTTATTTCCACTCACAATATGTCTCAGGATCATTATTTCCATAAAATTATGGAATAGAGAACTTTGGTTTAGCTACAGAAGGTTGGCCATGATCATGAGTACCCAAAGTCTCATTAGTGTGACAATATCCTCATCTACCAATATTAGAACGAGTACGAGGTTGTTTATTGTCTCAATCACCATCATTTTCACAAGCACAATACTGTCAATTTGAATAAGTCTCCAAATGAGCAATAGCTTGAATTAGCATTTGAATTTGATTGGCAATCTAATTAATGCTCTCTTTTTGTTCCGTTCAACATTTAGCCACATTGACTTTAAATGTATCACGTACTTTGTTCAGTTGTTGATGTTCATAATTTACCATCCCCACAATATTCTCAAATGTAAAATCTTATTCTTTGTCATCAAATGGTGTGTAACACCCCTAACCCGTATCCATTGCCGGACTAGGGTTACGAGGTATTACTGATCAAAGCACATCACCATACAATCATATCACATACAGATATCAATCATCATCACATCAAAGTCTTTCACAATCATATAGTCCGTTAAGAAGGCCTATGAGACCTATAACATGCATAAGAAATAAGTCAGGACTCAACTGATAACATTCGAAACTTTTGCGAAACTTAAGAAAATTTTATTTTTAAATAGGCCACACGCTGGTATGACTAGGCCATGTGCCTCACATGGCCGTGTCCTAAATCAACATTAACTCGTGTGCAACACTAACTAGATCACACGGTCACCAGACACGCCCGTGTGCAATACTATTAAAAAAACCACAAAACAAGGGTTACATGGTCGAGTCACATGCCCGTGTGCTCTAGCCGTGTGGCATGAAATAAGCTTAGTTTAAGCCATTTTCATACCCAATTTATCATGTACCTACAAGAAACAATATGCAACATTTACAACCCAATTCCAGCCAAATTCATGCTCCAAAATATTCATCAATATGACCAAATTATTAACAACCATTTCAAATACAAAATCCATCTCAAAACATACCAATTTACAATGCATAAACATAGCCAACATTTGCTTCATAATTCATTCATGTACCATTTCAATTCATAATCTTAACTTACCAAAAATCCACCATTGGTTCATACCAAAATGACCATTTCTACTTGGCATTTCATGAGCATCAATATAAGCCATTTCTAATCACATATTCAATACCAAAACCAATTCATAATGTTAACCATAAGCTAGCAATATCACATGGCATGATATATTCAATTCAATACACATATTATTTTATCAACTTATACATATCATTACACAATACCAAATTTATAAACCAAATATATATATACACATCTACCTTATTACCGAAACACCACATTATATACATGCAAAGACCAACTCATCGAAACCCAACAACTCCAACATTTAATCAAGAACATATAATAAACCAAGCTTAAACATAATGATCAATCCAAATCATAAATCATCCCACTCAATGGTTATAAGAAAATACCAACCACATACCACATATATATATCATGACTGAATCATCAAACCATAAGCAAACATATCAAGCTTTTCATATAAATATAACATGAACAAAACACTTAAGCTTGGACATCAATCATAGCCATTTTCACATGGCTAAATATACACCATTTCAACACCAAACATATCCAAACTAGCCTATACATGCCACATAACCAAATCATAAAGCATTTAATTATAGATACAAATACTAGATAGTGTGATGAGGCCTTCACCGACTTCCAACCCGAGCAAGTTTTCGAAAATCTATAAACATAGGAAAAACACACCGAGTAAGCTTTGAAAGCTTAGTAAGCCATTAGCAAATAATTCATATCATGAATATATAATTCAATTCATATAATTCACATTTAGTTAATCACATTTCATGTTTATGTGGCATACATATCAACAATTTCATTCATACTCACCTTTTATACTTACGTTTCATTTCATTGTCATGTATTTCACATCTCATTATTGGGAATATGTTTACTTTTCATTCTTGAATATCATAAATACATCGTACATACCTGAATCTGATGTACCTTAAATATACATATTTATGTACCCATCTTGTACGAATCTCAAACATATTTTGGTACCATATCGTACACATATCGTATATATTTTGTACTATCTCATAAACATATCATACAAATTTCTGTACTATCTTGTACACATATCACACATATTTCTATACCATATCATACACATATCATACGCATTCTGTACTATCTCATAAACATATCATTCACATTTCTTCTTCTATTTATCAGTTAAACTATACGGAATAGAATTTGATTACACAAAGATCTCATACAATAAGTACCTATACCATGGTCCGAAACCAAATCAAGGTAACTTATCTCTGGAGTACCTATACCATGGCCCGTAGCCAAATCAAGGTAACTCCTACAAAGTGCCTATACCATGGCCCAAAGCCAAATCAAGGCATAAATCGTACTCGAAGTGTCGATATCATGGCTCGAAGCCAAAATCAAGATATAATCGCACCCGAAGTGCCGATATCATGGCCCAAAACCAAAATAAAAATATAATTATAATTGAATAATTTCGAACTACCATCGAATTATTATTAAATCATAATCAAACACTTCCATAATCTAATATTTACAATTTATACAATATTACGGCATATACATACAACTTTAATATAGTTCATTATACACAAACTTCCTCAAATTCACAAATTCAATCAAAGAAATCTCGGAACGGATTTCCCAAATCTCAATTCAAATCGGCACATACATACATAAAATATATATTTATTCCCAACTCATTTCAGCATATATAATATGTATGCTTTTCAATTTAACAATATTTATTTACTTATGACTTACCTCGTATGGACACGAACACGCCGAACAACTATTCGACAATTTTCAACTTCCTCCGATCTCAAATTTGATTTCTTCCTTTCTTGATCTAAATCAATATAAATTTGACTAATTTAATCAAATATTCAATCAAATTTATCCAAAAACACATAAATGGGCTAATTACACTTTTGCCTCTAACATTTCACATTTTCACAATTTAGTCCTTAATTCAAATCAACACAAAATATTCAAAATTTCACATTGCCCAAGCTTGGCTGAATTTTACTAGTGCTCAAATAAGCCCACATATTTCATCAATTTCACATTAAAGTCCCCCAATTTACAAATTTCATAATTTAATACTAATTCGGCATTTTTACCAAAATTCACTTAGTAAATCATGACAATCTAACAAAAGGATTTATTTTTCATCATCAAACAACAAATTCCTCAAGCTATCATCAATGGAAAAATACAAAATCATCATCAAATCCAAAAATTACAACATGGGCTTTATAGATCTCACTGCAACGATCTCAAAAACGTAAAAATTATCAAAAACCGAAACAAAACTCACCTTGAATTGAATCAAACCATGGTCGAATGTTCAACCACCTTTCTTTATCTTTTTCCTTCATAAATTCGGCATTAAGAATGAACGTGCAAACTTATTTTATTTTTTATTTTTACTTAATATATATTATTTCATCATTTACCATTTTGCCATTAATGAATAAGTTATAAAATCATCAAATCTATGTACTTAACCGTCCAACACTATTAATCATGGCCTAATTGCTTCATAAAGGCCCCACCTTTAAAGAATAAAGCAATTTAATACTTTAAAAATTAACTAGTCACTTTTTCATTTTACGCGATTAAGCCCTTTTATCAAATTAAATACCCAATCGGTAAAATTAATTCACGAGATTTTTACACATATCAAATAATATGTTGTAAATACCAAAAATTATATTAAAATAATTTTACGACCTCGGATTTGTGGTTCTGAAACCACTGTTCTGATTAGGGTCTAAACCGGGTTGTTACATTATGTCTTATCATGGTTCTTACGGTTACAAGTGTCACAAGTCATTGTGAAAGCCTGAAAAAATGCAACACTCAAAAGAAAAATTAAGCAAACCTCACCTTATGCACTCGAAAATAAAATTAAATTCTCAATGAGGCAAGAATTAATCTTGTGAGTCTTTTAAAAGTGTTTATATCAATTAATCAGAATGTACAAGAATCAAACTAACAAAGCAAACTTAGTAGCACTATGAGTCCAAAATCGACTAGACACCAAATAATTACGTTGCACAGAGGAAGGAATGTGCAACGTGTTTAAACCTACTAACACAAGAAACAATAAAGTATTAGAATGTGTAAAGGAACAATAAAAAGCAAAAACTAATGAAAACCTAAGGCTAAGAGTCAATGAAAATTCAACCTACAGAATATTTTTTAAATTTTTTTTGTATTTTTCTATTTTTGCACTTTTTCGATCACTTTTTCTGTGGGAAATATTTTTTAATATTCTAAAAAGAGTTCCAAGAAACAATATGTAAAATTTCAAATCATTTTAAAAACATTTACCTACTAAAAAAAATCTAAAAATTTTCTAGGTAAAAATAATTATTTTAAGGCTATTTGTTGGAAATCAGTTTATAAGAACACAAAAAACACCTAAAACACCCAATAAACCGCTACCAAATGATAAGGATCAGAGCAGATGAGTGTGGAAGAGGATCATAAAGTTTGTCTAAGTCACAGATTTAACTTAGGGCTCTAGACATTTGGAAAGAAATTTAGATTTTGACACAACCTAAAATGCAATCGAATCCAAGTCAGGTAAAATAATTAAAATAAATAACTAAGATAAATAAAATAGAACAATAAATCAAAGATTAAAACAATAAAGAAGATGGATGGAAAAGATAGAATGTGGCATACAGAAGTCCTATGAAGCCTTGAAAACAAGAAAAATCCACAAACTCCCTTCAAGAAAACTTTGCAATGAAAAGTTTGAAGATGATCCCCTACAATCTAAAAGATTGTTAAAACTCTTTTAAAAGAAAACTCAAGACAAATTCTTAAAAAAAACTCAAAGAGAACTTATTAACTCAAAAAAGAAGTTGTTGAATAATAATGAAATTGGTTTTTGTGAACAATCTAAAGGCCTTTATATAGGCTAGCTAAATAAATCTTAATAAAAATCTTAAGTATATTAGAACTCTAATTAACCTAAAAAAGAAGTAGTTTTAAAGTAAACTATCTTGTTGATATAAAACTTCTAAATAACTTAAAATACTTAATAATTATAAAAAAGATTGGAATAAAAAATAATACAATAATAAGAGGTGATAACTACAATATTTGGCTTATATATAATAAAAATTAAGCCTAAAACCCGAACCCAATATGATTTAAACTCGAATTTAAAGCCCAAAACTTGTAAAGTCTAGAAATTCTACTCACGTAGTCTTCACTAAAATGGTCATAACTTGGTATCTCAAACTCAAAATCAAATTATTCAAAGTGTGTTTCGAAGATAAGAGATAGATCTTCGAATGTCATGAAGACATCTTAACCTCTAACACCCGGCCCAGACGTGATGGCCAGATCTGGTGTGTCACATGGACAGTGAATTACGCCTCGTTTCTCTTTTATTAACTTTAGGGTGACTTCGCAAAACCATTTTAAGGGTTTTAAAGAAAACATGTTATTTCATTTATGAAAGTCCTATCCACTATCAATTGTGGGTTTATTTTTAGAAGATCTTGTTTGAGAGTCGTTGTTATTAAGTTATCCCTTTTGTCTCGTAGAGAAGAATTTGAAAACGTTGGTTAATTTTGAAACTAAAATCCACGCGACCTTAGTTTACCCGTTTTTATCACATAATAATTAAGTACTTAAAAGCAAATAAAATAATTATAGAGCGGCCTTATTACAGATTAAAAACCCAGAACTACTGGATAATAATATAAGTAACTTAAAAGAAATATTAAAACCGAAAAGTAGTCCACGTGGCCACTCCGAATCCCTCTAGCTCCAAGTCCTCTAAGGTTGGGGTTCACCTGCATGGATGAAAAGAAAGGGGTGAGTTTGTGAAACTCAGTGTGTAAGCTAAACCCAACCAGAGTCAAGATCAGTTCAAGCTCAACTGGGCCTAATACCTATCCAGATACAGTATTAACTGGGGCCTTAGCCCTATTCAAAAAACAGTAAATGCTGGGCCTTAGCCCTATTCAGAAAATAGTGTGGCCTTAGGCCCAATACAGTAACAGAATAGTATTTTATGCATGGATGCAAAGCCCACCCCAATCCAGCCCTACACACCACCCGTACCGGCCCTACACACCATGTGGGGAATAACTCAACCCACCCAGCCCTACACACCACAGTCGCAGCTTAGCTGCTTAATCAGATGACGCAGCCAAGCCACTAAAACAGTAAAACGGGGCAAGGCCTCTAATAGTATACGTGGCATTGCCACTTAGCACTTCCTCCATCAAGACCCAATCTCATGCAACAGTATATATTATGACAAGGCATACGTAGAACAGATACATTTTAGCATGCAAATCAGTCAACTTAACCGTAGGGGTAAAATGGTCTTTAAGCACCTGGAGGTAAAATAGTAATTTTCCACCCTTAAGGGGTAGTTCAATAAATTTTCCAATTTTTAGGGTTTCATGCTCATTACAGTTGTTAACAGTCTTAATGTCAACTAAGTAACTTATTTAGCCCATTTTATTAATTTAGAGTCATCGGGCCCTAAAACCCCTAATGGGCCCAACGGTGTCCACTAGCTATTACGGCCCATTAAGCCCAAATTTTACGTCCGTTTTAGCAGAATTATCACTCAGATTATCAGAATACAATTTTCGCTCGTTTTCACCCATATGGACCCGTAAGCCCATTGGCTAAAATTCGGCCCTCCGAGGCCCAAAACACCAACGTGCACAAAATCATGCACACATCACCCTTACCATTTATGATTATAGATTTTACTGATCCAAACCGACCCATGAGCGCTCGCACGCTCGCAAGCCCTCGAAATGCCAGAATTTCAGTATTTTAACTTTTCAAATTTTACCGATCTAGTCTACTAGTGGGTGTCGATTACACACCTGATTTGCAAGATATGTAGGAATCTCTCGAACGATCGACCTACAGTCATTTTAACCATATGTCAACTAAAATCCAATTGAATAACCGATATCCACTTAACATACCTATTCGGCCACCCTAAGCCTTACCAACACTTACCTTTGCCAAATCCAACCACTAGATCTAGATATAGATTGCCTCACGATCCTATCCTCCAATGCTCTTTGTTAGATCGCCTCCTATCCACACTAAAAACACAAAAGAACCGAAAGAAAGAGGCCAATATAACCCTTAGTCAAAAACGACAACCCTCTAAAGAGTTAGGGGTTTTTGACTTTTCTTGAATAACAAGCTTATGAATGAAGGGGTTTCGAGTACTTACCAAAGCTTTATTTTGCCAAAAACGTCCCCAGTCCAGCCTAATCCAGATCTAGTATGTAACGCCCTGATTTTCGAGATTTTTTGGGTTTCTGTGATTTTTGGTGAATTTTTAAAAATTTTGGTGTTCTGGATATTGGAATTGAGTTTAAATGTGTTAGTGGGCCTCTAGAAGGCCCAAGCCTAAGTTAAAACTCGGTAAATTATCAAGTTTGGATTTTAAATGAATAGGAGACTTGGTTAAGTGGGCTTTTAAGAAAAACTTCGTAAATTATGATACAAGAAGAGCTTTGGCAAAGTGGCAAGGTGGCGCCACTAAGTTCCTAAAAAAGTGGCGCCTGGGAAGGAATTAAAGGTCCAGGGTTCAAGTTGCAAGGTAAGCGTATTGTTACTTTTTAGTTTTTAGGCATGTGTCGGGCATGTGATCACTTAAATAAATTTCGGCAAGGGCTTTAGGGAGGTTGGGCCGATTATTTTAGTTGATATTAGGGTTAGGTTCTTTTCTTTTTCTGTCTTGGAGAATTAGGGTTAGCCACCTGAAAGCTTTCACTTTCATTTATCCTTCTCTAAGTTTTCACAAAAGCCGAAAATGCAGATTCCTTCTCCTCTGTGTCGATTTCTTCTTCCTCTCCTTCTCCTCCATTCTTTTCTTCCTTTTTGCTTTCTCTTCTAGCCGAAACCTTCTTATCACCTTACTCACCTTCTCTGTCGATCCCATCCTCCATAAAACCACTATAGCCGATTGCCATAACAGCCAAAATCCCGAAAACTTACTTCTTGTGCCGATTTCTCCAAGCCAATTCCTTCTATTCTTTTCGTTCCTTTTGATTGAATTTCATCTTCTTTAAACCCTTAGTATCTATCGGCAACACTACTCCAAAGTTATAGCCTCAAATCACCATCTTCTTCACAGTCAAAAAGCCGAAACTGCCATAACCATAGGAGCTCATAGCCGAACCTTTAGATCTCTAATATTCGAGTTCTACTATCGTTAGGGGCTAGATCTACATCAAATCTGAGTAGGAACATAAGGAGAAACTGTGGTAAGTACTCGTTATCCCAGATCTACATTATTTTGTAATTTACAAAAAGCTGAAGTCCTTAAAATCTAGGGAGGCTGTCGATTGGGGCTTAGGGTCATTAACCAATGATTTATTTTGGTGATTAGTGTGTTCTAGAGGTGATTGATCGAAAGCTTGGATCTTTGGAATGACTAGATCTAGATCTAGTCATCAATTTCGGCAAAGGTAAGATTTTGAGGGCCTTAGGGGCATTGGCCAAATATGGGTAAGTGAATATTGGGATTGTTTGTTGTAGTTTTGCAATCTAAGAATTGTGGTAATTGATTGTAGGACATCGTGGGAGATCTCTCTAGCAGTCGTCACGAAACAGGTGTGTATTGAACCCCTCCTTTAGTTTAATTCGGCAAAAGCTGGAATGCCAAAATTCTAGCATTTTGTAGGCTTATGAGTGTGTGAATGCTCACAAGACGTTAGAAATCGTTAGATCTAAAATCACAAGGTGGTAAGCTAGTCGCGTGTGGAATTTCGTATACTTCGGTAATTGGGCCTCGATGGGCTACAAATGGGCCCAATGGGCTTACAGGCCCATATGGGTAAAAATAGGCAATAAGTATGTTCTGTTAGACTGAAGGATCGAAACTGCTAAAACTAGAAAGTTGGTTATGAAACTTGGACTAAATGGGCTTAATTTGCTAATAGACACCGTAGGACCCATTAGGAGTTTTAAGGCCCAATAGCTAAAATTGTTAAACTAAGCTAAATAGACTACCGTGAAGACAAATGAATTAGTAGTGACTGTATTATGCATGAACACCCTAAAAACTGATAAAATTACTGAAATACCCTTATAGGTGGAAAATTACAGTTTTACCCCTAAGAGTAAAATGACTGTTATACCCCTAAGGTTAAGTTTGACCCAAAATGCATGTTTTACTGTTACTGTTTACTACATGCCATTATTATCTGTTGCATGGGACTGAGATATTGATGGAGGAAGTACTGAAAGTGGCTTGACCACGTACTGGAGGCTTTGCCTCAATTTACTGTTATTGAGCAGCCATGCTGCAACTATGGAGTGTAGGGCTGGGTGGGTTGAGTTATCCCCACATGGTGTGTAGGGCTGGTACGGGTGGAGTGTAGCGGATGGATTTAGGTTGGGTTTGGGCTTACATTCATGTTATTATCTGTTCTGGTCTGAAATGGGCCTATGGGCCATACTGTTATCTGAAAAGGGCTAAGGCCCAGTTTACTGTATCTGGATAGAGCTTCGGCCCAGTTACCACTGTGACTGGATAGGGCTTTGGCCCAGTGGGCTTGAGTTGATTTGGGCTCTGGATGGGCATTCTTTACACACTGAGGTTTCCAAACTCACCCCCTTTCTTTCTATCCATGCAGGTGAGCCCTAATTGGTGGACTTGGAGCTGGGAGGGATTCAGAGTGGCCACGAAGATAAAATTTCTGGTTTTCAATTATTTTATTTCATTATTTATTTAGATTATTTTTATTATGGTTTTTGGGTTGTAATAATGCCGCTTTATTTATTTTATTTTGGGTTTTTAATTCTTTAATTCTTTAATTGTTTTTAGCTTAAGTAGGACATCGTTTAAATTGTCTTGAAATCTGTTAGCTCTACGTTGCATTTTTATAAAAGTTACTTGTTTTCAAAATATTTCGAAATCGGAGCAAAGCTTCCGCAACATAAATGTTTTCATAAATAAATATCTTAAATATGGTTAAACTTAATTTATTGTTCGTGGACAAGTCATAAAGTTAAAGTGTGGCAATAGATGTGTGCATGTCTAGGATTGGATTTAGGAAGAGCTTGGTACTTAAGCAGTCTAAATGACTCACCTCCTCTTTTCTTGAATCCTACCTGGTGGGTAGTATCCATTCACTTTAGGCCGTAACAAAAAAAGCCATGTTTTTCGATGCTTAAATTGTTTTTATAATAACATGTTTCTGCAACTACAAAGGTTTACAAGCTTTCACAATTTTTCCATAAGAATTTACAAAGTTGTTTCGATTATTACAATGAATCAAGTTTTGGAAAAAAATAAAGGTTTTATACAAGTTTACCGGTAAAAGTTTCTAAATATTAAGAAGGGTTTTTAATGAAAACATGGTTTTTGAAAAACACTTCAATGTGGCACACTAGACTTGGCCGTAACGTCTAGGCCGAGTTTGGGGTGTTACATTTAGTGGGATCAGAGCCCGGTTACAACAACTCTGCTGTGGATCGGGTCCAAAAACATTTTCGTAAAATTTTGAAACTTAAGCTCAAGAAGGGTATTTTTGGAAATCGATTTTTGAAAATGTAGCGAAAACTTTTTTTTTCAAGCTGGTTTTCTTCAAAATATACATATTTTAAAAGCTTGCTTTTGAAAAGTCTTGAGTTTTTCTGAAATCTGGCAACTGAAGAAGTGGCACACTGAATCCCTAGCATCAAGTCTGTAAGTATTCCTGCTTTATATACTGTACTGTAGTGAAACAATACTGTAGATAGAACTGAGACCATGCTATGATACTGTAGATAGGGTAGAACTGAAAACTGTAGAGACTGAGACTGTAGGGAAACTAAACCCTAGAAAAACTAAGACTGTAACTAGGCAACCTATTCACGAAAACAACTCTGAAACTCTAGCCTTACATAAGACATTTGTAATAAGTAACTGAAATATTAACCTACTATCATAAAATTCTAAATCAAATAAGTCGATATGAGTATGAGAGCTGCTCATGGACGAGGCCGAGGACGCGACTGAGGCAGTGCACAAGTTGGGTCTTCATCCTCGAAACATATGCCAGCTAGTGGGGCACGACCACCACCTATAGCTGAAAATGGGCCACACGATCGGGCCGCAGGGGACGACACTCTGTCCCAGGCTATGTTGAGGGTTCTGGAAAGGGTTGCTGGAGCTAATGTCGGGCCTATAAACAGAGGGTCTATTTCTGAGCGACTCCGGGCTAACGGAGTAGAGGTTTTCAGGGGCGTATTTGGAGTAGCACCGAACGTAGCTGAGTATTGGCTGGAAGCTACGGAAAGGATTATGGACGACCTGGACTACTCGGTGGAGACTTGATAGAGTTACCATTTGGCGAGTTCGATCTGATCTTAGGAATGGATTGGTTGACTAAGCATAGGGCAACTCTGGATTGTGCAGCTAAGAGGATGGTGTTAAGGACTATAGAGGATAAGGAGGTAATGGTTATTGGAGAACGAAGGGACTACTTGTCCAATGTGGTTTCAGCCTTAAGGGCTGACAAGCTAATTCGCAAGGGACGCGAGGCGTATTTGGCTTTTGTAAGCTAAATTGAAACTGAGAATGTGACTGTGGATACAGTCAGAACTGTTAGAGAATTTCAAGACGTTTTCCTAGCGGAGCTTCCTAGATTACCTCCGAACCGAGAAGTCGAGTTTGGGATTGATTTGTTGCTTGAAACAGCTACAGTGTCCATCGCGCCTTATAGGATGGCATCAAAGGAGTTGGTGGAACTGAAAGCTCAAATTCAAGAGTTGTTGGATAGAGGCTTCATTAGACCGAGTGTGTCTCCGTGGGGAGCACCTGTGTTGTTTGTGAAGAAGAAGGATGGGACGATGCGTATGTGCATCGATTATCACCAGTTGAACAAACTGACGATAAAGAACAAGTATCATTTGCCAAGAATTAATGATCTGTTTGACCAGCTTAGGGGAGCTTCGGTATTTTCCAAGATCGATCTTCGATCTGGATACCATCAGCTAAGGGTAAAGGAGGTAGATATTCACAAGATAGCATTCAGAACTCGGTATGGTCATTACGAGTTTCTGATTATGCTGTTTGGGCTGACGAACACACCTGCAGCTTTTATGGATCTGAAGAATCGAGTGTTCTAACCTCACTTGGACCGATTCGTGGTCGTCTTTATCGATGATATTCTGGTATATTCGGAAACTGAGGAGAAGCATGATGAGCATCTCCGCGTTGTGCTGCAAGTGCTGAGAGAGAAGCAACTCTATGCGAAGTTTAGTAAGTGTGAATTTTGGTTGCGAGAAGTGACTTTTCTAGAGCATGTTGTTTCTGCTGAAGGAATTAGAGTAGATCCACAGAAAATTGAGGCGGTTCTGGAATGGAAGCCACCAAGGTCAGTATTAGAAATTCGGAGTTTTCTGGGTCTGGTAGGCTATTACAAAAGGTTCTTAGAGGGATTTTCTCTAATTGCTGCACCGTTGACGAAACTGTTAAGGAAAGGAGTAGTGTTTGTCTGGACTGAGAAACAGCAAGAAGCTTTTGACAAGTTGAAAAAGGTATTGACTAAGGCGCCAGTGTTGATTCAACCAGAGTCTGGGAAGGACTTCACTGTGTACAACGATGCGTCGCATATGGGATTAGGATACGTACTGATGCAAGAGGGTGAGGTGGTTGCTTATACTTCGCGACAGCTTAAGCCTCATGAAGCGAATTACCCTACGCATGATCTAGAGTTGGTCGCAGTGGTCTTCGCATTGAGAATTTGGAGACACTATTTGTATGGAGAAAGGTGTATTATCTACACAGACCATAAAAGCCTAAAGTATCTGTTGACTCAGAAGGAGTTAAACTTTAGGTAACGAAGATGGATAGAGTTGCTTAAGGATTACGATTGTTCGATTGAGTACCACCCAGGCAAGGCTAATGTGGTGGCTGATGCATTGAGTCGAAGGATTGTTGTTGATTTAAGAGCTATGTTTGCTCGTTTAAGTTTGTACGATGATGGAAGTCTGTTGGCAGAGTTGCAAGTGAGACCTACTTGGACTGAACAGATTAAGGAGAAGCAGTTAAAGGATAATTCATTAGTTCCTCGATTTCAGCAAGCTGAGAATGGGGAGAATTCAGATTTTAGACTGAATACTGATGGAGTTCTCTGCTTTTGTGAAAGGATTTGTATTCCAAAGGATTCTGAATTGAGGCAGTTAATTCTGAAAGAGGCTCATGGTAGTCTTTGTGCCATGCATCCTGGAGGGAATAAGTTATATAGAGATTTGCGAGAGGTGTATTGGTGGCCTGGTTTGAAGAGAGAGGTGACCAAATTTGTTGGGAAATGTCTGACGTGCCAGCAATTTAAGGCTGAGGACTAACTGCCTTCTGGGTTGCTTCAACCGGTGAAAATTCCACTATGGAAGTGAGAGAACGGATTTCGTGAGTGGGCTACCTTTGGCACCCTCCAAGAAAGATTCTGTGTGGGTGATTGTGGATAGGTTAACAAAATCTGCCCCTTTCATACCCGTCCGTACCGATTACTCCCTTAGGATGTTGGCCAAGTTATATGTGGCGGAGATAGTGCGACTGCATGGGGGCCAGTTTCGATTATTTCTGATCGAGACCCTAGGTTCACATCTCGATTCTGGCAGAAGTTGCATGAGGCGTTGGGTACACGATTAGACTTCAGCACTGCTTTTCACACTCAGACAGATGGACAGTCGGAAAGGGTTATTCAGGTTCTGGAGGATATGTTAAGGGGTTGTGTCATCGACTTTCGAGGTAGTTGGGAGGACTACTTGCCATTAGCGAAGTTTGCATACAATAACAGTTATCAAGTGAGTATTCAAATGGCTCCATATGAGGCACTTTATGAGCGAAAGTGTCGTACACCTACGTGTTGGACGGAGTAGGTAAAGCGACAAGTTTTTGGACCGGAATTAGTGGCAGATACTGAGAGTAAAGTTAAGTTAATAATGGATCAGTTAAAGGAGGCCTCTGATAAATAGAAGTCGTATGCGGATCTGAAGCATAAGGAGATTGAGTTCGCTGTTGGGGATATAGTTTTCTTGAAGGTTTCACCCTGGAAGAAGAGTTTGAGGTTTGGCAAGAAAGGCAAACTGAGTCCGCGGTTTATAGGGCCTTATCGGGTTCTCAAACTGGTAGGGCCAGTAGCGTATCAGTTGGAGTTACCACCGGAGTTAGATAGAATCCATGACGTTTTCCATGTGTCCATATTGAGACGGTATCGATCGGATCCTTCACATGTTGTGCCAGTGGAGGAGATTGAAATAAAAACTGATTTGACCTTTGAGGAGGAACCCGTGCAAATTCTAAATCGAGAGGTTAAAGTTTTAAGAAGAAAGTCGGTTCCGTTGGTAAAAGTACTGTGGCGCAATCATTGAAGGGAAGAGGCTACTTGGGAGCCAGAAGAGACTATGCGTCAACAATACCCTCAATTATTTGGATCAAGTAAATTTTGATGCCAAAATTTCTTTAAGGGGGTAAGTTGTAAAGCCCTGATTTTTGAGATTTTTCGGGTTTCTGTGATTTTTTGTGAATTTTTAAAAATTTTAGTGTTCTGGATATTGGAATTGAGTTTAAATGTGTTAGTGGACCTCTAGAAGGCCCAAGCCTAAGTTAAAACCCGGTAAATTATCAAGTTTGGATTTTAAGTGAATAGGAGACTTGGTTAAGTGGGCTTTTAAGAAAAACTTCGTAAATTATGATACAAGAAGAGCTTTGGCAAAGTGGCAAGGTGGCGCCACTAAGTTCCTAAAAAAGTGGCGCTTGGGAAGGAATTAAAGGTCCAGGGTTCAAGTTGCAAGGTAAGCGTATTGTTACTTTTTAGTTTTTAGGCATGTGCCGGGCATGTGATCACTTAAATGAATTTCGGCAAGGGCCTTAGGGAGGTTGGGCTGATTGTTTTAGTTGATATTAGGGTTAGGTTCTTTTTTTTTCTGTCTTGGAGAATTAGGGTTAGCCACCTAAAAGTTTTCACTTTCATTTATCCTTCTCTAAGTTTTCACAAAAGCCGAAAACGCAGATTCTTTCTCCTCTGTGCCGATTTCTTCTTTCTCTCCTTCTCCTCCATTCTTTTCTTCCTTTTTACTTTCTCTTCTAGCTGAAACGTTCTTATCACCTTACTCACCTTCTCTGTCGATCCCATCCTCCATAAAACCACCATAGCCGATTGCCATAAAAGCCGAAATCCCGAAAACTTACTTCTTGTGCCGATTTCTCCAAGCCAATTCCTTCTATTCTTTTCATTCCTTTTGATCAAATTTCATCTTCTTTAAACCCTTAGTATCTGTCGGCAACACTACTCTAAAGTTATAACCTCAAATCATCATCTTCTTCACTAGTCAAAAAGCCGAAACTGCCATAACCATAGGAGCTCATAGCCGAATCTTTAGATATCTGAGATTCGAGTTCTACTACCGTTTAAGGGCTAGATCTACATCAGATCTGAGTAGGAACATAAGGAGAAACTGTGGTAAGTACTCGTTATCCCAAATCTATATTATTTTGCGATTTAGAAAAAGTCAAAGTCCTTAAAATCTAGGGAGGCTGTCGATTGGGGCTTAGGGCTTTAAGGGTCATTAACCAATGATTTCTTTTGGTGATTAGTGTGTTCTAGAGGTGATTGATTGAGAGCTTGGATCTTTGGAACGACTAGATCTAGATCTAGTCATCAATTTCGGCAAAGGTAAGATTTTGAGGGCCTTAGGGGCATTGGCCGAATATGGGTAAGTGAATATTGGGATTGTTTATTGTATTTTTGCAATCTAAGAATTGTGGTAATCAATTGTAGGACATCGTGGGGGATTCTCTAGCAGTCGTCACGAAACAGGTGTGTATCGAACCCCTCATTTAGTCTAATTCAGTAAAAATCGAAATGCCGAAATTCTGGCATTTTGTGGGCTTGTGAGTGTGTGAATGCTCACAAGACGTTAGAAATCGTTAGATATGAAATCGCAAGTGGTAAGCTAGTCGCGTGTGGAATTTCGTATACTTCGGTAATTGGGCTTGGATGGGCTGTAAATGGGCCCAATGGGCTTACGGGCCCATATGGGTAAAAATAGGCAATAAGTATGTTCTGTTAGACTAAAGGATCGAAACTGCTAAAACTAGAAAGTTGGTTATGAAACTTGGACTAAATGGGCTTAATTTGCTAATAGACACCGTAGGGCCCATTAGGGGTTTTAGGGCCCAATAGCTAAAATTGTTAGACTAAGCTAAATAGACTACCATGAAGACAAATGGATTAGTAGTGACTGTATTATGCATGAAAACCCTAAAAACTGATAAAATTACTGAAATACCCTTATAGGTGGAAAATTACAATTTTACCCCTAGGAGTAAAATAACTGTTATACCCCTAGGGTTAAGTTTGACCAAAAATGCATTTTTTACTGTTACTGTTTACTGCATGCCATTATTATCTGTTGTATGGGACTGGGATATTGATGGAGGAAGTACTGAATATGGCTTGACCACGTACTGGAGGCTTTGCCTCAATTTACCGTTATTTGAGCAACCATGCTGCAACTGTGGAGTGTAGGGCTGGGTGGGTTGAGTTATCCCCACATGGTGTGTAGGGCTGGTACGAGTGGAGTGTAGCGAATATATTTAGGTTGGGTTTGGGCTTGCATTCATGTTATTATCTGTTCTGTTCTGAAATGGGCCTATGGGCCATACTATTATCTGAAAAGGGCTAAGACCCAGTTTACTGTATCTGGATAGGGCTTCGGCCCAGTTACCACTATGACTAAATAGGGCTTCGGCCTAGTGGGCTTGAGTTGATTTGGGCTTTGGATGGGCATTCTTTACACAATGAGGTTTCCAAACTCACCCCCTTTCTTTCCATCCATGTAGGTGAGCCCTAGTTGGTGGACTTGGAGCTGGGAGGGATTCAGAGTGGCCACGAAGATGAAATTTCTGGTTTTCAATTATTTTATTTCATTATTTATTTAGATTATTTTTATTATGGTTTCTGGGTTGTAATAAGGTCGCTCTATTTATTTTATTTTGGGTTTTTAATTCTTTAATTCTTCAATTGTTTTTAACTTAAGTAGGATATCGTTTAAATCGTTTTGAAATCGATTAGCTCTACATCACGTTTTTATAAAAGTTACTTATTTTCAAAATATTTCGAAATCAGAGCAAAGCTTCCGCAACATAAATGTTTTCATAAATAAATATCTTAAATACGGTTAAACTTAATTTGTTGTTTGTGGACAAGTCATAAGGTTAAAGTGTGGTAATGGATGTGTGCATGTCTAGGATTGGATCTAGGAAGAGCTTGGTACTTAAGCAGTCTAAATGACTCACCTCCTCTTTTCTTGAATCCTACCTGGTGGGTAGTATCTATTCACTTTAAGCCGTAACAAAGAAAATCTGGTTTTTCGATACTTAAACTGTTTTTATAATAACATGTTTCCACAACTACAAAGGTTTACAAGCGTTCGCAATTTTTCCATAAGAATTTACAAAGTTGTTTCGATTATTACAATGAATCACGTTTTGGAAAAAAATAAAGGTTTTATACAAGTTTACCTGTAAAAGTTTCTAAGCATTAAGAAGGGTTTTCAATGAAAACATGGTTTTCGAAAAACACTTCAATGTGACACACCAGACTTGGCCATAACATCTAGGCCAGGTTTGGGGTGTTACATAGTATAGATCTAATCGAAACTTAAAAAGAAAATAGATCCGAGTGATCTAAAGATTCAGTTCCCAAAATCACTACAAAGTATGAAGGTTTCGGCTTTTGTAGAAACAAAAAGGAGAACGGATGTTTATTGAACAGAGAGGAGATATCGACAGAGGAATAAGAGAGTTGTGAGTTTCGGCTTTTGGAAGATTAAGGTTTAAAAAAAATGGAGATTCGGCCAAGGAGAAGAATCAACTATCAAGACAATTCAGCTTCGGCTTTTGAGAGTATTCGGCTAGCAAGGCTTGAGAAAAAAAGTTACTTCAATCAGTGATGTAAAGAAGAGGAAGAAGAGAGTGGAGAAAGAAGAGGAGAGTATTTGGTTTGGCTTTAGAAGAAAAGAGATGAGCAGGTTTGGTTGTGGGGTAAATCGACAGAAGAGGAGCTTACACTTTCAGGATTTCGACTTTTTAGGAAACTGAGAAGAGAAGAAAAGAAAGAACTAGGATCCTTCTCAAAAGAACTAACCTAATCGGCCACCAAAAAAATAACCAAATCTGCCAAGAGAAATCGGCACACAACAGAAAATGCTGAAAATGTTACCTAAGCCCCCCATTGCCGAATATGCTCTCTAACACTCCCTCATTCGACCAACTCTAGCTTCCCTTTCAAAATTCCTAGATGTTCTCCTAGATAACCTCCCCTTATCACTCCACATCTAATTCCATGAGCACTTCAAATTCTGCCCCTTCAGAGTTTCACTTAAAATCCACCACATGCCTTGTGTAACAATCCGATTTTAACCCTATTTGGAATGGTGGTTTCAGGACCACGAATCCGAGTCAAAAAAATATTTTAGTATTATTTTCTGTGTTTATAATGTGTGAATTTATGGGTGTGAAAATCTCATTTGAAAATTTTACTGTTTGGATGTCTGATTTAAAAAAAGGACTTAATCACGTAAAACAAAAAAATGGCTAGCTATTTATTAAAGTACTAAATTGCTATGTTCTTTTATTGTGGGGCATTTATGATGCAATTATTCCATTGAATTTAAGCATGGACGGTCATGGACATTGATTATAATGTTTTGGAATTAAATAATAAAGGTTAGTTTAGGAAATTAGTAAATTAATAATAATAAAATAAAACATAATGTAAAAAGCCATGCATTTTGTTCATCTTTGCCGATTCTTTAAAGGAAAAAGAAAGAAAAACAAAGCTAGTTACATTCGGCTACTTCTAAGCTTGATTCAAGGTTAGTTTTTTGTTCGGTTTTTTATAATTTTTACGTTTTTGAGATCGTTGCTACGAAATGTTCAAAGCCCATGTTCTAATTTTTTATTTTGATGATGATTTGTGTTCTCCAATTATTGATATCTTGGTGAAATTTTTGTTTGATGTTGTTAAAATGAAGATATGTGTTAGATTATTAAGTTTGTATTGGAAATTTTCATAAAAATTAAGTAAATAGGGCTTAATTACAAAAATGGTATATAAAGGGACTAAATTGTGAAATAAATTAATTGTAAGGACCTATAGGCATATGGGGAATATTCATCCATAGCTTAGTGTAATAAATTATATTTATTTTGTATTTTGTGAATTTTGGACTAAATTGTTAAAAGTGTAAAATTTTTGGGGCAAAAGTGTAATTTGTCCATTTATGTGTTTTTGAGTGAATTGGATTGAATATTTGATTAAATAAGTTTAATTTATATCAATTTAGATCAAGAAAAGAGAAAATCAGATTCGAATTGGGGAAAAACAAAAATAGACAAATAGTTGGTTTACGCTGTTCGACGATATCCGAGGTAAGTCTATAAGCAATTTAAAAATATTTATTTGAATGAAAATTATTTAAATGTTAAATTTGAATATATATATATATATATATATATATATTTATGTAAGTGTGATTGGCCGAATGTGTTATTCTAGATTTGTAAATTAAGTTAAATTGAATTATGGTGTGATATTGAAATGTTGAACAAAGAATGAGTACCATTGAAATTGTTATAAAATAGTTATGAATGAAATGAATGTGAGATATAGATACTCGGGCTTCAAGCCTAGCAAGCATTATGATGGTGAAGTTAAATCGGGCTATATGCCTAGCAGGCTTATTGCCGGTGAATAGAAATCGGGCTTAACGCCTAGCAGGCTTATTGCCGGTGAATATAATTCCGGCTATATGCCTAGCAGGCTGTGTGCCGGTGTGAATCCAGGTTATACCTAGCAAGCTTATTGCCGGTGAGCTATTAAAAGTTTAAGCTTTTGAGACTTGTGCGAATGGGGAAATCGAATTCAGTTAATTAATTAAGGTGTTCAGGTATGTGATAGTTGGTTTTTTATTTATTAGCAAGATGAATTGATTTCTTAATGAATGATGAAAAGGAATTTATGCAAGGTTGAATTAATATGTGAGCTAAATTGAGAAATGTTTATATATTCGGTATTATTGATACACATGAATGAAATGTTGATATTTGAGTGATGATTATATGTTTTTATATATATATATATAGGTGAATTCTGATATATGAACTAATTTGATTATGGGATTGAAAATGTGATGATGTTTATGAATATGTATATTCAGTTAAAATGATGTGATCTTATTAAAGTATATGTTTTATCTATATATGGATTTAAAAGTTTAAATTATATGTATTTAAATATACCTTAGTAAACTTAGTTTATTTTTTTAATTAGCTTAAGGCTTACTAAGCTAAATTAGCTTACTTGTGTGTTTGTTACTATAATTGTTTTATAGATTTTTGAAGGTCGTACGTGCTCGGGGATCGTCAGCGAAGTCTATCACACTATCGATTGTTTCGGTATTTTATAAGTTTGAACTTAAACCTATGGCATGTATAGGCTAGTTTGTGTTTATGTTTGATTTTGGTATATATATATAAGCCATGCGAAAATGGCTTGTTCATTTTGATAAATTTGGTTTCATGACTTGATGAAATGATGAGTTGATATATTTTGCTTATGGTTTTGATGATTCGGCAATGATATATAATTATATGTGAAATATGTTTAATGTGTTTTGGTTCAGAATTTATAATATGTTTTGATGTATAATAAGATGGGTGTGATTAATATAAAATGTTTTGGTATGACCCATGATATATGTGAATGGTGTATTAATTCGGCAATGGTTAAGTCAAGAAATCATTGTTCATGCATATTTGGCTATGTATTCAATTCCTTATCAAGTTAAGTTCATGAAGTTTATGCTTGTGATGTTTGATAAATGATTCGGCTTTAATATATATACTTATGTATTTCTTTTGAATGTGTTTTTTTCCAAGTGTGATTCCTGTGGGTGAATTATTTAATATATGTTTAAGGTGAACAAAGAATTGATTGTGAGAAGTGTTTTTGGGTTGCGGCCTATTGATGTTTTATAAAGGAGAAAAAGGATAAATTCGATTTATAGGTTGTAAGCTTAAATGATCATTTTATTAAATTATGAGATTGTTGGTTTAACTTATTAATAATGTCTAATTTGGTTGTAAGTGTTATATATATATGGATTGCACTATGGGTAGCTATATTTTACCTTATGATTTAGCAGTGGTATGGAAGTATTATATGTATTCAGCCTTGATTATATTTGGTTAATATTAGCTATACGAATAATGCTTGAATTGAATATAACATTCATATGTTTAAATGTTACATTTGATTATGAAGTTGATGAAAAACTATGTGTACTTTTGGTTATGTATAAAGGGTTCAAATTGTCAATGACAAATGTACATTTGATTAAATGTTTAAGGAAGTTTAAATGATCATCTAGTATAGATATTAATGTTGCATGCTATATAGTTTTATAAAAATTTTGAAATATTATTTTTTTTGTTTTAGTAAGTATATCCATGTGCAAGATATTGATTTTATGACGTTTGAATATTCGGTTTAGTGATGAAATATTGATGAAAACTGAACATGATGTTTTAAATTTTGATATTGAATGTTTAATTTTATGCTCTTGTTAGTTTTGTGGTTTTGGATATATGCATAAATCAAGTTATGCTAAGGAAATTGAACTACGAAATAGGATTTTGTGCCAATTTTGAAATGGTATGTTTTAAATGGTTATTTTAGTTTTGGCTCTTTATTAGTATATGGTTGTTTTAATAAGGTGATATTTATACATGAATTTGAGCGTGTAAGCTAAGCATGAAAGTTTATTTAATTGAGTTTGGAAATGGATTTTAGAGGATAAGGTTAAATGTGCATATAGCCTTAGTGATTGATCATATTCATTTGTTTTGGAAATTTACTAGTGCCGAATATATTAATGGTCAAAAAGGTTTTGTGGTTGATTTATTTGGCCTGTTCGATCTTTAATAGATGTGCTTTGTAATAGTAGTGTGACTAATAATGTATATATAATAATTAATTAGTAATAAGTATAATATTTTTTATTATTATTTAAGTTTTAAACATGTAAACATAGTGTATGTGTATGTGAATATTAGGAAATTATGTTTTGTTCAGTAATTCCTCGTAACCCTATTTCAGCAACGGATACGGGTTAGGGGTGTTACACCTTGCACATGCATAAAAATAAATGACACCTTACTACTCCATGGATTCGGACCTTAGCTCTTGCACAGCTTCCACACGCCACCCATTGTCTCTTAAGTGGTGCCACATTGCCACCTTACCACAGGTTATCTTGTGTCTTAGATTCCCAATTTTTGTTTAAAAGCCCATTTAATCAAGGCCTCTCCTCTTTTAAGTCTAAAATTTTAAAATTCTACTGGGTTTTAACTTAAGCCTAAGCCTTCTAAAGGCCTACTAACACACTCAAAACATAATTTAACACATCCAGACAAGCACAAATTAAATTTAAGCGAAATCTCAAAAATCCCAAAAATTAGGGCGTCACATAACCAAGAAATACCTTGATCCTATCCAAAAAAGGCATTGCAAGTCTACTATTCCTCAAACATAAAAACTAGCAGCTTCGATAAATGGAATTTAATAAATTTCACCCATTTTGTGCATGTATCATTCTCGTTTCCTCAAAAAAGATTCATCCTCACATATTACCTTTGATTGAATCTGGTTTGATTTGTTTGGCCTTTGATATTATTATTAGGCCTTAAAGTAGTGTAAGTCCATCACATCTATGGGTCTGAAATTGGGTTTTGAGACTCGCATAATTAGGCCTAATAAATCCTCAGCCCTTTTAGTTTTTCCAATAAAGGGAGTCTTAGTCATTTTACGAATGAGACAACATTCACATGTTCCATGTGGTTCATAATGAATTGGATCTAAATAACCTTGTTTATGTAAATTGGCTATCCAAGTTTCATTGACATGACCAAGCCTAAAATGAGGTACTTTTGGAGAAGGCAACAACAACCTTATAGAGAAAATTAGAAGCCCTTTATATGATAAGGTATCTCACAAATTGTTTGGTATTGAAACAACGATTATACACGTACCTAGAGACAAAGGTGAAAACCTTAGGGGTCACATCAGTCAATTTGTTACTCTCTTGAATGATTAAAAGAATGTCGAGGTTAACATAGATGATAAAGATCAGGCTATGCTATTGTTGTGTTCTTTGCCCCCTTCGTACAAAACTTTCAAGAAGACCTTGATTTATGGTAGAGAAAAGTATCATTTGAAGATGTGATGGGTAATTTGTTGAGCAAATAAAAACTCGATAATGAGTTAGGTTTGGGTAGCAATTTTGGTAATCAAGTCTCGTTTTTTGTTGCTAGAGGTAAGGAACAGCCTAAGAATTCAGGTCAGCTAGGTTAAGACCAAAGTCGAGGAATCGTGACAAGACTTATAACTACTACAAGAAGTTTGGCCATATAAAGGTAGAATGTTATAAGTTGAAAAATAAAAATAGAAGGGTTGTTGAAAGTGACAAGGAATAGAACGTTGAGGTAGTCGATGCTAGTGTAGCCAAGGATAATGGTAATGATTGGTTGTTGGTGTCTACAATCGAAAGGTCCAAACTTACGTCTGAGTGGATTCTGGATTCGGGGTACTCTTTCCATATGTGTCCAAACAAGGACTTGTTCTCCACATATAGTCCAGTTGAAGGTGGAGTTGTGTTTATAGGGAACAATTCAGCTTGTAAGGTAACTGGTGTTGGTACCGTCCAGATCAGGATGCACGATAGAATCATTAGAACACTGTCTGAAGTCAGGCATGTGCATGTGCCTGATTTAAAGAAAAATCTCATCTCCTTGGGAAATTTAGACTTGAAGGGTCGTAGGATGCCATCGAGTCAAGCGACATTAAGGCATCTCGTGGAGCTCTCGTTCTGATGAGAAGTCGAAAGACTGATAATCTTTATGTTTTGCAGGGTTCAATGGTGAGCAGCAAATTAACAATTTCCTCATTTGTTAAGGAGTTGGAGTCGACTTGTTTGAAGCACAAGCGACTTAATCATACAAGCGAAAAAGGTATGATTGTTTTGAATAAGATAGGTTCTCTTCCAGATGCAAGAGTTAGAAAGATAGAGCATTGCATTCATGGGAAGCAGACATGAGTCAACTTTGATTTGACAGTTCAAAAAACTTAAAGTCTTTTAGTTTCAAAGTCCAAGAACTACTTGGACTCAGTTAAGTAACCTACAAAATTAAGTTAGGCCCTTGACGGGGATCGCAAAGAAGGCATTATGAAAATACAAGTCAATGTAGAGATTTGTGGGGTGTACCTCCCATTTTCAGACAAACTAGAGAAGAAACAAAATCAATGTCATGACGAGGAGGAGCACGACATTGTGATGACACAATGGACAATGTCCCAACGAGGCAATATGCCACATCACGATGCGGGGATGGATATTCAACTTAAACCGAGTTTTTTCTCCTAGTTAAATTTTGTTATCTTTTCTCAATTAAGCTCTAATTAGTGTAGGAATACTTCATTCATGTTAGGACTTTAATATTAGCCTATTTAAAGGGTATCTGTAACCCTGTTTAAGGAGTGACAGAATATCTCTTATGTAAGATTTGATGAAAAGTTTTGGGAAGAGTTTTTGAGAGAGTTTTGCATTCGGGTTTTTTTGGGTTTTACTCATTTAGGTTGTTTTCTCCGTCCTATACTCTTCATTTATTTCTCATTAAGTGAAGCATCGTGATTTTTATCTTCTTCAGAGGAGTTTTCCACATTAAATATGTGTATTCGTTCTTCTCTATTTTTACTATCTCATTGTTTATACGGGTCAAACCCCAACAATCTACTTTTGCTAAGCATCCTAATGTCATTATATAGGCATGCACCACAACCTAAATTGATTATCCAAATTGCATTATCAATAATGGATAAGTTTAGCTCAATCATAAATAGACTACGATTGGCTTTATAATAATAATAATCTTATGAAGCATTAAAAAATTTTACCTCAAGAAATGAAATTTAAAATGAAAATTGATAAAAAAAGTTAAAGATCCAAATTCATTTTTATTTTCCAAAAAAGTAATTTTGTCATAATAAATTTGTTTCTAACTCGCAATTGATTCACAAAGTACAAGACCTGATGAAAAGAAAAGCAAGAATAATAGCTAAGCATATATATATATATATATATATATATATATCCATGTTGAAGTCTCAATGCTTAGCTTGGTGCTCCTTAATCATGCTCCTACCATTTAATAGTGCCTTAACAACTTGAAGAAATCATGACAACTAAGAGATAACTCTCTCTATTCCAAAATTTGATTAAACTTTAAGAACAATGTGCTTATCAATATTAATGCTTTTCTACATCCCTAATAATTTTGTTTATGAAAAGTTAAAAAAGAAAACGTAGGTTAAAATAATTAGCTTCAACCTTCATTTAAAATAAAATAAAATAAAAAATCTTCCTTGGGGAAATAATACACAAAGTGGTGGGACAATGTCCAACTGGATTTTACAATAATTGAACTAAAATGTTGTTGCTTAAGATGGCCCATACAATGAGGCGCTTGTTACATTGTACTTTACGAGTTCCATCACTCCATAAAGAAATGCTAATGAATATTCTAAAATTTATTAAATTAAAATTAATTAAATTATATTCCACACAAGTGGCTCTCAGCATAGAGGGATGGCATTATTTTATTGTTGAGGGATGTCATTTATGTTTGGTGGTCAAAAAAATTTGAGTCCATGATTTTTGGGCAAGAACTGGCAACAACTAGATTTTGTTGTTGGGATAAACGCAATGCATCTCCAATCTCAAATATAGAGGTTATTTTGGAGTTTTGGCATTCATTGATATGACCCAAATTTCTTTGTTTGGGCATATTTGATTGGATTTTTGCTTATTTGAGTTTTCATTTTACCAAACATATGGGAAATGTTAGAATTAGAATCCATTTTGTTGGCTGTCATACAATGTTTTGTACTTTTCCATCTCACATTTTTATCTTGTCTTTCGCACAATGTATTAACATTTCCTAAACTTTGATGATACCTGCTCAAAGGGTTTTATTTTGGATTTCTTAAATTTGAAAAAAAAATTAAATTAACTCAAAAATATGAAAAATAATAAGTAGATATGAGTTATTTATCACTTTTTTTTATTATTTTTCTTTTAACATCATCCTGTAAATACTTTATCTTTAAATATCAATACAAAATATTTTCATCTTTTTTATCAACATTTTAAATAATCAACTAACCTTTTGCTTTCGCCTCAGCCGGCCTTTATTTTAAACATAGACATATAATACTTTGCTCTAAAAAGGTATAGTGCATGAAAATTCAAAATTAAACGTAAAGGAATTTTTCTCAATTCTTTTTCTTAATTTAAATACAACTTGGTACATCAATTTTTATATTATCATTGGTTTATTCAAATATTTTTTTCTGATCAGAATATTGATGTGATTTTTTAAAATTTATTAATACCGTTAAAATTTTTTATATTAAATTTAGATCCATTATAATATCATTTTTTTATTAAATGGATATTAAGTAAGTGTTTTTTTTTTAATAGAATGGCACACCATCAAATTTAACAAAAGAATTTTAACGTTGTTAATAAGTGGACCTAAATTTTTTACTTTGAAAAATATAGGGACTAAAATCCTAAAAATAAAAAAATAAAAATTAAATTCTAAACATATAAAAAGTACAAAAACTTTAAGCTTATTGTAACCTTTAATTTTTTACTTTATAATTTAATTAAAAAATTAATTAATTCAGCGTGAAACTTAACTAATAACTATGATAATGTTTTAAATAAAAACCTTTATTAATTATTTAAAAGTCAATCAAGAAACTATTGTCAAAAGTTTTAAGAGACTCGCCGCAAGGATGAAGCCAGAAAACTTCTTTAGGGAGGTGAAATTAAATTGTAATTTTTACAATAGTAAAAATATAATTTTATCATTTTAATATTTTATATCTTTATAATTTTTAAAGAATTAAATCAAATTTTTTTCATTTTTAAGGTAGCCAAATTGTAATTTATTTTTACTAATTTAAAATTTTTAAAAAATTTCATTTTAAGGAAGGTTGAGGCCCTTGTCGTCCTTGCGCATTAGTAATGCACAAAAAGTTAAGTCTTAAATGGCCTATACTTCCCCTCCTTAGCATATTAGAGTCTAATTTTTTTAACATCATCACAATGCTCTATACCACGAGATCCTCCAAAAACGATTCTCAATAGATTTAATAACAACATTGCCTTGACAAATCTATATAAAGGTCAGAATACGATTAGAAAAAAATAAAAAAATAAAAAGATAAATCTAATATATATATATATATAGTGTATAATAACCATGTTAATTTTGAAAGAAAATTACTAAAAATAAAATCACCGTTGGTTTAAGAGAACACAAAGCAAACTATTATTTATTTACGAATTTTCATAAAATGGTGCTTGACGAATCTAAGTCGCCATGAAAACAACTACAAATGCAGTAAAAAACTACGGTGGAGAGAAAAAACCAAAAGAAGAGAGAGAAAATGAGAAGTAAATAAGATTAATTTAAAAAATTATATATCTTAATTGTCTATTAAAATTAAATATTGAATTTGGTATCACGAACTTATCAAGTACTAATTCAGATAGGTAATAATAAAAATTTCATTACTTTACAAGTAAATTATATTATTTAGGTGGTATTTTTTTATAAAAATATAAATAAATATAATAGAATTTAAATCCAAATCTTTATGATTTTTAATCGTTGTACTTTACCCTTCAGCTAATGTACCATTTGTTATTTATATTAATTATCTAACTTGTCATTAATAAAATTTTAAAATTTTATAAACAGATTAAAATATTAATTGTATGTCTCTTACGTTATATTTTTAAAAGAAGATGCATGTTTAAATTTTAGAGAAGATATTGTTAGAATAAAGAATCACGAATTTTAAACATAAATTATAAAATAAATATAAAAAATTACATTAACAATTTTTTATTTTAAAAATACAACATAATCTAAAAAAAACTAAATTTTTAGAAATTAAAGTACATATACGAGGACTGAAAGCAAAATTTAGACAGAAAAGAGAAGTCATGAATTAATTTGTAAAAAAGATAATTATTTTAATCCTTGCTTTTAACGTCAGCCTTCTCGTTTTTAATTTAATTTCCTTCAAATTGTTTAATGCTGGTGGGTAAGGTATATAGCCGACAAACCTTTTGGTTGATGGCCACGTCATCAAGAATCTTAATCCCCTTCGCTTAATGCGCATGTTAGCCCCAACCCAGCCGTTGTAATTGCCCATCTTCTTCCAGTTTTATTCCTCTCCCATTATCCCAGTTTTTTTCTTTCCACATAATAAAATAAATCTATGCTTTTCTATAAGGTTAAAACAGTAAATCTACGCTTTTAATTTACATCAAATAACCCCTACTTTTTAACTAATACTTGCATAGACTTTAAATTTTTTCTCTTGAAATAAAGATTTATTTGGATATGAATAAAAAACACAAGGGCTTACTTAACCCCAAAAATTATTTAAATAAAGTAGTAAAATTTAGGGGTTTTTGGGAAAAAAAATATTTAATATATTGCAAAATTTTTAGATTTTATAAAATTTTAAAAGTGATAAATGTTCTAATTTAAGACATAACAATATTTGAACATTATTTGTAGAATTAAAATATTCCATTAATAATGTATTAAATTCTAACAACTTTTTAATAAGTTAAAATGTGTTGTATTTTTTATAAATTTAAAATTTAGTTATTACACTCTTATTTTTAAGAATTCAGTTTATTTACTTTTCAGATTTTAAAATTTCGGTTCAACTATTAACTTAATTTAAAATTGTTTTATTAAATTAAGTTCTTTACAATACCATTATTTTTAGTTACCAAGCGAATTTATTATCATTATTATTTCAAAATATCACATCAACCAAAATAATACAAAAAAAGTTAAAAGTTTTAATAGTTAAACTTGAATTTTTAAATTTAGAAAGTAGAGAGATAAAATTTCTCAAAAATAAAAATACAATAATTAAATTATAAATTTACGAATAGTACTTAACCTATGGCATATTCTAACTTTTTTTAATATTGTCAATCAATATTAACTTAATTAATATAATTACTATTGCAACAATTTAAAGTTCAGAAGTTCAAGCATGCTTTAGCATATAATAGCTTTCAATTTTAAGAGTTTTAGAGGATATGGATAATTTAGAATTTGTATCAATTTTTTAAAATATTTATTGCTAGGTATAAATTATACATTAATTAGTGTGTCAAATATATATTTTAAGCCCAATAATCTTCGATAATTTTTTTAAATTAGATAGATTAGTTAATAAATAAATCATAAACAAGTTGATTAAGTATTAGTTCAATTGACATGATTATTATTGTCAATATAGGGGCATGTGGGTTCAAGTGTGTAGAAGTGCATTATCCTCCTATTTATGAGTTGAGAATGGACTAAGTATTGTGTAAAAAAGAACCAGATATTATTAAAACTTATAATAAATTGTTAAACAAGGGATATAAATATTGACTATGATTAAAATATTAGTGAAAAAATTCAATAATAATATTGGAAATAGAATAGTAATTGACTTTGGGAGTTACTTTGTGAATAAAATTATTGGTAAGAAAAATATTAAATGATTTCAAGTTGACATGTGAGTAACGATTTAGACTCCATTGCAATGCCATTTATTTTTCTAATAAAAAAGAAATACAACACATATTAAAGCAAAAACCCAATAAAAAAATCAATATATATTAGATTTTGTATTCAATAATTGAATTATAGATTAAGTGGTAAAGTAACCTTTGTTAGTGTCAAGTTTAATTCTTAGATATTTAATTTTTGTTTGTTTTATTTGAATATTTCATATAAAAATAATAAAAAGTTATTAAAATTGATTTTAAATTATTTAACTTATTAAATTGGTATGTTATGGTATAGATAAACTAATAACTTGACGCCATGTCAAATGCAACAAAATAAAAAATAAAATTTTGTATAAAAATAATATTAAAAGAATATAAATTTAACATTAGTTTACAAATAGTTTATTTAAAGGTAATTTAGTTTTTTTATTGATTGAATTAGTTTGAATTTATTGTAATAGAGATAATGGTTAAAATTTTAAAAATATTTTTTAAATTTGGTTTAAGTATGAGATTAATTTTTTAATAATTGCAATGAATAAAAAAAGATTTATAAAGAAATGAAGAAAGTAGATGTAAATTGACAACAGGAGTGGAGTCTGAAACACTGAAGTCTGAGCTATATAAGCTATGTGGCGTGGCTTCTATGGGGAAATGGGAAAAGCCATATTTAGTCTTCAAGTGTCTGACTTCCTGACTCCCTTTGATACTGTATCTGAATCCGTACATCTGAGCTGAGCCGAGCTGCACAACAACAGCAAAGCAAACAAAATACCCCTATCATCTTTAAAAGCTGAAATGGTGCAGTCTCTTTCAACTCACCAAAAAGCAAAAGAGAGACTCTAATACGCACACAAAAAATAATAAATAGTACAGAAAAAGTGAAAATAAAAATGGTGAAAAAAGTTGAAAACCTTGATGTGATATTAAGTAATAAAGAAATGGGTAATAAATATGGGGTGGGAAGAAGAATACCTTTTTTTAATTAATTAATTATGTTGTTGGAAGGGTGGTTTTCTGATGTAGGAGTTTGTTTGCTTTTGAGCCTAAAAACCTTCCCCACTAGATGATGAGATAATTATGTACCCCAAAACCTCAGTTTCAAATGCTGGACACCAAACTGAGTATAGGGAGAAAGGGGGGGCCAGTGAGTGTTAAAAAAGGGAAAAAAAAAAAGAAAAAGGAAACAAGTTAAAATCTTCTCTCTCTCTCTTTATCCAAAGTCTGATGATTGGTTCCAGTTGGGTTACCGCACAAACCAACTGGGTTAAAGTCCAAAATTTTGGTTTCAAGATTAGATTTTTAAAAAAATAAAATAAAAAAAGTTGCAGTCTTGATTCCTTCTTTTGATCTAAAGCCTTTGAGAGTAGGTTGAGTAAGCTTGGTATAGAAAGAAAAAAAAACGAGAGGCTATTTTTTACTTCATTTAATGATTCCCTCACTGGTTGCCCAAAACAAGCACTGGGTTGGGTTCTGGTTGTTTTGTTTTGGCATGGTTGCTGATCCTGTCTTGGGTGTTGTTTCAAAAGCAAGGCAAGGTTTTTGATGGGAGAATGAAAAGAAAAGGAAAATATTTGAAGTGTTTGAACTATAAAGTGGATGGTAAAGAGAGAAAGCAAAGAGTTTTGGAGTTTGGACCACTTTGCTTTCTTGGTATGGTAGATAGATGGAGCTTGTTTTTTGTCAAGAAGTGAGGTGGTGAGCTATGATACTTGGTTAGGTGAAGAATTATTCAGGGTCTCGTTTTGGGAAAGTTTGAATCTGCAGTGGAATTTGTGATCTTTGGGGGTCACCTTGGAGGTTTTACTTTCATGAGTTGTTCTTCTGGAACTGGGAATTTTGTGAAGCTCTCAGGGCTCCTCGGGGAAATACATAGATGTGCTTTAGTCAAGATGTCTATGAACGGCAAACTTCCCGCTTCTACTTGTAGATTGCCAGCAAATTCCAGGCTAAAAAAGGCTAAGGAGATTATGCATCGATCCAATTCTTTCAAGAAATGGAACAGACACCTTATCTTCCTCTGGCTTTTAGGCTTCTTTTCTGTTGGGTTCAGTTGGTTCTTGACGAGTTTCAATGGCGTACCCTCGGAGGGGAATGAGAAAATTCCCCCTTCTTGTGAAGACAACGCAAGAATCTTGCTCCAACATTTCAATGTTAGCAAGAACCAGCTTCATGCTTTAGCTTCTTTCTTCTACGAATCAGATCAGGTAAATTTGCACCTTTTTTGGCTTAAGTTGTTTGGTTTGTAGCCGGAATTAGTATATATTGACAAAACTGTTTCTTTTACAAGATTCTTATTTTGGTTTATGAACCATTAAGGCTGATTTGGCCAACATAAACAAGATAAAGACAAATTTGGTCGTGTTCTATTGGAATTTCCGTTTGCTGAAGATGATGCAGATTCAAAATATTGTTGATTGGTTTTTCCCAATTTCAATTGTAGTTGCACTAGAAATAATTGCAAACATGAATCTGAATATGGTATTATGATATATGATATGATAACCTATTTTCTTGTGTTGTTATCCTTTCCTTTGGTTTCTTGTGTAATTGCATTAATGGTTCTGAAAACTGAGTGCAGTCATCCTCAACCTGAAAGGGTAAGCTTTGCATTGTTCACTTTTTTTCCATTTCATTTACAATTACATTAATCTGAATTTTGAAACCTGTCCTTTTATGTAATAGTGGCTGCAAGCATTGGAGAAAACATGCGTTTTATCTTTTCTCTGTAGGCAATGCTTATAATTTAGTCTGCATGAAGATTTGTCCTGCCATTGACAGCCAAATGAAGCTTATTTCGTTACGGATATCAAATCTAATAGAGGGTTATGAACTTCTGATGCTTTTGTTCTTGCATGGATTGAGCTTTCGGTATCATATTTTCTCGAATGATGGGATGCCCAGTAGAAGAGTTGTTTGTTTTGCATAAACAGTCTTTCTCACTAAAAGCATGGTTGTGAAGATACATATGTTTTAGAATTTTTACATGAAAGTTCTATCATTTTCTTATCACTTTGTGTATTCCAGGTTGCATTCCTTGAATGTTCCAGACATTCAGGTCCTGAAAAGCCATCAAGTGATGATATTACCTGTGCTCTTAATGTTCTGTGTTCAAAGAAGCCAGACTTTGAAAAGCAGATGTGGGTTGCAAAAAGTTCAGAACTTAAGGATCAATGCCCAGTTCGGGTTGAGAATACTCCCAGTGCACATGACTTGTCATTTCCAGAGCACGATTCTTATGTTGTACCGAATGCTGTTTCATCATTACCATGGGAGAATCACACCAGCAGAAAGGTAACAACCATTTGCTAGGAAAATCTTGTAGTGAATATTTAGTTTTTTAACTTTCTTGAGCTAAGCAGTAAATGCTGTACAATGAATACTTTCAACTGATGAGTAAAACTTTTTGCAAAATTATTGTTTTCCTTTCCATTCCTAGGAAAAAAATGGAAACAGACTGACTCTCCACGCATGCTAAGTATTTGCACGTGAAAAAAGTTGTTTTTCTACGCCTGTGGAGCATGGATTAGCCCATAATAATTTTGGCTGCCAAAGATTTCTAAAAGAAGCTAATGAGGTTATTCTGCTTATGTTATGTATGTCGTTAACTAAAATGTTAAAGATAATTCTGTTAGTAAGAGAATCTAATGAATTTTGATAGTTATTGGTTAATAAATCCTGGTATTCTTTACTAGCGATATAATTAAATTTATGGTCTCAGTTTTGAACTGAAATGTTAGGATTATATCATACATCATAAGTTCAGCTTGTGCATGTGACCATGAAGTTAAAAGACATTCATCCAAAAGAAAATTAAAGTTTAGCATTTTATGCCATTACTATGAGTATACATAGTCTAACTGAAATGGCTTGCATGAAAGTGCTAGAATTATAGCAATTTTCAAACATCTATAAGTAATTCTATTAAAAAAATTGTCTTTTTCTGTTGGCTTTGGCCTTGGCATAAGCAGAACATCTCGCGAAAAACTGCACCAGGAGTCCAGTCAAAAGACCATTGTGAGAACTTGTCTTTTTGTATGGTGAAAGGATGTTGGTTGCTTCTTGTTGGACTGGTGCTGAGCTGCCAGATTCCAGGAGTCCGTTTGAAGCTGTGGAGGAGCAGAGAGAGTGAGCCAGCTCCGTTGCAGCCTGTACCTCAGAAACTACAGCTGCTACTGCAACAGAAGCATCAGCAGCAAGCTCAGGGCCCCCCCAAGGGTGCAGGGAAGTGGAGAAAGAAACTCCTAATAATATTTGTACTAATGGGGATCCTTACATCGATCTGGTTATTTTGGCATTTAAACCAGAAGATCAATTTGAGGAGGGAAGAGACTCTTGCCAACATGTGTGATGAAAGAGCACGGATGTTGCAAGATCAATTTAATGTTAGCATGAATCATGTTCATGCTCTGGCTCTTCTTGTATCAACTTTTCACCACGGGAAGCATCCATCTGCTATTGATCAGGTCATATTCAATGTTTTTGTATCTGAGTATCAAATGCATTTTTCCCCACCTTTTTAAAACAATTACTCGTGCAGTTACGATGATGATAATGAATAATGATAGCAAGTTTCTTTTATGCTGTATTGCTCACATCACTTTATTTAACTGATTGACATGGTTAATCACTATGGAAACCGTAATTATTTGATAGTTCAGCTAATATGTCAACCTGAAGTACTGATTCATATTTTGCAGAAAACATTTGGTGAATATACCGAGAGAACAGCTTTTGAGAGGCCACTTACCAGTGGGGTTGCTTATGCATTGAAAGTTCTTCACTCAGAGAGGGAGCAATTTGAGAAACAGCATGGATGGATAATAAAGAAAATGGAAACTGAGGACCAGACTTTAGTCCAAGATTGCCTAACTGAAAATTTGGATCCTGCACCTGTTAAAGATGAATATGCACCAGTGATATTTTCACAAGAAACCGTTTCTCATATTGTCTCTATTGACATGATGTCTGGAAAGGTATGTTTCGTTTTAGCTTAGGTGTGCTATATATATATATCACCCTTTGATGAATAACTGAAAGGAAGAAGTTGATAGGGGTATGATGTTTATGATGTTGAATACAAATTCTGTGATGACTTTTACATAAAAAGAATACACCTCAAAAGCATGTCTACTTAAAACATTCTGTTTAGCCTTCACTTAGCCAACAATGTTATGGTAATTTGCTCTTTCCATTGTTAACAGGAAGACCGTGAGAACATTTTGCGGGCAAGGGCAACTGGAAAGGGAGTATTGACATCACCTTTTAAGCTGTTAAAATCCAATCACGTGGGTGTTGTGCTCACATTTGCTGTTTATAACGAGGATTTGCCTCCCGATGCTACTCCAGAGTTACGTATTGAAGCAACAGTGGGGTAATCATTCTTAAATTGGTCTTGATTTTTTGTACCATTAGTTTGGACAAGTGTTATTGTTGTTGTCAATGAGCTTTTTTTTACGTTTGTAAGAAATATTCCCAATAGTTAATACCAATTACAGGTACCTTGGTGCATCATATGATGTCCCCTCCCTGGTGGAGAGGCTTCTGCACCAACTTGCCAGCAAGCAAACAATTGTTGTCAATGTTTACGATACAACCAATTCGTCTGCTCGCATAAGCATGTATGGTACTGATGTAACTGATACTGGCCTACCGTATGTAAGCAGCCTCGATTTTGGGGATCCATTAAGGAAGCATGAGATGCACTGCAGGTTAGTTTTCTCAAAAATTAAAATGATAATAATGGCACAAAGATGTGGGATGGTAGATTTCCTTAAAACCAGGATGTTTCTCTCGTATAGGTTCAAGCAAAAACCTCCATTACCTTGGACGGCAATCAATGCATCACTAGGAGTTCTAGTTATCACTTTACTTGTTGGTCATATCTTCCATGCAGCTATAAGTCGAATTGCAAAAGTTGAGAATGACTACCGTGAGATGATGGAGCTCAAAGCTCGTGCTGAAGCTGCGGATATAGCAAAATCTCAGGTACATTTGCTACCATTAGAAGAATGGCTATAATCGATTAATTCCAGTGTTTACTAACGTAATGGTTTTTTTTTTATTGTAGTTTCTAGCTACTGTTTCCCATGAGATCCGGACTCCAATGAATGGTGTTCTAGGTGATTAGAAAGCTTTCATTTGTATAAATATCATTTCTCTATTTTGTCACAATTAGTTAACAGAATGTACTTGTATTAACAGGTATGCTGAAGATGCTGATGGACACGGATCTTGATGCGGTCCAAAGGGACTATGCTGAGACTGCTCATGCTAGTGGGAAAGATCTTATCTCGCTGATAAATGAGGTCCTTGATCAGGCTAAGATAGAATCAGGCAGGCTTGAACTTGAGGATGTGCCCTTCGATCTACGTTCTCTTCTTGATAATGTTCTCTCACTTTCCTCGGACAAATCTAATGATAAAGGGATTGAGGTAAAAAGAAAGTAATTCCTTTTCAATTTTTGTTATTATTGAAAACAAGTTTAGTCCTTACATAATCTTATTTGTTTGTCTTTGGACGTGAGAAGTTGGCGGTTTATGTTTCTGCTCGGGTTCCCGAAGTTGTTGTTGGTGATCCTGGGCGGTTTCGGCAAATAATTATCAATCTTGTTGGAAATTCAATTAAGGTTTGTTATGGTTGAATTTCCATGTTTCTTCACTTTCTATAGCATCATATAATCTAAACTTAAATTGCCGAAAGACTCGGAAAACAATATATTACTTCTGAACTGGATGCATCTTTCTTGGGGAGATTTGAGTGGCTATCATCTCATCTTTCTATTCACATTCTCAGTCCTCTTAAGTTCACTCCAGCTCTGACCTTGCTTCACTTACTTGATTAGTTGATAGTTGTAGGGTGAATGCTTTCAGGGACAACGCATGCCCTAAAGTTGAATATTTTTTGGACGAGAGAGAACAAACTCTCTGTTCATAAAAATTTGCAATTTGAAAATTTTTAAATATGCAGCCTTACAGTAAATGTATCCAAGTGTTTTGAACTCATAAATGCACGGGATGGTATGCACAATTCTATGATTGTCTCGTGTTTAACTACACTAGAAACAACCAGATAATATGTACGACTGTTACAGTTTCAGATCATTTAAGTTTGAATTTATTCCCTTATCTCTTCTCGAAATTGCAGTTCACGCAGGAAAAGGGACATATTTTTGTCTCAGTGCATCTGGTAGATGAAGTGAAAGGTGCATGTGATGTGGGAGACAAAGTGTTACAACAAGGCTTGAACTTGGTTCAAGATATGTCAAGCAAGACATACAACACGTTAAGTGGCTTTCCGGTGGTAGACAGATGGAGAAGCTGGGAGAATTTTAAAACATTAAATAGCAAAGATGCAGTGGAGGACCCTGAAAAGATTAAATTACTGGTGACAGTTGAGGATACAGGTGTGGGAATTCATTTTGGTGCTCAAGATCGGATTTTCACTCCTTTTGTGCAAGCTGACAGTTCAACTTCACGACATTATGGTGGGACTGGAATAGGATTGAGCATCAGCAAACATTTGGTGGAGCTCATGCATGGGGAGATAGGGTTTGTCAGTGAACCTGGCATTGGCAGTACTTTCTCATTTACTGGATCTTTTGCAAAAGGTGAAGTGAGTTCTTTGGATTCAAGGTGGAAGCAATATGATCCAGTGGTTTCAGAGTTTCAAGGTTTGAGAGCACTGGTTGTTGATAATAGAAGCATACGAGCTGAGGTCACTAGATACCATCTACGGAGATTGGGAATATCTGTGTATATAACATCGAGTATGGAGTCAACATGCACCTATCTGTCAAACGCTTGTGGCACAAGGTAGCTAGAATAGTTTTGGTGTTGCTTATAGGCAGAAGATTGAAGGCTCTTAATATTATACGCAAAAAGAACCATCTTTATGAACTAGAGAACTTTTATTTAAATAGATTTCAATATTAATTCTCATACAATGGAACCTTGGGAAAGATACATCAGTATTACAATATATTTCTCTACCGTACTTTGTGTAACATGCATCACTGTGATTACTCTAGGTATTGTAACCAACTTAAACAGCTGCTAGCTTGATACGGATCTAGAGAGCCAAGATGTGCACATTAATCAGGGTTATTCTTTGCAGTTTTGGAAGCCTTTTTAAGCTGAAGTTTATGAGAGTCACCTGTTGCTATCAAGATACTATAGATATTAGTAATGATATATCTTTTTCAAACCTGTGTCAATAGTTGTAAAGATACTAATAATAATGAGCATGCTGCCTTACAAAAAGCAAGAAATTGTTAGACAATTAGTTTTTGATACTAGAAAGCTTACTATCAAACACTTAACTTACCTTGGTTTAGCTGATCCTTTTTTTATTTGTATCTTCCGCAGTGACTTTGCTCATTTGGCCATGATTCTTATAGACAAAGATGCTTGGAACCAGGAAACAGTTCTTCAGTTCCGTTCCTTGCTCAAAGAACGTAGGCAGAATGGCAGGCTAAATGTTTCAACGAACTTCCCTAAGATTTTTCTCTTGGCTACCGCCATGACTCCTCTTGAACGATCCAAGCTTAAGACTGCTGGATTTGTAGATAATGTACTGATGAAGCCTCTTCGGTTGAGCGTCATGGTTGCCTGTTTCCAGGAACTCCTAGGAAATGGTATAAAGGACCAGGTACATAGAAAGAAAACTACCCTTGGGACCCTACTTAGAGAAAAACGAATTTTAGTGGTTGATGATAACAAGGTTAACAGAAGAGTGGCAGAAGGTGCTTTAAAGAAATATGGAGCAATTGTTTCCTGTGTGGAAAAAGGCCAGGATGCGCTGGACAAGCTTAGACCACCCCATAATTTTGATGCCTGCTTCATGGATCTTCAGATGCCAGAAATGGACGGGTAATCAATCTAACTGGCCTTTATTTGTTCTTCGAAGTTTGTGTGTGCTTCATTTCAGCAAAAACCTGAAAATATGACAAAAGTGGCCTCTATGGCAAGCAACGGTGCCTATTGTGTGTAATGATTGTTTAGTTAGGGAAGTAATTAATCCATTGCTAATCAAAATGTTATAACCTAAATGACTGACGAGGCAATATTAGGTACAAGTTTATCAAGAACCAGTTATTTGGGTTTAGGTATGAGTAAAAAGAATGCTGATTTGTTTGATAGATTCTTGGTCAATTTAGGCAAATGGGTAAACTGAACGTTATTATTATATTTATTTGTTACTTTTTACCTATGAATCAAAACATCTTCAAGATCCTACTCTTAAGAGTACATCACCATCCTGATACTCCAAATATTTATGCAGGTTTGAAGCAACTAGGCAAATCCGCAGTGTGGAGACTCAGGTCAATGAAAAAATTGCTTCTGGAGAAGCATCAATTGATATGTATGGAAATGTGTCTTACTGGCACATTCCAATATTGGCAATGACAGCTGATGTCATCCAGGCTACAAACGAAGAGTGCATGAAATGTGGGATGGATGGCTATGTGTCGAAGCCTTTTGAGGAAGAGCAACTTTATTCAGCTGTTGCAAGTTTTTTCGAGTCTGGTTGATATAGTGGGTGTTGGTTGAACTAACTTTCTTCAGGTTGACCCCTTGCGACTCTCCGTTGTCTGACAAGTGACTAGTCCTTGCCTCATACTGGTGGACATCTGAATTATGGTAACTTGGCCATCCTTCTTTCTCCTTTAAATTGAATGTGTAGTTATTAAATATTTCATGTCTGCTTCATATATTCTTCCTCCATGATCAAAGAAGATATCATGAATTCTTTTTTCGGCAGAAGAATGGTATCATGCAGCCAAACCATTTGATATCACCCAAAACAGGTTTCGGATGTTTACGGTGTGTTCTTTGTCTTCAGGTATGCTGAGGTTGCATCCATGATTTTGCTTTTGACTGTGTTGAATGAAAAACCATGGAAGAATTCGAATCCTTCGGACCTGTTGTTTGTCATCCATTTTCTTGCCAAGTATGAGAGAGACTGGTCCTTTTCCTGTAGTATACCTATTTATATTTAACTGTAATTAAGTGACATCCATTCTTTTTCCCCTCTTTATATGGTCTCAGCCAAAAAATAAAATAATTTTTTTTATCATTTTATGTAGATTTTCCATGTTTCAAGCTCTTTGTATTGGAAAATCTTCACTAAAAGTACATGGTTCGAGGTTAGAACTATTCATTTATTCGAGTTGAATGTAGGCATTTTGAAATCTTACTGTTTTTATTTTTAGTTTTTCAAATTGGCTTGAAAGGGTGATCCAATTGATGGTTGGATGTTGGGAATGCATTACTGTCATCTCTGCTGAAAGATTGGGTTCCTAGTCTTTTGAGTGCTTCCTGTAACCATGAGTTTTCGTTGTTTATTATTCCTTTATTTTATTAGTACAACCAGTGTAAATTATTTTTGACATGTGCTTGTAAGTAATAAATTGCTTGCTTTTAATTCGATTTGTGGTTTCATAGGATTGCCAAGCACCTGTGGGTAGTCTTGTTGCTCCAAGTTCCTTTAAATGGATCATAGATTTGCTTATTTTTAATCTGATACACGTACATTCTTCTAAGGCACATGGCAGGGGTGACTGGATTTTGAAATAAAAAGAGTTATTAGTTCATGTACTCTTATTTTTTGAATTGATATTCAAATAGTAACAGCTAAATTTATTCGGGTTAAATTCAATTATTTGTCATATGTTATGTGTACAATTATAGATTTAATCCATTTTTTCTTGTTTAATTATTATAAGTTTTTATATTCTTTTGAATTTTGAAATTTTAGTCTTTTTAACTTAAATGATAATTAATAATCCATTAATTAGAATTTTTAGTGAGTAATATGTGAAAATAATGAGCTAACATATTACTACACATATAATATGTTTTGTTTGGTGAAATTTAAAAAGTAGAAGAATAAAAGTTAAATTAAATAGATATATAGGGATAAAATTTACAACTTTTGTGAATTACAAGAATTAATAGGAGGAGAAAAAACTCAAAAGCTAAAAGGATAGCCAACAGTACACGTACCTTTCACATTGCCCCTAGCGTATGTAATGCTTTCCACACTATAAAAGGGATATTGATTTATGAGTTTTATCAGTGGATAGATACTATAAGATCATTTCCCCACTTCCACTCTCTCCCTCCTCAATGTCACCCTTGTTGGTAAAGATAACGCTTGTGCTGCTGTTTATGTCAATTATTATTCCTCAAAAATCTGGTACATTCCTAAAAACCTCCTTGCTATGGTTTCTTATGTATGTTGTAAAATGGTGTTTTCATATGAGTGTTAATATCAGTTGGGGAATACGAGGAATGGTGCATAGCGGATGAGCAAACCCCAGATGAAGAGTTGAAGGTAGCTCTGGATTGGGCATGTGGGGAAGGTGGTGCAGATTGCAGTAAGATTCAGGTAAACCAGGCTTGTTATTTTCCAAACACTATGACAAACCATGCTTCCTATGCCTTCAATGATTACTTCCAAAGGTTCAAGCACAAAGGAGGATCTTGCAACTTCAAAGGAGCTGCCATGATTACAGAACTAGATCCAAGTAAGCGTTATCCATTCACAGTTATTAAAAAAATGAGCGAATCCCATGTGCTTAGAAAGTAGAAAGTGGGAAATTCATGTGGTTGGCCTTTGGTCATCATGTGCTGCTTCCTTTTAATGTAATGCGTAAGAAGCAACTTGCATCTTAGATATACTAAAGCAAGAAAAAGGAAACAAATCAAATATTTAATATATTAATCTCTAATATTTAGAATGTAATTTCATTTATAGAAATAGAATTTATTTTTACTTAGAAATGATTAAAATTGAAAATATTATAGAGAAGTAAACATAAAAAAATTGGCAGTACAACAAAATTACTCAACTTATTTATTCTTGTATTTGGTTGCAGGTTATAATTCTTGCAAATACGAGTTTATTCCCTGACTCAGAGGCAAACCAATTCATGTCATTTCTATTTTGCCAACTTGTCCTTTTTAGGAAACATAAACATTCTCATTTGCTGAGTTTGTTAAATGTAAGATTTTTAATTTATTTTCCTCTTAACAATTACTTTTGGATTTTTATAGTAGGAGATTTAGTAAGTAATTGAATAAAAATATAATTAATATTTTAATTCGTAATTACACAAGAAGATATTTATATTTTTATAAAAATAGAAAATGTTCTCCATAAAAATATCCTAAAATTATATCATCGTATGTAATACGTTAATTCAAAAAAGTAGTTGAGAATGCAATGACTAATAAAATTAATAAAAAATAGACATAATATGTAATTTTATCTAATTATTTTATCATTTTGTATTGCCGAGTTATTCCCTCTCTACCAATGAAATATCATTCATCGGTTCTTAATCGAATATATAATGAGAAAAAAATTACAGATTATACATCTTCATAATTTTGGGTTCATATACAAGTTGTTTTTTCAAATGTATTCATGTAATGGATTTGATTAAAATGAGAGAAAATTATATTCAAATATTTGTTAATAATAAACATCATTGAAAAACATTATTATTAAATATTCATTAATATTAAAAAGGGCACAAATTTATTTGGGCTTCCAATTTTACAAAAAGAAAATATTTTAACCCTCCATTTAATTCTATCTCTTTTAGCTATTGAATTTGTGATGTTTATCAAATCATTTTAAAATAGATAAAATAATTAATGTCTATTAACTATGCTAATATGATGGCATATGTCAATGAGTCAATAATTAATTAATTTTTTAAATATATTTTTAAATATTTAAAAAATTAATTAATTATCGACTGACATATGTGTGGATGTCATGTTAGGTAATTAAAAAATTATGCTTAATGCACGAATTGCCACTAAAATACTTGGTTTTCTCTTTCTTCTTGATAAAAACACTTATAATTTTATAAAATGGAAAAAAGTAAAAAAAAAATATTGATGCTGTCCTAGTTTGCCGAGAAGGGCAGCAGTGAAAGAAATTCAAAACCTTCAAGCAAATATCTTTTCAACCTTCTTTTTGGTTGGATTTAATATTTTTAATTATTAAGAAGGTTGTACTTTGTGGAATCCATAAAAGGTTGCAAATTATTCCATCGATTCACAACCAATCTATTTTCTGCATCTAATCCAGACATTATTTTACAGCCGTTTCAAAAGGTATATTTATAAGGACGGATTTGGTCCATATATTTTTATTTTTATATTTAATTCCTTGGTTGCTTTATTTAATAAGAGTAACATAAATAACTTTTATTTATATTTTTAATTAAAAAATATTATCTTTTATTTAATAAGAGTAACATAAATAACTTTCTTAACAATAGCAACAATATATAAAATTAAGGATCACTTTGTGAAATGTCACTTTCCTCTTTAACGAACGAAAGAAAAATAATAACACAATTATTATTGTTTCATGACATGATAAAATATTTTTTAAAGTTTATTTCATAAATTTAGTTTTAATTTTCATTTTTTTAAAAATTGATATTATTTTTATAAAATTACATTCTAAAATTTTATAATTTCTTTTATGCCTATGAAACATTTAATAAAATAAAACTAAAACAAAATTTGCATGTAATTATATAAGAAAAATATATTTTAATAAATTGAAAGTTTAAATTGTTTTTAAAAAATATTTTATCAAAATTAAAGAAATAAAACAAATTAATTGGAAATAATACTAGAAGTGTACAGAGAAAGGGAAACTCTTGTATTAGTAAAATTCATCGTTTCCCAGGAAAAGCTTGGGGGTAAATAGGTATTGAATTGATTTTCACAATCAAACATATTACAACGTTAATACTCATAACAGACAAAAATACATAATTATGTCTTCTTTGCAATTAAAAATGTATTAGGGTATCTTATGAGACAACAACTATACAAAGGTTTGTTACATATATGGCATAACAAAGAGGACAAGATGTTCTCTTAACTTGTTTCAAGTGATAGCATAAGTTCTTCTAAGGAAAATCCAAACCTTAGAATAACAGACTTGCCCAACCAGCAACAAAAGCAAGGCCACCAAATGGAGCAAGGGCCGAATATTTTCTGTCCTCCAGATATGCTGCTGTGTAACACCTACATAATGATTTACTTATATTTTCACCAGATCAATTCTACATGAATGAATTTAACATTAGCATGGTAAATGCATTCACACATCCATTCCCTGCTACACAACTGACTGCATTTATTCATATTCATACACCTAACTGTTCAAAGCTAGGTTATGTTTCTGTTCAATCAAAGAATCCATAGTGTTGAATGACAGGAGATATGGTCAATACAGAGATGCACTTTTATTCACAGCTTTAGTAACGCATGGTATCCCATAGACCCTATGAAAAAAACCCCCATGGTTTCAACAGCAATACAAACACGCTAAGGAATTGACATTAAGTAATGTTGAGGAGGAATCGGTTCCCCTGGGAGAAGTTTTCGAAGTGTTGTCCTCCGGGTAGTTGACCTAGACCCCAACAATTTAAGGTATTGTCCCCTGTGTCAGGTTTTGTCCCTGGCCTCTGCGGTAAGCCGTGTATGGCTCACCGGGAGGCTCGGTCGGTAGAGATAAGTACTTGCAAGACTCACGATAAATGTTAGTATTGGACGTGTGAATAATAATAGAGGTTGTAGCTCAAGTGGTACCATGTTTACGAACATGTCAACTTTAAGCTAAGATTAGTGGTTCAAGCTACAGCACGCCTGAGTACCTCCATTATTATTCATATGTCCAACACTTACACTTATCCCGAGTCTTACAAGTACCCATCTCTACCGACCGAGATGCCCCCCTCCGTGAACCGTACACAGCTCTCCGTGGAGGCCGAGGACAAAACTCCGACACAGGGACAATACCTTCAATTGTTGGGGTCCTGGCCAGCCGCACAGAAGACGACACTTCGAAGACTTCTCAACAAGCAACAAATAATTTTTATAAAACGTTTTAAGGTGCAGCAAATATTAGTAATGCAAAATGTATTTGCAGCGATTTTAAACACATTCTTGTTGAGTTTTACAATAACTTATTCGTGGCAGCAGCCATTTGATATGCAAAACAGTCCTTTTTGCAACAAGATATAAATTGCTGTAGTTAGATGCAAAAAACCATACGTCAAAACTTTTCTGGCACACTATTGGTGGCGAGATAAAACAGCCTTGCGAAAGTCTTTTTATGCTGCCAAAATTTAAATATTTGTAAAACCATAAAATTTGCAATAAATAACATATTGTTGGTAAAAGTCAAATTGCTATTAGACTCCCCTCAATTTTACATATCATCCAACTACATTACATTCAAAGCCTTCGCTAGTTCTTAACTAAACACGAAGCGCAATAAAAATATAAAAGAAAAACCTTAAGAAATGCAAATTTTAAACCGTTAAATGCATCCGCATCCATCAGGTAGAATGGCCAAATATATGAACTTTTCAAGAAACATTAACCTAAGAAATGCACTTAAAAACAAGACAGTGATTTATGACCAAACACATGCAACAACAAAAAAAAACAAGTTTAAAACAATTAAATGTATCATTTTCATCAAGGAAAGTAACCCAAAGTATGAAATCTCGATGAATATCATTCAAATCCCTTTCACCAAATCTTTTTTTCCCTCAGATTAGCATTCATCAATTGCAAACTTCTAACAAGTAACAAATTCAAAAAAGAAGATAAAAGGGGAAGGGAACTTACGACCCAGAGAAAGAAAGAATGCCAGCGGTCAAAAGGCCTCCAAACTGAAGCACAATAAAAGAGAGCAGTTAGCCCATTGATAACTCGACACAAAGCAATAAAATTCAGCGGATTGTATGACTAGTCTCTTAAAACTAAAACCATAAAACCAATCAATAAAACAACAAAGTATTTTCTCAAGAATATTAAGCAAACCATGCCCAGAAAATCAATAATGAAATTATAAAAATAAAAGGGCAAAAGGGAACTAACAATGTGGGGGCGTTTGGTAATAGGAGCAGAAAGAAGAGCAGCTGTGTGAAACAAGTGGTAAGTAGAAGCGATTTGCCATACCTAAGTTCATCATCCAATTATAATAAGGAAAAAAAAAAAGAACAAGAAAATAATTGAACAACAAAAACGTTGAAAAGTGAAAATTTGGGTGAAAAAAATGAAAGGGTATTAAAAAACCGACCTCCTTGTAAACGGGATTTTCAGGTTTAAAGATATGGAAGCCATAAGTGCCCAATCCAAGGGCTGCTATTCCTGTTATTTAAAAAAAAAAAACAACCCATAAATAAGTACATATGAAAAAGGAATTGAAAAAGATGAGAGAAAGAAGTTAAAAACCAGAAACAGCAGCAATCTTGTGCCACTGAGAAGCATCCATTTGGGAAATTCTCATAAACTCTCTTCTTTCTTCAGGTTAGACTTCTGGTTGCATATTGGCGATCGGTTTTGCTGCAGTGAGCAAACTTTATTATGTGTAAATCGTTGAAAGACGGAGTCAAACGTTGTCGTTTTTCTTTCACGCTGAAACGCAATCGTTTACACGTAGTGATGAGCATTCGATCGAATCAAATTAAAATATTTTGAGTTAATCGAGTTGATGAATCATATTTTATCATCCTAATTTGATTTAAAATTAAAATATTTTGAGTTAATCGAGTTGATGAATCATATTTTATCATCTTAATTTGATTTAAAATTTTCTCAAATCGATTCGAGTGTGATGGAATTCGAATCAAATCGAATCAAATATATTTGTTCGAGTTAAATTTTAAAAAATAATTTTGGGTCTTTGTAATCACTATCACCCACCATAATAAAATTTTTCTATCGTAATCAATTTTTTTATTAACTTTCGTCACCTCATAATTTATTTATTAATCTTTTATATACGAGTTAGTTTCTTTACTTAGTTATTTCAATTATCTTTAGATTCTTGTCACTATTTATTTTGGAATTAAAAAATATATTACATGTAAAAATGTGATTTTTTGATAAAAATTATTTTAGAGATAAAATGTGAAATTGATACCAATATAAAATTTTAATACAAATATAAAAGTGAAATTTAATTTAACAATAATAGTAGATATAAATAAAATTATTACTATTTATATTTAGAGATTTTTTTTATGGATAATTTTAATTTTTTATTTGGGGATAAAAGGTGAGAAGTAAAAGTTTAAGGGGAAAATAAAAAGTTTTAGGGAATAAAAGTTTAAGGGAAAGTAAATAAAGGAGAGTAAAATTTTGGATGGAAAATATTAATAAAAAAATATTTGAGGGATGGGTTTGGGGTGGATGGGAGGTTGAGATGGAAAGGGAGTACAAGTTAGGAGAAAATAGGAGGGAGTAAAAATTTTGGGGAAAAATAAAAAGTTTTGAGAGTTTTGGGGAATAAAATTTTGAAAAAAAAGTAAATGGGAGAGTAAAATTTTGGTGGGAAATGGATCAAACAAGTCAGAATTGCTCCAGGCCAAAAAGCATCATCACCGTGTTGGCCAAGCATTGATAATTTTAAAAATATCGATACCCTTTGGAAAATCGGTACCAAAAATGGCATTTTGTTTTCCCCAAACCTTACAAAGTCTTAATACGGTATCGATATCTTTTTTATAAAGTATCAATAAAATTGTTTTGATATCAATAATTAAACTCCAATGGTCATGAAATTTAACGTTTATTACAAAAAAAATATTGATACCTTTTTATCTGGTATCGATACTCGCTATTGCAGGTGCATTAAATGCTCTGGTTTGCACATCCACAATGGCTCTATTAACTATCACAACAACCTCAACGATTGGAAATCAATTAGAGGGTATAAATACCATCTTCTAAAGTTCTTACAGCAACAAGGAAACATTTTCAAACAAAAACCACCAATCAAACAACCTTTGTACTCAATACTTCCAAAATTCTCTTGTACACACTTGTAAGCTCTTATTGTCTTTCTTTTGCTCAAGTGTATTCTTGTCTATTTGTGCTTAATTTCCAAACATTCTAATCTTATTAGGATTATTTCTTAGTTTGCTTCTTTGTAATTCTTTGAGAGGGTTTATCTTAAGATTTGGGGTAGAAATCTTAATAGAGTTGTAATATTAAACCTTATCCTCAAATGTTGAACAAATTAATGAATATGGGGAAATCCTAAGTTGTGGAAAGCTAAGGTAGTGGAGTAGGAATTAGGGTTGAACTGCTTTAAATCATTATGTTCATTGTTTTATATTCTTTCCTTGCTTCTACCAAATCTTTTTAAAGCCAATTCACTCATTCTTGGTAATTTTGATTTGATTAATTGAGCTAACAATTGGTATCAGAACTTGCCTCTAAAAGAAAATCTAACAAGCCAAAAAAGATCATCGAGGTAGCTAAACTTTCTTCTATTCAAACCGCAAAAGATGACATCTTTTTCCAACTCCATTATGGTTGGTAAGTCTCAATTCGTTAATAAACCTCCTTGCATCAATGGTGCAAATTATTCATATCGGAAGACTAGAATGATGTTGTTCATACAAGCCAACGATCTTATTGTGTGGGCTGTCATCATAGATGGTTCATCCATTCCTCAAAAGCAAGAAGAAAAGAAGTTAGTTCTAAAGAACAAGAAGGAATGGAATGAGGAAGATAAGATAAACATACAACTCAATGCCAGGGCCATGCATACTCTCTTTTGTACACTTGGTCCAGATGAATATAGTAGAGTTTCTTCATGTTCCAATGCTAAGGAATTTGGGACAAATTGGAGGTCACGCATGAGGGTACTGATCAAGTAAAGAAATCAAAGGTGAGAATTCTCAATCTCGATTATGAGACTTTCACGATGAAGCCCAAGGATAACATCAAAGCTATGTCCGATAGATTCACTATCATCATCAACGAGCTCAAATCCTATAGCTCAAATCCTATGGGAAAACCTATCCCAATGAAGAAGTAGTCCGGAAGATGCTTAGAAGCTTGCCTTTGTCTTAGAATGTCAAAGTTACAACCATAAAGGAAACTAAAAATTTGGAGACTCTTTCATTAGGTGAGCTAATTGGTTCTTTGCTCACTCATGAAATGAGACTTAAGGGAGTGAATAAAGGAGAAGAAAAAGTTAAAAAGATAAAGGTTGGTGTTGCCCTTAAGTCCACAATAGAAGAAGGTAATTCAAATGAAGATGTGGATGAGGATGAAGAGATGACCATGTTTGCAAGAAGATTCAAGAGGCTTATGGGGTCCAACAAAGGAACAAAATTTCAAAAGAATGAAGGACCCAAGATTGAATCTACTAAGGAGGACACCATTATATGCTATGAATGCAAGAAGTCAAGACACATCAAGTTTGATTGTCCTCAATAGAAGAAAATAGTGTCAAGCAAAAAAAAAGCTTAAGGCTTATGTTGCTACTTGGAATGATGAGGACTCATCCGACAATGAAGATCAAGAAGTAGTGAATCTTTGCCTTATGGTCATCAATGACTCTAAGGTAGCTTCTAACTCATCGAATTCAAATTCTTACACTTTTGACGAGTTACAAGCTGCCTATGATGAGTTGGGTTTGGAGTTTGAATTAATGGTTTCAAAAATATAAAGAAACTATTTCAAAACTTAAAGATGAAAACAATTCACTGTCTAAAGTGAAGCATGAACTTGAAAGTAAAATAAATTATATGTAAGTTGATTTAAAAGATTTTGAGAAAAATAATTTTGACTTCCATAATTTGCTTTCTAAAGTTCATGATGATCATCAAAAGCAACTTAAGTTGCTTAAAAGTGAAAAAGCTCACTCTAGCAAAGTTTTTGAAAAAGGAGAAAATTCAAAACAAAATTTTGTTAAAAATAGCTTTAATTTCTATAAACATAGAAGTAGGTTTTGAAAAAGGAGAAAATTCAAAACAAAACTTTGTTAAAAATAGCTTTAATTTCTATAACCATAGAAGTAATTTCTGAAAAAGGAGAAAATTCAAAACAAAAGTTTGTTAAAAATAACCTTAATTTCTATAAACATAGAAGTAGTTTTTGAAAAAGGAGAAAATTCAAAAAAAAAAAAACTTTGTTAAAAATAACTTTAATTTCTATTAACATATAAGTCCCAAAACTTTTATAAAAGAAAACTTATTAAAAATGTATGGGTCCCTAAAGGACTCATAACTTCTCAAGATAAGAACTTGATTTCTAAATGGATACCTAAAAGGACCAAAGTTATAGGAACTAATGCTTATGGACCCAAAATAATTTGGGTACAAAAAATCAAAGCTTAATTCTATGTTTGTAGGAATAGGAGCATTACTTAAAGGTGGAGAATTCACTCAAAAACTCTTGGTACATTGATAGTGCATGCTCAAAGCACATGACTGGTGACAAGTGCCATTTTCTCAATTTGATGCCTAAAAATGGAGTAGTTACATTTGGTGACAACTCTAAAGGACAAGTAGAAGGAATAGGCTCTATTGGTAAAAGCTCTTCAGCTCTTATTGAAAATGTGCTTTATGTTAATGGTCTTAAGCAAAATCTACTTAGTATTAGTCAATTGTGTGATAGTGGTCTCAATGTCATTCTTGAATATAATGGTTGTAAAATAGTTGACATTGTGTCTAATAAGATTATGCTTATAGGACATAGGATAAGAAATGTTTATATGGTGCATTTTGAATATTAGCATGATTCACTCACATGTCTTGTTGCTAAAAATGAAAATAATTCTTTATTATGGTATAGAAAACTATAACATGCTTACATGAGCATATTGCATAAACTATTTAAAAATGACTTAGTGAAAGTATTACCTAAAATTGATTTTGAATGAGATAAAGTTTGTGATGCATGTGTTAAAGGTAAACATAAAAGAGTTTCATTTAAACCTATTAATGATGTATCAACTAGTAGAGTTATTCAACTAATTCACATAGACTTATTTGGTCCAATTAGGAAAACTAGCTTGAGTGGAAAACAATATGATTTTGTACTTGTTGATGACTATTCTAGGTTTACTTAGGTTCTTTTCTTAAGTACTTTAGAAAAATTCATCACATTTTCAAAAATGAATAATGAATCAAAATGGCAAAAGTTACTCTATCACTAGTGTTAGAAGTGACTGTGAAACAGAATTGGGTTTGAAAATTTTTGCAACTAAAATAGAATTAGCCTTAATTTTTTTGCACCTAGAACCCCTCAACAAAATGGAGTTGTTGAGAAGAAAAATAGAACTTTAGAAGAAATGGCTAGAACCATGCTTTGTGAAAATAATTTATCAAAATATTTTTTAGCGGTAGCCACAAACATCGCTTGTTATATCGTTAATAGAGTAATGATTAGGCTTATTTTAAAGAAAACTCTATATGAACTTTTCAAAAATAAAAAGTCTAACATTAGTTATTTTCATCCCTTTAAATGCAAGTGTTTTGTTTTAAACAATGACAAAGATAATCTTGGTAAATTTGATGCAAAGAGTGATGAAGGAATTTTTCTTGGTTATTCTTTAAATTCTAAAGCTTTTTAAGTGTTTAACAAAAGAACTTTAGAAGTAAAAGAGTCTATACATATGACTCTAACCCTCTTCCTAGAAATATTCTTGTGTTGATGATGATTATGTTTAAATTTTTAATAATAATGAAAAAGTGGATCAATCATCAAGTGAGAATATTCAAGAAAAAACACAAGATGCTCTAGAAGAGCTTACAATAGAGGAAAGAGAAGTCACTCATCCAAGAGAATTCAACTATATAAAGGATGGTAAGATATTGGGAGATCCATCGAAATAGGTAACTACTAGATCTTCTCTTAGAAATACTTGTAATTTTGTTGCATTTATCACATGCATTGAACTTAAAAATATCAAAGAAGCATTAAATGATGAATATTAGATATTGGCTATGCAAGAAGAGTTAAATCAATTTGAGAGAAGTAAAGTATGGACCCTAGTTGAAAGATGATAACTCTTGAAAAGAGTTATATGTTATATGGAATTAATTGTTCAAAAGTAAATAAACACATCTACATTTCTAGGATAATTTTAGAACTATAACACCCAAAACCTGACCTAAACGTTATGGCCGAATCTGGCGGTGTCACATTAGAGTGTTTTTTGAAAACTTGTTCTTGCTGATAAAATCCCGTTTAAAGATTAAAGCCTCTTTGTTAATTCTTAAATCATCTTAGTCATTTGTTAACCATTTTAAAACGTCATTACTTTTAAACATTATTTGTTGCGAAAGCATTTCAACAGTGTTGTGAACACGTGATGTTTTGAAAACAGTTATCGTTTTGGAAATCCGTGCTCTACTTCTAACAAATATAAATCATAATAAATAAAAACCCAATTGAAAGCTAAAAAATTTGAGAGTCCTTATTACACAAATAAAAACCTAGAACGAAATTTAATAGTAAGTAAAAGGCTAATAAAAGAAAATAGGAGCAGTTGTAACACCCCAAATTTTAGGCCTAGATGAATTGGGCCTTGAGCTTTGGATCTCATAAACATTTACGTGAGCAAGAAAGTGACACAATTCCATGATTGCTTTGATGGTTTAATAATTTTGAAGTGTTAGAGGGTTTCTAGGAAGTCCTAAGTTCAAGGCTTGTCATAAGAAAAATTTTTTGTTTTTGAGCTTTAGTGGAACCCTAACTTCAAGTACCAAGCCTTTTAAATAAAGGTGGCTAGGAAATGACACAAGAAGAGTTGTGGTCCAATGGCAAGTGGTGCCATATTGGGAGCAAGGAGGAGGCGTCACATGCAAGGCAAGGGGGTCCAAGGTTCGAGTGTGGCTTAGGGCACTAAGGGTTAATTATTTTGCATATCTGGATGGCTAGTGATGGGGTTGAGGTTGAACTTTGAAGGGAAGAGTTTGAATTGGTCATATGAGAAATTTAAGGAGGGGATCAAGGAGCAAATCATGAAGCAAATCTTGGAGGAAATTTAGGAGATTGGGTTGGTGAAGAGTTAGAGCTAATTTGGTAATTGTGGAAGAAAAATTCAGCTAGAGTAGTGAGTAGGTGCCGTTTTGGGTTTTGGGGAAAAGCTATTACCGAATTCTCTTGTGCATTTTAGCATTTGGAGAGCCTTATTTTGTCTTGTGCAACCGAATATTTGCTAAGGGGGAATTTCACTTTTTTCTTCTTTGGTTTTTGCGTTTGCAACCTTTTTTTTCCATTAGGGTTCTAGTCACTCAAAAGCCAAAATAGACCAATCCTTCTGCTTTTTGCCAAAAACTTCCCCCTCTTTGTCGAATTCTTTGTGTGCTGTCACTATCTTCTTCTTCTTCTACAAAGTACCTAAACCGAATCTCTCTTGAAGATCTTTACTTTTTCTTCACTTCTTTAACCAATTACCTAGATTTATTGTGTTGTTTCCTTTCTCTTCCATATCAGTCTTTGTACCGATTTCTAGGATCTAAACTCTCTGTCCCTCACTGCAACGATAGCCAACTTCTCTGTTGTGTTAGGTATTCTTCTTTCTTTTTCACTACTAATCACCTCTACAATTAGTTTTGGGTTTAGCCGAACCTTCTATTTACCTTGGCTAGGCCAAATCCCTCCATACTTTTTCACATTCTTTTAGTCAGATTTGTAGGGAACGAGTTGTTTCTTTCTTCTCCCTCTCAAGTGTGGGCATCGATTTCTTCTTCTTAATGTTGTGTTGAATCTTTTTGGTTTTATTCCGAACTACTCTTCGTGTATCTAGATCTGATGAGGTAAGAATTTCTATTATTAATAAGAACACCCATGTGTTCTATTGTGTCCTTCTTGTTTTAGTAAAGGCCAAATGCCCTTACAGGGTGTAGGGGGTGACTTATGATGGATATAACTCACGAATTATTTGATCTTTGATGGTTAAGGTTCTATAACGCAGATCTTGGAGGCAATCGCGGTTAACGAATAAATGGAGGGTTGATAAGGCTTAATCGTTCAAGGTAAGGGATTGGTATGATTTTTGTTTTTGATCAAAGAGAGAAAAGATACTAAGCGTGTGATTAATTGTTAGTTTTAACTGATTGTAGGTTCGTGGCTAAGGAATTGTAGCGTGTTTCGTAATAAGGTGTGTACACACACCGCACACACTATAGATCGACAAAAGCTGAAATCTCGAAATGTCTAAAAGCCAAAAGTTAGCTACGGTAACCACCCGAGTGTGCGAACACTCGTGTGGATAGATCGATACAACGACAGAGGCCTCATGAGTGATCTCATGGTCTTGGGCCACTTTTTGGCCAACTAAGCCGAAATAAGCTAAATGGGCCTAATGGGCTCGTGGGCCCGATATGAGCAAAATTGATGATTTGGTAAGAAAGGATGAGCCGGTCATGTTGACTACATGGCCAATGGTAGACTTAGGGCTCGGCAGGCCACACGAGAGTGTGGGCCCTACTTGGGTCGCATAATGGGTTTTTAGGTCCTAGGGTATTAAAAGTTGCTAAAAATGTCATAAAACGCACTGAAGGATAGTGGACATGTTAATGGGCTGAGATATGTACTTAGGCCATGATAATAGTAAATGACTGTAATGCCCTTGAAGGGTAAAATAACTAAAATGCCCCTATATGTTACATGACTGATTTTGTATGCCATGTCATGATATGTTGCATTCATGTGATATTATGCTGCATTGGGGATGGGAATATTGTTGGAGGAAGTGATTTGATTTGTTAGGGTCACACGGGTTGCCCGAGACGACTTTGGACGCACTGATTTGATTTGTTATGGTCATACGGGTCATCCGTGACGATTGTAGACCCAATTCGGTAAGGTCGCATAGGTCACCTGAGACGATTATGGACCTACCGACGAATATTGGTTAGTGCCGCAACCGGTGCTACATTGGAATATAGGGATAGGTGGGTCGATTTAATCCCCACAGGAGTGTAGGGTTGGAAGGGGAAGTGCAGGGTTAGATGGTACATTTGTGCATAGCATATACTGTTATTATATGTGGTATGGGCTCAAGCTCAACTGAGGCCACTATGGGCTAAGGCCCAAAGGCCGCTGTTATTGTAATGGGCTTAGGCCTAAATTGATTGATGCTTGTTATTTGATCGATGAGGGTTATACACACTGAGTTTTTAAAAACTCACTCCCTCTTTTTATTTTTTTCAAGTAATCCTCAGTAGGCAATTCGATGTGTGGGAGGACTCGGAGGTGGCCACACTGCAAGCTGCTTGATAGATTAAGAGTTACTTTTATATTACCTTTAATTGTTTTATTTGGGTGGTAATAAGGCCTTTCCTCTAATTTGATTTTATAATTGGTTTTTATTGTTATTATTATAACTGCATAATTTCCAAACTTAAACTTGATTTTCTAAACCAAAATGTCACTTTTAGAATCAATGTAAAAACCTAAATGATTTTTAAAGAATGAGCTTCCGCTGTAGATAAACAAGTTTCCATTGGTTTTCGTTTTCAAAAGAAATACAACTTGAGAACCCTGTCTTAAATCGCAAACTACCTAACACTTTCAAATTTCTTCAACAACTTCGATTGGTACGAGTCACCCTTCAATGTGACACCGCCAGATTCAGCCATAACATCCGAGCTAGGTTTGGGGTGTTACAATAGTAGTGTGGCCACCTCCGAGTCCCTCGCAGCACCAATCCGCCTAACACTAGGGATTACCTGTACAGTTAAATAGTGGTGTGAGTTTACGAAAACTCAGTGGGTAATCCCCTAATATACAATCAGTTAAACATACAGAATGCAGCAACAATCTAGGCCTAAGCCCATTACAGAAGTAGAATCAGTAAGAACAGTATGCAATATCATTTATCAATATGCATGATACATGCTACCCTAACCAACCCTACACTCCATCTCCTGTCCAACCCTGCACTTACTGTGGGGAATAAATCACCCACCTATCCCTACACTTACAGAGTTAGCACCGGTTGCGGCATTAGCTAGAATCGCCGCAAAGCTGCCAGTAAACAGAATGGCCAAGAGCCTTAAACAGAATGGTTATAAACCATAAATAGGATGACACAAAGCCATGAACAGGATGGCACAGAGCCATAATCAAGATGACTAGAAGCCATGCACTTCCTCCGTCAATAATCACCCATCCCCATGCAGAATGTCATGCCATACCATCATACGTGAATGCAGAATGTCATGCTCAATCATAATCACATATAAATCATATGGCAAATCAGTCATACGTAGCACCTACAGGGGTATTACAGTTATTTTGCCCTACAGGGGTATTACGGTCATTTCACCCTATAGAGGTATTACGGTCATTTCACCCTATAGTGGTATTACGATCATTTCACCCTACAGGGGTAGTACAGTCATTTATCCTATGAGGGTAATTCGGTCATTTTACCCTACGGGGGTAATTTTGTCATTTTACGCTTCGAGGGTAATTCAGTCATTTTACCCTTTCGTGGTAATTAGGTCATTTTACCCTTCGAGTGTAATTCGGTCATTTTATCCTTCAGGGGTAATTCGGTCATTTTGCCCTTCAAGGGTAATTAAATCATTCTATAGTCTTACGTCCATGTTTCGTGGGCTCAGTTCACCATACATGCGATCGCATGCTCGTGTGGCATCAATCGCCAGTTTCCTAACTTTTCAGCTTTTCGGCTTTTGCCGATTTATAGAAAAATAGTGTGAATACACACCTTTCAGCTTTTTCTCTGATTATCAGTTATAGGGTATTGTAACACACCTGTTAACGAAGAGTGCTAACGGTCCACGAAGAGTGCTAACGGTCCACGAATGCCAAAACCTACAATCACGCAAGGTTTCCATTAATCGCTTGGTAATAGGGTTAATCGCCCACTCATACACATTTAACCCACAATAAAATTTACTTGCCTTAACTGAAAGAGTGCGGTTTAACTCGCTTAAACAGCTGGCTAAGACTACCTTTACGGCCCTTAACAATGATCTGCAATATAACCTAATCTTGTTAACCAAAATCCTAAATGTAAATAACCTGAACCAAAAGAACAACTTACCAAATTATGGAACTAAGAGTGGAGGGTAGTAATAATCAGCCTGCCCCAGTATTTTCTAACCAAGGCACGAAATGGAACAGACATACCCCTATTATTAAACGACAGAGAGAAGAGTTGTCAAAAGAAGGTAGTAACACAACCAGTAAAGAGGTACAGCGTGGAAAAGAACCATACATCATGATTAACGAACACTTACCTAGTCGAAATAACCACGAAGAGGTATGAAGAATTCAGCCTGGGTTGTCAGTCAATTAAAGACTCAGTAACAAAGAGTTTAAGAGAAGATAAAAGTAAAAAGAGTCGGGTGTATACGGCCACTATTGAAAGAGGGAGGGAAGAGAAAAGAACAGTAAAGAGAAGAGGGAAGAGGGAAGAAGAAAATAGGATTTGACAGAGGAAAGAACCAAAGAACTATTCAGCCAACAAAAGTAATTAAAAGGAAGCGCAGAATCAAAGACGAAGCAACCCGAGAGGTACCCGAAGTCTAAGCAAAATATGACATATAAGAAAAAGGTAAAAAAGATACTGGCCAAAACCGAAACAAGCAAACACAAAAGAGGAGAGAAAGTGCCCTAAAAACCCCAAAACCAAAAAAAGTGTCCACAACTTCCCCCTAGCCGAATTTCTTATTCCCAATAGTTCAAATTCAACATAGAGATTTCCACCCATGAAACTCTCCTTTTTTTTCAAAATTACCTTGATTTTCTCCCTAACAACCAGATTACCTTCACAAATCCCTCCTCAAACTACTCTTTGACAAATTCAAATTCCAACTTGGCAGAGTTCTAGTCAAACTCCACTTCTCATGCAGCAAGGAAGTAAAATAAATACTCCTTTGCGCATCATGAGACTCGAACTCAAGCTCCCTTGCAACCTTAATCACACCACTTACCAATTGACCACTAGCCTTTTTGTGTTATAATTTATCCACAAATATTCAAAAGACCTACAGGCTAAAGGCAAGGTTTACTTAAGAGGAAAAACTCAAATTTTACTAGAGCCTAGATTTGAACCCAAGACTTCTCAACACTTCTCAGGACCTTTAACAACTAAAGCAAGCATTCATTTATGTCTCTATCTTACACAACTAAATACTTATGTGTAGTCTCCTAACTGTTCCCTTGTTCAAACTATTCTTTCTAGGCCCAAAATTTGGGGCGTTACAAGAACATTGCATAACAAAGCTTGGATTACGCTACATTGGCCTTTATTTGTTACTTTTATCACTTAGGATGAAAGGTGTGGTTCTGTGTGGACACATGTGTAGGTAGAAGAAGAGGACTAAGAAGATGCAGAAAGAAAATAAAAGAAGTGAAACATTGTCATGGCAATTGGCAAGATTGATTACCAACAAAATTGTCATGGCAATTTCGAGAAGATGACTCAACATTCTATCCATGTCACTCTTAGCTAGCTGAAAGTGTACTAGAAAAATCAACCTGAAAAGAGGAATGAAAAATGTGTGCTGAGGTGGGACGGATCTACCTAATTAAAGAAGGAGAGAAGAAGAAAAAAAAGGAGAGAATTAGTGTGAGAAAGGGACTGGTGATAGCAATTCTCTCTCTCTTCGCAAAGAAGAACTCTATTGGAGAATTCCAGATAAAGAAAAGGTAGCAACTTAGAAGAGAACATAATACAAATGTGAGGAAAGGGAAGAGAAATCTATCCCGGAGTCACATGCAAGTGAAAGATAAAAGAAAAGCTGGAATGTGGAATTAACTACCTGCAGTTATGCCTTTATTTTTCTAGATTGAATTTTCTATGATTTGAAATTAATTGAGAAATTTTGATGGATGATTCTCCTTTAATGTTTATTTTTCCACCCATGAACTAAATCTTTTTTGGGTTAGAGTTGCTTGGGTGAATGTTTTTATCATTTTTAATGCCTAGGATTTGAAATTATTTATATCATTGTTACATTCAATTTATGCTTATTTTAAATACATGCATGCAAGATCTAGACATAGTTGAATGTATGTTGGGCTCTTAGGTGTTTTTAATTCTAAGGTTAAAAATATTGGATCTTGAATCATTTGATGCAAGTGAACACTCGACAGAATATTTGTAGCACTTTAAACATAGATGGTGCAAGTTGTACAGAGAGGACATTCACTACAGTTATCAATCCCAAGTTCTGCATACGTACATGAACTTAGATTTTTAGCTTAAGATCTAGCTATCAAAAGAGGCAGGCCACAGTAGCGAATCTCTGGGCAATAGATTAGACAAAATTTCCCAATGGCATTATCTTGATATGAACATTTCTCCTAAATAATTCCAACCTTATTCATTCAACAACAAAAATACTCTTGATATTCTCTGTGAATTGCCACATCATTTTACTTACTATATCAATTATTTGTTTTTTTTCATTTAATTTCAGTAATTCATTATTCTAGTTTCTTATTCACTTTGAGATTATTTCTTGATATTTTAGTATAATTAACAGTATTATAATTACATACTGAATTACCAAATTTTGATCCCTGTGGAGATGATACTTATTTATCACGTTATTACTTGAATGATGTGTACACTTGCACAATTGCATTAGTTATTTTACATGCAACAAAAGACCTTATGATAAATCTACTATAGGTACTAAATGGGTTTTTAGGAATAAGCTAGATGAGAGTGATAACATAGTGATGAATAAGGCTAGACTTGTTGCTCAAGGTTACACTCAAAAGGATGGAATAGATTATGATGAAAATTATGCTCTTGTAGCTAGGATGGAAGCCTTTAGACTGCTTTTAGCTTTTGCATGCTTTAATGATTTTAAATTATATCGAATGGATGTAAAAATTGATTTTTTAAATGGTTTTATAAATAAAGAAGTGTATGTTGAACAACCACCCAATTTTGAATATCCAAAATTTTCAAACCATGTTTTTAAACTTTCAAAAGCTTTATATGGTTTGAAACAATCTCCTAGAGCTTGGTATGAAAGGTTATCAAATTTTTTTATTGAAAAGGGTTTTAGTTAAGGGAAGGTTGACACAATACTTTTTATTAAAAGAAAAGATAAGGATTTATTAGTAGTTCAGATTTATGTTAATGATATTATTTTTTGTTTTACTAATGATTTTCTTTGTCAAGAATTTTCTAAGTTAATGCAAGGTGAATTTGAAATGATCATGATGGGAGAACTAAATTTCTTTTTGGAACTCTAAATCAAGCAAAGAAAGGATGACATCTTCATCAATCAAGGTAAGTACACAAAGGAAATGCTTAAGACATTTGGGATGGACACTTTCAAACCACAAGCTACTCCTATGAGCCCTTCTACAAAGCTTGATAAAGATGAGGAAGGTAAATATGTTTATTTAAAATTATATAGGTCACTGTTTCATTCTTTGCTTTATCTTATCGCAAGTAGACCGAACATTATGTTTAGTGTATGCTTGTGTGCTAGATATCAATATTGTCCTAAGGAATCACATTTACATGCCCTTAAGAGAATTTTTAGATACCTTAAAGACACTCCCAATTTAGGCCTTTGATATCTTAAAGACTCATCCTTTAGCTTGCATGCATTATCAGATGCAATTTCTGCAGGATGCAAATTAGATAGAAAAAGCACCTCCGGTACTTGTCAATTCCTAGGCAACATGTTGATATCATAGTTTTCAAAGAAACAAAATAGTGTTGCATTGTCCACCATCGAAGTGGAATATATTTCTGTCGGTAGTTATTGTGCTAAAGTTTTTTGGATGAAATAACAATTTAAGGACTATGGAATTGATATAGATACCATCAAGTGTGACAATACTAGTGCTATTTGTCTCACTAAAAATCTCATCCAACATTCTAAGACTAAACACATTGAAATAAGACATCATTTCATTAGAGATCATGTACAAAAAGGAGAAATAGTTTTAGAGTTTGTTGGCACCTAAAACCAATTAGCAAATATTTTCACAAAACCTTTAGACGAAGAAAGATTTTGGACACTTAGAGGAGAATTAGGTATTACTACCTTGCCTTAATTTTGTGTTCAAATGAATTTTAGCACATGTTGTTTTAAAACTATTTTATGACTTAAAATTGATTGCAAAAGTATATATGCATGATTTATATGACTCTTTTATGCAAAAAGTTAGGGAGAATTTTCATATGGATAATTGTTCTTTTTTTTACCTCATTAGTGTAGCATGATTTCCTTTTGTTACTCTTGAACTTGCTAGAATGGACTACATTTTATTAATTTAGTCATTTTTTGTGAACTTATTTTGCTTCATCAACTACATGTATTTTGCTCACATTGATACATTTTCTTGCATGTGAAACCATTAGAAATGATATTAGAGTCATTTTAGGATCTTTAGAAAACTTTATGACCTAAAAATCTCATTTTTGCAATTTTACTGCACTTGGAAAATAGAATCGCAATTTGGTATCAATACCACGAGGTTTCTAAAGGTACCTAGTTGCTTCTAAAACAGATTTTCAAAAGCCCAAAATCTTTTTCTTCCCATCACTAAAAACCTTTCAACTCTTCTCTAAAATTTCTTCAAATTTCTTGATTTTTTCCGTTAAATCTTAGCTTTTCAACACCTTCAAACATCATTTCCTCAAGATTCGTTCATCATTGCTTGTAGATTTTGCCTATTTCAACACTTTTAAGGTAAAACCCAAAAACTTTCAATTTTTTGATTTTATAAAGTTGAATTAGTGCTTGTTAATGGTTTATTAGGTTGTTTTGAACAATATATATATTATGTTTTGTTGTAGGAGGTTACCTATTTATAAAGATTTTCTTAAAGTTCTTACCCAAAACCCTTGCCCACCAAGTGTTTGTTAAAATTCCCCAAAGAAATTTTTTTTTTTTGAATCTTAGTATTTTTAAGTGTTTAAGTAGGTAGAATAGCTCCTAAGAAACATTCAAAAACCGATGCATCTTCATTTAATTCATCTAGTGAGTCCTCAAACTCACTATCTCATTTTCATGCAAACTTTGCTACCAAAAAGGTTTGAGAATCTAGAAAAATAGATATTGGTATGCTTGAAGCCATAAATTTTATTTATCTATCTATTTTTCAAAATTGGGTTGGATGGATTTTTTAAATATTTTTTCACCGACATTTTATAATCTTGTTCGAGCCTTTTATTCAAATTCCAAACTTGAACATGACGAGTCTAGTGACCTCATTGCCATCACCTTATTTTGAATGAACACTCCTATTCGCCTCACTGTCGAAGATTGTAGAGATTTGTTACACTTGCCTTCCAGAGGTAACTCCAATTAAAAAAGGCCATTTTAATCAAGCTCTTTTCATTCAATCTGGTTTAGCTTCTGAACTTTTTCTTCATGATCGAGTCTTCCACTTAATCCAAACTTGGATTTTATGTCCTATTATGAAACATGTCAATCTTTGAAACACTGATTATTGGTGGCTCAATTCTATCCAAACTAATAGGTGTCCTAACCTTGCTCTCATTATGTTTAATGACATAACTAAGGCTATCGGGAGGGCGATGTCTACTAATCTCACCTTTCCCCTTGGCACTTATTTGTCATACATCTTTAGAAGGTTAGAAGTTATCACTCTTGGAGACTCCCCAATTACGTCTAATCAACCTCGAAGTTATAGGGCACTTCACCATGTCGGCTATCACTATGATGCCCACTCCAGTGAGTGGATCAAGGGAGGAAATTTGGCTGCCAATGAAGATAACGATAATGAAGGCACTTTTGAACACACCCCTTCACCTGATCATGTTCCTCCACTGACTTCTTCCCCTCATGTTGTTCAATCCTCATCCGAGATTAATAGTGTTATTCTTGACACTATACACTCCTTGAGTAATGCTGTATGGGGATTTAGAGATGATGTTAACACTCGACTATCGACCTTGGAGACACAAATGGTGTCTCTCCTAGCTCGCTTCCCTTCGACTCCTCATTTTTCTCCTCTCACAATGATTAGCATTTTTCATTTCCATTCATTTCATACTCATAGCATTTGCACCTAGATTATTTTAATGCCTATGTCTATGTTTTCTTGCACATTATTACTTTATTGGTATTTTGAGATACCCTAATTTTTTTTTTGTTCATTGCCCATTCACTTATCTATCTATTATGTTGAACTAACCACTTCTCTCCTTAAGCTTTTTTATAACAAAAAGAGGGAGAAGGAAAGGTAAACTGAGGTAAATTGATTGATTACTTTTATGCTTTTGTGCTAACCATATGCAAGTAATGCAAATTATGTGACCATTTTCTTTAAAGAAAAAATGAATGACAAATTGTATGTCAATTTTTCCTTTGGTCTTAAATTAAAAATGACTTATGGTAAGGGAGAGTAGCAATTATTCAAAAACAAAATTTACCAAATGATTTGTTATATAAAACATGGGGAGATTGTTAAACCAAGCTTTATTTGATAAAAGATTTTGATATAACAAATTGAAATGTTTTTGAATTAAAAGTTAAAATTGAACAAAATTGACAAAATGATTTTGTCAATTTGAAATCTAAGAGATAAAATTTTGAATATCTATTTTAAATTCTTAGAAAACTTTTAAAACAATTTTAAAATCAAGTTAAAATAATTTTGATTAAGTAAGAAAGTCGTTTATCATTTTATCTAGTCAAAATACCTTTCAAACAAGTCAGAATTGCTCTAGGCCAAAAAGCATCAATACCTTTTTGGACAAGTATTAATAATTTTGAAAATATTGATACCTCTTGGAAAATCATTACCAAAATGGCATTTAGCTTTCCACAAAACCTACAAAGTATCGATAACATTTTTTCATATTGATATTTAAACTACAACGGTCACTGAATTTAGCATTTATTACAAAAAATAACTATTTTTTTATCTAGTATCGATACTCACTGTTGTAGGTGTATTAAATGTACTAGTTTGTACATCCCCAACGGCTCTATTAACTACCACAATAACCTCAATGGTTGGAAATTAATTAGGGGGTATAAATACCAGTTTCTAAAGTTCCTACAACAACAAGAAAGCATTTTCAAGCAAAAATAATAAATCAAACAACATTTGCACTCAATACTTCCAAAATTCTCTTATGTACACTTGTAAGCTCTTATTGTCTTACTTTTGCTCAAGTGTATTCTTGCCTATTTATGCTTAATTTACAAACATTGTGATATTGTTGGAATTATTTCTTAGTTTGCTTCTTTATAATTCTTTGAAAAGGCTTATCTTAAGATTTGGGGTAGAAATCTTAAGAGAGTTGTAAGGTTAAACCTTATCCTCAAAGGTTGAATAAATTAGTGAAATTGGAAAAATCCTTAGTTGTGGAAAGCTAAGGTAGTGGAGTAGACAATTAAGGTCAAACCACTCTAAATCTTTGTGTTCACTATTGCATATTCTTTCCTTGCTTCCACCAAATTTTTTGTAACGCCCCAAATTATCTACCTCCATTTCTATAATTAATTGACACAAATATATGTTTACTTCAATGGTTAAGTGTTCTGGGTGTGTGTGTGAGGTCCCAAGTTCAAGCCTTATCTTTGGCGAAAGTTATTATTTTTGGAGTTAAGCCTTATCCTTGTTCAGTAGGCATAAGGTTAATTGTTTGTATAATCATATCAGAATGAGCCTGTTGGTTCAAGTGGTAAGGGAGTCTGTGGGTTGGAGGTCCTATGTTTGAATACCTGCATGAGCATGGGTAATATTATTTTTGCTCGGATATTAGACAAAATTTCGATTGACTCAAAATTTTGAGTAGTTGGGTGTTAGTAGGTTAGTGGGGAGAAATCTGGGGGATTTGGGGGTTGTCAACATATCTAAGTTTGTTTTATTTTCTTTTTCAAAAAATCCTTCTCCTTCTGATGTTCTGTTTCCCTTATCACTCTGCTGAAATTCTCTTTGAACTTCCCCTCTCCCTTTTCCTTTTGTTTCCCTAATTTATCTTTTCTATCTACAACGAGAATTGCACTTGTATAGGTTCGGTAAGCTTTCTATCTCTTTTCGTCATAGTTGTGTAATGAGCGATTAAGAATCTGATTTCTACTGTAATTGATAGTCTAGGTGAAGGTTTCAAGCAATGGATTTGATTTAGCAGTATTAACGAAGGTTCTTTGTCGGTGGAAAGTCAGGTTTTTGTTAGTTCATTATTGTAGGAATCCGTTAATCAATTGCTAAATCGATGTTGGGCTCGTTGTTTTTTGGTTTTGGAGTGCTCAAGAACGTTTTTACATCGGAACAGTACCAGGTGTGTACCCGAAAACATGGAAAACAAGGTTTCAGCAAAAGCTGAAAACTATTTTATCGATGTCACACGGGCGTGTAATCGCCCGTGTGGTAGCCCGTGTATGACAACACGGCCGTGTGATCGATGAAGCCCAGGCCGTGGTCAAGAAACGATCGTGTGATGGCCGGTGTGGCTGTGTGCGCCACACGGGCTAGGGCAAATTGGGCGCGTAGGCCGCACGGGTATGCTACGGGTGTGTAGATTTTGGGCCAGGATGTGTGATCCACACAGGCAAGGCCAATCTGGGCATATGGGCCCATTAATCTAAATTTTTCCCTAGGGTTGCACGGGTCGACCCAAACAATTGTGGGCCTACTGTACGGTCGATAAGGGCTAAGTAAACCTTAAACTGTAGGATTTAACTGACTGATATATTGATCTGAATACAATAACTATAAGTTTGATTGATTCTCATGTTATCTGTAATTATGCATGATGAGCATGTATATTGTGTAATATTTGCATTTCTATTTTTGTTTCTGTTATTGGGATGGGATGATATTATATATGGAGGAAGTGCTCTGAAAAGCGTTTATCACCTATATTCTAGCAGCATGGCTGCACTTATTCTGTTATGTGCCGCATTCGGTACTATATGGTGTGTAAGGCTAGGTGGGTGTTTAAAACCCCACATGGTGTGTAGGGATGGTCAGAGATGGTGTGTAGAGGATGGGGGTAGTATTCTGATTACTTATCTATATATCTGTATTTATATCTACATCTGTATCTAATATGGGCTTAGGCCCGAATCTGTATCTATCTGATTTGTGATATACTGTATATTTGCATGCCTAACTCTGCTGGGTTACACACTAAGTTTTCGTATACTCACCCCCCTTTTCTATTTATTTTATACAGGTAATCTACAGAGTTAGCGGATCAATGTTGCGGAGCCCCTCGGTGACCACATGTTTGAACTAATTATAAATATGGTTTAATATTTGTATTCTGGTTTATTTTGGTTTTTGTGTAATTCAGACTTTACGGACTATTTTACTTAATTTGGGTTTGATTGTGATGTTATGATTTTGTAACTACAAACTCGACAACACTCAGATTTTTCAAAAGTAAAGTTTTTCTAAAATTTCGAACGATTTCCCAAAACACAGCAGTTTTACAAGTTTCCACTAGTGAGTACATTTTGAGGCAATCCAACTATTGGATAGACATATTTGATTTTGATGAAAGCTAAAAGAACTAATAAACTGAAATGGTTTTATTGAGACGACTTCATATTTAATACCCATTTCATGTGACATCGCTAGATTCGACCATAACGTCTAGGGCAAGTTTGGGGTGTTACATTCAGTGGTATTAGAGTCAGGTAGCAAAACTTAGCTGTAAAATTTTCGGTTCCAAAATCTTAATCTTAAAAGAATTGGTTTTCAAATGGTTTAAAAATATTCTGATTAGGTATGCGGTACACTGAGTCTCTAGCGTTGATCCTGTAAGTTTTCTGTACTTAGATAAAACTGTTTTGACAAACTATAGATAGTTATTTCTAAAACACTATAGTTAGTTCCCTCTGAAACTATAGAAAGACTGATAGAGACTGAAACTCTCGGAAACACTTCTGAATTACTGATACTTTATGCATACGACATTTGCTAATAAATACTAAAATTGATGCATAAAACTGTTTAATATAGATAAACCAAATTAGACAATGAGTGCATAAGGTATTCGTAGACATGGTCCTCGAGGCTGTGGTAGAGGCCGTAGGGGGCTCGAGCTGAGTCTTCTTTTTGGGCTAGTATCCCAAATCTAGATATGAGTGAGACGCTGATTTTGCCTACTATTGAGACTGGGTCTTAGGATCGTACGGTTGGGGACGACGCATTGTCCCAAGCCATGCTAAGGATATTAGAGAGGTTCACTGGGCCCAACACTAGATCTTGGGGCCGAGGGTTGGTAACGGATCAAGTCTAATGGAACTAAACTATTTAGGGGTGTCGTTGGAGTAGCCCCTAATGTGGCCAAGTATTGGTTGGAGGCCACTGAGAGAATTATGTATGATCTGGATTGTACACCTGAGTAGAAATTGAAGGGTGCAGTCTCCTTGCTTCATGACAAAGTATATCAGTGGTGGTTAACAATTAAGGAGGGCACTTAATCGAATCGTCTGAACTGGGAATTCTTTAAGTCTACCTTCTAGGGGAATTACGTAGGAGCAAGCTATGTGGATGCTCACAAGCGTGAGTTCATGAACCTCGAGCAAGGTGACTAATTTGTGGTAGAGTATGAGGCCAAATTTTTTAGGCTGAGCCGCTATGCTTAAGGTGTGGTGGCATTTGAATAGAAAGGTGCATCAAATTTGAGGATGGTTTGAGGGACAATTTAAGGGTACTCACAGCTCCGCAGAGGGAGTGCGAGTTCTCTGTTTTGGTCGAGAAAAAATCACCGAGGATGTCAAGCGCGCTGAGCACCAAAATAGGGACTGTGAGAGAGGTAAGAACAAGAAGATTTGGAGCCTCCGAGTTCTGTACAGAGGCCTAAGAAAAAGGCCAGGTCGGATGGGCCAATTAGAGTGGCAGCCCTTGTTACTTCTACTGGGATGTTACCTTGTGGAGATTGTGGTAGATACCATCCGGGCGAGTTTCCACTGAGGGTTGATCACGTGCAAGCTTCGGGATCAAGTACTGCGCAGTCTCCGAAAGTAGTTCAGCAGACACCTAGGGGCCGTGGTCAGGCTAAGGGTGGTAATGGTATGGGCTGAGGGTAGAGAGCATCGAGCAGAGGTGCTGGTCAGATAGAGGTAAGCAGCCTACTTTGGTCTATGTTGCATGTTGCTGAGAGGATAGGGATGCTCCTAACGTCATCACTGGTATGTTCTTTATTTTTGGTGTACCATACACTGCTTTGATAGACATAGGTTCTACTCATTCCTATATAGCTAGCACTGTATCTAAAAACTTGGAATTTTGGTTGAGAGCTCTTCGAATAAGATTACTTTACTGAGTCTGTTGGGGCAATCTGTGCGCATTAGTAAGCTATATAGAGATGTTCTTTTAGTGGTTCAAGGGGCGATATTTCTGGCAAACTTAATGGAGCTTCTATTTGGAGAGTTCAATCTGATACTGGGAATGGATTGGTAGGTTAAGCACTGAGTTAGTCTGGATTGTGTGACTAAGAGGGTCGTTCTGAGAACTAAGGAGGATTATAAGGTAGTTGTGATTGGTGAGCACCGGGATTATCTATTTAATGTGATCTCTGTACTTGCGGCTAAAAAACTGGTTCGGAAGGGGTGTGATGCGTACTTGGCTTACATCAGTGTTTCTACTTCTAAGGACTCTACTATCGGGAATATCTGAATTGTGAGGAATTTTTTGGACGTCTTTTTTGAGGAGCTACCGGGACTACCTCCGAATCGTGAGTTGGAGTTTAGGATAGAGCTTCTTTCGGGTACAGCTCTGGTGTCCATCGCTCCCTACCGTATGGCACCAAATGAGCTTACAGAGCTTAAGGCCCAAATTTAGGAGATGTTAGACCATGGTTTCATCCGTCCTAGTGTGTCTCCGTGGGGAGCACTAGTTCTATTTGTTAAGAAGAATGATGAGACCATGCGGATGTGTATCAACTACCGGTAGCTGAATAAGCTAATAGTGAAAAATAAATATCCACTTATAAGGATCGAGATCTGTTTGATCAGTTCCGTGGAGCTTCGGCATTCTCTAAGATTGATCTTTGATCTAGGTATCATCAATTGAGGGTTAAGGAGACTGATGTGCATAAGACTGCATTTAGGACTCGTTATGGACATTACGAATTTCTAGTGATGCCTTTTGGTTTGACAAATGCTCCGGCGGCTTTTATAGATTTGATGAACCAAGTATTTTAGCCCTATCTATATTAATTTATCGTAGTCTTTATCGATGATATTTTGGTATACTCTAAGACCGAGGATGATCATGACAAGCATCTGAGAGTAGTGTTTCAGACCCTCTGTGAAAAATAGCTTTATGCTAAGTTTGGTAAGCGTGAATTCTAGTTGTGAGAGGTAACCTTTCTAGGGCACGTGGTTTTTGTTGAAGGGATCCGGGTCGATCCGAGAAAGATCAAGGCTGTGCTAGATTGGAAACAGCCTAGGAATGTGTTTGAAATTTGCAATTTTCTAGGTCTAGTGGGTTATTACCGGCGTTTCGTTGAGGGCTTCTCTTTGATCGCAGCTCTGTTAACTAAGCTTCTGCTTAAGGGAGTTCCTTTTTATCTGGACTGATGTACAACAAACGAGCTTTGAGAAGCTCAAATCTATTTTGACTCAGACTCTTGTTCTGATACAGCCTGAACCCGACAAAGAGTTTGTAGTATATAGTGATGCATCATACGTCAGCTTGAGATGTGTACTGATGCAAGACAAAAAAGTTGTGGCTTATGCGTCCCATCAGCTTAAGTCACACGAGGCAAACTATTCGACTCATGATCTTGAGTTGGCTGTAGTAGTGTTTGCGTTAAAAATTTTGAGGTATTATCTATATGGTGAAAGGTGCATTATCTACATTAATCACAAGAGCCTCAAGTATCTCCTTACCTAGAATGAGTTGGATCTTAGGCAGCGTCACTGGATTGAGCTGCTTAAAGATTATGACTGCACGATTGAGTATCATCCTAGTATGACCAATGTGATGGTCGATGCTCTAAGTCGAAGAGCGATGACTGATCTGAGAGCGATGTTCACTCGAGTTAGTCTGTTTGATGATGGGAGTTTGTTGGCCGAGTTGTAAGTTAAGTTGACTTGGATTAATCAAATTCGAGATAAGCAGTTTGGGGATGAGTCTCTTGATTTACGATTTCGTCAGGTTGAGGGCGGCAACACTATAGATTTTTGGTTGAATAATGAGGGTGTTTTGTGTTTTCGAGGTTGGATGCCGAATGATGCAGATATGAGACAGTCAATTCTGAGGGAGGCATATAGTAGCTCATATGCTATGCATCCCGGTGGGAATAAGATGTGCCGTGATCTTCGTGAGTTATACTGATGGCTGGGGTTGAAGCATGAGGTTACAGATTTTGTTGCTCGTTGTCTGACGTGTCAGGCTGAGCATCAGTTACTTTCGAATTTGCTATAGTCGGTTAAGATTCCCTTATGGAAATGGGAACGAGAAATGATGGACTTCGTTAGTGGGTTGCCCTTGACACCCACTAAGAAGGATTCTGTTTGGGTCATCGTGAATTGATTGACCAAGTCTGCTCACTTCATTCCTGTTCGAACAAACTTTTCTCTTTAAAAGCTAGCAAAGTTGTAAATTTCTGAGATAGTAAGACTGCATGGGGTTCCTGTCTCGATTTTTTGATAGAGATCCTCACTTCACTTCTATGTTCTAGAAGAAATTGCACGAGGCTCTAGGTTCAAGGTTAGACTTCAGTACTGCATTCCATCCTCAGACCGATGGTTAGTTTGAGAAGGTAATTCAGATACTGGAGGATATGTTTCGGAGTTGTGTGATTGATTTTCGAGGTAGTTGGGAGGATTATCTGCCGTTAGCCGAGTTCGCCTACAATAACAGCTTCCAAGCTAGTATTCAAATGGCACCTTACGAGACTTTGTATGGTCGTAAGTGTCGCACTCCACTGTGTTAGACAGAGTTGGGTGAACGTCGAGTTTTGGGTCTTGAGTTAGTTTCTGAGACTGAGGATAAGGTTAGACTGATTCAGGATAGTCTGAAAGTGGCTTCTGATAGACGGAAATCCTATGCAGATCTAAAGAGGCAAGAGATTGAGTACTCTATGGGGGACTTCTTGTTTCTTAAGGTTTCTCCATGGAAAAAGATTTTGAGATTAGGTCGGAAGGGCAAGCTAAGCCCTAGGTTTATTGGGTCGTATCGGATACTAAAACGTATAGGACCAGTTGCTTATCAATTGAAGTTACCCTCTGAACTGGACTGTATTCATAATGTGTTTCACGTCTCGATGCTGAGGCGATATCAGTCTGATCCATCTCATGTGGTATCTGTTGAGGAAATTGAGGTTAGACAGGATTTAACCTTTGAGGAGAAGTCGATTCAAATTCTTGATCGTGATGTTAAGGTTTTAAGGAGGAATTATGTACCGTTAGTGAAGGTGTTGTGGCAGAATCATGGCATTGAGGAAGTTAACGTGGGAACCTAAAGACTCGATACGTCAGCAATATCCTCATTTGTTCTGATCAGGTAAATTTTGAGGTTTAAATTTTCTTTTAGGAGGTAGAGTTGTAACACCTCAAATTATCTACCTCTGTTTCTATATTAATTGACACAAATATCTATCTGCTTCAGTGGTTAAGTGTTCTGAGTGTGTGTGTGAGGTCCCAAGCTCAAGCCTTATCCATGTTCAGTGGGCTTAAGTTTAATTGTTTGTATAACCATATCAGAATGAGCCTGTTAGTTCAAGTGGTAAGGGAGTCTGTGTATTGGATGTCTTGTGTTTGAATCCCTACACGAGCGTGGGTAATATTACTTTTGCTCAGATATTAGATAGAATCTCGATTGAGGCAAAATTTTGAGTAGTTAGGTGTTAATGGGTTAATGGGAAGAAATCTGGGGGATTTGGGGGTTGTCAACATATTTTGTTTTATTTTCTTTCTTGAAAACTCCCTCTTCTTCTGACATTCTGTTTCCCCCACCATTCTGCCAAAATTCCCTTTGAACTTCCCCTTTTCCTTTTCCTTTTGTTTCCTAATTCATCTTTTCTGTCTGCAACGAGAATTGCACTTGTGTGGGTTCGGTAAGCTTTCTATCTCTTTTCGTCGTAGTTGTGTAATGAGCGATTAAGAATCTGATTTCTACTGCAATTAATGGTGTAGGCGAATGTTTCGAGCAATGGAATTCGTTTTTTTTAGCAGTATTCACGAAGGTTCTCTGTTGGTGGTAAGTCGGGTTTTTGTTAGTTCATTATTGTCGAAATTCGTTAATCAATTGGTAAATCGATGTTGGGTTCGCTATTTTTGGGTCTTGGAATGCTCCGGAATGTTTTTGCATAGGAACAATACTAGGTGTGTACCCCGAAATGCAAAAAAAGAGGTTTCAGCAAAAGTCAAAAATTATTCTGTCGATGCTACATGGGTGTATGGTCGCCTGTATGGTAGGCTGTATGTGATGACACGGTCATGTGATCGATGAAAGCCAGGCCGTGCTCAAGACACGATCGTGTGATGGCCGGTGTGGTCGCATGAGCCACATGGGCTAGGGCAAATTAGGCTTGTAGGCCACACGGGCGTGTGGGCCTACACAGGCACGCAACAGGCTTGTGGATTCTGGGCTAGGCCGTGTGATCCACACGGGCAAGGCTAATCTGGGCGTGTGGGCCCATTAATTTGAAGTTTTCTCTATGGTTGCATGAGTCGACCCAAATGACTGTAGGCCTACTGTAGGGTCGGTAAGGGCTAAGTAAACCCTAAACTATATAATTTGATTGACCGATATACTGATCTGAATGCAATAACTGTAAGCACGATTGATTCTTATGTTATCTGTAACTATGCATGATGAGCATGTATATTGTGTAATATTTGCATTTGTATTTTTGTTTCTGTTATTGGGATGGGATGATATTATATATGGAGGAAGTGCTCTGAAAGGCGTTTATCGCCTATATTTTGGTAGCTTGGCTGTACTTATTCTGTTATGTCCCGCATTCGGTACTATATGGTGTGTAGGGCTGTGTGAGTGTTTAAAACCCCACATGGTGTGTAGAGGATGGGGGTAGCATTTTGATTTCTTATCTTATATCTGCATCTGTATCTGGAATGGGCTTAGGCTCGAATCTACATCTGTATCTAAAATGGGCTTAGGCACGAATCTGTATCTGTCCAATTTGTGATATACTGTATATTTGCATGCCTAACTCTATTGGGTTACACACTGAGTTCTCGTAAACTCACCCCCTTTTCTATTTATTCTATACAGGTAATCCACAGACTTAGGCGGATCAATTCTACGGAGCCCCTTGGTGACCACATGTTTGAACTGATTATAGATACGATTTAATTTTTATATTCTGGTTTATTTTGGTCTTTATGTAATTCAGACTTTACGGACTATTTTACTTAATTTGGGTTTGACTGCAATTTTATGATTTTGTAACTGCAAAACTCGACAACACTCAGATTTTTCAAAAGCAAAGGTTTTCTAAAATTTCGAACGGTTTTCGAAAACACAACAGTTTTACAAGCTTCCGCTAGTGAGTACGTTTTAAGGCAATCCGACTATTGGATAGACATATTTGATTTTAATAAAAGCTAAAAGAACTAATAAATTGAAACGGTTTTATTGAGACGACTTCATATTTAAAACCCATTTCATGTGACATCGCCAAATTTGACAATAACGTCCAGGCCAGGTTTGGTGTGTTACATTTTTTAAAAGCTAATTCACCCCCCTCTTGGCAATTTCAGTTTAATTAGTCAAGCTAACAACTTAACAGCTATTCAACTCTGTAATTCATCATATTAAATCATCACATTTCTATGCCAATTCAAACATATCACTCTCATGACATTAGCTCAAACATTCGATGTTGAAAATTAGCCATTCACCTACCCGGAATATAACTTGTCACTAGGCCATTATGCACATTTATACATCTAGCTTACAGCCATTCAAGCCACATAGAATTTAAGGTTCAAAATCATGGATATTCAAGATAAGTACAAATTCATTATGACCCCTTATACACATTTCATATAACTGAGTCTAGGACGAATAAAAGACTACCGAATTGAGGACTTAATAGTGTGAGCTTCAAAGTGATATGATCGCCTCATTCCATAAAAGATAACTACAAATAGAGAAAACACAACCGAGTAAGCATTACATATGCTTAGTAAGTTCATAGGAACTAAAATAGTCTACTCACCTCAATTCATAATTAACATAATAAATTAGCTAACTATACAAATTTCCTGTTTTCACTTTTAACAACAATTAGGTGAGATCATTAGATTTAAGTCTCATAGTAATTCAATCTATACAATACCATTCAACTTAATTCAATGTTATTTAATCAGTATCATCAAATATATATATATATACACTTTAGTTACATTATTCAATCATCATATAACATATCAATTCAAAACACATATCATCATTTTAGTCATTTAGTCTTATATCATCCATTTCTATCATAATACCATTCATTCATTTAACTTGATGCTATAACCATTTAGCGCGATGAATTATAATAACAGGTATGGATACGCGGGTAACCACCAAAGCACACCCGATTGCTCATTTGAACGATAACTCTAGAACACACCTAAGTAGCGAAATGCTAAGCCCATAGACATCATATGTCATAAGACGTTACATACCTCCAAAACACACCAAGGTATCCATAGAGACAATCAGTAACAGTGGTCTCCGTAGAATTAAAGCTCGGTAGTTTGCAACAAATGCTGGATTCCAATTTAAATATTGAATTCTTGGTACATTAGTATCATCGCATATCATATCTTCTACAGTGTGCAAATAACACTACTGGCATTCCGGTTATATCATATCCTTTCATACATTCATCCGGGCACGTTTAACACATTAATTCAATTCTTTACAATTCAATCCATTTATCACCTATTTGTACCATTTTATAACCAATTCAAAATACATCACAAAATATAATTTCATAATTTAAACACATCTAATACATTTACAAACATAACTACACCATATGAACTTACCTGCAAAAACTACTAACGAGTTGAACTGTAGGGACTAATCAGCAATTTTTCATTTTCCTTGATTATCTATGGGTTGATTCAAATCTTGATCTATATGATAATTCATTTCAATTTATCAGTTTAAAATGTCTTATAACAGTTTATTTCATGCATATAATAGTCTAATTTTATTTTACAACAATTATCTGAAGTTTTACATTTTATTCAATGTAGTCCTTAAAACCCAAACAATTATAACTTTCATATTTAAGCCACATTTTTCAATCTGACTTTAATCACATCCTTCTACAACCTTATAATATCTTTAATTACAAAAATTTCTTGCTAATTTTGAATTATTTTCATTTTAATCCCTATACACAAAACAAGCATTTAAACTTTAAATTCAGTCCCTTTTTTTTATTTCTAAGCTTATAAACCAACATATTAACACCAAAAACATAAAAAAGAAATCAATGTAAACATTTCAAAGCTTTAATAGTTTTACGATTTAATACTTGAAATAGCTAAATTGAGTTACAATGATCTCAAAAACATAAAATTTACAAAAAAAAATGAACTTAATATACCTTACCATGCAAGGTTTGAAAGATTGAAAGTCAAGGGAGCTTTTCTTCTTTTATTTCCATGGAGTTTTTGATGGTGGAAGATGAATAGAAAAAAATATGGCTTTGTTTCTTTCCATTTCTTTATGTTTTATAAATATAATAATATAATTATAATAATAACATTATTTACACACAAATCATCACAAAATCGTCCAACATCTTAACTAAATTTCCATTTAGAGCCTTGACTTAATATTAATTAGCCCTTTTAATAAATAAAAATTAATAGTGGTTAATTTTTTCTGTTTTTACGATTTAGTTTTTATACATTAATTAGTTATTATTTTAAAAAAAATTACCTATCTAAAATTCAATTCACCTTTATCACAACTCCATAAATATTTAATAAAAATATCTATAGACTCGGTTTACGAAAATTAGGTCTCGGTACCTCATTTTTTGACACCACTAATTTTAGGATCGTTATACTTGTATCTTAATTAACTATCCTTTAAACAAAATTACTAAACCATAATTTAATATATTATCAAATTAAACTCGTAAATATTGTTATTTAACATTTACGAATTAATACATTAAAAATGAGATTTTAAAACTGTATTTTTTAGTCACACAAAAAATTAAGTTGTTACAAAATGTATGGTACACATTTAATCACCAAGTTTTAAACACAACCAATAGGTGAAATTCAATATCAATCATATAATATCTTCGGAAAAAATATTTCCAACATGATTATCATGTGAATTGATTTGGACTAGAACTTGACTAACAAATTTGACTTTGATTTTAAAATGTATTTTTGTTTTTATGGTTTAGATGTTGAAGGAAGAGAAATTAGGAGTGGGTGTTCGATCGAATCGAATAAAAAAATTTTGAGTTAATTAAGTTGACGAATATTGTTTTATCATCTTAACTCGATTTGAAATTTTCTCGAATCAAGTCGAGTGAGATAGAATTCAAATCAAATCAAATATATTTATTTGAGTTAAATTTAAAAAAAAATTTGGGTCCTTGTATCCATCGCCACCCACCGTAATCAAATTTACCCACCGTGATCAAATTGGTTATTAACTTTCATCCCCTCATAATTTATTTATTAATCTTTTATATTTGGGTTAATTTTTTTTGTTTGCTTAGTTGCTTCAATTATCTTCTAGTTCTTGTCACCATGTATTTTGAAATTAAAAAATATATTAAATATAAAAAATATATTTTTTAATAAAATTTATTTTAAAGATAAAATGTGAAATTGATACTAATAAAAAATTTTAACATGAATATTTTATGTCATCACCAATAATTCAATTTTAACAGAAATTTATAAAGATTCAACATGATTAAATAATTCAATAATATAAATAGTAGACATAAATTTAAAAAAAAAAAATTGGAGTTTAGGAGGAAATAAAAGTTTTGGGGAAAAAACAAAATGAAAAAATTTTTTGGTGGGTTTAGTGAAAAATAAAAAGAAAAAAGTTTTGGGATTTGAGAGGAAGTAAATTATTTTAGAGGGAAATAAAAATTTTGGGAAGGTAAAAGGAAAAAAATTTGGGGATTTAGAAAAGTAAGATTTTTTGGGAAACCGGCTAGGGGAGGAAGTAGAAGGATTTGATATTTAGTTTATTCGAATTATTCGAGTTATTCGAATTTAAAAATTTAACTCGATTTGAATTTAAAATTCAAAAAAAAATAATTTAATTCAATAAATCAATTCAAATAATTTGAATTTTTTTTCAATTTTTTCAAACCCTAAAAAGAACCATAAAAAAAAGGAAAGAAATTTTAAAAATAAAATAGTAAATAGCAATAATAAATAATAATAAACTATAAAAATCTTAATCTAGCGGTGCATTTCCTTTCGAATTAAAAGAAAAAGGGCCAAAGATTGGGGGCCCTAACAATTAGTGAAATGAACTTTAGATTAAAATTAGATACCGGTGAAATGGCTTTTAACTTTGGCATGGATCGGAATTAGATTTGGATTTGGACTTTAAATGTGACCTTGGATTTTGCTTTTTGACCGATTGACTTGAGTTTTGAATTGAGCGATCTCATTTGTATCCTTAACTCTTTTTTTAATTATAGTTTTTTTATTTCTATTTTTCTGAATTTTTAATTTTTTATATTTCTAAATTAATATTAATTTAAAATGCCCAAAATAATTAAACCATATTAGATTAAGTATTTTCAACCAAGGGGTGATAGCCTAATAGGATGCTCAATAGTCTACATCCTAGAGTAAAGACCCAGTCGCTCCTCACTTGATTCACATGGCCAACCATTATTCGGTCTGATTCAAGTCTTGGCCGTCGATCAAGTGTTTTACCGTTTAATTTAGCCAGCCCGCTTGACTGAATTTTTTTCCTCCACCTTTCCTTTAATTAAGGCTTTGTTTGGTCAATTGCAAGTCTTGGTCAAAATTGAATCAAAATGAAACTTGAATAGGCCTACAAATTGGTTCAGTGCATCCAGTCTAATTGACCAAGGCACATGTCATATAGATAATTTTAAACGGGACTGTAGTATTAGTAAATACAATTTTCATGAAAAATAGTGTAGATGAATACAATTATTTACACAATACTTTATCTAACAATCCATATTCACTTAATTTTAATCATATTAAATATTTTTAATTTGGGGATCCTACGTACAATTATTACTTATTATACATATTATTGTAACAACCTAGTTTCTGTGGTGTCGAAAAATATAGGTTCAGAATTCTCTTTCTGTAAATCGAACCCGTAAAATAAAATATGAATATTTATAGAATTAGTGTAAAAATATATTGAAACTCATTTAAGTAATTTCATCGAGAAAATGGTTAATTAAAGCTCAGGGACTAAATTGTAAAAGTCTAATCGTTGTTGAGTTTTAATTAAAAAAGACTTAAGAACCTAAATAGCAATTATCTAAAAGACCAAAATAATTATTTAACCATGGATTAATATGAGATGGTAGATGGTGGTGGTGGTGGTGGTGGTGGTGGTGGATACCACTAAATTTAATTAATAGTTAACTTATTATAATAAAACCTTAATTAATCTAAATAAACAAGCTTAATTAATAACTAATCATAGTATAAATATTAAGTTAGTGGAGGATGAATGTACCATCTTACTCATTTGCTTTCCCCGTCCCAAACTTTAAAGAGAAAAAAGAAAAGAAAAGAAAAACCCTTGTTGACCTTTAAATATTTGGCAAGCAAAAATTTCAAGGTAATCAAGCTTTTTTCATTAAGTTTTATAGATTTATGATCACGAAATTTCATTTAGTTAGCTTATGTCTCAATTTGTTCAATTGTTAAGTTTTTAACAAGTTGTCATTGTTTAGAAATTGATAAATTAGGCTTGAATTTGATAGCTATTAAGCTTAGATCATGATAATGACTAAATTATAAAGTTAAATAAGTTTGATAGTTAACTTTGTAACATTAGGGACCACATTGAATAAATTGAAAACCTGTCATGAGATTGTGCTATGAATACGAAGTATAGGGTTTCTAATGAAAGAATGTTAAATTGGATTTTGATCCGAAGCTAGATATCGAAAAATATGCTTATCCCAAGTATAGGGACTAAACTGAATCAAATGAAAAATATAGTTGACTTTGTATTTGGATGTGCATTTGATGAAATATGATGTTGTTTATAAATTGTATTATCAAACGTAGCTAAAGGCGACATTGGGCCGTCGAGAGGGAAATGAAAGACAAGAGTAACTGACGAGTAACCGCAATTCCGATTTGTACTTTTATGATTCAAGTGCAATATATATAAACATACGAATATATATATGCATGATTGTGGTGTACTAGCTAATGAGGTAAGATGATTAAATGTCTCATGACTTGATTCGTGATTATTGATATTGAATATCGAAAATTGGACTGAAATAAATAAAATAGAAATAAACATGATATAAACTAATAAATTTCTTATATTATAAATTGATGATAGAAATGGTATGGAATAATGTGTTGAACATGTGATGATATGAATTTAATAATAGTATGTTATATAGATTGATAATGAAATGAAATGAGACTATGATAAGTGAATCGAATATGATATGTAATTGGATCATCAATACCCTATTAATTGTTCGGGTAGAATCGCATATAGTTGACATGCCATAGGATTGGATTGTGTGCGGGTTTATGCACCTCGTGTGCTAAGATAAGCTTTATGTGACAGGATGCATTTTGTATGCCAATATGAAGCATGTGTGTCAATTTCCCCTACTTCAATTTATCTAATGATACACTCTAGTGCCAGTTGGTGTGTTGGTTAGACGATTTGTGTATTTGTCCGAGTCCGAGTCAAGTTAATAGGGATTATAAATCATAAGCTTTATAAATGATATTGAATTGAAATGATATGATGATATGGAACCATATGTGCATATATATAATTCATGATAAAGGAAGCATATAAAAGATTATGCGAACCGGTTAAAAATGAGTCTTAGGGGCCAAATAGAGTATAATGAAATTAGAGATGAATACTCTAATGTATTGAGGAAAAAACTCTCCCAAAGTATATATTTCTTAGAAGTATGTATAACTATATATACATGGAGGATTTAACAACTAAGGAAATAATATCTCTTAATTATAATCTCTAAAAAATATCAGTTGTAATCTCTAAAGATACTATTTAATAATATCAAATAATCAAAGATTCTCAACACTCCTCAAGTTGGTGCATAGATGTCTCACATGCCTAACTTGCAAAGAAGATTATGATAAGTCTTACAGTTGAGCCCTTTAGTAAAAACATCAGCTAATTATTTTTCGGATGCTAGGTAAGATAGACTTAAGGCACCACTGGCTACTTTTTCCTTGACAAAATGATAAGCTATTTTGATGTGTTTGGTTCTATTGTGTTGTAGTAGATGTTGAGCTATGTTGATGGCCGCTTTGTTGTCACAGTACAAGGTTGATCCATTTTCGTTCAATAACTTCAACTCTTCCAATACTTGTTGTAACCATAAAAGCTTACAAACTCTTTGAGCTATGGCCCTATACTCAGCCTCTGCACTTGATCGAGCCATAACACTTTGTTTCTTGCTTCTCCAAGTGACTAAGTTTCCTCCCACAAGAGAACAATAACCCGTTGTATACCTTCTGTCATCAAGAGAGCCAACCCAATCTGCATCTGTAAATACTTCTATCTTGAGATGACTATTTTTTGAGACGAAAATACCTTTGCCTGGTGCAGACTTCAAATAGCACAAAATTCGTAATACTTCCTGTATATGAGGTTCTCGAGGATCATGCATAAATTGGCTTACCAAACTAATAGTATAGGCTATATCAGGTCGAGTATGAGTGAGATAAATCAAACATCCGACGGGCCTTTGATATCTCCCTTTATCCACTGTTTCACCGATCATTGCTTGTAACTTGTGATTACTCTCAATAGATGATTCGGCTAGTTTGCAAACTAACATGCTAGTCTCTGTCCAAATATCTAAGACATATTTTCTTTGAGAAATAAAAATTCCTTATTTCAACATGACCACTTCTATTTTGAGGAAATACTGTAACTTTCCCAAGTCTTTTATTTCGAATTCTTGAGAAAATTGTTTCTTAAGCTGGGCCATTTCTTCCTTGTCATCTCCTGTCAAAATTATGTCATCAACATAAACTATAAGGAGAGTAATCTTACCCTTGTAATGTTTTATAAGGAAGGTAAGATCAACATTATTTTGTCAATAGCCAAACGACACCATGACCTTACTAAATCTATCAAACAGGCTCTAGGAGATTTGCTTTAGTCTATATAGGGCCTTTTTCAAGCTACATACCTTCCATTGAACATTTTTATCCTCAAATCCTGGAGGAACTTTCATATACACTTCTTCTTCCAGGTCTTTATGTAAGAAGGCATTCTTTACATCAAATTGTTGTAAGTCCTAGTCAAGAATTTCTCCACATGATAAAAGGATCCTAATTGTGTTCAATTTAGCAACTAGAAAAAATGTTTCTTGATAATCCACTCCATATGTCTAAATGAATCCTTGCACTATTAATCTGGCTTTAAGTCTTTCAATTGAACCATCAACCTTATACTTGATAGTAAACACCCATTTGTAGCCAACCATTTTCTACCCCTCAAAAGGATTTACTAGATCCCACATCTCATTTTATTTGCTAAAGCCCTCATTTCTTCAATCATAGCCTTCTTTCATCTTGGATCAGTGGTAGCTTCTCTCTAATCCTATAGAACAGACATAGAGAACAAAGATAAAGCAAAAGCTCTATAGGACAGGGATAAGGAATCATAAGAGACAAATTCAAAAATAGGATGTAAAGTGTCGGTTCTAACACCTTTTTGTTGAGCTATTGGTAATTCCAAATTAGTTACAATCGGGGGTATATAAGACTCACCTAAGAGTGAAGAGTCATGGCATAAAGTAGATTGTATGATGACATCTTCTTTCTCGTATTTTCTAGTGTATGTCCTTAAATCTGGCCTATCTAACAATTGTCCACTAGTCTTTTTTTGAACCTAAGTCTCTAATGGAACTAAATTCTCCCTCGAAAGAATAACAAAACAAGGTGTCATCTCTTCATTTTCAATAACATCCCCCTGAAGAGATTGGTGTAATGAAGAAAATTAGGGCTCATTATCACGAAATGTTATATCCAGACTTACATAATACTTTCTAGATGGAGAATGATAACATTTGTAACCCTTCTGTGTGGGAGAGTATCTAATGAAAACACATTTGACTACTCAAGGATCCAGTTTGCTCCCATGTCGAAGATGAACGAAGTAAACATAACAAAAGACCTTGGTGAAACTAGGTAATCCGTCTTGCCCTGTAAGGCTTCTGTAGGACTTTTAAAATCAAGGACCCTAAGGGGCATCTGATTAATAAAAAAAGCCGCAACTAAAATCGCATCCCCTCAATAAGACTTTGGGAGATTCATAGTGAACATAAGTGACCTAGCCACCTCCAAAAGATGATTTTTTCTTTCAATAATATTATTTTGAACACTTGTACCTAGACAACTGGTTTGATGCAAAATCCCATATGATTCCAAATAATCATTAAAGTTATACTCGATTCCATTATCAGTTCGCAAAATCTTAACCTTAGCATCAAACTGAGTAGTAATCAATAAATGAAAAGAATGAAAACACGAGAAAACATCACTTTTGGACTTTAATAAAAATACACATGTCATCCGAGTGCAACAATCAATAAAAGTAACAAATCAGCGATTACTAAATAAAGAAGTAAGGCAAATAGGGTCCCAAACATCTGAATGAATAATCTCAAAAGGAACAGTACTTATATTATTACACAAAGGATAATTGTTTCTTGTTTGTTTAGTAAACTCACAAGCATCACAACCTAAAGAGTCTAACTGAGTTCTTGAAAATAAATTAGGAAACAACTTGGCATGAACAGTAAATGATGGATGTCTGAACTACTTATGCCGCTGAATAATCTCCCAATTGACATTTTTATTGTCTCAATATAATGCTTGAGACATATTGGGCGATCAATCTAGAAGATAGAAGCCATCACACAATTTACCACTGCCAATCGTCTTCCCCGTTTGGAGGTCCTAAAAAACACTATGATCGGGAAAGAATTCAAGTTTACAATTTAAGGCTTTAGTGATAGTATTAACAGATAAAAGGTTAATTGGGAATTTAGGGACATAGAGGATGGAGGATAAAGTGATATTAGGAGTATAAACAACAAAACTTATTCCAGAAATGGAGGTAAGGGAGCTATTGGCTAGTCACACACCTTCTTTTGATGGACAAGTAGTATAGTTCAATGAGCTTTTGTTTGACCCTGTCATATGTCTATTCACACCAGAATCAGTAATCCAAGAAGTAGATTGAGCATTTAAAATAGTACCTGAGTTCGCATGATTAGACTTGGCAATCGAGGTAGAGTTTAATTGAGACAAGATGCGTCGAAGATGTTGAATCTCATCTGAAGTAAAACTTCCAACAAAAGTGGACTTATCCTCTATTGTCATAGAGTCTGACAAATTTGCCTGAGGCCAAGAATTACCACCTTGTTTTCCACTACGACCTCGAATGGGGCGACCATGCAACTTCTAGCACGAATCTTTAGTGTGTTGAGGTTTTCCACAGTACTCACACCTCAAGTGATCCTTGGCAGACTTACCACCTGATGGACCATCCTTGTTAGCAATGAGGTCAACTTTCACTAAAAATGGATTATAGAGCATAACAACGCGAAGACTCTCCTACTGTTGTACATAGAAGTATGTCATATGGAGAGAAGGGAATGAAGTCTTGCCAAGAACTTGAACCCGAATCCGATCATACTCAATATTCAACCCAGCCAAGAAATAAAAAACACGCTCATTTTCCACTATCTTCTAAAATTTTTTGGCATCCTTAGCACAATTTTCTTGTAAATCTTGAAAATAATCAAGTTCCTGCCACAACCTACTTAATCCAGCAAATTGAATGTTTTGTACCATGTCCACTTGATTAGAAGTTTTGAATGTTTCAAGTGGTTATATAATGAATCGTACATAGATTGGCATTTGTTGAATGGTATGATATGGTGAATTTATTGCAGATGTTAAATGAATTGGTATGAAAATTTGTTATAATATATATGATAATAGAAACTCTTGGCATGATGGAGTGTGAATTGCTTAAATATTGAACTTGAATTCATTATGTTCATTTGTTATTGCTAATGCTAATTGCATTGATTTGAATCATGAAAAGACCATTGAGATTTCTCGCTCAGCATACGATTGTTTCTTTTTATGCATAGGTTTTAGTAGATATCAAGATTTTGAGACGTGATAAAACGTCCAATCAAAAGTTCTTGACTCAACAATGTTTGTATAGTTCCTTTTATTTTGATATATGACATGTACCTAAATTTTGAGTTTATTTTGTATTTAAATGGTTATGGTGAATGTTGAATTGGCAATATGTTGGAGTCAAATTCATAACTTGTTAATGATATATATATGTATGTTCATGACGTAAATAGGTTGAAACGATTAGATGGTTGAAATGGATGAATTTTGATATGTTGAATATGTAATGTTTAGGAATTTATGATGTAAGAGAATAAAATTGAGCATATGGAAATGGTTAGAATGCTGAAATGGTTGAATTAATACACATTTTGAACTAAATGAGTGATTTGAATAGGTACCATTTGGACCATTTGAAAACAAACGATCACATAGGGTTGTTAACATCACAGCGAGATCAAGTCAGTGAGTTGCATCATGACGAGGAACCCTTGAAGTCGTGACGTCAGCCTGATAAATTGAAAACTTTACATTTTGGTCCTAATTCAACCTCGGGTTATCAAAAAAGCTTTCATAATCTCGTATAAGACTTGGATTTGATTGAAAAACAAATTGTGATTGCGTAATGTGGTTAGTGGCACATATAAAAGGGTAAATGGATTCGTAATTGCTCTGGCAACGAATGTGGCATCCTGTAGCTCGGACCTGACAATTAGGTCGAGTATGGGGTGTTACAATTACATTAAAAAAATCCAATAATCTCCTAATTGGATTATATGTATATACTGTAGTAGCCCATTTTTGCCCAGGCTACAAGGTCTAAAAATAGAATAAAAGAATAAAAATAAAAACTAAAAAGTATGTTTTTTTTTTACAGTCCTTGTATAAACCCAAAATAAACAGACCCTTAAACCAACCCGAAGCCCAATTACACCCAAGCCCATTAACCCAAACACTACCCAAATCGGCCAAATCCTAACCAAATGCAGCCCGAATTGGTTTGGGCATGACCCAATAGCAACCCCAGGCCCTAAGAGGCCCAATTTGTTGACTGTTCCAGAAAGACCTAGGGTTTCTGAAACCCTAGGCGCCTCAAGCAAGGGTTCGCACCACAGCACCCAACACCAGGCCTAGACTCGCGCCGCAATCGGCACCCCAATCCGATCGACGCCGAGATTTCTGCGATTAATCTGCAAAAGAAGAAAGAAGAACGAAAGAGGACAACAAATATAGCAAGATTGTACTTTTTATCTATGTATTTAGGCTATAAAATAGAACCAAAGCAATGTAATCGGATGATTTTTTTACACGCATACTACGAATACAAATACGAAAATAGAAATAAAAAAACAGTTACTTTTCAAAAGGTGATTTTTTTCCCTCTCTTACTGTTATTTCATTCATGCATACAAGTTTTTTTTTTTTTGCAAATACTATTTTAAAATAAATAAAAAAGGGTTTTACCTTTCAATCGGCGCCGAAAAACAAGGTTTCAACCTCCGACCACCGCATACGGCGGCGTGGATGGTGGCGCGTGGGTGTGTGGGATGGCCGATGATCGAGGCTTGGTTGAACGGAGGCCGGAGCTCAGAGGCCCTCTTCTGTTCCTCTTTCAGAGGATTTTTCTTAGTTTTTTTTTAAATCGGGGCCAAAATGATTTGTTAAAGCTGAATTTTGGCTTATATAGCAATAATAAAACGACGCCGTTTTGGCTTAATTCAATAAGCACAAAACGACGTCGTTTTTAAGGCATGACCCGCGTGTTGACCCGATAACCCGGGGAGGATTCCCGTGTTTTCGTTAAAAGGGATATTTACTCCCTAGGCCCTTCCTCAATTCTATCATTTACAATTTTGTCCAATTTTTATTTTTCTTTATTTATTAATTTGGCCTTGATTTTTTTTATTTTAATTTAATCCCCCGAGCCATTTTAGGGCACACTTGAGGATGACGTCGTTTTGGGAATAGGGCAATTTGCCCAGTGAGTCCCTCATCTTCAACGCGCATTTAAATTAAGACCTGAATCTAGTTTTACTTTTTAAAAGATTGCCCCGAAAATATTATTTAAATTCAATTTTAATCTTTTTTCATTTTACTTCAATTTTGACTTAATTTTTATTTGTTTCCTTAAATACTTTAAATATATATTATTTATCTTACGTTTTAAGAAATATTTTATTACACATTTTTATATATGTATTTATATTTTCTGTTATATATATATATATTATGTATTATATTGAAATTTATATATTGTATTATATTGATTTAATAGTATAAAGTTTTATATATATATTATTTGAAAATTGTTATGTATTATACATTTATTCCTTTTTTTTTAAATCCTAAGTCTTATATTATTTATGTAAAATACATTAATATGTGTAATACCTTAAATTGATTTAATAATACAAATTTTTTGTATAAATATTATCTTTTTTTATATTAAATTGTTATATACTATAATATTTCCCCCTTTAAAAGAATCTTAAGTTTTTTTTATATTTTCTTAAAACAACTTAATTATTTTATGCATATATATCCTGTAAAAATATATTATTTGACATTATTCCTTTTTTAATATCCATTTGTTGTTTAAAATATTTCATTCATTTTTTTTCCTTTTTATGATTTTAAATTCATTTCTAAATTTTATTGTATATATTTCGTAGTTTGTTTTAGCTTAATTAAATCTTGTTTATTTTTACTCTTGCATAATTATTTTATTACATGCATGATCTATTATTTTATGTTGTCTTTTTATTTGTCCATATTTGTATGAAATGTTAATATATCTTGTAATTTGTATATTACCCTAATATTTATGCTTTGTAATATATTAATGTTGCATTTTTATCAAAACATTGTTTTAGAATTGATCCCATCTAATTATCGTCTTGTTTATCAAAAATTGTTTCTTAAAATTAAGGCAATATTTGACGTTTGAGATTTTTGAAAGAATCGTGTCCTAACTTACTGGACTTCGATTTCTTTCGTTAACTCTAAACGATCAAGTATCCCTTTCAAAATTAAAATGAATGATTTTCAAATAAAAACTATCTTTGAAAATTTAAGATATCGCGTCCTAACTTACTGGATGTGATATTTTAAGATTTCGAGGTAGAGATTTCTAAAAAACGGAGGATATTTAATGTTTTGAGAAATTTAAAGGGTCGCGCTCTAACTTACTGAGATTCGACCGTTTTTTATCCAAATAATTAAATGTCTCTTAAAAGGAACAATAAGTTTTTGAAACTCAAAAGGATCAAACTAAAAAAATCTTTTCCAAATCTTCAACAATAGGACATTTTATAATCAGTTTGGTACCAATTTTTGGGCGTTATGAGGGTGCTAATCATTCCTCGTACGTAACCGACCCCCGAACCCGTTTTCTCGAATTTTCATAGGCCAAAATCAATATTTTAAAAAGGAGATCCAATCACACCTAAAAAGATTGGTGGCGACTTCGTTTTTTCCAAACCTTAAAAATGGTTTCGACATATACTTCTCACCTTATAATTGTATGTTACCATCATCTTATGATCTTAAAAGTCTACCATCTAACCAAAAGGTATTCTAAATAATTTTGCTCATCAGTTATGTTAACATAGAACTATGACAACTCCCGTAACATATATTGTAACTAAATCCATTCATGATCAAGATTAAAATTTTCATTTCCAAATGAACAAGAATAACTAAATTTGTTCAATGCTAAAATGAAAATTAATTTTTACCTAAAAACGGTGCAACAAATAAATCCAAATGAAATCTAGTTCTTAATAATGATCTAAAAGTTCATATTGTTTCAACTTCAACCAAATTATTGTCACCTATATAGATGTATCTTTAACCATCTTTTGGCTTATGGTAATTTTGGCAACCTTGCATAGACACATTGATGTTAATTGTTACGTTAAAATCTATTCACTAAGTTTGTCTAGGTATTGTCAATGAAGTTTTGGCACTATGGCAAAGCCTAAGGCCTTGTGATCCTTATAGCCCAAATTTGACTCCCATTTTGTATAAATCATGAGTGGGTTGTCCTTGAACTTATTATAGCTTAAATCTCACCATGTGTTAGTCCTATTTAGAAATATTTTGGTTTGGCGATTGCAATTTGTAATGCTTAATTTTGGCTATAGTTAATTTTTATATGTATTAATTGTAATTGTATATGTACTTGTAAACTTAAAAAAAAGTGGACGTTTAAGTATTGAAGTCAAATTAATCTCAAAACAAAATTAAGAAATGTACATCTTTTTGTGTGCCAAGCATGATAAATGATATAATTCTTCTTTTGATGACCTGTTGTACACAAAAGAAACAACCATCCTTGATTTCTTTTGTGATGTCTTATCCAAAGTTTTCACATTTTTCTTTGTATACCTCATAAAAGTTAGATTTGCCAAGAGCCTACTAGTTTCAGCCTTTCCATTTTATTTTATCTTTTTTCAATGTCGGGTATGAATTACTTTGCATGATAATCTTATTGAACATAATGCCCATGAATATTTTCAAAATGGTAAAAAATAATAAAAAATAGGTGACGATAATTCGGTAGAAATTGAAGCAATATGACTTTTAGATTATCATAAAAAAAAATTAGATGTGAAAGTGTACATGAATCCATTGATATGTTAAAATCTTTGAATCTTAAGGTTTTGAACTTTCAAATAAGCACAACTTTTAGGGAATGCGATTCTCTTTGCTGAAGATGAAATGTCAAACAATTTACATTTATATATTTAATTTGGGGAGATTAAATTTTTCATGTTAATCTTTATTTCAAACTATAAGTATTGACAAAAGCTTTAACCACCATTTCATACAAATCAAGACAAGATTTATCTATTTTTATATTTAAGCTATCTTCCCAATATTTTGTCAAGTATTAAATATTTTAACTTCTTTTACGTTTTTATCATTTTTTTTTACATTTAAGAGTAATAGAACTTTAAAAAAAAAGTAATAGAATTTTAATTCATTTTTATTATATTTAAATAAAGGATATAAATTGAATTTAAAATAAATAATTATAAAGTTTTATGTAATAATAAAATAATTTTGTTAAAATTATTAATTATATTAGTAAAAAAATATTAATATATTTATATTCATATTTGTATTTATGTAGAATTTAATACATATAATATATATAAATATTAGATCATGGCACATCAATAATATGAGTGGAAATAACTATGTAATAAATTTATTAAAATTTGACATAAAAATTAAATATGAATTTAGTTGAAATGATAAAGTTGAGAGAGTGAACATAAAAGTATCATGTATCTATGCCTTTAAGAGAAACACAATTATTTGAAGGATCAAATTATGTATTCGCATCTTTCTCACCATCAAGTTGTGAAAATTATGTGTTTGAATCTTAAAAACAATAATTTTAATCAGTACAATAGTAATATACATCACACTCAAAAAAATACAAGTTCAAAACCTTGAAAAGATATTGTTAATAGAAGCAGCTCAATAATATAAAAAAAGAAACTATAAAATTTAAGGGTGAGAGCAGCGACGAAGTCAGAACAAATTTTTAGGGGCTGAATGAAATTTTAATTTTTTATAATTTATATATTTATACTTTTTAAAGGATTAAATAGAATTTTTATAATTTTAGGCGGCCAAAATATAATTTTATTTTTACTAATTTAAAATTTTAAAAAAATTTGAAGAACCTAAATATAAGTTTTTCAATTTAGGAGGCCAGGGCCACTGCGAACCCCGCCTCTGGGTGAGAGTAGTTGATTAAGACATATATAGAAAACCTAATAATCTTAAACTTTATAATGATCGATATTATATTCACTTGACATGCTTCAAATAATTAAAATATCTAAAAGAATGGAGTTCATAATTATGAAGAATTGAGTTCCATGAACCGACACCAAAGTGATGGAAATGACCCACATGAGACCCAAACTGGAAAACAAGATGGGGTTACAGGGTTCCACTGGAGGTAACATCAGGACAAAGCTTTTTCATCTTTTGAAGGTGAAGACAAAATATGCAGATGCAAAAAAGGTAGAATGAAGAGAAAATGAAGGATTTAATCTCCTAAACTAAAAGCTCAAGCATTTGGTCGGCAAAACTAAATAATGTGAAGGCTCTTTTTTCATCTTAGCTTGTCTGTTTGCTTCGTGGAACTTTGTGAAATATCAAAGTTTAACAATATTATACCGATGCCTTTGTCTTATTGCAGGTCTGCCATGCGTGCAAATTTCATATGGACCCTCTGTTGGTCCGGATTTATGACTTTAGGGGACACCTGAGGTTTGATTTGTTCATTTATATTTTTCCTTTTTATCTTGTTTCTTCTTTCATTATTATTATCATTAATCGTGGTGTGTAAATTCAATGGCTTTTTCAGACTCCAAAATTGCTAGGTTTCGAGATGTTTTGTATTCTCCAGTTTTTAATTTTAAAATAAACCAAATAAGATTTAGTGGGAAAAAACAAAAATATGCACTCGGAAATTTGCTAACAACACAACAAAAAATATGATTTTGTTCACAAAATGTTTTGAACGCAAGCACATATTTTGGAATTTTGTAGGTTGCTGGTGTCCACATTCTAACACGAAAAAAATATGTTACGAAGATGGAAGTATTCACCCTTATTGTTTATAATTTTTCAATTAAATTTCACTTTTAACCTTTTAAAAAAATTTAAATTATTTTTTAACAAAAATGATGACTTAAACATTTATTTTTAATGTTGTTGACGTAACAACGCGCATGGTAATCCATATACACATCATGCTAACATAACATCATTTGTCTTCTATGTCACATCAAGAAATAATTATAAAATTATAAAAATTAAAAAATTAAAAGAATCAAAATCAAATTTTAAAAAAATCATAAAAATTCAAAGACAAAATAGCATGGAATACATGTGAATTAACACGTAGGTTGTTCGATTTAAAACTTTAACATTTTAGTTAGTATTTTTGTTGAAAAAACTTAAATTCAACTCTTTTCAAAAGGTTGATTGTCAAATTTGACTATTTTTAAAAAGTTGAGGGTCAAATTTAGCTAAAAGAATAAAGGCCAAATTGACAAAAAATATAAACATTAAGGGCTAAATTTGACATTATGCCTAGAGGCAACGACAACTTCTCATGGGTGTCAAATGCTCACGAGATTTTAAGTGTTTTAAGTTCGATATTTATTGAGGGTTAATATATATGGAGGTAGGGACGAATCCAAAAATTCTTTTAGTGGGAGCTAGAAGTGAATTGTAAATTTTTTAAGAGGTCAAAATATAATTTTATCATTTATTAATTTTTTATTTCATCATTTCCAAAGGGACTTAACATATTTTTTTAGAGGGCCAAAATAAAAATTTACCATATATTAACTTAAATTTTCATTATTCATAAAGAAACTAAATTGCATAATTTTTATTTTGTAGGGGAAGGGGCAATGTAACACCCCTAACCTATAACCATCACAGGAATAAGTTAAGAGGTGTTACCGGACATATAACACATTCCAGTACATAAAAATTTTCGAACATTCATCACATTATAATCAACATCATACATTCACTCTCATAACATACTTAAAACAAGCATATGAGCCTCAAATCATGCATTCGGAACTAAACTGGTAACATTCGAATGTTTCCGAATAACTTAGAAAGATTTTCATTTCATAGGACACATGCCCGTGTGAATAGGCCGTGTGCCTCACACGGCTATAGACACGCCCGTGTCACAAGCCGTGTGAAAACAGGGCATACATACTAACTTGTCCACACGACTGACCACACGCTTATGTGTCTGGCCCGTGTGTCTATTCGAAATGGCCACACATGCCAATGTGTCAGGCCATGTACTAGGCCGTGTCAAACCTGTAGGGTATACTGACTTGGGTCACACGACCAGTCACACGCCTATGTGTCTAGATCGTGTAACTCACGAACTTGATTTTTAGTTTAGCTTCAGGGGACACACGGTGTGTACTATGACCATGTGTCACACGCGACTGAGACACAAGTCCGTGTCTTTGCCCATGTGGACAAAAATAGGTCATTTACAAGGTTGTCTTGCCACCCAACTTACAAGTACCTATACCAAATCAATTGATACCAATTCAACATCTCAATATGCAGGCAAACCAAATCATACAATGCACAAATTATACCATTTCTTTTTTAACCATCTCAAGTATCTAACCGTCATCAATTTCACATTCAACAAGTACCAAATCAACCACATTACTTGCCATAAAATACATACGTAACATGTTCTATAATTTGACCATAAAATCATCCAAATACTAATTCACATCCAAGAAAATTCATTTCATATATTCATCACATATCAATATAGCTATTTGCATAATTACATACCATCACCATACTCGCCAAAATATACCAAAGCATACATATATTTAAGCAACCAAAACATATTACCCAATTAAGCCAAATCACATGGCTTAATATATACCAAAACATGTACCAAAATCAACATCCTTATAACTAGCCTATACATGCCACATTTACACCTTTCTTTGAGTTCAAAAGTACCAACAAGTTGTCTGAATAGTTTGCGCGTATCTTTGACATCGTTTGAATCGAGCGAGTTATCGAACCTTTATAAAACATGGAAAAATAAACATAGTAAGCTTTATAGCTTAGTAAATCGTATAATATAGAATTAAACTTACCATTATTCATAATATAAGCAATCAAACTCAATATAACCCAACTCAAATGATTCAAATGCCTAACACATGGATACATCAATAAGTTAGTATCTCAATTTACACATAACCAACAATTCATCCATAAAGGATTCAATTGACAATCAGGCTCATATACATGTGCATTTCCACTATTATCATGAACCATCATATAACATTACCATCATACATTTCATATAACTCATATCTAATCCTGTATTTTTATCATATAATCCGAAACAGTATTATGCCCATTGAACATATTAGAATTTCGAGGGATACTCGGGTGGTACACTCTAAGTGTATTAATCGGTAATCAGTCAATTCATTATCATTTTAGCTCTTTCGAGCCATTATCAGTAAGTTCCTCCTGAGCTGATAGACAGTAAGATCTATCGAGCTGAAACGGTAAGCTCTATCGAGCTGAAACGGTAAGCTCTAACGAGCTGAAAACAGTAAGCTCATACAAGTTGTTATATCGGTAAGCTCATACGAGCTGTGGTAAGTCTGCAACACATGCAGGATCTCGACTAAACGGTAACCCTAGTGACATGTCACTCGTATCCTACGACTTTTTAAAGTTCAAACAGGGCTCGGTATTATTCAACTTCATCATTTAAACATTCAATGATTAATAATTCAATTCCTTAATTCTCATACATTCAATTCAATTAAATACATACATTTAAATACTCAATTCTAATTATACAAACTTACCTCATATCACTCGGATGGAAATTAGCGACTATTCGTCAGTTTTTCCTTTTCCCCGATCTAATCCCGATCTCAGCTTATCTTGATCTAAATAATATCAAAATAACTCATTCAAACTGTCATTCAATTCAATTTAGCCTAAAACATTCATTTTAGCGAAATAACACTTTTACGCCTAGACTTTTGACTACTTTGCAATTTAGTCCTTAACACATAAAAATGCAAATTTACACAATTAGACCATAACCCATGGTAGCTGAATATAAATGGGGTCCCTACTAGCCATATTTTGCATTTATTTCACATTTCATCCATAAATTTTACATATTTCTCAATTTAACCCCTAAATGGCAATTTCACTAAAAACCACTTAATCAAACTTGTTAATCTATCAATAAACCTTCATAATCAATCATTAAACATTTAAATACTCAAGAATTCAACAATGGCATCATTTAAAATCTATAATAGTTTCAAAATCTAAGGTACGAGCTAGCTAGATTGCAAAGCAACGATCTCAAAAACGTAGAAATCATTAAAAACTGATTAAAAACCATACCTTGATGAGCAAAATTACTTTGGCCGAATATAAAACTCTTTAATGGCTTCCTAAACCTAGTTTTTTGGTGGAGAAGAACATGAAAGATGATAGACATTTGTTGTTTAATTAATTTATTAACATACATTTAAAATTTACTAAAATAACCTTATTATAAAACCATTTAATATCATTCACTCATGTCCATAAATGTCCAATCAATATAAAAATGGTCTATTTATCACTTAAGGACTTTTCTTTTAAAGTTCTATAACTATTAAGCCTTTTTAGCTAATAGAACTCAACTTTTTCGCATTATGCGATTTAGTCCTTTTTACCAAATTAAACATTTAAACAGTAAAATTTCTTTACGAAACTTTCACATAATAATTCTATTGTATTGTAAACCTTATTAAATAATAAAATAAATATTTTGACTTCGAATTGGTGGTTCCAAAACCATTGTTCCAATTTGACCGAAAACGGGATGTTATAGGCAAAGCCCCTACCTACACCCCTTAAAATCTCCCCAATGTAGAGATACTTGAATTTAATAATTTATACTTACTTGGTACATAAACTCTTTTTAGAACTTAATTGATACCTAAAGTTGAAAAGCGTAAGTTAACTTGATACTTTTTTCAGGTACTTGGTTAACATTGTTAAAATACGCTAACGTGGCACTGATGACCAATAACATGGTGACACATAGTAGTCTCACATTTTGACACATGGCACTTCTAAATATTTTTATTATTTCACGTGTCAAAATGTTAGCCTACCACATGTCACCATGCTATTGGTTGTCAATACCAAATCAACGTATTTTAATGGTGTTAATCAAGTACTTAACAAAAATACCAAGCCAGCTTACGGTTTCTAAAATTAGGTATTAGTTAAGTCTCAAAAAAAATTTAGATACCAAGTAGATATAGTTACCAAGTTCAAGTACCTTCGTATGTATTAAATTATTAATACTAATTTTTTTAGTATAAGATTATATATTATGTTAATGAATTTAACATATGAAATTATGTTCATAACTCATTTCTAAATATACAAAATAATACTTCAAAAAAATTAATAGAGGTACAAAAGTAAGGTTCGCTAAATGGTATAAAAGGCCCTTGAAAATTTTCAAAAAAAAAAAAATTAAGCTCTTCTCAACTTTTTGCACTCGATTGAATCTTAGAATCAATAAATTTAATTGATGCGATCTTTTGACCAATGTTAACCGTCAAAAATTAAAAGCAAAACTAACGTAACGGTTAACAAATGTCACGTTAGCATCGGTTATTAATGTGAAAATGTCACGTCAATAAAAAAATATGTGCCTCAAGTTTACAAAAATATTATAAATAAAAAAATATCAAGTTATATGGCATATTAAATATATTAAATCTTTATTCTTATTATTAAATATTTTTATTTTTTAAAAAAATTCTATATTTCTGTAAAAAGTAAGTTAAATTAGATTACTAAAAATTAATTATTTTTAAAAAGTTAAAAGAAAATTTTAATTATAAATGAATTTTTTTTTCAAAGAGATGTAATGAATTTTTAATAGAAATTATTTCCATTTTAAAAGTATTGTTTTCAAATATAAATTAAATATTTAAATGAAATATATAGGGGTTTAATTTAATTATTATTTTAATTATATAAGAGATGACATGTCAAGTAGAAAAAGGCGTCCTTGTCTCAATCGGAAAGCTTTCACATTGGAAAATTATCATATTTATGTATGTACTTTATAATATAGTTAAATTTCAAAGATAGTCCTTGTACTTATTGATATGTGTGGATTTAATCCATCTACTTTTATTTGCCCCTTTTAAATTCGATTTGCTAAATTCTCTTTCCTTTTGTTTACTTTTTATGTTATCCCCGCTTAGGAATTAAATATAATCACAAACATAACCCTCATTCTTTACCAATTTTACTAATTTAGCCCTATTTTAAAAAAAAATTATAGTTTTTTATTTTTATTAGACAAGTCTTGTTTCTTCTTTTAAGAAGTAAACGATGAGAATGACAAAATTTAAAGCCGTGTTAAATGAGTACTGATAGTCTTGTTTTTTCTTTAATTTTTTATTCCACCTTCGTCACTTCTTCAATTCTATTTAGATTTAACTTGAAAACAATATCAAATTGCCAATCCTTTTTTTTAATTCTTTCTTAAATTTACTTTTTTTTTTCTAATTGTTTAAAGCATCATTTTCCAAATCCACGATAATTCATTTGATTTATTTATTAAATTTTCTTAACCCAAAAAATAATCTCCTCCATTGTAAAATTGAAGAGAAAAAAAATGGATTCCACTACTGCCCCACGCACATTGATGAATTTCCAAAGGCCAAAAAATTGGGTTATTTGTTGAAGCTATGATTAGGTTTTTAAGAAGAAGGTGATCGACTTTGATGTTGACAAAGAGGAGGATGAGTTTAAAGTTTCATATCTAAAAAAATAGTTTTTTATTTGTTAACGAGAAATTTTTTACTTTAAACAAGAAATTAAGTAGATATACTTATTCAGTATATATCGCCTTTAATAAATGTTTTTATAATTCTCTAATTTTTTTTATATATTTCTTGAATTTTATTTATTTATTTATAAATCTATAACAATCTATTAAAGTTGTCCCTAAAGGCTTGGGAGAGCTCAATTTAGTCCAAATTTTAGGACTACGCCGTTTTTAAATATATATATATATATATATATATATATATATATATTAGGGTTTTGGGTCGATTTTTGTGATATTTAGGGAAATAAGTCGATTTTGAAGAGAGAAACAGAAAACACGTCTTGTTGAATAGGCTTTTTAACTTTTTTGGCACATCAGTTCCTTTGGTCAGATAGTTAAATGTTAGTGAGTTTGTCCTTGAGTCTCGAGTTTGATTCCTCTTCTATTTATATTTGTATTTTTTTATTTCATGTTTTTTCAATTTTTTTAATTTTAATTAATTTTTTTAACACATTAGCTCATCTAGTTACATGTTTAAATAGTGCATCCATCCTTGAGTCCCAGGTCCAATTCTTCTTCTAAGCACATTTGTATTTTTTATTTCACATTGTTTTAAGTTTTTTATTATTATTTTAATTAATGTTTCTAATTAATAAATAATATATTATTTTAATCAATAACTCTTTTATTTATAAAATAAAATAATAAATATGTAATTATATAATAATAGAAATATTTTATATATATCATTATGCTAAAAATATTTGAAATTAATAAATCCTTTATTTATATAAATAAAATAATAATTATATAATAAAAAATATTTTTATATTTATCATTATGTTAAATATATTTTATTTTCTAAAAAACATCAACTAATTTTTTTTATGTTATGAATATCTTATTAAGTAGATGTCCATCATGATGAAGATAAAATTTTGGTATACTTTAAATTCTAATAGTTATTAGAATTAGATCTCTACTTCTTTTATACTTCTTATGCCTATAAATAAAGACTCTAATGAAGCATTACAACCACTCCTTTTGATCAATAAAGTACATTCTTTGTTGTTTTCATTTTTTTTTTGTTCTGTATTCTCACCATCTTTCTTTATTTTATAATACGTTATCAGCACGATCTTGCTCAAAGTGATAGTTCCTTTTATCGACGATCAAAAATATAAAAATTTGATTTAATCCTTTAAAAATAAAGATATAGTCTAATAAAATGGTGAAATTGCATTTTTTCGATTGTAAAAATTACAATTTAATTTTAGTCCATCTAAAAATTTTTCTAGTTTTACATTTGATCGCCACCGCTATTTTTACACTACTTGCAAGCAAACACGCAACCCATCCAAACCCACACACTAAGTTTTTCCTTAACATATTGTGTCATTCTGCCAATGGGTTAATGTGTTTACATTTGGATCATATGGCGTGAGTTTAAATCCCTTTTTTAGCATATTTTTGTTTTATAATTCATTTTTAATTAATAAATTCTTTATTTATATTAATAGAATAATAAAAATGTAATTTTATAATGACAATATATTTTTGATATATATAATTATGTTTAACATATTTTATTTTTAAAAAATATCAACAAATTGTTTTGATATATTTTTTCTTATATATAATTTTTATGCCTATATTTATTTTTTACCTATATTATGTGTACGGTAAATTTTAATATTATAAAATTAAATAATTATTTTAAAATATCATTCTTTTTGTTAAATATAATCTTTAAATGTGAAATATTTATTTAATTTTTCTATCCTTGTCGTGGGTGTGAAAAATTTTAGTATTATATATATTTTTGTCACATTTGTGACATGGATCAAAATAACTAGTTCATGTATAAAAATTATATTTAAGAACACTAATTATATTTAAAATAATTATTTAATTTTATATTATTAGAATTTATCATACCCACAATTATGATGAACATAAATATTTAACATTTAAAAAATATATAAGAAAATTATATCAAAATAATCAGTTGTTGTTTATAAAAATAAAATATATTCAACATAATAATATATATCCAAAACATACATTTTTATTATCAGCATCCCGAGGTGTATTGACTAAAACTTGCTGATCTATCGCAAAATATCAATTGAATTTGAGATAAGTCATTTGTCATGAGTTAACCTCTATCTTAACAAGTTTAATATCCGTTCACTTGTTAAAGAGAAGAATCACTTATTTCACAAAGTACTAGTTCAAATTCACAAGATATTAGTATTTAAGGGGCTAATTTCGCTGTTGATCTTCTCACGTTTTACCTTTTTTTCATGTTTACAAAAATTATTTGGTATTAGTGAGGCAATGTTGGTCATGTAAAGAAATTGAAAAAAATATATTTTTAAACGGTTATGATTTGACAAAATCAAAATCTAGCTTTTAAACAATTTTGATTTGACAGAATTAGAATTTGGTTGTTGAGATTTTTGAGGAAATTGACTCTGCAAATTTACCATTTTGCCCTTTTAGAAAACAATATAAACAGGAGGTTATTCTCCTCATTTTTGATAGCATACAAGAGAAAAACTTCTCTCATTCTTCTGTTCTCTAAATTCTGGTGTTTTACAAAATTACACGAGAGGAAAATTCTATTTAGGAGATTGAGTTTTAAGAATGATTGTCTAAGACTCTTTCAATCTTTCCTAGAAATTAAACCTAGTGTGGTTTTGTCGTTTTTCTTCCAGTTTATTTTCTGATTAGATTTTCGACTAGCTATTTTTGTTTTTCGGTTTCGATTCCTTTTGAGAAGAGTCATACCAATTGTGTTCTACCTTCTTTATTTGAGTGTATGAATATTAAAATACTATATTCACCTTGGGGAGTAATGTCCACTATAAGATTACACCAATCATGACGAATTTACTTCTAAGACAGTTGTTCTTCTAAAATAATGGTTTTTCCATGGTATAGTAATTATTTTATTTATTTATACTTAGTTTGGTTTCCTGTCATTGCTAACGATTCTATTTTGTAGTAGTATATTTTCAACACAGGTTATCATGTTAATGGTCAAATTCAATTTTTTTTTAAAGGTTGAAGATTAAATTTAATTAAAAGATAAAGAATAAATTAAAAAAAGTAAATATTGAAGAAAAAAAATTAAAGAATAAATAAACTTCACATTTCATTTTTATTATTGAGAAGTTTATTTTAAAGTTTAAACAAGCAAGAACAGTTTCTCACTCTGTACCCGCTTAAGCCGTATTTGTTGTTCTTCGTAGCTGATTTAATCAAAGTTAATTTAAATTTGCAATAGGATCACTTTGATTTTTTATTAGGTCAATCTAATTAAAAAATTGAAAATTTATTTATTTTTAATGTTGTACAAAATAAATGTTTAATAAAAAAAATTTGATTAAATACATGTTTAACCCTTTACAAGATTTAAATGTTATTATACTAATAACAATAATAAAACGATTTTTTTTTTAAATTTCATACATTTTCGATCTAATCCATTTGATATTATTTTTATATCAATAAATTTGTTGTAGATATGGTTCCAATTCCAATAGTAATTATTATATTAACCCACGCAACTCAAAGTTAAAAGTAAAGTAAAATGTAATTAATAGTGATGATTTAGCTTAAAATATAGCCATCATTGTAGGCCTAATGTATCTAAGCTCATAGAAGCCTAAAATACGAGTAAAATAATCATTTTATAAGGTTATTGGGTATTATTAGGGGTTTATATGTTCGGGTTCAATCAAAATTTTAGGTTTATTTATTAAATTTGAGTTTGGTTTAACTCTAAAAATGGGTCTAAAATTTGTCTAACTTTGACTCGGATATAAATTTTAAAATTTAGGCTCGACCCGTCTGTATTAAATTTTTTATATTAGTTTTTTATATAATTTTTTTAAAAAATATAATACATAAAAAATACTAAAAAAAGTATTAAAATAAATGTTTCCCAAAAAATTGAAAATAAATTAAAAAATATATGTATACTTAAATAACACTAAAATAGGTACAACTTTGCAAGTAAATGTCTCTAAAATATTAACAAAATTAACAATAAAACATAAGTTATATAATATCCAAACAATAACAACAAATAGTAGCAACATAATACTGAAATGGTAGCAAAATAGTGAAAAAAATAATAAAATAGCAACAAAACTGTAAAAAAGCAAGAAAACAATAAAAAAACAATAGTTTTTTGTATATTCGGGCCGGGCTAGGCTAGACTCAGAGCCAAAAAAGTTTTACTTGAGGCTCAACCCATTTTCTAAATGGGCCTTATTTTCTTGCCCAAGCCCATTTTTTGGGCCTATATTTTTACTTAAACTCTCCTACTTTTCGAGCAAGCTTTCGACGTAGCCCGGCCTATGAACAGGTCTAGATATCACTTTATTTTTTTATATATTGAATTATGATATATTATATAAGTGAAAAAATATTATGCAAGAAATATAAATTTTTAAAAAATTGATGTTACTAACAAGTGAGGTTCTAATTGAAATGATAAAAGTAAGATATTAAAATTTGTGTTTTAGATTTGAATTCTATCAAATGTATTTTTTGTAGATATTATACAATTTAAAATAATAAAAATACTCTCATAGTAGTATTTAGGCTAAATTAGCCAATTATGCCATTTTTTTTAATTGGACTTATAAGTCATTTTTTTTTTAAATTTAGGGGAATAGACTATTTTTTGAGAGAGAAACAAAAAGTGCGTCTAGTTGAGTACACTTTCTCTCGACGGTAAAAAAATTTTAAAAGGCACAATGGCCATTTTTTTTTACCTATAAATACCTCCCAAATTTGTTTATTTTTACTCACATCCTATTCTCTCAATTTTCTCAAGTTCTTATTCTAAATTTTTTGATATTCTCATTTAAAAATATTAGTTTTTTTAATTATTTCGTATTTTATTTGTTTAGATTAAGTTTTCACGAGTTACAACCTCCTTAATTTGTTTTGACGACAATCACATTTCCGCCGCTCAAGCAGTAATGGTAAGACGAAAAGTTAGTTTTCGTTATTTTCAATTAAGTTAAATTTAAATTGTTTTTTAAAATTAAAATAATTTTTTTATCATTCATAAATAGGGGGATGATCGTGTTTTGGAGGCATTCATACATAATTTGGCAAAGCCTCTAATCACCGAAATTCGTGGTTACTTGCAAGAAGCGAGATTCTTGCATACGTTTCATATGCTCGGGGACTGCAAACTCGATCCTAGACTCATCAGCGCATTGGTGGAAAGATAGAGGATCGAGACACACACATTCCATCTTCCATGTGACGAGTGTACAATCACATTAGAGGACGTAGTGTTACAACTCAGTCTTCCGGTGGATGGGTTGGTCGTCACAGTTGCAACGACCGTTCCCGGTAAAGAGGATCTCTGCGTGATATTATTGGGGAAGGTCCCAAATAAGTTTGATGGTTGGATATCAATGAACTGGTTGGCGAAAATTTTCGATAAGCTTCCTAGGGAAGCAATCAAGGTCGTCAAGGAATAATAAACCTGAGCATTCATCCTTTAGTTAATCGGGGGCATTTTAATGCTCAATAAATCTCAAAATTTGGTACACATAAGGTAACTACTACACCTAGTAGACTTCAAAGAATGCAGACAACTGAGTTGGAGAATAGTCGTGTTGGTCACGTTATACCAAGAGTTGTATTGAGCCATGGAATCAGATAAGATGTCAATTGGTGGTTGCCTACTCCTGCTGCATTCGTGGGTCTGGTGGTGGCTACTATTTCTATGTCCCTAAGTGAACAACCCAAACACGTTTTCGTTAGTGACAAGGTAAAAATCATTTATTAATAAATACATAGTTTGTATGATAAATATTTTTATTTACTATAGGTTTGAACTAACATATCATTTTTACATGTAGAACCATGGGCTGAGTTACGTAGGACTACTTGAGGAGCTGGAAGATATTAGGCTACTATTAGATCAACGCTCGAAAGCGAAGGTTAGTTACTTATTCCTTCAAACCTATATTAATTACACAATGATTTGTAAAATAAAATTTTGTACATAATAAAATTTACTTTTGTGCATTTCAGTTTGAATGGATGCCATATGTGGACACTGATATCATATATTGTATCCCACCAGAAGTGTTGGGCAATTGGGGGATGTAGGATGTAAAGGTGCCATTGATAGTGTATGAGACGATCGACAACAAATTCCTTTGGCACCACGAAAATTGAATGCAACTTTGTTAGAAGAGGCAACGACGACTGCCCTAGTAGCAGCATAGAACCAGACGCAGTCGTATGATGGGTTTATCACCAGCTCTGCCCGAAGAAGTGCCGCATATGTCTATGTAATGTCCCGGTCAGTTCACTCCACTTATCCTTATTCATTTTACTAACCTTGTGTTTTTTCACAAGCATTACATTACGTACCACCGCCGCACATGTCCGATTCTTCTATTCCCCCAAATACATATTTTGGGTACTGACTTCCATTGTATTCTATACCTCGATGCTAACCAAAATTTCAGGCTAAATTTTGATGCATGCATCCTTATCAACGATGACAACAATATAGAGGCCAATTTTGCAGTCGATGTCAGTGTCGATGCCCAAGTCAATGTTGACATATTCGAGTTTTATGGTTATATGCCAGTAGTGACACAAACACCGCTTGTATCATTGTTTTAACGGGGTGGGTCATCGGTGCAACCGTTTATTGATAGAGCAGAGGATACATGATGGGAGGCTAGGATGACATCACACTTGAGCATGGGGGAAGGCGATAGAAACGAAGGTAAGGAAAAAGATGAAGATGAAGATGAACACAAAAACCAAGACGAACACAATGGCAACGGTGGGGACAGAGATGAGTAAGAGAATGGGGGTGAAGGCAATGATGATGGGGATAATGGCAATGATGAAATTTATAGAGTCGCATCTCCGGTTGGGCACAGAAATCCTCTTTGTGTCCATCGTCCACCACTATGCGGCACATATTCTCCCCAACAACAAGATTAATGTATTTTTTATTATTACTACGATGTAAATATATATGACATAAATAAAGAAACCATAAATTTTTATTCCAACATTATGTTTATTTTCGTTACATTCTAAAGTAAGTTATGCGTAAGTTAATAAGAAATAACAAATTTGAAACATTAAAATAATGGAAAAGTTGTAATGAATATATTCTCTAAAAGAGAATAATGCTATCGATGCTGAGGCCCCAAAGTACCCCTCAACATAGAAAATGTTGTATTGGCTACGGACGTTCGCAATCAATACCGAAACGGGAATCCTGGGACTCACCTTCACCATTGGTAGAATAATGTTAGAAATTATATTAGAGTTTAGCCTGGGATGATTCTAACCTGCACTTGTAGCAACAGAGGTTTGTAGACACAAACTGGAATACTTTTTTTTATCATCAACAACCTAGTCTTCTTCATAAATATGCCATGATTTTCCACTTGCACCTCTCATCGTGAATTGCACACTTTCCCTCGAATTTCTCGGAATGAGACTTTATAAAGTGGTAGTTCACATCCTTTTTGAAGTTGTATTGCTTCAGTGCGGCAAGGAAAACATCTTTACCTAAGTATTCATACCAATTTCTACTACTCTTACATCATGTGATGTGTTTGCATGGCTAAGTGTTTTATTCAGTAAGCGCGAAAACTCTAAACCACCCTCGACTGATAGGTCAGTGCTGGTCATGTAGGACGGAGGTTCATATGCCCTGTATTGCAGATCTGGATTCGGAGCATTGTTAGAGCCATCATCATTAGATCACAAGATTCTGGCTTTGCTGGAATCAACTCCGGCTCGAAAAATAGTGCCACCTCTAAACCATTAGCTCTACACTGCCAGATTGGCTCATGGTTTGACTCTTCTTCCTCGACCACATTTTCTTCCTCACTTGCATCTTATTCCTCAGCCGTATCTTCTTCCTCACCTACCACTTCTTCCTTGGTTGCATCTTCTTCCTCATCTGCGCCTTTATTTTTCCCTTCAAGCAAGGGGTTTGATATATCTTGTTGGTTCCCATCGAAAGGAGTAGGTCATCAGTTCTTTTGTAACCTATGTGCTAGCCAAAATTTGTATTGATTTGGTGTCCAATGTACGTCGATGAACCCCTAGTATAAGTGCTTCTAGCTCATGAGATCGAACTTGCATCAAAGTTGAAATCAAACACATTGATTGAAAGTCGAGCCCGAATGTTGAGATTAGGGTTATACTTATACAATGGCTGGTACTAGCCAATGAAGTTTAAATTTGTGTCAGAGATCGATGAGTGTTTACCCATAGATGTTTTGGAGACATCGTAGTAGGAGCTTTGTAACAAGCCAGTGAACCCACTACACAACCGTGTAATAGGACTTTTTGCTTTAGCTTCAGTTCCAACATTCGCTCAACGGTGGCTGAAGATGAGCCAGATCCATCAACCTCGACAAAATCTATGTTCAACTCCATTACAACATTTCTGCTTGAGACATGCGATGATATAACCGTCTCGAGCTAGAGCTTGCCATTCACATAAAGTAGGTTATACTTATAGGGGTCAACGAAAGTAAGATATCAACATTGCAACCTTAAATTTTTCCTTGGGTTGATCCTCCAACTTTCCTCATGATTCTAGTTCGTAGCTCATGTAATTGAATGGTACGATTCAATGCCAATTCCATAGACTGTACTCCTACAAATATCACCTTGACCTTTGTATTACAAATTTGACTGTCATAGTAAATAACAGATTTCACTCATTGACTCATTTCAATATCAATTACGAATAGGATTAACAATACCAAAAAAATATGTAGAGGGTTGTCGAAAGAAGTACACACGACTCCTACAACTTAATAATTCAATTTTTTATATTAATTTGCTGTGTGTCTAAGTTATGAAAATTACGTCCCTTTTATAAGAAAATAAGCCAGCGAGTGAGGGAATACATGCTTCGAAATCTATTTGTGATTACTCGCATTCATTGAACAATTATGATAAAATGAAAAGTATTATTTAGAAACGCGTTCATGAAGTTATATAACTTCATCAAAATAGTGCTCCCAATAGTATTCGATGCCTCAAAATGTGCATCAATTATACAGAATTATTCTTTGGGGTAGCTTCCTTTAACTTTCAGCAAAAAAAAAGTTTAACGCCCAGCTGGGTGTGCTTTCTCTAACTTTTTTCTTCAAAAGTACATGCCCATCCAATTTTTCAACCATTTTTAAGTACGTTTTGAATATATTCCTAGAAAACGCTAGTCTTGCAGCGTGTTTTTACTATGGGAAATTGTTTTTTACTATGGGAAATTTATACTTTGCAATTTAGCCCTTCCCCCACACCTATAAGATATGTCTCCACTTTATGCTTCATCATCCCTCAAACATCTTCTTCCATAGCCTCTCCATCCCTCCTTTATAAAACACTTATCGGTGTTAAAAATTTTTGTTGCTAAAATTTTTTCGTTGATGTTCGAGGTGTTATTGAGCCGTCGATGATACAGTATCGCTCTGAGCCATACACATTTCATATATCATGTCGAAAAGTAACCATTACCTCCAAAGCCTATCCTGGGGAAGTTAGGTTCTAGGGTTATTTTGCTTTGTATGGTCATGGGTGGTAGTATACATAGAGGTCTCAATCGACCGCCTTTATGCAATTATATATTAAGGTATAACAGGGGAGCCAATTGACGGTTGTTATGTAACCACGAGCTCAAACTTTTCGGATACCCAAAAATGTTGTCTTATAAATAACATATAGAAGTTTGAGGGCATATTTATATGGAAAAACCGTGGGCCTTCTTGCTATAATCGGCGTAATTTTTCTCTATTTCCAGGCAGCTGATACCTTTAACCTTCCTTCTTATTTGAAGGTTGGCACCGTCGTAGACACAATAGGACTCTTAGATGGGGTGCGTCTGTTTCAGTGGAGTAAAGGTGATGCTCCTTTTGGGCTGACAACGATTGCCGTTATTAAACAACCCATTAATAACTACAACTATTGTTGCACCGACCTGAGTTTGACCTCTACTTCTATCGAAACATTCGCTCTTCCCCTACGAGTCTTTTTGTGGCCACCTCGATGTCAGCCTTTGGATAAGAATGAAAGGTTAAAGAACTAGCTGCGTGGAAATAGAAAAATTAATTTGATTGCACAGGAAATCCCTCTGTTTTCCCCTATGATTATAATCTCAATCTTATGTATGGTATAAATAAGTCATCATTTACAGGGTGTCCAAAAAGCTTGAACTCGTGACCGCGTAACGATTGTCAACTGACCCCTAGTTATACTCGAATCTGTGACTGCATCACAACCGCTGATTGGGACCTCCACTTAGACTTCGACCTTTGATCTTATCAAGCACAATCAGCCCAAAACTAGATTTCCCCAAAATGGGTGTTATGAGGCATGTTATCACATCCCGACTCCTCAAAATTACCTTCAAAATTTCTCGATTTTAGTCAGAAACCTTAGACCCTTTTTAAAAAAAATCCTAAATCTAAAAATCCTAAACCTAAAAATATTAAAAACCCTAACCACAAGAGAGAGAAATGGAAAGCACATCCAATTGGGCGCGCTTTCCATTTATCTCTCTAGAAGCAGGCTATTTCTCTAATTTAAAAATAAAAAATGACTTATAAATCTGATTAAAAAAACCAGCATATGTAACTAATTTAGCCTAATATTTATTATTTTATAAAAGGAAGGATTTAAGGTAATTGCTTAATTGAGTTGGGATATGATTGATGGGTGACAAATATTGGGTGCAGTGGTAAAACACATAGTTTGATCATTGGAGACGATATTATTAAGAGGGGTAGCCATGAACTTCAAAATGACCCGTAAAACGAATATAAATAATACCAAAAAAATATTTTTCTTCAACTTACAATTAATTAATTATATAGTAATTTTAATCAAAATCAACTAATACAAGTAATAAATTAAATAATTGATTTAACTAATTTGTCCATATATAATTTTTATATAGTATTCAACTCTCAATACTTCAAAACTTGAAATATTATTTATAATATTAAAACTCATTAACAAAAAAAAATATATGTATATATATTTTAAGATTTAATTTTAAACATCGACTTTTTTTATCAAATTAATTCCCAAAAAATAAATATTTACAATAATGACCCAATTTCAAAAACAATGACAAGAATTACTTGAAATGATCAATGATCAATGGAGGGCGGTGTCGTCACCCCATGACCTACACCCAAGTCAATCATTTCCCCATCATTGGCTATTGATTGCTGGGGTTTAAAAAATATATTTTTTGGTGCTAGCACTACAATGGCTGGCACCGGTATGTATTTTTTTTTAAAATACCTTTAAAAAATATGGTATTCCATGATCTAAAAATAATAATAATTAACAAATCCAACTGTATATTTAATCAAACCAAATCAATGAGATTCTAATTTTACAGCTTTTCAAATATCTTTTTTCTAGTTTCATGCAGGTAAACCCTTTTTATTTTCATTTTTCCTTTTTTTACTCCTCCTCTTCCTTCTCAGTTTCCCCTAGTCGCCGCCTTCACTCCACTATGACGTTAGCCATCGCTAACGTCCCTTGGGCCAACTGACACCACCAGAGTGCAGTACTTTTCCTCGATATATATTTTTTTAATTTTCAACTCGTGACGGCACTTCAATGCTGATACCTATTAAGATAATTTTTTCTTTTTTTTTTTTTAAATCATAGAATACTCACATTTTTTAAAGGTATTTCAAAAAATTACATACGAGTGCTGATCATTGTAGTGTCGGCACCAAAAAAATATTTTTTTAAACACCCCAACAATCAACAACTAATGATAGGGGAATGATTGACTTGGGTGTTGGCCATGGGGTGCTGACAACGCCCTCTATTGTTCATTTCAGATCATTCTTATCATCGTTTTTAAAGTTAAATCATTCTTATAAATATTTATTTTTTAGATTAATTTAATAAAAAACCCGTAAATTTATTAAAGCCGAACTCCAGTTTTTTTTACGTGACTTAAACTCACTTAAAACCACATTAACTTGGAGCTTTCCCCTTTTTGTCATGAAAGAGACAAACATTGACAAAAATAAAATTCCAAATGATAAAAGAAAGGCATCGAAAAAGAGGAGAGAGATAAGAGTCGCGGGCCACTAACTTTGGAGAAAGAAATAGGGGGACAAAGAACAAACAACATTCCCTTTTTGTTAATCCGTTTTACACAATTTGATTCCTATAGCATGTTTTTAACATTAATAAACAAAAGACTTTAGTGACTGAGCTTTTGAAAGTGTTAGTAAATGTTAAAAGTTTTGGGATTTTGATAGTGTATATTTGAGTTGGAGTAAATTTATGTGTAGATTTTTTCTTCATTATTTGTCTAAATTTATTATGGGTTGGGTTTTACATATTTCGATTTTCAGTTTATTGTGTTTAGTATTAAGTTAATTTTGCTTTTAGTTTATCAAATATGTATTTGTGATTGTGGTTGTAATTGGAATAGTAATTATACTTGTAACCTCTTTAAAAAAAATAGAGTCTAAAATTTAAGAGTCTTTGGTATTTATGAAAAGTTTTTACTTAATATATTAATTTTTAAATTAAATTAATATATCATTTGGTACTTGAATTTGATATATATATATATATATATATATATTTAATGTGATACTTGAGAACCTGTATTTGACAAAATTTATATATTTTGGCACCAAAGAGTAATAGAGTTGACTTGCTGGTGTTTAATTCGAGTTTTAAGGTTTATTTGATAAAAGTTAATTGTTAATATTATTGCATTTGGATTTTCATGTTTTTTAAAAGAATAAATTTAGTGTTAATTGTGAAATTGTTTAATTTTGTGTTTGATTTGTTAAATTTGATGCTTATTATTTTTATTGGGTCTTAAGGTTAATTTGATAAAATTTAATTGTGAATATTATTAATGAATTATGAATTTTCTTCAAATCAACTTAAAAACTCGAATCAAACACTAAAAGACTAACATCGTTACCTTTAGGTACCAAAAGGTACAAACTTTTTCCCAAATACATGTACCACATTTGACCCAAAAATATAATTAGCACATGAAAAAAAATCAAAATCAAGTGCCAAATGATATATTAAGCCTTCTATTGATATGGTGTACAACTAGGGAGGAGGGTTAGGAGGAGATAAGGAGTAGGAAGTGGCAGCGCTGTGGTGGCCCGTTCACGTAAAGAGGCAGCGACCCAGAGCAGAACTTAAGGACATATTGACTGCTTGAGAGAGTAATTGCTCTGAGTCACTTTAGGGTGCCGAAAGTCAATCCTTCATCGTTGAAAAGGTTTTTATAGGAGAGGTATTCTTTTTCACTGATATGATGTGGTAGGATAAACATTTAGTCTCGGTAGATGAGTAAAGAAAATTCATGAGTGTGAATGATGTATATCTTAGGGTCCATTCTATTATGTCTCCAATTAGTATGAGGTAGTTACGCCTAAACAAACTCCTTATCATATCGAAAGCATGTTCAAATTTGAGGAGTGTTCCCTCGTAGCATATAGTTTGATAATGGCAGGATGTCACTCCTCTGTTCTGGGTAGGTGGTCTAGTTCAACATCTCCTTAGGCAATAGTTGATAATGAGTGAACGCTGTTTGGGAAGCTGACATGTGTTGCATGAAAGAGGGGTATAATAATGGCCCCCCATTCGTACAGGAGGTTACAAAGTGACCTTCCATGAGACACCTCTTAGGGCAAAGGTCTGAGTGTGAGAAAATGTTTCTACGTACTTAGGAAGATGGGAAGACATTGTACTTGTTCCAGAAGCTTTTTCATAAAAATGATTATTTTTTGGGGAGAAGTGACCATGATGAGGGGCATATAATACGGTGCATGTGGCTAGATACTAATGGTCTTGGCGTTTAAATCCAAAACGATTCATTTTATGAAGGTTTTTTGAAAAATTCTATAAATTTGGATTTTAGTCATCTTTGGAACCATTTTTGCTTCTTTGAGTTCTAGTTGGCTTTTTTTTTTTCATTTTTTCTCCGGCTATTTGAAATTTCTTTTCGATTACTACAATTAAGGGCGTTTCTTGCGTTCGTTGTTAGAACTTTTTTTGTTCTTTTCCTATTTTCATTATTAGAATCTACGATGGCTAGGACTCAAAGATTTATTCAAAGAGGAAGGGGTTCTACAAGGAATCATCTATAACACCTAGTTTATTGACCCAAAATTTAAGGATAAATAGGACTAAATTGAAAGGATTAGCAAAATTTTAAACTTTAATGGGAAATTCAAAAGTTTTAAGTGGCCAAATTACGATTAGTTGGAAATCAATTCTAGTTCGATTAGGATGGAACTAGCTAGTTTAATAATGGGAGACAAAATGATTAAGGATGGAGGGTTGATATGGTAGGTGAAGACTGTGCTTAGGACGCATATATATTGTTGTGTGTGAAGATAGAATTTTCTCAATTCTTTTTACAATTCTTAATCTTTCTATAGCATCATTTTCTTCAATTTCTCTGAAGAAGAAGAGGATGAGGTTGAAGGAAGCTCTACATGTCACAATAGTTTTTGCCCAAAAATTTAACTCATTTAATAACAAATTTAAGTCAGAACCTCGTCTTTCTTGATCTATAATAAAAAATTTAACTTATTTAATTATCACACTATTCAATTCAGCCCAAAAATCATATTAAGGAAAAATTACATTTTTGCCCCTAACTTTTCACTTACTTACACTTTAGTCCCTAGGCTCGTAAAATGAAATGTATTCATTTTCATCAAAACTCAAGCCTAGCCAAACTTTATACACTCTTATAGTAGCCTACATTTTTCATTTATTCACATATTTCTACACATATTTTACAAATTTTACAAATAAGTCCTTTTTAACGTTTTCACCTAAAATCACCTAACAAAAGTTGTTAATCACACATCTAACATTCATATTCTACCATTAAACATCAAAATACATGCATGTCTAGCATGGGTAAAATTTTAAACATGAACCCTACTTCAAAATAATGGTAGAAATAGGTAAATCAGGTGATAGCGACTTCAAAAATGTAAAGAGCATTAAAAACGGGGCTATGATGCACTTACTATCAAGCTTGAAAGGTGTAGAAACCCTAGCTATGGCTTTCTTGTGAAATTCGGCTATGGGAGGAAGATGGACACCAAATTTTAACTTTATTTTCCCTTTTTATTCTTTTATTAACCAAATGACCAAAATGCCCTTCTTTGAAATTTTACCCTTTCATGTCTATTTTTGTCCATCATAAAATATAATGGTCTAATTACTAAATAAGAACCTCTAATTTACAAATTCATTTCAATTAAGCATCCAATGCTTCCAGAACACATATTTTTGCACTTTTTTGCAATTTAGTTCTACTAGTCAAATTGGACCCTCTATCAATAAAATTTCTCAACAAAATTTTCACACGTGCATTCAAGCATACTATAAACCTTAAAAATTTTTCACAATAAATTTTTCTAATTCGGATTCATGGTCCCAAAACCACTATTCTAACTTGGCCCTAAATCGGGCTGGTATAACTCTCCCCCTTTAGGGATTTTCATCCCTGAAAATCTTACTGGAAAAGAGGTTTGGGTACTGTTTTCTCATGGCTTCCTCGGGTTCCCACGTAGCCTCTTCAACCCCATGTCTTTGCCACAAAACTTTCACTAAAGTTATATTTTTTGTTCTCAACTGCTTAACTTCTCAAGCTAAAATCTTGATCGGTTCTTCATCATACGTCATACCCGGTCAAATCTCAATCTCTGTTGGAGAAATCACATGCGAAGATTAGAATAATATCGTCGTAACATCGACACATGATACACATTATAAATCTTTTCCAACTCTACCGGCAAAGCTAACCAATATGCCACTGGCCTAATTCTTTCAATAACTTTATACGGACCAATAAAACGCAGGCTCAGCTTGCATTTACGACCAAATCTTAGAATCTTTTTCCACGGAGATACTTTCAAAAACACTTTATCACCAATCTGAAATTCGATCTCTTTTCTTTTCAAATCTGCTTATGACTTTTGTCGATTAGAAGTGGCTTTTAAACAATTGCGGATTACTTTCACTTTTTCTTTGGTTTGCTTAACCAAATCAACCCCGTGAATCTGTCTCTTATTGACCTCGGTCCAATACAAAGGAGTTCGACATTTGCGGCCATATAATTCCTCATACGATGCCATCTTTATACTCGACTAAAAGCTGTTGTTGTAAGCAAACTCAACCAAAGGTAGATATTTTTCCCAACTACCTTCGAACTCTAGAACACAGCATTGGAGCATATCTTTGAGAATCTGAATTACTCTTTCCAATTGACTATCCGTTTGCGAATGAAATGTAGTACTAAAATTCAATTTTGTACCCAAAGCTTCTTGCAACTTTTTCTGAAATCTTGAAGTAAATCTCGGATCTCTATCCAAAATAATAGAAATAGGCACTCCGTGCAGTCTCACAATCTCAGCAATGTATAGTTTAGCTAACTTATCAAGTGAATAATCGGTACGTACTGAAATAAAATGAGTCGATTTCGTCAACCGATCAACAATGACCCAAACAGCATCTTTCTTTTTTGGGGTCAAAGGCAAACCCATTACGAAGTCCATTGTAATTCTATCCTATTTCCACTCGGGTACCATCACTAGCTGAAGTAAACCTGAAGGCACTTGATGTTCGGCTTTTACTTGTTGACAAATCAAACATTTTGCTACGAACTCAGAAATATCTCTTTTCATGCTAGGCCACCAATATGATTTCTTGAAATCATTGTATATTTTAGTACTACTCGGATGAACTAACAAACAACTACTGTGTGCCTCGTGCAAAATTTTTTGAATAATCTCATCATTTTTTGGGTACACATACCCTATCTCGGAACATTAAACAATCATCAGCCCCGATTTGAAAATCTGAGTCACTAGTCAATTCACATTGAATTCTTTTGGTTTGCAAATCACTATCACTTCTCTGAGCTTCACAAATTTGCTAAAGAAACATTGGTCTAGCTTTCAACTTATCTAAAATCGAACCATTATAAGACAAAGCTAGTCTTGTGCTCATAGCTCTCAAGGCAAACAAGGATTTCCTACTCATTACGTCAGCGACTACATTCGCCTTCCCCAGGTGATAATCGATCACTAGCTCATAATCTTTTAACAAATTGAGCCATCTTCATTGTTGCAAGTTCAGATCCTTTTGAGTCATCAAATACTTTAAACTCTCATGATCGGTAAAAACACGGCATTTCTCACCGTGCAAATGGTGACGCCAAATCTTCAAAGTAAACATAATGGCAGCCAATTCCAGATCGTGCGTCAGATAGTTTTTCTCATGCGGTTTCAACTGTCTTGAGGCATAAGCTATCACTTTGCCTTCTTGCATCAATACACATCTAATACCGTTCAAAGACGCGTCACTAAAAATCACAAATTCTTTTCCCGACTCAAGTTGTACTAACACTGGTGCCTTAGTCAATAAAGCTTTCAACTGCTCAAAACTCTTTTGGCATTTTTCTGACCATTCAAACTTAACATCTTTCTATAACAACCTTGTCATTAGAGTAGCAATCATCGAAAATCCTTTGACAAATCGTCGGTAATACCCGGCTAAGCCTAGAAAGCTTCTAACCTCGGATACATTTCTTGGCGGCTTCCAATTAACAATAGCCAAAATCTTACTTTGGTCAACTCTAATACGATCACTCGGAATAATGTGCCCCAAAAATCTGACTTTTCGAAGCTAAAATTCACTATTACTAAACTTAGCATATCTGCTTGTCCCTCAAAGTTTGCAAAACTATTCTCAAGTGCTTGGTATGCTCGTTCTCATCACGAGAATAAATCAGTATATCATCAATGAAAATAACAACAAATTTATCCAAGTATGATTAGAAAATATGGTTCATTAAATCCATAAATACAGAAGGAGCATTTGTTAAACCAAAAGGCATGACATCGAATTCATAATGACCATACCTAGTCCGAAATGCAGTTTTCGGCACATCTGACTGCTAAACTCTCAACTGGTAGTAACTGGACCTCAAGTCTATCTTTAAAAAAATTGTGGCTTCCTTCAATTGGTCAAACCAATTGTCAATCATTGGCAATGATACTTATTCTTTATGGTCACCTTGTTGAGCTGTCGATAATCTATACACAGTCTCATAGATCCATCTTTCTTCTTCACAAATAGCACTGGAGAACCCTAGGGAGAAAAACTCAGTCTCGCAAATCCCTTATCGGTCAACTCTTGCAACTAAACTTTTAACTCTTTCAATTCAGTCGGAGCCATTCTATAAGGAGTGATCGATATCGGTGCAGTCCCTGGCAACAAATAAATGGCAAACTCCACCTCTTTGATCGGTGGTAATCTTGGTAGATCTTCCGAAAACACATCCGAAAATTTGCAAACTACTAGCACAATTCAAGTTTCAATTTGGATATTTTTGTATTCAATACATATGCAAGAAATGCTTCACAACCCTTCCTTACATACCTCTGAGTAGACATACACGAAATTACAACGGGTTGTTCGCTGGATTCATCTGTTTCAACAAGAAGAACCTCACCATTTTCACATTTTAATTCAAAAATTTTCTATCTACAATTTACCTTGGCATCATGCAATGTTAACCAATCTATAACCAAAATAGCATCAAGCTCAACGAATGACAACAACATTAAGTTAGCTAGAAAACATTGACCTTGAATCATCAAAAGACAATTCTTGCAAACTTTATCCACTAACACACACTTGCCTAAAGGGTTTAACACTTTAATCACAAACTCAGTAGACTCAATAGGCATATTTATATTATTTACCAAATTCATGCAAATATAAGAATGAGTAGGTTCGAGATCAATCAATGCGATAATAGTAGTTTCATAGAGAGAAAATATACCAATGATCACATCAGGGGAGGACACATCTTTTCGAGCACGGATGGGATAAGTTCTCCCAAGTGCTCTAACTTCTGAGCTCACAGCTGAGTCATTGGATACACCTCTACTACTAGTCGCATTTCCCATATTTTTCACTAGCCTCACTCTAGCCACTGTGTTGCTCGATCTTGCATTCTGAACATTATCTTTTTCAATCATTTCAGGGCAATCCTCAATGAAATGGTCTTGGGAGCCACATCTAAAACAAGCTCGGTTGGTCATCCAATATTCACCAGGATGTTGCCTACCACAATGTTGGCATTCTGGCTTACTAGATCTTTCATTACCAATGCTTGCTATAGAAGTAGTTCGCACCTTAAAACCCAAATATTGCTTCCCAAAATCTCTGTTAGGATTCCCTGTTGAAATATTCGAATGAATGTGCATATCTCTCGACTTATTAGAGGAGGACTGAAAGGACTTACTCATCGATCTCTTTCTCGAATATCTAGCATCGAGCTCAGCTTTTCTCCTTTCCTTACTCAACTCTTCGGCTTTGTAAGCTCGTTCTACTAGCACAACAAACTCTTTCAGTTCTAGAATTCCAACAAATAATCTGATATCCTTGTTCAGTCCATCTTCAAATCTCTTACACATAATAGCCTCAGTGGAAACACATTCTCGAGCGTACTTACTGAGTCTAACAAACTCTCGCTCGTATTCAGATACAATCATACGGCCTTGTTTCAATTCTAAGAACTCTTTACATTTCTGATCAATAAACCGCTGACTTATATACTTTTTACGAAATTCCTCTTGGATGAAATCCCATGTAACCCTTTCTCTAAGTATCACTGATACTAAAGTTTTCCACCAATGATATGTCGAATCCCTCAAAAGTGATATAGCACATTTCAAACACTCCTCTAGTGTACAAGAGAGCTAATCAAATACCTGAATAGTGTTTTCAAGCCAAAATTCTGTCCTTTTGGGATTATCATTTACATTAGCCCAGAATTCTTCGGCCCCTACTTTTGAATTTTATCAACTGGAGTCTTATTCAATCTTACAATCTCTACACCTTGGGGAACTATGGGAACCGATTGAGGAATAGGAGGGGTGGAGGAGGTTGAGCATTAGGATTCGCCCGAATAAACTTCGAATACCACTCATTCATCATATAGAGAAAGACTTACCGAGCCTCTCATTCGTGACTAGTTGTCACATGCCTACTATCGGGAGGATTGGTCCCTTAGATGGGAGCCGGCACATTACTTTCTACGTCATCAGCTACGACTCAATCAGGATTCATTTACTATATTAAAACACAATTTAAGTTGTTAGGAGTCGTCACACTATCACAATTTATATATGACATGTATAGCTAGAATCATGCATATGCTAGGTTTGTCACAGAATTGACTAAACCGTAGCTCTAATACCACTAAATATAATACCCCTTACCCGAGTCTGACGCCCAGACAGGGTATGAGGCATTACCAGACTTAAACACAACCAATCGTACAAAATTGGGCCATAAAATTTAATTCAATTCAAAAACTATTCATACACATGCATATCGTCCCTTATATAGACTTACGAGGCCCAAAACATACATCGGGAGTGGTTCAGGACTAAACCGGAAACTTTGGAACACTTAGAAAATTTCCATGTTTTGGAGAGTCACATGCCCATGTGGGTAGTCCGTGTGGTCATACACGCTCGTGTGGCTCAAGACACATACGTGTCCTCGACCCGTGTAACTCTCTATTTATGACGTCATCAGCAAAATAGGGTACACAGCCAAGCCACACGCCTGTGTGGTACATTGTGTGGCAAATTTAATTTTTGCATTTCAGTTGCAAACTTCACACGGCCTGGGCACAAGCCCAAGTCCTATGACCATGTCTTTCACACGGCTGAGACACGCAGTCATGTCTCTGCCTGTGTGCTCCATACTGGGCATTCTCTTTCTCAAAATTAAGGTGCAGGGGATACATGACCTATTCACACGCCTGTGGGGCTGACCGTGTGTCACACACAGCCTAAACACATGCCCGTGTGTCTACCCGTGTGGACAAAAATAAGGCTATTTTCCAAGCCATTTGCCACCCTGAAACTCAATCACACTTATACCAATTTAAACAACACATAGCATGGCATAATTTCCAATATTAGCCAGCTTTTAATGACCTTATACAAAATGAACATTCATCAAAACAAGCCAACATTTTTTTGGCCAAATCAATTATGACACAATAAAATTACCAAGTCCCCTATTCATGCCATAACTCAAAATGTTTAAAACCATATATACCTAAAGGATTGTTTGATAGTGTGAAGTGACCCTTTGACGATCTCCAATCCGAGCTAGCTTGGTGACACTATAAGACAAGGGAAAGTAAGAGGAGTAAGTTTAAAAGCTTAGTAAGTTTATATGCAAATAACAAACATCATAGCCATGCAAATTAACATGTAATTTTTATAATGAAAGATAATACATTTATCATTGAATTCACATATGATCAACTTACTCAAACACAACCCTTACCATGAGATCATTGCTTATAACATTCATACTTACAAATTTCTTGTACACACTAGTATCATATCATCACACAAACATATATTTCCACATCTTTGTAATTCCTGTTGAACACTCGGAATATTAGCGGATACTTGGAAAGCTTGCACATATGTGCCACATATATGTAGCCAAAGCTACTCTTATCACATTTCACATACATGCTAGTTCTTTGAGCAAGTCACGGGTCTGCTCACACAAGCTGATGGTCTGGATGTAGTTACTCAGTTCTGCTCATACAAGTTGACAGGTATCGCAACATATGCAGGAGTACCTAGCCACTGGTAGACGTACAAGACCAGCACCCGGAATCATATAATCACATAATCACACATAGGTTCCTAGTGACATGTCACTTGTATCATATTCTATTCCTAAGGTTCAACCAAAATTTTCTTCGCTTATCGAAACTTTGCCAATTATATCACATAAATCAATTACACAATTTATACAACATTAAAACATTAAAACATAATAAAATGATGCATTATTTACATACAAACTTACCTCGGTATAAAATAATTACTAATTTTGCAATTTAGTCCACAACCTTATTCTTGTCTCGATCTAATTCAGAACCTCGTATTTCTTAATCTATAATAGCAAATTTAACTTGTTTAATTATCACACTATTCAATTCGGCCAAAAAATTATATTAAGGCAAAATTACATTTTTGCCTCTAACTTTTCACTTATTTACACTTTAGTCCTTAGGCTTGTAAAATGAAATGTATTTATTTTTCTCAAAATTGAAGCCTAGCCGAACTATATACACTTTTATAGTAGCCCACATTTTTCATTTATTCACATATTTCTACACATATTTTACAACTTTTACTAATAGGTCCTTTTTAATGTTTTCACCGAAAAACACTTAACAAAAGTCTTTTATCACATATCTAACATTCATATTCTATCAATAAACATCAAAATACATGCATGTCTAGCATGGGTAAAATTTTAAACATGAACCTTCCTTCAAAATAATGGTAAAAATAGGTAAATCGAGTGATAATGACTTCAAAAACGTAAAGAGCATTAAAAACGGGCCTAGGATGCACTTAGAGTTCTAGGCCCGAAGGCTCGCCCGAAAAATGAGAGGGTTTAGGAAAAAATATGGGCTCAAAATGGGATTAGACAAAAAAAAATGGGCTTAAAAAAGTGATTATATTTATTTAAAATATAATAAATCAAATAATTTATATTTTATTTTATTTTTAATCATTTTAAAATTTTAATATAATCACTTTTTATTATATTTTATATTAGTGTATTGTTTTAGGAATTATTTTAATATCATTTTTTATTTGTTTTAGTATTTGTTTTTATGTTTTTAAATGTATTTGATTTATTATATTTTAAAAGTTTTTTATTTAATAAAATAAACTAAAAAAATTTAATATGGGCCGGGCCGAGCCGGGCTCGGGCTTTGCAATTTTATTTTGGGCTAGGCTTGGATAATTTTTAAGGCCCATTTTCGGGCCGGGCCAGGCCCAGGCCTAGAAAGCTGGCCTAAAATTTTGTTTGGGCTCGGCCCGAACCCAGCCCGGTCTGACCCTTGATAAGGTCACTTACTATCAAGCTTGAAAGGTAAAGAAACCCTAGCTATGGCTTCCTTGTGAAATTTAGCTATGGGAGGAATATGGACACCAAAATTTGACTTTATTTTCCCTTTTTATTCTTTTTTTAACCAAATAACCAAAATGCCCTTAAGGCCTTTCTTTGAAATTTTACCCTTCCATGTCCATTTTTGTCCATCATGAAATATAATGGTCTAATTACTAAATAAGGACCTCTAATTTACAAATTCATTTCAATTAAGCACCTAATGCTTGTAGAACACATATTTTTGCACTTTTTTGCAATTTAGTCCTACTACTCAAATTTGACCCTCTATCAATAAAATTTCTCAACAAAATTTTCACACATGCATGCAATCATACTATAAACCTTAAAACTTTATCACAATAAATTTTTCTACTTCGAGTTCATGGTCCTGAAACCACTATTCCGACTTGGCCCTAAATCAGGCTGTTACAATATGTGTTTATATAATATTGTGGAATACGAAGAGGAATTACTATTAGGTTAGATGAAGTTAGGATTGGGAAAGAGTGATTCTGTATATCACCATATGGTGTTGCTGGGTGCAAACTATAATGTGCGAAGCTCCGGGCCTTGTAGAGAAAACACTGCGGTGTTCGAGCATCAAGGTAATTATGAAGAATTGGAGGAATGGACAAATGAATAGGGAAAAAGGAATTTCATTAAGATTTCACCATACGGTGTTGCTGAGTGGAAACCATGATGTGCAAAGCTGCAGGCCTTGTGGAGGGGACATTATGGTGTTTGAGCATCAAGGTGAAATGTGTAATAGGACCTTTGGGGTGACGCCGTGACGACAATTATTAGGTTCCATCGAGTAACAATGTGACAATGGTCAGTAGGCTCTATGGTGCGAGACCTCAAAAGAGGTCTGATGTGTAAGATCATAGCTTCGCTATGACAACTAGGACAGTCCACCAGGATATTAAAGATGAGGTATTTTGCCAGGACATTCAAAATGAGGTGAAAGGGTGTAAGACTATAGCTCAACTCTGACAACTAGTACAGTTTGCTGGGAATGTAAACATGGGGTAGTTCACTATGACAATAAATATAGGGAAGTCCACTACGATGTAAAACATGAGGATTATAATTGGAAGTCCACAGATCAGTATACCAAAAAGGGACGCTAAGGTTTAAAGTAGAGTTTGTGGTGTGACTGGTGTGAAAAGTCACAGGAATGAACAAGCTTGACGCGTCTGAGGGACACCGACCACTGGGTTAATGAGAGAATTCGCCGAAGGTAATGATGAGTGGGGCCAAGGAAATGTCTCAACCCAGTTAGGGTGAATAGAGGAAGAGAATTTTTAAATAAGGTGGTATACATAATGTATGTTAAAACAAGTCAACCAGAGAAGTTGCGAATCTCACATGGGTTAAGCAAACACGAATTAGGCTGTAATAGGATGCAATCATTAATTGGTAAGTTCACAAAAATTCAGCTGAAAGATTGAATAGTTAGATACGAGTCTTTGTTGGAGGAATTGCCTGCTCATGGTTGAATGGCCACTAAAATCTGTTAGAGGATAGTGGAAAGAGAAGGTTTGTTAAGACCATGAAAAATGATAGAGGTCTTGTGAATTTACCAAATTTAGGAACCACATGTTTAATTGACCCACAAACACTTTTGCGTATAAAATGAACGATTTTATAAAACAATTTTAAAGTACAGTTTAATTGTAAGTGGACAATATCAGTTGTAATATTTATAGTTTCGATGGAACATGAAGTATTCCAAGGGGTTGAATCCAAAGGATTGTCAAATGGGCAAATGTGTTTATCAAGTTACTTACAAGTTAAGAAATTACTAACCTAATCGAGTCAGAAATTATTAACGCAAGTCCAAATAAAATTGTTTATAAACTAAAATTAATCTATTAATTAAACTAACTAAGCTAAACTTTCTTCCTAATGTTTTAGGTAATGTAAATTATTAAACGGTGGTCGATTGATTAGTTGAGTGCTAATTAAACTAATGAACCTACACCAATTATATTGGTTACCACTTTGAGTTACGTATCTCCTCTCGGTCTTATCCTGGACTAAAAGATACCACCTAAGATTATTTATCAGTCTCACTTAGGCATATAGATTACCTCTCGATCTTACTACTTAGCACGATTATATCGAACAATTTAAGGATAAACTCTCCTCTCGGTCTCGTTTATCTAGGTTTTTCACTAGAGACATCAATTCTAACGTATTAAGTATTTTGATATAATCGAACAACTAATGAATCAAGAAAAGACATTAACTTAAGCTAACAAACAACTAAACAATCAACCGTCTAACAGATTTAGCATACACTCACTCAAATTCCAAACAAGCATTTTATCAAACATATTGTAAGCTTAAAATGAAAGTAAGGGGTTTAAGAAAATGCTCATTCAATTGATTAAGTTCCACTGAAGCCCAAGAGTTTGTCCATTATTGTTTACAAAATTTTTAACAATAAAGAAGTGAGTAAACAACAAAACTAAAATCTAACCTAAAAAGAAAAGAGAAAACCTAAACTAAAAATGAAAAGAAAAAAACACTAACCTTAACCTAAAACTAAGGAAACATATGATAGAAACAAAAGTAAAGAGTGCTCCTTCTTTCATTCAGCCAAAACTGGCTTTAAATAGATGATTTCAACCTTAACTTTTAGACCAAAATGCCCCTAGGCGCCTAATTTTGATTGGTGTGGCCATTCGACAAAAATTACCCTTGCAATCATTTTTTGTTGCGTCAGGATTAGGTATTGCGAAACCCAAGTCAGTATTTAATTTGGGGCCTTAGGGGTCTTAGTATCGTGATACCCATCCTTGGTATCCGATACCATTGTAGGTTGCCTCTATTATTCTCATTCAGCACTGTCAAGGGTATCACAAGTTCCATGCTTCGATATCACAATACCCCTATTCTATTAATGTTTTCTTCATGTTCATATCACTGTCAACTCCCTCCAACACTCAATCCACTTGTTAGGTTCCCTATGGCACGATTGGTCAATTTTGGTCACAAAATAAGAAAAAATGAGACACTTTCACTTATTAACTTAAAATCTAAAAATTATGAAAAACAGTGCAAAAGACACTATTTTGCTCAAGAATAAGCTCTTTAAGTATGTCGAGAAAGCCTAATTTGCCATATCAATTTGTTGCAGATCAATAATGAAGCCTCTATAAGGAATGGACCGATTAGGCGAGTACTATGGTATTATGTTGTAGGCACTTGTACTCCAAGGTAGAAGCATCACCAAGCAGAAATAATGAATGAGAGTATGAGGAAGATGGAATAATGAGAAATAGAAAAGGGTGAGACCCAAGAGTGAACATGGTCGGAATCATACCAGAGTCTAGTTCGCCAATAAATGACTTAGAACACATAATGCATGGGCCTTGATAACTAAGTTCATGAATTTTTCTATGAAATTATGAGAGTTCAACTCTAAGCCAAAAGTCTCAATTTTTTCTTAAATTCTATAAGTGGAAATCACTAAGTTCTTTCGAACTTATAAAATTACTCATTGAATACAGGTTAGATAAAGACTCAGAAATCAAGAAGGACCAAGCCAGACTTTACTGGGAACTAGGTGAATGTAACGCCCTGATTTTCGGGATTTTTTGGGATTTTTGCGATTTTGGTGAAATCATGAAATTTTGTTGCTTGAGTAAGAAATTTATGTTCTAAGTATGATAGTGGGCCTTTAGAAGGCCCAAGTCTAAGTTAAAACCCGGTATAATTTTTAAATTTTGGACTTAAGAGAAGGGGACTTGGTTATGTGGGCTTTTAAGAAAAAGTGAGAGAATTAAGACACAAGAGAGCCCTTGGTAAAGTGGCAATGTGGCGCCACTTAATTCCTAAAAAAGTGGCATATGGATGGGTGTGCAAGAGCTAGAGTTCAAGTCACAAGGTAAGCATTAGGTGTGTTTGTAATTTTTGTGCATGTGCCAGTCATGTGATGGAGGTTAAGTGGAACTCTGATGGAGAGTTTGAAGTGTTCATGAGATTGAATCAGGTGAGATAAAAGGGAAAGATTTTAGGAATTTTGAAATGAGACACGTGATGGCCGATTGGGGGACTCTTAGGGAAGCATTGCCGTTTGGGATATTTGGTTTTAGTGTGCATTTGGCTAGGGAAGTTTAGGTATAAAATTCGACATTTATTCTTTGTGTGCCGATTGCTTTATGGTGGCTTTCGTGATGGTTTGGCCTCTTTTCTTTTGAGCCAAATAGGAGTAGTGCCTTAGGGATCGATTCCTCCTTCTTCTTTTACCTAAAAACTAAAACCTAGATCCCTACTCTCTCATTGTGCCGTATTTTCCACAATCAAACTCTCTTCTCTTTTCTCTTTCAGTTTCTTCTAAAGCCGAATCCATCTCTTGTAACACTCCTATCCCGTAGCCGTCGCCGGAATAGGACGGGGTGTTACCAGAAAATCAAAAATCATATTGGAACAGAAGATTTACAATCATTACAACAGAATTCAAATATTAAGTCCCTTATGAGGCTTACTAGACCTTGAACATGCATTAGGAAAGGTTTGGGACTAAACCGATCACATACAGATGTTAGACGAAACTTAGAATTTTTTTTCATTTTTTTTGAACAGGGCACACGCCCGTACGGCTTGGCCGTGTAGTACACATGGCCGTGCCTCAAATTTGGCTCAGACTGTGGGCAACACTAAGAAACTAACACGGTCAATGCCCACGCCCATGCCTCCTACCCGTGGTCGAAACTGTCAAACTTGGCACGGCATGATCACACGCCCATGCCTTAAAACCGTGTGTGAAACTGACTTAAAATCTAATATACAGGGGACACATGGTTGGAGTACACACCCGTGTCTCCTGACCGTGTGGCAAAAGTACGCTTTGTTTAAGCCAAACTTTCCATCTATCATTGTACTATCTAATAGCCATGTTCATATCACAACAAATTGACAATTTCAACTCAATTCCAAGGCCTTAAAACATACTCCTACATAACCAAATCATTCATATTCAATGTCAAACAACATGTCAATACTTCAAACCAATTTCATGACTAAACACATAATACACATCTCATTCATATACAAAACTTACCATTTCATTTCAAAGGCATACTTCAAGATTAACCAAAACAATTTTATCATAAAACCATCACCAACTTGCATAATTAACATCACAACCCATATACCAAAATTAACCACAAGCATATCATTTGCCATCTAATGCACATGGCATAGCAAATACATATTCAAAGCTTAACATAGACACTCTAGCCTATACATGCCATACTTATACTATGTACAATCAAAAGATACCAAATTAGCTCGATAGTGTGGTGACGATCCTCGAAATGTTCCCGAGCCTATGATAGTGAGACATCTATAAAACAGATAAAAGATTAAAGAGAGTAAGCTACTAGGAGCTTAGTAAGCCAAATACAATCATATGCAACCATTAGACATATTATGATAACAATCTCATAAAGAGAGCTTATAAGCTAGATTTACTTATTCGTCCCATTCTCTTAGTTCATATTGTATCCTATTCATGCTCAGAATTTCAGTACAGAACACACATACCTGAGTCAGATATATAAAGTAGACATTCATTCAATTCTTGAACTATTTTCATCATTCAGAATCGTTACAAAGATCATATAAGCCTTTAACAATGCCAACGTCCCTGATGTGGTCTTACATGTTATTCAATATCGATGCTTCTGTCCTAGACAGGGTCTTACACGAATCACTTACGAAGCCAGTGTCCTAGACACGGTCTTACACATAAATCACAACCAATGCCTACGTCCCAAACGAGGTCTTACATGAGGTCATTGTACCATTTCTAAATCAGAATCAATTTGGAATCCCAATATCAGCTCTCATAGCCGTCCAATACAGTTTATAATTCGAGCATTAATAGTAAACATAAATATAACGCCTATTTGTATTTTGACTTACCACGTACGGATTTAGACAGATTCGGATTGACTAATCGACTATTTTGGTCTTTCCTCGATCTAAGTTCGATTTTCTTTCTTCTTGATTTAAATCAATTGAAATTCAACCATTCAATCATTCATTTCATTCAATTTAGTCCATAAATACACAATTAAGGCAATTTACATTTTAGCCCTCACATTTACACATTTTAACACTTTGGTCCCTAATTCACAAGACATCAAATAAACACAATTTCATTTCAAATTGGCCTAGCCGAATCTTCATAGCTCTCATATAAGCCCATATATCACATTTTATTCACAATTTAGTCCACCCACAATCATATTTTCTTAATTTAACTCATATAGCTCAAATTCATCAAAATCTCATGGTAAAACATGTAAACCCAACATCAACCTTTTGTAATTCATTCACATTCAAAATAAAACTCATGAAATCAACAATGGCATTTCGTGGACACATTGACAGAATCAGAAATTTAGACATGGGCTTTATAGAACACGTAGCAACGATCACAGAAACGTAAAAATTATCAAAAACGGATCAAGACACATACATCAATCAAAGATTACAAGTACCGAACCCTAAGCAAATTTTTCTCTTTTCTTTTCTTGTATTTTCAGCTAAGGATGGACATAAAATGATCCATTTTCATGTATTTGTTTTATTATTATTAGCATATAATCTAAATGACAAGTTTGCCCTTTTATTTTAAAACACATATTCACTTAACCATGTCCAAAAATGTCCACCACTATAATAAAAGGTCTATTTGACATGCAAGGACTTTCCTTTTAAAAAGCCAAGCCAATTTGGCACCTAAACATATAGCATACTAATTTTATCACATATACAATTTGATCCTTTTTCATAATTACGCACAGAGACAGACAAATTAAATCACAGAAACTTTACAGATGCTAATTCAGATCCCACAGACACAAAAAATACTATCAGAATATTTTTTTAGACTCGGATATGTGGACCCAAAACCACTTTCCGACTAGGGTATAAACCGGGCTGTTACAACTCTCCTCCCTTTAGGGATTTTCGTCCTCGAAAATCTTACTGTTAAACAGATTCAAATATTGATTTCTCATAGCAACTTCAGGTTCCCAAGTCGCTTCTTTGACCCCGTGTCGTTGCCGCAAAACTTTAACTAATGGAATTCTTTTGTTTCGTAATACTTTAATCTCACGAGACAGAATACGGATCGGCTTTTCATCATATGTCATATCGGACTGCAATTCAATCTCAGAAGGGTTTAACACGTGAGATGGGTCAGATCTGTATCGCCAAAGCATAGCTATGTGATACACGTTGTGTATCTTTTCTAGTTCAGACTGCAATTTTAATCTATATGCAACTGGTCCAATGTGTTCAATGATCTTATACGGTCCGATAAACCTCGGACTCAGTTTACCCTTTTTACCGAACCAGAACAATTTCTTCCAAGGAAATACTTTCAGAAATACTCTATCACCCATTTCAAATTCAATATCTTTTTGTTTCAAATCAGCATAAGATTTCTGGCGGTCAGAAGCAGCTTTCAGACTATCTCGGATTACTTTCACTTTATGTTCAGTTTCTTTTATTAGATCAATACCGTAAATCTTACTTTCACTAAGCTCAGACCACTATAATGGAGTTCTACACTTTCTACCATATAAGGCTTCGTACGGAGCCATTTTAATGCTCGATTGAAAGCTATTGTTAGAGACAAATTCAATCAAGGGTAAATACTGATCCCACGTACCTTCGAATTCCAGAGTACAACATCTTAGCATATCTTCGAGTATCTGAATAACTCACTCAGATTGGCCATCTGTTTGAGGATGAAAAGCAATACTAAAATGTAGTTTCGTACCCAAAGTGTCTTGCAACTTCTTCTAGAATCGTGAAGTAAACCTTGGGTCTCTATCAAATACAATAGACAGTGGTACCCCATGCAATCTTACAATATCAGAAATATAAAGCTCAGCTAGCTTATTAAGTGAGAAGTCAGATCGTATCGGAATAAAATGGGCTGACTTTGTCAATCTATCAATTAGCACCCAAACCAAATCTTTCTTTCTTGGAGTCAGAGGCGAACCCGAAACAAAATCCATAGTCACACAGTCCCATTTCCACTCAGGAATCATGATTGGTTGCAACAAACCAAACAGTACCTGATGTTTAGGTTTTATTTGTTGGCAGATCAAACACTTCGTATCAAAGTCAGATATATCTCTTTTCATTCCTGGCCACCAATACAGTTGTTTCAAATCGTTATACATTTTCGTGCTTCCCGGATGAACAGACAACTTACTATTGTGAGCTTCATTCAGAATCGTCCAAATTAATTTTGGATTTCTTGGAACACAAAGTCTATTTTTGAATCTCAAACAGTTACTATCATCTATTCGAAATTCAGAATTAAAATCAAAATCACACTGAGCTCATTTCTCTGTCAACTCATTGTCAAACTTTTGAGCCTCGTAGATCTATTGTATAAACGAAGATTTCATTTTCAATTCAGCTAACACTAAACCATTATCAAATTTATCAATATTAGCACTTAAAGCCTGTAATGCAGATAATGATTTTCGACTTAAACCATTAGCTACAACATTCGCTTTACCCGGATGATAATTGATAACCAGTTCATAGTCTTTTAACAGTTCTAACCATCTTCGTTGTCGCAGATTAAATTCTTTCTGAGTCATAAGATATTTTAGACTTTTATGATCCGAGAACACATGGCATTTCTCGCCAAACAGATAGTAACGCCAAATTTTTAGTGCAAAAACAATCGCAGCCAATTCCAAATCATACGTCGGATAGTTCTTCTCGTGCAGTTTTAACTGTCTAGAAGCATATGCAATAACTTTGCCTTCTTGCATTAGAACGCAACCTAATCCATTCAATGAAGCATCACTATACACAAGAAATTCTTTTCCCGATTCAGGTTGCACGAGGACTGGAGTTTTAGTTAGCAGAGTTTTCAATCGATCAAAACTTTCTTGACACTTTTCGGACCACTCAAAACTTGTACTCTTATGAAGTAATCGAGTCATAGGGGTTGCTATCATAAAAAAATCTTTTATGAAACGACGGTAATAACCAGCTAGTCCCAGAAAGCTACAGACTTCAGAAACATTTTTTAGAGGTTTCTAATCCACAATAGCTGAGATTTTACTCGGATCTACTCGTATACCAAATGCAGATACAATATGGCCCAAAAAACTAACTTCGCGTAACCAGAATTTACATTTGCTGAATTTTGCATAAAGCTGTTTGTCACGTAGATCTGAAGCACGATTCTCAGATGTTCCATATGTTCACTCTCATTCCATGAGTAAATCAATATATCATCAATGAAAACAACAACAAATTGATTTAAATACAGTTTGAAGATTCTATTCATCAGATCCATAAGCACAGCAGGAGCATTCGTTAATCTAAAAGGCATAACTAAAAATTCATAATGCCCATACCTTGTTCTAAAGGCTGTCTTTGGAATGTCAGAGTCTTTCACACGCAATTGATAATAGCCTGATCTGAGATCTATTTTCGAAAATACAGAAGCACCTTTCATTTGATCAAACAAATAATCAATTCGGGGCAGAGGGTATTTATTCTTCATAGTCACTTTATTGAGCTGACGGTAGTCAATACACATTCTCATTGTGCCATCTTTCTTTTTCATGAACAGGATAGGAGCACCCCACGGTGAAAAACTCGGTCTAGCAAACCCTGGATCAGTTAATTCTTGTAACTGGGCCTTTAATTCTTTCAATTCTGTAGGTGCCATCCTGTACGGAGCTATAGAAATCAGAATAGTTCCAGGAACTAGCTTAATGCCAAACTCAACTTCACGAATCAGACGTAAACCCGGAAGTTCTTTAGGGAATACATCAGAAATTTTCAATTTTCCTTTCAAACACTTTGGAATCTATTACGTATGCTAAGTAGGCTTCACAACCTTTTCTTACATATTTTCGAGCTTTCAATGTAGATATCACAGCCGGTAAACCATTCAATTCACTAGATTCAACTCTAACTATTTCACCATTCTTGCATCTCAAATCAATAACTTTTCGCTTACAATTTACAATCGCATCATGCAACGTTAACCAGTCCATTCCCAGAATTATATCGAATTCATCAAAAGGCAGAAGCAATAAATCAGCCAGAAAATAAATATCACAAATCATTAACGGACAGTTTCTGTAGACTTTGTCAACTAGGACACTTTTACCTAAGGGGTTCGATACTTTCACTACAAATTCTATAGACTCTACTAGGAAACTCTTACTAAATGCTAAATTCATACAGATATAGGAATGCGTTGATCCCGGATCAATCAAAGCAATTACAGAGGTATCAAAAAGAGTAAAAGTACCAGTGATCACTTTAGGAGACGAAGTTTCTTCTCGTGCTCTGATGGCGTAGGCTCTAGCAGGTACTCGAGCTTCAGATCGTGTTGTTGTATCTTTAGCAACTCTATGACCAATACTAGTATTTCCTGTGTTTCTTGAAGTTCTACCTCTAGCAAAAACATTACTCGGTCTCGGATTATGCACTATCTCTTGATCAACAGATTCAGGGCAATCTCGAACAAAATGATCTAGAGATCCACATCAAAAACAGGCTCGATCTTTCAATCTACAACTTCCCAGATGTCTTTTGCCACAATGTGCACACTCAAGTTTCTCAGATTTAACATTCCCAACACTCGCACTAGAAGTAGCAGAAGTTTTAAAACTTAAATGTGATCTATCACGATTTCTGTCAGAATATCCCATATTGATCTTCGAACGATTAGATTCATCTTGGAGCTTCTTTGACACAGACTAAAATGATCTACCCGAAGATCTCTTTCAAACTTCTCTAGCTTCAGAATCAGCTTTCTTCTTTTCTTTACTAAGATCTTCGGCTTTACAAGCCCTCTCTACCAATACAACAAACTCATTCAGATCGAGAATTTCAACCAGAAGTTTAATATCTTCATTCAAACCCTCTATGAACCTCTTGCACATAGTAGTTTCTATTGAGACATATTCTCATGCATATTGACTTAGTCGAACAAATTCCCATTTGTATTCAGTAACAGACTTACTTCCTTGCTTCAAGTGTAGAAACTCTTTGCACTTTTGATCAATAAACCTTTCGCTTATGTATTTCTTTCGGAACTCAAATTGGAAGAAATCCCATGAAACCCGTTCACTCGGAACCACAGAAGTTAGAGTCTTCCACCATTGATACACTGAGTCTCTTAGCAAAGAAACATTACACTTTAGACATTCATCAGGAGTACACGATAACTCATCGAATACCCTCACTGTATTCTTAAGCCAGAATTTCGCTTGTTCAGCGTCATCATCAATAGTGGCCTTAAACTCTTCGGCCCCAAACTTGCGGATCTTATCCACTGGAGGTTTATTCAATCGAAGTGGTTCATTCACAGGTAGCACATTCGGAGTTTGCGAGGGTAGAGGTTATTGAGCAGCCGGATTCATACAAACGAATTCTGAAAACCATTCACTCATCATGTGGAAGAAGGCTCTCTTTGCTTCTCTGTCATGATCACTAACATTCGGTACAGATTCAGCAGGCGCTGTCCTTTGAGCAGCAGTAGGCGTGTTACTTTCGACATCGTCGACTACGGCTCTTTCGGGATCCATTGCTAAATGAAAAACACATTTAATAGTCAGGATTTTATCACACTATCACAGTTTAGATATATGGCATGTATAGCTAGACTCAGACACACTACGTTAGTCTTAGAACTGACTAAATCGTAGCTCTGATACGAATAAAATGTAACACCCCTATCCCCTAGCCGTAGCCAGAATAGGATGGGGTGTTACCAGAAAATCAGAAATCATATCGGAATAGAAGATTTACAATCATAACAACAGAATTCATATATTAAGTCCCTTATGAGGCTTACTAGACCTCAAACATGCATTAGGAAAGGTTAGGGACTAAACCAATCACATACAGAGGTTAGACGAAACTTAAAATTTTTTTATTTTTTTTGACTAGGGCACACGCCCGTGTGGCTTGGCCGTGTAGTACACATGGTTGTGCCTCAAATTTGGCTTAGACCGTGGGAAACACTGAGAAACTAACATGGTCAATGCCCACGCTCGTGCCTCCTACCTGTGGTCAAAACTGTAAAACTTGGCATGGCATGATCACACGCCCGTGCCTTAAAACCGTGTGTGAAACTGACTTAAAATCTAATATACAGGGGACACATGGTTGGAGTACATGCCCGTGTCTCCTGATCGTGTGGCACAAAGTACGCTTTGTTTAAGCCAAACTTTCCATCTACCATTGTACTATCTAATAGCCATGTTCATATCACAACAAATTGACAATTTCAACTCAATTCCAAGGCCTTAAAACATACTCCTACATGACCAAATCATTCATATTCAATGTCAAACAACATGTCAATACTTCAAACCAATTTCATGACTAAACACATAATACATATCTCATTCATACCCTATACAAAACTTACCATTTCATTTCAAAGGCATATTTCAAGATTAACCAAAACAATTTTATCATAAAACCATCACCAACTTGCATAATTAACATCACAACCCATATACCAAAATTAACCACAAGCATATCATTTGCCATCTAATGCACATGGCATAGCAAATACATATTCAAAGCTTAACATAGACACTCTAGCTTATATTTGCCATACTTATACTATGTACAATCAAAAGATACCAAACTAGCTTGATAGTGTGGTGATGATCCTCGAAATGTTCCTGAGCCTATAATATTGACGATATCTGTAAAAATAGATAAAAGATTAAACAGAGTAAGCTACTAGGAGCTTAGTAGGCCAAATATAATCATATGCAACCATTAGACATATTATGATAACAATCTCATAAAGAGAGCTCATAAGCTAGATTTACTTATTCGTCCCATTCTCTTAGTTCACATTGTATCCCATTCATGCTCAGAATTTCAGTACAGAATGCACATACCTGAGTCAGATATACAAAGTAGACATTCATTCAATTCTCGAACTATTTTCATCATTCAGAATCGTTACAGAGATCATATAAGCCTTTAACAATGCCAACGTCCTTGACGTGGTCTTACATGTTATTCAATATCGATGCCTCTGTCCCGGACAGGGTCTTATAGGAATCACTGACGAAGCTAGTGTCTTAAACACCGTTTTACACGTAAATCACAACCAATGCCTACGTCCCAAACGAGGTCTTACATGAGGTCATTCTACCATTTCTAAATCAGAATCAATTCAGAATCCCAATATCAGCTCTCATAGCCGTCCAATGCAGTTTATAATTTGAGCATTAATAGTAAACATAAATATAACACATATGTGTATTTTGACTTACCTCGTACGGATTTAGACGGATTCGGATTGAGTAATCGACGATTTTGGACTTTTCTCGATCTAAGTCTGATTTTCTTTGTTCTTGATCTAAATCAATTCAAATTCAACCATTCAATCATTCATTTCATTCAATTTAGTCCATAAATACACAATTAAGGCAATTTGTATTTTAGCCCTCACATTTACATATTTTAACACTTTGGTCCCTAATTCACAAAACATCAAATAAACACAATTTCATTTCAAATTGGCCTAGCCGAATCTTCATAGCTCTCATATAAGCTCATATATCACATTTTATTCATAATTTAGTCCTCCTAAAATCATATTTTCTTAATTTAACTCATGTAGCTCAAATTCATCAAAATCTCATGGTAAAACATGTAAACCCAACATCTACCTTTTGTAATTCATTCACATTCAAAATAAAACTCATGAAATCAACAACGGCATTTCGTGGAAACATTGACAGAATCAGAAATTCAGACATGGGCTTTATAGAACACGAAGCAATGATCACAAAAACGTAAAAATTATCAAAAACGGATCAAAACATATACCTCAATCAAAGATTACAAGTGCCAAACCGTAAGCAAATTTTTTTCTTGTCTTTTCTTGTATTTTCGGCTAAGGATGGACATAAAATGATCCATTTTCATGTATTTGTTTTATTATTATTAGCATATAATCTAAATGACAAGTTTGCCCTTTTATTTTAAAACACATATTCACTTAACCATGTCCAAAAATGTCCACCACTATAATAAAAGGTCTATTTGACATGCAAGGGCTTTCTTTTTAAAAAGCCATGCCAATTTGGCACCTAAACATATAGCATACTAATTTTATCACATATACATTTCGATCCTTTTTCACAATTACGCACAGAGACAGACAAATTAAGTCACAGAAACTTTACAGATGCTAATTTATATCCCACAGACAAAAAAAATATTATCAAAATATTTTTCAGACTCGGATATGTGGACCCAAAACCATTTTCTGACTAGAGTGTAAACCGGGCTGTTACATCTCTTCTCTTCACTTTCTTCTTCTTCTCTTATTTCTTCTTTTCTCTTCTAAAAGCCGAATCTAACCCTTCCTCATCTTCTTCCTTCTTGCCGATTCATCTAAGACCTTGGTTAGCTAATTTCTTGAAAGCTGAAATCCCGAGACATAGAAGCCTGTGTCATTTTTCCATATAAGCCGAAACTCCATTCTTGTTTTAATCCAAGTTGCCAAACCTCACAACATCCCTACCCTCTGTCGACATCTCCTCTTTTCCACTACAATTTCTACCTTTCTCTCTTTTATTAAATCAAAAGCTGAAACTCCAAATTCATAGTGATTCAGGATCTAAACCTCTTGATCTGTTCTCTATTCATATTTTAAGTGACATATGCGTCAAATTTGAGCTAGTAACGGGATTGGAAGCATTCGGGTTTAGTAAACTTTCAGTAAGTGCTCGATTCTTTTTCTCTATTCATTATTTCGAGATTTAAAGAAAAGTTAAAAACCCCTATATAGGGTGACTGTCGATTGGGGCTAAAAGCTCTATAGATCTTATCATTCGATCTGATATGTGCTAGGGTGGATTAAAGGTTATCAGGCAAGGAGTGGTGAAGGCTTGGATCATTGGAACGACTAGATCTAGATCTAGTCACTGTTTTCGGCAAAGGTAAGTGGTTTAGGGCCCTAAGGGTTGTTGGCCGAATATGGTAAGCATGGTTACCTTAGTTGTCATTAATTCGTAAGACTAATATGTTAGTGACCAATTGTAGAATACGCGTGGGAGATCTCGTTAACGTTCGTCGCAAATCCGGTGTGTAAACGAACACCCTCTAGTAGATTAAATTAGCAAAAGCCGAAAAGTCGAAATGCCAAAATTTAGGCATTTCGTGGGCTTGCGAGCGTGCGAGCGATTGTGAGTCAGTTGGAAATAGTAAGATCTATAATCGTAACTGGTAAGATAGATGAGTGCGCAATTACGTGCACCTCGATGAATTTGGGCCTCGATGGGATGAATATGGGCCCAATGGGCTTACGAGCCTATTTGGGTGAAAACTAGCGGTAAATGGGATCGAGTAATTCGTATGCTAAGACTATTAAATCAACTGTGAAATTTGGGCTAATTGGGCCAAAATAGCTAGTAGACACAGTAGGGCACATTAGGGGTTTTAGGGCTCAATAACTCTAGGTTGCTAAAATAGAATAAAAAAGCTTCTTAGGTGATTACTGGACTGTGGAATAACTGTGATTAGCATGAAACCCTAAAAATTAGAATAATTACTGAAATACCCCTTATGGGTAGAAATTACGGTTTTACCCCTAGGTGCAAAATGACCATTATACCCCGAGGGCTAAATTTTACTGCAATGCATGCTTTACTATTTCAGTTTATTGTATGCCATGACATGTTTAAACTGTTGCATGGGACTGGGTTTATTGATAGAGGAAGTGCAAGTGGCATTGCCACGTTTACTGAAAAGGGGATCTGCCTCGTATTACTGAAAGTGGCTTTGCCTCGATTTTACTGTTAGTGGCTTAGCCACATTATCTGAGCAGCTATGCTGCGACTGTGGAGTGTAGGGCTAGGTGGGTTGAGTTATTCCCCACATGGTGTGTAGGGCTGGTACGGGTAGAGTGTAGCTGCTGGACATAGGTTGGGATTTGCATAGATGCATTATTCTGTTCTGTTACTGTTATGGGCCTAGGGGTAGCACTGATATCTAAATAGGGCTTTGGTCCAGTTGTTATTGAGACTGGATAGGGCTTAGGCCCAGTAAGCTTGAGCTAATTTGGGCTATGGTTGGGCTTTCTTTGCACGATGAGTTTCCAAACTCACCTATTTCTTTCATCCATGCAGGTAAGCCCTAGACTGGTGGACTTGGAGCTGGAGGGATTCAGAGTGGCCATGTGGACTGCACTTGATGGATTTTATTTAAGTTATTTATTATCTTATTTATTTTTAATTATTTTCATTATGGTTTTAGGTTTGTAACAAAGATGCTTTAAGTATTTAAATTTGGGTTTTATTCTTTAGTTACAATTTCATTTAAATGATTTGAATAAGGCTACGCGAGTTTTCTTAAAAATTTATCAATGTTTTCAAAACAAAGCACTCGTAACAAACGGATATCAAGTTAATGGTCAGGATTCAATAACAAGATGAATTTTAAACCGGCAGTGGATAAGACGTACACAACTAAACATGGATTTTCTTTTCAAACTCTTAAATATCAATTTAACTGGAATAACTGAAGAACATGATCAACCCTTAGTTGATGTGGCACACCAGACTTGGCCGTAACGTCTGGGCCGGGTTTGGGGTGTTACATTTAGTGGTATCAGATCCCGGTTGCAACAACTCGGCTGTGGAGCAGGTCCAAAAAGTTTTTAGAAAATTTTAAATTAAGCCAAGAAGGGTATTTTGGAATCAGTTTGGAAAATTTTTTTTTAAGGAAAAGCTCTTTTCAAACTCGTTTTCTTTTAAACATACTTCTTTAAGGTTTACTTCCAAGAAGTTTAAGTTTTTCTGGGCTTTCTAAATCTGGTATCTAAAGAAGTAGCACACTGAATCCCCGGCACCAAGTCTGTAAGTATTCTTCTCCTATACTGTATGATACTAAAACACTACTATAGATAGAATTGAGACCCTACTATGATACTGTAGATAGAGTAGTACTGAAAACTGTAAGACTGAGACTGTAGGGAAACTAAACCCTAGAAGACTGAGACTGTAGCTAGGCTGCGATATCGCAAAAACAAACTCTCAAACTCTATCTGTACATAAGACATTTTGTAATAAACAACTGAAATATTAAACTGATGTCATAAAATTTGTAATCAGATAAGTCAATATGAGTACGAGGGCAGCTCGTGGACGTGGCCGAGGTAGTGTGCAAGCTGGGTCTTCGTCTTCAGGACATATGCCAGCTCAGGAGGTATGAGCGCCGCCAGCGACTGAGACTGGACCATATGATCGAGTTGCAGGCGACGATGCTCTGTCCCAGGCAATGTTAAGGGTTTTAGAGAGGGTCGCTGGGGCAAGCACTGGGACTGTAAATAGGGGATCTATTTCTGAGCTATTCCAGGCTAACGGAGCGGAAGTCTTCAGGGGTATATCTAGGGTAGCCCCAAATGTGGCTGAATACTGGCTAGAAGCCACGGAATGGATTATGGACGACATGCATTGCTCGGTGTAGCAAAAGCTGAAAGGAGCGGTGACTCTGCTACGAGATGAGCCATATCAGTGGTGGATCACTGTGAAGGAGAGTACCCTAGCTGAACGGGTAACTTGGGAACTATTTAGGACGGCTTTCAAGGGAAAGTACATCGGAGCAAGCTATGTGGATGCTTGTAGGAAGGAATTTTTGAACCTGACCCAGGGCAATAAGTCTGTTGCTGAATATGAGGCGGAGTTTCTAAGATTGAGCCGGTATGCCAGCGGTATAGTTGCTACTGGATATGAGCGTAACGTTCGTTTTGAGGATGGCCTCAAAGATAATCTTAGGGTACTGATAGCTCCGCAGAGGGAGCGTGACTTTGCTGCATTGGTAGAGAAGGCTAAGATAGCCAAAGAGGTGAAGCGAACGAAATGACAGAACCGTGAGAAAGATCGAAACCAATTCAGGAGGGATTTTGGACCCTCTGGTGCTGCAAACAGGAATGCCAAGTGAGCTAGAGTGGATGAACCGGTCCGAGCAGTTTTGGTAAATACAGTCAGACCACAGGCTTGTGGGGATTGCGGTAGAGTGCATTTTGGTGAATGTTGGAAGCGTCCTGGGGCATGTCTCCGGTGTGGGTCCAAGGAGCATAGGATCAAGGATTGTCATCGGAGACTAGCTCAAACTCAAGTTGCTGAACAAAGGGTTGTTCAACCAGCGCGAGGTGGACCACAACTATCGAGAGGTCGTGGTCAAGGTAGGGGCGGCAACAGAAATGGTCGTGGACGTGGAGTACCTGGCAGAGGTGTTGGAAATGTAGAGGCTCGATAGCCAGCATTGGTGTATACTGCTCATCGTCGAGAGGAGGGTGACGCACCTGACGTTATAACTGATATGTTTTTGGTCTCTAGCATGCCATACACTGCTTTGATAGATGTGGGTTCCACTCATTCGTATGTTGCATATGATATATCTGGGTCATTGGCTGTGCACTCTGAGGAAACTGTGAGTGGGGTAACTGTGATAAGTCCATTGGGTCAAAACCACTTTCTGACTAGGGTATAAACCGGGCTGTTACATCTCTTCTCTTCACTTTCTTCTTCTTCTCTTATTTCTTCTTTTCTCTTCTAAAAGCCAAATCTACCCCTTCCTTATCTTCTTCCTTCTTGCCGATTCATCTAAGACCTTGGTTAGCTGATTTCTTGAAAGCCAAAATCCCGAGACATACAAGCTTGTGTCATTTTTCCATATAAGCTGAAACTCTATTCTTGTTTTAATCCAAGTTGCCGAACCTCACAATATCCCTACCTTCTGTCAACATCTCCTCTTTTCCACTACAATTTCTACTTCTTTCCCTTTTATTATATCAAAAGTCAAACCTCTAAATTCATTGTGATTCGGGATCTAAACCTCTAGATCTATTCTTTATTCGTACTTTAAGTTAGATCTGCGTCAGATCTGAGCTAGTAACGGGATTGGAAGCATTCAGGTTTAGTAAACTTTCGGTAAGTGCTCGAATTCTCTTTCTCTATTCATTATTTCGGGATTTAAGGAAAAGTCGAAGACCCCTATGTAGGGTGACTGTCGATTGGGGCTGAAGGCTCATAGATCTTATCATTCGATCTGTTATGTGCTAGAGTGGATTAAAGGTTATCAGACGAGGAGTGGTGAAGGCTTGGATCATTGGAATGACTAGATCTAGATCTAGTCACTGTTTTCGGCAAATGTAAGTGGTTTAGGGCCTTAAGGGTTGTTGGCCGTATATGGTAAGCATGGTTACCTTAGTTGTCATTAATTCGTAAGACTAATATGTTAGTGACCAATTGTAGAATACGCGTGGGAGATCTCGTTAACGTTCGTCGCAAATCCGGTGTGTAAACGAACACCCTCTAGTAGACTAAATCGACAAAAGCCGAAAAGCTGAAATGCCGAAATTCAGGCATTTCGTGGGCTTGCTAGCGTGTGAGCGCTAGTGAGTCAGTTGGAAATAGTGAGATCTATAATTGCAACTGGTAAGATGGATGAGTGCGTAATTTTGTGCACCTCGGTGAATTTGGGCCTCGATGGGCTGAGTACGGGCCCAATGGGCTGATGGGCCCATTTGGGTAAAAACTAGCGGTAAGTGGGATCTGGTAATTTGTATGCTAAGACTATTAAATCAACTATGAAATTTGGGCTAATTGGGCCAAAATAGTTAGTAGACACAATAGGGCCTATTAGGGGTTTTAGGGCTCAATAATTCTAGGTTGCTAAAATGGGCTAAAAAAGCTTCTTAGGTGATTACTGGACTGTGGAATAACTATGATTAGCATGAAACCCTAAAAACTGAAATAATTACTGAAATACCCTTTATGGGTAGAAAATTACGATTTTGCCCCTATGTGCAAAATGACCATTATACCCCTAGGGCTAAATTTGACTGAAATGCATGCTTTACTATTTCTATTCACTGTATGCCATGACATGTTTAAACTGTTGCATGGGCCTGGGTTTATTGATGGAGGAAGTGCAAGTGGCATTGCCACGTTTACTGAAAAGGGGTTTTGCCTCGTATTACTGAAAGGGGCTTTGCCTCAGTTTTACTGTTAGTGGCTTGGCCACATTATCTGAGCAGCTATGCTGCGACTGTGGAGTGTAGAGCTGGGTGGGTTGAGTTATTCCCCACATGGTGTGTAGGGCTGGTACGGGTAGAGTGTAGCGGCTGGACATAGGCTGGGCTTTGCATACATGCATTATTCTGTTCTGTTACTGTTATGGGCATAGGGGCCGCACTGATATCTGAATAGGGCTTCGGCCCAGTTGTTACTGAGACTGGATAGGGCTTAGGCCCAGTAAGCTTGAGCTGATTTGGGCTATGGTTGGGCTTTCTTTTCACACTGAGTTTCCAAACTCACCCATTCCTTTCATCCATGCAAGTGAGCCCTAGACTGGTGGACTTAGAGCTGGAGGGATTCAGAGTGGCCATGTGGACTGCACTTGATGGATTTTATTTAAGTTATTCTTTTCTTATTTATTTTTAATTATTTTCATCATGGTTTTGGGTTTGTAACAAGGCTGCTTTAAGTATTTTAATTTGGGTTTTATTCTTTATTTACAATTTCATTTAAATGGTTTGAATAAGGCTGCGTGAGTGTTTTTTAAAAATTTATCAATGTTTTCAGAATAAAGCACTCGTAACAAATGGATAACAAGTTAATAGTCAGGATTCAATAACAAGATGAATTTTTAACTGGCAGTGGATAAGACGTACACAACTAAACATGGATTTTCTTTTCAAACACTTAAATAGCAGTTTTGCATACTCACTCTAATCGGAGGAACTAAAGAACATGATCAACCCTTAGTTGATGTGATACACCGGACTTGGCCGTAACGTCTGGGTCAGGTTTGAGGTGTTACAGTGAAGCATGTCAATTGTTCATGTGTATTAAGAGGCTCCTATAGAGCTCACACATCATATTTGAGTTTGATTGAGTCTAAATAGGGTCGGATTGTAAATTGCAAATAACCGTTAGATCATAAAAGTGTCAATTATAAGAAATTGGAATTAATATAATGTGTGTATATATTTTAAAAAGAAATTTGATGGCATAAGTTGTATATGGTTGTATTTAGATTAGAATATATATGTGTATGTGTGTTAAGTTATTTGGGTTGTTATGGCATTCAATACCTGAACTTGGTGGTCGAGTCAGGTAGAGGGTACTACATCATCCATTACCTTCACCACCAAGAATAGGTCTTCTGCTGCTAGTAACAAGTCATCTTCGGCGGCTCTAGGCTCAAGAGGAAAACTTATTTGTCTAGGGGTTGTGGATGAACTCGCCACTATTGGCGAATTCGAATGTGCAACCGTTGAACAATAAATGTGAAAGGTGTTAAAGTGTAGAAGGCTCCTTTTGAGGTATCCCGAGTATGATTTTAGTGTTTCGAGTGGGTCACATTACTTAAGTATTTGAGCTTAATTACAGTTGGGGTAGGCTTGAGTTTTATTTTCCTTTGCATACTCTAAAGGTAGGCTTTTACCTTCCTCTCTGTGCTTTTGTTTGAGATTTCCTGAATGCTTACAGTCTGGCACTAGGCAATTGGTTGGTTATTCCTGGTGGTTAATCATTGGGTTCCTCATATTGTACGAGCAGCGAGATATATGGGCAATCGTGTTGTTGTTTCAATATATGTATAAAATGGAGGAGAAAGAGAACCATTCATGACTTTTATACATAGTTCGAAAGGATATAACGAAGCACTCATCTTCGAAAGAGTTCGCTCATTCAATTTAAATCCCAACGGATATGTACTAGTTGAGTTGAAGTTTGAAAGTTCTCTCAAATTCCCCATTGCGTGGAAAAGGCTTGCGATTATTCGCTGTACTCAACACCTAAGGTTGGAAGATATTCATAAGGGTCGTGAGCATTATAATCTCCTTAATATTTTCAGGAGCCTGGTTATTCCCTGGGAGATCTCACTTTAAGGGGTGTTTTGTTACTACTGGTCTGTCATAATTTGATATACCAAATTAGTCTTTCTTAATATACTTAAGGAACTTATTCTCAAGTAAAATAGCTCTTTTTCGTAGATTTTCATAATTTTTAGATTTTAATTTAATAAGTGTATATCTTGTTTTTACTCATTTTGAGACCTAATTTGGCAAATAGTGCCATTGGGGCCCCTAACCTATGGTTGAGTGATGTAAAGACATGTTGGAGGCTGAAATTTAACAAGAACGGCACCAAATAAGAGGATATTACAATATCCAAACCTTGGAATCATGATACCTCCAATAGACCTGAGACTGGAGACCATCCTTTAGTGGTATCGCAATATCCACTTTGGGTATCACGATAGCCGCCCTAAAAAAAGTCTCCCAAGTTCGAATGTGTCCGAGGTATCATGACACCCTCTTACTTTGTATCGCGATACTGATATCATGAAGGGAAAAAATGGACAAAAAGGATAATCTTTGTCTACCCGAAGCACCAATCATTGCAGGCCCGTTCAAGGGTATTTTGGGCACAAGAATTGGGTCAAAATAGATGCTATATCAGCCAAAATTTGGCTGAAAGAGAAAAAAAGGTCACATTACCTTAGCATAGGCTTAGTGTTATTTAGGTTTCCTCTTAGCTTTTTCTTTCTCCTTTTTTAGGGATTCTTATTAATTTTTTTATCAGTAGATTTTAAATTTCCTAGCAGCTTTTCTTCTTGTTTTAGTTTTTCTTAGTGTTAGTTAAGTTAGTTATCACCGTAGCTTAGGTTTATTTTCACTTTTAGTCCATGTACCTTGGGTGTAAAATATTTTCTTTAGTTTAATGTATTTCAGTTTTTTTTTACTTTACATCTGTTAAAGTTTGTTCCTTTTATGTTTATTGCTTTAGATTTTCTTGTTAAATACCTTCTTTTTCATGCCTTATAAGTTTTCTTGCATAAAAATCCTAACTTTAAACTTTTTTCTTAAGCTTTGCTTTCATTGCTTCTTTACTTTTCACTTCCATGTTTGTTAGCTTTGTTTTCGACATGAGTAGCTAAACTTTGAAAGGGGGTTGATTGATGGAGATGTGGTGAGCTGATTTTTGGATAAGAAACCAAATCATAATAAATTGGACTAATTTGAATAAACTTAAAAACTCAGGATTGACGACCCTAAGAGAATATTTAGGCAAATGAGATCGAGAGGAGTTCTTGTTGGGAACCAATTCATTAGTCCTAGGTTAACCGGTGATATTGTAAGATAATTTGGATAATTTGTCTAACTTGGTAAAATAGAGGCCAAGAGATAAAATGGAGCCATTTTGAGTGTTTCAGCGATTTGGTTCCATAATTCGTGGATTAGTGAACCAAATCAATGTCAACAAGCCACCGTTTGTTATTTAATTGTTAATTTCATAACTTTTCACGCTTTACAATTTAGTCCCTGCTAGCTAGATAGTTAAGTAGATTAATTTATCTTGATTTCATGATTTTTCATAATATAACTTTTTGCGATTAGTTTGTTAGACTCTTTGTTTTACACACATGTTATTTTAGAAATTATTCAATCCACGAATCTCTTGGGTTTGATTATTGGAATACTTTAGTGTTCCATTGTAATACTACAATTATTACAATTGACCTGTTACATGTGTAGTAAAGCCGTGATTTTTACATTGTATTTTAATTCTCGAGTGTTGATCTTTATATCTCTCTCCGTATTTGTTCACGAGAACGAAGAGAGAGAAGCGATAAAGTTGTTGGCGCCATTGTCGAGGAATAGATGTTTAATTGAACTTTTTTTATTTCTGTTGTTACACTAAAGAGAGAAGTATAGAGAGTTTAAGGGTTTTCTGAATAAAGAAAAAAATAGTAGCTAAAAAAATTACTTTGTATAATGTTAGAACAAAATAATAAATAAAAAATATATTAACTTATTATCATATGTAAAATACAATCTATTATATGTTTTTTAAAATTTATTAAAATTTTTAAAACATTTATGTATTTTTAGTTTTTTATTTTTGAATTTTTTAGAATTAGGATTAAATTGAGAGAATTTTTAATGATGAGGGTTAATTTATTTAAACTTATGATTAAATTGATGCAATATATAAAATTGAGGGTTAAATTTATTATTATACTAATTTTTTTAAGTGTCACCTTGAAAATGAAAAAAAAATTGAATAGTTTGAATGTTGGGTGTGGAATTTACCCGTTAAGAATTTAAGATGAACCTATTCAAAACTGCAACGTGTCCAGAAATTTGATTGATTGTTGAATTCCGTTTTCAATATTCTGAAAAAGACTTGGACGTTATATTTATTTGAAACTATGACTTAAAATAAAAACTCTAATGTCTAAATCAGCAAGGGGGAAATTAACAGCTGTTGAAGAATGAAGAAACATGATTTAAAATTAATGCTTTTATATCCGATATAAAAAATAAAAAAAGTAACGCTTTTATCTCATCTTCTAAATTCCAATTTTTGTACATTAAAAAGACGGATTACAATTATCCTTTCTTTAGGCTAATGAAGTCTTTATTTATAATAATTAAGGGTGACATTTTGAACTCTAAGTTTTTAATTTCTAAGTATCACCTTCTTAAAATTATTTTAGTTTAAATAATATTCTATTTTTTATTTATAATAACTAATTTTATTTGTAATTTAGATATATTTTCTTTATAATTATAAATCATTGTACCAAAAAAATTTATCAATCATTAAAATTGTAATTATACTAATCTAAAACAAAGAAAGTTAAAGCTGTTGTTAGAAACTTGTTTGATATGGGTTCTAACCGTGTGATCTCCATGCCCTATCTCAATATTGTATAAAAAAAAGTTCCTTTTATCAACAAGTGTTGAGTGCAATGGTGAGGCACTGTTAGAGTAACTGTATTAGTTAGGGTCTGTTAGACTCTGTTAGAATATTGTTGTAAATCAGTTGAGAGTTCTGTTGTTATATAATGTATGACTGATATAGTGTATAGTAAACTTTGATGAATAGATTGATTCTTTCATGAGTTTATAATATGGTATTAGAGTATATTTTTCTTGAGAGGTTATTGTGTTAGTTATGGTGTCGATGGAGTTAGTAATAAATAAGTTTTTGGCTCTTGCATCGCAGAAGGTGGTCGTCCTGGTGGATGATGGGAACTTCTTGGCTTGGAAACAACATGTGTTGTTGATTGTTAAGACACACTTCTTGCAAATGTTTTTAGAGGGGACGGTTCCTATTCCTCCAAGAATGGTTGTTGATGAAGATGGTGTCTCTATTGAGAATCCTCTGTATGTGTGCTATGAACAACAAGATTTCGTACTTGCAACTTGGCTTCTTTCAAGTGTCAGTCCATCGTTGCATAATCAGTTAGTTGGGAATTCTAGTTCGTCTTGTGAGTTGTGGCAGGCTCTTATGCGTATCTTTGGGTATCTCTCAACCACTAAGGCCATGCACTATCGATTATTGTTGCATAATGTTTAGAAAAATGAGTTGTCCATGTCTGCCTATTTAGCGAAAATCAAGCATCACTATGATTCCTTGGCAGGGTGTGGTCAACGAGTAACAATGAAAGAACAACAATCTACTATTTTGAATGGTTTACCATCGTAGTTTGATCACGTGGTGTCGATTATCACTACGAGTAGAGTGCCATTTGATCTACAAGGTGTCATAACTACTTTTCTAGATGCTGAGGCTCGGCAACAAAGGTATTTATCTTAGATGTCATTTTCAGCAAATGTTGTGGTGGTGAATAAGACTGCTTTGGCACAAAACATTCCATCATATGTCGGACAACCGCCACTAGAGATATTTTGTTCGTCACGAGGATCTCAGATTTCTCGTCGTGGTCGAGGTCAAGGACGACGTTGTGGTAGTGTAAAACTACAATGTCAAATCTGTGAGAAGTTTGGGCATCTTGCTTGGAGATGTTTCTACAGGTATGATTTGGCGTTTGACGGCAAAAGGGAAAACCCTAGTATGAGGGATGATAGTGAACATTCTAGTTGGGTTGGATCTGCTTCTCATGTGGATCAAAAGCCCATTACTGCATATATGTGTTGTGTGGATAATGGATCACATTGGTTCGGGCTACAATCTCCTTACTATGCTTCTGATCCAGTAGTATATGGGCCACTTCGGTAGATTCAACTTTTAATTTCTGAAATGGATCCAATTTACCATGGCCTAAGTCATTAGTTTCACATACCTTCTACCATTAATCAGACATTACGTGGTTCTTCTGCTTATGATTCCGACTATGTGCATCATTGATACGGTCTTTTATCTCAATCGTCTTTTTCGATGGGCGGTTACACTGTGAAATCGACTAGGTCACCTGTGTTTGCTAGTCCTTCTACAGTTGTAGATCTAGTGTGGTATCCATATAGTGGTGCTACTGCTCACATGACGAGTGACTTGGCAAAACTTTCAGATGCTCGTTTGTACAATAGATGAGGTAAGGTTATTATAGGTAATGGTCTCTCTATACCTATTACACATGTTGGTGGTTCGACTATCTTGGCATATGATTCTAGTCTGTTTTTGCTTAAGGACCTATTGTATGTTCCTGATATTAGTAAGAATTTATTGTCTGTTTCTAAGTTTGCAAAGGACAATGATGTATTTTTTGAGTTTTACCTAACAGTTGTTATGTCAAGGATCTGAAGAGGCGTCATATATGGCTTTGTAGAAGTGAATTGAATGGGCTGTATTGATTTGATACTGTTAAATTTGACTTTGCTTTTAATGCTGTAAGTACATCTAGTATAGAGTCTCTTCAACAGAAGGGGTCAGATGCTAGGTTGTACAGATGGCATCAAAGATTAGGTCATCCATCACATGGCATTGTTAGTAGTGTTTTGAATACTTGTAATATTAGACTATCTAGACGTCAGAATTACTCGTTGTGTAATGCTTATGAACTTGGGAAAGGGCACAAATTGCCCTTTGGTTCTTCTGTTTTCATGTACAATGCTCCTTTAGAACTTGTTGTTGTTGATGTATAGGGGTTAGCTCCTTGTTACTCCTTTAGTTATCAATACTACTTGTCATTTTTTGAGTCATTTTCTTAACACACTTAGATCTATTTCCTTAAAAGGAAATCTGATGCTTTTTCTGCATTTATTCCCTTCAAGAAATGTGTTGAGTTACAGTTAGGTGTTACACTCAAACAACTTCAAATCGATAGAGGTGGCGGGTTTAGATCTTTTGACTTGTATCTTCAACAATGTGGTATTGTTCATCGTGTGTCGTGTTCGCATACCTCGGAGCAGAATGGCCTAGTTGAACACCGTCATTGACAAATAGTTGAAACAGGACTAGTGTTGTTATTTCAAGCTTCTTTGCTCATTTCTTACTGGGCTAATGCGTTTGCTACTACTGTGCACATCTTGAATGTTTTTCCAACAAAGGTGTTAAATGGTGTATCTCCACACGAGCAGCTCTTTGGTCACAAACCTGATTATTGTTAGCTTTTTGTTTTTGGTTGTCTTTTCTATCCACTTCTTCGACCATAGAATCAACACAAGCTCCAATACAAGTTTGCCCTTTGTACATTTCTTGCTTATGCTTGCAATCACAAGGGATATAAATGTGTTGATCAGTTTGGACGTGTTTACATTTCTTGGTGTAACACCCCTAACCCGTATCCGTCACCGGAATAGGGTTACGGAGTATTGCCAGACTTATATTAATAATAGTCATACATTAAACATTCATTTCTCATATCCAAATATAAACATTTATTCACATTCATACAGTCCCTAATACGAACCTATGTGGATGACTAAACTGATAACTTATGAAAATTTTGGGAAAACATTGAAAATTTCAAAATACAGGGGACACATGCTCGTATGGCAAAGCCATGTGTCTCACATGGCTGAAGTCACAAGTCGTGTTGTAACACCCCTTACCTGAGACCGTTGCCGGTGTCGAGCGCAAGGCATTATCGGACTTAACTTACTCAACCTGGGTATAAAATTTGCTTCTAAAATTAATTTATTTTCATTCATTCAATATGTCCCTAAAAAGGGTCATCGAGACCCTAAATCATACAATTGAAATGATTCAGGACTAACCAGGATTAATGAAAATTTCCCGATTACTTAAATGGAACAAAACATATCATTTCCCTGTTTCATAATAAAGCTGTCCAACTGCATCACTATCGCTAAAAAAATCATAACTCGAGTTTCGAAACTCAAAATAAAATTCCATAAATTTTATATGAAACTAAGCTCATATATGTTCTTAATAATTTTTTTCTAGAATTTTTGACTCAGCCAATTTGTACAGTTTATTAGTTAAAATCTCCCCTGTTATGCAGTTCGACTACTCTGACCTCTGTTCACTACAAATTAGTTTTCTCTCTATAGAAAATTCAAATAGGCATTTCGTTTATTTCATTTGAAACTAGACTCAATAAGGAATCTAGGAATATAAACTATAATGCCTAATTACTTATGTACAATTTATGGGGAATTTTTAAAGTCAAAACAGGGGATCACAAAGTCCATCTGGAGTAGTCTCACTCAAATGCAAATAACTCATAATATACAACTCTTTTACTTACTCTGCTTTTCCACATGAAAATAGACTCATTAGGCTTTAATTTCATGTCTCACTCACTATTTAATTCTATTTCTACTATTTTTAGTGATTTTTCAAAATCACATCACTACTGCTGTTCGAATCTGTTTTTAAGCTATTTTCACCTTTTTCATGGTTTCTATGTGATAATTACCATTTAGGCATACATAGTATTAAACCTATGTTTGATTAGTCATTCCAATAGCTAATCATCAACAATTATTTACATACCATTCATTAAACATATCCTAAGGACATTCATACCAAAAGAAGCCAAGTCCCTATACATGCCATACGCGAAATGAAACGTGTAGCTATACCAAAATGATCTGTTGATAGTGTGACTGGATCTCTAACGTTCCTTACGATCCCCGAGTTGGCTTGGCAAGAACTATAAAAAGAAGGAAAATAAAGAGAGTAAGCACTAAGCTTAGTAAGTTCACATGTAAAGTAATAAGCAGTAACAATAAATTTAGCTTACTACTAAGTTGTTTCAGCTTGAATAAATACTGCTAAGTTCTTACTTTCCCAACTTACTTATCTGTGGCCTTACCAAAGGCTCTATATACTATAGGCTCATCACTTACTAATTTCCCTTGCATGCCCACATCATCTCACTGATCATAGTCATATTCCTTCCTGATATTAAGATATTTCAACTTATGTCATTCTCATGGTGTAAACTGAAAACTCATAAACATAAATTACCTTTCCTTTGTTGAAAGTTTCCTCAACTAATAACTATGGTGTTCTTACGAACTCACTTGGACCTGTTTATCATTTCTTTACCTGAACCTTCCTGTAATTTAACATGTACATTAGCCCGTTGAGCCACTTGGAATACTAAGGATACTCGGGTTTTCCTGCCTGATAATAGCCTGCCAATGCCATGTTCTTGACATGGACTTACATGAGATATTCCTGTCTTTCCAAAGTCATATGTCTGATATGGACTTACATGGATTATTCCTGTCTTTCCAAAGCCATAAGTCTGATATGGACTTACATGGATTATTCCAGTCCTGTCTGATAACCCTAAATGTCATGACATTCGTATCCCAAACATTCCTAAGGTTCAAACAGGGCTTTTTGATACTTTTTATCTATCGACTCCTCTTCGATTCAACTTATCCCCTTCAAACTATGTTTTTCTATACTTTCTCAATATCATACAAGGCTATATTTCAGATATGGGCTTACATGTAACCTTTTATAATTTATCTTTTCAATGTCGAATTATTATCGAACAGTAATTACTATATCTGAAATTCACTACTAAAATATTTATAGGTAAAATACCAATTTAATATCCAAAGATGGATAATTAATTTCTTAGTAAACATATGAACTTACCTCGATGCCAAAATGACCATTTTACCAACTTTCCTGATTTTCGATTTTTCTCCTGTTCTAGGTCCAAATCTCATTTCCTGGGATCTAAAACATCATATTTCACTTATTTAATTAATGTACTATTCAAAACAGTCCCTAACTTAAACTTTGGTAAAATTACAATTTTGCCCATAAACTTTTGCATATTTACACTTTTGGCCCAATGGCTCGTAAGTTAAACTTTATCCCAAATTCTTATGTTTTAGGACATGCTGATAATTTATTTACCAACATCAAACTCAAATTCCCACTATAACATGTACTTACGAACAATAGGTATTTTTACCGATTAAGCCCTTTTACTCGTTTTTACTTAAAACCGAGTAGCACAAGTTGTCTAGCATAATTTAAAACCTCATATTCTATCATAAAACATCAAAATAAACACTCTTCACCTATGGGTATTTTTCCAAATATGTACCCTAGCCTAAATTATGGCTAGAATAAGCTTTATCGAGCTACCGGGATTCCAAAAACGTAAAGAACATTAAAAACGAGGCTAGAACGGACTTACGATTGAGCTTGGAAAGCTTGGAAACCCTAACCATGGCTTCCCCCATGCTATATTCGGCCTCCATGAAGAAGATGGACCAATTTTGGCTTTATTTTCCCTTTTTAATTCTTTTAATTACCAAATGACAAAAATGCCCTTAAAGGCTTTTCTTTCAAATTTGTCCTATTCATGCCCATTTTTGTCCACCAAATTATCCAATGGTCTAATTGCTAAATAAAGACCTCCACTTTAAGAACTCATTTCAATTAAATCCCCTTTAACATCTAGAACTCACATTTTAGAATTTTTACAATTTAGTCCTAATTATCAAATTAGGCACCTATACATAAAATTTCTTCGCAAAATTTTCACACAATTACTCAATCAATAAATAAACCTTAAAACTAAATCGGAATAATTTTTTTAAACCTCGGATTCATGGTTCCGAAACTATAGTTCCGTTTAGGCCTTAAATCAGGCTGTTACAGCAACTTTTACAAATAAGCTCTAATAGACAAATTAAACATGCAATCTATAAAATTTCTTATCGGTAGTCTAACACATGCATCTAGTCAATCGGTAAATCATGATAATTCATTGTAATAAACTTTTCTATCTCAGATTTGTGGTTTCGCAACCTCTGTTCCATTTAGGCCCTGTTTCGGGATGTTACATGTGTGGACATTTGAAGTGGGATCACACGGTTGTGTCCCAGATAGTGTCTTACCCTGTGTAACTCTCTGACTTGTGTCAGACGGCCAACCACACGCTCGTGTGATCAATCCGTGTAACTCACTGACTTGTTTTCATTAAATTTTATAGGGGACACACGGCTGTGTCACCTGATTGTGTGTCACACACAGCTGAGACACACGCCGTGTGGATGAAAATAGGCTAGTTTACAAGCCACATTTCTCACTCAAACTTCCATTTAATACATAGGCATAAAACATGTAACACCCCTTACCCGTATCCAATGCCGGAATAGGGTACGAGGCGTCACCTTACTAAAACACTTGCAAACATTCAACTTCAACTCATTGAAATGCGTCTCAATTTAAAAATTTTTCGAACATTGGCTTACAGACCTTTATATGGGCCTACGAGGCCTAAAACGTAGTTTAGAAAAAATCTGGAACCATTTCAGGTACTTAAGAAAATTTCATCAAAAACTACCAAAAATAGGGCACATGCCGGTGTGGAAGGGCAATACGCCTGTGTAGCCTCTAAACATGGCCGTGCGGATGGCTCGTGTGGTTCACACGGCCTAAGCACCTAGGGACACACCTGTGCCCCTCATCCCTGTGGATTTATTTTCCAACTTCAAACCTACAGGGGTTTTCACACGGCCTGGCACACGCCCGTGTGCTCAGCCTGTGTCTCTCATATAGCCAAGACACGCCTGTGTCGCAACTCGTGTGCAGAAACCTTGACATTTTGCTTCTGACGTTAGCAATCACCATGCCATGGCACACGCCCGTGTGCTGGGCCGCGGTCGAGACACACGACTGTGTCTCAGTCCGTGTGTTTACTACTAGGCATTTAATTCTACTCATTCAAGGTGAAGGGGACACACGACCTAACCACACGCCCGTGGGGCTGATCTTGTGTCACACACGACCTAGACACATGCCCGTGTGTCTACCCGTGTGGACAAAAATAGGATATCTACCAAGCCTCTTTGCTACCCCAAAACAAGATCAAACACATATCTAAGTATACCAAGACTCTAATACTCAACCAATAGCCATAATTTGGCATCCACACAACTTAATATAATCTTACAAACCATGCATTCAATCTATTACTCCTAGCACATACAATTACTCATGCTAAATTCTCATTCATGAAAACATTATCAATTGCATTTGATAACCAATGGTAAATATTAGCCAATAACTTTGGCCTTATACAAAATGAAGTATTTCAAATTTAAGCGAACACATTTGGCTCCAAAATAATATGACACTTAACAAAAGAATAAAGTCCTACACATGCTTTGAATAAATAGTAAGAGGGTTGTCATCTTTTTCATTTCTTTGAATAAAGTCTTATCCATGAGCTAACTAGGTGGCACTATAAGAAAAGGGCAAGGAGAGGGGTAAGCATAAAGCTTAGTAAGTTGCAAGTAAATAAAGAGCAACAAATCACCATACTAATACATGCTTTCGATACATCATGGTTTATGCATGATACAGAGAATGCCCAATAACTTACTCGTTTTCATCCAATTCTAATTATACAATATAAGATCGAGCTCATATTTCATATAGGTACATGCACCACTTACAAGATCATCATAATATCTCTCAATCTTAATGCAACTTTAAATTTCCCGTTGAACTATTTAGAATATGAAAGGGCATTCAATGAGCCACCAACGTAGGGTATCGAGTTGATGCCATGTCCCAGACATGGTCTTACACTAACTCACATGTCAAGTCAACGCTATGTCCCTGACATGGTCTTACACTGACTCTCAATGTATCGAGGCTGATGCCATGTCCTAGATACGGTCTTACACTGGCTCTCCTCTATTTGTGCCGACACCGTGTCCCAGACATGGTCTTACACTAGCACTCGTATCAACACCGATGCCATGTCCTAGACATGGTCTTACACTGGCTAGCATATATTCGTGTCGATGCCATGTCCCAGACATGGTCTTACACTAACATGTAATGAGACAGATGCCATGTCCCGGACATGGTCTTACACTAGTACTCGTACCGACCCTAGTATCACAACATGAATATCCAATCTATTCTTAAAGTTCAACCAGGCTCTATTTCATAGTTTCTCATCATTTCAAGACTAAAATCATCATTCACAAATCATGCTCAAATAATGTTCTTATATACATCTCATAGACACAATTAATTGATTTAGACCAAACAATAAATTCATGTATAAAGATTAGTAATGTTGTATTATTTACCTACAACTTACCTCGATATAAAACATGAAAAATGACCTTTCGGTTCAATCGATTTGCTAGGCTTTCCCTCGGTCTAGGTTCGGATTTTGTAAATCTTGATCTATAACAATAAAAATTCACTAATTTAATCATCAATTTAATCTAAACATGCCAAGAATCATAATTTGGAAAAATGACCATTTTGCCCCTAGACTTTGGCAAAATGACCATTTTACCCTTAGGCTCAGAAATTGATTTTTATCGAATTTCCTCATTAACCAAGCCTAACAAAACTCTTTTTACTCTTATGGCAACCCAAAATTCCCATTATTTCACACAGTTACTCTCTATTTTACATCCTTTACAAAATAGTCCATTTTAGGTGTTTTTCCTAAATACCCTTTTACAAATGTTGTTTATTTAACAACCTACATTCATTTTTCCTTCATAAAATTCCAGCAACCAACACTTGTACATTCATGGAAAAACTTTAAATTTTCAACCAAATTGCAAAATACACCCCTCAATAGATAGCTCATGCTACAAGGGTCCCACAAGAATTATCAAGAAAAGTCATTAAAATCACTTACTTATGAGTGCTAGAAGTTGCTGAAAATTTTGAAGCTTCAAAACCCTTCAATGGCTGATATTTTCAGTGTAGAATGGGAAGAAATGAAAAAGATGACAACCCTCTTACTATTTGTTTTATTTTATTCCCAAATTAGCCACCTACTCACCTAATTTTGGCTTTTCCCCTTGCCTATTGTCTCCTATCGCCGGCCATGCCTTTGCTAAAGGCCTAATTGCCCTTTAAACACCCCACATTTTGGTTCTCAAGCTATTTAACACCTTTAACTAATAAAACAAAACTTTTAGCTTTTATGAAATTTACTCATTTTTTGCAATTAAGCCTTCAATCGCGTAAATTAATTTACCAAAATTTTCATGCATTCTTATAAAAATACTATAACACATAAAATAATGCTAAAATAATTTTTCTCTACCCTCGGGTAGGTGATTTCGAAATCACTATTTCGACTAAGCCTAATTTTGGGCTGTTACATAACATGACATAAATATGTAATCCAACCAACTTCAATCAAGTTTATTTCAAGCTATTTCCATACCAAAGATATAAAGTTCATAATATCATGATTTACCTATTCAAAACATACCAAAATCATTTTCAACAATCATCAATATAGTTACTATCCATTATGCACTATTTTACCTAAAATCATAGGCATACTAGTTCCACATTTTAACCATTTTGATACATCTATCACTAATTCTCAACAAGCATTTATAAAGCAATATTTACACAACATATTAAAAGGCCATTTGCACATATATAAATGCATCACCTTGCATGCCAAAACAAACCACATCACATATACCAAGTAAAGCCAAATATCATGGCTAAACACATAACCAAAACATATCATTTACAAGCCAAATCATTTGACTAAATACATTTCTATCCATAGACCAAAATGACCATAACTCCTATACATGCCATATAACCAAAATACATAAGTTCAACTATACCAAAATGATAATTGGATAGTTTGATGCAATCTCTAATAACTTCTGAATCGAGCACACTTCCGATTCACTATAAAAACAGAGAAAAGAAAACAGAGTAAGCTATGAAGCTTAGTAAGCTTGTATAATATAGAAACAAACTTACCATTTATTTACATTTTAAGCAAATAAACATAGTCTAAACTAACCAATTTGTCAAATGCAACATGAATTCATCAATTGATTAGTCATGTAATGTACATATAATTATCAAATCAATATGAATGCATTCAACAATTATTCAAGCTTTATGATCACATATTATTCATTTCATACTTCAATACATCATATTACAACAATTTCAAGTAATTCACATAACTCTTGTGATTATTCATATAAACTCATGTAACCTGTTGCAGATTTATGCCAATTGAACCAATTAGAATACCGATAGATACACGGGTGGTACACACGAAGTGTACAAATCGGTAATCCATCAATTCTTGAACACATAAGCTCTTTTGAGCTATAAACGGTAAGCTCCTCTTAAGATGAGGTAACGATAAACTCCTCTTGAGCTGAGGTAACAGTAAGCTCTAATGAGGTGAGAAACGGTAAGCTCTTACAAGTTGAAATATCAGTAAGCTCATATGAGCTGTGGTGAGTCCGTAACACATGCAGGAATCTTAACCAAATGGTAACCCTAGTATATGTAACTCGTATCCTACGAATTCCTAAGGTTCAAACAGGGCTCGATACTATTCAAATTTCATCATTTAGGCATTCAAACTTCATATAATTTATTTTCTCATTTCATAAACATTTATTTCAAATAAGTACATAAATGAATATTCAATTCTAATTATACAAACTTACCTCGTTATCACTTGGATGTATACGATCGTTTATTCATCAACTTTTCCTTTTCCTCGATCTAATTCTGATATTTGTTTTTCTTGATCTATATATAATCAAAATTAACTTGTTCAGTTTCCATTCTATTCAATTTAGCCCAAAACACCTATTTTGGCTAAATTACACTTTTACCCTTAGAATTTTAACTTCTTTACAATTTAGTCTTATAACATAAAAATGCAATTTCATACAATTAGGTCCTTACCAATGCTAGCTAAAATTTTCCTATTATCATATCAGCCCATATTTTCCATTTATTTCACAATTCAACCACAAAATTTTCATATTTCTCAATCTAATCCAAAATTGACATTTTAACCAAAAATCACTTTACAAATGATGTTTATCTAACAACAACCATTCAAAATTTATCATCAAACATCAAAATACAACTATATTCATCAACGGAAAAACCACAAACCTTTAACAATTTTGCAAAATAGTCCTTGGGCTAGGTAGACCTAGTTGCAATAATTTCAAAAACATAGAAATCATTAAAAACAAGATAAAAATCGTACCTAATTGGAAAAAATAGGTTTGGCCAAAATTTAAGCTACCATGGCATCTTTTTCTCTTTGATTTTCGATTGAAGATGGTGTTTAAAGATGAAGGCTTATTTTTCTTTTATTTAATTAACACTTATTTACTACTTTACTTAATTAACCTTTTAATATATTACAAATTTCAAGTAAACCAATCTCATAAATGTCCACTAGCATACTAATGGTCTAATTACCACTTAACAACCTTTACTTTAATGTTCTATAGCTATTAGACACCTTTAGCTAATAGAACTCAAAACTTTTATGCTTTACGCGATTTAGTCCTTTTTATCAAATTAAGCATTCAAACAGTAAAATTTCTTAACGAAATTTTCACACAATCATCCTATCATACTGTAGATCTCAAAATAATGATAAAATAAATATTTGACCTCAGATTTGTGGTTTCAAAACCATTGTTCCAATTTTACTAAAAATGGGCTGTTACACTTGGCATGTTTGTTTTAATGAAAATGTCTTTCCATTTTTTCAAGTGTCTACTTTTGTAGTATTTGCCACTGATAGCCTGGATCAATTTTTTAGGACTACTGGGTTTCCTGTATAAGAAAAGGATATCAGTGAAGATAGGAAGCTTGGTTGGACAATTGGTGAAATTAGATTTCAAAACGGATAGTGGAGTAAGGGGCCAATTTGCAAGAATAGTTGTGTTGATAGATCTAGAAAAACCACTTACCTCACAAGTCTCAATCAACAGCAGGATCCAATAAGTGGAATTTGAAGCCCTTCCCACGGTATGTTTTTCTTGTGGCAAATATGGCCATTTAAAAAACTCTTGGTCTTCTTCTTTGACAGATCGGAGCATGCTCGGGGATAAGGAAGACTCAAATGTGATGATGGACAAGGAGACAGAATTGATGACAACAGCTGACGCCTTTGATCCGTAGATGGTAGTCCAGCGCAAATCAAGGCAAAATCAGGTTGAAAAATGAAATCAACAAGTAAAAGCTATGAAAGAAAATCTGGTCGGATCCAAATTCATTACGCTAATTGCTGGAGACAAGCAAGCAATAGATCTGTGGGCTAAAAATTTAGGATTGAAGGGAATTTCTTTCAAGCAAGGAGACTTTATTAAAAAATTAAAAGAGCATAAGCCTGGGTAAAATCTGGGTTACGAGTTGAAGGAAATAAGGGCAAGGAAAAATTGGGTCAGAAGAGCTTTATTGGGCTGGAGGAACGGTCTAGTGGGCTGGTCTATTTGAGTGTTGAACAAGAGCAGGCTAATCAAGGCCTAACGCGTGAGGATATACTTCTAGAGGATAATATTGGTTTTAATTTGTACGAAGCTCAATCAAACTCTACAATCAATTTGAATTTGGATAATTTAGGGAGCTTGGAACACATTATACAGTCAGGCCCCACACCGATTTATAAAACAAAAGCTCCTCTTTGCACTTTAATCCCACATTCGAAGGTCTGCTTGAATTAGTGGTGGATTTAAATTCTAATTTGTTAGAACCCAAATGACATTCGGCCATAATTTTGAAAGCAAATTTAGACCACAAGTATAAAATAACAGGGTCAAATAATAGACCATGGGGCTCTAATATTTTGAACGTTCATCCAAAAAAACATGGACTTGAGAATCAAAAAGGAAATGGGCACAGTGGAAAAGCGCTGAATAAAATAATTTGTGGACGAGGGGGATATTTTAAAATTGCTAAAAATTCATGTGTCCTACTCCCCGATGCTATGAATTTCATGGCAAAGCTTATTGGTGAACAAGTGGAGACCTTTACTGATAAAGTCATCACTAATGATGAGGGTGATAAAGCTTCTATTACTCTTTGAAAGGTTAGTCCTCTTACTTTTAAATCTTTATTTATGAATTTTACTATTTTTTCTTGTAATTGTCAGGGTTGTGCTAGCTTGAAGTTTATTAAGGTTTTTTCTGAATACAATTTGGAACATAAACCTGATTTGATCAGCCTTATTGAAACAAGGGTCAGTAGAGGAAAAGCTGATTCAATTATTGTGAAGCTTGGTTTTATTACTCACATTATGTAGAGGCAGTGGGCTTTTCAGGTGGTATTTGGATTGGTTGGAAAGAATCCGTTTGTGTGGAGGAAAAACTGATTTGATTACTGGTACCTCTTGCAGACAGCCTTTTTTGGTTACCTTTGTGTATGGAAGCCCTAATCATAGTAAAAGGACACTTTTAAGGGAGGCTTTGCAGAGAACTATTCCAGTAGATGGGACTCCATGGATGGCTGTTGTTGACTTTAATGCTTTTCTTTCTCCTTTTGAGAAGAGAGTGGGTTGGATTCTAGGGAAAAGATGCCCCTTTTTTGGTGAGCTTATGGACTTTGCCTTGTTGCAGGATTTTAGGTTTTAGAGGTCTGTAATTCACTTGGCAGAGAGGGAATTATGGAGCGTCAGGATAGGGCTATTTGCAACAATACTTGGTGCACTTTTTTTTTCCAAATTCCATAGTGACTCACTTACCACTTCTCAAATCGGATCATAGACCCTTAAAATTGTCTTTGATGCCTAATTTTCATTCCTCAAAAGGGCGCCCATTTAGGTTTTTAGCAGGTTGGTTTGAACATCCAATGTTCCTGGATTTCGTTAAAGAGAATTGGAGGGTTTTTGCTAACATGTCAATGGTTCACTCTGAGTTTACTGATCAAGTCAAAAGATGGAATAAAGATGTGTATGGACATATTGCTACCTGCAAGAAGTTTCTGACTAAAAAATTACACAACATTGAGAATGAGTGTAATAGAAGAAACTTGGCATATCTTAGCCAAGTTGAGATGGAGTTTAGAGAGGATTTGGAAAATGTACTGCATTATGAGGATATTTTTTGGTGTCCGAAGGCTCGTTGTGACTGGTTAGTCTTGGGGGACTGTAACACTAAATTGTTTCACATGCGCACTTTGAGGAGAAGGAAGCAGAATCAAATAACCACCTTAAAAATGATTTGGGAGAGTGGATCATGGATGAAGAGCAGCTAAAGATTAAAGCGGCCAATTTTTATAAATCTTTGTCTGGCGAGCATTTCGGCCCGATGAGAGGTTTACCATGAACGCTTTCCTGCCCCTTACCGACGAGGATTTTAACCTTCTTAATAATCCAGTTTCTGATGAGTAAATCAAAGTCTCTTTACTTGACATGGCACCTTTGAAGGCTCCAGGAAGTGATGGTTTTCATGCACTTTTTTACCAAAGTCGATGGGATCACGTAGGTGCCTCCGTTTGCAAATGGGTTAAGGGTATTTTTCTGGTGAAAACATTGATTCGAATTTAAATAATTTGCTTATTGTTCTTATCCCTAAAACCCAAAATCTAAAATGCTTTTCTCAGTTTGACCAATTGGTTTGTGTTCTATTCTCTACAAACTGGTTTTGAAGGTTATTGCTAATCATTTTAAAATGGTTTTCCCTAAAATTATAGCTCCTGAACAGACTGGTTTTTTAGCAGGACGAAATATCATAGATAATATTATTATTGCATAAAAGGTTATCCACTCTATGAGGAGCACATAGAAAAATAGGAGGTGGATGGCCATCAAAATTGATATGGAAAAAGCTTATGATCGAGTGCGTTGGGACTTCATTGACTCAGCATTCCAAGCTGTAGGTATTCCTAATTTTTTACGTAATGTTATTATGTTCGCAATTTCTAGCTCTACTATGCAAGTGTTATGGACCGGGGTTCCAACTCTGAAATTTCGAACAGTTAGAGGTGTTTGACAAGGTTGTCCTTTATCTCCTTATTTATTCATTTTGTGCATGGAGTGGTTGAGTCACAATATTCATGCTGCCATTGATGTTGGCAAATGGTCCCCTATTCGACTAGTTCACAATAGTCCACTACTTTCTCATCTTTTCTTCACGGATGATTTGATCCTTTTCGGTCATGTTGAGGAACACCAACCTCAGGCCATCAAGAATATTCTCGATGATTTTTGTAACTACTCATGCCATAAAATAAATACGATGAAGATGAATATTTTTTTTCTCCAAAGGTGTGGATGGCTGTTTAAGGAGGTGTATTGGCAATGTTTTTGGTTTTCAGGAAGTGAACAACTTGGGGTTTATTTAGGTGTTCTCTTTTTTCACGAGAGGGTTACCAATAATACTCTAGGCTTCATGGTTGATAAGGTACGTAGTAAGCTGCCTAGTTAGGATGCCAGGCAACTTTCTTTAGCAGGTAGGGTAACTTTAGCTCAATCTATTCTTCTGTCTATCCCAAGTTACTTTATGCAAATAATGATGGTGCCTAAAGGTCTATGTGATGTGTTCGAATGTATTGTTCAGTGTGTCAACTGAAATATGATGGCGGCCTTGGTCTGAGACATTTGGATGATCATAACACTTCTTTCATGATGAGGATAGGTTTTAACATTGTCTCTAATATCAATGCTTTATGGGTTTTGGTCCTTCAGTCAAAATACGGGATCTCCAACGATTTACCTGAAAATGTTTCAAGGGGGCAATGTTCCTTCCTATGGAGATCCATTGCTAAGGTGTGGTCGCATATTTGTGAAAATATTTGATGGTCCATTGGAGATGGTAAGAGTATTCAATGTTGGCTTGATCCTTGGATCCCAAATTTTGGGCCCTTATTACCTTATATTACATGCTCTTCTAACCTTAATATGGATTGTACACTTAGTAATATGATTGTAGGTGATGAATCATAGAATTTAGATCTTTTTCGTTTGTGGATTCCAGAAGAGATTGTTCACAAAATTGTTGGAATTCCATTGCCGCATCCTTCTTTGGGAATTGACAAAATAGTGTAAGGAGTTACCTCGACTGGCTTATTTTCTATCAAAAGTGCCTATAAGAAGATTTGAGATGGTACACTGAATCTTAAAGAACGTATTTGGGAGATACCTTGGAGTTTTAGAGGACCCCAACGAATTCAGTTCTTTTTATGGCTCACCTTCAAGCATCTCTTACTTACGAACGCTGAAAGGATAAGGAGAGGCTTTGGAAATAACAGTGCTTGTGGATTTTGTGGACATGAATGTGAGGATGTGCTAAATGTACTTATAAACTGTTCTGCAGCTAGAATCATTTAGGACAATATTATCGCAGAAGAAAGAAGCTCTAGGTTTTATATTGGTTCCCTTCACAACTAGATGACGATTAATTTAAAAAATCATTTCTCTATTTCTTTAGATGGGGTGGACTGGCCGTGCTTTTTGGGATTATAGCTTGGTGCATTTGGAAGAACCGCAACTTTTTTATTTTTCAAGACTTTTCTTGGAGTTGCAAAGAGATCCTTAAAGGGTCATACAGTTGGGGAAAACAATACTCCTTAGCATCAAAAGCAGCTTATCACAAGGCACATGGTTACTTACACATTTCGCATACTGATAGCAATTGGGTAAGCTTTAAATGAGATGGTTCGGTTAGACTAAATGAAGGCTTTGTAGTAGCTGAGGGGTTTGTGTCTGATCATAATGATGGGTGGATCATGGGTTATTACAGATATTTGGCCAATTGTATAGTGGTCGAGGCTAAGCTTTGGGGGATCTTAGACGGCTTAAATCTTATTTTGGATAGAAGTTTCGAAAGGGTCTTCATCCAAACTGATATTATTGAAGCTGTTAATGCTATTCAAGAAGGTTTTTTAAGAAATTCTAATTCTACACTCGTCAGAAGAATTCATTTTATCCTCGCAAAGAAAATCTAGTTGCCGTTAGATTGGCTAAGTTAGTTCATTCTAAAAGACTAGGCTTAAGATTGATTAAGGATCCTCTTATAAGGATTTAGTTTTTACTTTTTTGTAATCTTTTCTTTTCACCAAAAAAAAAAAGCACAATATTTTTGAAACATTGGTTGCATTTGTTACTAAAATATGTGGGGGAGGGGGAGGGGAAGTTAATATATAAGAAGATAAAATTTGTTTCCTTTCCATTTCATACAGAACAAGGCAAATGGTCTCCATTTCGAATGCAGGTAAACCATCATAGAATGGTGTTTTGTTTCCACTGATCTGAAGAATTGCCAAACTGCTCTAAGCATTGCATTTGTCGGGGTTTCACCACCACCTACCAGATCAATCAAACTGTCAGATTACTCGGTAAATTTATTTCATATTGGATTAAATTTTATAAAGACCATCTGATCTATTTAAAGGTTAAAAACAATTTAATGTAATTTACATTACTTTTAATGCAATAGTCTTATTTAAAATATGATATTATTTATATAAACTTGTTATGTAAAAATTTTATATTTATTTATTTATAATATGTTTATTTTGCATGTATTATATATAAATTTTTTTATTAAATTTATGTAACGAGTTAATTAAATATAATTAAATTATAAAATGATTAAATTATTTATATACATTTTAAAATCAACCAATATTATTGTAAGGGTGGTTTGTTTCATAATCCGAAAGAGCAAATAGTGATAGTGTCAATTTAAGCTACTTTCCTTGAAGAAAGTGATACATGCATGGGAGCATCTGATGAAGAATTGATTGGAACAAAATTAAAGTCGTCTATGTCAATACCAATTGGGTTGAAAGATGAGGAGAATTCATGAAATCCAATTGAAATTCTCGATGGGCTTATGACTCGGGATAGATCCAAGAAGCTCAAAGGGGCAATGTTAGGGTTGATTCAGCAAGTTTGGGCTAAGCATGAGAAGTCCAATTTTTATTGGACTCAAGATAACGATCCAATTCCATGCAATATGTTGCATGTGACAGTTTGATTAGTTTGAACAAACTATTCAATTTTTAATTATGTGTTTTGTTTGTTAAATGCATCTTTGTTTAATGATCTGCTTCATTATGTGTTTTGTTTGTTAAATGCATCTTTAGTTAATGCTTTACATTAATACATTAGCATTATTTAATACTTGCATTATGTGTTTAATAAGGCATGCATTAAATCACTTCATTTGTTAATTTACTTCAAGTATGGTTTAAGTTGCATGTTCATTTAATTTGTGTGCATGAGAGTTATTAAATATGTTGTTTTTATTAGTCTTTTAAGTTATTATTTAATCTTAAATATCTATTTTATAGGTGACTTCTTATATGATTAAAGACTCTTCAAAGTTAGACAGTTTCAAAGCTTTTAAAAGGACATTAAGGAAGCTGTTTAGTGGACCAAAAGAGACTCTTCAAGTCTGAACATTTTTGGGGTCTTAAGTCTTCATCATGATGCCATTTAAGGGGATGTTACACAAGCTTTTATCATGTGGTTACAAGGGAGCTGAAGGGACATCAATCAAACATATTACGGATACATTAAGTGTTTATTAAGGAGAATTGACATGTCTTTTCAACTACATCAAATTCCAATGAAGAGACATGACTCATTGGCTTCCTTACAAGAGTTAAAAAAATGAAATTATTGCTTGTAATAATACTAGTTAATGGATAAATATGAAAAGTTTCGCATAGGCATTTGAACAGTAACAAAAGTGCCTATAAATTTCTCGTAAATAGAACTTTGGGGGCTATTGAGTTTCTCTGAGTTTTGTGTGAGAATTCTATCTCTTTATTCTTAGTCTAACTTGCTTGGACTTATCAAGGTTCTCCTTGTGGCATCAAACCTTTTTTTTTTATTGAACTTATCATTTCTACCCTTTCTTTCTCTATTCTGAAGTGTGGCGTTCTAACATACTGTTGGTTCCTATTTTGCTAAATAATGGGTCATAGTTTACTTCTTTTTCAAAGACTTGTTTGTTATTTTGCTATATATAAATTGGGTCACGATCATTTATATCGTTGGTTCTTTTCTAAGTATTTAATTCGTACAAGTCATCCATTCGAAACCTTCTTTGTTGTTTCATTCAACCCATTTTCCATTACTCACAATTTCATTTTGAATTTAAACTTAAAACGATACTAAAATTAGACGGTCGAGAAATTCAGCGTCTTGTAATTGAATTCACGAATACAAGCACGTATCATTTGGTATCAAAGCTACGAAAATCTAATCCAAGTATCATATTAGAAGTTTTGAAATATAAAAAAAGTGAAAAAATTCAAAAAAAAGAAAAAAAAGTGAAAAAAATTTAAATTTTTTTATCTTGGAGTATATCTTATATTTCCCGACAAGTTGTCACATTGCTAAAATCTTTTGAAAAAAAAACTTTGTTACCTGTTCCTTTTCTATTTTTTTTAAACCTATCATACCACATATCAACCTTTTGTTGCTAACTGATTGTTACAAGTGTTCTTTGATCAGGTCCTAACTAGTTTGATCTAGAACTTAAATAAGAACTTGAGTGGAAAAAGGCATGAATGATGAGATTAAAAGAGTGAGAAAAAGCCAAAATTGTGTGAAACACGAGTGGAGTGAAAAAAAATTTCTTTTCTGAGAGAAAATTGTGAGGTTTGATTTGGTGAGGAATATTTTATTATTAACATTGTTTTGTGGTTAATAAAAATCATGTTAAGGAGTCTTGTAAGGAATAATCCTAATGAAGGAGGGGGAGTTCCAAACTTGGCTTATCAAGCGTTGTTAAGGGAGATAGAACACATGTTGCAAAATCAATTGGAGACCATCCAAGAGCGGCTTGATCAGTTAAAGGGGAGATTACAATGAGGTCGTTCACCTCCATAACGAGCCCGTTTACAACCATAACGAGGGCGTTTACCTTCACAATGAGGCCGTTCACCTCCACCTCGAAACTGATCACTTCATGTTCCTAATGCCCAATAGCAACAAGCACCTGTAAGAAATTACCGAGATGACTACTATGGCAATAGTGAAGTGGAAAGTGATCAAGTGTCAGAATGAAGTGTGAGGCGAAATAATCGTAGAAATCAAGAGCCAAGGAGGTGAGAGCAAGTTGATAACAATCTTGAAAATATTAAGGTGCAGATTCCTTCATTCCAAGGAAGAACCGATCCTAAAGCTTATTTGGAATGGGAAAAAAAGATAGAGTTGGTATTTGATTGCCATAATTATTCAAAACTAAAAAAGGTAAAAATCGCAACCATCGAATTTTTAGATTATACTATTATATGGTAGGATCAACTAACCATGAATAGGAGACAAAATAGAGAACGACCCATGGAAACATGGGCTAAAATGAAGACACTCATGCGAAAAAGATTTTTCCTAGTCATTACTAGCGTATAACGCCTGAAACTTTAGGGGCTTTAATTTGGCATGTCTCGATGTAAATTTCATTTATGGTGTGTTGGCTAGATGATTTGGGTGTGTTAGTGGTTTTTAGGAAGCTTGGGTTTGAGTCTTGGCTTTAGAATTTTTTTTAATTTTGCTCATATGTTGATGTGGAAGCTAGCGTCTAGGCCTTATAGTTAGTTCGAATTGATTTAAGTCACAAGAAGCAAAGTGGTCTAGTGGATGAGGCGCTACAAAAATGGCAAGGAGGTTTGAGGTTCAAAGCGTAGGGTGTTCAATTAAAGGATTTATTTTTGTCACTTTATGCGGCTGGAGTTTGAGGTGCAGTAGAACTCTGTTGAATGAGAGTTTGAATGGGTCTTGTGAGTAGTTAGGGAGGATATCAAGGAGTGGATTTTGGAGGAAATTATGGAGGAAAAGGTGGAGTTTGAATTTGGGAGGGTTAATGCCGATTTTGGTTAGGAAAGTGGGGAGTGATCGGTTGGTCATTTGGAGTGTGGTAGCCGAATTTTTTTGTGCCATTTCGGGTTCTTTGTTTTCTTTTTCCCATTTTTCTTGTATTACCGTACATATTCTAAAATTGACCATTCGGGATGCATTAGTGTTGCCAAACTTGTTTGAGAAATTGACCTCTCGTGCACTTTCTTTCCTTGCTCTCTTGTGTATTACCGAATTGCCTTCTTCTATCATTTTTTTTCTTTTGAGTTCTCTTGACAGAAAAATAGCTTCATCCCTCCCGGTCAGTTTCTTCCTTTCTTTCTCTTGATTTCTTTTCTAGTCGGTTCCTTCTTCATTCTTTCTCCATCTCTTTCCGTTCTCTCTTGATATTTTCATCTCTTGTGGTTGAATTTCTTTGCCCTTTTGCTAGCCATTCCGTTTACTCTGTTCCTTGAGGTGGCCGAATGCTCTACTAATCAACCATTGTTGCACAGTTTCGTCTCTTGCATAGGATTCTTGATTGATGGTAAGGGTTAGTGTTCTCTTGCTTTCGGCTAAGTCGAATGCCCCACCTTTTTAATTTTTTGGTTTCTGATTTTTAATCCCTTATTCATAATAAGTACTCGTTGGGTTCTAGAGTTTTCCTCGAAGAGTGATGGGGCATTAGCAGTTTGGAGGAAATTATAATCCTTTCTTAAGTCTTCAATCTGGGTAAGGGCTTTACCTTCATTCTTTTGGGAGTAGGTCGATTATGCCATTTGTTTCTATGTTGCAATATAGGTGGATTTAAGCCACGTTCTTTTTGGATAACTCTTTCTAAGGGATCGGTTACACTACAGGTTTTGATAAAGGTTGTGAAATCAATTGTGGTTAGTGATCTTAGAGGGATCAAGACTATACGTGCAGACAAGGTTGTAGCTTGGATACAAATAGGTTAATCATGCATCACAAAATAAGTGTGTTTTTTGCACTGTATAGACTAGAATGGCAAAAGCCGAAATGCTGAAATGCTGAAAATTGGGCTTTTGGCCACATGGGCGTGTGAACGCACATGTGATCAGCCAGGCCCACAAAATGTGGGCTACATCTAGGGACGACCACCATTAGTAATTTCATGGGCTTGGACTGAAATGGGTCGTATGGGCTCGATGGGCCATGGGCCCCTTACAAGCAAATCGCAATTGGACTAGCTAAGTTGCTCACACGACTTAAGCCAAATTTGGGCTCTGTGGGCTACACGGTTGCATGGCCCAAATGGGCCAACTTAGTGGGCTTTGGGCCCAATATCATTTTTCGTATTGTTATGGTCGCACGAGTCGCTCGAGACGACTGTGGGCTTATTGGTGGGCATAGGAGCTTGTGGGCTCAAACTGTTGAAAATGACCAAAATACCCCCGTAGGTAAAATGTCTGATTAGACCCTATATGATGTATGGATAATTATGTATGCCATGAGATGATTTGTATATGTATTTATGTTGTGTATACATGCGTGATAATATGTAATAGCATGTCATTGATGTCTGTTGCATAACATGGGGTTGGCTATATGTGACCGGAGGAAGTACTCTATTCTGGCAGCTCTGCTGCATATCTCTGAAGTAGCCTACCATTCTAGCAGATCTATTGCAAATTCTGTTTAGTGCTGCATCAGTGCTAATATGTGGTGTGTAGGATGGGTGGGTCGATATTATATCCCCACATGGTGTGTTGGGTTGGATGGAGCTAGTGTGTAGAGGTTGGATGGGTAGGATTTTTGCATGCTTGATTATTTTGTCACTATACTAATTTGGGCTAAGGCCCACATTGCCTCTGTTCTGAAACAAGCTTAGACCCAGTCTGTACTGTTACTAAAATGGGCTCAGGCCCATATTTTTCTGTATGACCCTGTTTTAATGGGATTGCACACTGAGTTTTTGTAAACTCACTCAACTATTTAACTGTGCAGGTAATCCCCAGACATAGATGGTTTGGTGCTAGAAGGGACTTGGAGACGGCCACACATTTAAATTTTCTTTGGATTTGATTTACTTTGTTTATGAATTTTGGGTTGTAATAAGGCCTTTCTTAACTCCTAACTCCGAGTTTGGGTTTTTCGTAATGGTATTTTAAACCTAATAGAACTAGGGAGTGGTTTTGACAAAAGTTATATGTTTATAAAACTTCACGACATCACGACTAATAAGTTAAAAAGCAAAGCTTCTGCAAAGTACAAGTTTTTGAATGTAACCTCTTAATTGGAATAAAAGATTTCACTGGGTTAATGAGTTGTAACTAAGAGAGCTTCCGCAATATGTTTTAAAAGATTTACGTTTTCAAAATACACTTCAATGTGACATCACCAGATTCGGCCATAACGTCTAGGCCAGGTTTGGGGTGTTACATAGCGGAGCATATTCCAAAAACTCCAAAATCTTTCACAAGGAAATTAGAGTGTGGAAGATTATTTCAAGGAGATGGAGATAGCTATGATCTGAGCCAATGTTGATGAAGACCGAGAGGCTTCCATGGCGAGGTTTTTGTCCGACTTAAATCAAGAAATAGCTAATGTTGTTGAACTACAACATTTTGAATTGACTAATATGGTTCATATGGCCATAAAAATTGAGTGGCAACTCAAGAAGAAATGAGTGTTTTGAATGGCATCCAACACTGGTTCTGCTTGAAAATGGGGCCAAACATCTATTAAAAAAGATGTAACCATGCCATAAAAAGACAAGTCTAGAACACCTAAATTCCAAAAGCCAAGTGACGTTGCATATAAAGTAAAAGTAGAAATGCAGCAAAATCGTTTGCGAGATGTCAAGTGCTTCAAGTATTTGGGCCGAGGGCATATTGCTAGCCATTGTCCCAATCAAAGTACGATGGTTCTTAGAGACAATGGAGAAATTGAGATTGAAGATAGACAATGGAGAAATTGAGATTGAAGATAAATCTAATGATGGGTCTTTACCGCCACTAAATGATGCAAATGAAATTGAATATGATGTTCGTGGTGAACTTCATGTGGTAAAAAGAAGTTTGAATATCCATGCCTTGGAAGATGAACAATAACAGGGAAACATCTTTCACACCTGATGCCATGTTTAAGGAAATGTATGTAGTGTAATAATTGATGGTGGGAGTTGCACTGATTTCGCAAGAAATGTAATTGTGGAAAAACTTAGATTGCCAACACTTAAACATCCTCAGCCATATAAGTTGCAATGGTTGAATGATGGTGGGGAGATCAAGGTGACCAAGCAAGTTGTAGTTCCTGTTTCCATTGGCAAGTATAGCGATGAAGTGCTTTGTAACGTTGTTTCCATGCATGCTGGACATCTTTTGCTAGGGAGCATTGGCAATACGATCAACGAGTGGTGCATGATGGCTACACCAACCACTATTCATTCAAGAATAATGAGAAAGCTATTACCTTAGCTCCAATGACATCAAGATCAAATTTGTTTGAAGGAAGAGAGTGAAAAAACAAAATCAAAAGAAAAAGAAAAGAATGATGAGTGTGAAAAAGAAAAGAGCAATAAAAAGAAAAAAGAGTATGAGGTAAATTCAAAAGAAATCAAGAAAAAAGAGGAGAAAGAAACTGAAAAAGTGAGTTTTTATGTTAATCAGAGAGAGATTAGGAGAACTTTAGTTCTTAGACATCCACTGCTTGTACTTGTGTACAAGGAAGCCTTGTTTAATACTAATGAACTCGATGAGACTTTTCCATCTTCTATTATTTCATTGTTATAGGAATTCCAAGATGTCTTTCCTGATGATGTGCCGAATAGATTACCACCCATTCGAGGAATTGAGCACCAAATTGACTTTATTCCTAGTGCCATTATACCAAATCAACCGGCATATTGAAGCAATCTTGAAGAAACTAAGGAGTTGCAAAGACAAGTTAAAGCATTAATGAAGAAAGGTTACGTTCGTAAGAGTCTAAGTTCTTGTGTCGTACCTGTGTTGCTGTTTCCAAAGAAAGAAGGTACATGGCGTATGTGTGTCGATTGCTGAGCTATCAATAAGATAACTATTAAATATAGGCATTCGATACCCTGGCTTGATGACATGTTGGACGAGTTGAGTGGTTCGTGCATTTTTTCAAAGATTGATTTGAAGAGCGGTTACCACCGGATTCGAATGCGAGAAGGCAATAAGTGGAAGACAACCTTCAAAACAAAATATGGTTTGTATGAGTGGTTAGTCATGCCATTTGGCCTAAATAATGCACCAAGCACTTTCATGATGTTGATGAGTCATGTGTACGACACTTCATTGGTAAATTCTGTGTTGTTTATGTTGATGATATTTTGATTTATAGTAAGAATTTAAATGATCATGTGCAGTACTTAGGTTTGATTTTAGAGGTTTTACGCGAGGAGAAGTTATTTGCTAATCTTAAGAAATGTTAATTTTGTACTAAAAAACTTGTTTTCTTAGGTTTTGTAGTGACTTCCAAAGGCCTCAAAGTTGATCAAGAAAAGGTGAGTGCTATCCGAGATTGGCCAAGACCGACAAGTGTAACTCAAGTTAGAAGCTTTCATGGACTAGCTATCTTCTATTGAAGGTTTGTTAAGAATTTTATTACTTTGGCTGCACCTTTAACTGGAATCATTAAAAAGAATTTGAACTTCTAGTGGGGAGATGAGCAAGAAAAGTCCTTTAATTTGATTAAAGAACAAGTCACCCATGCTCGGTTATTAGCTTTACCTGATTTTACTCAAACCTTTGAATGAGTGTGATGTTCAGGTTTTGACATTGGCGTTGTGTTGATGCAAGAAGGACGTCCTGTGACGTACTTCAGTGAGAAGTTGAATGGTGCTACTTTGAATTACCCGACTTATGATAAAGAAATGTAGGCCTTGGTACAAGCATTGGAAACATGGCAACATTATCTTTGGCCTAAAGAATTCGTTATTCACACTAATCATGAGTTATTGAAGTATTTGAAAGGGCAACATAAGTTGAACAAATGACATGCGAAATGGGTAGAGTTTCTTAAAACTTTTCCCTATATCATCAAGTACAAACAAGGTAAAGAAAACATTGTTGCTGATGCGTTGTCACGTAGGTATACTCTGTTATCAACTTTGAATAAAAAATTGCTTGGATTTGAGTATATTAAATACTTATATGATTCTAATTTTGATTTCGAAAATGTATATCAAGCTTGTGAAAAAGGAGTTTTTGGAAAATTTTTCAGACATGACGGTTTACTTTTTAGAGAAAACAAGCTTTGTGTTCCTCAAGGATCCATTCGTGAGCTGTTTGTGAAGGAAGCACATGGAGGAGGAGTTATGGGTCATTTTGGTGTGATCAAAACTTTAGATGTGTTGCAAGAACATTTCTTTTGGCCACACATGAGATGAGATGTTAAAAGAATTTGTGAAAGGTGTATCACGTGCAAAAAGGCTAAATCTAAACTTAAAGCTCATGGTTTGTATACACCTTTACCCATACCTATAGAACCTTGGGTTGATTTATCTATGGACTTTGTGTGAGGACTACCTAGATAAAAAAATGGTAGAGATTCTATTTTTGTGGTGGCTGATAGATTTTTTAAAATGGCACATTTCATACCTTGCCACAAAACTGATGATGCTATGTGAATAGCAAATTTGTTTTTCAAGGAGGTAGTTTGATTGCATGGGATTCCGAGAATTATAATTTTATATCGAGATGCTATGTTTTTTAGTTACTTCTAGAAGACCTTGTGGGGTAAGTTAGGCACAAAGCTGATTTTCTCAACTAGTTGTCATCCACAAATGGATGGACAAACTGAAATAGTTAATCAAACTCTGTCTACATTATTGAGAGCAATCATACAAAGGAACTTGAAGATGTGGGAAGATTGTCTACCCCATGTTGAGTTTGCTTATAACCGTACCGTTCATTCTACTACGAAGTTTTCACCATTTGATGTTGTATACAATTTTAATCCTCTTACACCTTTAGATTTAATGCCTTTACCTTCTAATGAGATTGTTAATTTAGAGGGTAAAAAGAAAGTAGAATTTGGTAAGGAATTGCATCAAAAGGTGAAAGACAATATTGAGAGAAGAACTCGGCAATATGAGACGAAGGCAAACAAGGGCCGCAAGAAAATTTTGTTTGAACCCAGAGATTGGGTTTGTACATGCGTAAAGAAAGATTTCTAGCCCAGTGACGGTCAAAACTCCTTCAAAGAGGAGACTGACCTTTCTAAGTTACAGAGAGGATTAATGACAACTCCTATAAGCTAGACTTACCAGGTGAGTTCAACATTAATGCTAGCTTTAATGTATTTGATTTATCTCTTTAAGATCCAAGTGACGATTTGAGGACAAATTGTTTTGAAGAGGGAGGGGATGATACATGCATGGGAGCGTCTGATGAAGAATCAATTGGAACAAAATTAAAGTTGTCTATTTCAATACCAATTAGGTTAAAAGATGAGGAGAATTCAAGAAATCCAATTGAAATTCTCGATGGGCCTATAACTCATGCTAGATCCAAGAAGCTCAAAGAGGTGCTATTAGGGTTGATTCAGCAAGTTTGGGCTGAGCAGACGAAGTCCAATTTTTATTGGACTCAATATAATGACCCAATTCCATGCAATGTGTTGCATGTGATAGTTTGATTAGTTTGAACAAACTCTTCAATTTTTAATTATGTGTTTTGTTTGTTAAATGCATCTTTCTTTAATGATCTACTTCATTATGTGTTTTGTTTGTTAAAGGCATCTTTAGTTAATGCTTTACATTAATACATTAGCATCATTTAAGACTTACATTATGTGTTTAATAAGTCATGCATTAAATCATCTCATTTGTTAATTTACTTCAAGTATGGTTTAAGTTGCATGTTCATTTAATTTGTTTGCATGAGAGTTATTAAATATGTTGTTTTTATTAGTATTTTAAGTTATTATTTAATCTTAAATATCTATTTTGTAGGTGACTTTTCATATGATTAAAGACTCTTCAAAGTTGGACAATTTCAAAGCTTTTAAAAGGACATTAAAGAGGCTGTTTAAAGGACCAAAAGAGACTCTTCAAGTCTGAATGTTTTTGGGGTCTTAAGTCTTCATCATAGTGCCATTTAAGAGGATGTTTGATAAATGCTAAATTATACATATTTTTACCTCTTATTTTGCCTATATTTTGGATGAATTATTAATGATTTAGTGAGAATTGGTGCTCTTAACCTTTCTTTTTTATATCTTATACTCAGAAGAGCATAGGGAAGAGAAAAGAACCAGAAATAGATCAAAAATGAGGAAAATGGGCCAAAAATAGCTTAACACACGGCCCAAGGATTTACTGCACGGCCGTGGCACACGGTCGTGTAGCATAACAACCACACGCTCCAACCCCGACAAGCACGGCCAGGCCACACGGCCGTGCCCCATAAATAGAATATCACACGGCTTCTGTCGAAGTCACACAAGCGTGGCACACGGGCATGTTCTAGTTGTGAGGAAGGGGAATTTCACTCAAATTGGGATGCTTAGAGGCTAAGAAAGGCTCCCCACAAGCTCTCTATATAAAGACCTCATGAGGTAGAGGCAAAGGGACGTTGTGAGATATATTTTTCTTCTCGTTTTTCTGCCGCACTGAGGGTAGAAGCAAGGGATTACTCCAAAGGAAAAGCCGATTAATTCATCTCAGAAGCTAAAATTCTACAGCAACATAGAGGATCTCCCTAAATTCCTACAGGGGTTTTTGGTTTCTTTTATGTTTTGTTGTTCTATATATTCTGAGATGTTTTCTTTTGTCATTATGAACTAAACCTCTCAAATACTTGAGGGGGATGAAACCTAAGACATATCTTGTTAATTATTCTTGATTTATTTGATAAATACTTGAATTGTTGTTAATTATGCGTTCTTCATTCTTGATTTAATAATCCTAGGTATTATTTGAAGAATTAGATGTGCTTAGAGTAGAGGAGAAAAAGTCCCTGTGATAAGAGTAGATCTACCATAATTAAGCGGAGTTGCATGCAACCCTAGACATAAGGCGACAAAAATCTGCTGGATTAGGGTCAAACCTAATATGGGGAGCCATAGATCAAATTAATGCAACCTAGGAAGTTAATTAATAAGGGAACTTTAATTAACAACTTAGGCCTAGTTGCTCTTCACCTCGACGGAGGGTTTAGCATAAATTGGGGATCTCAACGGATCAAGTCAAGCAAGGAAATCATATAGTTCAAGAAAATAATAACAAGTGAAGTCTAGGTGGATTCTCCATTGAGTATTGTCCATATTAATTAGCTTTTCCCTAAAAAGTTTTTCCAATTTACTTTTTACGCTTTCTTAGTTAAATTTAGAATTAGTTTAAACAAACCTCTTTTATTTTTAGGCTAGATAACAGAAAAGAAGTAAGTACTAGTACTTTTGGTTCCCTTGGGTACGATAACTCGGTCTTGCCACTAAACTATACTACTGTTCGACAGGTGCGCTTGCCTCAACGTCGTGTTATTAGTTAGTTTTGGTGAAATCAAGTCTTTATCAATTTTATTACTTCATATCACGTGATACCAAGTTTTTGGCACCGTTACCGGGGAACTAAAATATTACGAAAGCTCGATTTCTATTACTTTAGCCATTAATATATATATATTTATTTATTTTTCTTTTATTTTTATTTTCAGTTTTTATTTATTTTTATGTTTATTTATCTTTTCTTTTAAATTTTTGAGTTTTCTTTCTTTTAGGTATTTTTAGTTTATAACTGGAAACAACCCAACAGGACCATTACTTTTCGACGAAGATCTAGAAGCGACAGTTCGCAAAAATCGCAGGGAAATTAGACGCAGTCTGCATTATCTAGAACAATAACCTGAGCAAGAGCCAGAACCTACAGACAAGATGGAAGCAAATCAAAATGTTCCACCACCTCCCGTAATAGTCGCGCCGCCAGCAAATCAAGAAGAAGCTCCTCGCACTATGTATGATTATGCAAAACCTAGTTTGGCTGGTACCCAAACTAGCATTCTTAGACCAACTATTGCTGCTAATAATTTTGAGTTAAAGCCTAACACTATTCAGATGATACAGCAATTGGTGCAGTTTGATGATTTACAAGACAAAGATCCAAACTCACACATAGCCAATTTTTTGGAACTTTGTGATACCTTCAAAATAAATGGCATTTCTGATGATGCCATTTGATTAAGGATATTTCCATTCTCTTTGAGAAATAAAGCCAAACAGTGGTTAAATTCTTTACCACGAGGCTCAATTACCACATGGGAGTAGATGACCAAAAAATTTTTACTCAAATATTTTCCTCCAGCTAAAACAGCCAAATTACGAAACGATATTTCTTCTTTTGTGCAGATGGATTTAGAAACACTATACAATGCATGGGAGAGATACAAAGATCTTTTGAGGAGGTGCCCTCATCATGGTCTACCTTTGTGGCTACAAGTTCAAACCTTCCACAACAGTTTAAACCCGTCAACTAGACAAATGATCGATGCAGTTGCAGGAGGGACGATTAATAACAAAACACCTGAAGCAGCTTATGAATTTATTGAAGAGATGTCATTGAATAATTATTAGTGGCAAGTCATGAGGACAAAGCCAACAAAAGCCGTAGGAGTTTATAATATTGATGCTGTCGCCATGCTTACTAACCAAGTAGAACTTTTGAATAAAAAGTTTGATAATTTTGTTAGTTCTACGCAGGAACAATCAGTGATGCAATGCGACACGACTCAAGGAAACACGTTTAATCCAGATTTCGCATCTTATGGACATAGCATGGAAACAGAACAAGCCAACTATATGGGTAACAATTCTAGATCTCAAAATAACCCTTATAGTAATACTTATAATGCAGGTTGGAGAAATCACCCAAATTTTTCATGGGGAGGACAAGGAAATCAAAGACAACAGCCTCCTCCAGGATTTCAGCAACCACCACTGCAACATGAGAAGAAGCCGATCCTGAGGAGATGTTTACCAAATTTATGGCCGCATTAGAGACACGTTTTCAAAGCACTGAAATGGCACTGAAAAATCAGTAAGCATCAATTCAAGGGCTTGAAAACCAAATTGGTCAACTTGCAAAATTAATCTCAGAAAGACCACAGGGAGGATTACCAAGTAATACTGAGCCAAATCCCAGAGAACATGTCAAGGCGATTACTTTAAGAGATGGAAAGGTCCTAGCCAAACCCGAAAAGAAGACTATCCCAGAAATTTTAGAAGAAAAGGCAGCGGAACCCGAGGATAACACTCCACCGCCACTCAAGGAATACAAACCGCGCATCCCATATCCTGCAAAATTGAAGAAAGACCATACAGACGCTTAATTCGGTAAGTTCGTTGAACTTTTCAAACAATTACACATTAACTTACCTTTTGTTGAAGCAATTTCACAGATGCCGAAGTATGCGAAGTTCCTTAAAGAACTTTTGACAAATAAAAGGAAATTGGAAGAATTGGCCACGGTAGAACTCAACGAGGAATGCTCAGCTATTCTCCAAAATAAATTGCTAGCAAAACTAAAAGATCCAGTGAGTTTTACTATCCCTTGTCTGATTGGTAGTTTACTTATTAATAAAGCTTTAGCTGATTTAGGTGCTAGCATTAATCTCATGCCTTACAAAATGTTCAAACAACTAGGTCTCAGGGAACCCAAGCCCACTAGGATGAGTATTCAATTAGCCGATAGATCTGTTAAATATCCTAGGGGAATCATTGAAGATGTGCTAGGAAAGGTAGATAAATTTATATTCCCTGTTGATTTTGTTGTGCTTGAGATGGATGACGATATTGAAGTACCTTTGATTTTGGGACGACCATTCTTAGCCACTGCTAGAGCTGTTATTGATGTAGGGGATGGCAAATTAGTACTTAGAGTTGGCGAGGAAGAAGTTGTCTTTAAAATTTATGATGCCATGAGATTTTCTAAAGAACAAGATGATTCGTGTTATTTTATTGATATTATTGATTATTTTGTTCAAGATAATCTCCAGGAACTTTCTCTCATAGACACATTGAAACTGTGTCTCGTTCAAGGTGGGGGGAAAGATGAAACCACCCCTAAAATCAAAGAAGTAAGGAAAGAATTAGATTCTAATGAAATCATCGCTAGGCACATAAGTTATGAGAATTTAAAGATGAGTGATGAATTGAGACAGAAACCTTCCATTACTGAACCCCCTAAATTAGAACTAAAACAACTGCCAGATAATTTAGAATATGCCTTTTTAGAGGAAGAATCAACTTTACCAGTCATTATTGCATCTGATTTAAGCCTTGCAGAGAAAGAGGAACTACTCCATGTGTTAAGAGAACACAGACGTGCTATAGCTTGGAAAATTTCAGATATCAAGGGAATTAATCCTTCTTTCTGCACCCACAAAATTTTAATGGAGGACGAATTCAAACCATCAGTGCAAGCACAGAGACGATTGAATCTCAACATGAAAGAAGTTGTAAAAGCCGAGGTAATTAAACTTCTAGATGCATGTATTATCTATCCTATTTCTAACAGTTCTTGGGTAAGTCCTGTGCAGGTTGTTCCTAAGAAAGGAGGATTGACCGTGGTGTCTAATGACAAGGAAGAGTTAATACCTACAAGAACAGTCACAGGATGGAGAGTTTGCATTGACTACAGGAAGTTGAATGACGCCACTCGAAAAGATCATTTCCCATTGCCTTTTATTGATCAGATGTTGGAAAGATTATCAGGTCATATGTATTATTGTTTCCTAGATGGCCTCTCTGGTTACTTCCAGATCCTGATAGCTCTAGAAGATCAGGAGAAAACTACATTCACATGCCCATACGGTACATTTGCTTATCGCAGAATGCCTTTTGGTTTATGTAACGCTCCTGCTACTTTTCAGCGATGCATGCTAGCTATTTTCAATGAATTCGTGGAAGACATCATGGAGGTATTTATGGATGATTTCTCAGTTTTCGATAATTCTTTCCAACTTTGTCTTAATAATCTAGAACGTGTTTTGATCAGATGTGAAGAGACAAATTTAGTGCTAAACTGGGAAAAATGCCATTTTATGGTTCAAGAGGGTATTGTTTTAGGACATAAAATTTCTAGCAAAGGGATAGAGGTAGATAAAGCAAAAATTGAAACTATTAAAAAAGTACCTCCTCCTAATTCAGTTAAGGCTTTAAGAAGCTTTTTAGGACAAGCCAGTTTTTATCGAAGATTCATTAAAGACTTTTTTAAAATAGCTAAGCCTTTAACTAAATTATTAGAAAAAGACATACCCTTCAACTTTGACCAAGAATGTCTGGAATCTTTCAACAACCTCAAGGAAAAGTTAGTTAACGCCCCGATTATGATTTCACCTGATTGGAATCTACCTTTTGAACTAATGTGCGATGCAAGTGATTTTGCAGTAGGTGCAGTTTTGGGATAGCAAAGGGACAAACACTTATTATGCTAGCAGGACCTTGACAACTGCTCAAGCAAATTACACGACCACAAAGAAAGAATTGCTAGCTATTATTTTTGCATTTGACAAATTTAGATCTTATTTAATTTTGTCAAAAGTCATTGTTTATACTGATCATTCAGCTCTTCGCTACCTCTTAACTAAAACTGATGCAAAACCTCGATTGATAAGATGGATTCTATTGTTACAGGAATTTGATTTGGAAATAAAGGACAAGAAAGGAGCCGAAAACTTAGCAGCAGATCACCTCTTAAGGTTAGAGACCCTATAGCCCAAATATCTAGACAAATGAATGATTTGTTCCCTGAGGAACAACTCTTAGCCTTAGCAGATACGACACCTCCTTGGTTTGCTGATTTTGAGAATTATTTTGCAGCTAACATAACCCCAAAAAGGCTAAACCATCAACAAAAGAAGTGATTCTTTGCTGATGTGAAAACTACTTTTGGGAAGATCCTTTTTTTTTCCGAATTTGTGCAGATCAAGTTATACGAAGATGCGTTGATGACATAGAAACATATCAAATTTTGAATCACTGCCACTCAGGACCCACAGGAGGACATCACAGTGGAACTAGAACTGCTCATAAGGTACTCGAATCATGTTTTTACTGGCCTACACTTTTCAGAGATGCCAACAGGTATGTGACCTCTTGTGATAAATGCCAACAAACAGGTAATATCTCTCAGCATAATGAAATGCCTCAGAACTATATACTTTCATGTGAAATATTTAACGTATGGGGTATTGATTTCATGGGTCCATTCCTTAATTCATTTGGGAATAAATACATACTAGTAGCAGTAGATTACATGTCAAAATGGGTAGAAGCCCAAGCTCTACCTACAAATGATGCTAGGGTGGTAGTACACTTCTTGAAAAAAAAATTTCTCGATTTGGAACACCTAGGGTAATCATTAGTGATAAGGGTACACATTTTTGCAATACTCAATTTGAAAAGGTTTTGAAAAGGTATGGAGTACACCATAGAACAGCTACCCCTTACCACCCACAAACCAGTGGCCAAGTTGAAGTGACAAATAGAGAGCTGAAACATATCCTAGAGAAGACAATAGAAACAAATAGGAAAGACTGGTGAAGAAAATTAGATGATGCATTATTGGCTTATAGAACTGCTTTCAAAACACCCATAGGAACATCTCCCTATAAACTTGTTTATGGAAAAAACTGTCATATACTATTTGAACTTGAACATAAAGCATTCTGGGCTATAAAGTTTTTAAACTTTGATTTTAAAAGTGCAGGAGAAAAGAGATTAATACAGATGAGCTTGATGAATGGCGCTTCAATGCTTACAAGAACTCGCGACTATATAAGGAATCCATGAAGCGACGCCATGACAAAAGGCTGAAACAACCAAAGCAATTCAAAACAGGTGATCTCGTCTTACTCTACAACTCAAGGTTGAAACTATTCCCTAGAAAACTCAAGTCAAGATGGTCAGGTTCTTTCACTGTTCTAAATGTCTTTCCATAAGGCACCATTGAGGTAACTCACCCTAACCACGGTACGTTCAAGGTAAACGGCCATAGGCTTAAACATTATAGAGGTGAGAATTTTGCAGAAAATAGGGAGGAGCTTCAGCTCTATCACACCCCTTCTTGACACATCCAGGTAAAGTCGAGCTTAGACTCTAAATAAGCGCTTCTCGGAAGGCAACCCGAGCACTAATTTAGTAACTTTCTTTTCTCTAAAATTTTTAGTATTTTTTCATGCATAAACTAGCTTTTTGAATGCAGAAAGTTAGGACCACACGGCCAGGCACACGGGCGTGCCTTAGGCCATGTGCACACTTGAAACAGGGGCACAGTCATGCACCTAGACCATGTACAAACAGAGCAAAATTTCCCCAAAACACGGGCCATCGATAAATCCTCACGGCCGTGCGATATGGCCGTGGCAACCTTACGAATTCCACACGGGGTATCAACACCTCCCACACGGCCGTGCTATATGGCCGTGGCAACCCTGCAGTATCAACACGGGCTTGCATAAATCCCCACGCCCGTGTCCCTAGCCCGTGGAAGACACTGCCAAATTTCACACGCCCGTGGCACATATCACACGGCCGTGGGATACACAAACACGATCACACACGGCCGTGGATACTATCACACGACCATGTGAGTGACGAAGACCTGATCACACACGGCCATGCGAATCAACCACACAGGCGTGCTCATCGGGAAATGGCGTGCTAAAACCTCTGATTTTCAAAAAACACGTGCTAAATACGACTCACACAGGCCTGTGACATGCCCGTGTGACCCAAAATAGGAGGCATTTTTCACTCTCCCTTTTCACTCAAACCCTAACATTTCTCACCCAAACTCCCCCTAAACCACCACAAACACCGCCACAACCCTCCAAACGCCACCATACCAGATTTCATCCTCCCCACGCCCATGTAACAGCCCCTCACGATCGTGCAAACTCATAATTGGTTCTATTTTCTCATTTTTCTCATTTATTTTGTTTTATTTCACTTCTTTAAGTTTTCATTTATTTTTACTTTAGTCTAATTGTTGATTTAAGCATGGAATTAGGAAATATAGGATGAATACTCTAGAATAATATATAATCATTTAGGATTACATGCCACTTAATTTTATTTTTGCTTGCCATTTAGATTCCATTTTATTTTTCCACTTGGACACATATTTGCATGCCATTTTTTTTTTATAAAAATCACTATATATACCCATAATTCCTAGTTTTCTTTGTTATAAGTTTTTAATATGATTAGATTTTACTATTCAGGTTACTTATCATTTGTTATTTTAGGAAAAATATCAATTTTAAATTATTTCTAATCTTAATTTTTAGAACTAATGCTCGTGTTTTGTTATTTCAGATACTATGTTATCTTCACGTGCCAGAAAAGCTGCTGTCCCCACTTCCAAAAAACGAAAGGGACCCGGAAGTTCTTTATTGAGGCCCACCTTCGAGACACGCCACCCGTTCCTCATATTTCCACAGGACTCCCAGGAGGAGCGCTACCAGTTACTCCGAGCACGCACTATCTCGATGGGCCGATGTATTGATTGGGAGGCCCTCACGCAAATCAACCTGGTGGACGATGTCCGAGCCCTACTAGCCACCGACCCATGGGACCAGTTCTTTAGGATTGTGGAGCCCACCTATCTAGAACTCACTCTCAAGTTCTGCTCCACATTCCACCTCCAGACCGTCATGAACAGATTTGACGATCCCGGCACGGTCCAATTCCGTTTAGGAGATCTTGTGCGACAACTAAGTGTCCCAGAGTTTGGCACAGCTCTTGGTCTCTATACCGAGCAGTTCATGGTAGAAGAAGACTTCCCCACCCTCTCTCGTCACATCCACATCCGGCCCCTCGACTGCTGGAACGAGATCACCCCATGACAGCAAGTTTATAACCCCAGTGTCAGTAAGGCGACCGCCCTCCCTCATTCTCTCAGGTATATTCACGCCCTCCTTGCTCACACCTTAACAGGTAGACGGGAGAGTACAGGCATCGTCAACACTCACGATGTCTATTTCCTCTGGTGCATGGCCAATGGCCACCCCACCGACCTCGCTTACTTCATAGCCTTGGCCATGCAGCACCAGACTGAGAGGCACCGGAGAGGCGTCATTTCCATGGGCCCGTACATCACGAGACTAGGCCGTTACTTCGGCCTATTCAACACTGTAGCCCAGACCTCCTCCTATACCTTACTTGGCCAGATGTCCTCCCAAGGCATCCAGAGCATGCTACATATGAGGATGGTAGAGCGACGTCTAGGTGGCGGCCACTTTCACATCCGCCTTGTCCAGGAAGGCGAGGACTAATAGGACGTAGCTGATAACGTCCCAACAACACCACCAGTAGAGGATGAGCCACTCAGACGACAGCCTCACGTGTCGACATATCCGAGCGCCTGGATCGATTTGAGCAACAATGTTTTCAGCGCTTCGATTACATCGACGCTACTCTCGCGCAGATATGTTAGCACCTGAACATCACACCGCCGCCACGTGATCCATCCGAGGACTAGTTCCTTTTCTTTTTATGTTATTTTTATTTATACTTTTATTTTTCTTTATTTTCTTTTTCTTAATTTTCAGACTTACCAACTAATATTTAGTTTTCTTTTTTTTTCTTATTTTTTATTCTAATTTTGTTTTCCTTTCCAGTATATTTTATTCTATTTCCTTTTTACATTTTAGTATTTTATTTTACTTACTTATTTTATTTTACATTATTAACGGCTAATCCCATGGAAGTAAATTCCATTAACTCAAAACTCCCCACGACTACTAAATCCATTCGCAGTTTCAAAGGAGCCTCACAGCTCAAATCTCTACGAAAATGGGAACATAGTGCCACACCTACCGGCTCTTCCTATCTCACAATTCATCCTAAATTCAGGGAGTTTTCAATTCTCTCCCTCTCTTTTAATATTATGTTTTTATTGCTAGATATATATCTTTGTACATTGAGGGCAATGTACATCTTAAGTGTGGGGGGGAAACATACTTTAATTCAGTATACCTTTCATGAAAACCCCTGAATTAGTACTTCATGCATTGTTCTCTGCATTTTCCTCAGTTTCCTATTAGGAATTAATTCTGATTGATTTATGATTTTTATTGATATGCTGAGAATCAAGAAATAGGCAATTGTACTATGATTATTCAAACTTTAAAAGCATTAGGGAATCAAGCATGATAAGTTGAAATTTTTGAGAACCCCATTTTTGCATAAGTTATCTTCCCTAATTTTAAGTATTATCTTGAGATTTGAAATTCACAGGATTGACATCAAAAGCCATAATTTTATGTGAGACTTTTGAACCTTTTGAGTATACATTCTTTCGTGCTCACTTTTATTATTGCTTTGAGTAAGTCAATACTGAATTGTTATTCTAAAACTTGCTCTGATTATACATGTCAAGACCACATCATTGATTTGATATACCGAGATGATAAAGGCACCTAGGATTTAACTCACCTACTCCACAAAAGCCTATCTCCATAATCTAACCCCTAGTAAACCCCATTGAGCCTAACAACTTTTTCCTTGACTTACCCTCTAATTATTAAACAATAACCCATTTTTGTTGAATTTTCCATTCAATTACTTTTGATCCCTATTTTTGTTGAGATTTGAGTTGAATTTATTTAAGCTTTATTCTCTTTTCCAGATGTAAATCTTTACTAAATTTATTATATCACTTGAATTGTTCTTAAAAAAAAAATTGTGTATATACAGTCAATTTCAGTTGTAATGTGTAATAGTTCAATTTAAGTTTTTGCATATTTCTCTCTTAAAGCCACCAAAATGATGTTATTAAGCTTTGAAAATATGTTCCAGTTAATAGAGATTTTTCTAGCTAGATAATTTTCAGTTCAATCTCGATTCTAACACTCTTATTGCAGCCTGTGACAACACCCCTAACCAATCCCCGTTACTACGATAAAAAGACCTGTTGATCGATGTATCATATCAAACTATAGTGGTGGAGATTTGATTTTCTTGTAAGCTTATGGTAATAACGTTCCAGGTTGACTAGAGAGTGCTTAAATTTTGAACCTTAAACACTTTGAGTGGATAAAGTGAACCTTTAGTGAGGATGTCAACTCCTGTTAATTAAGATGGAGAGATAACTACTTAGAAAGAAGGAAGAAACTTATGTTTTCAATGACAAAATTCTCAACTTAAATTGATTGAATCTTTAATGTTCTTCTGATTGAATTTTTCATTGTATGATTACCTGTGGATTAGTTTGAAACATTATTGATAAAGGTTATAGGTTGAGAAGAATGATTCTTATTAGGGATTGAGATTTTGCTTGAGGACAAGCAAAGGCTTAAGTGTGGGGGTATTTGATAAATGCTAAATTATACATATTTTTACCTCTTATTTTGCCTATATTTTGGATGAATTATTAATGATTTAGTGAGAATTGGTGCTCTTAACCTTTCTTTTTCATATCTTATACTCAGAAGAGCATAGGGAAGAGAAAAGAACCAAAAATAGATCAAAAATGAGGAAAATGGGCCAAAAATAGCTTAACACACGGCCCAAGGATTTACTGCACAGCCGTGTAGCATAACAACCACACGGTCCAACCCCGACAAGCACGGCCAGGCCACACGGCTGTGCCCCATAAACAGAATATTACACGGCTTCTGTCGAAGTCACACAAGCGTGGCACACGGGCATGTTCTAGTTGTGAGGAAGGGGAATTTCACTCAAATTGGGATGCTTAGAGGCTAAGAAAGGCTCCCCACAAGCTCTCTATATAAAGACCTCATGAGGTAGAGGCAAAGGGACATTGTGAGATATATTTTTCTTCTCGTTTTTCTGCTGCACTGGTAGAAGCAAGGGATTACTCCAAAGGAAAAGCCGATTAATTCATCTCAGAAGCTGAAATTCTGCAGCAACATAGAGGATCTCCCTAAATTCCTGCAGGGGTTTTTGGTTTCTTTTATGTTTTGTTGTTCTATATATTCTGAGATGTTTTCTTTCGTCATTATGAACTAAACCTCTCAAATACTTGAGAGGGATGAAACCTAAGACATATCTTGTTAATTATTCTTGATTTATTTGATAAATACTTGAATTGTTGTTAATTATGCGTTCTTCATTCTTGATTTAATAATCCTAGGTATTATTTCAAGAATTAGATGTGCTTAGAGCAGAGGAGCAAAAGTCCCTGTGATAAGAGTAGATCTATCATAATTAAGTGGAGTTGCATGCAACCCTAGACATAGGGCGACATAAATCTGCCAGATTAGGGTCAAACCTAATATGGGGAGCCATAGATCAAATTAATGCAACCTAGGGAGTTAATTAATAAGGGAACTTTAATTAACAACTTAGGCCTAGTTGCTCTTCACCTCGACGGAGGGTTTAACATAAATTAGGGATCTCTACAGATCAAGTCAAGCAAGGAAATCATATAGTTCAAGAAAATAATAACAAGTGAAGTCTAGGTGGATTCTCCCTTGAGTATTGTCCATATTAATTAGCTTTTCCCTAAAAGTTTTCCCAATTTACTTTTTACGCTTTCTTAGTTAAATTTAGAATTAGTTTAAACAAACCTCTTTTATTTTTAGGCTAGATAATAGAAAAGAAGTAAGTACTAGTACTTTTGGTTCCATTGGGTACGATAACTCGGTCTTGCCACTAAACTATACTACTGTTCGACAGGTGCACTTGCCTCAATGTCGTGATATTAGTTAGTTTTGGTGAAATCAAGTCTTTATAAATTTTATTACTTCATATCACGTGATACCAATGTTACACAAGCTTTTATCATGTGATTTCAAGGGAGTTGAAGGGTCATCAATTAAACATATTAAGGATACATTAAGTCTTTATTAAGGAGAATTGGTATGCCTTTTCAACTACATCAAATTCCAATGAAGAGACATGACTTATTGGCTTCCTTACAAGAGTTAAAAATGAAATTATTGCTTTTAATAATACTAGTTAATGGCTGAATATGAAAAGTTTCACATAGGCATTTGAACAGTTACCCAAGTGCCTATAAATTTCCTGTAAACAAAACTTTGGGGGTTATTGAATTTTTTCGAGTTTTGTGTGAGAATTCTATCTCTTTGTTCTTGATCTAACTTACTCGAACTTTTCAAGGTTCTCCTTGTGGCATCAAACCTTTTTTTTATTGAACTTATCACTTCCACCCTTTCTTTCTCTATTCTAAAGTGTGGCGTTCTAACATACTATTGGTTCCTATTTTGCTAAATAGTGAGTCACAGTTTACTTCTTTTTCAAAGACTTTGTAACGCCCTAAAATTGGGCCTAGAAGAATGGGTCGTGTGGGCCCAATGGGCTTGTAGGCCTACACGGGTCATTGTCTTTGGACTTACGGGAATTAGTGGACCAACTGTAATGCCCTACTTTTTGGGATTTTTCGGGTTTTTGTGATTCTGGGTGAAATTTTGAAATTTTGGTGTTCTGGATACTGAAATTGTGTTTAAATGTGTTAGTGGGCCTTTAGAAGGCCCAAACCTAAGTTAAACCCGGCAGAATATCAATTTTGGTTTTTAAGTGAAAGGGGACTTGGTTAAGTGGGCCTTTAAGAAAAAGTTAGTAAGTTAAGACACAAAGAAGGCCTTGGTAAAGTGGCAAGGTGGTGCCACTGAGTTCCTAAAAAAGTGGCGTGCGAACTGAGTTTAAGGGCCAGAGTTCAAGTCGCAAGGAAAGCAGGTGGTACTTTTATTTTTTTGCATGTGCTGGGCATGTGATAGACCCTAAGTAGCATTCGGCTAGGGCCTTAAGGGGATTGGGCTGTTGGTTTGAATGGCCATTAGGGCAAGCTTTATTTTGTTTTTGTCTTGTCGAATTAGGGTTAGCCACCTAGAGCCTTCACTTTCATTCTATTCTCTTCTCAGTGTTGTAAAAAGCTGAAAACGCAAAGTTAGATCTCCTAAGTGCCGAATTCTTCTTTCTCTTCTCCTTTCTTCCATTATTTCTTGTTCTTTTCCTCTCTAGCCAAAATCACCTCTCCTCCTCCCTCATCTTTCATTTTCTTCTCTTTAGAAACCGAAATTGCCACTCTTTTCTTCTCAAACTCATCAACTACTAAAAGCCGAAATCTCGAAAGGTTGCTTCCTGTGCTGATTTGCCTATAGCCAAACCCCCTTTGTTTTTCCTCACTTGTAGCCGAATTTCATACTCTCCAAACCCTTAGGCTCTGCTGACAAACACCCCTCCAACCATAGCCTCAAATCGTATCTTCTTTCACCACTTAAAAAGCTGAAAATACCATAGTTTTTAGGGATATATAACTGAATCCTTAGATCTCTAAGATTCGAATTCTGTTAGTGTTTAAGGGCTAGATCTACATCAGATTTGAGTAGAAGAATCGCCTTGATTAAGGAAAACCTGTAGTAAGTACTTGGCATCTCAGATCTACTTGTTACCTTTGAATTTTAGAAAAGCTGAAATCCCTAAACTCTTTAGGGAGGCTGTCGAATGTGATGATAGGTAAAGACAGTTCTTTTAATTGGTTTTATATGTAATTGTTGTGGAAGGGGCGATCTAGCAAGGAGTATAAGAGGCTTGGACCTTTGGAACAACTAGATCTAGATCTAGTCACTAGTTTCGACAAAAGTAAGATCTCAAGGACTTTAGGTGGTGATGGCCGATTATGGTAAGTAGAATTATGGAGATTGTTATTGTATTTTGGATCTGATGTGTCTAGTAATCAATTGTAGGGTATCGTGGGAAATCTCGTTAGCAGTCGTCGCAAATCAGGTGTGTATCGAACACCCTCTTGTAGTTCAATTCGGCAAAAGCTAAAATGTCAAAATTCTGACATTTCGTGGGCTTGTGAGTGTGTGAACGCTCATAAGTCGTTTGGGAATCATTGGATCCGTAATCGCGAGTGGTAAGTTAGTTGGATGTGCAATTTCGTGCACTTCGATAAATTGGGCCTTGATGAGCTAAAACTAGGCCCAACGGGGTTACGGGCCCATATGGGTAAAAATAGGCAATAAATGCGTACTAGTAGACCGTAGGTCTAAAACTTCTAAAACTGGTAAATTGATCGTAACATTTGGACTAGATGGGCTAAATTAGCTAATTGGCACTGTAGGGCCCATTAGGGGTTTTAGGGCCTAATGACTGTAATCTGCTAAAATGGGCTAAATAAGCTACCGAGGTAAAAGTTAGTCTATTACTGATTAAAATGTGCATGAAAGCCCTAAAAACTGGTATAATTACAGAAATATCCTCGTAGGTGCGAAATGACTATTTTATCCCTAGGTGCTAACTAACTGTTATACCCCTAGGGCTAAATTTTACTGAAATACATGATTTACTGTTTCTATTTACTGTATGCCATATCATGAATATCTATTGTATGGGGCTGGGTTATTGATAGAGGAAGTTCTGAAAGTGGCTTGACCACGTATTGGAGGCTTTGCCTCATCTTTCTGTTATCTGAGCGACTATGCTACAACTATGGAGTGTAGGGCTGGGTGGGTTGAGTTATTCCCCACATGGAGTGTAGGGCTGGTACGGATGGAGTGTAGCGGTTGGGTAGGTTGAGTAGTCTCCCCACATGTAATGGGCTTGCATTCATAATTAATATCTATTCTGCTACTGAAATGGGCCCATAGGCCGTACTATTATCCAAAAAGGGCTAAGGCCCAGTTTACTGTATCTGGATAGGGCTTTGGCCCAGTAATTACTGAGACTGGATAAGGTTTAGGCCTAGTGGGCTTGAGCTGATTTGGGCTCTGGATGGGCTTTCCTTACACACTGAGTTTCCAAACTCACCCCTTTCTTCCCTTCCATGCAGGTGAGCCCTAGATCGGTGGACTTGAAGCTGGGAGGGATTCATAGTGGCCACATGGACTGAAGTTATTTAATTAAGTTGTATTTAACTTATTTTATTTCCGTATTTATTTTTAAATTATGTTTATTATGGTTTTGGGTTTGTAATAAGGCCGCTCTAATTATTTTTATTTTGGGTTTTTAAATTACTTAATCATACACTACTTTAATTCTTTTGAATATAGCTACGCAAGTTTTTCTTAAAATTATTCGAGTGTTTTCAAAATCTCATCACACATTTCAAACGAGTAACAAAGTTAAGTTTTATCATAAATCTCTTAATAACTAGTATTGAATAGGACGTTCATCAATAAACCGGGAATTTCTCTTAAGACTTAAATATCAGTTTTGCAAAGCTCACCCTATTATTAGTAACTAGGTAATATGGTTAGTTGTAGGTGATGTGACACATTGGACTTCGCCGTAACGTCTGGGCCGGGTTTGGGGTGTTACACCGGCTGTGTTGTACACGTGGCTGTGGGCAAATCTGGCTTAGCAGGCCATACAAGCACGTGGGCCCCACTTGGGTTGCGTAATGTGCCCCGGGCCCATATTCACTGAATGGCGTATTGGTGTGATGGCTAAGAGGTTTGGGAGTGTTGGAGAAGTCCTGGGTTTAAACCTAGGCCTTAGCAAAAATTTATGTTTTTCTCTTATGGGAACCTTGACGTTAATGGGTAGGCTTTAAGAATATTTTTAGTAAAAGCATGGCACAAAAAGGAGTATGGTGTAGTGGCAAAGTGGCACCACTTAGGGGACAAGGAAGTGACGCCATAAAGGAAGCAAGGGGGTCCAAGGTTCAAGTCTTGGTTCTTGCAATTTATTTTGGTTTCCCTTTTAAATAAATCTAGAAGCGAGTAGGCGGGTTTTAAAGTTAAATGTGTTAGACTTATGACACAAAGGAGCTTGTGTCCAAGTGGTGGTGGCATGGCATGGCTATCGAGAGGACTTTGGTTCGAATACCTTGGTACGCAAAGGTTGATTATTTTGCTAATGCTTTAGTTTTTGGGGATTGATGGAGAATCCCACATCGGGAAGCTAACATGAGAATAGGTGGGAGCTGGCTTTAAATAGAGCAAACCATAAGGAGAGTAGGCATACCTTTCTTGGCTTATCCCTTTCACGTTGTGGCGTGTTCGTTTGGGTTAGGCGTTGGATCATTCGTGGATTTGTATGCCGTTGGGTCACGGTGGTGGTGACCGTAGTTGATCGACACACCCCCCTGAGGAGTCAAGGGTGCGATTATTGTTGGCTTCTGGGCATAGCAGCGTTCAGAGCGTGGATTAACTTCAGATACCTATCAGGTGTGTACTTCACCCTACTCTAGATGTAGAACGGCAAATGCCGAAATGTGCCATGTGGGCCCAATGGGCCCGTGGGCCCAATCGGGCAAATTGTATGATTGTGTTGGGCAAGACTAGGTGAATCTCATATCTGTGGCTAGTTTTGGGCTAAAGGGCCACACGAGCGTGTGGGCCCACTTGGGCTGAGAACGAGCCTTAGGCCCATTCGCAACATTATCTCTGTTTAGAATACTTGAGCCGCTCGAGGCGACAGTAAACTTTCTGAAGGATTGATAAAATTACTGAAATACCATTATAGGGTAGAATTACGGTAATACCCCTGATTTGTAAAATTGCGAAATTACCCCCGATTTGTAAAATTACAGAAATACCTCTGATTTGTAAAATTACAAAAATACCCCCGATTTGTAAAAGTACTATTTTACCCTTACTTTGCAAAATTATCGTTTTACCCCTAATTTGTAAAATTACCATTTTACCCCTGATTTATAAAATTATCATTTTACCCCAGATTTGTAAAGTTACCGTTTTACCCCTGATTTGTAAAGTTACCGCTTTACCCCTGATTTGTAAAGTTATCGTTTTACCCTGATTTGTTAGAATTACCGTTTCACCCTCAGTTTACAAAATTATAGAAATACCTCAGTTTATAAATTACAGAAATACCCCGAATTTCAAAATTATCGAAATACCCCTGATTTACAAAATTACCAAAATACCCTGGTTTTTGAAATTACTAAAATAGCCCTAATTTGTGAAATTACCGAAATACCCTTGGGTTGCAAAATTACCGAAATAGCCCTGTAAGGTAGAATTACTGAAATACACCTTTAGGGTAGAATTACCGAAATACCCCTGCAGGGTAAAATTACCAAAATACCCCTGTAGGGTAGAATTACCGAAATACCCTTTTAGTGTAGAATTACCAAAATACCCCTGTAGGGTAGAATTACCGAAATACCCCTGTAGGGTAGAATTATCGAAATACCCCTGTCGGGTAGAATTACCGAGATACCCCTGTGGGGTAAAATTTAATTTTGCCCATAGGGTGTTAAATGACTATTTTGCCCTTGTGGGCAAGTGACTAACTTAGACTATGTGTTTGACGGATTTGACTGTGTTTGTATGACAGTGATTTGACTGACGTGACCGTGGTTGTGTGATTGATTTGTTTTAATATGTGTTTAAATAACTGATATTGGACATGGCCATTCTGCATACATGTGTGATGATTGAGCATAGCATACACGATATATTAGGTTAGGACATTGATATGGAGGAAGTTCTATTTTGATAGGATCACACAGGTCGCACGAGATGACTGTGGATCCAGTAATAATCTGATAAGGTCTCACGGGTCACACGAGACGGCTGTGAATCGACTGATGGCTTAATGCTAGTTATTCTGAGTATGGCTTTATGCCAACCAACATATGGCTTTGTGCTATCGGGATCATGGCTTTGTGCTGATTATATTTGCCTAAGGCTATGTGCCTATTTATTTACTGATGACTGTGTGTCGATCACATTTACCCATGGCTGTGTACCAGTTATATTACCCTAATTGATGGCTATATGCCAATTCTATTACAGTTACTGATTTTTTTGTGCCAATTATGATACTGCTACTAAAGGCTTAAAGCTGCATTTAAATTAGCAGCATGGCTGCATCATTGGTATGTAGGGCTGGGTGGGTCGAGTTATTCCCCACATGGTGTGTTGGGTTGGTATGGATGGTGTGATGGCTGGACTGGGTTGGGATTGCATTCGCATATTGTTCTGATTCTGCTATAGGCTTGGCCTACACTATTCTGTATAGGGCTAAGGCCCAAACTGATCTGTTCTGTATAGGGCTTCGGCCTAGTCTGTTCTGCATATTTGTATCATACTGTTACTGATTCTGTTTTGGGCTTAGGCCCACCTGATTCTTATTCTGATTTTGATTCTAATCTGATAATGTTTCTGATTCTGTAATGGGCTAAGGCCGATCTGGTACTAGTTGTTATAGTGGGCCGAGGCCCAATTGATACTGGAACTGTAGTAGGGCTGGGGCCCAGATTTTTAATTCTTTTGTATGACTGACTATTTGTTTTATATAGTAGGGGATTACACACTGAGTTTTCAAAAAACTCACCCCGTTTAATAACTGTGCAGGTAATCCCTAGCTTTAGGAGGATCGTGCTGCGAGGGACTTAAAGAAGGCCACCCATTGTTATGCTCTGTCTTGATTTACTTTTGAGTACGTTATTCTGGTTTGGGTTGTAATATGGCCTTTTAAACTTTCTAGTTTTTACATTTGGGATTTTATTTATTGTTTTATAATTGCTAGAAGTTGGACACGATTTTTCCACAACAACAACTATTTTTCAAAATATCACGTTTTCGCAACTGTTTTAAATTAGGCTTCCGTAACAATTAAGGTTTTAAAGGTAATAACATTTTACAAGAGAACGTCTTTTAATAAACCACTTTTTAAAAATATGCATATGAAATTTGAGATTTTTTGCAAGGTTTAAACGGCAACAATTTTTAAGAAGGATTTTCAATGGAAATAAGGTTTTCAAAAAATACTTCAATGTAACACGCCAGATTCAGGCCTAACTTCTGGGCCGGATTTGGGGTGTTACAGACTTGTTTGTTATTTCACTATGTAAAAATTTGGCCACGATCATTTATATCGTTGGTTCTTTTCTAAGTGTTTAATTCGTACAAGTCATCTATTCGAAACCTTCTTTGTTTTTTTCATTCAACCCATTTTCATTACTCACAATTTCATTTTGAATTTAAACTTGAAACGATACTGAAATTGGACGACTGGGAAACTCAATGTCTTGTAATTGAATTCACTAATACGAGTACGCATCAGAAAGTTATATGAATTACGTCAAACTTCGAACTAAATAAATACTCGAGGAACTTTCAAGAAATACACAAAGTCTTATGGAAACAGTTCCAGAACCAATTCCTAATAGTAGACCTACAAATGATCAACATCATAGGGTATTATGTTGCAGAGGGAGGATCTCTAGCAGGCTTGAGTTCTTTCAATTTACTAGAAGTGTTTTAAACACAGAGTCTACCGAATAAGAAGATAATGACTCACTCAGATATGATGAAGCGATGCAAAGTGTTGATTCCAAACTCTGGGAAATAACTATGAAAGTTGAGATGGATTCTATGGATTCCAACTCAGTGTGGGAATTTGTAGACTTACTGGAAGGGATAAAACTCATAGGGTGTAAGTGGATCTACAAGGAAAAGAAATGTGGATGGAAAAGTGAAAACTTACTATGTCAAACTTGTAGCAAATGTTATACTCAGAAAGTATGTATCAATTATGATGAAACCGTTTCTCCAGTTGTCATGCTCAAGTTAATTTGCATTGTAACATCTCGCCCGATGTAGTTTAGGGTATTTGAGTACTCTTTATAGAAACATGTTTATAGAATAAACTCTAAGCAAATAAAATATTAAGAACTCATAAGTGCTTGAGGACTGTGAGTACGCCCTCAGGCGAAGTCCATGTTAAGGCAAGCTTAGTGGTTAACAAAACTTTTTTACAGAGTACATGCCACCCTATCTAATAGACGATTAGTGCTTATTTCTTTCTACGACTAGTCTTATTATTTTGGTTGAACTAGATAATTGGCCTGGAGAAGGTTAGTCAAAATGAGATGAGATATCTGATATTGAGAGGATAAACATTTAAGAAGAGAGAAAAAGTTATTAGTCATAATTATCGAAGGAGGGATAGTGGGGAGAATGAACTTGCCCACTAAGTTTTTCCCCCGTGTATGCCTATATAAAGCCAGTATTGGCTTCTTGACCAAGCTTTGTGCTTTCTTTGCTAAACTTTATTTTCTCTATAAATTCTCTCTGCAACACTCGGGAAAGCTCTAGAAATAAGGTTAGCTTGAAGGTTTTGGGTTTGTTGTATTCAACAAACTCTATTAACATTTAATACATGCTCAAGAGACTCCCGAAAGCTCTCCAAGGTAAGGGACCTATGGTCTAAGCCTTGTTGTATTTTTTGGTGAATTCATTTAAACCCCATGTGTATATTGTGCTTCTGTTCATGTCTGGTTTAAGGTAAGTTCACCTATTTGGTGAAAAGTCTAGTCTTTCATGTTTGTGAAAGTGATGAAGAACCTTACTTTGTGTTGAGTCATGACGCCTTTCACTTTGAAAAAGGAACCATATGGTCAAAATAAAGAAAAGGATTCAATTGCCGGGTTGAGGTATATTAAACATGACTCTGTAATAAATTCATGGCATTGCTTTCGATGGAATATCCATTGAATTAGTAGATCCTGGTACATGAAACAAGACCCTGTAATGAATTCATGACGTTTCCTTCGATGCAAAGTGCATTAAACTGGCAGATCTTGGTACATGAATAATGGTTATGTAGCCTCTGGTAAGATAGGTACATTGTAAACCAGATTGGCTAGTATGACAAAGGAAATGAAAAGAATGATTGATCTTTGAAAACGGACCTGCATTTGGCAAACACAAAGAATGTTGTCTGTATGGATGTATGGACGTAGTGTATGCACCAGAAAACTTAGTTTGTTATGAATTTGTGCAAGTTTCTTTTTTGCCAATGGGTGAATTGTGTTTAACACTGAGGAGGAAGGGTCTATTTGTTTGTCTGACACATAGTTATCTGAGTGCCCACCCTGGAACTCACTAAGTTCTATGATTCAGCCAAGGAGTAGGAAGACTTACATGATTCCGCCAAAGGATAATTTTTGTTGTGAGAATTCTGATGTTTTGTACTGTGTATGGAAAAAATGAAGAGGGACGAGTTCATCGATTTGCTTTTTTTTTTAAGAGCTGTTATTTTGTAACTAAACTATCATATATGCCCAATCGTAGTCTTCTCTAGCTGTTTTTGGTAAAATTTTCATAATCCAAAATATTTTGGCCCACTAATTGTTAATGTTTAAAATTATTACCTTATGCATATCTAGTTGAACAAATGAAACTTAATTCTTCGCCCAATGTATCTTCAAAAAGAAAAGATTTTCTTTTGGTTGTAATGCACCAATCCTGTAGCCTTCATTGGGGGTGAGGAGGGGCGGGGGGACAGGTTTGGGGGCGCTACAAGCTTTTGGTATCAGAACCCTGATTTAGTCAATTCTTGGATAAACTAAATGTAGTGTTGTACCCCTATCATGCATAGTACTCCTCTGGATTAGTCTCCAATGATTTGTGCTAAAATAGTTTTTTTTGTAGCTAAAGGGAAGGATGTTTGAAAGTTTGAGAGAAGCGACTGGTGAGGATATGGAGAGCCATGTCCCCACCTAAGAACAGACTACTACAGCCAATAACAATAATGTTTAGAATGCTGGGAATGCATTCATGGGCATGTTCTGTGCCATGATGACTCAATTATTTGAGTAATTTATAAGAAGTGAGTCTGAACAGCAGTAATAATAGAACCACAACATCAGCCGCAACATTGTACGTCCTGCACCACCTACATCTATGCCTACTTCTGTACCAACTGTAGCTTCCCTAAGTTTGATCCTGTCCAAGAGATTCATAATAGGGCCAAAAGAATTTTTGGCAGACACGGGAGATGATCCCACTATGGCTAAACAATGGTTATATTGATTAGCAAGGGTTATGAAAGAGATAAAGTGTGGCCAAGAGGATAGCCTCAGATGCATCATATCCTTATTAGAAGAAGAAATGTATCAATAGTGGGAAACTGTGACTAATGTTACCCCTGAACATCTTATTGATTGAGAATTCTGTTAAAGAAGTTTCGAGAGAAGTACGTTAACTCCATGTTCATCGAGTAGATGAAGAAGGACTTCCTATATCTAAAGCAAGGCAAAATGTCCATCTTGGAGTATGGGACCGAATTTTTGCGGCTCAATAGGTATGCCAAGATTATGTTCCTAATAGATAAGGACATGTGCGAAAAGTTTGAGTAAGGGCTTAGAGATGAGCTTCATGCCTTAGTGGCGGCCTCTCAATGTAAGACCTTGTTTTAAATAATGACCACGACTCATAAGATGGAGTTGATTCTCAAATAGAAGAGTAAGTATTATGAGAAAAAAAGAATGGAGAGAGGAAGATCTAGTCTTCCACCTTCTTCAAGCTTTAAGAAACCAAATGATCGCCCTATCCAACTTCGAGAAAAGAGTCACACTCCATTGGTTATAGACGATAGGGATTCTATAGGCTGACCGCATCTATGGCCAGCTCTAGCAGTTTTTGAATGGAGAAAAAGGGATGTGAATTCTGTGGAAGAAGTCATGAAGGAGAGTGTGAAAGAATATAGGAGCCTATCATCGTTTTGGGTCTAGGGACCACATGATAAAGGATTGCACCACCAAGTCTGAGTATACTACAAAGCAATTAGTTAGAAGCCCTCTGAAGTACCAAATGAAGAATAGATTGGAGATGGTAGCTAAGTCTAGTTCAATGCAAGGGTCGCAAAGGAAAATTTTTGGTAGAACTAGTTGTGGCACATCAGCACAAGCTTATGTGATGAAGGCCAAGGAAGACACGGACTTACTTGAGGTCATTATTGGTAATTTTTCTTTCCTCGGTAATGATATTTATGCTATGATTGACCTTGGATCTACTTATTCTTATATACGTACTAAGATCATAGAGGGTTTATGTCTCGAGGTAGAATGTTCTGAGACTAACGTATTAGTAATGAACCCCTTGGGGCAAAAGCATTGTAGTAAACAAGTAGATAAGGAATTGCCCTCTAGCTGTGGGCAAGTACGTGTTTTCAGCAGACTTGCTCTTCTTATTTTTTCACAAATTTGATGCTATATTGGGATTAGGCTGATTGACTAAGGATAATTTTATAGTCGATTATCAGTTTAGAAGAGTGCACCTGGCCAGTTTGGAGGAAAGGAAATATCGTTGACAAGGAAAAAATCAAAATTGGAGGAAAGAAGTATTTCTGCAATGTTCGCTAGTAAATTGATTGTTCTAAGTGCAGATGCCTACATGGTGTATATCATGAACACACTTAAGCCTAAGAGCGAAGTCAGCCAAGTGCCCATAGTAAGAGAATTTATGGATGTATTCCTTGAGGAACTACTTGGTATGCCTAAGGAAAGGGAGATAGAGTTTTCAATAGAGTTAGAGCCTAGAACAACTTCTATATCGTGTATGCCCTATAGGATGGCACTAGTAGAGCTTAAGGAGTTAACGGAGCAATTACAAGACCTGTTGAGTAAAGACTTCATTAGACCTAGTGTATATCCTTGGGGTGCACCAATTTTGTTTATAAAAAAGAATAATGGATCTATATGTCTGTGCATAGAATATCGCCAACTGAATAAGGTTACAATTGAGAATAAGTACCCTTTACCCAGAATCGAAGACTTATGTGATCAATTAAGTGGAGCTGCGGTGCTCTTTAAGATTGACTTGAGGTCTAGATATTATCATATAAAATTAAGAACAATGATATACCTAAGACGACATTTAGATCAAGGTATGGACACTATGAGTTCTTAGTAATGTCATTTGGATTAACCAACGCACTTGTAGTCTTCATAGATCTAATGAATAAAGTATTTTAGCCATATTTGGACCAATTCATAATGGCCTTTATTGATTATATATTGGTTTGTTCTAAAAACGAGTAGGATCATGAAGAACACTTAAGAATTGTATTAAGGACTTTATGCGAGCATCAATTGTATGCCAAGTTTAGTAAGTGTAAATTTTGGTTAAAAGAAGTGCATTTCCTAGGTCACGTGATTTTGGTGGAATGTATCAAGGTGGATCCCACCGAGGTGAAGGCAATCCTTGAATGGAACATGCCCAAGAATGTTACAGAGGTTTGTAGTTTCCTAGGATTGGCTAGATACTACAGGAGATTTGTGAAGGGGTTCTATGATATAGCCTTACCCTCACCAAACTATAGAAGAAAAATAAGAATTTTACTTGCAATGATGAGTGTTAGTAAAGCTTCGAAAGGCTAAAGATGGTCCTAACTGGCACTCCAGTGCTGGCTCAGCTTGAGCCTAGCATTAAGTATACAATATATATAGATGTGTCCTTGAATGGGTTAGGATGTGTCCTTATGCAAAAGGGAAGGTTATAGCATATACTTCGCACCAATTAAAATTTCATGAAAAGAATTACCCCATACATGATCTGAAGTTGGCAGTTGTAGTTTTGGCACTAAAGCTTTTAAGAGACTATCTCTACGGAAAAAGGGTGCCACATCTTTTCTTATCACAAAAGTCTCATGTACCTAATGACCCAGAAGGAACTGAAGTTACGCCAAAGGAGATGGTTAGAACTATTAAAAGATTATGTTCTAATAATCGAGTATCATTCGAGGAAGGCGAATATGGTGGCAGATGCTTAAAGAAGAAACTATGGTGGACTTTTTGTCCCGATGAGCTGAAGTAACAATGTCTGATAATGGAGTATTAATGGTAGAGTTTGTAGTGAAGCCAACCCACCTTCTGCAAAATCTGAAGGAACAAAGAAAGGACGTCCACTGTGAAAGATACAAGCAAAAGATGACGTCGGGCAAAGTAACACACTTTAGTGTGGGTAAGGATGGTGAACTCAAATTTAAGACCGAGTATTTGTACCCGTGGGAAATTATTTGAGAAATGAATTATTGAGGGAAGCTCACCAAGGACCTTTTTGGCTTTACCTTGGTAGCATCAAGATGTATAGATGTTTGAAAGACTCTTATTGGTAGCCTAGTATGAAGAGGGAAATTTCAGAATATGTTTCCACATGTCTGATATGTCAAAGAGTAAATCTAGAGCATCAAGTTCCTTTAGGAAAGTTGTACCTCTAGAAATCCTTAAATGGAAATGAGAAAGGATCACTATGGACTTTGTTTCTAGATTACCCCTTAGTCCTTTCAAGAAGAATTCTATTTGGGTGGTAGTAGATCGGCTCATAAAGTTAGCGTATTTCCTATTAGTGAACACCACATATTCCATAGAAAAGTTGTCTGAATTATATATCGTTGGAGTGGTACGCTTCCATGGAGTGTCATTGTCAATTGTGTCCAATAGAGATCCGATATTTACTTCAAGATTTTGGCAACAATTATAGTAATCCCTAGGGACCAAACTAAGATTTAGTACTATATTCCATCCTCAGACAGTTGGCTAATCTAAAAGAGTGATTCAAGTAAAAGAAGACATGATGTACAACTATGTAATTAATTGAGATAAACTAGGAAAAGTACGTTCCCCTAATTGAATTCACCTACAACAGTAACTATCATGCCAGTTTAAAAATGTCTATGGTAGAAGGTGCAAAATGCCAACTTGTTGGATAGAGCTAAGAAAAAGAAAATTTGTGGGATCAGACTTAGTGCGTGAAACGAAAAAAATTTTACCTTCATTTGGAATCACTTGAAGGCTACTCAAGATCAACAAAAGTCTTATGCCGACTTAAAAAGGAAAAAATTTTCCTTTGAGGTAGGAGATAAGGTATCCCTAAAAGTCTGCATTTGGAAGAGGATTATACACTTCGGTCAAAAAGGGAAGCTAAGCCTCAGATTTATAAGACCGTGTGAGATTTTGAACAAAGTTGGTCCAATGGTGTATAGGTTGGTATTGTCTCCTAAATTATCAAATATTCAGGATGTGTTCCATATATTAATGCTACGTAGGTACAGATCCAACCCTTAGCATGTGGTACAAATCAAATAGCTTGAAGTTGAGCCAAATTTATCTTACTAGGAAGAGACAGTCCGTGTTTTGGCTAAGGAAGTTAAAGAGCTATGGAATAAAATGATTCCCTTAGTGAAGTACTATGGAGAGATCATAATAATGAAGAAGCCACTTGGGAAAGGGAGAGCATAATGAGAAAACACTACCCGCAATTGTTTTCAAGTATGAATTTTGGGGACGAAATTCCTTAAGTGAGGGGAGAGTTGTAACATCCCACCTGACATAGTCTAAGATATTTAAGTATTATTTATAGAGATAGACTTCTAGAATAAACTCTAAGCAACTCGTTAAGTGCTTGAGGGCTATAAGTATGCCCTTAGGCAAAGTCCATGTTAAGGCAAGCTTGGTTGGTGGCGAAGCTACTTTACAAAGTACATGCTACTCCAATTGATAGATGATTAGTGTTTATTTCTTCGTATGGTTAGTCTTATTATTTTGGTTGAACTAGATAGTTAGCCTAGAGAGGGTTAGTTAGAATGAGATGAGATATCTGATGTTGAGGGGACAAGCATTTAAGAAGAGAGAGAAAGTTATTAGTCACAATTTTTGAAAGAGGGGTAGAAAGGAGAATGAACTTGCCCACTAAGTTTTCCCCTTGTGTATGCCTGTATAAAGCCAATATTGGCTTCTTAACCAAGCTTTGTGCTTTCTTTGAAAAACTGTATTTTCTCTCTAAATTCTCTCTGCAACACTCGGGAAGCTCTAAAACTAATGATGGCTTAAAGGTTTTGGGTTCATTGTATTTAGCAAACTTCTTTACTATTTGATACCTGCGCAAGAGACTCCCAAAAGCTCTCGAGATGAAGGCAAGAGACTTGCAATCTAAGCCTTGTTGTATTTTCTGGTGAGTTCATTTATACCCATGTGTGTACCGTGCTTCTGTTCATGTTTGGTTCAAGGTAAGTTCACCTGTTTGGTGAAAAGTCTAGTCTTGTATGTTTGTAAAATCGATGAAGAACCTTACTTTGTGTTGAGTCATTACCCTTTTCACTATGAAAAAAGAACCATATTGTCAAAATAAAGAAAATGATTCATGGTGTTGCTTTGATGGAATATCCATTGAATTGACAAATCGCAGTACATGAAATATGTCTCTGTAATAAATTCATGGTGTTACCTTCGATGGAATATCTATTTAATTTGGAGATCACGATACATAAAACATGACTCTGTAATGAATTCATGGTGTTGCCTTCGATGCAAAGTGCATTGAACTGGCAGATTGCAGTACATGAATAATGGTTATGTAGCCTCTGGTAAGGTAGGTACATTGCAAACCAGATTGGCTAGTATTGAAAGGAAATGAAAGGAATCATTGGTCTCTTAAAGTAGACCCAGGTTTGGCTAACACAAATAAGGTTGTCGACATGAATGTATGGACATCTTGTATGCGCCAAAAACTTAGTCTATTATGAATCTACGCAAGTTTTGTCTTCGCCAATGGGCAAATTGTGTTTACCACTGAGGAGGAAGGGTTTTTTTTGTTTGTTTGACACATATATATCTAAGGAGGAACGGTCTATTTGTTTGGTCTCTGCCCTGGAACCCACTAAGTTCTGTGACCTTACTCCATTTATCTTTCCTTCTCAAGATCACCCAAGGAGTCGGAAGATTTAAAGGATTTTGGTAGAGGATACTTTTTTGCTGTGAAAATTATAATGTTTAGTTTTATGCATGACAAACATGAAGGGGGTCAAGTTCACTACTACTTTTTTTAAAAACTATTATTTTGTAACTAACCTCTCATATGCACCCAATTGTAAATCTTTATATTATTACTTTATGCATATATAGTTGAACAAATGAAACTTGAGCCTCCGCCCAATGTATTTCCAAAAAGAAGATATTTTCTTTTAGCCGTAACGTGCCAATCTTAGAGCCTCCATGGGGAGATATGTTTGGGGCGCTTGATCATGATGAGATAAAGTAATAAAATCTGATCGTACTTGGAAACTAACTAATATCACGATAAAAGGCAAGCGCACCTATTGAATAGTAGTATAGTTAGTGGCAAGATCAGAATATCGAATCCAAGGAACTAAAAGTACTAGTAATGACTTCCTTTTTATTATCTAGCCTAAGAAATAGAAGGGTTTTGGTTGTAAACTATTCTAAACTAAACTAAAGAAATGACAAAGAGTATATTAGGAAATTGCTTTTGGGAAAACTACTTGATGAGGGCAATACCTAAGGAAGAATCCACCTAGACTTCACTTGTTATCTAACTCTGAACCAGATGATTTCTTCATTTGATTTGATCCGTAGAGATCCCTAAATTATGTTAATACCTCCGTCGAGGATAAGAACAACTAATCGTAGGTTGATTAATTGAAATCTCTTTCTAATTAAAACCCCTAGTCATGCATTAACTCGATCTATGGCTCCCCATATTAGATTTGACTCTAATACAGTAGATTTTCGTCGTCCTATGTCTAGGATTGTGATCAAATCCGCTTAATTGTGTTGGATCTACTCCTATGCAGGGACTTTTACTCCTCTACATAAGCACATACAACTTAAATCAATATCCCCAAAATATCAATTTAAGAATTAAAAACACAATTAAGAACAAATCAAATATTTATCACACAGTTCAGATCACAATAACAAGATCTGTCTTAAGTTTCATCCCTCTTAGATATTTGGGGTTTTAGTTCATAATTGTAAAAAGAAACATCTCAAAATATATAAAATAACAAAACATAAGAAAACCTAAAAACCCCTGAAAGGATAGAAGGGAGATCCTTTATCTTGAATGTAGCTCCTGGCTTTTGAGATGGATCAATCAGCTTTCCTTTGAGTAATTCCCTGCCTTTTAACTTACCTTCTTGGCGGGAATAATGTGTGTCCTTGTAGTTTCCTCCTAGGGTCTTTATATAGGGTTTACAATGTCTTTCTTAGCCCCTAAGTAGCTTTTTCCGAGTGAAATTGAACTTCATCATGACAGGGACACGCCCGTGTGCCACGCCCGTGTGAGTCAACTTCTAAGCCGTGTTCGAGCCTATTAATATGGCACGGCCATGTGACACGCCCGTGTGGTAAACCTCCAGGCCGTGTTGATTATTGAATTGGCCTACTTTTCCCGTTTTTGGCCCGTTCCTCGCTCTTTTCTATTCCTTATGCTCACCTAAGTATAAAACATGAAAGAAAAGGATTAGGAGCACCAACTTCTACAAAGTCAATGATAATTAATCCAGAATTTAGGCTAAGCATGAGGTAAAAATATTTATAATTTACGGTTTATCAAATACCCCCACACTTAAGCCTTTGCTTGTCTTCAAGCAAAATCTCAATTCTCAATTAAAAATCATTCTTCTTAACTTATAATCCTTATCAATAATGTTTCAAACTAATCCACAAGTAATCATACAATGAAAATTAAACCAGAAGAAAATTAAAGTCTCAAACACTCTAAGTTGAGAATCTTATCACAGAAACATAGGTTTCTACCCTCTCCTAAGTAATTACCTTAAACTCAAAATCAACAAGAGTTGGCATCCTCACTAAAGAGTCACTCTATCCACTCAAAGTGTTTAGGGTTCAAAAATTAAGCACTCATTAGTCAACCTGAAAAGTTATTACCATAAGCTTGCAAGAAAATCAAATCTCCACCACTATGTATTGATATGACACATCGATCAAAAGGTCTTTCAATGGTTGTAATGGGGCTTTGGTTAGGGGTGTTGTCACAAGTTGAAAAAGAGGGTTAGAATCGAGATTGAATTGAAAAAATCATCTAACTAGAAATATCTCTATCACTGAAACATATTCCTAGAATGAAGCCTTTTTGATGACATCGTTTTGGATTCAGAAGCTTATAATAGAATTATGCAAAAATATTGAATTACAACTGAAATATGAATTACAACTGAATTAAATGTATATACACTTTTTTTTAAGAATTAAAAACACATCAAATAAATTGAATATTTATAAACTTTACAAATTAAAAAAGAGAACAAAGCTAGATAATTATTCAACTCAAATCTCAATAAAAATAGGGATCAAAATAATTAAAGGGAATTCAACAAAAATGGGTTATAGGTTAATATTGAGGGTAAGTCAATGAATGGGTTGTTAGGCTCAATAGGGTTCACTAGGGGTTAATTTTTGGAGGTAGGCTTTTATGAAGTGGGTTAAACCTAGGTGCCTTTATCATTTCGGTATATCAATCAATGATGTGGTCTCGACATGTATAACCGAAGCAAGTTCTAGAATAACAAATCAGTATTGACTCATTCAAAGCAACAATAAAAGTGAGCATGAAAGAATGTATGCTCAAAAGGCTAAAAAATCTCACCAGAATTATGGCTTTTGATGTCAATCCTGTGAATTTTAAATTTCAAGATAATACTTAAATTTGGGGAAAACAACCTAGAAAAATTGTAAATTCTCAAAAATTTCAACTTATCATGCTTGATTCCCTAATGTCTTAAAGTTTGAATAATCAAAGCATAAGTACCTATGTCTTAATTCTCAACATATCAATAAAAATCATAAATCAATCAGAATTCATCTTAATAGAGGATTGAGGATAATTCAGGGAATTCAAAATTTGAGAACAATGCAAAATGTTAGTGGTATGAAATTCAGGGATTTGAAGAGAATGCAACGAGTGAAAGTGAATCCCCCCACACTTGAGATGTACATTGCCCTCAATGTACAAAGATACATTAGTGGCAATAGAAGCATAAAATCATAAGATAGGGAGAGAAGTGAAACTCCCTGAATATTGGATGAATTCATTAAGTTAGAGGTGTGAAGATTTGGAGAAAGGACTACTTGAAGTTCGTAATTTGGGGTGGCTGAAGAGAATAAGTACAACTGTGTGTAAATTCAAGGATTACTCGATAAGAATTTAAAAATAAAGGGAGAAGGGGAATATAAAGTAAAGAAAATGAAAATTTAAAATTTAAAATTTAAATAATAGGAATTTGGCCCCACGGTCATAGCGCCCGCCCGTGTGACATGTGGGTTGGTCGTGTGTTTCGTGATCCTATCGGTGTAGCCACGGTTGGTCGGCACGGGCGTGTCGAGTCACACGGCCATATAGCACAGTCGTGTCTTTTAGTGTTCGCCTCTCCCACGGTTGTGTTTGGAATCACACGCCCGTGTAAGAATTGACAGGTTTGGCCACGGCAGTATCGCACGGCCATGTTTCTAACCGTGGGGTTCCATGGCCTTAGGCTTGCCCGTGTGTCTGGTCGTGTGGTCCTAGGGGATCTGCGTTTTACGGAGTTAGTTATGAATCTAAGAAAATCAAATTTGTTAGTGTTCGGGTTGCCTCCCGAGAAGCACTTGTTTATAGTCTAAGCTCGACTTTCCTCAAGCTTTCATGGTCACGGTGGTTTGAAGAGTTGAAACTCTTCTATCCTACTTTCAATTTTATTATTAACATAAGATTTGAGTCAAGTATGATTTACCTTGAAAGTGCCAAATGGCTCATGTGTTATCTCGACTATACCATAGGGAAAGATTTTCATTACTTTGAAAGGAGGTATGTCACCTGTATGAAGTTTTGCATTTGAAATTCGAGGATCTTCCTCCTCTAAGAATACTTTATCCCCTACCTTAAATTGATTCGTTTTTACCTGAGGGTCGTTTTGGTGATGCTCTGGGTTAGTGTGGCATATTTTGGGCTTTTCTTGTTGATAGTTCAGCCACTCATCTAGTCCTCAATTTGGAGCATTTGTTTTTCATGTACGTCTCCCTTGGATGGACTCGTCTGTGGTTGGGTCGCCCTTATGTGAAGTGTATCCTACGAAGAAGGTTGGATGGTGAGATCATTCTTATTACAAAGACTCGTAACAATATTTTTATCATCAATAATCTTATTAGAGTTTCTGGCTTGTAAGGTAACTTTGTCATCACCTACACGAAGTGTAAGCTCGCCTGTGCCTACATCAATTATTGTTCTAGCAGTTGCTAAAAAGGGATGCCCTAGAATTAAGGGTACATTGCTATCCTCATCAATGTCTAGAACAACAAAGTCGATTGGGAATATGAATTTATCAATTTTGACAAACACATCTTCAATTATGCCCTTTGGAAATCTAATGGTTTTATCAGCCAATTGGATGCTCATCTTAGTTTGTTTAGGTTTCCCAAGACCTAGTTGTTTAAACAATTTATAAGGCATTACATTAATACTAGCCCCAAAATCAGCTAAAGCATTTTTGGCGTCTAAACTATTGAGTAAACAAGGAATTGTAAAACTCCCTGGATCTTTCAGTTTGTTGGGCAGCTTATTCTGTAAAATAGTTGAGCACACTGTATTCAGTTCCACATGAGATGTCTCATCTAGCTTTCGCTTATTCGTCAATAGCTCTCTTAAAAATTTAATGGCGTTTGGCATCTGTGAAAGAGCTTCAATAAACGGTAAGTTAATATGTAATTTCTTTAAAAGTTTAAGGAAATTACCGAATTGTTCATCTGTATGGTCTTTCCTTAGTGCATTTGGGTATAGGATACGAGGCTTATACTCTTTGACAATTGCTTCTTTGGAACTTACCTCATCTTTACCTTTACTTACCACAGTCTCCTTACTTGGCTCTGGGTTGGTTTTGGCTAACCCTTCCTCATCTATTGTATCCACGGCATTAAGTTGCTCTTTAGGGTTAGTCTCTATATTGCTTGGTAACCCACCTTGTGGTCTTTCAGAAATTAGCTTAGCGAGCTGACCTATTTGTGTTTTGAGTCCTTGAATGGATGCTTGCTGGTTTTTTAGTGCCGTTTTAGTATTCTAGAAACGGGTTTCTGACACAGCAATAAATTTTGTGAGCATCTCCTCAGGGTTCGACTTTTTCTCTTGTTGGAACGGTGGTTGTTGAAATCTCAGAGGAGGTGGATGCCTTTGATTTCCATGTCCTCCTCATGAGAAATTTGGGTGGTTCCTCCAACCTGCATTGTAAGTATTACTATAAAGGTTATTTTGAGATCTAGGATTATTACCCATATAGTTGGCTTGCTCGATTTCCATGCCATGTCCATAGGAGGAGTAATCGGGATTGTACAGTTTCCTTGAATTGAGTCACACTGCATCACTGGGTGTACCTGCGTAGAACCAACAAAATTATCAATCTTTTTATTGAGAAGTTCTACTTGACTAGAAAGCATAGTGACTGCATCAATATTAAAAACTCTGGCAGCTTTCTATGGCTTTGTTCTCATGACTTGCCACTAATAGTTATTCAATGACATTTCTTCTATAAACTCGTAAGCTGCTTTTGGTGTTTTATTGTTGATTGTTCCACCAGAGGCTGGATCGATCATTTGTCTCATCGAAGGATTCAAACCATTGTGAAAGGTTTCAACTTGTAACCATAGAGGTAACCCATGATGAGGGCACCTTCTCAATAAGTCCTTGTATCTCTCCCAAGCATCGTAAAGTGTTTCTAAATCCATCTGCACAAAAGAAGAGATATCATTCCTTAATTTAGCCGTTTTAGCCGGCGAAAAATATTTGAGTAAAATTTTTTCAATCATTTGTTTCCATGTAGTGATAGACCCTCGTGGTAAAGAATTTAACCACTGTTTAGCTTTATTTCTCAAGGAGAATGGGAATAACCGAAGACGAATGGCATCATTTGAAATGCCATTTATTTTAAATGTGTCGCAAAATTCCAAAAAATTGGCTAAATGAGCATTAGGATCCTCATCCTGCAAACCATCAAACTGAACAAACTGTTGTATCATATGAATAGTGTTAGGTTTCAGTTCAAAATTATTTGCAGCAATAGTGGGCCTATTTCAGTTCAAAATTATTTGCAGCAATAGTAGGCCTAACAATGCTAGATTCAGTGCCTGCTAAATTAGGTTTAGCAAAATCATACATAGTACGCGGAGCAGGATTTTGCTCGACAGGATTTGCAGCTACTACAGGGGGTAGCTGATTATCGTGATTTGCCTCCATCTCTTCAACAAGTTCAGGTTCTTCTTCTTGACTTTGTTCTGGATATTGCAAGCTTCTTCTTATCTCTCTGCTAGTTCGACGGACTGTAGCTTCTAAGTTGTCGTCAAACAATAATGGTCCTCTTGGGTTTCTTCTAGTCATAAACTAGAGGCACCTAGAAGGGAAAAAGAAAAAGAAAATTTTAGTAAATAAAACTTAAAATAAAAATAAAAAATAAATTGCAATAAAAATAAAAATGGCTAAAGTAATAGGAATCGAGTGTTCCTAATATTTCAGTTCCCCAACAACAGCGCCAAAAACTTAATCGTGATGAGATGAAGTAATAAAATCTTATCGTACCTAGAAATTAACTAATATCACGATAAAAGGCAAGCGCACCTATCGAATAGTAGTATAATTGTGGCAAGACCAGACTATCAAATCCAAGGAACTAAAAGTACTAGTAATGATTTCCTTCCTATTATCTAGCCTAAGAAATAAAAGGGTTTTGGTTGTAAACCATTCTAAATAAACTAAAGAAACGACAAAGAGTAAATTGGGAAATTGCTTTTAGGAAAACTACTTGATGAGGGCAATACCTAAGGAAGAATCCACCTAGACTTCACTTGTTATCTAACTCTGAACCAGATGATTTCTTCATTTGATTTGATCCATAGAGATCCCTAAAGTATGTTAATACCTCCGTCAAGGATAAGAACAACTGATCCTAGGTTGATTAATTGAAATCTCTTTCTAATTAAAACCCCTAGTGTTGCATTAACTCGATCTATGGCTCCCCATATTAGATTTGACTCTAATCCGGCAGATTTTCATCGTCTTATTTCTAGGATTGCGATCAATTCCACTTAATTGTGTTGGATCTACTCCTATGCAGAGACTGTTGCTCATCTACATAAGCACATTCGACTTAAATCAATATCCCAGAAATATTAATTTAAGAATTAAAAACACAATTAAGAACAAATCAAATATTTATCACACAGTTCAGATAACAATAACAAGATCTGTCTTAGGTTTCATCCCCCTTAGATATTTGGGGTTTTAGTTCATAATTGTAAAAAGAAACGTCTCAAAATATAGAAAATAACAAAACATAAGAAAACCCAAAAACCCCTGAAAGGATAGAAGGGAGGTCCTCTGCCTTGAATGTAGCTTCTAGCTTTTGAGATGGATCAATCAGCTTTTCTTCGAGTAATTCCCTGCCTTTAACTCCCCCTCTTGGCGGAAATAATGTGTGTCCTTGTAGTTGCCTCCTAGGGTCTTTATATAGAGTTTATAATGTATTTCTTAGCCCCTAAGTAGTCTTTTCCAAGTGAAATTGAACTTCATCACGACAGGGACACGCTCGTGTGCCACGCCCGTGGAGTCGACTTCCAGGCCATGTTCGAGCCTGTTAATGTGGTGCGGCCGTGTGACACGCCGTGTGGTGAACCTCCAGGCCGTGTTGATTATTGAATTGGGCCTACTTTTCCCGTTTTTGGCCTATTCCCCATATTAGATTTGACTCTAATATAGTAGATTTTTGTCGTCCTATGTCTAGGATTGTGATCAAATCTGCTTAATTGTGTTGGATCTACTCCTATGCAGGGACTTTTACTCCTCTACATAAGCACATACCACTTAAATCAATATCCCGGAAATATCAATTTAAGAATTAAAAACACTATTAAGAACAAATCAAATATTTATCACACAGTTCAGATAACAATAACAAGATCTGTCTTAGGTTTCATCCCTCTTAGATATTTGGGGTTTTAGTTCATAATTGTAAAAAGAAACATCTCAAAATATATAAAATAACAAAACATAAGAAAACCTAAAAACCCTTGAAAGGATAGAAGGGAGATCCTCTGTCTTGAATGTAGCTCCTGGCTTTTGAGATGGATCAATCAGCTTTCCTTCGAGTAATTCCCTGCCTTTTAACTCACCTTCTTGGCGGGAATAATGTGTGTCCTTGTAGTTGCCTCCTAGGGTCTTTATATAGGACAATGTCTTTCTTAGCCCCTAAGTAGCCTTTTTCGAGTGAAATTGAACTTCATCATGACAGGGACACGCCCGTGTGCCACGCCCGTGTGAGTCAACTTCTAAGCCGTGTTCGAGCCTATTAATGTGGTATGGCTATGTGACACGCCCGTGTGGTGAACCTCCAGGCCGTGTTGATTATTGAATTGGCCTACTTTGCCCGTTTTTGGCTCGTTCCTCACTCTTTTCTATTCTTTATGCTCACCTAAGTATAAAACATGAAAGAAAAGGATTAGGAGCACCAACTTCTACAAAGTCAATGATAATTAATCCAGAATTTAGGCTAAGCATGAGGTAAAAATATGTATAATTTACGGTTTATCAGCACTACAAGCAGATTGTTATTCATTGTGATGTCTCTTGGTTACAAGTTCTAGCAAATAGGTGTCATGTCAACATTCTTGAATTGCTATCTTGAAGAGATCATCTATATGATGCAATCCACTGGATATATAGCTAAAGTAAACAAGCATAAAATTTGCAAATTGCTAGATCCCTATCATGACTGAAGCAAGCATCCTACTCATAAAATCAGAGATTTGATCAACTGATCAAGACTTTTGAATTTGAGAAAAATATAAATGAACCTTATGTTTATAAAGGTATAGGGGATGGAAAAATGGTCTTTCTCGTTCTATTTGTTGATGACATTATACTCATTGGGTATGATGTAGGGACATTTTCATTGTTAAATTGTGGTTAGCCCAACAATTTAGCATGAAAGACTTAGGGTAAGCTAACTTTATTCTAGGAATTCAAATCCTAAGGGATTGAAAGAACAAAGTGATAGCACTATCGCAAGTTTCATACATAGGTAAGATATTAAAACGTTATACTGATTCAAAGAAAAGAAATTAACATTCTAAATTGGGATTTCATCTTATTTTAGAGGATTGTCCCCAGACAGCGAAAGAAAGAGAATATGAGAAAGGTTCCTTATGCTTCTACAATAAGAAGTCTCATATATGTTATGTTATGCATACATCCAAATATTTATTTCGCTGTGGGATTGGTGAGTCAATATGAGGTGAATCCAGGACCAATACACTATCAAGCAATTAAGCATATACCTAAGTATATACGGAGAACAAGGGGTTATATACTTGTGTACTTTGGATGAGATCTTACTTCTATCAAATATACTGATTCTAACTTCCAAATATGTCGGGATTCAAGGAAATCGACATCGGGCTATGGTTTTGTCCTAAAGGACTGTAGGTCCATAGTATGAATATATGTCAATCAGAGTTACACTGCTAACTTCACTATGGAAGACTGGATATGAGGAATGGAAAAAATATGACACTATAAGGGATAAAACACATTGATAATGTTTGATAGAAACACAACGAAACAACATAATGATAAAATACATTGATAGAAAGTATCATAAGGGAGATGATAGTGTTTGATGGAATAGTGGGTGTAGTCAAAGATCACATCTGAGAACAAAACTTAGAAATTTATTTTTGATATAATTGTCCTCATATGATTTTTTTCATGCAAAACAAAATAGAAGCAAATGTTGGCTTATTGGCTGTCTAATTTTTAAACTATTATTAAATAGTATTGGATGGCCGAACCGTAATACGAAAAGATAACTTTTATTAGTAGACAAACCTAAACTTGTCCTTAATCTAATTGAAACTGAGCAAACCTATTATAGACTAATATGTTGTCTCTCAAGTCCAATTAGGGAGATGCTTTGTCTTAGGCATCGGAGCATATGACTCTCAAAAGATAGAGACATAGATCTGATTGACTTGGACTAACAGTATATCGGACAAAACCCAAGAAGAATAGATCCTGAATTCATTTCTAGATTTATTCACTTTTTACATTCATTGTGTAGCATACCTAAATCTTGAGTATATTACGGACTATGTGTGCATGACTCATATACTTTGATGTAAGTGAAAGCCTGAGTTCAAATAGATAATGAACCAAAAGCTAGTCTATTGGGTATACGACTTCTGTAATATGTACTGTCTTTCAAAGTAGTGGAATTCCTAACTCGAAACAAGGGTAAATGATATTCTCTCATTATCATTACATGGTTGATGAAAAGTAAACATGACCATGGGTTATTTGCCTTTGTGATGAATGACTTGATTACTATTTGATACTAACTGAATTTTCATGAAAGAAGATGTAATGGTTACTCTAAGATAAAATAGGATCATATTAGGAGAGCGAATTTATCCCAAAGAGATTAAAGATATCTGATGAGGGTAACACACTTATGGCAAGGACATTGGATAAGCATTAACGAGTTGTTTTTGTAATGGTATGTCGTTGGGGTGAGCTCAGTCATAATACTATATTGGAATGACTTCGTGGCTACATGAATTTATAATTAATTAACAAAAAGTTGGAACTTAATTATAAATCATTTGAGCCCTAATTGCATATGTCTAATTAGTCCCTTTGCTAGCTCGTTGAAACTAGAAATGAATTGTATGTTGAATCAAATGAACAAAAATTGATAGAAATGGAGAAATGAGAAACATTTGAAAATGATTATGGTTTTCCCCAAATGAAAATGAAAATGAAGAAATGGAATCAATTGGAAATGAATATGGATTTCTCCAAAATGAAAATGAAAATGACCTTAAAATGAATTTATGTTTTTTGAATAAAATGAAGTTAAAAAATGGAAATAAATTATTTAGTTAAAGTAAACCCATTGAATGTAGACATATTAAATATATTTTCTAATGGATTCTTTTTCGGTAAAGGTGTCATGATTTAAACGGAATTAGAATTAGTTTGAGAAGCTTATTTAATTGGTTTAATTAATTGAGATGTTTATTTTGGGAAATAGAAAAACAAATATCAGGTTGGATCAAATTATAAAATACTGAGTAAAAGTTTAGGAAGTACACATAATTGGACTCAATATGGGATAGGCCCAAAAGCCCCTCATGTAAATAAGAGGGACGACAAACCCTAGTATTATTACCCACGATTGTTGCCCCTTATATTTCTAGTTAGACTAGGATGTCGTTTTTCTAGTTGAAATATTCTAAAATTTAACAAGAGCTTTACTTATTCTCCCTATAAATAGATGGCAAAAATAGGGGAAAATACACAACTTTAAGATTTTCCCGAAAATAGAGAGTTTATTCTTTAAAGTATTAAATCTATTTCCTAGAATAACAATTTTGTCGGTTTCTATTGAGAAGAAATTTGTGTTTTCACACTAATAAGTTAAGAAAAACAATTTGGTCCTATGTTTCATTCGAATTGTTCAAGCCCATACTCGAAATAGTTTGTGGTATAAGAATAGTGAAGAATGTTGGTTGGTCGAAAGCCAGGATCGATAATGATCTATCTAGCCGAAAACATAGGTGTGATTTTAGTAAAGGGTTTATTGCTATAAATTTCACAAACTGGCTTAGTTTTCAAAATTTTTACTTTCCGCTGTGTAAGAAAATTATTTTTGAATTGGGTCTTTCCAGTAGTTTTACCAAGACTTTACTAGCTAGATAGTTCTTTAGGAAACATATGGAGGGCGTAGGAATACGAAACATGACTCATATATTTCACTAAGGCAAGTAGGAGGCTATTGGTTCTAGTGTCGTAAGTGTAGTTTTTTCGTCTATGTACACTTTTAATTTTCTTGAACAAATTGTTAATCAAATTATTCACGAGTTACATTAATATCCTTTGTATATTGACCTCAGTGGTTTTTGTATGTAAAGTAAAAAATTATTAGATATTAGCTCACTGGTTGTCTAATGTTTAGCTAATACTAAGCTTCATTACGTGGTCAGATCGTAATATGGAAAGACAATTTATATTAGTAGATGGACCTAAACATGTTATTTGTCTAATTAGAAATGAGCAAACTGATTGAAAGACTAAATGTCATCCATCAAGTCCAATTGGGGAGATGCTTTATCATAAGAATTAGAGCAGATGACTCCTAGAAGATAGAGACATAGATGTGATTGACTAGACTGATAGTACATCAAACTAGACCAAGGAAGAATAGATCTTGAATCTATTTATAGATTTATTCACTTGTGGAGTTCAAACTGTGACATACCTTAATCTTGAGTGTATGATGGACTATGTATGTGTGACTCGTATACTTTTATATAAGTAAAAGCTTGAGTTCAAATATATAAGGAACTAAAAGATGATGCGTTGGGTGTACGACTTCTACAGTATGTAGCATCATTCACAATAATGGAATGAATAGCCCAAGACATGGGTAAATGATATCCTCTCATTGGCATTACATGATAGATGAAAAGTAAACATGACCACGGGTCGTTCATCTTTGTGATGAATGACTTGATTATTATTTGATAGTAATTGACTTTTCATGAAGGAATATTAATGGTTACAATGAGACAAAATAAGATCATATTGGGAGAGCAGATTTATCCCAAAGAGATTAAGGATATCCTATGAGGGTAACACACTTATGACAAGGTCATTGGATGATCAATGATCAAGTTGCTTTTGTAATGGTATGTCATTAGGGAGAGCTCAGTCACAATACTATAGTGGAATGACTTTTTAACTAAATGAGATTATAATTAAAAGGTGAACAGCTAGAAATTATTTATAAATCATTTGAGCCTTGTAAAATCTAAAATATATAGATATTCCAACACTCTTTTATTTACATTTTATGCTAATTCTTGGTAAATAAATAACACTTTCTATGGTTTTTCCCTTAATTCCATGATATTTTATAACCTTTTTGGGAATGATTTAAGTTTGTGAAATTTAAGTTAAACACATGTTATTTTCTTATTTTTTTTTTTGGAATAAGCAGGCTAAGGGAAAGGATGGCAGAATTTTGATTGTATTTGGGTCTTAAATAAGTACAGGTTGGAAGATCAAAGATGCAGTTATATAGGATTCAAAATGACTTTGTTTAAGATTCAATTACATGGAGGCCTAGTATTTTCCAATTGGAAGCCTAAAACCATTCCACTTACCCACTTTTCCACGAAACAAAAATGACAACATCCATTGCTAAAATTAGCAATCAATAATTGACCACTAATCTCCAAAAAATAGCAAATTTGACCCTAATCTCCATCAAATAAATATCAATAGCCACTTCTCTTGATTCAAGCCTCAAACCACCCACTCCTCTACTAAAAATAATAGTCAAAACCACCTCTTTTTTACCATTCAATGTTTAGCCATACATGGAGAAAAATAAGCAACTCCTTTTGCTAAATTTAGCAAAACACCACCCACTCATCCACATATCAAGGGATGGCACATATGGGTGAGAAAATCAAGGATTCCCTTGCTAAAAATAAGAAGGGATGTTGGGAGCTTGAAGGCTATAAATGGAGGCTTTCACTTCTTTAAGAAATGTACCAGTTTTAAAGAAAAATCTTTTGATTGTTCTTCTCTTTCTCATGGCTTGTCACTCGTTTGCCACAAAATAAAGCAATTAACTTTCCAAAAATGATTTAATGTAAAGATAAGGAGGAGCCACCATGTGAAGCCATAAGGAGTAGTCGCAGATAACCCGCTGCAGTTCAACTATTTTCTCTTCTTATTGTGAATTGGCCATGGATAACCCCCCTCGACTACACTTTTTCCCTTTCTCTTTATTGTTAATTGATATTTTCTTTGTTGAAAGACAAGTTAATATTACATGACCTAATTCTGTTTAATTAGAATAAGTATGAATCATGAATTGAGTTAATTGATTTTTATTGTGAATATTTTGTGCAAATGGTTATTTCATTCCTTTAGCTTTAATTCATGTTAATACTTTTAAATGTATGGCCAATATTTGTAGGTTAAGAAATTAACTATTTAATTTGAGAAGAGGTAATAGTTAATAAACAAAAGACCTAAACGATGCATATCATGCCAATATCGAAAGACTTTTTGTGTATGCATAAATTGTATAAATGCCTAAAAGGGTGTGTAACACCCATTACCCGGGTTCTACGCCGGAACAGGGTACGAGGCGTTCTTGCAACCAAACAATTTCGAAACAAAAAATTTTCCTTTAAAATTTGAAACGTTTCACATTACATCAATAAGTCCCTAAATAGGCCTACGGGGCCCAAAACATACTTTGGAATCGGTCTGGGACCAAACCGGGAACTTAAGAAAATTATAGAAACAATTTCATGAAAAACAGGGCGCACGCCCGTGTGACACAGGGAAATGCCCGTGTGGGCAGACCCAGTGGTCACACATGCCCATGTACCCAGCCCATGTGAATTTATTTTTCATTTCGAACCTATAGGATTTTTTCACACGGCTAAGCACATACCCGTGTCCTAGGCCGTGTGAGGAACACCCATGTCTTTGCCCATATGTAAAAACCTAGACATTCTGCTTATGACGTCAGCACACATTTTAGATCACACGGCCACTGTATGTTAGGCCGTGTGTTGAATCGAATTTTTGAAATTTTCATGCAGAAATCACACGCCCTACACACATAGCCGTGTGGCCATCCATGTAGACATAAGTTAGGCTATTTACCAAGCCCTTTGCCACCCAAAAACACATCCAAACTCATATCCTTTTCATCATCACTCAAAATGATATTATTAAACATCCACATGGACTCAATTACAACATAAATTCTATATTCAAATAACACATTCTTCACATGCCACACTTGGCATATTAAAGAATCACACACAATTAATAATCAAAACATACAAGTGCTAAATTCATGAATAACCTCATTTTTTTTTTAAGCATATATATTAAAACCCATATTGACCAATTTCAAATGGCCTTACACAAAATGATCATTTGACCAATATGGGCCAACATCGTAGGCTCAACCAAATATGACAAATGTACAAAATATCCCAGTCCCTATACATGCCATAATTCAAGGTAAATCGCAATACACCAAAAAGTGTTGATAGTGTGGATGATCCTCCTACGATCTCCATATCCTAAGCTGGCTTGGCTACACTATAAAATAAGGGAAAGGATAGGGGAGTAAGCTTTAAGCTTAGTAAGTCTATATGTAAACAACAGTCATCTCACTGCGTATTTAACATTCAAGAACATAATATGCCAAGCACAAATAATTCAAATTCTTGGAGTCTCACTTACTCATTTCACACCTTACCCAAGTTCACACACATATCATAAACAATGCTCACGAATACATGTACTTATAGTCCTGCACTTATCACCACTTTGTCACATCAAATTCCACTTAGTTAATTTCCCCGATGAACACTTCGAAATAATAAGAGATACACGGTGGTTCGCACATAGCCCACCAATGATCAGAAATACACAGTGGTTAGCACATAGCCCACCAATAATCATAAATTCATGGTGGTTCACACATAGCCCACAACAAATCATAACTTTACGGGGTTCATCCGTATCCATTTTCTATTCTGAAGGCTCATCTGGGAGTTTCCTCACTTTTAAATATTTTAGCAAATATCAATAGTATTCACCAACATTCTACCTAAGGTATCAATATGTAAAAACCTAAATAAAAAGGATTTATCATTTACATATAAACTTACCTCGGTACAAAATATGATAATTTGCAATTTAGTCCGAAACCTTGCCTTTGCCCCAGTCAAGGTCAATTCCACATTCTTCTTGATCTATAATGACACATTTAGCTTATTTAATACACACATTATTCAAATTAGTCCAAAATCATCCTATAGCAAAATTTACAATTTGGCCCCTAACTTTTACAATTTTTACACTTTAATCCCTATGCTTGTAAAATGAAATTTGTTCATTTTTCACACACCCAAGCCTAGTCGGATTATTTTTCTCTTATAATAGCCCACAATTTCCACTAAATCACATTCTCTACACTTATTTTACAACATTTACAAATATGTCCTTTTTATCCATTTTCACCAAAAACATCTAGTAAAAGTTTTTTATCACACTTCAAACTTTCATATTCTACCACTAGACATCAAAACACATGTATGTCATCCATGGGTAAAATTTTAAACACAAACCCTAGCTCAAAATAATGGTAGAAATGGCTAGATTAAGCTACGAGGATTTCAAAAATATGAAGAACATAAAAAATGGGGCTAGGAGGTACTTACAATGAAGCTTGAAAGATGAAAGAAACCTTAGCTATGGCTTCTTGAAGAATTCAATTAAGGAGGATGAAGATGGTCACAGTTTTGGCCTTATTTTCCCTTTTATTTCTTTTATTAACCAAATGACCAAAATGCCATTCATAACCCTTTTGATATTTTATCCTTCCTTAGGCATTTTTTTCCGAACTAAAATAAAATGATCTAATTACCATATAAAGATCTCCAATTTAAAAACCCATTTCAATCATGTACCTTCATGGATTAAAACACACATTTTTCACCTATTGTAATTTAGTCCAACTTACCAAATTGGACATCCAATCAATAAAATTCTTCAACAAAAAATTTACACAAACATTCAACCACACAATAAACATTAAAACTCAATCGGAATAAATATTTTGAACTCGTATTCATGGTTTCGAAACCACTGTTTTGTTTAGGCCCTAATTCGGGCTGTTACAACTCTCCCTCTTTAGGAATTTTCGTCCCTAAAAATCTTACTAGTAAAAAGGTTTGGGTATTGTTTCCTCATGGTTTCTTCCGGTTCCCACGTAGCCTCTTCTACTCCATGTCTCTGCCACAATACTTTCATTAAGGCTATGCTTTTATTTCTTAATTATTTAATCGCTCAGGCCAAAATCTTAATTGGTTCCTCATCGTATGTCATACCCAGTCGTATCTCAATTTCTGTTGGAGAAATCACATGTGAGGGATCTGAATGATATCGTTGCAATATCGACACATGAAGCACATTATGTATTCTTTCCAACCCTGCCGGTCAAGCTAACCGATATGCCACTAGTCTAATCCTCTCAATGACCTCATACGGCCTAATAAAACATGGACTCAACTTGCCTTTACGACCAAATCTCAAAATCTTTTTCCCTAGAGACACTTTCAAAAACACTTTGTCACCAATTTGAAATTCGATCTCTTTTCTTTTCAAATCCGCATACGAATTTTGTCGGTCTGAGGCAGTTTTCAAGCAATCGTGAATTACCTTCACTTTCTCTTCGATTTCTTTAACTAAATCAACTTCACGTGTAACATCCCAAAATAGGGCCTAATCGGAATAGTGGTATCGTAACCACAAACCTGAGATAGAAATAATTATTTTATAATTATTTTGAGGTCTATATTATGATTGCATGATAGTGTGAAAATTTCGTGAAGAAATTCTATGCATAAAGTGTTTAATTTGAAATTTGGGACTAAATTGAATAAGTTGCAAAACTTGTATTCTAGAAGTTTTTAGTATGAAATTACTTTGGAATATTAATTAGGAGGTCTTAAATAGAAATTTGACCAATTTTAAGTTCATGGACAAAATTTGGACATGGATGGAATTTTTGAAAGTTTAGTAAGGAGGGGCATTTTGGTCATTTGGTTATTAACATGAATTAAAAAGGAAAAAGATGACAAAATTGATCATCTTCTTCATTAGTTGCTGCCGATTTTTGCTCTCCATCATAGCTAGGGTTTCTTCAACTTTCAAGCATCAGAGTAAGTGATTCTAAGCCCCGTTTTTAATGATTTTTATATTTTTAAAATCCCGATAGCTCGATAAAGCTTATGCTAGCAATAATTTAAGTTAGGAATCAAATTGGGAAAAATACCCATAGGTGAAATTTGTGTATTTTGATGTTTTATGATGGAATATGAGGTTTTGAATTATGCTAGACAACTTGAGCTACTCGGTTTTAGGTAAAAACGAGAAAAAGGGCTTAATTGGTAAAAATACCTATTGCACATAAGTGTATGTTATAGTAGGAATTTGAAGATGATGTTGGTAAATAAATGATCAGCATGTCTTAAAATACAAGAATTTGTGATAAGTTTTGATTTCCGAGTCTTGGGGCAAAAGTGTAAATATGCAAAAGTTTAGGGGCAAAAATGTAATTTTTCCAAAGTTTGAGTAAAGGTCTGTTTTGATAAATGTTGATATTAAATAAGCTAAATTTGCTATTATAGATCAAGAAGAACGAAATTCGGGAGTAGATAGGGGAAAAGAGAAAGTAAAGGACTAAATTGTACAGTTTAGTCACAATTTGTATCGAGGTAAGTTTACGGTAAATAAATGCAATATTTCATTGTTTTACATTGATGTTGTTAATTTCCAGCATTTATATACTTATTTTATGGAAATATTCAAAGTCGAAACGAAGATGAGATGACAGAGAGAAAGTATCAGAAAGCCGCGCTGAAACCTTAGGAATGGTTGGGATACGAATGTCATGACATTTGGGTTAACAGACAGGCAGTAATGAGCCATGTAAGTCCATATTAAATATATGGCTTTCGAGACAGGACCGTATTGAGCCATGTAAGCCCATATCATGTATATGGCCTTGGAGACAGGACAGTATTGAGCCATGTAAGCCCATATCGTATATATGGCTTTGGGGACAGGAACATTTCATGTAAGACCATGTCAAGGACATGGCATTGGTAGTATTTTATCAGACAGGAATAACTCGAGTATCCCTAGTATTTTGAGTTGTTTAACGGGCTATTGTACAATTTATATTCATGAGCATTGAAAAGTTAGGTAAGAAAGAAAGTAAGTGAGTCAAGACAGGAAGGGTAAGGAAAGTTTAAGATGTTGAATGGTAAAATGAACAATTATTGTCATGATAAATATTGTGATTTATTTGCTTGTAAACTTACTCAGCCTAGTGCTTACTCCTTTATTTTCTTTCTTATTATAGTTCTTGCCAAGCCTACTCGGGGATCAAAGAAAACGTCAGAGTTCAGATCACACTATCGAAGAAATTATTTGGGTATAACTAGACGTTTCATTTTGTGTATGGCATGTATAGGGACTTAGTCTATTTTGGAATGATATATTCGATGTATGGTGTGTAAATGCTTGGTAGTGACTAGCTAATGGAATGGCTAACTATGCATGTGTTCAATGGTATGTATGCATGAATGGTAACTACCACATGGGAACTATAAAAAAATGTGAAAGTAGTTTGAAAACAGATGCAAACAGCAGCAGTGACGTGAATTTGAAAAATCACTAAAAATAGTAGGAATAGAGTTAAAAGGTGAATAAGGTATGAAATTAAAGCTTAATGAGTCTATTTTCATGTGGAAGAAATAGGGTAGGCAAAAGAGTTGTATATTATGAGAAATTTTCATTTGAGTGAGACTGCTCCAGACTGACTTTGTGATCCCCTATTCTGACTTAAAAAATTCACCATAAATTGCACATAAATAATTAGGTATTATAGTTTATATTCCTAGATTCTTTATTTAGTATAATTTCTAATGAAACAAACGGCATGCCTATTTGAATTTTTTACAGGGAGAAAATTAGTTCGTAGTGAACATAGGTCAGAGTAGTTGAGCTGTGTAATATGGGAGACTTTAACTAATAAACTGTACTAATTGGCCAATTCAAAAATTCTATAAAAAAATTAGTAGATAGAACATGAGTCTAGAATCAGGGAAAATTTACGGATCTTGATTTTGAGTTTCGTAACTCGAGATATGATTTTTCAAATGACCATGACGCTGAAAAACAGTTTATTCCGAAAATTGAAATAAGTGGTTTTAAAGTTGTTTAAAAAGTAAGATAAGTTTAGTAACACCTCAAGTTCGACTCCGGCGACGGTCTCGGGCATGGGGCGTTACATTTATTGGTATCAGAGCAGGTTTAGTCGGTTCTCGGAACAGTTAGTGTGAGTAAGAGCCTAGCTATACATGCCATACTTGTATTTTGATAGTGTGACGGCTCCTGATGATTTTTAAATATTTTTTTTATAGTAATGGATCCCAAACGAGCTGGTGATGATGATATGGAAAGTAATGCACCTGCTCCTACGGAAGAGGCAGTACCATCTGAGAATAGGCCAGTAACAGTTGATCAGGGAGGAGTGACTCGAGAAGCTCTCTTCCAAGCTTTGAATGATTGGTTTGCCGAGTTCGTTCGTACGAATCCTGCAGTTAGACCTCCACCCCCTCATGATTCTCAGGCTACCCATGTAGCTCAAGCTCTCCCAGTCACAGGTACAGTAATAAGAGAAAAGCCACCAGTCGATAAAATCAGGAAATATGGGGTAAAAGAGTTCCGAGCAACAAAAGACGATGATGCAGAAAGAGCAGAATTTTGGTTAGAAAATACCATCAGAGTCTTCGATGAATTATCCTGTACACCTGAGGAATGTATAAAATGTGTAGTATCACTTCTTAGAGATTCGGCCTATCACTGGTGGAAGACACTAGTATCAGTTGTACCAAAAGAAAGGGTCACTTGGGATTTCTTTCAGGAGGAATTCCGTAAAAAGTACATCAGCCAGAGGTTTATTGATCAGAAGAGAAAAGAGTTCTTAGAGCTGAAACAAGGTAATATGACAGTGACTGATTATAAGCGTGAATTTGTTAGACTCAGTAAATATGCTCGAGAATGTGTGTCCACGGAGGCTATTATGTGTAAAAGGTTTGAGGATGGGTTAAATGATGATATCCAACTATCAGTGGGTGTTCTGGAAATAAAAGAGTTCGTCATTTTAGTTGACAGAGCCTGTAAAGTGGAGGAGTTGTGAAAAAGGAAAGATAAAACTGAAACAAAGACGCGAGATATGAAGAAAAGATAGATAAGCAGATCATTTCAGGCTACATCCAAGAGGCCCAAAGAGTTTTCTACCAGATCTAACGTTTCGGTAAGGCAATCTAGTCAGAATAGAGGTAGCAGATTTAAAGATCCGAAAGCTCAGACCACTTCGACTGCAAGTGTGGGTAATGTTAGATTGGGTAGATCAGGGTGTCCACGATGTGGTAGACTCCATTATGGTCCTTGTCGAGCATACGAAAATGTTTGTTATAAGTGTGGTGCTCCAGATCATTTTGTGCGAGAATGTCCAGAGGTGGCTAACCGTGAAGTAACACAGAGTGTTAGATCTGGAAATGCTCCTAATAGAGGCAGATCACCGAGGCAACCGGGAGTAGGAGTAAGTAACAGAGGCACCACTAGAGATTCGACGGTGAGACCAGATGTTAGAGCCCCAGCAAGGACTTATGCTATTCGTGCTCGCGAAGAGGCATCCTCCCCCGATGTGATTACGGGTATATTTTCTTTACATGACATTAATGTCGTTGCTTTAATTGATCCGGGTTCGACCCATTCCTATGTTTGTATGAAATTGATGCCTAAAATGAGTATGCCTATAGAATCTATAGAATTTATGATTAAAGTATCGAATCCACTAGGCAAGTGTGTATTGATAGATAAAGTATGTAGAAATTGCCCCTTAATGATTAGAGGTCACTGTTTTCCGGCTGATCTCATGTTATTGCCCTTTGATGAGTTTGATGTTATTCTGGGTATGGATTGGTTGACGACACATGATGTGATAGTGAATTGTGGAAGGAAATTCATTAAGTTAAAATGTGAAAATGGTGAGATTCTTTGAGTTAATTCAGATGAGTCAGATGGTTCATTTGCTATGATTTCTGTTATGACAGCTCAGAAATATTTGAGAAAGGGGTATGAGGCTTATCTTGCTTTTATATTGAATACTAAAGATTCAGAATTGAAAGTTGAATCAGTGCCTGTAGTGTGCGAGTATCCAGATGTATTTCCGGAAGAATTACCAAGTTTGCCTCCTGTTAGAAAAGTTGAGTTTGGTATTGAGCTGATTCCAGGTACCACACCCATTTCTATTACTCCTTATAGAATGGCCCCATCAGAATTGAAAGAATTGAAAGCTCAGCTGCAAGAATTAACTGATAAAGGTTTTGTAAGACCCAGTAGTTCGCCATGGGGTGCACCGGTGTTGTTTGTGAAAAAGAAAGATAGTTCAATGAGATTATGCATAGATTATCAATAACTTAACAAGGTAACTATCAAGAACAAATATCCACTGCCCAGAATTGATGATTTATTCGATCAATTGAAGGGAGCCACCGTGTTTTCCAAGATAGATTTGAGATCCGGATACTATCAGATGCGAGTTAAGGAGTTAAATGTTCCGAAGACTGCATTCCGAACTAGGTACGGTCATTATGAGTTTCTTGTGATGCCGTTTGGCTTAACTAATGCTCCCGCCGTTTTTATGGACTTAATGAACCGAATATTTAGACCGTATTTGGACAAGTTTGTTGTGGTATTTATAGATGATATCTTGATTTATTCTTTTGATGAGACTAAACATAAAGAGCATTTGAGAACAGTTTTACAGATTCTGAGAGATAATCAGTTGTATGCTAAGTTCAGTAAAAGTGAGTTTTGGCTCCGAGAAGTTAGATTCCTTGGACATATTGTTTCAGGTGAAGGTATTAGAGTTGATCCAAGCAAAATTTCAGCCATTGTCGATTGGAAGCCTCCTAGGAACGTTTCAGAGGTCAGAAGCTTTCTTGGCTTAGCTGGTTATTATAGACGATTTGTGGAGGGATTCTCTATGATAGCTACCCCGTTGACGAGATTGTTGCGGAAGGATGTCAAGTTCGAATGGACTGAGAAGTGCCAACAGAGTTTTGACAAGTTAAAGGCATTGTTGACTGAAGCTCCCATCTTAGTACAGCCAGAACGGGGTAAAGAATTCGTTATTTACAGTGATGCGTCTTTGAATGGGCTCAGTTGTGTACTTATGCAGAAAGGAAAGGTGATTGCTTATGCCTCTAGACAATTGAAACCACATGAGAAAAATTATCTGACGCATGATTTGGAGCTAGCTGCGATTGTGTTTGCATTGAAGATTTGGAGGCATTATTTGTATGGTGAACGGTGCCGGATATTCACCGATCATAAAAGTTTGAAATACTTGATGACTCAAAAAGATTTGAATCTAAGGCAAAGAAAATGGCTAGAGTTGATTAAAGACTATAAGCTAGTGATTGATTATCACCCAGGTAAGGCAAATGTAGTTGCTGATGCTTTAAGCAGAAAAATTTTATATACATTGCGAGCTTTGAATACCAATTTGGCCATGTCGAATGATGGTTCTATTCTAGCTGAATTGAGAACTAAACCGGTATTTCTTGAAGAAATTTGTGAAGCTCAAAAAGATGATAGTGATTTACAAGCTAAAAGAATTTAATGTGAGTCAGGCATAGAATCAGATTTTCGGATTGGTTCTGATGGTTGTTTGATGTTTAGAGACAGAATATGTGTACCAAAGAATGATGAGCTTATTCGGAAGATCTTACAGGAAGCACATAGCAGTTCTTTGTCTATTCATCCGGGTAGTACAAAGATGTATAATGATTTGAAGAAATTGTACTGGTGGGTAGGAATGAAAAGAGATATTTCAGAGTTTGTTTCCAGATGCTTGATTTGTCAACAGGTAAATGCCGAACACCAGGTACCCTCGGGATTGTTGCAGCCTGTGCTAGTTCCGGAGTGGAAATGGGACAGAGTTACTATGGATTTTGTGACCGGATTGCTGTTAACACTAAAAAAGAAAGATGCAGTATGGGTTGTGATTGATAAGCAAACTAAGTCGGCTCATTTTATCCCAGTTCGTATGGATTATTCACTTGACAAGTTGGCCAAATTATACATTTTAGAGATAGTTAGATTACATGGAGTGCCATTATCGATCATTTCAGACAGAGATTCAAGATTTACTTCACGGTTTTGGAAGAAGCTACAAGAAGCTTTGGGCACCAAGTTGAGTTTTAGTATGGCTTTTCATCCCCAAACCGACGGTCAGTCAGAGAGAGTTATCCAGGTACTTGAAGATATGCTTAGATGTTGTATATTAGAATTTCAAGGCAGTTGGGAAAAATATTTACCATTGGTTGAGTTTGCTTATAATAATAGTTACCAGTCGAGTTTGAAGATGGCACCTTACGAAGCTTTGTATGGACATAAATGTCGTACACCTTTATATTGGACAGAAGTTAAAGAAAATTAGATTTACAGGGTTGATCTAGTTAAAGAAACAGAAGAAAAAGTGAAAGTTATCAGAGATTGTTTGAAAGTTGCTTCAGACAGGCAGAAGTCATATGCAGATCTAAAAAGAAACGAGATTGAGTATCAGGTTGGCGACAAGGTATTTTTGAAAGTATCCCCGTGGAAGAAAGTTCTCAGATTTGGCAGGAAAGGCAAGCTAAGTCCACGTTTTATTGGCCCGTTCGAAGTGATTGAGAGAGTTGGACCATTAGCATATCGATTAGCTTTGCCGACTGAGTTAGAGAAGATTCATGATGTGTTCCATGTGTCGATGTTACAATGTTGTCGGTCAGATCCGTCACATGTGATTTCTCCGACAGAGGTTGAAATTCAGCCAGATATGACTTATGGTGAAGAACCGATAAAAGTTCTAGCTCGTGAGGTAAAACAGTTAAGGAATAAAAGTATTGCTCTTAGTGAAAGTCTTATGGAATAGACATGGGGTAGATGAGGCTACATGGGAACCCGAAGAGGCCATGCGAAAACAGTACCCAAATCTCTTCACAGGTAAGATTTTTAGGGACGAAAATCCCTAAAAGGGAGGGAGAAATGTAACATCCCAAAATAGGGCCTAATCAGAATAATGGTATCGTAACCACAAATCCGAGATAGAAATAATTATTTTATAATTATTTTGAGGTCTATATTATGATTGCATGATAGTGTGAAAATTTCGTGAAGAAATTCTATGCATAAAGTGTTTAATTTGAAATTTGGGACTAAATTGAATAAGTTGCGAAACTTGTATTCTAGAAGTTTTTAGTATGAAATTACTTTGGAATATTAATTAGGAGGTCTTAAATAGCAATTTGACCAATTTTAAGTTCATGGACAAAATTTGGACATGGAATTTTTGAAAGTTTAGTAAGGAGGGGCATTTTGGTCATTTGGTTATTAACATGAATTAAAAAGGAAAAAGATGACAAAATTGATCATCTTCTTCATTAGTTGCTGCCGATTTTTGCTCTCCACCATAGCTAGGGTTTCTTCAACTTTCAAGCATCATAGTAAGTGATTCTAAGCCCCGTTTTTAATGATTTTTATATTTTTGAAATCCCGATAGCTCGATAAAGCTTATGCTAGCAATAATTTAAGTTAGGAATCAAATTGGGAAAAATACCCATAGGTGAAATTTGTGTATTTTGATGTTTTATGATGGAATATGAGGTTTTGAATTATGCTAGACAACTTGAGCTACTCGATTTTAGGTAAAAACGAGAAAAGGGCTTAATTGGTAAAAATACCTATTGTACATAAGTGTATGTTATAGTTGGAATTTGAAGATGATGCTGGTAAATAAATGATCAGCATGTCTTAAAATACAAGAATTTTTGATAAGTTTTGATTTCCGAGTCTTGGGGCAAAAGTGTAAATATGCAAAAGTTTAGGGGCAAAAATGTAATTTTGCCACAGTTTGAGTAAAGGTCTGTTTTGATAAATGTTGATATTAAATAAGCTAAATTTGCTATTGTAGATCAAGAAGAACGAAATTCGGGAGTAGATAGGGGAAAAGAGAAAGTAAAGGACTAAATTGTAAAGTTTAGTCACAATTTGTATCGAGGTAAGTTTACGGTAAATAAATGCAATATTTCATTGTTTTACATTGATGTTGTTAATTTCCAGCATTTATATACTTATTTTATGGAAATATTCAAAGTCAAAACGAAGATGAGATGACAGAGAGAAAGTATCAGAAAGCCCCGCTGAAACCTTAGGAATGGTTAGGATACGAATGTCATGACATTTGGGTTAACAGACAGGCAGTAATGAGCCATGTAAGTCCATATTAAATATATGGCTTTCGAGACAGGACAGTATTGAGCCATGTAAGCCCATATCATGTATATGGCCTTGGAGACAGGACAGTATTGAGCCATGTAAGCCCATATCGTATATATGGCTTTGGAGACAGGAACATTTCATGTAAGACCATGTCAAGGACATAGCATTGGCAGTATTTTATCAGACAGGAATAACCCGAGTATCCCTAGTATTTCGAGTGGTTTAACGGGCTATTGTACAAGTTATATTCATGAGCATTGAAAAGTTAGGTAAGAAAGAAAGTAAGTGAGTCAAGACAGGAAGGGTAAGGAAAGTTTAAGATGTTGAATGGTAAAATGAACAATTATTGTCATGATAAATATTGTGATTTATTTGCTTGTAAACTTACTAAGCCTAGTGCTTACTCCTTTATTTTCTTTCTTATTATAGTTCTTTCCAAGCCTACTCTGGGATCGAAGGAAACGTCAGAGTTCAGATCACACTATCGAAGAAATTATTTGGGTATAACTAGACGTTTCATTTTGTGTATGGCATGTATAGGGACTTAGTCTATTTTGGAATGATATATTCGATGTATGGTGTGTAAATTCTTGGTAGTGACTAGCTAATGGAATGGCTAACTATGCATGTGTTCAATGGTATGTATGCATGAATGGTAACTACCACATGGGAACTATAAAAAAATGTGAAAGTAGTTTGAAAATAGATGCAAACAGCAGCAGTGACATGAATTTGAAAAATCACTAAAAATATTAGGAATAGAGTTAAAAGGTGAATAAGGTATGAAATTAAATCTTAATTAGTCTATTTTCATGTGGAAGAAATAGGGTAGGCAAAAGAGTTGTATATTATGAGAAATTTTCATTTGAGTGAGACTGCTCCAGACTGACTCTGTGATCCCCTATTTTGACTTCAAAAATTCACCATAAATTGCACATAAATAATTAGGTATTATATTTTATATTCCTAGATTCTTTATTTAGTATAATTTCTAATGAAACAAACGGCATGCCTATTTGAATTTTGTACAGGGAGAAAATTAGTTCATAGTGAACATAGGTCAGAGTAGTTGAGCTGTGTAACATGGGAGACTTTAACTAATAAAATGTACTAATTGGCCAAGTCAAAAATTCTAGCAAAAAATTAGTAGATAGATACATGAGTCTAGAATCAGGGAAAATTTACAGATCTTGATTTTGAGTTTTGTAACTCGAGATATGATTTTTCAAGCGACCATGACGCAGAAAAATAGTTTATTCCAAAAATTGAAATAAGTGGTTTTAAAGTTGTTTAAAAAGTAAGATAAGTTTAGTAACACCTCAAGTTCGACTCCGGCGACGGTCTCGGGCGTGGGGCGTTACACCATGAATATGTTTCTCACTAAGCTCGGTCCAATACAAAGGAGTTCGACACTTTTGGCCATATAATACCTTATACGGTGCCATCTGTATACTCGACTGATAACGGTTGTGATAAGCAAATTCGACTAAAGGTAGATATTTGTCCCAACTACCTTCAAACTCTAAAACACAACATCAGAGCATGTCTTCAAGAACTTGAATTACCCTTTCAGATTGGCCATCAATTTGCAGATGGAATGCAGTACAAAAATTCAATTTCGTACCTAAGGCTTCTTGCAAATTTTTCCAAAACCTCGAGGTAAACCTCGGGTCTCTATCCAAAATAATAGACGTAGGCACTCCATGTAATTTTACAATCTTAGCAATATACAGTTTGGCCAATTTATCAAGTGAGTAGTCGGTACATACTGGTATAAAGTGAGCTAATTTCGTCAATCTACCAACAATAACCCACACAACATCTTTCTTTTTCAAGGTCATAGGCAAACTTGTTACAAAATCCATCGTGATTCTGTACCATTTCCATTCAGGAACCATCATTGGCTGAAGTAAACCCGAAGGTACCTGATGCTCAGCCTTCACTTGTTGGGAAATCAAACACTTTGTCACAAACTCAGAGTTGTCTCTTTTCATACCCGTCAACCAATACAACTTCTTCAAATCATTATACATTTTTGTATTGCCCGGATGTATTGAGAAACAACCACTGTATGCCTCGTGCAAAATTTTCTGAATCAACTCATCATCTTTTGGTACACATATTCTATCACAAAACATCAAGCAATCATCTTAACCAATCGAAAAAATTAAAGTTACCACCTGATTCACATTGAGCTCTCTTGGCTTGCATTTCACTATCATTCCTTTGGGCTTCACACATCTGCTGAAGAAACAACAGTCTAGCCCTCAACTCGGCCAATATAGAACCATCATCAAACATTGTCAAACTCGTACTCATAGCTCTTAATGCAAACAAAGATTTTCTACTCAAAGCATCTGCGACTACATTTACTTTTTCGGGATGATATTCAATCACTAGCTCATAATCCTTTAACAATTTGAGCCATCTTCGCTATCGCAAATTCAAATCCTTTTGATTCTTCAAATATTTCAAACTCTTGTGATCGGTAAAGATTCGACATTTCTCACCATACAAATGATGATGCCAAATCTTCAAAGCAAAGAAGATGACGGCCAACTCCAAGTCATGTGTTGGGTAATTCTTCTCATGCGGCTTTAGCTGTCTCAAAGCATACGCTACCACTTTTCCCTCTTGCATCAATACACATCCAAGACCATTCAATGATCCATCACTATAGATCACAAACTCTTTCCCTGACTCGGGTTGTACTAGCACTGGTGCTTCAGTCAATCGCGCTTTTAACTTCTGAAAACTTTGTTGGCATTTTTCAGTCCACTCGAACTTAACACTCTTTTGAAGCAGCATAGTCATAGGAGAAGCAATCATAGAGAATCCCTCGACAAAACATCGATAATACATGGCTAAACCCAAAAAGATTCTAGCCTCGGATCCATTCTTTGGCGGTTTCCAATCAACAATGCCAAAATTTTACTCAGATCAACCCGATACCATCACCTGAAACTATATGTCCTAGAAATTTGACTTCACAAAGCCAAAACTCACTTTTACTGAACTTAGCAAACAATTTCTCTTCTCTTAAAATCTGTAATACCGTTCTCAAAAGTTCAGCATGTTCAGACTCATCTCGAGAATAAATTAATATATCATCTATGAACACTACCACAAACTTATCCAAATATGTCCAAAAAATTCGGTTCATCAAGTTCATAAACATAGTTTGTGCATTAGTTAAACCGAAAGGCATCACAAGAAATTTATAGTGCCCATACCTCGTTCTGAAAGCAGTTTTTGGCACATCTAACTCTTTAACTCTCAACTGATAATAGCTAGATCTCAAATCTATCTTCAAGAACACTGTTGCTCCTTTTAACTGATTGAACAAATTTTCAATTCTCAGCAATGGATACTTTTTCTTTATAGTTACTTTGTTAAGCTGACGGTAGTCAATGCAAAGCCTCAAAGATCCGTCTTTCTTCTCTACAAATAATACGGGAGCACCCCAAGGAGAAAAACTTGGTCTTACAAATCCCTTATCTATCAACTCTTATAGCTGAGCCTTTAACTCTTTCAATTCATTCGGGACCATTCTATACGATGCAATGGAGATCGGAGCAAACCCAGGTAACAAATTGATAGCAAACTCAATCTCTCTAATCGGAGGCAACCCAGGTAATTCTTTTGGAAACACATCTAGGAATTCACAAACTACTGGCACTAATTCAAACTTCGACTCAGACATCTCAGTGTTCAACACATACGCAAGGTAAGCTTCATACCCCTTTCTTATATACCTCTGAGCAGTCATAGATGATATCACTACAGGTAATTCTCTTGATTCATCTGTTTCAACCCGAAGAACCTCACCATTTTCACAATTCAACTTAAGGATTTTCTGTCTACAATTTACCTTGGCATCATGCAATGTCAACCAATCCATGCCCAAAATAACACCAAACTCGTCAAATGGCAACAACATCAAATTAGCTGGAAAACAGTAACCTTGAATCATCAAAGGACAATTCTTGCAAACCTTATCTACTAACACATACTTGCTTAAAGGGTTTGACACTTTAATCACAATTTCAGTCAATTCAACAGGCAATTTCTTACTATTTACCAAATTCACACAAACACAAGAATGAGTGGATCCAGGGTCAATCAATGTAATAACATTAGTATCGTAAAGAGAGAATGTACCAGTAATCACATCGAGAAATGATGCATCCTCACGCGCTTGAATAGCATAAGCTCTAGCGGGTGCTCTCGTTTCTGATCTCTAAGCTGAATCTTTCACCATACTTTTACTACTAACTCTACCTTTGGCATTTCGTGGTGGTCTACCTCTACTGGTAGTATTACTAGGTCTGACACTTTGAAATTTTTCTTCTTCTACTTTCTCAAGACAGTCTCTAATAAAATGTTCTTGAGAGCCATACTTGTAACAAGCTCGGCTATTTCCCCAACACTCACCGAAATGTTGCCTACCACAATTCTGACACTCGGGTTTATTAGGTCTCACATTACCCACACTTGTCATCGAAGTAGCTTGAACCTTAGAACCCGAAGATGTTTTACCACGGTCTTGATGTGAATATCCAGCTGAAACTATCATTTGAGGATTCATTTCTTTGGACCTCTTTGATTGGGATTGGAATGACTTACTCATCTACCTTTTTCTTGCATCTCGAGCCTCAGTCATAGCTTTTCTATTTTCTTTATTCAGCTCTTCGGCTTTGTAAGCTCTATCGACCAATACCATAAACTCTTCCAACTCTAAGATTCCAACTAACAGTCTAATATCCTCATTCAACCCGTCTTCAAATCTCTTGCGCATAATAGCTTCGGTAGACACACACTCTTGGGCATACTTCTGAGTCTAACAAATTCACGTTCATACTTTGCAAGAGACATTTTACCTTGCTTCAACTCGAGGAGCTCCTTCCATTTTTGGTCGATGAACCGTTGATTTATATATTCTTTTCAGAACTCCTCTTGAAAGAAATCCCATGTTACCCTCTCTTTCGAAACTATAGATATCAGTGTCTTCCACCAATGATATGCTGAGTCCTTTAGAAATGAGATAACACATTTTAAGCATTTTTCGGGCGTGCAAGAAAGTTCATCAAATACCCGTATAGAATTCTCAAGCCAGAACTCTACTTTCTCTAGATCATCATCTATGTTGGCCTTGAGTTTTTTAGCCCTTTGTTTTCGAATCTTATCAATTGGGGGCTTGGTTAATCTTACCATATCAATACCTTAGGGAGCAATGGGGACCAATTGGGGTATAGGAAGGGTAGAAGAGGTTAAGCATTAGGATTTGCTTAGACAAATTCAATATACCAATTACTCATCATTTGGAGAAAGGCTTCCCAAGCCTTCTCTACCTGATTATACGTTTCAAATCTACTTTCTAATGGCACGGTCTTTTGCACAGGAGCCGACGCATTACTTGAAGCATCATCAGCCACAGCTCGGTCAAGATCCATTTACTATATAAAAAAACACACTTTAAAATTGTCAGGAGTCATCACACTATCACAATATATTTATGGTATGTCTAGTTAGACTCTCACACACGTTACTGCAGTTCGAGAACTGACTAACCCATGGCTTTGATACCACTAAAATGTAACACTCCTTACCCATGTTCTACACCGGAATAGGGTATGAGGTGTTACTGGAAATAACACTTGCAACCAAACAATTTTGAAACAAAATTTTTCCTTTAAAATTTGAAACCTTTCACATTACATCAATAAGTCCCTAAATGGGCCAAAACGTACTTTGGAATCTGTCCAGGACCAAACCGAGAACTTAAAAAAATTTTAGAAAAAATTTCATGTAAAACAAGGCACACCCCGCATGACACAGAGACACGCCTGTGAAGGCAGACTGTATGGTCACACACGCCCATTCTCCAGCCTGTCTGAATTTATTTTTCATTTCGAACTTATAGGAGTTTCAAATGGCTGAGCACACACTCGTGTCTTAAGTCGTGTTCCTCACATGGCCAAGACACACACCCATGTCTCTGCCCATGTGTAAAAACCTGGACATTCTGCTTATGATGTTAGCACACATTTTAGATCACACGGCCACCATATGTTAGCCGTGTGTCGAATCAAATTTTTGAAATTTTCATGCAAAAATTACACGCCCTACACACATAGCTGTGTGGCCATTCATGTGGACATAAGTTAGGCTATTTACCAAGCCCTTGGCCACCCAAAAACACATGCAAACTCATACCCTTTCATCATCACTCAAAATGATATTATTAAACATCCACATAGACTTAATTACAACATAAATTCAATTACAACATAAATTCTATATTCAAACAACACATTCTTCACATGCCACACTTGGTATATTAAAGAATCACACACAATTGCTAATCAAAACATACAAGTGCTAAATTCATGAATAACCTCATTTTTTAATGCATATATATTAAAACCCATATTAACCAACTTCAAATGGCCTTACATAAAATGATCATTTGACCAATATGAGCCAACATCATAGGCTCAACCAAATATGACAAATATACAAAATAACCAAGTCCCTATGCATACCAAAAAGTGTTGATAGTGTGGATGATCCTCCGACGATCTCCCTTACACTATAAAACAAGGAAAAGAGAAGGGAGTAAGCTTTATGCTTAGTAAGTCTATATGTAAACAAAAGTCATCTCACTATGTATTTAACATTCACGAACATAATATACCAAGCATGAATAATTCAAATTCTTGGAGTTGCACTTACTCATTACACACCTTACCCAAGTTTACACACATATCAAAAACAATGCTCACGAATACATGTACTTATAGTCCTACACTTATCACCACTTTGTCACACGAAATTCCACTTAGTTAATTTCCCTGATGAACACTTTGGAATAATAAAAGATACACGGTGGTTCGCACATAGCCCACCAATGATAACAAATACACGGTGGTTCGTACATAGCCCACCAATGATCATAGATACATGGTGGTTCGTACATAGCCCACCAATAATCATAAAATTCACGATGGTTTGTACATAGCCCACCAATAATCATAGATTCACGAGGTTCATCCATATCTTTTTTCTATTCTGAAGGCTCATCTAGGAGTTTCCTCACTTTTCATCATTTTAGCAAATATCAATAGTATTCACTCAGATTCTACCTAAGGTATCAACATGTAAAAACCTAAATAAAAAGGATGTATCATTTACATATAAACTTACCTCGGTACAAAATATGACAATTTGAAATTTAGTCTGAAACCTTGCCTTTGCCTCGGTCAAGGTCGATTCCACATTCTTCTTGATCTATAATGACACATTTAGCTTATTTAATACACACATTATTCAAATTAGTCCAAAATCATCCTATAGTAAAATTTACAATTTGGCCCCTAACTTTTACAATTTTTACACTTTAATCCCTAGGCTCGTAAAATGAAATGTGTTCATTTTTCACACACCTAAGCCTAGTAGATTCATATTCTCTCTTATAATAGCCCATAATTTTCGCTAAATCACATTCTCTACACTTATTTTACAACATTTACAAATAGGTCTTTTTTATCCATTTTCACCAAAATCATCTAGTAAAAGTTCTTTATGACACTTCAAACTTCATATTCTACCACTAGACATCAAAACACATGTATGTCATCCATGGGTAAAATTTTAACCACAAACCCTAGCTCAAAATAGTGGTAGAAATGGCTAGATCAAGCTACGAGGATTTCAAAAATATAAAGAACATCAAAAACGAGGCTAGGAGGTACTTACAATCAAGCTTGAAAGATGAAAGAAACCCTAGCTATGGCTTCTTGAAGAATTCGGCCAAGGAGGATGAAGGTAGACACAAATTTGGCCTTATTTTCCCTTTTATTTCTTTTATTAACCAAATGACCAAAATGTCATTCATTAACCCTTTTGATATTTTATCTTTCCTTAGGCATTGTTGTCCAAACTAAAATAAAATGATCTAATTACCAAATAAGGACCTCTAATTTAAAAACCCATTTCAATCAAGTACCTTTATGGATTAAAACACACATTTTTCACCTATTGTAATTTAGTCCAACTTACCAAATTGGACATCCAATCAATAAAATTATTCAACCAAAATTTTACACAAACATTCAACCACTCAATAAACATTAAAACTCAACCAGAATAAATATTTTGAACTCAGATTCATGGTTTCAAAACCATTATTCGATTTAGGCCCTAATTCAGGCTATTACAGGATGATTTCTAGGCTAGTTTTGACATATTACCACGATCCTTCATGATACTCCTTTTGTGATTGCCAATGAACTCTTGTTAAGTGAAATACTTATTCTATTCTATTCATGTTATGTTTTATTAAATATTGTGTTTAATCTTTCTGTTGTGATTATCTTTTGCAAGGTATGTTATTTATTTTGTAGGTATTTGAAATTAGATTACATTCATACCTTTAATTTTGACTCTCATCAACAATATTTTTCTTTACTTATTTTCTATCAAATTTTTTTATAATGAAATTTGCAATTAATTTACACAACAGCCCCTATGGAGACGATAACTCTTTACTTACTACTTATTACTTGTACAATCGTGTACACTTGCACGTAATTACACGACACAAGCCCTAATCACATATGTCCAATTGATACCTTAAATGCACTCTCTTTTTAATAAAACTACAGTTTTCTTTGTTATTTTGAGAAAAACATTCATTATTGAAATCAAATCTTTATTAAGTCAGGTTCGTAGCACTGGCGTGGTTTTTAGAAAAACTCTTTGCAATCATTGCTTTTGAAAAATAACTTTGATTATCTTGATTCCGGTGTAAAAACTCAATCGGAAACACGATTATTAATAAAGCCAAATGACATGCTCAATCTAGTTTCAAAATAATCTTATAAACCAATCTCAAGTATGCAACTACGCATGCATGAAAAATCCCTAAAAACATAAATAAACCCAAACCACAATTCAAATAATTTTACAACCCAAATAAATTTAGGGAACTTTCAATAAAAATTAATAATGATAAAAATTAAGTCTGAAGTCCATCGTACTTCCACATGCAAAGACCAATCCTAGTTTCGTTCATTACCTGAGAAGTTGAGGTAATAGGCTGAGCTAACTAGCTTAGTGTGAGTCTAAACAAGAAGGCATTTAGCATACGTTTAAGCATTCACACAAAGAACCATATATCACAATCAAGCAACATTAATAACATTTTAATACGTCATGATCATGTAATAATGCAAAAATGAATTTCCTACCCCAACCATCCGCTACACACCACAAGTTACCCAGAACTCGTCTGCCAAACTCCAATAAATGTGAGCAAAACTCGATGTGGTAAAACCACCAAATGAACATAATTACAGTAAATCTTCCATTTAATGAATAAACACGATAAAATCACCAAATCTCTTCAAATCTTCTGTGCAGTGCAATGACTATGAATAAATGCAGACTTAATATACCATCGAATCTCCAAGGAACTCCTCCATCAACCACAATATTAGTCCCACCCCAATGCACAAGCAAGATGTCATACAATCTCATACATAATCATGAATTCATTACTTTCACATTCCTTTAGCATGATTAACACACCCTCATATTATAAAAGACTTTTAGTAAATAGGATCATTTATCCAACTTCCAATTCACCATTAAGATGGTATTGTTCAACATAACATGTAACGCCCTAATTTTCGGGATTTTTAGGGCTAATGAGATTTTTGGTGAGGTTGGGAAATTTTGTGTTTTGATTGCTAAAATGGTGTTTGGATGTGTTAGTGGGCCTGTAGGAAGCCCAAACCTCGGTTAAAAATCGATAAAAATAGTTAAGTACGTTTTAAGTAAAAAGGGGGAACTGGGTTAAGAGGGCCCTTAAGAAAAATTGTGTAAAATATGTCGCAAAGGGAGCCTTGGTAGAGTGGCAAGGTGGCACCACTAAGCTCCTAAAAAAGTGGCGCCTAGATGGGTATTGAAGGACAAGGGTTCGAGTTGCAAGGTAGGCTTATTGCTCTTCTTAATTTTTAAGCATGTGCCGGACATGTGACTAATTTAAGTAGGAAATTCGGCAAGGGGCTTTAGGGACTTGGGCTGATTGCTTTAGGGAGATTATTAGGATTTCATCTTTTTCTATTTTCTGCCATGAGAGTTAGGGTTAGCCACCTTAGGTGTTATTATTCTCTTTTCAGTCAAAAAGCCAAAATTTGCCTCCCTAAGAGCATCTAGCTGATTTCTTCATCTTCTTCTTCTCTATCATTGTTTTTCCTCTTTTCTTTTTACCCTATTGATCTTCTCCTTTGCCGAACACCCTATCATACTCAGCTCTGCAATTTCTTTCGTTTCCATCCCTCCAAAAATAGCCATAGCTGATTGCTCAAAGTGCCAGAAATCCCAAAAACTGCTTCCTTTTTGCCAATTTCTTGTAAGTTGAATTACCCCTATTCCTTTCACTTGTTGTAGCCGATTACTACATTCCCTTAAGCCACATCATTGTCGACACCATCACCCAAACTCATAGCCCAAATCGCCATCTTCTTCTCTAGTTGAAAAGCCGAAATCACCATTAGTGTAGGGAGATAGCTGAATAGTTTAGATCTCAAAAATAGGGGTTCTACTAACGTTCAAGGGGCAGATTTACATCAGATCTGTGTAGGAATCGAAGAGAAACCATTGGAAAGTGCTTAATACCTCAGATCTGTTCAATATTTCATGTGTTGGAAAAGCCGAAAGTCCCTAAAGTTAGGGACTTTGTCGATTTGGACTTTTAGTAAATCAAATGGTATTTTTTCTTTGTTCTATTGAGTGATAGTTAGCGAAGAAGGTGATCAAGCAAGGAGTTGAAGGCATCGGTATCATCAGATCTAGATTTTGTGCACCTAGGTCGTCAGAGGTAAGTTTTCATGGCCATTAAGGGTATGGCCGAATGTGGTAAGGGATTGTGGCTTTGGTTTTTTGTGGATCTACTGATTAATTAATTAGATATTGGGTTGTAGGAACTGTCACATAGGAGATCTCGTTGGTGAAACCGCAAAACAGGTTTGTGATTCTAAACCCCTTCATTGTGCATGTTGGCAAATGCCGAAAAGCCGAAATGCCGAAGATCTGGCATTTCGAGGGCTTGTGGGAGTGCAAACGCTCACAAGTTGGTAGGGAAACGTTGGATATGAAATCGGTACTGAAGGGAGAGCTAACCACGAAATTTTGGGCGTTACGGTAAGTTGGGCCTCGGTGGGCCGAATATGGGCCCAATGGGCAATTTGGGCCCATTTGGGTAAAAATGGGTTTTAAGGTAATAATATGAACTATAGGCGTAAAAACAGTTAAAACAAGGTAACTGAATATGAAATTTGGACTAAACGGGCCTAATTGGCTAAACGACGTAATAGAGCCCATTAGGGGTTTTAGGGCTTAAAAGCTAAAACTATTAAACTGAGTTAACCAAATTTTTTGTAACGACTATGGGATTAGTAGAGACTGTAATAAGCATAAAAACTGTAATATGAGAGCAAAAATTACTGCAAAACCCTTAGGGTGAGAAATTACTATTTTACCCCTAGGTAAAAAATTACCGATATACCCATAGGGCTAAAACCGACTGAACTGTTTGACATGACTATTACTGATACTGCATATCATGATGTATGTATGTCTGATGCATGGGATTGGGTTTGATATTGGAGGAAGTGTGAGTGGCACTGCCACGTTACTGAAAGGGGCTACGCCTCGTACTATTTCTGAAAGGGGCTTTGCCTCGTATACTGTTTATCTGAGCAGCCATGCTGCAACTGTGGTGTGTGGGCTGGGTGGGTCGAGTTATTCCCCACATGGTGTGTTGGCTGGTACGGGTGGTGTGTAGCGGTTGGTGGGTTGAGTAGTCTCCCCAATTGGGTTGCATTCATACTGTTATACTGTACTGTACTGTTATGGGCCTATGGGCCAAACTGTTATCTGAATAGGGCTTCGGCCCAGTATCTGTTATAGGGCTTTGGCCCATTTTACTGTTATCTGAATAGGGCTTCGGCCCAGTATCTGACTGAGACTGGTTAGGGCTTAGGCCAATGGGCTTGAACCAATGTGGGCTTTGGGTGGGTTCTGCACACACTGAGTTTTCCCAAACTCACCCTTCTCTTTCCATCCTTGCAGGTGAGCCCTAGATCGTGACTTGAATGCTGGGAGGGATTCAGAGTGGCCACTAAGACTGAACTCGCATTCTAGTTGGTTATTTATTTTAATTACTTTTCAACTATTGGTTTTATTTTGGTTATGGGTTGTAATAGGGCCGCTATAACTATTTTATTTGGGATTTTCAACTGTTTTATTTCTATCACAAATATACACTATTTTCAAAATTAAACAAACAATTTCTTAATCAACCTGATATTACCGATGGCTAAATAAGATAATAAGGTTAAAATAAATCGCGTAACAAGGGGAATAGAGATTAAAGTTAAATAATTATTGAAACGGGAGTTTTCAAAATAATCGAGCATTGCTTTCCAAAACTCACCAAAGGACTTAGTAAATAGGGCGGCGTAGGATAGTCTAGGTAATGTAGCACACTGGACATGGCCATAACGTCTGGGCCGGGTTTGGGGTGTTACATTTAGTGGTATCAGAGCCAGGTTGCAACAACTCGGCTGTGGATCGGGTTCGAAAACAAAGGGTTTCAAAAATTTAGAGTCCAGAAGGGTATTTTTGAAAAAAAAGGATTTTTCGAAAATTTTCTTTTGGTTTTAAACAAATTTGTAGCTTTTTAAGTCAAGTTGTTCGAAACATTGATTTTTAAAGATGCCTCAAACTATTTGATCTGATAAATCAGAAGGTGGCACACTGAATCCCCGGCTCCAAGTTGTAAGTATGTTCTGCTTTAAATTCTGTACTGTACTGAAAATAAAACTGTAGATAGTACTGAGCCTTAGATATAATACTATAGGTGAGGTAGTATTAAGGCTATAAAACTGAGACTGTAGGGTAAACTAAACCCTAGGAAACTGAGACAGTAGTTAGACTACGGTTGCGCGAGAACAACTCTGAAACTTTATCTGTTCATAAGATATTCCGTAATAAACAACTGAAACAATAAACTAATGTCATAATATTTGAAACTCAGATAATCGATATGAGTACGAGAGCTGCTCGTGGTCGAGGCCGGGGACGTGGCCGGGTTAGTGCTCAGGCAGGATCTTCGCCTTCTAGGCACATGCCAGCTGGGGAAGAGCGAGCTCCGCCAGCGACGGAGACTGGATCTTATGACAGGGCTACAGGGGACGATGCTCTGTCCCAAGCCATGCTGAGGGTATTAGAGAGGGTCGCTGGAGCAAGCACTGGAACTGTGGCTAGAGGGTCGATATCTGAGCGACTCCGAGCCAACGGAGCTGAGATTTTCAGGGGCATATCTGGAGTAGCCCCGAATGTGGCTGAGTATTGGTTGGAAGCCACCGAGCGAATAATGGATGACCTGGACTGCTCGGTGGAGCAAAAGCTGAAAGGAGCGGTGTCCTTACTACGAGACGAGGCGTATCAGTGGTGGATCACTGTGAGAGAGGGTACCTCAGCGGATGGGGTAACTTGGGAATTATTTAAGAAATCCTTCAAGGCAAAGTATGTTGGAGCTAGTTATGTGGATGCACGCAGGAAGGAGTTCTCGAACCTGACCCAAGGTGGTAAGACTGTTGCTGAGTACAAGGCATAATTTCTGCGACTGAGCCGGTATGCCAGTGGTATTGTTTCCACTGAATATGAACGCAGTGTTCGTTTTAAAGATGGCCTCAGAGATGAGCTGAGAGTGTTGATAGCGCCACAGAGAGAGCGCGACTTTGCTGCACTAGTAGAGAAGGCTAAAATAGCCGAAGAAGTGAAGCGAGCTGAGCGTCAGAACCGCGATAGAGATCATGATCACTTTAAGAGAGATTCTAGATCGACTGGTGCTGTAAACAGAAATTTTAAGAAAGCAAGAGTGGAGGAACCAGTGCGAGCTGTGCCAGTGAATGTTGTTAGACCGCAGGCTTGTGGAGACTGTGGCAGAGTTCATCGAGGAGAATGTTGGAAACGCATTGGAGCTTGTTTTCGTTGTGGGTCAAAGGATCATCAAGTTAAAGACTGTCCACAGAAGCTAGCTCATGCTCAAGCTGTTGACCAGAGGGTTGCTCAGCCTGCGCGAGGAAGACCGCCACCGTCAAGGGGCTGTGGACTACGTAGAGGAGGCAATGGTAATGGACGTGGTCGTGGAGCACCTGGCAAGGGTACTGGTAATGTTGAGGCTCGTCAGCCAGCCTTAGTGTATGCTGCTCGCCGTCACGAGGAGGGTGATGCACCTGATGTTATAACTGGTACGTTCTTGATATCTAGTATACCATACACTGCTTTGATTAACGTGGGTTCAACACATTCATATATTGCTTGTAAGATTTCTGGGTCGTTGGGTGTGCATTCTGAGGAGACTGTGAGTGGGGTCACAGTAATTAGTCCTTTAGGTCACTCTGTGAAAGTAGACAAACTATTTAGGGAAGTGCCTTTAGAGACTCAGGGTAGGATCTTTATTGGAGATCTAATGGAGCTACCTTTTGGTGAATTCGACTTGATTTTGGGCATGGACTGGTTAACCAAGCACAAGGCAACGCTGGATTGCGCGGCCAAGAGAATGGTATTGATAACAACTGAAGGCGAGGAGGTGATGGTTATTGGTGAACGTAGGGACTATTTGTCTAATGTGGTTTCTGCCTTAAGGGCTGAAAAGTTGATGCGCAAAGGTTGTGAAGCATACTTGGTGTTCGTAAGTCAAACTGAACCCGAAGGAGTGACAGTGGAGATAGTGAGGACTGTTAATGAATTTTAAGATGTATTTCCTGAGGAGCTTCCTGGATGACCTCCTAATCGAGAAGTTGAATTTGGGATTGATCTGTTGCCTGGAACAGCTCCAGTGTCTATTGCACCCTACAGAATGGCACCAAAGGAGCTAGTGGAATTAAAAGCTCAGATTCAAGAGTTGCTAGATAGGGGCTTCATTAGACCGAGTGTGTCTCCGTGGGGAGCACCGGTGCTGTTTGTGAAAAAGAAGGATGGAACGATGCGTATGTGCATCGACTATCGCCAGTTGAACAAACTGACGATTAAGAATAAGTATCCTTTACCGAGAATCGATGATCTGTTTGACCAGCTTAAGGGAGCTTCAGTGTTTTCCAAGATCGACCTTCGATCTGGATACCACCAGTTAAGAGTAAAGGAGGTGGATGTGCATAAGACAGCATTCAGAACTCGTTATGGCCAGTACGAGTTTTTGGTTATACCCTTTAGATTGACGAATGCACCGGCAGCTTTTATGGATTTAATGAACCGAGTATTTCAGCCGTACTTGGATCATTTCGTGGTCATCTTTATTGATGATATTTTGGTGTATTCAGAAACAGAGGAGAAGTATGACGAGCATCTTCGAATTGTTCTGCAGGTGTTGAGGGAAAGGCAGTTGTATGCGAAATTTAGCAAGTGCAAATTTTGGCTTCGAGAAGTGACTTTTCTGGGTCATGTTGTTTCTGCTGAGGGGATTAGGGTAGATCCTCGCAAAGTTGAGGCAGTTCTGGACTGGAAGTCTCCAAGATCAGTTTCGAAAATTCGTAGTTTTCTGGGTCTAGCTGGTTATTACAGAAGATTTGTTGAGGGATTTTCGTTAATCGCGGCACCATTAACGAAATTGTTAAGGAAAGGAGTAGCATTTGTATGGACTGAGAAATAGCAAGAAGCTTTTGATAAGCTGAAAAAGGTGTTGACTGAGGCGCCAGTGTTGATTTAGCCAGAATCTGGGAAGGACTTTACGGTTTATAGCGATGCTTCGCATGTGGGATTGGGTTATGTACTGATGCAAGAGGGTAAGGTGGTTGCTTACGCTTCTCGGCAGCTTAAGCCTCACGAGGCGAATTACCCTACGCATGATTTGGAGTTGGCAGCGGTGGCATTTGCATTGAAAATCTGGAGACACTACCTTTATGGAGAAAAGTGTATTATATATACTGACCATAAAAGTCTCAAATACCCGTTAACTCAGAAGGAGTTAAACCTTAGGCAACGAAGATGGATAGAGTTGCTTAAGGACTATGACTGTTCGATTGAGTATCACCCTGGCAAGGCTAATGTCATGGCTGATGCACTGAGCTGAAGGACTGTTACTGAGTTAAGGGCGATGCTCGCTCGTTTAAGTTTGTATGATGATGGGAGTTTGCTAGCAGAACTGCAAGTGAGACCGACTTGGACCGAGAGGATTAAAGAGTTACAATGGAAGGATGATTCGTTGGCTCCTCGATTTCAACAAGTCAAGGAGGGTAAGAGTGAGGATTTTGGATTGAATTTTGATGGAGTTCTATGCTTTCGAGGAAAAGTTTGTATTCCTAAAGACTCTGACTTGAGGAAGTTGATATTGAGTGAGGCTCATGGTGGAGCCTATGCTATGCACCCTGGAGGTAATAAGTTGTATAGGGATTTGCGAGAAGTGTACTGGTGGCCTGGATAAGCGAGAGGTGACTGATTTCGTTGGGAAATGTCTGACGTGCCAACAGGTTAAAGCTGAACACCAATTACCTTCTGGATTGTTGCAGCCAGTAAAGATTCCGCAGTGGAAATGGGAAAGAGTAACGATAGATTTTGTGAGTGGCTTGCCTTTGACACCTTCAAAGAAAGACTCTGTTTGGGTAGTTGTGGATAGATTGACGAAGTCTGCTCATTTTATACCGGTTAGAACTAATTACTCACTTCAAAAGTTGGCCAAGCTATATGTAACAGAGATAGTGCATTTGCATGGGGTGCCAGTTTCGATAATTTCTGATCGAGATCCTAGATTTACATCTCGATTCTAGAAGAAGTTGCATGAGGCGTGAGGTACGCGATTGGACTTCAGTACTGCATTTCACCCTCAGACAGATGGTCAGTCTGAAAGGGTCATTCAAGTGTTGGAAGACATGTTAAGAGGATGTGTTATCAACTTTCGTGGTAGTTGGGAAGATTATTTACCGTTGGCAGAGTTTGCATACAACAACAGCTATCAAGCAAGTATCCAGATGGCTCCATATGAGGCACTTTATAGGCGGAGATGTTGCACTCCTACTTGTTGGACAGAATTAGGAGAACGTAGAGTTCTTGGACCAGAATTAGTGGCAGATACTGAAAGTAAGGGTAAGCTGATTCGAGATCAGTTAAAAGAAGCGTCTGATCGGTAGAAGTCTTATGCTGACCTTAAGCGTAAGGAGATTGAGTTCGCTGTTGGGGATATGGCGTTCCTAAAGGTGTCGCCGTGGAAGAAGATCTTGAGATTCGGTAAAAAGGGCAAGCTAAGTCTGCGGTTTATTGGGCCTTATCGGATTCTCAAGCGGATTGGGCCAGTAGCCTATCAGTTGGAGTTGCCAGCAGAGTTGGATCGCATTCACGACATTTTTCATGTGTTTATGCTGAGACGGTATCGGTCGGACCCATCGCATATTGTACCAGTGGAGGAGATTGTAGTAAATACCGATTTGACCTTTGAGGAGGAACCTGTGGAGATCTTAGATCGTGAAGTCAAAGTCTTAAGGAGGAAGTCTGTTCCATTGGTCAAGGTGCTGTGGCGTAATCATGGTAGTGAAGAAGCTACGTGGGAGCCAGAAGAAGCGATGCGTCAACAATACCCTCAGTTATTTGGATCAGGTAAATTTCGAGGCCGAAATTTCTTTAAGGGGGTAGAGTTGTAACGCTCTGATTTTCGGGATTTTTGGGGCTAATAAGATTTTTAGTGAGGTTGGGAAATTTTGTGTTCTGATTGCTAAAATGGTGTTTGGATGTGTTAGTGGGCCTGTAGGAAGCCCAAACCTCGGTTAAAAATTGATAAAAATAGTTAAGTACGTTTTAAGTAAAAAGGGGGAACTGGGTCAAGAGAGCCCTTAAGAAAAATTGTGTAAAATATGTAGCAAAGGGAGCCTTGTTAGAGTGGCAAGGTGGCGGCACTAAGCTCCTAAAAAAGTGGCGCCTAGATGGGTATTGAAGGACAAGGGTTCGAGTTGCAAGGTAGGCTTATTGCTCTTCTTAATTTTTAAGTATGTGCCGGACATGTGACTAATTTAAGTAGGAAATTCGGCAAGGGGCTTTAGGGACTTGGGCCGATTGCTTTAGGGAGATTATTAGGGTTTCATCTTTTTCTATTTTCTGTCATGAGAGTTAGGGTTAGCCACCTTAGGTGTTATTATTCTCTTTTCAGTCAAAAAGCCGAAATTTGCCTCCCTAAAAGCATCTAGCCGATTTCTTCATCTTCTTCTTCTTCTCTATCATTGTTTTTCCTCTTTTCTTTTTACCCTATTGATCTTCTCCTTTGCTGAACACCCTATCATACTCAGCTCTACAATTTCTTTCGATTCCATCCCTCCAAAAATAGCCATAGCCGATTGCTCAAAGTGCCAGAAATCCCAAAAACTGCTTCCTTTTTGCCAATTTCTTGTAAGCCGAATTACCCCTATTCCTTTCACTTGTTGTGGCCGATTACTACATTCCCTTGAGCCACATCATTGTCGACACCATCACCCAAACTCATAGCCCAAATCGCCATCTTCTTCTCTAGTTGAAAAGCCGAAATCACCATTAGTGTAAGGAGATAGCCGAATAGTTCAGATCTCAAAAATAGGGGTTCTACTAACGTTCAAGGGGCAGATTTACATCAGATCTGTGTAGGAATCGAAGAGAAACCATTGGTAAGTGCTTAATACCTCAGATCTGTTCAATATTTCATGTGTTGGAAAAGCCGAAAGTCCCTAAAGTTAGGGACTTTGTCGATTTGGACTTTTAGTAAATCAAGTGGTATTTTTTCTTTGTTCTTTTGAGTGATAGTTAGCGAAGAAGGTGATCAAGCAAGGAGTTGAAGGCATCGGTATCATCAGATCTAGATTTTGTGCACCTAGGTCGTCAGAGGTAAGTTTTCATGGCCATTAAGGGTATGGCCGAATGTGGTAAGGGATTGTGGCTTTGGTTTTTTGTGGATCTACTGATTAATTGATTAGATATTGGGTTGTAGGAACTGTCGCATAGGAGATCTCATTGGTGAAACCACAAAACAGGTGTGTGATTCTGAACCCCTTCATTGTGCATGTTGGCAAATGCCGAAAAGCCGAAATACCGAAGATCTGACATTTCGAGGGCTTGTGTGAGTGCGAACGCTCACAAGTTGGTAGGGAAACGTTGGATATGAAATCAGTACTGAAGGGAGAGCTAACCACGAAATTTTGGGCGTTACGGTAAGTTGGGCCTCGGTGGGCCTAATATGGGCCCAATGGGCAATTTGGGCCCATTTGGGTAAAAATAGGTTTTAAGGTAATAATATGAACTGTAGGCGTAAAAACAGTTAAAACAAGGTAACTGAATATGAAATTTGGACTAAACGGGCCTAATTGGCTAAACGACGTAATAGGGCCCATTAGGGGTTTTAGGGCTTAAAAGCTAAAACTATTAAGCTGAGTTAACCGAATTTTCTGTAACGACTATGGGATTAGTAGAGACTGTAATAAGCATAAAAACTGTAATATGAGAGCAAAAATTACTGCAAAACCCTTAGGGTGAGAAATTACTGTTTTGCCCCTAGGTAGAAAATTACCGATATACCCCTAGGGCTAAAACCGACTGAACTGTTTGACATGACTATTACTGATACTGCATATCATGATGTATGTATGTCTGATGCATGGGATTGGGTTTGACATTGGAGGAAGTGTGAGTGGCACTACCACGTTACTGAAAGGGGTTACGCCTCGTACTGTTTCTAAAAGGGGCTTTGCCTGGTATACTGTTTATCTGAGCAGCCATGCTGCAACTGTGGTGTGTGGGCTGGGTGGGTCGAGTTATTCCCCACATGGTGTGTTGGTTGGTACGGGTGGTGTGTAGCGGTTGGTGGGTTGAGTAGTCTCCCCAATTGGGATGCATTCATACTGTTATACTGTACTGTACTGTTATGGGCCTATGGGCCAAACTGTTATCTGAATAGGGCTTCGGCCCAGTATCTGTTGTAGGGCTTTGGCCCATTTTACTATTATCAGAATAGGGCTTCGGCCCAATATCTGACTGAGACTGGTTAGGGCTTAGGCCAGTGGGCTTGAACCAATGTGGGCTTTTGATGGGTTCTGCACACACTGAGTTTTCCCAAACTCACCCTTCTCTTTCCATCCTTGCAGGTGAGCCCTAGATCGTGACTTGGATGCTGGGAGGGATTCAGAGTGGCCACCAAGACTGAACTCGCATTCTAGTTGGTTATTTATTTTAATTACTTTTCTACTATTGGTTTTATTTTGGTTATGGGTTGTAATAGGGCCGCTATAACTATTTTATTTGGGATTTTCAACTGTTTTATTTCTATCACAAATATACACTGTTTTCAAAATTAAACAAACAATTTCTTAATCAACCTGATATTATCGATGGCTAAATAAGATAATAAGGTTAAAATGAATCGCGTAACAAGAGGAATAGAGATTAAAGTTAAATAATTATTGAAACGGGAGTTTTCAAAATAATCGAGCATTGCTTTCCAAAACTCACCAACGGACTTAGTAAATAGGGCGGCGTAGGATAGTCTAGGTAATGTAGCACACCGGACATGGCCATAACGTCTAGGCCGGGTTTGGGGTGTTACATAACACAATCTCATGTAACTTACAATTCTTTTCTGAGTGCATGTATAGTAGTCTTTCAAATATTTCATAACAAATCATTCATACAAATATATCATATGTAAGCCACATTCTCATACAGAATCATGCTACACGTACAATCAACATACATCATATCAACTAATCATCCACAACAAAATCAATCACACAATTAGTCATTCTCACATTTTTGCTAACATGCCAAACAGTTAGGGCTCGAAACGTACCTGCTTCGGCCACTTACAATTTAATTACTTAACCATTTAGCCAAGACCGACCAGTAAGATTAGCCATCAATTATATCATTTAAAAATACTATTAAAACATTCAAATGAGTTAGGACCCATACCTTAATTACACTCTACTGTAGCACACTTATGAATCTCGCAGTATCTCTATTAAACTTTAAAACAAACCTAAATTTAAAAAAAAATTAACCAAATTAATATACCACTTAAATAGCTCTCAAACACCCACTTATGAGTTCAATCAAACCATTACATTTATAAAGATTTTTCAAATCCAAACTGGCTAGGTTTCTTAAACTAGTTTGATGCGAATCGTAGGTATGAACATCTATCGGCCTTACTGTTGATTTGGAGCGTTTAAGTCAGCACCTAACACACATAAATATTGAAAATTTAGTAGTTAATCCAATATTAAAATCTTTTATTCGATCTCTTAACATTTTGCCCAACATCTAGACCGAAACTATACACTAGCCCATAATCAACCACACTTACGCTTCCTGAATTGTCAGATCTGAGTCGACGATTGATCAAGATTGATTTTTCCTAAATTACATATGATTAAAGGCTCATTATTAAGGGTTCAAGAACCTAACATATTTAAAATATTGAAAAATTAAAGAACAAGAGCCCCATTTTCTAACCTTTAAGCGCACACACCACCGCCAACGGTAGCCAATTTGGGACTGATTTCAAATCATGTTTAAAATTACTTGAAGGGCTGGAAAAATCATATTTAAATTCTTAAAAATCACCCTCGTTTCCGATATGGAAATTTGGGTACTGAACTTACAAGATCCATCAAGAAATTGAAAGAAAACAAGAACTTACACAAGCTAGGTGAAAAGGGCAGCAATGGCTCTTCTTGGCAACAATGAGAATCGTTCTTGGAGGTACAAAATTTCAGATTTGGGGCTGAAAAATTAAGGGGAAAATGGAAAAAATGTTGAGGGGAGGATGGTCCAAGATCTTGTGGCAAAAGAAAAGAAAAAAGATATCATAATTCAAGGGGTTTGGGCGACGATAATAAGGAAGAAGAAAAAAGAATAAATTGAGAAAAAAGGAGGAGAGGAGAAATGAGGGACGACTAGGGTGAAGAAGATGAGATTAAAGGCTAATAAATTTTGTTAAAAATAATATTTATACATAGGTCTAATTAGGCATGGGCGACACGCACTAAAAAAAGAAGGGATTTTGTAAATTTTAATTATTTTTCAAGGGAAGAGATTTGAACTTGGAACCTTAATCTACTTTCCATGCTTTTTCATTTATCAGTTAACCACTAAGCTATTTCTTTAATTTTAAAATAATCTTGCATTCTTATTAATCTAAAATTTAGGATATTACACAACCAATCAATTGCATTGTCACACAAGGAGAATGAAAATAACCAAAGACGCATAATATCATCTATTACTCCATTGTATTTGAAGGTGTCACATAGTTGTAGAAATCGCTTCAAGTGTTGATTCGGGTCCTCCATCATGTTACCCTTGAACTGCAGAGTATTTTGAATCATCCAAATTGTGGCCATCTTAATTTCAAAATTATTGGCGTTAATCATTGGCCTTTCAATACTACCTTGCACCACATCTAGTGTAGGTAAAAGCGTACTCACGCAATATCCTTTGATCCATTGGGACTTCTTCACAGATATTTCCTTGTTGCTCTTGTGGATATTCAAATATCAAATTCTCTCAAGGTAGAGTAATTGCCACAGGTGGATCGATGTTCATCAATTGACGATTACATCTAAGTAGTATCTCTAGATTGGGATATGGTTCGAGCGGGGTGCTATGGCTTCGAGTCATGAATAGTCCTGAAAATTAAAACAAAATTAAACAAATAAAAATAAATAAACAAAAATTAAAAATAAAAGAAATAAAAATATTGTATTTATAGTCTTTAAATTTCGTATTTATAATATTAATTGTAAAAATATTTTAAAATTTAATGTCGAAACCTCCCCGGCAATAGTGCCAACAACTTGACCGCCGCCAAACGTGCGAACATTTGATTAGAAAATACTACACCAAAAATATAAGAAATTACAACAGCGGAGTCCGCAAGTATACAAGTCAAATTGTAATATAGTATTGAGTTACAACGGAACACAAGGAAGTATTCTGAGGATCGTACCTAAGGGAGGATGAATTAAATCTATTAAAAATACTTTTATAATAACATGTCTAAATAGTAATAATTAAATACTATATTACAGCAATCAATAAACAAAGATAATATCATAAACTAAATAACTAAAATAAATAACAAAAAATAAAATACAAACAACTAAATCAATTAAACCAATTAGGAATATTAACTCGTTTCAATGATTCTAATTAACTTTAGATTTGGGTTTTAAGGTGAATTAGCTAATAACGAACCAATTATTACCTCCCAACCTCTAATTGATTAATTAATTGGCAGATACTTGCTTATCTCTCGACCTCACTTTCTCAACCAGGATAAATTACAATTTACTCGAAAAACTTATCTTTTGACCTCGTTTAACATTGATTACTTCCTAAGGTTATCAAGCCTAGGGTTTAAGAACACGTAATTTATACTAGCTAATTTTGTAGGAAACCCTTACTTCTTCGTTGATCACTCCCATACTCACTCGTTAATCTCCCTTAAAGGAATTAGCTACTCATGATATTTTTCATTATCTCAATCTCAATTGAAATAAACATGTAAATAAAACAATTAAATCAAAAGCAAAAAGAGATAAAGAAATAATTTTGTCGATGTCGATTGAGTGCAGAGTAGTAAATCTCTCGATTGGGAAAAGGATATTTTCACTTGCAAAGGAAAATAAATTGAAATATTTTGATATTATAAAAGAGATCTTGGATAAAAACTGATTCTAAGACAAATGAACAAAAGAGTTTAGAAAACAAAGAGAAAACTAAAATAAAACTAATCCTACACTACTAGGGTTTTTATATGCCTCAGATAACTTGGTTACATCAAACACCTAAGGTCTTATTTATAGAAATGTTAGCAGCCCAAATTAGGTCTTCAGCACATTCTAGGTCTTCGTATAAGTTTGATTGTGTGAACGAAATTAACCCTAAAGGACTTGGGCTCCACGTCAAGCCTATGTCGTGCCATAGACATTGCATGGCACGACCTAACACCAATTTCTTGGGCTTCTAGGTCTTTTTCATACTATAGTGGCTCGGGAAGCTTGTGTGACACTCATCTCAAGTTCTTACATTCATTGGGCCTAGAATTGAATTTCCTACACACTTAAATTCATAGATTAAACCCACCTAAGGTTGGTGTCGACCTAATAGGTCACTATGACTCAAAAATGTGTTAAAAACATTTATTTTCTTAATATTCACTAACTACTAAGTACCAAAAATACAACAATTAATACAAAAATAGCCAGAAAACAAACTCTTTAAATGTCAAAATGTATCTAAATTACCACTACAATTTGCGGCAGGTCACCTTCTCATTGATGATTCCATTGCACAATCGTGTGTTGGACTTTCTGCTTCCTATTCCTGAAACAAATTAATTGAAACTATTGTTGGACTCGAGTCCCCTTCCTCTGCATCGACAAACTAGGAATATAACCCTAGTATAACATTTCTAGTTGAGCAATGTGTATCAAGCCTTAACTTGACATCGATGTCGCCTTTGAGCTCAAATGTATCATATCTAACAAGGTTCATTGACATTAGATATCTATATTTGAAGCTTGAAATTCTCCTCTGGCTTGAAGTCGAGACTTTCCTTCTAATTTTGACAAAAGCTCGTTCAATTTGATGCTTCAGTTGAAAGTCAATTTTGTAGATTGGGCTAATATAAAAACAACATCAATTTCAGTGTCACAAATTTGACCATAGTAATAAATAACGACTCTAATTTATCTACTCATCTTCGCCAAAAAAACATGTTTCACATGTTTAATATAAAATTAAAACAAAAATATTATACACAAAAATAAATATTCATTAACCAAATTCAAAGAAAGACACCAAAGTTACTTACTTGAACTAATTTACTTTGCCGGGTTGATTTTTAAACTTCAGATTTTTAACATCAACAATCTTGTCCTTAACATACAAACCTTCTGCTCCAAATTTAACTGCAAAAACCTCTCCATTTTAATATTCATTTTATAGGAAACTCTACCACTGGATATGAAACATATTTCAAAATGTTAGAAAAAAGCATACATGACTAATCAAAAAACTACTTCTAACAAGAATAGTTTTTTTTTTTTTTTAAGTTTTTAAGATCATATTCTTATTTTTCCATAGAAAAGATGAGATGTAAATTTTATTCTAGGATTCTCAACTTTTTAAAAAATTTATCTCGAAATTCTCAACTTTTCAAAATTCAATCTGACATTTAATTTTGTTCTTATTATTTTTTAGTTTAATTGGATGGTGCATAAAGCATTTAGGTGATGTGGCAGGAGAGGAAAGTGTGTCCTATGGGGCTCGCTTCCCCCCTCTCCTGTCATGTCACCCAAACACTCTTCTTATAAGAAGAGTTTTTGCCACCTATACCAAAATCGACCTATTTTCCTAAATTTCAAATGAAACAACTTATTTCTCTAATTATTTATTAAAAGTGGCATGTATGCCTAATTTTGCCCATACTCTCTCTCTCTCTCTCTCTCTCTCTCTCTCTCTCTCTCTCTCTCTTTACATTATAATACAATGGTTAAATTTTAGTTTTAGTCCTTCTATTATGCCTAAAATTTAAGATTTATTTTTTTATACTTAATTTCTAATATAATTTGGTCCCTTTATTTTTATAATGATATTTATTAGTCTAATTAGTTATATATGTATATAGATTTTAATTTAATCTCTATATTTTAATTTATAACATAATTCGGTCCCTATGTTTTTATAATATTATTAATTAATCCAAGAACTTAATATCACTTTTCAATTAAAATATTATGTGATTATATATAATTTGAATACTCTAAGAGTTTTACAAATAGACACGTGGCTTTTCATTTTTTTTATGTTTGCATTGCTTTTTTTTTTTTTACATTATAAAACAATAGACAAGTTTTAATTTTGGCTCCTATACTATGCTAAAACTTGAGAATTAATTTATATAGTTTAATTTTTTACATCATTTGGTTCCTCCACTTTTATAATGTCATTAATATAAATAGTTAATATTATTAATTAATTATTATTTTCAACATTATTTGTAACACCCCCTAACCCCAAACCGTCGCCGGAACAGGGTTACAGAGCATTACCGGAACTATCGGACAATTTACAATTAATACACAATTATTATCAAACATAATAAAAAAAGAAACCTTATATTCCCATATATGGATCTTCAAAGTCCAAAAATACGAGTTAAATGTAGTTTGGGACTAATTCGGGTACTTATAAAATTTTTCTAAAGAGTAGGGCTCACACGCCCGTGTTAATGAACCAAGTGGTTCAATACGGCCGTGGTGGTTTGGAACACGCCCGTGTCCCTTACCCGTGGAGCATTCTGATTTTCTCACATGGCCAAGCCACACGCCCGTGTGACAGGCTATGTGGACTCAATATGAGTCTTTCTAAACTAACCTAGCCAACCCTGCAAAATTTCAAACCAAAAACAATTTGCAATCTATGTAGCAACCAACACATTTACACATATATAAATTAAATTCATGTTAATAAACTTTAATCATTTTTTTTTCATACATATATCAAATTTGTCATATTAATTCCTCTTTTTATATTTTTAACCAATTTAAAACATTATTTTACAACCATAATCACAAGACTCATATACTCAACCTATTCATTACCTAGGTACATGCCACAATTACTAAAGATAAAATACATTACTAACAATACTCTGAAGTCGGGGTTGATCTAGATGCTAGACCAAACACTGGCATTCATTTAACCTGCGCATGGAAACAACCGTAACCCTGAGTATAGGTATACTCAGTAGTATTACTATAATTCAAATTATAAAATAGCTTATATTCATTCAATTTATGTTACATTTACTTAATAACTATTTCATACTTTAAATCAAATTATTAATAATAATAAGCATTATTTCAAAGCTTGTATTTAATCCAATACATACCTTATTTCATTATCCAATTTTCATTATATTTTTCATATCTCATTCCATTAGCTCATTTCGTATTATATGCAATTCACTAAATTTTATCACTTTATTCAATATTAATTCTATTGCAATTTGTTCTTACTAAAGTCATATCTCAACAATAACAATTTCAACTAATTAATTTCATATATCATCACTTACTTTAATCAATTCTTACAACTTTAGCTCGTATTTTAAAATCACATATCTTAATTTCATTTTCACATATCAAATTCACATTCAAATTATATAATTCAATTATACTATTCTTTTCAATTAAATTCTCATATTATTTATATAATTTCAAATAATTTGTGAACTTTAGTTTCATTTCTCAATCTTACATAACATTTCAATTCACAATCCAACTTTAAACAATTCATGAACCTTTGGTTCATGCCTTCAATCTCATATCACAAGTTTCATTTCACATCTCATATTACAAAATTCCTTTCACTTTCCATTCAATAATTCGAATAATCAAATTCAAATTACTTACTTATTTTATTTATTTATCCCTATTAACATGACTCAGACTTTGGTGGATACATGGATCCAACCAAACACACCAGAGTGGCGACCAACGCCTCATTGGATAGTTAGAAGTAAATCTATGACACACCACGTGTCTCATCGGCTGAGCCGAAGCAAAGTGGCAACCAACGCCTCATCGAAACTATCCGAAGTAAATCTATGACACACCAAGTGTATCATCGACTCGAGGTCGAAGAATCCCTGAATACTTCCAATCCTATGGCATGCCAACTATATCCACTAAGCCCGACTAGTTAATAGGGTATCGGAATCACATAGTAATTTCACTTTCAATTTTGAATTCACATTAATTAACACTTAGGCCACATGTTTTACATAATTCTCAATTAAATCACAATTTGTTTCAATTTCACAAAGTCAGATATTTTCACTTCAATTCACATTTCAACTCAATCAATTTCTCATACTTTCATTCCATATACATTTCAAAATAATCACATTCAATTCAAATTGATTCAATTCCAATCATAATTCTTCATATATTCCATCAAATACTCATACATATGCATACTTCATTTCAATATCATTCAATTCATAATTCTCATATTCACAATTCAAATCAATTCCCCAATTCAATATGTATTTCAATACCAGATTAATTCTTTTAATTCAGATCATATTACTAGAAATTTCCGTTCATTTCACATACAATTCAATTTTATTTAATTCAATATCAACCTTTATTTTATTTACTAAACATATTATTCAAAATTCAATATTTACTAATAATAAATTCAATTCAATCTTGATACTTACCTTAATTTAGTTGTCATGTATATTAATTTAAAATTTAACAATTAATTAAATTCGAATTATAGTAATACTAACCTGGATTTCTCGTTTTTACTCCTCATTTGTTTTTCTCTTTTCTTTCCTTGCTTGATGTCTCCAATTCTTTGTTTACTACGGAAATAATAATAATTTGCATTATTAATTACAGCATTAAAATTTAAATAATTAAATTTTTATTCAATTCCTATTCTTCCTCTTCATTCTACATTCTTTATACACAATTCTACTATTTACTTATAAGTTCTTTCAAGGTTGTTTACTCGAGTCATTATCACTAAATTATCTATATCTTGAGTTATGAAATTCCAAATTAAGATCCGTAAATTTTCTATGAAACTAGACTCACATATCTTATTGCCATAAAATTTTTAGAATTTTTGGTTTAGCCAATAATTATAGTTTATTCTTTAAATTCACCCCTGTTCTGCTCTCTGATGGTTCTGACCTTTCTTCACATCAAATGATGTTCATGTTTGTTTCTACTAAAAATAGACTCATTAATGAATCTAACCATATAAATTATGTCCCATAATTATTTTTGTACAATTTTTAATTGTTTTTAAAATTCAGAACAGGGAATCACGAAATCAATCTGAACCAGTCTTATAAAAATTCAAATATCTCTCGATTCACTAATCCATTGCTTACACCGTTTCTCCTATAAGAAACTAGACTCAATAAGCTTTAATTTCATATCTTATTCATCCTCTAATTCGATTCCTACAATTTTTGGTGATTTTTCAAATTTAAACTTCTGTTGCTGTCCAAAACTGTTTTCTTATAGCTTATTTTGTAATTAAATCCTAACTAAGTTTACTTACTTTTACAACTCAATTCATACTTCATTTCTACTTAATCTCTTCCCATATTTAACTTAACTATCCAATGTTCATATTAGAACCCAAATTTAAAACTTCTTCCAATTCAATCTCTACTATATAAAACTTATGGCATCTTTTACAATTTAATCCTCTCTTTCATTCTCACTTAAAATTCTATCAATTAAACCCCTATTTCATCTTTTTGTTCAACATATACTATGTTCACGAACCTTAAAACTTCAAAAACCTCAACTTAAATTCATCAAAACTTTATTCTAAAGCTTATAAAACATCAAAATTAAAAGAAAATGGCTAAATTGACTTACCTATTAAACATCCAAGCTTTAAATTCTAAATTTCTCCTTTTTCTTTTTCTTTCTCTTTTTCTCCCCTTCTTTCCCGTTTGCTCTCTGTTGTTCTTTTCATGTTTTTGTTTCTTTTCTTTTCTTTTCTTTTATAACATATATATATATATATATATATATATTAGTTTATAATAATAATTATTTTTATAAAAATCTATTAAACAACAAATATAATTAGTACACTTGCACAACTATATAATTTACATTTGTCTATTTTTATCACTTTACACTTGTCCAATATCATTTTCACTCAATATTTTAATTTATTTATTATACAAAAATCTTATAATATAAATATTTAATTAATAAGTATCCTTTACTTAAATTTCAAGTAAATATATAATTATTTTACAAGTGTCTATATACACATTTTACACATGTACTAATCTTATACCATACATTTGTCAATTAATTAATTAATTTATAATATAATAATATGTAATATAAAACCATAATTAATAAATAATCCAAATAATAATTAATAAAATCTAAGAAAAATCTTAGATTTTTCTAAGAATGCCACCTCAAGTATTGGCAAATGGCATATTTGCCATTTTGGCCCTTTGTACTTTCTTTCAATCTATAATTCAACTTTTACTCCTATTTCAATTTAGTCATTTTTACTAATTATCTTAAATTAGGCTAAATACATCTAACCAAAACCGAATTAAACACATAACTAATTTCATAAATATTTTTAATAAATATTTACAAGTCCATTTACTGAAAACGGAGATCCAATAACTTATTTTCCGATACTCATACCTTTGAGGTCGTTACATTATTTCTTAACACGTGGCTGCACCATTCATTGGTGTCTTTTTTACATTAGAGAAACGTTGTTAAATTTTAATTTGTTGTTTTTATTATGCCTAAATTTAAATTTTAATATCTATATTTTAATTTCTAATATAATTTGATCTTTATAGTTTTATAATGTTATTAATTAGTCCAAATAATTAATATTGTTAATTTTTCAGTTAAAATGTTACATGGTGATTTATAATTTGAATATCCTTAGAGTTTTAGAGGCTTACAAGTGCCTTTCCAATTGTTTTGGGTTTGCTTGCCTTTTTTTATATTACAAGAAAATAGTCAAATTTCAGTTTTGGCCCCTATACTATGTTAAAACTTGATATTTAATCATATACTTTTAACTTTTGATATTATCCAATCCCTTTATTTTTATAATGTCTTTAGTTAGTCTAAATAAATAATATTGTTAATTATTTCATCAAAATTCTTACATTAATTTTTTTAAGAATACTATTCCAACAAAAAATATTATTTTATCATGATAGCTTCGAATGAGTTATTTAAAGAAAAAAGTCCATATTTGTATTTTCAATGTTATTTTTATTGTTACATGATTACTAAATGAATTTTTTTTTCATTTCAAAACGTCACGCTAAAAAAATTAATAAAAGAAATTTAATAGTGGTATCATTGGATCAAATTTTTTAAATTTTAAAGGTAGAGGAATTAATTTTTTTAAAAAAATAAGGATTAAATTTTAAATATACAAAGTATATAGAGATTTGGAGCATATTTTAACTTTTAAAACTTTTCTCTTTAATTTGACACAAATAAATAATTAACCTAAGATGAATCATATTAATTCTAGTAGATGACAATTTATTTAAATCGTAGTTATAGGCTACATTAACCATTCAATGAAGTAATTAAGTGCAACAAAATCGGCACTCTTCAGCTGATAAGCAACCTTATTTCTAACCCAACTATGGTACTTTTCACCGAAATTAATTTGATCTGTTGATTTTTTTTTACTATATTATTTGTAGATTTAGAATTTAACTTTTATTATTTTTAATTTTAAGAATCTTGTTAGACAATTGTAATAAAATAAAATATATTATAATCCGATCCAAAGTTTAATTCGGCATCTGACCTGCAAAACCCCCCTTTAATATAATTCTAAAGACCCTCTTTTGGGAGGACAGCACTCTACTCCCTACTTTTAAATTTTCTTTGTCTCTGCTTCTTCACCCTCTTCCTCCTTCACTTTCATTGATACTCTATAACTTCTTGTATTTGTGCGAGAGACATGTTATTTTACATGCAACAATAGATTATATGCATCATGCCAACAAGCCATCTTAAATTCATCTATTATAATTGTCTTTTGGTTTGGAATCAAATAGTTCTCTTATTAGGATTTCTTGGGTGTACGATATATGTTCTAATTACTCTACTCCAATGCACAAAGTTAAGTCTATAAAAAATGTTAGGAATATATTTGGGTATTAGTCTTCTTTTATTGTCATTTTGACGAAACAATTCTTCAACTTTAGAAGAGAGAATAAGTAGTTGAAAAGAACTTACATGGAGTGCTTTATCATTATCTCACCTAAATCCTTACATAAAGTCATGTGAACTAGAAGTTTGTAAGATAATTCATTTACAAATTATTGCACATGAACTCTAGATGCATTTACTGGCCCAGAGAGTGTAATCAAGTCTTATATACTAGTTGAAAATGCTCCGATTGATGTCCTAGAAAGATAACCCATTAAAGCAAATAAAAGTAAGTCCTGCTTGAAGTGTGGTAGGCTAATAGGTTTCAAAGATAAAAACATCTTTAGAAAATGATTAAATGATCAAGATGATCATATATTGAAGTGAGAACTCTGAAAAATCCAAGACATAACTAATCATAAAATTCCAATAGAGATTCAATTACTTAAAAATGCTAATGAAGAGATCTTTATATGTTATGTTACTATAAAGAAAATATATAAATGAGATATTATAGTGGTTAATAAAAAATTTTCATCTAATATTGTTGTTGGAATAATAAACATAATGAGGATTATGAACTCCATAATCTAGCAAAAAATGTGGATGTAAAGATGATAGTATTAGGTTATTGTGTCCAAAGTATAGTAAATTTATCATATTTGATGAATTATTAAAATGGTCAAACTGATCATCCACGAAAACATACAAATTGCATTCATTATCTTTACATTGATATGTCCTTTAATGGTTTTGCATGTATAAGCAAATATGATGTAACAACCTATTTTTAGCCAAATCAGAACAGTGGTTTTGGAACCACAAATCTGATGTTAGAAAATTATTTTAATATTATTTTACATGTTTAGAACATGTTAGCATGTTTGTGTGAAAGTTTCGTGAATTAATTTTACCAATTGAATGCTTAATTTGATAAAAGGACTAAATCGCATAAAATAAAAAAGTAGTATTCTCATAGTTTAAAGTACCAATTGGCTATAGAAATGAAATGTGAGCACTTTCATGGTAATTTAACCATTTGAATTTTGAATGGACAATTATGTGCATATTTAAGTGGAATTTTAATGTTATTCATTAAGGTTATTTTAGTAAATATGCAATTAAGGTAAAATAAATAAAACATAAGCCAAAATGTGTTCATATTTTTGTATATTCCACCAAATTTTAGAAAGAAAGTTAGGTTTTGAAAGCTTTAAACATTTCGACACTTTGATAGCTTAGCAGGTATATGATTTTGTTTGGTTTTTGATGATTTCTATGTTTTTGTAATCGTTGCAACTAGTACTAGCTAGCCCAGGTATATTTTGTAAAATTGTTAAAGATTTAGAAAGTTTCCATTGATGAATATTGATGTGTTTTGGTGTTTGATGATGAAATATGAAATTTTGATGTTAGATTTTCATGTTCTACAAAGTGGTTTTGAGTAAAAATACAAATTTTAGATTAAATTGAGAAATGTTAGAATTTTGTGTTTAAATGTGTGAAAAAGTGATAAATTTGGGTTGCTAGGGACCTTATAAGAATTCGGCTAGCATGGGTTTCGAAGAAATTGTGTGAATTTGTGTTTTTATGAATTAAAGACTAAATTGATAAAATGTGAAAGTTTAGGAGCTAATGTATAAAAATGAAAAAAATATGTATTTTTGGATTGAATTGAATGAATAGAAGATTAAATAAGTTAAATTTGATTACGTATAAATCAAGTAAGAAAGAATTCGGATTTAGATCGAGGGAAAAGCAAAGTGATCGAGTAGTGATCCAATACATCATTTTCAAATTTGAGGTAAGTTCGTATGTTAATAAATATTGTTAAATTGCATTATATATTCATTGTTGATGTTGATTTGAATTATAATACTGGTTGGATATGAGAATGAGCATAATTGACAGAGTATCGATAGCTAAAAATCCCGTACGAACCTTAGGAATAGTTTAGGATACAAATGTCATGACATTAGGGTTACTGAGATTACGTGTAAGACCATATCTAGGATATGGCATCAATATGAGATTTTTTGTAAGACCATAGTTGGGCTATTGGCATCGATATGAGATTACATGTAAGACCATATCTGGGATATGACATTGTTACGGTGTATACAAGACTCCTGAGTATCTAAACATATTTCAAATGGTTCAACGGGCATAGTTAAGACGAGAATGAAAGAACGATTGAATTAAATGATATAGGTATGTATAAAACCTATGTGAACAACAGGTGAAGGTAACATAATGAATTTATATGGAATCATGTAAATGACATGAGAAAGGTTTGTGGTTAGATGGGTGTTATGCTCTATTATGTTTATATGGTTTATTTGCATTTATTTGTTAAGTTAATTTTATTATCATATGAGCTTACTAAGCTGCAAATCTTACTTTATTATATTTTTCCTTGTTTTATAATGAAATCGTACTAGCTTGGATCAGGGGATCGTCAGAGACTTCATCGCACTATCAAGCATCTTTTTTGACACTTTTGATAAAATGTGTTTATGGTATATGGCATGTATAGGCTATGGTCATTTTGATATGGATGATGGACATGTATTTGGTTAGTTGAAATGGCTTGATGTTGATTTTGGTTTGATGTATATATTGCCATGTGATATGGCATATTTTGCTATGTTTGCTTTTGGTTTAAATAGCTAAAAAGGCTATTTGGTATGTGATATTTATATGCTTAGTTTTGGTTGAAAATTTAAGGCCAATTTGGTTGGTAAAATGTGATCATTTGGTATATGTTATATATGTGATTATGAATTATGATAATTTTGGAAGGTGAATTGGTTATGTAAATTGTTATGATTTGAGTAAGAAGTAGTTGAAGTTGATATGGTATGACTTGTGCATTTTGGATGATGATATTTGGCTACCATTTTTGTATGGAAATGGTACAAATTGCACTTGTGTAGGGTATATATATTTAGGTGACAAAATGGCTTGGTAAATAGCCTATTTTTGTCCATACGGGCAAAGACACGGACGTGTGTCTCAGCCTTATAACACACAGTCATAGTACACGGTCGTGTGTCCCCTGAAGCTAAATTAAAAATCAAGTCAGTGAGTCACACGGCCTAGATACACGGGCGTGTGGCTGGCCGTGTGACCCAAACTAGTATACTCTCTAGTTTTCACACGGTCTGGCACACGGGCATGTGGTTGGCCGTGTGGTGTAAGTCAGTATGTACCCCCTATTTTCACATGACCTGTGACATGGGCATGTCTGGTAGCTATGTGAGACACATGGCCTGGTCATACAGGCATGTGTCCCCTATGTTATGAAAAATTTTATGTTTTTCTGAGTTGTTTATTTGTTTCTAACTTAGACTCGAATGCATGATTGAAGCCTTGTAGGCTTGTATTAAGGAATATAAGTTTGTATATGAATGATAGTTGTTGACAATTGATTAATGTATGATAAATGCATATTTTGAACTGTGTTATAAGTCTGGTAATGCCTCGTAACCCATTCCGGTGACAAATACAGGTTAGGGGTGTTACATATGACACATTGATTACCTATGTTAAACTAATAAGAAGTTGCATCACAAATATTGCTTTATATATAGAAGACCATTTATGTTAGTTGGTAATCTAAATATCTTTGTAGTTCATGAGGTTATAAGGAGAACTCATCTAGATGCCATCATATAATGATTTAAAACAAATTTATTTTTCAACCCTAGATGGTGGTCCAACTTTGAAAAGTCATGCGTTTTAAATTTCAGCTTTAGGAATCAAATGAATTTTTTTTTTTTTTTGTGGTGCTGGTGACTAAACTTGGCGATAAAACCAAGCTACCTAGGTACCCTTGTTTTTGAATGATCAAGTCAAGTGGTAGTCTCATGCTAAGGAGCATTAATTTTTTGGATGAATAATTTAAGCTCGTGCTTAGGAGCAATACAATATTTTAAGCTCGTGTTTGGAAGCATCATTTTGTTTTGGATGAATAATTTTATGATGATGTCTGGGAACAATGTAACAATTTAAGCTTGTGCTTAAGAGCATTAATTTTTTATTAGCTTCTTGGAAATGCAACTAGAGTCAAACCATGATTATTCTAATATTTTGGAAACAAATGGTTGCCCTTAGTCCATTGGATATCCATCGTCTTGCTTGTGCTTAGAACCAGTGTAATAGGATCAAGAGAGCCAGATTTTATGGTTGTATCCATCATATTGGATTGAAAAACTATAATGGCTAATTCCAAGTTTGATAATGTTACTTCTTCTTCAAACTTGATTTTCCCTTCTTCATAGGTTGCATGATTTTGTCTTTCAAAATGAAGCATTTCTTGAGAGGATGGCTAATTAATTGGTGTTATTTATAATAATTGAGATCATCTACCCAATCGGCTTTTTTAGATTACTTCATTTTTGGAAATTGAATCAATTATCTTTTAAAAGCTCTTCAAGCATGCTTGGAACATCAACATAAAGGAAATGGTACCTCTTTTCTTACCTTTTCTTCATTGTGACTCTTGTTGTACTTTTTATATGAGTAGAAATATGTTTCACTTTTGCATTCATAGATTGATCGATATCTTTATTATCAACTAAAAGTTTGCCCCCATTATGAACTATTTACTTAAAAGTTTCTTAATTTTCAGCAATTTTCATATTTAACTTCATGTCGTGAGCTCGAGTAACTAATTCTTCAAAGGACTTCTACTTGGTGCCTTGGAGAATGTAATGCAAGCCCCAATGCATGCCTTGAATGCACATGTTGATGGCAGAGGACTCTGAAAATGTTTTTCTTGTATTTTAGCCTTAGATTCCTTTATTAATTGATGTAATCAGTGACTAGCTTGTCTTTCCTTTTTCGTGAGGCTTAATCATGCTGACAGTGAGATAAGTTCTATAAAATTGGTTGAGAAATTGCCACTTAAGTTCTTCTGAATTGTCAATCATTTTAGGCTTAAGATTAGTGTACAAATCGAAGGCCTTCCCTTTCTATGATCAAACAAATTACTTCATAGCGAGATCTCTATCAATGTCAATGCTATGCTATTATAGATTTTCTATGAAGTGCACGACTTATTGAAGTGGATTTCCTTTGCCATCAAACTTTTGGAACTTTGGAGGTTGATAATTTTCAAGCATCTTCAAATGATTAATCCTCTAAGTGTATAGCTTTACGCATGTATATGAAGGCAAAGCGACACTTTTAGCTTGATCTTTGATGGCTTTCTTGATAACCTTCTTAAGTTTATTTGAAGAAACATTTCAAAGTTCTTCTTCAACAGTCTTGATTTCACCAATGTCTTGAAGAATTTGACATGGAGTTTCCTTGGCAAGAGTTTGGTCACTTCCATTTAGATGTTCAATTTAAGCCATCATGAAAGCAATATTATCATCCAATATTTTTTTTGCTTGGTGCAATTGATTCCACAGCTTTTGCAAAAGGAGTCATTTGTTCATCAAAAGATTTAGTGCTAGTTGTTATCACAACTACAACATCTACCTTCGATGTTGAGCTTTGTAAAAGTATTTTTGCATATATTTCTTCCTCTAACTTTTCAATTAAAGCATACTTCAAAATTGACTTGTTAATGAGGTTATTTATAGGGGCCATTACAACTTTGGTGAAGTTGGTTTTTTTAAGAATATAGATGAACAGTAGAGATCTTCCTACTGGGTATGGTAGAAACACTATAGCAAAACTCACTTTTAGCGGCATTTTTTTGGCTTTTAAGCACCGCAAAAAACGCCGCTAATAGTAGCGCTGCAAAAATTTGCAGCATTTATACAAAAAACGCCGCTAAAGATCATGACTTTTAACGGTGCTTCTCAAACAAACGCCACTAAAGATCATGACTTTTAACGGTGCTTCTCTAGTAGATGCCGCTAAGATCATGACTTTTAGCGGCGCTTCTCCAACAAACGCCGCTAAAGATCATGACTTTTAGCGGCGCTTCTCCAAAAAATGCAGCTAAAAGTCCTGATCTTTAGTGGCATTTGTGAGAAAAGCGCCGCTAAAGATTAGGAATTTTAGCGGCGTTTATGCAAAAGCGCTGCTAAAAGTCCTAATCTTTAGCGTCGTTTTTCTCACAAACACCGCTGAAGGTCATGAAAAATAAAAAAAATTAAAAATTTATAAAAATTGCAAATATCAAAGGGAAGCACGCCGTTGTTCATTTGAACACCTTCATTAATAAAAAAACCTACAACACCTTCATTTGAACAGAATGATATGTTTAGAATCCAAGAGAACAGCTTGTGCGTACAAAACAAACCACAAAACTATCAGTTTTAGCCTTCACTATTTCTAATTTTCTGTCCTTTTTTTTTTTTGCAGGGTACAAAACAAGGGCCATGTTGCAAAATCATTACAAAAGCATCCAACATCGTTTAGTATAGGGGATGATATTGTGCAATACCTCGTTTTGGTGGCAACTTCCTCAAAATGAAAAGGACCAGAGATGAAGGTAATATCTCCACCAACTGCTCAGCAAAAGAAACCGAGTCACTTAAAATATAGTTCACTCTCTTATTTGTAATCAACACTAAGAACAAATACACCTTTTAATTTTGAACACAACACGAAAATAACTAAAAGACCACACAAATCACAAGGCAACCACCAAAAAAAATTGAAATATAGCAATTCATCTCAATTTTGGTAGCAAAAAGTAGATAATCGCTAGGTAGCTCATACATGAATATAGTGGTGGACATGAATACTTCACTAATAAAGTAAAACCAATTCTACATTCAATTTCCCCTCTATTAAAGCCCCTTAGTCTAGCATTATCAGGTTCCTCCTTTTTACTCGATTTACCATCATTGCTATCCACATATCTGATAACCAGCAAAGAATTATTATTCACTTGCCTAAATTTTAAAATTTTTATATAATGGGTCTTAGTAGTGTATAAAATAATGGTAGGGAGATTTTTGCACTCTAATTGTTTCATTCAATTTTCTTCTAAACTTGAAACTGCTTATTGCTTGGTAGGTAGACACTGACTTAGCCTGTGATTATTGTCTATATTGAAGTAATAGATAAATAAAGCATTTGACTAATAGATAAATAGTATGACAAATTCCACTCAAAGAGCCAAATCACACGAAAATAAGTACACATTCAACAATAAAATCAGAATGATGGTTGTGATAATAAATCTATTTTATTAATTAAACAAAATGAAAAGAACAAATTTCTCAAATAATAAGAATACAGTTGTTCAATTTCATTAGTTAAAATTGAAAAACCTAAGATGTCTAGCAGACGCAAGTCTCAAATATCAATGAAACTACGCAGGTAAAATTATTAAACCTAAACTCCAAGGGCTAGTTTGCAATGAGGATAAAAGTTGGGTGATGGAACACTAGCCGACCTAATCGTATATGTGGTGTTAAAACAACCTCTTACTCTTCAAAAAGTCATAAAAGTTTTATTAAAGCAGATCACAAAACATTCTTTGATATAACAATCTGATGTCAAAGACTTGTAAATTAAATAGATTGGTATATTTTTTATGAAGCAAATTAATTGATTGAGATCTTTTTCATGAAGTAAATTAGAGAGAATATTACCTAAGGGCCTAAATGCCAAGAGCAATAAAGAGGAGTGATGCCAACATATTGGCAACTGTCTCCACAAGATTCTAGTCCCCTAACAAATATTTTCAAAGATTAGCATAGGCAAAGAATCTTAGATAGCAAAATTGAAAGCTAAGACATACACCCTTAAACTGTTTTTCTCGAATTTAAGTATGAGGGTCATAACCGGTATGTGTCTAAGAAAAGCATATTAGATTTTTTCTAAGTTTTTTCTTGTATTTGGAGGCTCCTTGCAAGGATCATAGCCCTATAGCCATGTCCAAAGACAAGTCAGACACAATTACTTCGAGAAAAATGAATGTCATTAGTACTTATTGCCATACCTTGCATACAACATCTTACAGGCCTTAAACAAGCTGGTCTCTGTTGCCATACCCTGAAAAATAGGTTTAAGCAAGTATGTTATATGGAGACCACAGGCAAAACTAGTGTATTCACGAGGCTTTCTAGAAATAAATTGATAAGATAAGATTTAAACAGGTCAACACTAAAGATATTTATTGCTTTAACTTACTGCATCAATAGTGGTTGATTTGCTATCTATCTCAGTGTTGTTGATTTCAATTTTAAAAGATTATGCTAGCAATGCAGAATCGACTATGAACAAAGTTAACATGTATCTTTATGAACAGAAAAAAGTAACAATAAGCAGAGACTAATAGTAAATTCTAGGTTTTTGTGAACATATATGAACCTATAATATCAGCATTTCTTACTTTCATGAATCAAAAAGAGAAACTATGGTTGAAGATTTTTTTCACATAAAAGATGATGAGATTGGAAGTTAGCCTTTTTAATCTAGACATTGAATTAAATGATGGACCGACTGAAGATTCGAATTTTATAATTAAAAGAGAAAAAATAATAGTAATTAGATGAAAAAATTTAAACACTTCGAAACAAAGTCAGAGATGTTTCGTTTCATACCGTGCCACCAATATTGAAGCTTCAGATCGTTGTACATTTTTGTGCTGCCCGGATGAACTGACATTCGACTATTATGAGCTTCATTCAAAATCATCGAAATAATCTTTGAATTTCTTGGAACACACAATCGATTCCTAAACCTCAAACAATCATTGTCGTCAATTTGAAACTCTGAATCCACATTCGAATCACACTAAGCCCGTTTAGCAACCAAATTATCATCGGTTTTCTGAGCTTCGCTGATTTACCATATTAACACTGGTTTTGCTTTTAATTCTGCTACTAACACATCATCAGCGGATGTCGACAAATGTACATTCATTACTCAAAGAGCAAATAGGGATTTTCGACTTAGGGCATCAACAACCACATTAGCTTTTCCTGAGTGATAATCGATGACAAGCTCGTAATCTTTCAATAATTCTAACCACCGTCGTTGTCTCAAATTCAAGTCTTTCTAAGTCATTAAATATTTGAGGCTTTTATGATCGGAATAAACATGGCATTTCTCTCCGAACAGGTAATGACGCCAAATTTTTAAAGTGAACACAATAGCCGCTAATTCGAGATCATGAGTCGGATAGTTTCTCTCGTGAGGTTTTAATTGTCTCGAAGCATAAGCTACAACTCTACCTTCTTGCATCAAAACACAGCCCAAACCGTTCAGAGAGGCATCACTATAGATCACAAATTCTTTACCAGATTCCGGCTGAACTAACATTGGAGCTTCGGTCAAAAGGGCTTTCAACTGATCGAAACTTTTCTGACACTTTTCTGACCATTCGAATTTGACATCTTTCTGAAGCAACTTCGTCAATGGTGTTGCTATAATCGAGAAGCCTTTCACGAACCGTCTATAATACCCGGCGAGTCCCAAAAGGCTCCAAATTTCTGAAACATTCCTTGGAGTCTTCCAATCAGTATAGCTAAAATTTTGCTCGGATCAACCCGGATACCCGATGCGGATACAACATGCCCCAAAAACCTAACCTCACGTAACCAGAACTCGCATTTATTGAACTTGGCATATAGCTACTTGTCTCGCAAAATTTGCAACACCAATCTCAAGTGTTCGGCATGCTCAGTTTCATCACGCGAATAAATCAAAATGTCATCCATAAACACGACCACAAACCGATCCAAATACTGTCTGAAAATCTGATTCATTAAATCTATGAAAACCGCAGGGGCATTAGTGAGCCTAAATGGCATCACTAAGAACTCGTAGTGTCCGTACCTCGTTCTGAAAGTAGTTTTAGGCACATCGAATTCTCTAACTCGCAACTGATAATAGCCCGATCTCAAGTCTATCTTTGAAAATACGGAAGCTCCCTTTAGCTGATCAAATAAATCGTCAATTAGTGGCAACGGATATTTATTCTTTATCGTGACTTTATTAAGCTGACGATAATCGATGCACATTCTCATAGTTCCATCTTTCTTTTTCACAAACAGCACTGGTGCATTTTAGGGAGAGTAACTCGGTCGAGCGAAACCTCTATCTATCAATTCTTGTAACTGAGACTTCAATTCTTTTAATTCGGTCGGTGCCATACGATACGGAGCTATCGAAATCAAAGTTGTTCCAGGTACTAGCTCTATGCTGAACTCAACTTCTCGAACAGGTGGCAACCCAGGTAACTCCTCGGGAAATACACCTGGATATTCACAAACCACGGTTATAGTTTCAAGCTTTCGTTCAGATACTTTACTATCCAAAACATATGCAAGATAAGCTTCACATCCATTTTTCAAATACCTTTGAGCCAACATTGAAGATATCACTACCGGTAACCCATTCAAATCAGTGGACTCAACTTGAATTATTTCACCACTCGAACATCTCAAATCAATTAATTTTCTTTTACAATTCACCACAGCATCGTGCACGGTTAAACAATCCATACTGAGGATAACATCGAACTCGTCAAATGGCAATAGCATCAAACCAGCCCAGAAACAATAATTCCGAGTCATTAGGGGACAATTCTTGCACACTTTATCAACTAACACACACCGGCCCAAAGGGTTTGACACTCGAATCACAAATTCAGTAGACTCAACAGGAAGAGTCTTACTGGATGCCAGAGTTTCACACACATAGGAATGAGTTGACCCAAGATCTATCAAAGCAATAACATCAGTATCGAAAAGAGTCAAAGTATCGGTGATAACATCTGGAGAAGAAGCCTCCTTAAGAGCGCGGATGGCATAAGCTCTGGCAGGTGCACGAGCTTTAGATCGAACAGTAGTGTCTTTAGTCCCTCTCTGACTGCCACTAGCATTACCCGCGTGTCTAGGTGGTCTACTTCTTGCTGTAGTGTTACTTGATCTCTCACCCGAATCAGTATTTCGCTCGTCTAATTTCGGATAGTCTCGGATAAAATGGTCGGCTGACTCACACTTAAAACAGGAGCGGTCATGAAATCTGCAGCTCCCCGAATGCCATTTACCACAATGCTTGCACTCGAATCTATGCTGACGGTCATTGCCAACACTAGCAACGGAGGTAGCTCGAGTTCTCACAGGAGGTTGATCTCGATCTCATCTAGAGAATCTCAAAGTATTTTTAGTTTGGCCCGAATCATCTCGAAATTTCTTGGATGACTGTTGAGGTGCCTTTCCCGAAGATCTTTTATGAAACTCTCTAGCTCTAGCTTCAACTTTTCTTTTCTGAATTCCAAGCTCTTTGGCTTTACAAGCTCGTTCAACAAGCACAACGAATTCTTGAATCTCCAGAATACCTACTAGCAATTTGATATCTTCATTCAATCCATCCTCGAAGCATTTACACATGATAGCTTTGGAAGAGATACACTCACGAGCATATCGACTGAGTCTTACAAATTCTCGTTCATATTCAGTAACGGTCATTCGGCCTTGTTTAGGCTTAAGAAACTCTTTACGTTTTTGGTCGATGAATCTTTGACTAATATACTTTTTACGGAACTCCGTTAGAAAGAATCCCCAAGTAACCCGTTCTCTCGGAACAACCAAAACTAAGGTATTCCACCAATGATAAGTAGCATCACGTAACAGAGATACGGTACATTTCAAGCATTCCTCGGGTGTACATGATAATTCATCAAACACTCGGATCGTATTATCTAGCCAAAACTCAGCCCGCTCAGCGTCATCGCTAACTATAGCTCTAAACTCTTCGACCCCATATTTTCTAATTTTAGCAACCGGAGGCTTACTCGATCTCAATGAATCGGTAACAGGAGGTACTACAGATGTCAAAAGCGGAGTATTCGGGGGCGGGGGTTGTGGAACAGCCAGATTAGTTCGAATATATTGAGTGAACTAATCACGCATCATAGCATAGAAGGCTTGTCTCGCCTACTCATCTCGGTTACTCGTATTTGGCTGAGAGTCATTCGACGCTGTCCCTTGAGCGAGAGTAGGCACTACACTCTCAATATCATCGGCTACGGCTCGATCGGGATCAAGATCTATTTACTATACGAAAAACACATTTCAATCGTCAGAAGTCATCACACTATCATATTAACACAAAATGGCATGTATAGCTAGACTCACACGCGCTATGTTAGTCCTAGAATCGACTAAACCATAGCTCTGATACTAATAAAATGTAACACCCTAAGACCTTCATCCTTCGTCGGAATAGGGTCACAAGGTATTACTTAATAGAAGATAGATCAAGCCAGTCACTTATAACCAAACATGCATAAAAATACAATTTCTTTAATCCTTCAACCATGAACAAATTTTAAAAACAAAGACACTTCACCGAACATAACATCAAATGGTCTTAGTCGAATACTAATATGAAATTTTAATCATTAATACTTGTAACAACAATCAAGATAACAACAGTGAACATTTACCAAGTGAACAACCACATAAATTTATCAATCCATACATTCATACTTAGCAAATAGGCAAGCCATTTTCGCATGGCCTTATACATATACAATTTCAAAATATCATTCGATTCAAAAAAGAGTTAAGCCTATACATGCCATCTTTTCAAAATAGATTTTCAAAAGTACCAAAACAGTGTATACATATCCTCCATGTATAAAATTTCACATGGCCGAATGTATACACATAATCACATTCACATTTAAAACATTCCTTCTTTATTCAAAACCGCATACATATGAATTTATTTCTATGATTAATATCACATGAGTCGAATATTCACAATGAACAATCCGTAATCCAATTAGATTCATTCTCACATAAATAGATAAGTATCACATACCTGGGCCACTTAATACGAAATATGAATTCATTTCATCATCTTAACATTAGATTTCGTAGTCATAGACTTTTATTAAATTCATCGGCACTTGGCCTGCTGGGTATAAAACCTGAATTTCATCACCGGCTCAAAGCCTACTAGACTATTTAAGTCTGAAATCACTTCACAGGCATTACGCCTGCTAGGCTCAAAGCCTAATTTTATTCCACCGGCATTACGCCTGCTAGGCTCAAGGCTCGATTTTATTCCACCGGCATTACGCCTGCTAGGCTCAAGGCACGATTTTATTCCGAAGATAAACTTTGCTAAATCATAACCACATTCACATTACATACTTAAGCATTTCACACAAGTCAAACACCTTAGTCAACTTCAACTTAATTCAAAAATAAACACATATTAGCTATCACATTATTGCTTCTTGGTTTACCATTTGGCAAGATAACAAAATATTCACCATATTTCTTTCATTTCATGAATACCACTTACGGCAATATAATCATATAATTTAGCTTATTTCACTTTCATGGATACCTTTCGGCATTATGCATGTATATATGTATACTAAAGGAATATGTCAATTTCTCTTCACATATCGTAATTCATTCACAAATAACTTATGTTTAATACTTAAAACTTACCTCGATATCTATTGAACGTAAATTCTGACTATTCGACCAATTTCTCTTTTCCACGATCTGAATTTGTTTCCTTGAATTCTTGAGCTTTCATTAAACAAATAAACTAGTTCAATTACCCTTTTAATTTATCATAATTCAAATTTAATAAATTCAAACACATAAAGCTTACGGCACTTTCATTTCTTTGACTATTTAAAACTCATAGTAGAATTTATACACATTATGGGACATCATTAATCCCATTATCAATAACGAATCAAACCATTCCCCACAACAAGCTACATTCGGCATGATAACATATTTCACAAAATTCAATTTAAACACATCACAAGCCTCAATCGGCCATTTCAAAGAACATCAACATATTTCACAAAATTCAATTTAAACACATCACAAGCCTCAATCGGCCATTTCAAAGAACATCAATTAAATCATCCTTTAATATCAAAACGATATCTCATGTGTACTCATCCCAAATAACCAAATGTAATTTAGTTCTTAATTTCATCTTTAACAATTTACCAAGCTTCAAACTCAATTATAAATATACACATATCATTTGAAGCATCCAACACCAATTCACTATACAATTTAATCATAGCCATATGCTATATATGTAAGATCACCAAAACATAGCATACGTCAACTTACACATTCACATCTCAAAATATCACAAATGGTTCAAGTCATTTATTAAGAGCACATTCGGCAATTTGCTAAATTCAATTTATTATCAAACAACACCTTATGACATTTAGTTTAAGATGTCTTAAATTGCAACATAGCCGAATATCATCTATCCCTTGAGACCATATTCATCAATTTTAATAACTCACAATTCATCTTTTGACCGCTTCACATTTTCAGCACTTTTAAAGCACCAATTTCATGCATAAATCTTATGAACGAATCAAGGCTGAATTCTTCATTAAGCTACTAAAATTCACTATTTGCCATTTCCTTAAACACTCAACTCAATTATTTCATTTATCAATAAATTTCATTACCTCATAGTTCAATTTAACAATGGCATGACTAATTCCCACAAAAATAGTTTCCTTGCCCAAATTCACATATACGGCTACTTCATTAACAACCATTTGTTCATATATGGTTTATATCCACATTCTTCCATGACAAAGTGTAAATTAACATGCATAGTGACTAGTTTAGCCGATTATCACTTATTAATTGAAGCACATATATAAATTTTACAAGCTCAACCTCCTCATTCATCTCATTTCTCATCTTAACTCATATTCTGCTAGCATATAATTACACACTATCGATTTAATTAGCAAAATAATAAAAATGAACATAATTATCACATTTTCCACAATAGCCGTATGTTACTACTCAATTTAGCTAATCTTAGCAAAATTCAACAATTTAAACTCACTTATAATCATTTCCCATATACAACCTCAATTTATCAACAAATTTAGCACATCAAAAAAAAATCTTGGCCGAATGCATCATTCATCACCATTTCAAAAATTGATACACGAGTCATGGTAAACACTTAACATTCAACTAAAATTCACAAAATCTAAAGAAAATAACAAGAATTCATACCTTAAATTGAACACTAGTATGGCTGAATGCCTTAACTTCTACTTCTCTTCTCTTCTTTATGTTTTTCGGCAAGAACAAAGAAAGAAATGAACAACTCCTTCTTCATTTATTATTACATGAAAATGATGTAATTGTTAATTTACCAACTTAGCCTCATTACAATCATTTCCTTTCCACTATCATATAGCCGATTTTGTCCATGCAAATTTTGCATGGTTTAATTGCATTTTAAGTCCTTCAACATTAATGCTCACTCACCAATCGGCACTTACAATCTAGTCTTCTATTTTTTTCTTTTATGCAATTGAGTTACTAATTACCAAATTAGTATCCAAATGACAAAAATTAAAGCACCAAATTTTCACATATAATCATTCACATGATAAAAACATAGAAAATAATATTTTAAATTTTTTTTAGACTCGGTTAATGGTTACGAAACCACTTTCCCGATTAGGGCCAAATTAGGACTATCACACATACAAATTCCTTTATAAAAGTAATAGGTAAGGAAACAGTTCTTGATTTTTCAAGGATACCTCCACTGTGTATATGATGGTGGGTTACTCGGTATCTCGAAGGATACACTCTTGCTTACTTACCTTCATCCTAAAGGCAATTCAAAAAAAGGTTCGTCTGGATGATGCTATCAGCTACCTCTTTCCCTTAATGAGTTGTTTGCTCACTAAAAGTTACACATCACCGTCTTCAATCAACCTGAGGTGTGTCAAGCACCAACTTTCAAACTCAAGAAAACTCTGTTCCTCATGTCTTAGACTCAACCTGCTATGCCTCCTTCTGAAACATCAAGGAGAGCCTATATTAGCATACCCAATGACTTCCTTCCACTCTTGGCAGGGTGGAAATGTAACACCTCTAACCTGTATCCGTTGCCAAAATAGGGTTACAAAGCATTACAGAACTTTACAAAACAATTATAAGTAATTCATGCCATTTACCATTCAAGTCTGGAACTATTCATATTGTCCCTTGATTAGACCCTCGACGCCCAATTTAAGGATTAGAAACAAGTCAGGACTAAATCGGGACCTCAGAGAATTTTTCACAAAATTCTAAAATTTTCTTATATATAGGGGTCACACGCTCGTTTGGTCAGGCCGTGTGTTTCACATGGCCAAGTGACTTGCCCATGTCTCAAGCCATGTGGCATATGGGGTAGGGCACACACCCATGCCCCTAACCTATGTAACTCTCTGACTTGTAACTTAATTAAGTGCAGGGGTCACACAGCCAAGTCACACGCCTGTGTGCTAGGCCGTGTGGATAATTTAATTTTCAAAACTTAGGAGTTGGATTCACACGGTTGTCGCATACACCTGTGTACAAGACCATGTGTTACACACAGCTGAGACACACGCTTGTGTCTTTTCCCGTATGCCTCTGTTTCTCAATTTTAGGTTGTAAGAGACACACGGCCAAATCACATGCCCATATGCCAGGCCGTGTGTTGCACACGATCATGTGTCTACCCATGTGGACAAAATAAAACCATTTCCTAGCCTTATTTCTTTCCCAAAATTTGCCAACAACCTACACCAACACTTACAAACATATACCAACCAATTCAAGTCATATAAATCAAGCTCAATACAAATACAATGCAAATTATATAAATATATATTCAGATGATTAAGCTTACCAAATTTTCATTTATGTACTTAGGAAATTTGTATCATTTATACTAATTCAAATTCTTTGACCATTTGATTCATATCTCATATACTACTTACCCATTTCAAAACATATCAAACATGATTTGGTCTTATAATTATATACCAAAACATACCATTCTAGCCATTCCAATGGCTAGTTTACAAACAACCATTTTCATACCAACATTGGCCTAATTAGCCTATACATGCCATTATACCAAAGTAAGATTTCTATTTATACCCAAAACAAGCTGGAGGATAGTATGATGATACTCCAACTGATCTCCAACCTTTACAAGCTTTCAAGCACTATAAATAGAAGAAAATAAACCTAGTAAGCATTTAATGCTTAGTAAGTTCGTATAACAGGAATTTAACTTACCATATATTTACATTTAATATCAGTATGTAATAATGCATCCAAGCAATTTGGTTTATAGCCTAAAACACAACTTCAATAATCATGTTAGTTAAGTAATTCACATAATACCAAGAACATGGATGAGCTCATTTAATGTCTTTCATATACATATGCTTTCCATATCATTATTCCATATTACATGTACATTTCAATGACAATTCATTTCATATTCAATTTAACCATGTCAGAAATTTCTCGTCGAATTTATTTGAAATATCGATAGATACACTCGTGCAGTACACTTAAAGTGTACAAGACTGAAATCCGTTAATTCATATCCAGGGGTACCCAATTAGGGCACATAATCGGGAAGCACACTCTCGAGCCTTGTAACGAGAAGCTCACATGAAGCCATTTCAAGAAGCTCATAAAGAGCTTATCAGGAAGCTTATTCGGGCTATATAATGGGAAGCTCACAAGAGCCATAATCGGGAAGTTCACAAAGAACCATATCAAGAAGCTCACGAAGAGCCATGTAACGAGAAGCTCTGGATAGCCAAATATTGAGAAGTTTAAGCGAGCACTATCAGGAAGCTTAGAAAGAGCCAATTTTACAGGAAGCTCATGAAGAGCCTATAATCGGGATGCTCAGAAGAGCTAAGGTGTGTCCACAACAAATGTAGGATCACAACCTATCAGGACGCTCCGAAGAGCTATAACGGGAAGCTCACAAGAACACCATAACGGGAAGCTTAAGAGGCTTATAACGGGATGCTCTTTTTGAGCTATGGTTTGTCTGCAACATATGCAAGATTACAACCAATACGAGAAACTTGTATCCATCAATTTTCATTTGTTCAAATGTGACTTACATTTATCGGGAAATATCAGATATTCAATCTATTTCATAGACATAACAATTATACAATTCACATATACAACATTTAATTCAAACATATAAATGTACACAATTTAGTTACCCGAACTTACCTTGATGCTTGTTTGTATACGAAATCTACTAATCTGAAACTATTTGTTTCCCTCGATCCAACTCGGTATTAGGTCTTTCAGAACCTATATAAATGAAATTAATCATTAGTTTAATCAATTTCATACTCAATTTAATTCAATTTATATCCTAGGCAAAATTACCATTTTGCCCCTAAATTTTTCATAAATGACAATTTCGTCCTTAGGCTCGAAAAATGTAATTCATACAATTTATCCCTTATTCCAAGCCTAGTCGATTTTCATATATAACAATAACAGTCCATAAATTTCACAAAATTAGAATTTTTCTATGAATTTTACAACTTTAGAATTTAGTCCCTAAATCACAATTTCATGAAAATTCATTCTAGAAAAATTGTTTATCTATTAACAACCTTTCATTTTCTACCATAAATTTCAAAATTTCAGCATATTCATCCATGGAAAAATTTTATACTTGATAACTTTGCAAATTAATCCCCAAAATAGATAAACTAAGTTATTCCTATCCCGAAAACATAAAAATTACTAAAAATGGGATAAGAATACTTACCCAATTAAGCCAAGAAAACTAGCTTTCTGTTTCTTAAGGTTTCCATGTATTTTTATAGGGACGGAGGTGATATAAAATGATGAAATTTTTCTATTTAATTTAATTATCATCTTTAATTTTTCTATTTTCCAATTTAGTCCTTTTTTTTTCTATTTTTCCATGGATGAATCACCAAAAATGTAATAGCCCAAAATTAGGCTTAATCAGAATAGTGATTTCAGAATCACTTACCCGGGGTTAGAGAAAATTATTTTAGCATTAATTTATGTTTTATAGTATTTTTATTAGGGTGCATGAAAATTTTGGTGAATTAATTTACGCGATTGAAGGCTTAATCACGAAATAGGACTAAATCGCATTAGAGGTAAAAGTTTCAAATTACAAGTAAATTGTGTTAATTGGCTAGAGAATTAAAACTTGGGGGTTTTAAAGGGCAATTAGGCCCTTGAATTTAAGGTTGGCCGTCTATGAGAAGTAAGGGAGACAAAAAGAAATGAAAAGTCAAAATTAGGTGGGAATTTGGTGACAATTTTGACTAGTTTTATTATTAAAATAAACAAAAAGCTATCATCTTTTTTCTATCTTCTTCTTCCATCAGAAATCACCATGGAATGTCATTTGAAGCTTCAAAAATTTCAGCCACCCATCTCTCTTGCAAGTAAGTGATTCTTAAGGCCTTTCTTGAATATTTTTGCATTTTTGGAGCACTTGTAGCAGGAGCTATCTATTGAATGGGCTATTGTGCAAAATGGTTGAAAGTTTAGAGATTCACCATGAATGCATAAGTCTTATTTTCTGGAATTTTTTGGAAGAAAACGAGTCATTATTGTTAAATAAACAACTTTTGTAAAAGGGTGTTCATAGAAAACACCTAAATTGGATTAGTTTACAAATTTGATAAGTTGATGTTATTTGTGTGAAATAATAGGAATTTTTTGTTGCCATAAGAGTGAAAAGAGTTTGGTTAGGCTTGGTGAATAAGGAAATTCGATAAAAATTAATTTCTGAGCCTAGGGGTAAAATGGTCATTTTGCCAAGGTCTAGGGGCAAAATGATCATTTTTCCAAATTTATGATTTTTGACTTGTTAGATTAAATTGGTGATTAAAGTAGTAAATTTTTTTATTGTTATAGATCAAGATTTACAAAATTCGAACCTAGACCGGGGGAAAGCCAAACAAATTGATTGAACTGAAAAGTCATTTTTCATTTTTGTATATCGATGTAAGTTGTAGGTAAATAATGCAACATTTCAAATTTTTATGCATGAAACCATTGATTTTTCATAAGATTATGCGTTGTGATATAAGATATGTATGAGAATGTTTATTTGAGCATGAATTGTTGAATGACGAATTTTAGTCATGAAATGACGAGAACATATGTAATAGAGCCCAGTTGAACTTTGAGAATAGATTGGATATTCATGTTGTGATACTAGGGTTGATATGAGAGCTAGTGTAAGACCATGTCTGGGACATGGCATCGGCCTTGTTATGTGTTAGTGTAAGACCATGTTTGGGACATGGCATTGGCCTCGACAGGCAAGCTAGTGGAAGACCATGTCTTAGACATGGCATCGACTTGGAAATGTGTCAGTGTAAGACCATGTTTGGGACATGGAATCAACACGGATAGAGGAGAGATAGTGTAAGACCATGTCTGGGACATGGCATCGGCTTCGATACATTTAGAGTCGGTGTAAGACCATGTCTGGGACATGGCATTAGCTCAATACCCTACGTTGGAGGCTTCTTGAATATCCTTTCGTATTCTAAATAATTCAACGAGAAATTTCAGTTAGTGTTAAACTTAAGAGATATTATGATGATTTTTTTTAGTGATGCAGGTACCTATAAACAATGTATGATATGTTAGCTCACTAAGATATTATATGATTAGTAAAGGATGGAATCGAGTAAGTTATGTTGGTGGGCATTCTTGTATCATGCATGAATTGTGATGTATTAAAAATTTGTTACAGCCTAGTAAATTGTTGTTATTTATTTACTTATAACTTACTAAGCTTTATGCTTTCCCCTTACCTTTCCCTTTTCTTATAGTGCCGCCTAGTTAGCTCGTGGATCAAAGTACGTTGGATGCTCCGTTCACACTATCATCCAAAGCACTCGGTATAGTTAGTTTTAGCGTTTTGAGAATATGGCATGTATAGGACTTTATTCTTTTATTAAGTGTCATATTATTTTGGAGCCAAATGCGTTGGCTTGAATTTGAAATACTTTATTTTGTATAAGGCCAAAGTTATTGGCTAATATTTACCATTGGTTTTCAAATCCAAATGATAATCTTTTCATGAATGAGAATTTAGCATGAGTAATTGTATGTGCTAGGAGTAATAGATTGAATGAATGGTTTGTTAGATTATATTAAGTTGTGTGGATGCCAAATTATAGCTATTGGTTGAGTATTAGAGTCTTGGTATACTTGGATATGCATTTGATCTTGTTTCAGGGTGGCAAAGAGGCTTGGTAGATAGCCTATTTTTGTCCACACATGTAGACACACGGGTGTGTGTCTAGGCTGTGTGTGGCACACGGTTAGCGCCACGAGCATGTGGTTAGGTCGTGTATCCCCTGCACCTTGAATGAGTAGAATTAAATGCCCAGTAGTAAACACACGGGCTGAGACATAACCATGTATCTCAACCGTGTGAAGGACACGGCTAAGCACACGGGGTGTGCCATGGTCGTTTGATTGCTGACATCAAAAACAGAATGTCAACGTTTTTGCACACGAGCTGCAACACGGGTATGGCCGTGTGAGGGACACGGTCTGAGCACACGGGCATGTGTCAGGCCGTGTGAAAACCCCTGTAGGTTTGATTTTAAAAAATAAATTCACACAGACGAAGGGCACAGGCGTGTCCCTAGGTGCTTAGGCCGTGTGAGGTACACGGGCCATCAGCACGACCATGTCTAGAGACCACACGGGCGTGTGCCTTGTTTATAGTGGTTTTTGATAAATTTTTCTTAAGTACCCAAAATAGTTCCAAATTAGTTCTAAACCACGTTTTAGGCCTTGTAGGCCAATATGAAGGTCCATAGGACAATGTTGGAAAAATTTTTAAATTGGGACGCGTTTCATTAAGTTGAATTAGAATGTTTGCATGACATTTATTAAGGTAATGCCTCGTACCCTATCTCGGTGTCAGATACGGGTAAGGGGTGTTACATTTAGTGGTATTAGAGCTATGGTTTAGTTAATTCTAGGACTAACCTAACTAATGTACGAATCTAGGTATACATGCCATAAACTGTAATATGATAGTGTGACGACTCCTGCCGTTTATAAATTGTGTTTTTCATATAGTAGATGGATCTTGAAGGAGCCATGGCGGACGATGTAAAAAGTAACACGTCGGCCCCTACTGAAGGCACCGCGCTAGTTGAGACTGGGCCCGTGACGATGAGTCAAGGCGAAGGGGCTAGAGAAGGTTACCTCCAAATGATGGATGCTTGGTATACAGAGTATGTTCATGTGAACCTGAACACTCCACCTCCCCCACCTCCTCCGATTTATCAGCATACTCCTGTAGCTCCTCTAGGAGCAAAAATGGGTAGGAGAGAAAAACCCCTAGTAGACCAAATTAGAAAACATAGTGCTGAGGAATTCAGGGCAAATAAAGATGACGACCCAGAGAAAGGTGAGTTCTAGTTGGAGAACACCATTAGAGTGTTTGATGAGTTATCATGCACACCCGAGGATTGCATAAAGTGTGTAGTGTCACTTCTACGAGATTCAGCCTACCAGTGGTAGAATACTCTCGTGTCAGTGGTATCGAGAGAAAGAGTAACTTGGGAGTTCTTTCAAGAAGAGTTCCAAAAAAATTATATTAGTTAGAGATTTGTCAACCAGAAGAGAAAGGAGTTCCTTGAATTAAAGCAAGGTAGGATGACAGTTACTGAGTACGAGCTTGAGTTTGTAAGACTCAACAAGTATGCTAGGGAGTGTGTGTCTTTTGAAGCCACCATGTGTCAGCAATTTAAAGACAGCTTAAATGAGGACATCCAGTTATTGATGGGTATTTTAGAGATTCGTAAGTTTGTAGTGCTCATCGAGAGAGCGTGTAAGGCCCAAGAGTTGGCCAAAGAGAAGAGAAAAGCTGATATAGAGTCTAGGGACTCAAAGAAAAGATAGATGGGGAAATCGCATCAATCCTTATCCAAGAGATCGAGAGAGTTTACTACCTAATCCAATACTTCAGTGAGATTCTCGGGTAAGAATAAGAGTAAGCAACATGTGACATCCAAAGCTTAGACTACCTCTATTGTGAGTGTTGGTAGTGCTCGACTGGATAAACGCAGGTGCTCACAGTGCGGTAGACGACACTTCGGTGAGTGTCGAGGAAATGAAAGAGGTTATTTTTAATGCGGATCACTCGATCATTTTATCTGAGACTGTCTGGAGATGGATGAGGGTAATAAAAAGAAAGAGGTGAGAGCGAATAATGCTCCTTCCAGAGGTAGATCACAGAAGAACCCAGGTAGTGGGGCTTGTAGCCAAGGTGCCCTTAGAGATGCTACTGTGAGGTCCGAGGGCAGAGCGCCTGCAAGGACCTATGCTGTTCGTGCCAGTGACAACGTTTGTCCCTCGACGTGATTACAGGTACCTTTTCTATCTATGATATCTCTGTGATAGCTTTGATTAAACCAGGTTCTACCCATTCCTATATTTGCATGAAATTGGTGTCTCAAATGAAAATGCTAGTCGAGTCAACTGACTTTGTAATAAAGGTGTCAAACCCACTAGGCAAGCATGTGCTAGTTGACCAAGTATGTAAGGATTATCCTTTGACAATTAGAGGTCATTGCTTTCCAGCTAACTTAATTTTATTACCGTTTGACGAATTTGACATAATACTTGGTATGGATTGGTTGACCGCCCATGATGTAGTGGTAAATTGTGGAAAGAAATGTATTGAGCTAAAATGTGAAAACGGGGATGTTATTCAGATTGAATCAGGTGAATCGGATGGTCTACCTATGGTGATGTCTTCTGTGACGGCTCAGAGGTACTTAAGAAAAGGGTATGAGTCGTATCTTGCTTTTGTGTTGAATACTCAAGTGTCAAAAGTGAAGATTGATTCAGTGCCAGTGGTATGTGAGTACCCAGATGTGTTTTCAGAAGAGTTGCCCAGATTACCTCCAGAAAGAGAAGTTGAATTTGATATCGAATTGGTCTCTGGCACAGCACCTATCTCGATCACTCCATATAGGATGGCTACAACAAAACTTAAAGAATTGAAAACCCAATAGTAAGAGTTAACGGATAAGGGTTTTGCAAGGCCGAGCTATTCTCTGTGGGGAGTTCTGGTATTATTCATAAAGAAAAAGGACGGCTTAATGAGATTGTGCATAGCTATCGACAACTTAATAAAGTTATAGTGAAGAATAAGTATCCTTTGCTGAGGATCGATGACTTGTTCGACCAACTAAAAGGAGCCAATGTGTTTTCTAAGATAGATTTAAGGTCGGGGTATTACCAGTTGAGAGTCAAGGAATAAGATGTGCCGAAAACTACCTTTCGGACAAGGTATGGCCACTATAAGTTCCTTGTCATACCCTTTGGCTTGACAAATGCTCCTGCAGTATTCATGGACTTGATGAACCGCATTTTTCGACCTTACTTGGACAAGTTTGTTGTCATCTTTATTGATGACATACTCATCTATTCTCGTGACAAGGGTGAGCATGTAGAGCATTTGAGGACTGTCTTGCAAACTATGAGAGATAACCAGTTGTATGCCAAGTTCAGCATGAGTGAATTTTGGCTATGAGAGGTTAGATTCTTAGGACACATTGTGTCGAGAGATGGAATTAGAGTTGACCCAAGTAAGATATCGACTATTATTGAGTGGAAGCCATTGAGGAACATAACAGAGATTATGAGTTTCTTGGGCCTAATGAGCTACTACCGACGATTTGTCAAAGGGTTTTCAATGATCGCTACTCTAATGAAGAGACTACTTCAAAGAGATGTTAAGTTTGAGTGGACGAAAAAGTGCCAACAGAGTTTTGAAAAATTAAAGGCTTTGTTGACCGAAGCCATAGTATTGGTGCAACCAGAATCGGGAAAAGAATTCGTAGTGTATAGCGATGCATCCTTAAATGGATTGGGGTGTGTGCTCATGCAAGAAGGTAAGGTAATAGCCTATGCCTCAAGACAACTAAAGCCACACGAGAAAAATTTTCTAACCCACAATTTAGAGTTGGCCCCATCGTGTTCGCATTGAAGATCTAGAGACACTATTTGTATGGCGAGAGATGCCGAATGTTTACAGACCACAAAAGTCTAAAGTATTTGATGACACAGAAAAGAATTGAATCTAAGGCAACGAATATGGCTAGAGTTACTAAAGGACTACGAGTTGGTGATCGATTATCACCCCGAAAAGCCGTATGTGGTAGCTGACGCATTGAGCAGAAAATCATTGTTTGCTTTGAGGGCTATGGGTACTCAGTTGATTGTAAGTGATGATGGATCGATCTTAGCCGAGATGAGATCTAGACCGATGTTTTTACAAGATATTATCGAAGCTCAGAAAAATGACGGGGATTTACAAGCTAAGATGGCTCAGTGTAAGAAGGGTAATGGATCCGATTTTCAAGTTGGTGTCGATGGTTTCTTGATGTACCGAAATAGAATTTGCATACCTAAGGATGATGAGCTTATTCAGAGGGTCTTGTGAAAGGCACATAATGGTCACTTGTCTATTCACCCGGGCAGTCTGAAAATGTATAACGACTTGAAGAAAATGTGTTGGTGGTCGAGAATGAAAAGAGACATTTCAGAGTTTGTCCCTAAGTGCCTAGTTTGTCAACAAGTAAAAGCGGAACAGAAATGCCTTTGGGTTTGCTTCAGCCAGTGATGGTTCCCGAGTGGAAATGGGACTGAGTTACCATGGACTTCGTGTCAGGGCTACCTTTGTTGCCAAAGAAAAAAGATTCAGTATGGGTTGTAGTGGATAGACTAACAAAGTTGACTCACTTTACACAGGTTCGTATGGATTACTCACTCGAGAAACTAGCCGAGTTGTACATTTACGAGATAGTGAGATTGCACGGAGTGCCCTTGTCGATAATTTCAAGCAGAGATCCAAGATTTACATCTCAGTTTTGGAAAAAGTTGTAAGAGGCATTAGGGACAAAGTTGAATTTTAGCACGGCTTTCCATCTGCAGACTGATGGCCAGTCAGAGAGGGTGATTCAAATACTGGACGACATGTTGAGATGTTGTGTTCTCAAGTTTCAAGGAAGTTGGGAAAAGTACTTACCGCTTGTCGAGTTCACCTACAACAATAGCTATCAGTCGAGTCTTCAGATGGCGCCTTATGAGGTTCGTATGGTCGCAAGTGCCGAAAGCCCTTGTATTGGTCAGAACTTAAAGAGAATCAGATACACGGGGTTGGCTTGGTTAAAAAGACCAAAGAGAAGGTTTAAGTAATTTGAGATTGCTTGAAAGTCGCCTCAGATAGACAGAAATCCTACACAGATTTGAAACGAAAAGAGATCGAGTTTCAAGTCGAGGATAAAGTGTTTTTGAAAGTGTCCCCTTGGAAGAAAGTCCTTCGTTTCGGTAGGAAAGGCAAGTTGGGTCCACGGTTTCTTGGACCCTATGAGGTGACCAAGAGAATTAGACCAGTAGCATATCATTTAGCATTGCCATCCAAGTTGGAGAAAATTCATGATGTCTGTCATGTATCGATGTTACGTTGCTACCGCCCCGACCCTTCACACGTGATATCACTGATAGAGATAGAGATAAGTCTGGATATGACCTATGGTGAAGAGCCCGTTAATATTTTGGCTCGGGAGGTCAAGGAATTAAGGAACAAAAGCATAGCACTTATGAAAGTTTTATGGCATAGACGTGGAGTCGAGGAAACCACATGGGAACCCAAGGAAACTATGAGAGATCAGTACCCGTACCTCTTTAATGATAAGATTTTTTGGGACGAAAATCCCTAAGGGGGAGAATTGTAACAGCCCAAAAGTGGGCTTAGTAGGAATAGTGATTTTGGAATCACTTACTAGAGGTTAGAGAATCTTATTTTAGCATTAATTTATGTGTTATAGTATTTTTATAAGGGCGCATGTAAATTTTGGTGAATTAATTTACGCGATTGAAGGCTTAATCGCGAAAAAGGACTAAATTGCATAAGGGGTAAAAGTTTCAAAATACTAGTAAATTGTCTTACTTTGCTAGAGAATTAAAACTTGGGGGTTTTAAAGGAAATTAGGCCCTTGAATTTGAGCTTGGCCGGCCATGAGAAGCAAGGGAAATAAAAAAAAATGAAAGTCAAAATTAGGTGGGAATTTGGACTCAATTTTGACTAGTTTTATTATTAAACAAAACAAAAAGCTATAATATTTTTTCTATCTTCTTCTTCCACTGAAAATCACCATGGAAATAGTTATTTGAAGCTTCAAATATTTTGGCCACCCATCTCTTCTACATATAAGTGATTCTTAAGGCCATTCTTGAATATTTTTGCATTTTTGAAACCCTTGTAGCAAGAGCTATCTGTTGAGGGGGCTCTTGTGCAAAATGGTTGAAAGTTTAGTTATTCACCATGAATGCATAAGTGTTATTTTCTAGAATTTTATTAAAGAAAATGAGTCATTGTTTTTAAATAAACAACTTTTGTAAAAGGGTGTTCATAGAAAACACCTAAATTGGACTAGTTTGCAAAGTTAATAAGTTGATGTTATTTGTGTGAAATAATAGGAATTTTGTGTTTCCATAAGAGTGAAAAGAGTTTGATTAGGCTTGGTAAATAAGGAAATTCGATAAAAATCAATTCCGAGCCTACGGGTAAAATGCTCATTTTGCCAAGGTCTAGGGGCAAAGTGATCATTTTGCCAAATTTATGATTTCTGACTTGTTAGATTAAATTGGTGATTAAAGTAGTGAATTTTTTTATTATTATAGATCAAGATTTACAAAATTTGAACCTAGACCGAGGGAAGGCCAAGCACATCAATTGAACCGAAATGACATTTTTCATTTTTGTATATCGAGGTAAGTTGTAGGTAAATAATCCAACTTTTCAAATTTTTATGCATGAAACCATTGATTTGCCATAAGATTACGTGTTGTGATATGAGATATGTATGAGAATGTTTATTTGATCTTGAATTGTTGAATGACGAATTTTAGTCTTGAAATGACAAGAACATATGTAATAGAGCCCAGTTGAACTTTGAGAATAGATTGGATATTCATGTTGTGATACTAGGGTTGATACAAGAGCTAGTGTAAGACCATGTATGGGACATGGCGTCGGCCTCATTACTTGTTAGTGTAAGACCATGTCTGGGACATGGCATCGACACAGATATGTGCTAGCCAGTGTAAGACCATGTCTGGGACATGGCATCGACCTGGAGATGTGTCGGTGTAAGATCATGTTTGGGACATGGAATTAGCACGAATAGAGGAGAAATAGTGTAAGACCATGTTTGGGGCATGGCATTGGCCTCGACAGGCAAACTAGTGTAAGACCATGTCTAGGGCATGGCATCTGCTTGGAGATGTGTCAGTGTAAGACCATGTCTAGGACATGGCGTCAGTACGGATAGAGGAGAGCCAGTGTAAGACCATGTTTGGGACATGGAATAGGCATGGATAGAGGAGAGACAGTGTACGACCATGTCTGGGACATGACACCAGCTTCGATACATTGAGAGTTGGTGTAAGACCATGTCTGGGACATGGTATTGGCTCAATACCCTACGTTGGAGGCTTCTTGAATATCCTTTCGTATTCTAAATAGTTCAACTGGAAATTTCAATTAGTGTTAAACTTGAACGATATTATGATGATTTTTTTTTAGTGATGCAGGTACCTGTAAGAAATGTATGATATGTGAGCTCACCAATATATTATATGATTAGTAAAGGATGGAATCGAGTAAGTTATGTTGGTGGCCATTCTTGTATCATGCATGAATTGTGATGTATTGAAAATTTGTCACGGCTTAGTAAATTGTTGTTATTTATTTACTTATAACTTACTAAGCTTTATGCTTACCCCTCTCCTTTCCATTTTCTTATAATACTGCCTAGTTAGCTCGTGGATCAAAGTACGTCGGACGCTCTGTTCACACCATCATCCAAAGCACACGGTATAGTTAGTTTTAGCGTTTTGAGAATATGGCATGTATAGGACTTTATTTTTTTGTTAAGTGTCATATTATTTTAGAGCCAAATGTGTTGGCTTGAATTTGAAATACTTCATTTTGTATAAGGCCAAAGTTATTGGCTAATATTTACCATTGGTTATCAAATCCAAATGATAATGTTTTCATGAATGAGAATTCAGCATGAGTAATTGTATGTGCTAGGAGTAATAAGTTGAATGCATGGTTTGTTAGATTATATTAAGTTGTGTGGATGCCAAATTATGGCTATTGGTTGAGTATTGGGGTCTTGGTATACTTGGATATGTATTTGATCTTGTTTCAGGGTGGCAAAGAGGCTTGGTAGATAGCCTATTTTTGTCCACACGGGTAGACACACAGGTATGTGTCTAGGCCGTGTGTGGCACACGGTTATCCCCACGGGCATGTGGTTAGGTCGTGTGTCCCCTACACTTTAAATGAGTCGAATTAAATGCCTAGTAGTAAACACACTGGCTGAGACATGGCCGTGTGTCTCAACCATATGAAGGACACGGCCAAGCACACGGCGTGTGCCATGGTCATATGATTGCTAATGTCAGAAACAGAATGTCAAGGTTTTTGCACACGGGCTACGACATGGACATGTCATGGCTATGTGAGGGACACGTGCTGAGCACACGGGCGTGTGCCAGGCCGTGTGAAAACCCCTATAAGTTCGATGTTAGAAAATAAATTCACACAGACGAAAGGCACGGGCATTTCCCTAAGTGCTTAGGCCATGTGATGCACACAGGCCATCAGCACGGCCATGTCTTGAGGCCATACGGGCATGTTGCCCTTCCGCACGGGCGTGTGCCCTGTTTATAGTAGTTTTTGATGAATTTTTCTTATGTACCCAAAATGGTCCTGGATTATTTCTAAACCACGTTTTAGGCCTTGTACGCCCATATGAAGGTCCATAGGACAACGTTGGAAAATTTTTTAAATTGGGACACGGTTCATTAAGTTGAATTAGAATATTTGCATGAGATTTAGTAAGGTAATGCCTCGTATCCTATCCTGGCGTCAAGTACGGGTAAGGGGTGTTACAACAAATATCTACTAACTTTTTCTTAATAGTCTAATTACTATATTAGGACCTCAAATTTTGAATTCCATAGCTATTTAATCCTTCTAGCTACTAGAATTCAAGTTTTGCATTTTATGCAATTTGGTCCTTTCCATAATTAAACATATAATCAGTAAAATATTTTGATCAGAATTTTCATATATTTTTCCTTTCACAATGCAGACAGTGTAATAATTTTAAAATAAATTTTCTTTCTGACTCGGATTTGTCGTCCCTAAACCACTGTTCCGATTTCACTGAACACGGTCTATTACAAGAAGAATCCTTGTATACCCTTCAAAGTAGAAGCAAAGCCACATTGGTTGGACTCCAGTGGATCCCCCTTTATGGTAGACACTTAGGCATACATATCCCCAGATTCATAGTAGTCTATCCTCAGGGGTTTGCTCTTACTCTCTCCCTCCTTTTACCAAGAACTCAAGTGAACTCGTTCTCACTTCTTTCGAGGGACTGGTCAGAAGAAGGTGTGAACGCCATTAAGGTGGTCATCACTCTAGACAAATTAAAAACACTTATTTTCCTTTGTTCCTTTTCTTCAAATAAAATTTTGATCTCTAATACTCGTACTTTCATTCTATGTACTTACTTTTCCTTTTTCCATACTCAGCTACTTGTAGTTTCCTTGTATTCTTTTCAGCATAAATTTATTGGAATTTCTACTACCTCATTTTCTCAATTATACTTTCTACGCATAATTTCTATATCCAATTGTTGGTACTTACCTTTCATTTCGCCAATCTAGGTGCATGCATCCACATATCGCATATATTCTCTTTATCAATACTAAGGACTCGAGGGACTTAACTAGTTCGATCACCATGCACATAGGGGTACTTCCTTCCAATCTTCTAGGTCAGAGGACTGGCTAAACCTATGGCTCTGATACTATTAAATTTGTAACACCCTACGCCTGACCCATTCACCGAATTTGGGTATGGAGTATCACAAATGGACCAATTTCACTTTCACTTAAATTCTAATGACTAGATTGTTATAGAACAAATTTCATTAAAACTAATATTCCTTCTTACATCGAAAGCCTAAAACTTATCTAAAATCTTTATCTCACTAGGTTTTAGTCTCTAACTAGACTATTTGTTTACAAAATATCATTTAATATTTAGCTAAGGACTATCTATCCTAATAAAATCCAGATTCTAAGGAGGCTATCTATAACACCCCCTAACCCTAAACCGTCACTGGAACAGGATTACGGAGCATTACGGACATTTTTGATCATTTACAAACATTATACAAACAAATATCATATACATTATAAAATATTCATAATGTCCCTTTAATAGACCATCGAGGCCTTAAGTATGTGTTAGAAATGATTCAGGATAGATTCGGGTGCTATAGAAATTTTTCGTGAAATTTTAAAATTTTCCTAGGTATAGGGCTCACATGCCTGTTGGATCAGGGACACACTCGTGTGACCATAAAACACACCCATGTTGACAGACCATGTTGCTCACACGGCCAAGTGACATGCCAATGACTCAGGCCGTGTGGACGCACACGCCTGTGTCCCTAACTCGTGTAACTCTCTAACTTCAATTCATAAGAAGCTAAGATCACACAACCAAGCCACACGCCCGTGTGCTTAGGCCATGTGGTAAATTTTAATTTTGAATTTAAGTGCAGTTTTCACACGGTCATGATACACACCTATGTTCAAGGCCCATGTGCTTCACACGGCTGAGACACACACCCGTGTCTTTGCCTGTGTGCCTAAACTTGGACATTCTGTCTCAAAATTTTTAAGATGCAGGAGACACACGGCCAGTTCACACGTCCATGTGTTAGCCATGTGTCTCACACGGTCTGGTCATACGCCCGTGTGCCAAGTCGTGTGGATTCTATATTAGCCTTTTAAATCAAGTTAGCCAACCCTTCAATTTCAAACCGCAACCAATTCAACACCAATATCACAACCAATACAAATTATATTCAATTATTCTTAAACCATATCAAAAACATTATCCTAACAATTCGCTTAATATATATATTTAATCATAAATATTTAATTAAACCATTCAAATGAATTTAGAAAACTTCATTCATTCAATTTATGTTCTATACCTAGTTTTTCCATTTCATTACCTTAACATTTCATTTAACCATTTCCAAAACATCATATAACATTTTACAACCAAACAAATATTGACCTATACACATAACCTTGGTACATGCCACTATTATCAAAAGAAATATACATCAGCAAATTTTTAAGGTCGAGATCGGCTCTGGATCTAGACCGGAATACTTGACTTCCACTAACTTGCATACGGAAAACAACCGTATGCTGAGTATATTATACTCGGTGGTATTACTATTCAAATTATCAAAGTAAAATAACAAATAAACATATCAAATTATATAACAATTAATTCATTAATAAAATAATTCATACTTAACTTTCAATTCTTAACAATTGCAACTCAATTTGGTTATTCATCAATTTGATATCATATGACATCTTATTTGAACATCAATCACTTCATGAACCTTTGGTTTGTTCTTTTCCTTTTCGTTTTTCAATTTCAATTCACATTTCATTTCATGAACAAAATCATTCATTTTTATTCAAATTTTCTATTTCATTTATTTACCCCTATTAACAAGACTCGGACCTTGGCGGATACACGAATCCAACCAAACACACTAGTATGGTACCTAGTGCCTCATCGGATAGTTCAAAGAAATAGTTGACACCCAGTGTCTCATCGGCCGAGCAGAAGTAAGTTGGTACCCAGTACCTCATCGAATCTATCCGAAGTAATATAATGACACCCAGTGTCTCATCGACTCAAGGTCAACGTATCCCTGAACACTTCCAATCCTATGGCATGCCAACTATATCCGACTAGCCCGACTAGTTAATAGGGTATAAAAATCACTTTTCAACATCAAATCAATACATATTTCAAATGATCATATATAATCATACTTTGATTAAGTTCAATTCAATTCAATTTGATTCAATTCGATCCACCTTTCAATTTCTAATCAATATCTCTTCAAATACTCACCTCAATTTGACTTACCATGCATATTAATTAAAATATAACAATTAATAATAAATAAATTCGAATTATAGTAATACAAACCAAAATTTTTCTTGATTTAATCCTTATTCGCTTTCTCTTTCCTTTTCTTGGCTGGTGTCTCCAGCATTACGTTAGCTACGAAAATTAAAATAATTTACAATCACTAATACAACACTAATTCACATCAAATACTTGAATTTCCTAATTAACTTTTACCTTAATTCCAATCTAGTCCTAACTATATTCATCTATTTTTCCATCCCAATTCATACCTTATTTCTATTCAATTTCCAACTAAACTTGAATTTAACTATCTAATTTTTATCATAAAACTCTAATTTTGAATTTCGTTCAATTTAGTCCCTATTACACAAAACTTATAACCTAGTTTACAATTTAATGCTTTAACCAATTCTAATTAGAAATTCTATCAATTAAACCCTTAATTCAACAATTTGTTCAACATGAAGCATGTCCAAAAATCTAATAACTTTCAAATTTTCAAGATAAATTCAATAATACTTTGTTCTAGGATTCCAAAAACTCAAAAATTACAAGGAAATGGACTAAATTGACTTACCAATTTAAGCTTAAACCTTAAAACCCTAATATCCCTTTTTCTTTTTCTTTCCCATTTCTTCCTCTCTTTTTTGTTTCAACTTCTCTATTCTTTCTTTTTATTTATTCTTTTTTTCCTTTTATTTTGCAATTAATAATTATAATAAATTAATATAATATAATAATATTTTCTTAATTAATAAGTATGTATGTATATTTATTACAAATGTATGTATATAAATACTACACATGTCACTAAAAATATCACACACTTCTCAAATTTTATGATTTAATTGCTTATTTAGTCCTTTGACTTTTCTCTATTCTATAATTAAGCTTCTACATTCTATTTAATTTAGTCTTTTTTTGCTAATTATTCTTAATTAAGACAAATTCACCTAACTAAAACCTAATTAAAAACATAACTAACTTCATAAATATTTTTAATAAATATTTGCAAACCTGTTTCACTAAAATAGAGGCCCGACAATATTCTTTCTCGATGCTTGTGAATTTTGGGTCGTTACACTATCTGACTTCGTTGTTATTGATCTTGTGGCGAAGCCTCCAAAGGTACCCACATCCTATGTGCATGACCCTACATCCTATGATCCCTACCTCTACCTGGCTTGGTCCTTCATCGGAGTTCTCAACAAACCCCGCATGTAATAGCTTATTTTCAGTGAAATCAGATCAGTGGTTTCAGGACCACAAATCTAAAGTTGGAAATTTTATTTTATTATTATTTTATGGTATATAGCATGATAGTATTACCGTATAAAAAAATTGTTAAGAAATTTTACTATTTACATGCTTAATTTGATAAAAAGGACTAAATCGCATAAAGTGCAAAAGTTGAGTTCTAATAGCTAATGGAATTAAATAGCTATAGAACTTTAAATTGGAAGTACTTATATAGTAATTAGACCATAAATGAGTTACTGAAAGATGTTGGCTTGGCATTTGTGTAATTTTTAAAGTTATTAAAGGTTAAATTAGTAAAAAGGTAATTAATGTTAAAATAAAAAAATAAAGCTTCCATCTTTCTTTCTCAACCACAACCGAATGTAGAAGAAGAAATAGCTATTTTTTAAAGCTTGATATTCGGCCGAGCTTGTAAGCTCAATTTGTAAGTGATTTTTGTTCCGTTTTTTATGATTTTTATGTTTCTAATATCGTAGTAGCTTAATCTAGCTAGCCCAGGGACTAATTTGTAAAACTATTAAACTATTAGGGTTTTACCATTGATGAATACATATGAGTTTTGAAGTTTGATGATAGAAAATGAATGGTTGTTGTTAGATAAACAACTTTTGGAAAAGGATTTTTGGTGAAATTGTCAATTAGTGGTTAAATTGAAAAATGTGATAAATTCATGGTAAAATTTGTAAATTTGTGAAATATGTTGGCTGTTATAAGCATGTATAAAAATCAGCTAGGCTTGGGTACGGGTAAAATTGCATGAATTTCATTTTCTAAGCCTGGGGACTAAATTGTAAAAAAATTAAAAGTATAGGGGCAAAATGGTAATTTTGCAAAAAGATGTGTTGGACTAAATTGAATGGAAAATATATTAAATTGAGTTAAATTTATCTGTATAGATTAGGACAGACCTTGTACGGAGTTAGATCGGGGCAAAGGGAAAATCTCAGATTAATCGCCTCCGTATCTGCGTATAATCGTCGAGGTAAGTTTGTGTAATTAAATTGTGTATTATATGTTTAGTAGAATTAGATAATTGTGTTTGTATAATTTCCATGTATAAATACCAATCGCATATTCAACGGCATACGATGACTACCGAGCCTCATTTGAACCTTAGGAATTCGTAGGATACAAATGACATGTCATTATGGTTACATGATTGGGGTGTTGGTTCTGAATGTTCTACCGATGGTTGAGGTCTGGCATATGTTGTGGATACTCCACAGCTGATGTGAGCATCATCATGTAGCTACATACCGCCCCACAGCTCGTATGAGCTTATCGATTTATAGCTCGAGAGAGCATACTAATTCACAGCTCGTATGAGCATACATGTATAGGATTTGACAAATTATAGTTTAGCACACTAGTGTGAGCTATCACAAGTATCAAACAAGATTCTAAATGGTTCAACGAGCAATTTCTATTACAAGATGATATGAGTTTGATATGAACTACTACAGGTATTTACATGAAATACATGGAAATGATTTTACATGATATATAGATACATGATATAGATGTTACATGTTTATGGAAACTTGATTAATTGTTGAGCTTATCCATGATAATTGATTCATAAATGAATTTACATGACTAATGTGGTTGGTGTACATGTGGTTAGGCTTTTGGCCAAGTTGTGTTGGGATATGCTTTATTACTTACCTATTATTTGCTTAAATGGTAAGTTAAATTCTATGTTATACTAACTTACTAAGCTTAAATGCTTACTCTGTGCTATTTTTTGTGTTTATAGTGAATTAGAAGCTTGTTCAGGTTGGAAGCTTATCGGAGCTATATCACACTATCCATCGGCTCTTTTGGTACTTTCGGTTGGTTTAATTTTGGTTATAATGGCATGTATAGGTTATTTTGGCTAATGTTGGCTTATATGTGTTTTGGTTGTTGGAAATTACTGTAACACCCCAAACCCAGCCCAGATGATATGGCCAGATTCGACGTGTCATATTGGAACATTTTCGGAAAACCATGTTTTGTTCCCAAAACCCTTCTTGAATAATTTTAAAGAGAATTTTTAAGAGATTTTCTTTTCCACGAAAGTGAATGGAAGCTGTGCACCAGGTAGGTATCCGAAACAGATGAGGTGAGCCATGAAAGATGCTTAAGTACCAGGCTCTTGATTGGATCCAATCCTAGACATGCCAACAACCATTGCCACACTTTAGGTTGGTGATAAGTTTCGAAAACAAGCCAAGTTAGAGTTTATTCAAGTTGATATTTTTGGTAAAACGTTTTATTGTATCATTATGTTATTTTGAAAACAAGTACTATTTTGAAGACGTGACCTAAGTCTAGTCCGTTTTAGATTGTTAACTATAAAATAAAATATAACGTACAAAATAAAATAATCCCCAAAAACAATTAAAATGGCCTTATTACAACCCAAAAACCAAATAATAATAATTAAAATAAGATTTATAAAAACTAGTTACTTTATTGGAAAAGTCTGAAACGATCACCATGGCCACTCTGAATTCCCTTCGGCTCCAAGTCTCCACATCAAGGCTCACCTGCAAGGTTAAGGAAAGGGGGGTGAGTTTGGAAACTCAGTGTGCAACTAGCCCTTCCAGAGCCTAAATCCATTCATGTATCCTGGGCCTAAGCCCTTAATTTAGTTTCAACGTATACTGGGCCGAAGCCTTTCGGTTAACGGTTACTGGGCCGAAGCCTTTTAATAATTCATGTCACTAGGCCAAAGCCTTCCTATAAACGGTATGGCCCATAGGCCCATTTCAATATCACATATGTCAAATCATGCAGGTATGCAAAAACCCATTTGGGGAGACTACTCAACCCACCATCCTCTACTCTCCACCCGTACCAACCAAACTCTCCATGTGGGGAATAACTCAACCCACCCAGCCAAACTCTCCACTGGCAGCATAGCTACTTATTCATATAACTGGAGGCCTAGCCTCTTTAATAACTAGGGCAAAGCCCTTTTCGGTAAACTGGGGCCAAAGCCCTTTAACACTTCCTCCATCATAATAACCCAACCCATGCATATAACGAGTATATCATGTATATCATGTGCAAATCATGGCATATCATGTGCATGTCATGGCATTTCATGTTTAATAATAATATAACATGCATCACGATCATAATTAAACCCTAGGGGTATAATGGTAATTTACACTCAGGGGCAAAATAGTTATTTTCCACGTTTTAGGGGTAATTTCGTAATTTCACTGGTTGTTAGGGTTTTTCATGCTCGTTAACAATTATCAACAATTTCCAAGTGTTGAGACAGTATTTCCAGCCCATTTTAGAAATTCCGAGTTATTGGGCCCAAAACCCCTAATGGGCCCTACGTAGCCGATTTAGTCATCTATGCCCGTTTAACCTAATTTTTTTTAAAGAGTTAACCGTTTTAATATGCATCTTATCCAAATGTCGTTTTTCTATCGATCTTTCCCAAATGGGCCCCCGTAAGCCCATTGGGCCTAATTTTAGCCCATCGAGACCCAACTTACCATGTTGCACGAAATCGTGCCCTTACCTGTTCCATCGGTTTCGTATACTGCGTCCATCGTAATCAAACTAATCCACGTACCATCACGTATTTACAAATTACAAAATACCGAAATTCGGTATTTTGGCTTTTTAACAAATATGAATCTGAGCTGTTACGGGGGTATGTTACACACCTGTTTAATGACGATCGATTTCTCAAAGTCTACCATGCACTTGTCCTACATTTGTTTATTTGACATATCAGGTTTGAAATCCAAGCGAGTAATAACTGTAACACCCTATACCCGAGACCGTCACCGGAATCAAGTACAGAGCATTACCGGACTTATCGGATCTTTACAGAATTTAATTGAAAGTGAACACAGAATATTGCATAAACGTCCGTATTAATTATTCTCAGGCTAATTAAGGTCATTTCGGATGATTAGGATTCGAATCCTATCGCATCGGAAGCTCGGAAAATTTTTTTTGAAAATGACGTCACACACGCCCGTGTGACTTTTAGCACGGCCATGTGATGAGGCTGTGTGGCCTTCACACGCCCAAGTCTAGAGGCCGTGGAAGCTACTGACTTACACCACACGGTTAATGGTTAATTTCACACGCCCGTGGGATAGGGCCGTGTGCTTCCCACGGCCAAGGCATATCCGTGTTCTCAGCTCGTGGTCGAAACTGTCAAAATTTATTTAAGGTGCAGGGGACACACGGTCGAAGCACACGCCCGTGTCCCCTGGCCGTGTGGCACAATGTAGGCTTGGTTTAAGCCAAATTGCCACCCAACAAGGGTCATTTCTTTTCAGCCAATAATAAACAACATTTCCAAGCCAATTTTACCAAATACAACATATCCAAGAACAAATCAAATACTTCATTATAAACATATATGACCCAAGCCACATCCCATGGCTTGATCACTTACAAAAATACATCATGTACACAAAATAACTAGCCTATACATGCCATGACCATTTCATTTACAAAAGATTCAAAAGTACCCAAAAGCTTGATGGATAGTGTGATGGCAAATCTCCGACGCGTCCGAGGATCGAGATAGCTTCCGAATCTATAAAGCATTGACAGAAATAAACAGAGTAAGCTTCTAAAGCTTAGTAAGTCCATGGTAAAGAATTTAAACCTTACCGAATCAATGCAGTAATTACAATACATTGTCAATTCAATTCATATAAGCAAGTTGCCTAATCCACAAGTATACACTTGTTAGTCCATGTAACATATAATGTCATTCATATAACATATGTTGTATAATCCATATCAATCTCATATAACATGTATCCATATAATTCATGTAATTCTCATAATACATATATCATGTAATCCATGTGTAGCTCATGTAACATGTAATTCACACATCTTCCAGTATTCGTATAACTTGTAATACAGATTTTATTCACTTTTCATGTAACATGTATCGGTAATTGCCCGTTGAACCTTTAAGAACGTCGAGGGATACTCGGGTGATACACACACAGTGTATATACATGTAACCGGAAATCCATCAATGCATCATATATGCTCTTTCGAGCCAGTATCGGTAAGCCCAAAGGCTGATCAGTAATCCCGAAGGATGAACAGTAAGCCCGAAGGCTGAACAGAGAGTCTGAAGACTAAACAGAGAGCACACTCCCGCGAACCTCATTCTTACAGCGGGATTACCAGTCCAGGCTAAATCCCCTGTAATATAAACTCATAGAGTATTGTCGGGATTACCAGTCCAGGCTTAATCCCCTGCAACGACAATTACTCTAATGAGCTAGGATCTGAATTACCAGTCCAGGCTAAATTCAGACCCTAATTTGGATTACCCGTCCGGGCTAAATCCATTATCCACATATTATTCGGGAGGGCTATATCAGAGAGCTCAATGAGCACGTGGTGAGTCTGCAACAAATGCAGGAGCTCTAACCACCCTGTAACCATAGTGACACGTCACTTGTATCCCATCGACTTCCACGATTCTAACGGGGCTCAGTATTCATTTTTTTTCTCTTGTAACAATTTCATTTCAATTTCACATGTATACATACAAATAGGCCATTTAATCGACTAATATTTCATGTATTCAATTAACAACAAATATGAGCATATACACAATAAATTTCATTATACGGACTTACCTCAAAATTCCGTATCTACTCGTCAACTTTTCTTTTTCCCCGATCAAGTTCCGGGATTCGGTCGTCTTTATCTATATTAATACAAATTTCAGCTATTTAATCACTAACTTGATCAATCAAGCCCAAAACATATATTTTGGCATGTTAACAATTTAGTCCCTATATTTTCAACACATTGCAATTTAGCATTTTTATCACAAAATGACAATTTGCATAATAAATCCCCCAATTCATCATAGCCGAATATTCAAGGGATTTATACAAGCACATACAACTCAATTAATCACACATTTAACTTCAAAAATTCTACCTTTTACAATTAAATCCTTAAAACTCAATTTCTTCAAAAACTACTTCAAAATTCTTGTATATTCTCGCTTACTAAACAATATTTCATCAAAATCTATCAATATAATAAGGATTCATCAATGGCACTTTTTAAAGACATGTTCAAAATCAGAAATTGAGGTAAGGATTAGCTAGTATTTGAAACAACGACCTCAAAAACGTAAAAATTACCAAAAACGGGACAAAAACGAACCTCCAATCGAAGCTTGAAATAGCCAAATGTTAAAAGCTTGTAAACCCTTAATTTTTGGCTGAAGAATCGGTGGAAGAAGATGAAGAATGAAAACATTTAATGATATTTATTTAATAAAACATATAATAATGCCATTTGACCATTTTGCCCTTTAACTAAAACCACTTAAAAACATATCATTAAGGACATAAATGTCCACTAGCATAAGGAATGGTAAAATAACCATTTAAGGCCTTCCACTTTAAAATCCAACATCAAATAAGCCATTTATAAACTAGGACTCTAATTTTTCGCATTATGCGATTTAGTCCTTTTTATCAATTTAACCGATCAATTACTAAAATTTCTAAACAAAACTTTCATACAATAATTCTATCATGCTGTAAAACATATTTAAGCAATAAAATTAATACTTTGACCTGGTTGAGTGGTCCCGAAACCACTCGTTCCGACTAGGGTCAAAAACGGGCTGTTACAATTCTCCCCCCCTTTAGGGATTTTCGTCCCCGATAATCTTACCGATAAATAGGTTAGGGTATTGGTTTCGCATAGTTTCCTCAAGTTCCCATGTAGCTTCCTCTATTCAGTGTTTACACCAAAGAACCTTTAGGAGTGCTATACGATTATTTCTCAACTCTTTGATTTCTCGAGCCAGAATCTTAATCGGCTCTTCACTGTACGATAAACCAGGCTGTATCTCCACATCAATGGGAGAAATAACATGAGACGGATCAGATCGGTATCGCCGAAGCATTGAAACATGAAATACATTGTGAATCTTTTCAAATTCAGACGGTAACAATAATCGGTAAGCTACAGGTCCAATTCGTTCCACAATTTCATACGGCCCGATAAAACGAGGACTTAGTTTTCCCTTTTTACCGAAACGACGAATTTTCTTCCACGGTGATACTTTCAGAAATACTCTATCTCCGACCTGAAACTCTATTTCTTTTCGTTTCAAATCGGCATATGATTTCTGTCTGTCAGAAGCCATTTTCAAATTGTCACGTATCACCTTTACTTTTTCTTTGGTATCTCGGATTAAATCGACCCCGTGTAACTTCCTTTCACTCAATTCTGTCCAATATAACGGTGTTCGACATTTACGACTGTATAATGCTTCATAGGGAGCCATTTTGAAACTTGTCTGAAAACTATTGTTGTATGCAAACTCTATCAGAGGTAAATATTTCTCCCAATTACATTCAAATTCAAGAGTACAACACCGTAACATGTCTTCCAGGATCTGAATAACTCTTTCAGACTGACCATCGGTCTGGGGATGAAATGCCGTACTGAAGTTCAATTTCGTTCCCAAAGCCTCTTGGAACTTTTTCCAGAATCTCGAGGTAAACCTCGGATCTCTATCAGACACAATGGATAATGGTATACCATGTAATTGCACAATCTCAGATACATATAATTCCGCTAATTTATCCAAAGAATAATCAGTACGTACCGGTATAAAATGTGCAGACTTCGTCAATCTGTCAACAATAACCCAGATTGCATTTTTGTTCCTCGGAGATAACGGTAACCCTGATACAAAATCCATAGTGACTTTGTCCCATTTCCATTTCGGAATCATAATAGGCTGTAATAAACCAGACGGTACTTGATGTTCAGCTTTAACTTGCTGACAGATCAAACATTTCGATACGAATTCAGATATGTCACGTTTCATTCCTGGCCACCAGTATTGCTGTTTCAAATCATTATACATCTTAGTGCTACCCGGATGAACTGAAAATCGACTATCGTGTGCCTCGTGTAGAACTTTCTGAATGAGCTCACTATCTTTTGGTATACAAATTCTATTTCGGAACATTAAACAATCATCATTCCCAATAGAAAAGTCAGGATTAGAATTAGACTCACAATGAAGTCGTTTAGCTTGCAGTTCAGAATCAGTCCTTTGAGCTTCGAAAATTTGTTGCAGAAACATCGGTTTAGCCTTTAGCTCAGCTAAAACAGATCCATCATCAGATAACATCATTTGAGCATTCAAAGCTCGCAAAGCAAAAAGAGACTTTTGACTTAAAGCATCAGCTACAACATTAGCTTTCCCCAGATGATAGTCAATCACAAATTCATAATCTTTTAACAGTTCGAGCCATCTCCGTTGTCACATATTCAGATCTTTCTGAGACATCAGATACCTCAGACTTTTATGATCGGTAAAAATTCTACATTTCTCACCATATAAGTAGTGCCGCCAAATCTTTAATGCAAAGATTATAGCAGCTAACTCAAGATCATGTGTGGGGTAATTCTTTTCGTGTGGTTTTAACTGTCGAGAGGCATAAGCTATAACTTTCCCATCTTGCATCAATACACAGCCAAGTCCGATAATAGATGCATCACTGTAAATAACAAATTCTTTCCTCGATTCGGGTTGAACTAAAACCGGAGCTTCTGTTAACAAGGCTTTTATCCGTTCGAAGCTTTGCTGACATTTATCATTCCACTCGAATTTCACTTCTTTTTGTAGCATTCAAGTCAACGGTACCGTAATCATCGAGAATCCTTTAACGAACCTTCGGTAATACCCTGCTAATCCCAGAAAACTTCTGATCTCAGATACATTTTTTAGGGGTTTCCAGTCTATGATAGCAGATATTTTACTCGAATCTACTCGAATGCCTTTCGCAGAAACAATATGACCTAGAAATCTGACTTCTCGAAGCCAAAATTCACATTTGCTAAATTTGGCAAATAACTGCTTATCCCTCAGAACTTGTAACACAATTCTTAAATGTTCAGCATGTTCTGTCTCATCACGTGAATAGATCAGAATGTCGTCAATGAACACGACAATGAATCTGTCTAAATACGGTCTGAATACACGGTTCATCAAGTCCATGAATACTGCTGGTGCATTTGTCAGCCCAAAAGGCATGACCAGAAACTCATAATGTCCGTATCGTGTTCTGAAAGTAGTTTTCGGTATGTCTGAATCTTTAACTCGCAGCTGATAATAACCCGATCTCATATCAATCTTCGAAAACACTGTAGCTCCTTTCAATTGATCGAATAAATCATCAATCCGTGGAAGAGGGTATTTATTCTTCACCGTTACCTTGTTCAACTGTCGGTAATCAATACACATTCTCATAGTTCCGTCTTTCTTCTTCACAAATAATACTGGAGCACCCCAAGGTGAGAAGCTCGGTCTCGCAAAACCTCTATCCGTCAATTCTTGTAACTGTGCTTTCAACTCCTTTAATTCAGTCGGTGCCATTCTATACGGAGCTATCGATATCGAAGTAGTGCCTGGTAATAATTCAATACCGAATTCAACTTTTCTAATCGGCGGTAAACCCGGTAATTCTTCCGGAAAAACATCTGAAAACTCACAGACAACTGGTACAGACTCAATTTTCAATTCTGTCTTGTCAAAATTCATCACATACGCTAGGTACGCATCATAGCCTTTTCTGACATACTTCTGAGCCCTCATAGCAGAAATCACTATCGGTAATTCATTAGAATCATTTGATCCAATCCGAAGAGTTTCACCAGTCTGACATTTCAATTCTATACTCTTACTTCTATAATCCACAATAGCTTCATGCACATTTAGCCAGTCCATGCCCAATATTACATCAAATTCATCAAAAGGGAGAAGCATAAGATCAGCCATAAAACAATATCCTCGAGTCATTAGTGGACATTTCTTACATATTTTATCAATTAACACAGACTTCCCTAACTGATTTGATACTTTAACAACATATTCAGTAGACTCAACATGTAAATTCTTTTCAAACACTAATTTCATACAAATATATGAATGAGTTGATCCAGGATCTATCAACGCAACCATATCAGTGTTATAGAGAGAAAAAGTACCGGTAATAACATCAGGAGACGAGGCTTCCTCGCGTGCACGTATGGCATAAGCTCTTGCAGGAGTACGCATCTCAGATCTCACATTAACATCTCTCGCCACACTGCGATTTCCACTTTGATTTCCAGTATTCCGAGGTGGTCTACCCCTCGATGCAACGCTATGCGTTTTAGTCGATTGTTCCTTGTCAGCTACAGATCTTTCAGGACAATTGCGTAGATAGTGGTCCAACGATCCACATCGGAAACAAGCTCCACTTTTCAAACGGCATTCACCAAAATGTTTCTTACTACAGTACTTGCATTCAGGTCCGGGAGTTCTCACACTATCGGCACTAGCTACAGAGGTTGCTTGAGGTCTCGAATGGGAAGATTTAGCAGTTTTGTCTCGGATAGATATGCCCGCAGAAGTAGCTGAACGAGAATGAAAATCTTTTGATCTCTTGGATCCAGACTGATATAATTTACCTGAAAATCTCTTTCGAGCCTCTCTGAATTCAGAATCTGCTTTTCTCTTTTCTTTAGCAAGCTCTTCGGCTTTACAAGCCCGATCAACGAGAACTACAAATTCTTTCAGTTCAAGTATTCTGACTAACAGTCGAATTTCTTCATTTAGTCTATCTTCGAACTTTCTACACATTATGGCTTCGGTAGAAACACATTCACGAGCGTATTTGCTGAGTCGTACAAACTCTCGCTCATATTCAGTTACAGACATTCGACCTTGTTTTAACTCTAGAAATTCTTTTCTTTTCTGGTCGATGAATCATTGACTAATGTATTTCTTTCTGAATTCTGTCTGGAAAAATTCCCAATCAACTCGTTCTCGGGGTACAACCGAGGTCAATGTATTCCACCACTGATACGCAGAATCTCGAAGCAAAGAAATAGCACATCTCAGGCATTCATCAGGAGTACAAGCCAATTCATTAAAAACTCGGATTGTATTCTCAAGCCAAAATTCGGCTCTCTCAGCATCATCACTAGCTGAAGCTCGGAATTCTTCAGCACCATATTTTCGTATTTTATCAACAGGAGGTCTGTTCAATCTCAGAGGATCCACAACTCGTACATTATCAAGATTAGGTTGTGGAACAGGAGGGGGTGGAGGTTGCGGAGCAGCCGGGTTTACTCGTACAAACTCACTAAACCAACCGGACATCATTTGGAAGAAAGCTTGTTTAACTTCTTCCTGATTGGCCACAGCAGGGCCCGATTCAGAAGGTACAGCCCCTTGAGCGGGAGCTGGTGCAATACTCTCACCATCATCAGCTAAATCTCGATTCGGATCCATTACTATATAAAACAGATTTTCAGAGGATGTCAGGAGATATCACACTATCACATTTCATATACATGGCATGTATAGCTAGACTCGTACTCACTACGGTAGTCCTAGAATCGACTAAACCATAGCTCTGATACCAATTAAAATGTAACACCCTATACCCGAGACCGTCACCGGAATCAAGTACGAAGCATTACCGGACTTATCGGATCTTTACAGAATTTAATTGAAAGTGAACACAGAATATTGCATAAACGTCCGTATTAATTATTCTCAGGCTAATTAAGGTCATTTCGGATGATTAGGATTCGAATCCTATCGCATCGGAAGCTCGAAAAAAATTTTTTTGAAAATGACGTCACACACGCCCGTGTGACTTTTAGCACGGCCGTGTGATGAGGCCGTGTGGCCTTCACATGCCCATGTCTAGAGGCCGTGGAAGCTACTGACTTACACCACACGGTTAATGGTTAATTTCACACGCCCGTGGGATGGGGCCGTGTGCTTCCCAGGGCCAAGGCACGCCCGTGTTCTCAGCTCGTGGTCGAAACTGTCAAAATTTATTTAAGGTGCAGGGGACACACGGTCGAAGCACACGCCCGTGTCCCCTGGCCGTGTGGCACAATGTAGGCTTGGTTTAAGCCAAATTGCCACCCAACAAGGGTCATTTCTTTTCAGCCAATAATAAACAACATTTCCAAGCCAATTTTACCAAATACAACATATCTAAGAACAAATCAAATACTTCATTATAAACATATATGACCCAAGCCACATCCCATGGCTTGATCACTTACAAAAATACATCATGTACACAAAATAACTAGCCTATACATGCCATGACCATTTCATTTACAAAAGATTCAAAAGTACCCAAAAGCTTGATGGATAGTGTGATGGCGAATCTCCGACGCGTCCAAGGATCGAGATAGCTTCCGAATCTATAAAACATTGACAGAAATAAACGGAGTAAGCTTCTAAAGCTTAGTAAGTCCGTGGTACAGAATTTAAACCTTACCGAATCAATGCAGTAATTACAATACATTGCCAATTCAATTCATATAAGCAAGTTGCCTAATCCACAAGTATACACTTGTTAGTCCCTGTAACATATAATGTCATTCATATAACATATGCTGTATAATCCATATCAATCTCATATAACATGTATCCATATAATTCATGTAATTCTCATAATACATATATCATGTAATCCTTGTGTAGCTCATGTAACATGTAATTCACACATCTTCCAGTATTTGTATAACTTGTAATACAGATTTTATTCACTTTTCATGTAACATGTATTGGTAATTGCCCGTTGAACCTTTAAGAACGTCGAGGGATACTCAGGTGATACACACACAGTGTATATACATGTAACCGAAAATCCGTCAATGCATCATATATGCTCTTTCAAGCCAGTATCGGTAAGCCCGAAGGCTGATCAGTAATCCTGAAGGATGAACAGTAAGCCCGAAGGCTGAACAGAGAGTCCGAAGACTAAACAGAGAGCACACTCCCGCGAACCTCATTCTTACAGCGGGATTACCAGTCCAGGCTAAATCCCCTGTAATATAAACTCATAGAGTATTGTCGGGATTACCAGTCCAGGCTTAATCCCCTACAACGACAATTACTCTAATGAGCTAGGATCTGAATTACCAGTCCAGGCTAAATTCAGACCCTAATTTGGATTACCCGTCCGGGCTAAATCCATTATCCACATATTATTCGGGAGGGCTATATCAGAGAGCTCAATGAGCACGTGGTGAGTCCGCAACAAATGTAGGAGCTCTAACCACCCTGTAACCCTAGTGACACTTCACTTGTATCCCATCGACTTCCACGATTCTAACGGGGCTCAGTATTCATTTTTTTTCTCTTGTAACAATTTCATTTCAATTTCACATGTATACATACAAATAGGCCATTTAATCGACTAATATTTCATGTATTCAATTAACAACAAATATGAGCATATACACAATAAACTTCATTATACGGACTTACCTCGAAATTCCGTATCTACTCGTCAACTTTTCTTTTTCCCCAATCGAGTTCCGGGATTCGGTCGTCTTTATCTATTTTAATACTTCAGCTATTTAATCACTAACTTGATCAATCAAGCCCAAAACATATATTTTGGCATGTTAACAATTTAGTCCTATATTTTCAACACATTGCAATTTAGCCCTTTTATCACAAAATGACAATTTGCATAATAAATCCCCCAATTCATCATAGCCGAATATTCAAGGGATTTATACAAGCACATACAACTCAATTAATCACACATTTAACTTCAAAAATTCTACCTTTTACAATTAAATCCTTAAAACTCAATTTCTTCAAAAACTACTTCAAAATTCTTGTATATTCTCGCTTACTAAACAATATTTCATCAAAATCTATCAATATAATAAGGATTCATCAATGGCACTTTTTAAAGACATGTTCAAAATCAGAAATTGAGGTAAGGATTAGCTAGTATTTGAAACAACGACCTCAAAAACGTAAAAATTACTAAAAACGGGACAAAAACGAACCTCCAATCGAAGCTTGAAATAGCCAAATGTTAAAAGCTTGTAAACCCTTAATTTTTGGCTGAAGAATCGGTGGAAGAAGATGAAGAATGAAAACATTTAATGATATTTATTTAATAAAACATATAATAATGCCATTTGACCATTTTGCCCTTTAACTAAAACCACTTAAAAACATATCATTAAGGACATAAATGTCCACTAGCATAAGGAATGGTAAAATAACCATTTAAGGCCTTCCACTTTAAAAGCCAACATCAAATAAGCCATTTATAAACTAGGACTCTAATTTTTCGCGTTATGCGATTTAGTCCTTTTTATCAATTTAACCGATCAATTACTAAAATTTCTAAACGAAACTTTCATACAGTAATTCTATCATGCTGTAAAACATATTTAAGCAATAAAATTAATACTTTGACCCGGTTGAGTGGTCCCGAAACCACTCGTTCCGACTAGGGTCAAAAACGGGCTGTTACAATAACCCAGTCTTATCAATACCATTTGGCCACTACCCCTAATGCCGTAGATTGCTTACCTCTGCAAGATTCGACGATTTGAACTAGGCTTATTCAATACTGATTCTCTAAACCTTGTTGCTCTTCCAAAGTAGTCCACTTTACTACAAGAGATCATAAAACCGAATGAAAAGAGACCATTAAGGCTCTAAGCCCAAAACAACAACCTCTCCAAGAAACTAGAAGTTTCTGGCTTCCATATTTCATAAGATATGAATGAAAACTACGAATACTTACCGAATGATCTACTGTTGCAAACGTTCTTAGGAATCTCCTTGCTTAGAACCGCCCCCTAACACGAACTACGAATGAACCCAGAAGTCTAATGATATTTGGCTATCAACTATTTATTAAAGATGATTTCGGCTTTTAACTAACAAAGTAGAAAGATAGAACTTTGTGAGAAGAGGATGAAGGATTCGGGCACCACGAAAGAAGAAAATGGGAGGAGATTTAGTTTAGATGAAAACGGCAAGAGTAATTTCAGGGATTTTGGCTTCTGTGACCAATCGGCAAGGGTGATGAATAGAAAGGAGGTAGTAATTGAGTTTTCGGCAAAAGAAGAGGAAAAATGAATAGGAGAGGTGGTAGTTTCGGTCTTGAGAAAAAAAGAGGAAAAATATGATCCTATGATGATTTAAAAGAGGAAAAACGGCACACTCTAACCCCTACTGCTGAAAATGCCAAAAACTAAAGTCTTTGGCCAAATTTGCACTCATAGAGCCCCTTTTTCGGCCAACTCTTGCTCCCATACGGGATTCTTACAATTTCTCCCCTTATCCCTCCTTAAAATGCTCCCCTTATCACTCCACAAATCCCTCTCATAACCAAATCAAACACCACCCATCAGAGTTCCACTTGACCACAAACTCCTGCCTACCCAAGCATTAAAAATAAAACACCACACTTGCACATCTTAGGACTTGAACCTAGGCCTTCCTCCATGTTCCACACGCCATATTTTTAGCTCCCTAGTGGCGTTACTTAGCCACTCCACCAGGGGTTCTCTTGTGTTGCATTTTACCCATATCTTTTGATAAGGCCTCTTAACCAGAGCCCTTAATTCTTTAAGTCCAAAATTTAAAAATTCAACTGGGTTTTGGCCAACTCATGGGCCTTCCATAGGCCCATTTACACACTCTAAACCTGAATTTCATCACCACATGCCAACATTTAAAATTTTACCAAACATCGCACAGAATCACTAAGCCCCAAAAATCAGGATGTTACAATTTACCCTCCTTAAAGAAATTTCGGCCTCAAAATTTACCTGGCCCAAAAAGTTGAGGGTATTGCTGACGCATCGCTTCTTCGGGCTCCCAAGTAGCTTCCTCTCTGTCGTGGTTTCTCCAAAATACCTTCACCAATAGGACTGATTTTCTTCTCAACACTTTAACGTCGCAATCAAGTATCTGTACAGGTTCTTCTTCGAAGGTTAAATCCGCTTGTGCCTCAATGTCTGCAACTGGCACAATATGAGTAGGGTCAGAACGATATCGCCTTAGCATTGACACATGAAAGACATCATGAATGCGATCCAACTCCGGAGGTAACTCTAGCTGATAAGCGACCGGTCCTATTCGCTTTACAATTCGATAAGGCCCAATGAATCGCGGACTCAACTTGCCCTTCTTACCAAATCTCAATACCTTCTTCCAAGGTGAAACTTTAAGAAAGACCATGTCTCCTACCGCATACTCAATATCCTTACGCTTCAGATCCGTATAAGACTTCTGTCGACCTGCTGCCTCTTTCAAACGGTCTCTGATTAACCTAACTTTGTCTTCAGTATCAACCACTAACTCTGGTCCAAGTACTCGTCTCTCTCCCAACTCAGTCCAACAAGTAGGCGAACGACATCTTCTCCTATACAGTGCCTCATACAGAGCCATCTGAATACTTGCCTGATAACTGTTGTTGTAAGCAAATTCCGCCAATGGCAAGTAATCCTCCCAGCTGCCCCTAAAGTCGATCACACAACCCCTCAACATGTCTTCTAAAATCTGAATAACTCTTTCTGACTGTCCATCTAACTGAGGGTGGAAAGCTGTGCTAAAATCCAATCGCATTCCTAACGCCTCATGCAATTTCTGCCAAAACCGAGATGTGAATCTTGGATCTCGATCAGAAATTATTGATACTGGTACTCCATGCAACCGCACTATCTCTGCCAAGTATAACTTGGCCAACCTCTGAAGTGAGTAATCTATTCGAACAGGTATGAAATGGGTAGATTTCGTCAGCCTATCCACATCACCCAAACTGAATCTTTCTTGGAAGGTGTCAAAGGCAACCCACTTACGAAATCCATGGTTACTCTTTCCCACTTCCAAAGTGGTATTTTCACTGGTTGTAACAATCCTAAAGGCAGTTGATGCTCGGCCTTTACTTGTTGACACGTTAAACATTTTCCCACAAACTTGGTCACTTCACGCTTAAGCCTAGGCCACCAATATAGCTCTTGTAGGTCTCGATATAACTTATTCCCTCCTGGATACATGGCACAAGGTCCACCATGAGCCTCCTTCAAAATCATCAATCTTAAATCAGAGTCCCTCGGCATACAAATCCTTCCTCGAAAACAAAGAACCCCATCACTATTTAATCCAAAGTCTGAATTCTCCTCCTTCTCGACTTGCTGAAATCGAGGATCCAACGACTCATCCAACAACTGCTGCCTCTTAATCTGTTCTACCCAAGTTGGTTTCACTTGTAACTCTGCCAACAGGCTTCCATCGTCATACAAGCTTAAACGTGCAAACATTGCCTTTAATTCTGCTATAGTCCTTCTACTCAACGCATCAGCCACAATGTTTGCCTTGCCTGGGTGGTACTCAATCGAACAATCATAGTCTTTCAACAACTCTATCCACCTCCGCTGTCTAAGATTCAGTTCCTTTTGAGTCAACAGATACTTAAGACTCTTATGATCCGTATAGATAATGCATCTCTCCCCATACAAGTAGTGTCTCCATATTTTAAGCGCAAAGATCACCGCTGCCAACTCTAAGTCATGGTAGGATAGTTTACCTCATGAGGCTTAAGTTGTCGCGAAGCGTAAGCAACCACCCTACCATCTTGCATTAACACACAGCCCAAGCCTACATGTGACGCATCACTATACACGGTGAAATCCTTACCAGACTCTGGCTTAATCAACACTGGTGCCTCGGTTAAAACTTTCTTTAATTTCTCAAAAGCATTCTGCTGCTTCTCAGTCCAAACAAACGGTACTCCTTTTCTTATGAGTTTCGTCAACGGTGCTGCCAACACAGAGAATCCTTCCACAAATCTTCGATAATAACCTACTAACCCCAGAAAACTTTAGATTTCCAACACTGACCTCGGTGGCTTTCATTCCAGAATCGCCTTAATTTTTCGAGGATCCACCTTAATCCCCTCAGCAGAAACGACATGTCCTAAGAAGGCCACCTCACTCAACCAAAATTCACACTTACTGAACTTCGCATATAGCTGCTTTTCCCTCAATACTTGCAGAACAGTACGAAGATGCTCATCATGTTTCTCTTCCGTTTCTGAGTATACCAAAATATCATCGATGAACACAACTACAAACTGATCCAAATATGGCTGGAATACTCGATTCATCAAGTCCATGAATGCTGCTGGTGCTTTAGTCAGTCCCAAGGGCATAACCAGGAACTCGTAATGACCATATCGAGTTCTGAATGCTGTCTTATGAATATCCACCTCTTTGACTCTCAACTGATGATATACTGACCGAAGGTCGATTTTTGAAAATACTGATGCTCCTCTCAACTGATCGAACAGATCGTCGATTCTTGGCAAACTTGATCGTCAATTTGTTCAGCTGCCGATAATCAATACACATTCGCATGGTTCCGTCCTTTTTCTTTACGAACAACACTGGTGCGCCCCACGGAGAAACACTTGGTCTTATAAACCCTCTGTCCAATCATTCTTGTATCTAAGCTTTCAATTCCACCAACTCCTTTGGTGCCATCCTATAAGGTGCAATGGGCACCGGAGCCGTTCTAGGTAACAGGTCAATTCCAAACTCAACTTCGTGATTTGAAGGTAATCCAAGAAGCTCCTCAGGAAAGACATCTTGAAACTCTTTGATAGTCCTGACTGACTCTACGGTCACCTTTTCAGGCTCAGCTTGACTTACAAAGGCCAAATATGCCTCACCACCCTTCCGAATCAACTTCTCAGCTTTTAAGGCTGAAACAACATTAGACAAATAGTTCCTTCGCTCCCCTATGACTAATACCTCCTCATCCTCGACAGTTCTTAGTACCATCCTCTTAGTAGCACAATCCAATGTCGCCCTATGCTTAGTTAGCCAGTCCATTCCTATGATAAGATCAAATTCTCCAAATGGCAGTTCATTAAGTCTCCTATAAATATCTTATCTTGAGTCTGTAGAGGCACCTCCCTAAAAAGTTTGACTACCTTAACCGAGTGACCCAAACGACTTATCACTGATACTCTACTCACAGTCTCCACAAGAAGCACACCCAACGCCCCAAATACATTTCAGGCAACATACGAATGAGTGGAACCAACATCTATCAAAGCAGTATAAGGCGTGCTATGAATGAAAAACGTACCGGTTATAACATCAGGAGCATCACCCTCCTCTCGACGTCGTGCAACATAAACCAACACCGGCTGATGAGCTTCAGCATGCCCAGCACCCCTACTAGGTGCCCCACGTCCTCGTCCATTACCACCTCTGCCTTGCCCACAGCCTCTCTATGGTGGTGGTCCTCCTCGCACTGGTTGAATAACCCTTGGCTCAGCAACTTGATCCAGAACTGCTCTTCTAGGACACTCTCTAAACTTGTGTTCCTTGGACCCACATCAGAAACATCCCCCAGTTCTTTTCCAACACTCTCCCAAGTGAGCTCTACCACAATCCCTACAAGCTTGCGGTCTAACGGTATTCACTGGAACTGCTCGAACCGGCTCCTCCACTCTGGCTCATTTAACATTTCGATATGTAGCACCCGAGGGTCAAGAATCCCTCCTAAATCTAGGTCGATCCTTCTGACGGTTCTGTTGCTCAACCCATTTAACCTCCTTAGTTATCTTGGCCTTCTCCACCAATGCAGCAAAATCACGCTCCCTCTGCGGAGCTATCAACACCCTAAGCTCATCTCGAAGGCCATCCTCAAACCAAACGCTACGCTCATATTCAGTCGCAACTATCCTACTAGCATAACGGTTTAACCTCAAAAATTCTGCCTCATACTCAGCAACAGTCTTATTACCCTGGGTTAAATTCAGAAATTCCTTACGACGAGCATTCACATGACTAGCTCCAACATACCTCCCCTTAAAAGCGGCCTTAAACAGATCCCAAGTTACTCGCTCAGCCGGGGTACTCTCCCTTACTGTGATCCACCACTGGTAAGCCTCGTCTCATAGCAACGATATAGCCCCTTTCAGCTTTTGCTCCATAGAGCAATCCAAGTCATCCATAATCCGCTCTATTACCTCGAGCCAATATTCAGCCACATTTGGGGCTACTCCAGATACGCCCCTAAAAACCTCTGCTCCGTTGGCCCGGAGTCGCTCAGAGATGGACCCCCTATTTACTGTCCCAATACTAGCCCCAGCAACCCTTTCCAAGACCCTTAACATAGCTTGGGACAAAGCATCGTCCCCCACAGCCCTATCATGTGACCCAGTCTCAGTTGCTTGTGGCACTGATGCCTCCTCGGCTGGCTTATGCCCTGAGGATGAAGATTCAGCTCGCGCTCTTCCGCGACCACGTCCGCGGCCCCATCCACGAGTTCCTCTGGTACTCATATCGAATTATCTGATTACGAATTTTATGACAGTAGCTTAATATTTCAGTTGTTTATTGCGAGATGTCTTATGAAAATATAGTAGTTCAGAGATTGTTCCCGCAACGTCGTATCCTAGCTACAGTCTCGATCTTAATGTTTTTAGCTATACCCTATCTAAAGTAACATAGTAGGGTCTTGATTCTATCTATAGCATCATATCAATCTCAAACATCATCTTAGTATCAAACGATAAGAAAGTACACTTACAGACTTGGTGCCGAGAATTTAGTGTGCCACTTCTTTCTTCAAATCATTAAAAAAACGTATATTTAGTTACAAAAATAAGTTCAAAGAATTTATTTATATTACTAGTATTTTAGAAATCCTTGAATTTGATTAAAATGCCATTATTTTGAAATCTTTGAAAAAGCCCGTTAAAAACCCACAGCCGAGTTGTTGCAACCTGGCTCTGATATCACTAAATGTAACACCCCAACCCGGCCTAGACGTTATGGCCAGATCCGATGTGTCACATTGGAAAATTTTCAGAAAACCATGTTTTGTTCCCAAAACCCTTCTTGAATAATTTTAAAGAGAATTTTTAAGAGATTGTCTTTGCCACGAAAGTGAATGGAAGTTGTGCACCAGGTAGGTATCCGAAACAGAGGAGGTGAGCCATGAAGGCTGCTTAAGTACCAGGCTCTTGATTGGATCCAATCCTAGACATGCCCACAACCATTGCCACACTTTAGGTTGGTGATAAGTTTCAAAAATAAGCCAAGTTGGAGTTTATTCAAGTTGATATTTTTGGTAAAACGTTTTATTGTATCATTGTATTATTTTGAAAACAAGTACTATTTTGAATACGTGACCTAAGTCTAGTCCGTTTTAGATTGTTAACCATAAACTAAAATATAACGTACAAAATAAAATAATCCCTAAAAAGAATTAAAATGGCCTTATTACAACCCAAAAACCAAATAATAATAATTAAAATAAGATTTATAAAAACCAGTTACTTTATTGGAAAAGTCTAAAACGATCACCATGGCCACTCTGAATTCCCTTCGGCTCCAAGTCTCCACATCAAGGCTCACCTGTAAGGTTAAGGAAAGGGGGTGAGTTTGGAAACTCAGTGTGCAACTAGCCCTTCCAGAGCCTAAATCCATACATGTATCCTGGGCCTAAGCCCTTAATTTAGTTTCAACGTATACTGGGCCGAAGCCTTTCGGTTAACGGTTACTGGGCAGAAGCCTTTTAATAATTCATGTCACTAGGCCAAAGCCTTCCTGTAAACGGTATGGCCCATAGGCCCATTTCAATATCACATATGTCAAATCATGCAGGTATGCAAAAACCCATTTGGGGAGACTACTCAACCCACCATCCTCTACTCTCCACCCGTACCAACCAAACTCTCCATGTGGGGAATAACTCAACCCACCCAGCCAAACTCTCCACTGGCAGCATAGCTGCTTATTCATATAACTGGAGGCCTAGCCTCTTTAATAACTAGGGCAAAGCCCTTTTCGGTAAACTAGGGCCAAAGCCCTTTAACACTTCCTCCATCATAATAACCCAACCCATGCATATAACGAGTATATCATGTATATCATGTGCAAATCATGGCATATCATGTGCATGTCATGGCATTTCATGTTTAATAATAATATAACATGCATCACAATCATAATTAAACCTTAGGGGTATAATGGTAATTTACACTCAGGGGCAAAATAGTCATTTTCCACGTTTTAGGGGTAATTTCGTAATTTCACTGGTTGTTAGGGTTTTTCATGCTCGTTAACAATTATCAACAATTTCCAAGTGTTTAGACAGTATTTCCAGCCCATTTTAGAAATTTCGAGTTATTGGGCCCAAAACCCCTAATGGGCCCTACGTAACCGATTTAGTCATCTATGCCCGTTTAACCTAATTTTTTTAAAGAGTTAACCGTTTTAATATGCATCTTATCCAAATGTCGTTTTTCTATCGATCTTTCCCAAATGGGCCCCCGTAAGCCCATTGGGCCTAATTTTAGCCCATCGAGACCCAACTTAAAATTTTGCACGAAATCGTGCCCTTACCTGTTCCATCGGTTTCGTTTACTGCGTCCATCGTAATCAAACTAATCCACGTACCATCACGTATTTACAAATTACAAAAATACTGAAATTCGGTATTTCAGCTTTTTAACAAATATGAATCTAAGCTGTTACGGGGGTATGTTACACACCTGTTTAATGACGATCGATTTCTCAAAGTCTACCATGCACTTGTCCTGCATTTGTTTATTTGACATATCAGGTTTGAAATCCAAGCGAGTAATAACCCAGTCTTATCAATACCATTCGGCCACTACCCCTAATGCCGTAGATTGCTTACCTCTGCAAGATTCGACGATTTGAACTAGGCTTATTCAATACCGATTCTCCAAACCTTGTTGCTCTTCCAAAGTAGTCCACTTTGCTACAAGAGATCATAAAACCGAATGAAAAGAGACCATTAAGGCTCTAAGCCCAAAACAATAACCTCTCCAGGAAACTAGAGGTTTCCGGCTTCCATATTTCATAAGATATGAATGAAAACTACGAATACTTATCGAATGATCTACTGTTGCGAACGTTCTCAGGAATCTCCTCACTTAGAACCGCCCCCTAACACGAACTACGAATGAACCCAGAAGTCTAATGATATTTGGCTATCAACTATTTATTAAAGATGATTTCGGCTTTTAACTGACAAAGTAGAAAGATAGAACTTTGTGAGAAGAGGATGAAGGATTCGGGCACCATGAAAGAAGAAAATGGGAGGAGATTTAGTTTAGATGAAAACGGCAAGAGTAATTTCAGGGATTTTGGCTTCTGTGACCAATCGGCAAGGGTGATGAAGAGAAAGGAGGTAGTAATTGAGTTTTCGGCAAAAGAAGAGGAAAAATGAATAGGAGAGGTGGTAGTTTCGGTCTTAAGAAAAAGAGAGGAAAAATATGATCCTATGATGATTTAACAGAGGATAAATGGCACACTCTAACCCCTACTGCTGAAAATGCCAAAAACTAAAGTCTTTGGCCAAATTTGCACTCATAGAGCCCCTTTTTCGGCCAACTCTTGCTCCCATACGGGATTCCTACAATTTCTCCCCTTATCCCTCCTTAAAATGCTCCCCTTATCACTCCACAAATCCCTCTCATAACCAAATCAAACACCACCCATCAGAGTTCCACTTGACCACAAACTCCTGCCTACCCAAGCATTAAAAATAAAACACCACACTTGCTCATCTTAGGACTTGAACCTAGGCCTTCCTCCATGTTCCACACGCCATATTTTTAGCTCCCTAGTGGCGTTACTTAGCCACTCCACCAGGGGTTCTCTTGTGTTGCATTTTACCCATATCTTTTGATAAGGCCTCCTAACCAGAGCCCCTAATTCTTTAAGTCCAAAATTCAAAAATTCGATCGGGTTTTTGCCAACTCATGGGCCTTCCATAGTCCCATTTACACACTCTAAACCTGAATTTCACCACCACATGCCAACATTTAAAATTTTACCAAACATCGCACAAAATCACTAAGCCCCAAAAATCAGGATGTTACAATTACTATTTGGTTGGTTTGCATTTTAGCCTTGTGTTAGTGAAATGGTATATTTTAATGTGTATATAAGTAGCCTTGTAATGGTTGATATATGACTTGATATGGTTGAATGATGGAAGATAGAAAGGTAGTTGAATGTGCATATTAAATATGTCATATAATTTGCTATGAATTGGTGTTTTATTTTGGAAGGTATATATGTATATTAGTGCTAGTGATTAAGTGATTAATTGGTACCATTTGGTGTGTTTTGGTAATTGAGTTGCATGGTAAGTTTTGATGCAAATATGCACATATGTTAGTTAATCATTTGATTATGTTGAACACATGTTTAAACATGTTTATAAATTGTCATTTGAGGTGCCTAAGGGCATATTGGTTGTGTGTGAATATACCATATGTTTAAAGCTTGATTATGCTTGTTTTGGGTGCCTTATTATGGCTTGTTGTTATGCACAATGTTGGGTGCCCTATTACGGCCAAGTGGCACGGTCGTGTGTCCCTTGTAGCTTTTAAAGGGTTGTAAGTCAGGCTGTTACACAGCCTAGCACACGACCGACACACGGGCGTGTGAGGTTACTTTAAAGGGTACACAGCCTAGCACACAAGCATTTGGCTGGGCTGTGTGGCCCAAGTCAGTGGGTTACACGAGCACAGACATGGGCTAGGACACGGTCGTGTGTCCCTATTTTGAATGTCCACACATCCTAAGACATGGGCATGTCGCTTGGCCGTGTAAGTCACATGGCTTGACCACAAGCCATGTGACCCCTATAGCTTTGAAATTTTTCATTGTTTTTTTGAAAAATTCTTTGAGTTCCTGATTTAGTCCCGACTTGTTTCTAACGTGTATTTAAAGCTTCGAGGGCTCGTATAAGGGACAATATCTGTGATTTTGATATGAATATTGACATGATGTGAAATGTTTGAAATTTATATCTGTTTGATTTGTAAACTTTGGTAATGCTCCGTAAACCTGTTCCCACAATGGATTTGGGTTAGGGGTATTACATTGCAAGCCCTGCAAACATAATCCAAGTCCGTAAGTTCAAGAGAACTTAGTGAGTTCCTTTGCTGAACTATGAATTAACCCTTTTACATGAGGGAAAAAATATAAAATAAAATAAACATAAATAAAATACTCCCTGCTTGCTCATGGCAAGTTTACTTCGTCAAGGTGGTAAACTTCACCTGATCCTTCTAGCTACTCGGCTCGCCATAGGACCATCCTCTATTTGAACTCTCTATGTAATTGTAATTCAGGAACCTCGTCATATCAGCGAACCCTATCTTTATCTCTTATATGTCCTTGATTACACTTTCCCTCTTACATGGGGTGTTCATTAACTTAAATCTGACATGGTCGTTCATCGACTTCCCTTTATGAACCCTTTTTGTATGCTTTTTGACTATCCACCCAAGGATTCTTAAGACATACCATCCTTGGTAGACTTGTTCATATCAGTCCTTGGCGGACTCTTTATATCCAATCTTAGTTCCAAAGGTCCCCTTGACATATCCATATTACGCTAACCTTCAGCAGTACTTCACAGCTCTGGTGAACCTATTCTTATTTCTCCCCTTACTTGGGAGCTCACCTATCTTATGCATGAAAGTCAACCTATCTTGCTAGACCAACTAGTTATCGCTCATACGACTATATGAGTTTGCTATTTCATTTGCACATTTCCTCCCTACGAGGACATTCACTTCTCTCATACCACTTCATTTCACCCATCCTAGTGGCTCTTGATTTCGGATCCTATTTTGTGATCCTTGGAAAATTTCCTTTCCTATATTTCCTTAACAAGGCCAACTCTCCTTCGGCTTATCTTTCTTAATTCTGGTTGGCTCCTCACCCATGCCTTTTGTCTTTCACCATTATCACCACTTTTAGTAGATTTCTCATGACCCGCTTACCATACTTGCACTTTCTTTTCTTTTCTTCAACCTACGTGGATTCTCATACTTGATGCCCATTCTTGTACTCCTTACTTAAGGTTCCAGCGTACTTTTCATATCTACTCTACAGCGGACTATAGGTTGCCATAGCTAAACTATGGTCTTATACCCTTCTCATCTTGTTTCTCTTGTACTGGTAGACTTCTTGTGTTTACTGTCTCGACAAACTTCCCATGTTTACTACCCTAGTGGACTTACCTCGTGTTTACTGTCCCAACGAACTTACTCTAGGGATGTCATGGAGTCTTTTGTCCATGGTCTTATACCACTTCTCTATCCTAGCGTACTACCTTATGATGTCATGGTGTCCTTCATCCATGGTCTTACTTATCATACCTGGATGTCATAGCATCTTTCATCTATGATCTTACACCGTATACCTTATACCTTATTCCTTTTACCTTGCTACCATGGCGTCTTTCATTCATGGTCTTATGCCATTACCATTATTGTGTACCATGCTGTTATGACATCTTTAATCTATGGTCTTACGCTACGTACCACATATTAAACTATCGTAGCCTTTTCCATCTATGGTCTTACGCCATATACCATTCCATAATTTCATTTCTCGAGTCCTCTTCCCATTACCTCCTTTACAGTACCTAACATTGATGCTCGAACACTGCAATGATCCCTCCGTAAGGTCTAGAGCTTTGCCCAAGGCGGTAACTAATGGGTTCTCTCCCCATTTCCCTTCTTAAACTTCATTTATCCCTTGGAGGTTTCCCGCATACATGTAATGCTTATTCATATCATTATATTTCATGTTTATCCAAACATGGCATGCTTAAACGACATTAAACTTAACAGTAAGTTTGAAGTGTTAGGAACTCACCTGAGTCCTTATCGTCTCTATAGCATATCCTTCTCTCTAATGTCAGAGCCTCCATTCTCTAGGCAGTGATCGCTTGTTGGTTTCCTTACTTTTCCAACTTCATCCTTAAGAAGTCTACTCCATGCAAAACCCTCTGTGGCTACAACTTTTTCGACCTACCGAAGAAGATAAAGAATGGGAGAAACTGAAACAGAACTGGGGAGAAAATCATCCCCGGGAGTCATCTTCCAGATATTTATAACCCTTCCCATGCTATCACCAACCCATGAGAACCATCCATTGCTAATTATTATGTCCCCCCACTGAGGAGCCAGTTGGTTCCATCCTAACCAAACCAGAATTGGATCTCAACCATGTCCAATTTGGTTTCTAGTTTTCTTTTTCTTCCAATATAGGCCTCCAGATTGTTGTCTCTTCTAGTTTAATCCTTTAATTGTCCTTAATTTTGGGCTATTAGAAATCTAGGTGTTATATAACTAGTATGAATTCTTAAGAATTTCTTCTAGTTCTTCAATTTCTTCAAAACGTTCTTGAGATTTTTTAGAGAGCTTCAAGTTTCCAAAATCTTAAACATAGAAAACTTTTAGATTTCTTAACTTCTGAATGTTTAGAATGACTTAGAGGTAATCTCCTTTTAGAGTTCTCATCACTTAAGTAAAAGAGAGTTCTTAAGAAATGTAAACTCTTCAGTTGAAGTGACCTATAAAAATTTAAACTTTTTTTATTTATTATTTATGTCATATTACTTTAATTAATTAAATATAAAATAATCATTTAATATTATCACTTAATTAATTTAAATGAGGTAATATAAAAATTTATTATTTATCTCTTATTTAATTTAAATTAATTAGAGAAAAATTATTATGATAAAGTATGTGATGTCATCATTTTAACCTGTAGGAATTTCTTCTTGATGCGTCATGCTTTGTAATTGGTCCAAAAATTTCTTCATTTACAATTCCAAGCTTAATCATATTTGAACCCATTTTTTTCTAAATTATTTCAAAAACAATAATTCCAAATAAAGTAAGACACAAAATATAACATTCTCGACGTATATGAAACAAAGATTTTTTTCCATAGCAAAAATCTTGTATATAAATTGATAGAATAAATTTAAGGGTAAACTACACTTAAGGTTATCAATGTTATATTAAAAAAATGGTACACCTAAGGTCATGACCATCTATAAATGTGTTATCGTTTAAAGTAAAATTTTTGAATTTAAGATCACGGAGAAAGGACTTATATAAATCCAGTCGAGAAGGGAGTTTGAATGAATAATCATAGTCTCCAATCCTGCGATCATAACTTCGTTGATTTTTTTAGACTTCTTGTGTCCGACTTTGCCTTTGTTTGATCCGATATTGCACCAACAAGTGCTTGTATGCATCATTATCCATTAAATCCCATTCTTGCTGAACTGAGTAGTCGAACATGTCACATTCTTCATAATAACTCAATTGGTTCGTTAAATCTCCGCCCCTCCCGAATGTATATTTCTTTGGCTTAGGTGGAAGTTCATATGAACACTTAGGCTATTTGTCTTTGGGATCTCGACTCCATTATTTATCGAATCTCCGTACAACAAACTCAATTTCGACAGCTCATATACCGACCAACAAAACTCAACATCGGGATTAAATTTAATAATCAACAAGGTAAGTAAAAAAATACAAATAATCAACAAGGTAAAAAATAATAATCATAATTTTTTTTATAAAATTAATTAAATAAAAGTTAGAAAACTATCTAGTCCGTTTGTCTTTCAATTAATAATATTTTATGATAATCAATCTAATAAAAATTTCATCATCGCAATACCCTACAATTGCGCCAACAACTTGACACACGTTTATAGTAAAATATTACATTAAAAATATAAAAATTAAATTGGCGTTGTCTGCAAGCATACAAGTCAAATTGTAATATAGTATGTGTTACAATGGAACACTGGTAAGTATTCTGAGGATTGTACCTAATGGATTGCTGATTGGAGAAATTAATATTAAATTAATTACAGAAAATAATTACTAATCTAATCGAATCACGAATTAGTATTGTTAGTCCAAATTAATAGATTTATTAAACTAATTAAATTATTAAACCTAAATTAACCTAAAGGACTTTCCTATTCCTAGTGTCGACAACGCGAGCATCTAGCCTATGATCAATTAAATCCCTAATTAATAAACAGAAGATTAACTAATTTCAAAATTCAAACTTTTATATGAATTAGTTATTAATTAACTAGTATTACCTCCTAGCTTTACTAATTAATTAATCGGCAGATACTCACTTATCTCCCGACCTCACTTTCTCCACCTGGATAAATATGATTTACTTGATTCGACTTATCTCCAGATCTCGTCTCCCCTATGATTACTTATTAGGGTTGTCAAACCTAGCAGTTTAAAAACACATAATTTATACCAACCAATCCTATTATGAACCCTTATTTTTTGTTAATTAATTGACTTGCTTAATGAATTAGTTTAATAAACGAATCATGCAATATATGAAATAAACACAAGGAATTATTCTAATATTAATACAACAGTTAATTGATCAAATTAATGAAGCATAAATAAAAGAAAAAAGAAAGAGATAGGAGAATGCTTATAAATATTATTAAACATAGATGCCAGACCAAACTTCGCTCGCTATTGCCTTCGCATCAGCATAGAAAAGTTCCAGCTAAAACATAAAGGAAAAGAAAACTAAAACTGAATAGAAAACTAACTAGGTCCAAAACTGCTTACAATCCTAATGACCCTAGGGTTGCTTATATAAGCAACGACCTACTTGGTGACTAAGCATCCCGAGGTACATTTAGATGCCACTGAATAATATATTATGCTAAAAGCTAGGGTCCAAATATGGAAATTTCCCAGTTGTACCATCCCTAGAAATCAACTCATTTCTTCCACACCAAATCGCATCATCGGGATGTGAGAATACTTCTCGTTCCGACGTCGACACCATGCCATATCTTCTTAATTCCATCATGTCATTGTGATAATAGGTAGCTCATGATCATCGCGTCGAGTGCTTTGTTGGGCCTTGGTAGCATTGTTAGCGTATTGGGCTCCTTGTCTCACAGTCCAATCATTATTCCTTGTTGTCTTGACCTCAAATGGTATAGTACACACTTAATTAGCTCATTAATCACTCACGAGGCCTGATTCGGCCTTACGGGTCATCGAAATAGCAGAAAATGTGTACAAACATTTATTTTATAAATATTTTAATCCTAACCTACTAATACCAAAAATGTAATAGTTAATTATAAAACTGCTATAAAGCAAACTCATTAAGTGCGGAGATGACCTAAAATAACTGCTACAAGTGACGTCAGGTCAGATCACTAATTGGTAAGTTTACATTTTGGTCACTCAACTTCACAAAAAATCACAAAATGGTTATTGAACTATTGGAAAGTTTACACTTTACAAAATAATTACTACATTATTCGGAAGTTCTCATTTAAGTCACTAAGATGTTAAATCTTTAATAGATAGTTGATATGACCTTTAAATTACTATTTATTATATAATATATATATTTTCTATGTAATTTCCACACAACTTTAAAAAACAGTTTTGGGTGCCTTTTTTATCATTCAATGAATTAACCTAACCTAAATAACTATGTTTTAGGTTTTTTTAGGAACGTCATTGAGTTCAATTTTGTATTTTCAAATAAAATATGTTAGGTTTAATTCATTAAAGGATAAAAAAAACATCAAAAGCATGTGGAAATTGCATGAGTAATATATATTTCATTATATATATGATAAACATTGATTTAACGGCTACATCAATCATTTGTTAAAAATTTAAAAGCTCGATGACTTAAACAGAAACTTTTGAATAGTTTAGTGACCATTTTGTAACTTTTTGAAGTTGAAGGACCAAACAAACATGTAAAAAGTTCAATGAACTATTTTTATAAACATAAGTTTATGTTTTGGTCCCTTAACTTTAAAAAGTTACAAAATGGTCATTGAACTTGAAAGTTTTCATTTAAGTCACTGAGTTACTAAAATTATTATTCTATGACCTTCTCTATTCACACCGCATGCACCAATCAAAAGATCTAATTCCCCTTCTCTTCTATAGTTTAGTCATTTTTTTCGTGAAATAACTTTGAATGTTAGGAACCTATGAACCAAAATTTAAAAAACTTTTTTCTCCAATCTTTGACACTAACTATCAAATTGACTTGGATCGAAGGTATGTTTTTCTACTTGTCGATGGGTACTAGGGACGGCAACACCTAAATTACTTGATGGATTTCTAGCTGATCTGCTTTGAATGGAATGGATTTTTTCTTTTGAAAAGTCGATGTAGGGTGGGGTGGATGGATTTTCTCTTTTGGATAGTAGGTATAGAGCAGTTATGGTAACTACTTGCCCCCATTCTACCTTACCCTACTATATAAATTTATCATTTTACTCGTGTATATTTAACTATTATAAGGGTGAAAATGTATATAATATATTGTAGAAAAAAACCATGTGTTTTATGTTTAAATATTGTTTTGAAGAATTATGTTTAAATTTTTTTTAACTTTAAAAAGATTAAAAATATTACAAATAGCTAGCAAAAACTAAGCTGAAATGGAGCGAGGCACGCTACAGATGGATGCATCCAACATCCATGGAGCTGGTAGTAGTTTTCATTATTATACATCCATAGTGGAGTAAGGTGGCAGGTGGAGCAGAGTGTGCCAACTGTGGCAGTGGTGGATTTGGCAACATCCACCCTCACACCACTCATTACGATCCCTAATAGGTACTGATCCACCGTACCGGTCGTTGAATCATCACTTGGAACTCAATAGTCAGACATTTTAAAAAAAAATTAACAACCTAGTGACTTAAATAAAAACTTCTAAATAGCTCAATAACTTAAATGAAAATTTTTGAATAGTTAAATGGTCATTTTAACCTTTTTGAAGTTAAGTGATCAAAAAGTAAACTCAGGGTGTGTTTTTAACTCATCAATTTTATTTTCCAGAAAATGCTTTTCTAATTTTCTAGTGTTTGATTCATGAAAATATATTAAGTAAATGTAAAATAGCTTGTTGGTCAACGGTAAAAAGCAAGCTTTTTGGGTAAAATGGCCTCCGCTCCAAATTTTTGTAAGTCATTTTACATATTTCCTCATCTTCTCACTTCCTTTGCACTATTTGGCTTCCTTTTGTCGACAACATCATATGATCTCTCTCTCATTGATGCTCTTACCAATGACACCATTAATATTGTTTTCTCTCAACCCATAATCTTTCTATTCTCTCACCCTTATCCTTCTCTATTTCCCTTATTTTATTTTCTCTTTTTTTAAGTATTATTTCAATCCTCATTGCCTTCAATTTGCTACAATGATTGTTAATTTACATAAACAAAAAAATTTGGGGTTTGAAACTTATTTTGACTAATTTGTAATTTGAATTTGCATATTTTTAATGGTTTTTTGAATTTTGGTTTTTTGTATGGAGAAGCTTTTCTAAGAATTTTAATGAATTTTTGTTTTTTATTCTTCTTTGGACTGGAATTGCAGATACATTGTTGTCTTTGATAGTAGAGATTAAGTGGCATTGAAACATTTGTACAAATTCAATCTAGCTCCTAAAAGAGTAGCCATTGGATGTAACTTTTTAACTGTAATTTTATGCAACTTTGTATTTGAATGATAAGAAAACATGTTGAACAATGGGATTATGTTGTTTTTTAGTTTGGTTCAAGGAATGGAGTGACACGCAAATAGTGGTTCTTAAGATTTCTTGAGTTTTGAGTGTGAGAGATTGTGTAAACTTAAGTTGCAGTTTTTCTACCCTAATGTTTGATGTGTTCATATATACATGAATATGCAAGGTGCTTGTCAGGGAAAGGGATGTACTGTTGAAAAAAATAGATTTTTTGAAAGCTTTGAGGCATATTCTCAATTAGTAAAGGTGGAGATTTGAATAATAAAATTATGGTTTTATATTTTATCTCATGATACCTTTACCACGGTATATCATATGCTCAAAATGGTTGAGTGATTAATGAGAAATTGATGCTCAAAGTAAGCCATATGTGAATTATGTAGAGGAAAATGGAAAGCTTAGTCCCAAATTGGTTAAATATCAAGTGTGGAATATGTTTATATATGTGAACCAACTTGGTGGTTATTGAACGACTAAACTAATGCTCTCTCTCATGCGTAAGGGGGTACAAATTCAAACCCATCAGGGTTGAGGGTGTACCTATATGATGCAGACAATGTTAAATGTTTAGACCGATCGGGCCTAATCCTGCGGATATTTTTGCCTAATATGTAATCTTATTTTTCCTCAGCAGAGTTTATATGCTTGGAATTGAAAGGAGTTAATGGCTCCTTTAATTCAAACGTTGATTTAGGTTTAATGACTCCTTAATTCACGGACACGTTATTGGCTCCATTAGTCAAAATTTTCAAAAAGTTCTTCATTTGGATATTATTTAAAACCAAATAATCTATAGGAAAAGAGACACATTGAATTTTTCAAAATTTCAAGAGATCTTTTCCATGCATATTTTTCAAATTGTTTTCGGTGATAGATGAAGGCAAGGCTACTATTCGTTGATCACTGTAGTTGTGCTACTTTCGTGCTCATCTTGTTGTTATATCCTGGGAAGCAGTCGACCAATGTTTCTCTAGCACTAAAGGAGTGGTCAAATATGTCTTAAGGAAACTGTAAAAACAGGCCTCAACTACTAGTATGTTTTTCTTGCATACCTGGAAACACAAATTTATATACTTTTTCATACCCTTTTTGACTTAAAATCATGCTATTCCTATTAAATTCTTGTCGAAAAATAATTAAATATTATAAAATAATTAAATCATGTTAAAAATATGAACATGATGAATTTTCATTAATTTTATAGTTAATTTTGATTAAATTTGGTTATTTTTTATAGAATTGCACAAAGGGCGAAAAATTGCCCGGCGGACACTGCGAAAAGAACAAAATCGAGAAGCAATTTGGAGTATCAAGGCGAACTAATTTCCAGCCCAAGACGGTCCAGAAATGTGTATTAATTCATAATTAAATTAATTTTAATTTATTCCCTATTTAATTCGGGTTAAATAAATTAATTTTAATTAATTAGGGAGAAAGGGCCCAGTTGAACCTCACTGGTCGAACCGAATGGAGTGAGCCGAACCAGCCACTAATTGGGCTGACCAGAACCGTCCATAGGCTGACCGAAATCAGCATTTTAGCTGATTTAATATGCTTGCAAAAAGGCCCTTGAAGAACCTCCAATTTGCATTCAAACCCCACCTTTATTTTAGGCTTTTTAGATTTGCCCCAGCCTATTTTTAGCAAGGTTAAAAGCTTCAACCTTGCCATGTGTGTGGCCAGCCATGGGGGGCTCTTTGGCTGCTGGAATTTTCTATTTTTAGCAGCCACAATCAGCTATAAAAGCCACCCCTTGCTGATCATTTCACTCATCCCTCATCCACCATCATTCTCTCATTCATTCCTCTCCTCTCCACTCTCTTTTCTCTCCATTTTGCATTCTATTTTCCCTTTCCCTTCTGCCAATTTCCCCTCTTGGAAAAGAGGTGTTCTTCAGCCATCTTGGGTAGCAATCAAGGATTCATAGGAGCCTTGCTCAGCGAAGACAACGGAGACGAAGAACGGAGCAATCAGTCAAGCCATGGAGAAACACTGGATTTGCCTTCTTGTTCCCTATCTTTTTAATTTCTGTTGTTTTTATGATGAACATATCTATGAATATTATTGTTGTTGAAATGGTTATTTTAATCAAATTAGCTTGAATTTAATTCGTGTTGGGTTGATTATATTTTGCCTACTTGAATTATTAAAGTTGTGTTTATGCTGTTATAGGCCTCGGTAAAAATGCTTGATTAAGTAAAATCATGCCTAAGTTATTCTTGCATTAAATTTGTTAGATAACTAAAGAATTAATTATTTAAACGGATTGAAATTGCAGTTAATGGACACAGTACTTAATCAGTGCATGTTTAATTATTCTAATGTAGCTGAAAATTAAATTAGCATTGTATTTGGCGATACATATGCCTTGCATAACTTGCAAGATTGTTGTGATTAAATTGTTTCAAGGTATGGCTACCTTGTTATCTCACATAATCTTTTATATGTTTATTAAATTGAGTTAATTGTTTGAATTGACATGGGAACATGCAAGAGATTTGTTTAATTTAATAAATATGTATGAGCAATAGTTAGCAATTTTTCCGAGTTGCCATGAATTTATTCCTAACAGCATAAGCATGAATTTAATAATTCTAAGTTAAAAAGATGTAACTAATCCAACACAATTATATCATATTGATTAAATCTTTGTGAAATCGTGCATTAGAACCCTTTTATTTTTATTTAAATTGTTTACTTAGTTTTAAAATCTTAGTTTATAAATCACTCTTTTCAAACCAAAATCATTTTTACCTCACCAAAGTGTTTTAATTAATTTCATAAATAATTCTTTTACAGTCCCTATGGGTACAATAACTCGACATTTACTTGTCACTTTATTACTTGTTACGATTGTGTACACTTGCACATTTCTGCCGTTCCAATACCTATGAGTATAATATTTCAATCCAGCCTTTATTTTTGATCTTTTTTATTATATATGCATATTTATATTACTCTCGTTCGATCTTGTGATTTAAATAAATATTTTATATTACTATTTTTTTTAATAACGTGTATGCAACAATCTTAAGATAGATTTTCTTTAACACTTTTAATCTGAGACCAATAGGACACCGAGGAGAAATTATCTTTTGTTTGTAAACAAAAATCAATTGAACTAATAGGATTTGTTTGATTTTTTTTGTTTCAAATAGAAATCAATTAAATAATTCTGTTTCAAGATTCTTTTCCTGCCATTCAACAGAATTTATTCTATTTTTGTTGTTAATAGTAATCATTTGAGAGTGACAATTTTGTTACCAGAAATTGGTTATTGATTTTGTTGTAAAATTTTTATTCAGTCATTTAACAGAATCAAAGGGTAGTGTAGACTAAAAATTAAATTTTCTGTTTATTAATATTACTAATCTTGGTTCCATTTATGAAATCTTAATAGAAAATAGAAACTTCCACTAGTTCACCTAATTCGTAATCTAGAACGTTGGTTCAAACTCAAGCTTCAAATCAAAACTCAATGTTGCTAGTGGTTGTAAGCCACAATGATAAGCCTGCAAAATTTTTTGGTCAAAATTTCAATACATGGAAATAAAAGATGTTATTCTATTTGACCATGTTGAACTTGGCCAAATTTTTGAAGGATGACCCTTCTACTATTAAAAAGGGTGAGATAGATGATCTTACCACCTTCATTGCTATTGAAGCTTGAGGGTATTCTGATTTCCTGTACCAAAATTACATCCTTAATCGGTTGTTGGATGCATTGTACGAAGTATACAATGTCAAGAAGATGATTAAGGAATTATGGACGTCATTGGACCATAAATACAAAATCAAAGATGTTAGCGCTAAAAAGTTTTTAGTTGCTAAATTCTTAAATTTTGTAATGGTTGTTTCTAAACTAGCTGTGAATCAAATGTAGGAACTTTAACTAATCATTCACAAAATTCTTGCTAAAGAGATCGTCATAAGTGAATCCTTCTAGGTGGTAGCCATTATTGAAAAGCTACCCCCTGCTTAGAGTGACTTTAAGAACTACCTAAAGCACAAAAGAAAGGAAATGTTAGTGGAAGACCTGTTTGTCAGACTTCAGATTGAAGAAGACAATAAAGGTACTAGCAAAAACCTTAACAAAATAGCAAATGTCAATGGTGTTAAGGCAAACATGGTAGAAATCAAGAAGAACTTCAAGAAGGGAAAACAACCTCAAAATGGATCTAAATTGGGACCAAAAGGTGGCATTTCCAAGAAATATAAATTTTAAGAGAAATCTTCAATTGCAATAAGATGGGGCACAAGTTACCTGACTGTAGGCTACCAAAGAAAGTTAGAGCTAATGAGGCTAATGTTGTGGAAGAAATTTCCAAGGAAGTGCCTAATATGGATTTATGTGTTGTGATTTCTGAAGTCAACATGGTTGACTCAAATCCAAGAGAATGGTGGCTTGATACTGGTGCCACATGTCATATCTGCTGTGACAAAGACTTCTTTTCTGGGTTGGTACCTTGTGACAAAAGGGAGAAGCTCTATATGGGCAATGCTACGACTTTTAAGATCAAGGGGAAGGGCATTGTGGTCTTAAAGATAAGTTCTAGCAAAAAACTAAAGCTTAAAAATGTGTTGTATGTGACTGACATACTGTAACACCCCAAACCCAGCCTAGAAGTTAAGCCTGAGTCCGGCGTGTCATATTGGAGCACATTTTAAAATCACGTATTTTCTTTAAAAACTCATTCGAAAACTAATGTTTCTAATTGAAAACAAACTGGTTTGAAGGTTAAAGCCTCTTTGTTAAAACTCTGAATATTTAAACAATTTGTTATCCATTTGAAAACATAACAACTTTTAAAACCTTATTCATTGTTATGGGTGAAAGCAAGTAAGTTGAGAAAGCTTGTAGAAAAACTTGTAGTTTGCAGAAACGTGTTGATTTTGGAAACAATTTAAGTTTCGAAAAACTGCAGTCTACTTTTAGAAGTTATAAATAATCAAAAATGAAAATCCTAAATTAGAATCTAGAGAATACTTAGAGCGGCCTTATTACATAATTTCAAACCCAGAATAGAAATTTAAAATAAAACAAATGTAAACAATGCAGTCGTGTGGCCACCCTCGAGTCCCTCGCAGCACCGATCCAACTAACGCTGGGGATTACCTAAAAAGATAAAAGACGGGGTGAGTTTACGAAAACTCAGTGTGTAATCCCCTTCCTAAAGAAATGTCATTAAACAGAAACATATATAAAAACAGTTTGGGCCGGAGCCCTTTAACAGAAACAGTACAATTAAGCTCAGAGCATAAGTGGGCCAAAGCCCAATACAAACCATTTGGGCCTAGTCCATATCAGAATCAACTGGGCCTAGGCCATATCAGAGATAGAGCATAAATGAATGATGCATGATGCATGCAAACCCATCCAACCAACACACCACTCTGTCCAACCCTGTACAGTCTGTGGGGATATAATCAACCCACCCATCCCTACACTCCACAGTGTAGTACTGATGCGGCACTATCAGTATCGCAGCAAGGCTGCCAGAAATCAGAATGGCCAAAAGCCATAAACAGAATGGCACAGAGACATAGTAATGTGCGTGGCACAAAGCCATTACTAACGGGTCTATAATTGGCACAAAGCTTATGATATCAGCACAAAGCCTTCGGTAATGGCATAAGGCCCATAATTACGGCACAAAGCCTACAATAACGGCACAAAGCCCACAATAATAGCATGAATCCCATAATAATGGCACACAGCCCTTGGTAACATGATCGACACACAGCCATCGTTCGGTCCACAGTCGTCTCGGACGACCCGTGTGACCTTATCAAATTGGTACAGCTCTTAAGCCTTCAGTGGGTCCACAGTCATCTCAAGCGACCCGTGCGACCTTATGAAATCAGTCTGGCTCTTAAGCCTTCAGTGGGTCCATAGTCGTCTCGGGCGACCCGTATTACCTTATGAGATTAGTACGGCTCTTAAGCTTTTGGTGGGTCTATAGTCGTCTCGGGCGACCCGTGCGACCCTAACAGATTAGAACTTCCTCCATATAATATCCTAACCCATGCAACATGTTATGTATGCAGAATGTCATGCTCATAACCAGAAAAACAATCACAGTCACATTAGTCGAATCATAGTCATTCAGTTACCGTCAATCAGTCAAGACATAGCACTAGTCAGTCTTTTACCTACAAGGGGCAAAATAGTCATTTTAAACCTTAAGGGAAAAATGGTCATTCTACCCCACAGGGGTATTCCGGTAATCCTACCCTATAGGGGTATTTTAGTAATTTTACAATCTGAGGGTATTTTGGTAATTTTGCAAACTAGGGGTATTTCGGTAATTTCATAAACCCAGGGTAAAATGGTAATTTTACAAATCAAAAGTAAAACGGTAATTTTACAAATCAGGGGTAAAATGGTAATTTAACAAATTAGGGGTAAAATAGTAATTTTACAAATCAGGGGTAAATTAGTAATTTTGCAAATTGGGGGTATTTCTGTAATTTTGCAAATCGAGGATATTTTTGTAATTTTACAAATCGGGGGTATTTCTATAATTTTACAAATCGAGGGTAATTCAGTAATTTACAAATCGGGGTATTATAGTAAGTCTACCCTATAAGGGTATTTCGGTAATTTTATCAATCCCTCAAAAAGTCTATAGTTGCCTCAGGCGACTTGAGTATTCTAAACAAAGATAATGTTGCGAATGGGCTTAAGACCCGTTCTCGGCTCAAGTGGGCACACACGCTTGTGTGGCCCTTTAGCCCAAAACTAGCCACAGATATGAGATTCACCTAGTTTAGTCCAATATTTACTACACAATCATACCATCTGCCTGCTTGGGCCCACAGGCCCATTGGGCCCACATGGCCCATTTCGGCATTCCAGCATTTGCCATTCTACAGCTAGAGTAGGGTGAAGTACACACCTGATAGGAATCTGAAGTTAATCCGCGCTCTAAACACTGCTATGCCCAGAAGCCAACAATAATTGCACCCTTGACTCCCAAAGGGTGTGTCGATCAACTTTGGTCACCACCACCGTAACCCAACGACATACAGATCAACGAATGATCCAACGCCTAACCCAAAGGACCACGCCACAAAGCGAAAGGGATAATCCAAGTAAGGTATGCTTACTCTCCTCATGACTTGCTCTATTTAAAGCCAGCTTCTTGCCTATTCTCATGTTAGCTTTCTGATGTGGGATTCTCCATCAATCCTCCAAAACCAACTCATTAGCAAAATAACCAACCTTTGCATGCAAAAGGAGTCAAACCAATGTCCTCTCGATAGCCATGTCATGCTACCACCGCTAGGACACAAGCTCCTTTATGTCATAAGTCCAACACATTTAACTATAAAGCCTACCTACTCGCTTCTAGATTTATTTAAAAGAGAAACCAAAATAAATTGCAAGAGCCAATACTTGAACCTTGGACCCCTTGCTTCCTCTATGGCGTCACTTCCTTGTCTCCCATGTGACGCCATTTGCCACTAGACCATAACTCCTTTTATGTCTTATTTTAGCCCCTTTTATTTATAAGTTATCCCACTTGAGCTCAAGGTTCTGTTAACCTAAAAATAAATATTTTTCCTATACTAAACCCGAACTCAGGACTTCACAGAAACTCTTTCACACCTCAAATTACCACCTTATCCTCTAAACTAAACACACAATTTAAATTATTAAAGCCGCTTTTTAACCAATCCAAAACTCAAGGCCCAATACTTCTAGGCTCAAAATTCGGGGTGCTACACATACGCAAGAACCTTGTTTCTGGGACACGCCTCAGTGTACACAACTTTAGGATGGTGTTTGAATCCCAAAAGCTAGTTTTGTATAAGGGGTAAATTTTTGTGGGAAGGGGATATGTATTAAATGACATGTGGAAACTTAATGCAATCTCTATAAAAGCAAAGAAAATGAATAAGAATGTCACTTATTCTTCTCCTTATATGCTTGAGTCATTTAATTTATAGCATGGTAGGCTCGGACATGTTAATTATGATATTTTACATAGATTAATTAATTTAGAACACATTCATTCTTTTCAAACTGTTGAAATAAATACAGAACCACTTGATCTAATATATAGTGATGTTTGTGTCTTAAAGATTGTTCAAACCAGAAGAGGGAATAAATATTTTATTACCTTAATTGATGATAGTACAAAATATTGCTATGTGTATTTGCTTAAGAGCAAAGACGAAGCTATAGAGAAATTCATTCTCTATAAACAGGAAGTTGAAACCCAACTTAATAAAAAGATTGAGATGGTAAGAAATGCTCGTGGTGGTGAATATGTTGAACCATTTGGTGAATGCTATGCACAACATGGTATTATTCATGAAGTGACACCACCATACTCTCCTCAATCAAATGGAGTAGCTGAGTGGAAAATCAAACTCTAAATGAGCATTGCTAAGAAGCTCGAGTTATCATAGAACATGTGGGAGGAAGCTATTCTATCAGCTAATTACCTTTTAAATAAGATTCTTCATAAGAAAAGGGACAAGACATCATATGATTTACGGAAAGGTAGAAAACCTTCCTACAACCACTTAAAAGTGTGAGGGTGTGTTGCAAAGGTATGGTTCCATTACCAAAGCAAATGAAAATAGGTCTTAAAATGGTGGATTGTATTTTCATTGGCTATACAAAACATAGCAATGCATAGTGATTTCTTTTGTACGAATCAAAGAATCCTGACATTCATAAGAATACTATATTGGGATAAAAAATGTCTCATTCTTTGAAAATATCTTCCCTTGTAAAACTAGGGAAGTAGATTCAAGTTCAACGAAATGAACTTTAGAGACTATAGATGAAAAAGTCAAGACATTCAACAAGAGGTTGAAACTGAGATAGAGCCAAGAAGGAGTAAACAAACAAGGGTGGAAAAATCTTTCGGATCGGATTTTCTAACCTTTATCCTAGAGACTGAACCTCAAACCTATAATGATGCTATATGGTTATCCTAAAGCACTTTATGAAAAGATGCTATTAAAAGTAACATTAACTCCATCATGCAAAATCGTAGGTAGGAATTAGTGGATCTTCCTCCGGCAATTAAACCATTAAATTCTAAGTGGATTTTCAAACGGGAAATGAAAGTAGATGGAACAATTGATAAGTACAAGGCTAGATTGGTTATAAAAGTTTATAGGCAAAAGAAAGGTCTTGACTACTTTGATACTTTTTCTCCAGTGTCTAGGATAACTTCTATAAGGATGATACTTGCAATGTAACACCCCAAACTCGGCTTAGACGTTATGGCTAAATCCAGAAGTGTTAAGAAGAAGGGTTTCAAAACTAACTTTACTTCAACAAACCTTGTAGGTTACTTGCTAAAAAGTATCTAAATTTTACAAAACATATTCGTTTACTTATTTATTGCAGAAACCATCATTAATTTGTTCTTTCGCCAAAACATAATTTACAGCGAAAATCTTAAAAAATAGTTATATTTTGGGAATCCAATTCATATTTTCAGAAAAACCTTTGTTTCCGTAAATTGTTTTAGTTAATCATCACAAGATAAAAAACATCCAAAAACCAAAACCAAATCCAACAGTTAAAAACCATACAGTCTAAAGAGTCCTAAAAATTACGAACTCTCACATAAATCCAGAATTTAAGAATACCAAAAACTTGAAGGCAGTTTAAACTAGTGGTCACCGCTGAGCCTCTATTGCACTGACCTGCCTATGTCCGGGGATTACTTGAACAAAACAGACAAACAAAGGTGAGTTTCCGTAAACTCAGTGTGTAACCTAACATAGATAGTCATGCAATTTACACAAAATTACATATACAATCAGATACAAATCTAGACCTAAGTCCTTATTAAAAAAGATATGAGAATCAGATAATAGATCAGACGTATAGTATCCTACCTCTATCCTTTACACACCATCTCCATCCATCCCATCACACCATGTGGGGCTAAAAACACCTGCCCATACCTACATATCATATAATATCGATGGGACACATAACAGATAATATGCAATCAAGCTACTAAAATATAGGCGAAAGGTCGTCGTACAGATCACTTCTTCTACATTTATCAATCCCACCCCAATACAGATACAGAATACAAATGCAGAAGTATCAAAATAAACATGCTTAACATGCCCCTATACAGATAAATACATATTTAGAAGTACAGTCAGACATACATATTAGTATCCTACTCAGATCAGTTTATTAGAATATCAAATCACATGAAATTACGGTAGGCCGACAGTCGATTGGAATGACCCGTGTGACCCTAGGAAAAATTTTAAAATTTTGGGCCAACATGCCCGTGTGGCTTGCCCGTATGGGCCCACACACCTAATCTGGCCTTGCCTGTTTTACCCACACGGCCTAGCCCAAAATTTACACGCACTTGTGGCATGTTCATATAGGCCCACACGCCCAATTTAGCCTAGCCCGTGTGGCCCACACGGCCACACTTACCCCGTCACACGATCGTGTCATGCGCATGGCCACACCTTTGTCAGTCACATGGCCGTATTTTGCACACGACCGAGCACACGCCTGTGTGGCGTCAACAGCCCCCTTTTTTAGCTTTTGCCGAACCTTGATCTTTCGTGTTTAGGGTACACACCTAGTTCAATTTTGACGCGTAAGCAATCCTAAGCCCACTAGAACCTAAAAATTGACATTACACGCTCCCACAATTAGTTTTAATTCTCAATTAAACTGAACCAACAAAACTAACAACAGTGCAATTTAAGTGTTCAAAACTTACCGACTTCCTTGAAAGATTCTGGCTGCGATTCCACAAGAGGAGAGCTCCGTTCGTCATGATTCACTGCTTCTAAAATGCAAAAATAAAACTACGAAAAGTAACATCAACAAAGATTATCACAACTCGTTGCCTCTGAAATGAGTAAGAACTCACCACCTTTGCTTACCTAATCACACGAAGAAACCAAGGGTTCATATCACAGTGATTTGGAACAAAAGATTTGATAGAATAAGAAGAAAGAAAGAAGAAACTTCTGATGGGGAAGGAACACAGAAAAGAAACGTCAAAGAGAATTGGGAAAAGAAAGTGAAAACCAATTTTTTGAAAAAAAACCAAAAATAAAAAAAATTAGATATATCTCAACTTCCCACTAACAACTCAACCTCAACTAACTCAGAATCCCACTTCCACAGAACCTCTTTCACACAATCAGAGAAAAAATATCACCCATACTCATGTAGGGACTCGAACACAAAACCTCCAGCAAGCTAACTCCTTACCACTCGAACCAACAAGCTCATTTTGATATGATTTTACAAATAATCTTATATAAGCCCACCCAACAGGGATAAGGCTTGTATCAAAAATAACAAAAATTACAAATGTGGGACTTGAACCCCAAACCTCAAACACACACCACATCACTTAACCACTAAAGTAAATGCTCATTTATATCAAATTTCACAGAAACAAAATTAAATTATTCAGGGAGTTTACATGCAATTGTCGCCTTACGGAATCTAGAAGTACATCAAATGGATGTTAAAATAACTTTCCTAAATTGAGATCTTTATAAAGAGATTTACATGGAATAACTTAAGGGCCATGTAGTTCCAGGATAAGAAAAGGAAGTTTGTAAATTGATGAAGTCTTTGTATGGACTTAAGGAAGCATTAAAGCAATGGCATGAGAAATTTGATAATGTCATGATGATAAATAGCTTTAAGATTAATAAGTGTGACAAATGTGGGTATGTCAAAACTACTGATATTGGATATATTATCCTATGCTTATATGTTGATGACATACTCATTGTTGGAAGTAACAATGAAATGCTAAAACTTACCAAAGACATGTTAAATTCAAGATTTGACATGAAAGATATAGGACTAGCTAATGTGATTTTGGGCATCCAAATCAAGAGGTCATCTAAATGTCTCATATTGACTCAATCACACTATGTGGACAAGATTCTTTGGAAATTTAGCAAGGATGACTCTGGTATAGCCAGAACTCCAATAAATACGAGCTAACATCTGTCCAAAAACAAATGTGAAAAAGTGGAATATGTAAGGGTCATAGGTAGTCTAATGTACCTTATGAGTTGTACTAGACCAAATATTGCTTTCATTGTGAGTAGTTTAAACAGATTCACAAGCAATTTAGGGGAAAACCACTGGTAAACAATTGTGAAGGTACTGAGATATCTCAGATATACTCAGGTCTACGGATTGTATTATTCTAGAGATCCTACTATTTTAAAAGGATTCTCCAATGCTAGTTGGATATCTGATATTCAAGATACCGAATATACAAGTGGATATTTTTTACATTAGGAGGAGGGGTTATGTCACGGAAATCCTTAAGACAGACGATTATAACCAGATTTACAATGGAATTTGAGTTTGTAGTTTTAGACAAATCTAGAAAAGAGGTTGACTGGCTTTGAAACTTCTTGGAGGATATTCCTAACTGGCCAAAGCATGTGCCTACAATATGCATATATTGTGATAACCAGCAACAATTGGTAGAGCACAAAACGTAATGTATAATGGTGAGTCGAGACATATGCGTTGTCAACACAATACCGTTAGACAACTAATCTTAAATGGAATTATCTCTATTGATTTTGTAAAATCAAAAGATAACATTACAAATCCGCTAACTAAAGGCTTAAGTCGAGATCAGTTTGATAAAATATTGAAAGGAATGGGACTAAAGCCTGTGAAAATTAAAGGCACTATGTAAAGGAAAACCCAACCTAGTTGATTGGAGATCCCAAGATCTAGGTTCAAAAGGACAACCTACTTGCATAGACCTTATGAGGTCACTATAGGGGTTCTTATCCCAAGTTTGTTCCCATGATATAAGCAGTGTTTAAAAGTGGGATAAGTTAAGCAATACTTTTAATAACCATTGTATGTTTTATTGAGTCGAGCAATATAAGTCACCTATGTGAAAGTGAAGTGTGGCCGCTTCGAGGAGACTATTGGGGCATAGTTCTTTCAAACTCTTACAGAACCAAGAGATGTTCTTGGCCATATGAACATACCTATGAGAACTAAAACCTTAGCAGGGAGGTAGTTGTGTGAGGTATATCATCGTTTACACAAATGGTAGAACAATTCAAGGACATCACGTCTACTAATGGGCTAGTAAAGTAAATATACTTTCACAAGTGAAGGTTCAATGGTTGATGCCTACCTATCCTATGCAACTATCGAACGTAGATTCTATCACCACATCGAGTCAATGTTTTTTGTTAAAACTATCAATTTTCATTCATGTGGGGGATTGTTGAAAAAATAGATTTTTTGGAAGCTTTGAGACTTATTCTCGATCAATGAAGGTGGAGATTTGAATCATAAAATTATAGTTTTTCTATTCTACCCCGATGAGACCTTTACAACGGTATATCATATGCTCATAATGGTTGAGTGATGAATGAGAAATTGATGCTCAAAGTAAACCACTTGTGAATTATGTTGAGGTGTAACACCCTTTACCCGTATCCGACACCAAGATAGGGTACGAGGCGTTACCTTACTAAATCACATGCAACTCTTCAACTTACACTCACTGAAATGTGTCCCAATTTAAAAAGTTTTCAAACAATGTCCTACGGACCTTCATATAGGCCTACGAGGCCTAAAATATGACTTAGAAACGATCTGGGACCATTTCGGACACTTGGGAAACATTCAAGAAAATCCACTAAAAGCAGGGCACACGCTCGTATGGAAGGGCCACATGACCATGTGGCCTCTAAACATGGCCGTGCTGATGGCCCATATGTCTCACATGGCCTAAGCACCAAGGGACACGCCCGTGCCCTTTGTCCGTGCGAATTTATTTTCTAACTCCAAACCTACAGGGGTTTTCACATAGCCTGGCACACGCCCATGTGCTCAGTCCGTGTCCCTCATATAGCCATGACACGCCCGTGTCGCAGCTCGTGTGCAAAAACCTTGACATTCTATTTCTGAAGTTAGCAATCACATGGCTATGGCACACACCCATGTCTCAACCATGTCCTTCACACGGTTGAGACACACGGTCGTGTCTCATGCCGGTGTGGTACACTATGGAGTTTTTAATTTGTCAACCTAAGGTGCAGGGGACACACGGCCTAACCACACGCCCGTAGGCGGACCGTGTGTCACACACGACCTAGACACAGTCTACCCATGTAGACAAAAATAGGCTATCCACCAAGCCTTTTTGCCACCTTGAAATAAGATCAAATGCATACTCAAACATACCACGACTCCAACTCTCAACCAATAGCCATAATTTGGCATCCACACAACTTAATATGATAAATCTAACCAACAAGCGTACAACTATCCTAACAATTGCATTCATCAAACTACGTTGCATAATCAGAAAACATCAACATTTGCATTCATTACCCAATGATACACATCAATCAATACTTTTGGCCTTATACAAAATGAGGTATTTCAAATTCAAGCCAACACATTTGGCTCACAAAATAACATGACACTTAACAAAAGAATGAAGTCCTATACACACCATATTCTCAAAATGCTAAAGCTAACTATACCAAGTGCTAGGGAAAATAGTGTGAACGGAACCTCTAACGTCCAATGATCCACGAGCTAACTAGGTGGTACTATAAAAAAATAGAAAAGAGAGGGGTAAGCATAAAGCTTAGTAAGTCTATATGCAAACATTTAATACCATAACCAAGCATTGGACAATTAAAATGTAACTCAATTGTACCAATACTTCCAAGACATAGAGTCACTTACTCGTCCCCCATCTTACCTAGTATCCTCAACATAATTTTACGCACAAAGCTCATCTTCTTAATACATACATTCCCTGCACTTATTTATCGCCACAACACTCATAAATTTCATTCAAATGATTCCACAATATACATGTCCATGCAATAGACCATACAAGATAAATTCACACATAGCTATTCATAGTGAGGTTAATAATAAGGTGGTTTCGCACCTAGCCCACCATCATGAATAATTTACGGTGGTTTCGCACATAGCCCACCTTTATCAATAATTTGCGGTGGTTTCTCACTTAGCCTACCTTTATCACTAATTTACTGTGATTTCGCACTTAGCCCACCTTATTAAATAATTTTCGATGACAACGCACTTAGCTCACTAATTTCAACTATCACCAGGTGGTTTCGAACATAGCCCACCTTTATCATTGTTATATGAAATTTTACCCATACTCTCATTTCTCACATTTTCGTTCAAAGGCACTAACATTTAATGTAACACCCTTTACCCGTATCCAACACCGAAATAAGGTACGAAGCATTACTGTACTAAAACGCATACAATTTATTCAATCTTAAACCATCGAAATACGTCCTAATTTAAAACTTTTTCAAACATGGCTCTTCAATCCTTCATATGGGCCTACGAGGCCTAAAACACACTTTGGAAGCAACCCGGAACCGTTTCGGGCACTTAGAAAACTTCCAAGGAATACCACTAAAAACAAGGCACATGCCCGTATGGAAGGGCAACATACCCGTGTGGCCTCAAGACATGGCCATGCTAATGGCCCTTGTACCTTACACAGCCTAAGCAATCTAGGGACATGCCCGTGCCCCTCGTTTGTATGGATTTAATTTTTAACATTTAACCTACAGGGGTTTTCACACGGCCTGGCACACGCCTGTGTGCCCAGCCCGTGTCCCACACACGACCATGACACGCATGTATCGTAGCCCTTGTATGAAAACCTTGACATTCTATTTCTGACATCAGCAGACATAGGGCTGAGGCACACGCCTGTGTCTCGGCCATGTCTGTCACACGGTTGAGACACACAGCCGTGTCTCATGCTCTTGTGGAACACTAATGGGAATTTAATTCTATCCATGCAAGGTACAGAGGACACACGGCCTAGTCACACGTCCGTGGGCTGACACACGGCCTAGGCACACCCCAGTGTGCCTACCCGTGTAGACAAAAATAGGCTATTTGCCAAGCCTTTTTACCACCCTGGAACAAGACTAAATACAAAGCCAACATATCAAGACTTTCATACTTAACCAATAGCCATAAATTGGCATTCCAACTTAGTCGCATATACCAATCTATCTACGTCTCACATAATTTGCATGTATAAATAATCTAAACAACCATTTACAATTTCCATGAACTCATTCTCATTTCATTAAAAGTAACTACAACAATTCTTTTGGCCAATTCTGATGGCCACTTAAAAAATAAGCTTTATGAAATAAATGGCCAATATAATTGGCTGACTAGAGTATCATATGCCAAAATAACCAAAAAGACCTATACATGCCATTATCCAAAACACAAAAATAAGACTATACCAAGTGCTTCAATTGATAGTGTGAACGATACCTCCGACATCCCTTGGATCCCCAAATTACCTAGGCGGCACTACAAGGAAAAATAGAAAGGAGAGGAGATAAGCATAAAGCTTAATAAGTAGAATGCAAATATTAACAACTGAATATTGTAAATTAACATTCTTAAAATCCTTACACAACATGAATGACTATGAACATAACTTACTTATCATATTTTCCTTACTAATCATACAATATATGATCGAGCATGTATCGTATACATGATATATATACGTAGGTACCTGTACCACTCACAACAAGGTCATTACTTCTTTTACATAAGCATTAAGCCATAAAATCTTTTTTCATGGAACTCAGTGGAATAGAAGAGGATACTCGATGGCCTTAAACGTGAGTTAAGCGTCGATGCCATGTCCTCGACATGGTCTTACACTAGCTCTCATCTCATCGCTAATGCCATGTCCTCGACATGGTCTTACAATGGAATTAAACTCATCGCCAATGCCATGTCCTCGATATGGGCTTACAATGGCATTAAACTTATCGCCAATGCCATGTCCTCGACATGGGCTTACAATGGCATTAAACTCATCTCCTCTAGTCTCTCAACCCAATTATCCAATCTATCCCAATGGTTCCACTGAGAAATTACCATTATGACATTTCATTCTCGTTTCATAAATTCAATCAAAATACATAAATGAATATGCAATAGGTAGATTGTAATATTTACACCCCACTTACCCGGTATACAAAATGTGGTAATGTAATCAGATTTAATCCGTTCGCTTGGCCTTCCCCCAATCTAAGCCCGGATTTCATTGTTCTGGATCTATAATAAATAAATATTCGCTAATTTAATCACCAAATAAATCTAAGCAATCCAAAATTCACAATTTTGCAAAATGACTAGTTTGCCCCTAGGCTTTAGCAAAATGACCATTTTACCCCTAAGCTCGAAAATTAATTTTTATCGAGTTTCATTATTAACCAAGCCTAGTCAAACTCTTTTCACTCTTATGGCAACCCAAAATTCCTATTATTACACACAATTACCAACAATTTATCAACTTTACAATCTAGTCCAATTAGGTGTTTTCCTTGAGCACCCCTTTACAAAAGTTGTTTATCAAGCAACCTACATTCATTTTCCTCCTTAGAATCCCAGAAAATATCATTCATACATTCATTGATAAGTTTTAAATTTTCATCTAAAATACAAAATAGTCCCCTCATTTTGTAGCTAATGCTACAAGGATCTCAAAAGTACAAAATTTTTTTAGAAATGACCTTAAAATCGCTTACCTTTGAGGGCTAAAGGTTGCTACAAATTTTCAAGCTTCTAAAACCCCTTTCTTGCTGAATATTTCGATGGAAAGATGAAGGAAATGAAAAAAAATGAAGCCTTAATATTTTTAATCCAAAACTAGTCAAATAGGTTACCTAACCCCAACAAAATTTGACTTTTTTAAAAAAAAATCATTGTCCCTATAACTCTCCTATGACCGGCCACCTTAAGAGAGAAGGGTTATTTTCCCTTCAAAACCCCAAACTTTGATTCTCAATCTATTTAACACCTTTAACTAACAAGATACAACTTTTGGCCTTTACGCGATTTAGTCCTTTTTCGCGATTAAGCCCTCAATCGCGTAAATTAATTCACCAAAAATTTTCGTGCATACTTATAAAAATACTACAACACATAACTTAACACTAAAATAATTTTCTTAAACATCAAGAAGTGATTTCAAAATCACTATTTTGACTAGACCCAATTTTAGGCTGTTACAATTCTCCCCCTTAAGAATTTTCATCCTTGAAAATCTTACCGTTGAAAAGGTTCAGGTACTGATCTCTCATCATCTCCTCTGGTTCCCATGTGGATTCTTCAACACCATTCCTATGCCACAATACTTTTACTAATGCTATACTCTTATTTCTCAATTGCATAATCTCTCGAGCCAAAATCTTGACCAATTCTTCACCGTAGGTCATATCAGGTTGAATCTCAACCTCAGTTGGTGTAATCACGTGTGAAGGGTCTGAACGATAGTAGCTTAACATAGATAAGTGAAAAATGTCATGAATCTTCTCTAGTTCAGGTGGCAAGGCTAATCGATAGGCTAGAAGTCCAACTCTCTCGGTCACCTCATAAGGCCCAATAAACCATGGGCTCAATTTTTCCTTCCTACCGAATCGAAGGACTTTCCTCCCCGGGGAAACTTTCGAAAACACTTTGTCCCACACCTGAAACTCAATCTCTTCTCATTTCAAATCTGCGTAGGATTTCTGTCTATCTGAGGTGGCTTTCAAGCATTCTCGAATGACCCTAACCTTCTCTTCGGGCTCTTTGACCAAGTCAACTCCGTGTATCTTATTCTCTTTAAGTTCTAACAATACAAGGGCGTCTGACACTTGCACCCATACAAAGCCTCATAAGGCGCCATCTAAACTCGATTGATAGCTATTGTTGTAAGCGACTTCTACCAACGACAAGTACCTTTCCCAGCTACCTTGAAATTCTAGAACACAACACCGTAACATGGCTTCAAGTATCTGGATTACTCTCTCAGATTGGTCATCTATTTCCGGGTGAAAAGCAGTACTGAAATTAAGTTTCGTTCTCAAAGCTCCTTACAAGTTGCCCCAAAATCGTGATGTAAATCTTGTCTCTCTATCTGAAATAATTGATAGAGGTACTTCATAAAGTCTCACAATCTCAAAAACATACAAATCGGCCAATTTCCCAAGCTAGTAGTAGATACGCACCGGTATGAAATGAGCTAACTTAGTCAGTTTATCTACCACTACCCAAACTACATCTTTCTTCTTTGGAGTCGTAGGCAACCCCGTCACAAAATCATAGTGACTTGATCCCATTTCCACTCGAGAACCATTATAGGCTGAAGCAGACCCGATGGTACCTGATGTTCAGACTTCACTTGTTGACAAATTAAGCATCTCGAAACAAACTCTGAAATGTCTCTCTTCATACCCGGCTACCAATACATTTTCCTTAGGTCATTGTACATCTTTACATTCCCCAGATGGATAGACAAAAACCCACTATGTGCTTCTTGAAAAATTTTCTGAACAATCTCCTCACTCTTAGGCACGCAAACTCTATCTCGGTACTTTAAACAACCATCAGACTCAATTCAAAATTCAAATTCAATGCTAGATTCACATTGTGCTCTTTTATCTTGCAACATCTCATCATTCTTCTGAGCTTCAAGAATCTCTTGAAGAAATATCGATTTAGCTCTCATTTTTGCTGCAATCGAACCATTCTCGAACATAAACAGCTAGGCACTCAAAGCTCTTAACACAAACAATGATTTCCTCCTCAACGCATCGGTAACTACATTCACCTTTCTTAGATGGTAGTCAATCACCAACTCATAGTCTTTTATTAACTTTAGCCATCTCTGTTACCTTAAATTTAACTCATTTTGTGTCATCAGATACTTAAACTTTTGTGGTCTGTGAAAACTCGGCACTTCTCACCGTATAAATGATGTCTCTAGATCTTTAACGCAAAAACAATGGCAGCCAACTTCAAGTCATGAGTAGGGTAATTCTTCTCATGTGGCTTCAACTGTCTTGAGGCATACGCAATTACCTTGTCTTCTTGCATAAGTACGCACCCTAGTCCATTCAGGAAGGTGTCGCTATACACCACAAACTCTTTTCCTGGTTTGGGTTGCACCAAAACTGGGGCTTCAATCAACAAGGTCTTTGATTTCTCAAAACTTTGTTGACATTTTTTGATCCACTCGAATTTGACATCTTTCTACAACAACCTCGTCATCTGAGTCACAATCATAGAAAATCCATTAACAAAGCACCTGTAGTATCCTGCTAAGCCTAAGAAACTCCTAATTTCAAACACGTTCCTCAGTGGCTTCCACTCAAAAATAGTTAAAATCTTACTTGGGTCAGCTCTAATCCCTTTGCCCGAGACAATGTGTCCTAAGAAGCCTACTTCTGAATGCCAAAATTCACTTTTGTTAAACTTAACATATATTTGCTTTTCTCTCAAGGTTTGCAGAACCATCCTTAGGTGCTCAGCATGCTCGTTCTCATCTCGAGTGTAAATCAGTATGTCATCGATAAAAACTACTACAAATTTATCCAAGTATGGCCAAAGTATGACGTTCATTAGATCCTTGAACACCTCTGGGGCATTTGTCAAGCCAAATGGCATGACCAACAACTCGTAATGGTCACACCTCGTTCAAAACGCAGTCTTTGGTACGTCTTGCTCCTTCACCCTTAATTGATAGTACCCTGACCTCAGATCTATCTTAGAAAATGCCGTGGCTCCCTTGAGTTGATCGAATAAATTGTTGATCCTAGGCAAAGGATACTTTTTCTTCACAGTTACTTTGTTAAGTTGTCTATAATCAGTACACAACCTTAACGATCCATCTTTCATCTTCATAAAGAGTATTGGAGTACCCCATGGCGAATAACTCAGTCTTGCGAACCCCTTATCCGTTAATTCTTACAGCTGCACCTTCAACTCTTTCAACTCCGTCAGTGCCATCCTACACGGAGCAATCGAGATAGGCGCCATCCTAGGGACCAACTCGATGCCAAATTCCACTTCCCTTATTGGAGGCAATCCGGGTAACTCTTCCGAAAACACATCCGGATACTCACAAACCACAAGTACCAACTCAATCTTTATTTCAAACGCTTAAGTGTTCAACACAAAAATGAGATAAGCTTCGTATCCCTTCCTCAAATATTTTTTCTGCAATCAAAGACGAAACCACTACCGGCAAGCTATTCGGTTCGCCTGACTCTACCCGAAGGTTATCTCTATTCTTACAACTCAATTCAATAAATTTCCTCCCACAATTCACTATTACACTATGAGTAGAGAACCAATCCATACCGAGGATTACATCAAACTCATCAAATGGCAAGATCATGAGATTAGCCTGAAAGCAATGACCTCTAATCATCAAGGGACAATCTCTGCATATCTTGTCCACTAAGACATATTTGCCTAACAGATTGGACACCTTTACTACGAATTCAGTAGACTCAACTAACACATTAATACTGGGTACCAACTTCATTCAAATATAAGAATGTGTAGATCCCAGATCGACTGAAGCAAAAACAGACATATCATGGATAGAAAAGGTACCCGTAATCACATCTGGAGATGAGGCTTCCTCGCAAGTGCGAATGGCATAAGTTCTCACCGGCACTCGGCCCTCGGACCTCATGACTGAATCCCTAGGAGCACCTCTGCTACCCGCTCCACTACCCGGGTTCTTTTGTGGTCTACCCCTCGTCAGTGTATTACTTGCTCACATATCTTGTTTCTTGTCTTTTTTTGTCCCACTTAGGACAATTTTGGATGGAATGGTCTAATAACCCACACTTATAACATCCTTGCTCATCTCCCCGACATTTACCGAAGTGTCGTCTACCACACTGCGAACACTCCAGTCTATTAGGTCTGGTGCTACTGACACTCGAAACTAAAGTGGTTTGAGCTTTGGACGCCATCTGTTGCTTACTCTTGCTTCTACTTGAATATCCTACCAAAGTAGTTGATCAGGTGGTAAACTCTTTCGATCTCTTGGATGAGGATTGATGCGACTTTCCCATCTGTCTCTTCCTCAAGTCACGAGACTCCATATCAGTCTTCTTCTTCTCTTTAGCTAACTCTTCAACCTTGCACGCCCTCTCAACGAGCACTACAAATTCTCGAATCTCCAAAATGTCCACCAACAAATGAATATCCTCATTCAACCCATCTTCGAACCACTTACACATGATAGCTTCAAAAGATACACACTCGCAGGCATATTTGCTAAGCCTCACAAACTCACACTTGTACTCCATGGCTGTCATTTGATCTTGCCTCAATTCAAGAATTTTTTTCCTCCTTTGGTCAACGAACCTTTTACTAATATACTTTTTGCAGAACTCTTCTTGAAAGAACTCCCAAGTTACTCTTTCTCTCGGTACTACAGACACAAGAGTATTCCACCATTGGTAGGCTGAGTCTCATAGGAGTGACACCACACACTTTATGCAATCCTCGGGTGTGCATGAAAGCTCAACAAACACCCTTACAGTATTCTCTAACTAGAATTCTGCCCTCTCAGGGCCATTATCTTTGTTTTCTCTAAACTCTTCAGCTCCATGTTTTCTTATTCTATCTACCGGAGGCTTCTCTCTCCTAGCCAAATCAACCCCTTGAGGAGCTATGGGGGCTTGCTGATGAATCGGAGGAGGCAGGGGAGGTGGAGTGTTCGGATTCACACGAACATACTCCGTATACTAGGCGTCCATCATTTTGAGGTAGGCCTCTCTGGCCTCTTCACCCTGACTCCATGTCACGAGTCCACTTTCTACAACCGCGGTCCCTTCGACGGGAGCCAGCGCATTACTTTCCATATCATTCGCCATAGATTGATCGGTATCCATAACTATAAGAAAACATAGTTTACAATTTTCAGGAGCCATCACACTATCATCAAACAATAATGGCATGTATAGCTAGACTCGTACTAACACTATGTTAGTCCTAAAATTGACTAAACCATGCTCTGACACCACTAAATGTAACACCTCTTAATTTAACACCCCTTACTCGTATCCGACGCCGGAATAGGGTACGAGGTGTTACTTTCCTAAAACGCATGCAATTTATTAAATTTTAAACCACTGAAATACGTCCCAATTTAAAAAATTTTCAAATATGGCTCTTCAGTCCTTCATATGGGCCTGCAAGGCCTAAAACACTCTTTGTAAGTAACCCGGAATCGTTTCGGGCACTTAAAAAACTTCCAAGGAATACCACTAAAAACAGGGCACACGTTCGTGTGGAAGGGCAACACCCCCGTGTGACCTCAAGACATGGCCGTGCTAATGGCCCGTGTACCTCACACGACCTAAGCAATCTAGGGACACACTCGTGCCCCTCGTCCGTATGGATTTAATTTTTAACATTTAACCTACAGCAGTTTTCACACAGCCATGACACACCCGTGTCACAGCCCGTGTATGAAAACCTTGACATTCTGTTTCTGACGTCAGCAGACACACGGTCGGGGCACATGCCCGTGTCTTGGTCGTGTCTCTCACACGGTTGAGACACACGGCCGTGTCTCATGCCCGTGTGGAACACTGATGGGCATTTAATTCTATCCATGCAAAGTGCAGGGGACGCACGGCTTAGTCACACGCCCGTGGGCTGGCTGTGTGTGAGGCACACCCAAGTATGCCTACCCATGTGGACAAAAATAGGCTATTTTTCGAGCCTCTTTGCCACCCTGGAACAAAACTAAATACAAAGCCAACATATCAAGACTTTCATACTTAACTAATAGCTATAAATTGGCATTCCAACTTAGTCACACATACCAATCTATCTACTTCTCACAAAATGTGCATGCACAAATAATCTAAACAACCATTTACAATTTTCATGAACTCATTGTCATTTCATTAAAAGTAACTATAACAATTCTTTTGGCTAATTCCAATGGCCATTTGCAAAATGAGCTTTATGAAATAAATGGCCAAAAAGACCAATACATGCCATTATCCAAAACACAAAAATAAGACTATTCCAAGTGCTTCAATTGATAGTGTGAACGATGCCTCTGACGTCTCTTGGATCCCCAAATTACTTAGGCACTACAAGGAAAAATGGAAATGAGAGGAGATAAGCATAAAGCTTAGTAACTAGAATGCAAATATTAACAACTAAATGTCGTAAATTAACATTCTTAAAATCCTTACACAACATGAATGACTATGAACATAACTTACTCATCATATTTTCCTTACTAATCATACAATATATGATTGAGCTTGTATCTTATACATGATATATATACATACGTACCTGTACCACTCACAACAAGGTCATTACTTCTTTTACATAAGTATTCAGCAATAAAATCTTTTCCCATGGAACTCAGTGGAATAGAAGAGGATACTTAATAGCCTCAAACATGGGTTAGGCGCCGATGCCATGTCCTCGACATGGTCTTACACTAGCTCTCATCTCATCGCCCATGCCATGTCCTCAACATGATCTTACAATGGCATTAAACTCATCGCCAATGTCATGTCCTCGACATGGGCTTATAATGGCATTAAACTCATCGCCAATGCCATGTCCTTGATATAGGCTTACAATGGCATTAAACTCACCGCCAATACCATGTCCTCGATATGGGCTTACAATGGTATTAAACTCATCTCCTCCAGTCTCTCTGTGACAGCCATAATTTGACCCTAGTCGGAATGTGGTTTCGGGACCACAAAAAAAAACGAGGCTTGAAAATAATAAAATTTTATTTTCATGTTCTTTATATATGAATTACTGAGTGAGAAAATTTTATGTTTATATTTGATCATATGAGTGTGAAATTAACCAAAAAGGGCTTATATGTGAAATTTTTAAAGTATGAAAGATAGATTTTAAAGGACCGAATTTTTCATGCTTCCAAAAAAGGGGATTTGCATGTCAAATTCCCCTTTTTTGAAATAGTGGCCAGCCATGAAATGATGGTGAGCACTAATTTTATTTTCTCTTTAATATTTTATGTGCTAAATTAATAATTTATGAAATAAACAAATAAGGAAAAAGATGTTAATGAAAGAAAAAGAGATGGGTGTTCATCTTTTACTCAATTAGCCGAATCTTGCAAAGGAAAATTTGGGAAAGAAACAAAAAACTAAGCAATTCTGCTACCTAGTGTCTTAATTGAGCTCAAGAACCAAACTCGGATAAGGGAAAAGCTAAACTTGTGGAATAGTTGATCCGTAGTAGTTCAACGGCAATAGAGGTAAGTTTTAAGTATTTAAATGGAATGAATATGAATTATGTATATACGTTAAGGTCAATGACTTTTCTAAACGATGGCATATATGATGTTATGTTTATATAGGTGAATGAGAACTTTAAAGAGTAAATTTGTATAAATCTGCTTGGGACAGCAGCAGTAACATGTTTTTGAAAAATCACCATAAATTGTGGGAGTTGAGTTAAAGGCTGAATAGATTATGTAATTAAAGCTTGATGCGTCTGGTTTCTTATAAAAGAAACTGTGTAAGTAAAGGAGTTGCCGATAATGAGATATTTAAAGTTGTGTGAGACAGAGTCAGAATGACTCTGAAATCCCCTGTTCTATTTTTAGAAAATCATTATAAATTGTACAAAAATGATTATAAGATAAGATTTATATGCTTAGACTCCTTAATGAGTCTAGTTTCAAACGAAATAAACAAAAACATATTTTGAATTTTTTACAATGAGAAATTTGATTCGTAGTGAAGAGTGGACAGAATAGTCAAATAGTAAAATAGGGGAAAATTTAAGAAAAATCTGGTATTGATTGGCCAAACCAAAAATTCTGAAAATTTTTTGGATAGAAGATATATGAGTCTATTTTTAGGGAAAATTAACGGCACTCGATTTGGAATTTCGTAGCTCCAGTTACAAATAAATTAATGACTGTTGCTCAGGAAGTAGCTTGTAGTGAATCTGTGATTTTGTTGTAAACATTGATAAAACTGTTTGAGTTGCTTATAAGCTATTGCTGAAATTGATGTACAAGATATGTATATGTGGTGAGGCCAAAATGGCTAATATTAAATGTGTGCAAGTTATCTGAATGGCTATCTTATAAACGTAAGCGATGTAATTGTTATATGTGTTGATAGTTTTATAAATTGAAGGTGAAGTGACATATATGTTGTTTAGCCGAATGGTTGTTATGAGAAGAACGTAAGTTATGTGTGTACTTTCTTATTTAGTTGGAAGTTTATTGAAAGGGATATATATATATAAATATGTTTTAAAGTTGAATGATGTTTATGACATGAAGTTAAGGTGTATACTATATGTTTGTATTCAAATGAAGCAAATGAATTACGAATGAGATATTCTATGAGATTTTGTCCGGGTTAAATCCCGCAGGCTTAGTGCTGGTACTATATCCGGGCTAGAAGTCCTGTAGGCTTTGCGTTGGTGACTGGATTCGGGTTTTAAACCTAACCGGTATGGCTAACTACTGTTGAATTATGTTAAATGATAATTGTGGAAATTGTAAGTATACCAAGGTTAAGTATGGTACGTGATACCTACTTGCTATGTGAATTCGACTTCGGTTGAATTATGAATGTGCTTCGGGAATCAATTATGAAATGGATACATGTTATGTTAAATGAGTTTTGACTCTATGAAATTGTTCATGAAAGATTATAACATGAAAATGAGATTCTAAACATGGAAATCGAATGTAATTATAATGTTATATTTTAGTTCGTCTGATTAAATTAGAAGTAGAAATGAAGCTTTTTAAGGGCGAAAGTGTATATGCTCTTAAGTTTGGATGAAAAAGATAAATTATATGTGCATACATGGGGGTTGATCTATTTGACCGAATGGTGATATCTCTTGATATTAATAAATGTGATTTGTGCAAGGTTTAAGATTATGTGATTTAGTAGTAAATCAACAATTAAAGTCGTTCAGTACATTAAGTGGGCTAGGTATGTATCATGAACTTACATGTGAGCCTATTTTGAATTAAACTAAAAGTGTTTAATATGATGTTTATGTGAGTAAGTCGCATGATTGTATATATGTGGTTAATAATGGTACGTTCGGATAATGTGTGGTGTTATGTGAAGATATCTGATTTACCTATGTTTAAATTAGTTTAGATTCAGGTAAAGTCAATCTATTATATGTACATTGTGTAGTTTTGTATATTCGGCCAAAGAGGCAGTATACCTACAAAGAGGTTATATGAGAATTCATTAGATCGACTTGTATTTGGGTTGGTCAGGTATGTGTTAAATACTTGTACATTTTAGACCTATCGCAATTAAATCATGTTTGTAAAGTGAAAATCAAATATGAAAATGCCATATGAATATGTGGGTATTCGGGTATGGAGAAATATTATAGGATATTGTGAGATATACCTTTTGATTTGACCGATAAGGGTGACTATAGATATGAAATGATACATTGATTGAATTGAAGTTGACATTGAGGTATATAAATTCCCATGGCTATATGATTGTGAAATTTAAAAGAGATAATAAAACTATATGAGCTTATAAGTGAATATGCATGTTCGGCCAAGAAGGTATTAAACTGTGAAGGAAATGAAATGTTATATGTGAATCAAATAAACAAATTGGTTATATTTGAATTCAATGGTTTTAAATTGCTTAAGACTTACTAAGCTTACAAAAGCTTACTCTGTTGTTATGTTTCTCTGCTTTATAGATTGTTGAATTTGGCCTTTTGCTCGGGGATCGTCAGCAACTCGTCACACTATCACTATCCACTGTTTGGTACTGGTATGTTTTGGATTATCTTATGGCATGTATAGAATAGACTAGTAGCGAAAGAATATTTTGGTTAATGTATATAAGCCATGCGAAAATGGCATCTTTTGAATGTGTACTTATAGAAGTTTAAATTTTATCCCTGGCTGTGTTTAGTATTTATTTAAATGAATGTTCTTTATTTCAAGAAAAAGTTCAAAAATTTACTGTTCTGACATGAGTTACAAGTCCGGTAATGCCCCTTACCTATTCCGACAACGGTTACGGGATAGGGGTGTTACACTCTCTGCCTAATTATCCAATCTATCCCAACGGTTTCACCGAGAAATTACCACTAAGACATTTCATTCTCATTTCATAGATACAATCAATATCTTTTTAGTATAAATACATAATTGAATAAGCAATAGGTAGATTGTAATATTTACACCTCACTTACCTCGGTATACAAAATGTGGTAATTCAATCGGATTTAATCCGTTAGCTTGGCCTTCCCCCGATCTAAGTCTGAATTTTGTTGTTCTGGATCTATAATAAATAAAGATTCGCTAATTTAATCACCAAATAAATCTAAGCAATCCAAAATTCACAATTTTGCAAAATGACCATCTTGACCCTAGGCTTTGGCAAAATGACCATTTTACCCCTAAGCTTGAAAATCGATTTTTATCGAGTTTCCTTATTAACCAAGCCTAACCAAACTCTTTTCACTCTTATGGCAACCCAAAATTCTTATTATTACACACAATTACCAACAATTTATCAACTTTACAATCTAGCCCAATTTAGGTGTTTTCCTTCAACACCCCTTTACAAAAATTGTTTATCAAGCAACCTACATTCATTTTCCTCCTTAGAATCCCAGAAAATACCATTCATACATTCATGGCTAAGTTTTAAATTTTCATCTAAAATACAAAATAGTCCTCTCATTTTGTAGCTCAAGCTACAAGGGTCTTAAAAATACAAAAAATTTTTAGAAAAGACCTTAAAATCACTTACCTTTGAGGGCTAAAGGTTGCTACAAATTTTCAAGCTTCTAAAACCCTTTTCTTGCTTAATATTTCGGTGGAAAGATGAAGGAGATGAAAATAAAATGAAGCCTTAATATTTTTAATCCAAAACTAGTCAAATAGGTCACCTAACCCCAACAAAATTTGACTTTTTTAAAAAAATTCCTTGTCCCTATAACTCTCCTATGACCGGCCACCTTAAGAGAGAAGGGCTATTTGCCCTTCAAAACCCCCAAACTTTGATTCTCAATCTATTTAACTCCTTTAACTAACAAAATACAACTTTTGGCCTTTTACGGGATTTAGTCCTTTTTCCCGATTAAGCCCTCAATTGCGTAAATTAATTCACCAAAAATTTTCGTGCATACTTATAAAAATACTACAACACATAAATTAACACTAAAATAATTTTCTTAAACCTTGAAAAGTGATTTCGAAATCACTATTCTAACTAGGCCCAATTTTGGGTTGCTACATTTAGCCACATATCATATAAGGCATTTATGAGTAAAAACATTAGGAAAAGAGGTATCATTTACATATAAACTTACCTCGATGCGAAATACGAGAAACGTGGAATTTAATCTGGGACCTTGCCTTTGCCTCGGTCAAGGTTAACTCCACGCTCTTCTTGATCTATATGAATGCAATTTCACTATTTTAGTCACTAATTTCATCTAAACAATTCAAAAATCATAATTTGGCAAAATGACCATTTTGCCCCTAGACTTTAGTAAAATGACCATTCTACCCCTAGGCTCGAAAATTAATTTTTATCGAATTTCCTCATTAAACAAGCCTAACCAAACTCTTTCCACTCGTATAGTAGCCTACTATTTCAATTATTTCATGCAATTACCACACTATTTATTAACTTCACAAATAAGTCCAATTTAGGTGTTTTCCATGAACACCTCTTTAAAAATTATTTATTTAACAACTAGGACTCATTTCATTCCATAAAAATCCAGCCACCAACACTTATTCATTCATGGAAAAACTCTAAACTTTCAACCATTTTGCAAAATAGTCCCCTCATTATGTAGCCCAAGTTACAAAGGTCCCAAAAATGCAAAATATTCAAGAAAAATCATTGAATGCACTTACTTGCAAGAGGAATACTTCGCTGAGTTTTTAATCTCCAAAACCCCTTGTTTTTGTTGGTATTTTCGGTAAACAAAAGAGGGAGAAGAAGATGGCCATTTGTTTTTATTAATTATCAAATAAGTCACCAAATATTTTACCTAACCTTTAACTTTTCTATCTTTCTCACTACTATGGCCGGCCATCACTTCTTGGAGGGCTTAATTGCTCTTTAAAACCCCCAAATTTTAGTTCTCTAGCTATTTAACTCTATTTACTAGTAATTTGCAACTTTTACTTTTATGCGATTTAGTCCTTTTTTGCGAATAAGCCTTAAATCGCGTAAATTAATTCACCAAAATTTTCATGTACCCTTAAAAAAATTCTATAACACATAATTTAATGCCAAAATAATTTTCTCTAACCCTGGGTAAGTGATTCTGAAATCACTATTCTGACTACACCCAATTTCGAGCCGTTACAATTCTCCCCCTTAGGATTTTTGGGGAATCCCCAAAAATCTTACCGTTGAAGAGGTTCGGGTACTGATCTCTCATCGTCTCCTCTGGTTCCCATGTGTCTTCCTTAACTCCATGTCGATGCCACAATACCTTAACTAACGCTATACTCTTGTTTTTCAATTGCTTGACTTCTCAAGCTAAAATCTTAATCGGCTCTTCACCATAGATCATATCCGGACTTATCTCTATCTCTGCCGGTAAGATCACATTTGAAGGGTCGGAGCGATAACAGCGTAACATAGACACATAAAACACATCATGGATTTTCTCTAATTCCCGAGGCAATGCCAAATGGTATGCTACCGGTCCAATTCTCTCTGCCACCTCCTAGGGTCCTATAAACCATGGACTCAACTTACCTTTCCTACCGAATCGAAGGATTTTCTTCCACTGGAAGACCTTTAAGAACACTTCATCTTCGGCTTGGAATTCAATCTCTTTTCTTTTCTAATCCGCATAAGATTTCTATCTATCTGAGGCGGCTTTCAAGCATTCTCGAATCACCTTAACCTTCTCTTCAGTCTCTTTGAATAAGTCGACCCCGTGTATCTGATTCTCTTTAAGTTCTGACCAATACAAAGGTGTTCGGCATTTGCGCCCATACAAAGCCTCATAAGATGCCATTTGAAGATTCGACTGATAACTATTGTTGTAGGTGAACTCGACAGGCGGTAAATACTTCTCCCAACTACCTTAGAAACTCGAGAACACAACACTGTAACATGTCTTCGAGAATCTGAATTGCTCTCTCTGACTGGCCATCAGTCTGCGGATGAAAAGCCGTACTAAAATTCAACCTTGTCTCTAATGCCTCTTATAACTTTTTTCCAAAATCGATATGTAAATCTTGGATCTCTGTCCGAAATTATAAACAAGGGTACTCCCACTCCGTGCAACCTCACTATCTCAGAGATGTATAGCTCGGATAGTTTCTCAAGTGAATAATCCATGTGAACTGGTATGAAATGAGCCGACTTTGTTAGTATATCTACGACGACCCATACTGCATCTTTCTTCTTTGGCGACAAAGGCAGCCCTGACACAAAGTCCATGGTAACTCGGTCTCATTTCCACTCGAGAACTATTATCGGCTGAAGTAAACCCGAAGGTACTTGGTGTTCGGCTTTTACTTGCTGACAAACTAGGCACTCAGAGACGAACTCTAATATGTCTCTTTTCATTCCCGTCCACCAACACATTTTCATCAGGTTATTATACATTTTCACACTGCCCGGGTGAATAGATAGGCTACTACTATGCACCTCTCGCAAGATCCTCTAAATAAGCTCAGCATCTTTAGGTGTACAGATTCAATCTCGATACATCAAACAACCGTCGACACCAACTCTGAAGTCTGATTCATTTCCCGTCTTGCACTGAGCTATATTAGCTTATAGTTCCTTGTCACTTTTCTGAGCTTCGATAATCTCTTGCAAAAACATCAGTCTAGATCTCAATTCAGCTAAAATCGTACCATCATCGATCATTAACAACCAAGCATTCATAGCTCTCAAGGCAAACAATGACTTCTAGCTCAACGCATCAGCGATTACATTCGCCTTTTCAGGGTGATAATCAACACCAAGTCATAGTCCTTTAGCAACTCTAGCCATCTTCATTATCGTAGATTCAACTCTTTTTGCGTTATCAAATACTCTAAACTTTTGTGGTCCATGAAAACTCGGCATCTCTCGCCATACAAATAGTGTCTTCAAATCTTTAGCACAGAAACTATGGCCGCAAGCTCTAAATCATGGGTCGGGTAATTTTCCTCGTGTGGCTTTAGTTGCCTCGAGCCATAGGCTATTACCTTACCTTCTTGCATGAGCACACACCCCAATCATTCAAGGAAGCATCACTATACACCACGAACTCTTTTCCTGATTCTGGTTGCACTAACATTGGGGCTTCGGTTAACAAGGCCTTTAATTTCTCAAAACTCTGCTAGCACTTTTCCATCCACTCAAACTTAACATCTTTTTGAAGTAGCCTCGTCATCGGAGTAGCGATCATGGAAAACCCTTTAACAAATCATCAGTAGTAGCCCACTAGGCCCAAGAAACTCCTAATCTCTGTTACGTTCCTCGTTCAAAAGGTAGTTTTCGACACATCTTGTTGCTTGACTCTCAATTGATAGTAACCCGACCTAAGGTTTATCTTAAAGAACACAGTAGCTCCCTTCAATTGATCAAACAAGTCGTCAATCCTCAGTAAAGGGTACTTATTCTTCACTATTACCTTGTTGAGTTGTCGGTAATCTATGCACAATCTCATCGAACCATCCTTTTTCTTAACAAATAAAACCGGTGCTCTCCATGGAGAATAAATCGATCTCGTGAAACCCTTATCCGTCAACTCTTGCAACTAGGTCTTCAATTCCTTAAGTTCCGTCGAAGCCATCCTATATAGAGTGATCGAGATAGGTGCCGTACAAGGACCAACTCGATACCAAACTCGACTTTCCTCTCTAGAGGTAACCCGGGTAACTCTTCTGGAAACACATCTGGGTACTCGCATACCACTGGCATTGAATCAATATTTGCCTCCGACACTTGGGTATTCAGCACAAAAGCGAGATAGGACTCATACCCTTTTCTCAAGTACCTCCGAGCCGTCATAGAAGACATCACTATAGGTAGACAATTTGATTCACCTGATTTAATCCGGAGAACACCCCTGTTTTCACATTTTAGCTCAATAAACTTCTTTCCACAATCTACCACTACATCATGGGCAGTCAACCAATCCATACCCAAGATTACATCAAATTCATCAAATAGCAATAACATTAAGTTAGCTGGAAAGCAATGACCTTTAATTGTCAAAGGACAACCCCGACATACTTGGTCAACTAGCACATGCTTGCCTAGTGGATTTGACACTTTTACCACAAATTTCGTAGCCTCTACGGGTATACTCATGCTAGAAACTACTTTTATGCAAATATATGAATGGGTAGATCTCGGGTCTATCAAAGCAATAACAGAAGTATTGTAGAGAGAAAATGTACCGGTGATCATGTCAGTGAAAGATGCATCCTCTCTAGCACGTATAGCGTAAGTTCTTGCTGGTGTTCTCGTTTCCAACCTCACAGTGGAATCCTTCACTCTACTTTTGCTACTTTCTCCTCCACCGGTACTTTGCAATAGTCTACCCCTGCTATTAGTGTTACTCTGTCGGGCATTCTGAAACCCCTCTCCCTCAGCTCTCTCAAGATAGTCTTTAATGAAGTGGTCCCGAGAACCACACTTGTAGCAGGCTCGACTATTTCCCCAACACTCACCAAAATGCTATATACGACATTTTTGACATTCAGGTTTATTAGGTCGCACATTGCCCACACTAGCCATTGAAGTGGCTTGAACCTTAGAACCCGAATATGTTTTACTACGATCTCGATACAAATTCCCCGCTAAAGTAGTCATTCGAGAATTTACTTCTTTGGATTTCTTTGATTAAGACTGAAACGACTTGCTCATCGGTTTTTTTTAGCATTCTTAGCCTCACTCTCGGCCTTTCTCTTCTCTTTGCTTAACTCTTCCGCTTTACAAGCGCGTTGAACCAATTCAACAAACTCTTTGATTTCTAAAATCCCAACTAACAACTTGATGTTCTCGTTCAGTCCGTCCTCGAACCTTTTACACATAAGGGCTTCAGAAGATACACACTCTCGAGTATACTTACTAAGCCTAACGAATTCATGCTCGTTTTCCACCACCAACATTTTTCCTTGCTTCAACTTAAGGAACTCTTTCCGCTTCTGGTCGATAAGCCGTTGGCTTATAAATTTCTTGCGAAATTCTTCTTGAAAGATATCCCATGTCACTCTCTCTTTCGGAACCACCGATATCAATGTCTTCCACCACTGGTAGGCTAAATCCTGTAGAAGCGACACTACACATTTTATGCACTCTTCAGGTGTGCATGATAACTCATCGAACACTCTAATGGTGTTCTCTAACCAGAACTCAGCTCTCTCCGAGTCATCATCTTTATTTGCCCAGAATTCCTCAGCGCCATGCTTTCTAATTCGGTCTATTGGAGGTTTCTCTCTTCTAACAATGTCTGCTCCTTGCAGAGCTATCGGGCCATGCTAATAAATTGGAGGAAGTGGGGGAAATAGAGTGTTCAGGTTTGCACGAATGAACTCCCTATACCAAGCATCCATCATTTAGAGATAAGCTTCTTTAGCTCATCCGCCCTGACTCATCGTCACGGGCTCGGTCTCAACTAGCGCGGTCCCTTCAGCGAGAGTCAGCGTGTTACTCTCCATATCATTCGCCATAGTTCCTTCAAAATCCATTTACTATATGAAAAATACAATTTATAATCGTCAAGAGTCGCCACACTATCATATTTCAATTATGTCATGTATAGCTAGACTCGTACACAAGCTAGGTTAGTCCTAGAATCAACTAAACTATAGCTCTGATACCACTAATTGTAACACCCCTTACCCATATTCGACACCGAGATAGGGTACGAGGCGTTACCTTACTAAATCACATGTAACTTTTCAACTTACACTCACTGAAATGTGCCTTAATTTAAAATTTTGTCAAATAATGTCTTACGGACCTTCATATAAGCCTACGAGGCCTAAAACATGATTTAGAAAAGATTCAGGACCATTTCGGGCATTTGGGAAACTTTTAAGAAAATCCACTAAAAACAGGGCACACGCCCGTGTGGAAGGGTAACACGCCCGTGTGGCCTCTAGACATGGTCGTGCTAATGGCCCGTGTGTCTCACACAGCTTAAGCACCTAGGGACATGCCCGTGCCCTTTGTCCGTGCGAATTTATTTTCTAACTTCAAACTTACAGGAGTTTTCACACGGCCTGACACACCCCCGTGTGCTCAGCCCGTGTCCCTCACACGGCTATGACATGCTTGTGTCGCAATCCATGTGCAAAAACTTTGACATTTTGTTTCTGACGTCAGCAATCACATGGCCGTGGCACACGTCTGTGTCTCGGTGTATCCTTCATACAATTGAGACACACGGTCGTGTCTCATGCCCGTGTGGTATATTGATGGACATTTAATTTGTCAACCTAAGGTGCAGGGGACACACGGCCTAATCACACTCCCGTGGGCAGACCGTGTGTCACACATGACCTAGACATATACCCGTGTGTCTACCCGTGTGGACAAAAATAGGCTATCTACCAAGCCTCTTTTTCACCCTGAAACAAGATCAAATGCATATTCAAACATGCCAAGACTCCAACTCTCAACCAATAGCCATAATTTGGCATCCACACAACTTAATATGATCAATCTAACCAACAAGCGTACAACTATCCTAACAATTGCATTCATCAAACTACTTTACATAATCATAAAACATTAGCATTTGCACTCATTACCCAATGATACACATCAGCCAATACTTTTGGCCTTATACAAAATGAGGTATTTCAAATTCAAGCCAACATATTTGGCTCACAAAATAACATGACACTTAACAAAAGAATGAAGTCCTATACATGCCATATTCTCAAAATGCTAAAGCTAACTATACCAAGTGCTGGGGATGATAGTGTGAACGGAACCTCTGACGTTCGATGATCCACGAGCTAACTAGGCGGCACTATAAGAAAATGGAAAAGAGAGGGGTAAGCATAAAGCTTAGTAAGTCTATATGCAAACATTTAATACCATAGCCAAGCATTGGACAATTAAAATGTAACTTAATTGTACCAATACTTCCAAGACATAGATTCAATTACTCGTCCCACATTTTACCCAGTATCTTCAACATAATTTTACGCACAAAGCTCATCTTCTTAACTCATACATTCCCTGCACTTATTTATCGCCACAACACTCATAAATTTCATTTAAATGATTTCATAATATACACGCCCATGCAATGAACCATATAAGATAAATTCGCATATAGCCATTCATAGTGACGTTAATAATAAGGTGGTTTCGTACTTAGCCCACCATCATGAATAATTTACGGTGGTTTCACACATAGTCCACCTTTATTAATAATTTATAGTTGTTTCGCACTTAGCCCACCTTTATCACTAATTTATGGTGGTTTCGCACTTAGCCCACCTTATTCAATAATTTTCGATGATAACGCACTTAGCTCACTAATTTCAACTATCACCCAGTGGTTTCGCACATAGCCCACCTTTATCATTGTTATGTGAAATTTTACCCATACTCTCATTTCTCACTTTTTCATTCAAAGTCACTAACATTTAACCACATATCATATAAGGCATTTATGAGTAAAAAATTAATAAAAGAGGTATCGTTTACATATAAACTTACCTCGGTGCGAAATACGGAAATGTGGAATTTAATCCAAGACCTTACATTTGCCTCGGTCAAGGTTGACTCCACGCTCTTCTTGATCTATATGAATGCAATTTCACTATTTTAGTCACTAATTTCATCTGAACAATTCAAAAATCATAATTTGGCAAAATGACAATTTTGCTCCTTGACTTTAGCGAAATGACAATTTTACCCCTAGGCTCGAAAATTGATTTTTATCGAATTTCCTTATTAAACAAGCCTAACCAAACTCTTTTCACTCTTATACTAGCCCACAATTTCTATTATTTCATGCAATTACCACACTATTTATTAACTTCACAAATAAGTCCAATTTAGGTGTTTTCCATGAACACCTCTTTATAAAAATTATTTATTTAACAACTAGGACTCATTTCATTCCATAAAAATCCAGCCAACAACACTTATTCATTCATGGAAAAACTCTAAAATTTCAACCATTTTGCAAAATAGTCCCCTCATTATGTAGCCCAAGCTATAAGGGTCCCAAAAATGCAAAAATATTTAAGAAAGATCATTGAATGCCCTTACTTGCAAGAGGAATACTTGGCTAAGTTTTTAAGCTCCAAAACCCCTTGTTTTTGTTGGTATTTTCGGTAAAGAAAAGAGGGAGAAGAAGATGGCCATTTGTTTTTATTAATTATCAAATAAGTCACCAAATATTTTACCTAACCTTTGACTTTTCTATCTTTCTCACTACTCTGGCCAGCCATCACTTCTTGGAGGGCTTAATTTCTCTTTTAAACCCCCAAATTTTAGTTCTCTAGCTATTTAACTCAATTTACTAGTAATTTGTAACTTTTACCTTTTATGCGATTTAGTCCTTTTTCGCGATTAAGCCTTCAATCGCGTAAATTAATTCACCAAAATTTTCATGCACCCTTATAAAAATACTATAATACATAATTTAATGCCAAAATAATTTTCTCTAACCCCGGGTAAGTGATTCCGAAATCACTATTCTGACTAGGCCCAATTTCGGGCCGTTACATGAGAAAAATGGAAAGCTTAGTCCTACATTGGTTAGATATCAAGTGTGGAATATGTTTATATATGTGAATCAAATTGGTGGTTATTGAATGACTAAACTAATGCTCTTCCTCATGCGTAGGGGGTGCAAATTCAAACTTGTCAAAGTTGGAGGCGCACCTACACAACATGGGCTACATGAAATGTTCGGAGTGATCGAGCTTTCTAAGTCTGATCCTACGGATATTTTAACCCAATATGTAATCTTATTTTTTTCTCAGCAAAGTTTATCTGTTTGGAATTAAAAGGAGTTAATGGCTCCTTTAATTCAAACGTTGATTTGGGTTTAATGACTCCTTAATTCTCGAATACGTTATTGGCTCCATTAGTCAAAAATTTCCAAAAAGCTCTTCATTTGACTATTATTTAAAACCAAATAATCTGCAAGAAAAGAGACACACTTAGTTTTCCAAAATTTTGAAAGATCATTTCCTTGCATATTTTTTAAACTATTTTCGGATATAGACGAAAGCAAGGCTACTGTTCGTTGAACACTGCAGCTGTGCTACTGATGTGCTCATCTTGTTGTTGTATCTTAGGAGACAATCGACCAACGTTTCTCCAAAGCCAAAGGAGTGGCCGAATCTATTTTAAGGAAACTATGAAAACAGGCCTCAACTATCAATTTGTTTTTCCTGCCTACCTACAAGTATAATACTTTGACCCAATCCTTATTTCTGTTCTTTCTGATTATATATATATATGCTTATTTATATTGTTCTCGTTCGATCTTGTGATTTAAACAAATGCTTTAAATTGTTGTTTATTTTATTAACGTGTGTGTAACATTTACATATTTATGTTTTGAAAGTAATGCAAAATGATAAATATATGAACAATAGTTGCTTGCTTGGAGTGCTATGGCTTATGCATAATTTATGATTTTTTACCAAATTATTGTTGTAAACCTCTATTGAAACAAATCTATTAACTTCACCATCTATTCCAAAGATTTAAAGAAAATGTTTATATAGAAATACAATAACGTGCATTCCCATGCTAAATGTTCCATAAATGAAAAAAAAAAAATTTAGTTGGATGGTTTCATGTTGCATAACACTCATGGAAAGACCATAGATGTTAGATAAGTTTTAAATTTGAATTTTTTTTATTTGATACAATGTAATTTTTCTATTTAATAATGAAACCTTCGGAATACAGTTTTCTCTTTTAAAACTAAAGCACTCATGAATTTTACGCAAAATTACACGTTTTTCAACTCATTCAAGCTTGATTGTTTCGTCTTTTAATGATACAAGTAGTAGTGATGGATGTCTTCTGACAACAAAGATTGAAGGAGAAATATTACGTGATCAGTTGACATTACTCTTGCTTTACAATGCCTAAATAATTAAGCTAAACTCAAGCCTCAATTCTGGAAAGTTTAAGTAGAGGCCCTCAAAACCAGATATAAATACTCGATTCCACTTCCTGTTCTGAAATGCCTTCACTGTGACATCATTGCTCGAATGCATCTAACATTCAATGCATCTCCATTTCCATCTCACAAGCAATCCCCATGATACATTGATTCCATATGTAGAATTACTGTGTATTTATGTATTACAATATATAATTTTTAGCTGTATTTTTATTAAATTTTGTATTTTGATATATTTTTATTTGGTATGAAAAATATTGTCAGGTTATACTATTGTGGTATGTCTTGAATATATAATTATGTTTAATAGTTACTCAATTGATGCATTTGAGAAAGATGCTGTAATTTAAATTGTATTTAAGCATTTAAAGTTATTGTTTAATTCAAATATAAATAAAATTATGTAATTAAAATTTAAGTTAAATTTTACTTTATTTTACTAAAAACAATTTTTAAAAACAATTTTTAAAAATAATTAAAAATTTTATCAGAAAAATATTTTATTTAAAATTATTTAAACACTAAAAAATATTAATTTATCAAAAATTATTTTTCAAAAATTATTTTTATCCACTCAAACACATTTAGTAATTATTTAATAACATTTAATGTAATTTACTCTTCAAACAAATGCGCATTTAACAAGGGTAGTATAGTCATTCAGAAGTCTATTAATGGTGTGTATCTTGCAAGACAGCTCAGAATGTTTTTTTTTTCCTTTTTTCAGACATTAATGGTAATCCTGTAGTTTTGGCATAATCGATGGGCTTTTAATAATCATCAGTTTTTAATTAATATAATGCACATGTGGCTCTTCAGTCTTCACTAAAGAAAAATTAATTAAATCTTTTCCTATCTTATTTCTTTCTTTCTCTTCAAAACTCAAAGCTCCGCAAGCTAAGGATTCCTTAGAATAATAAGGTGGGTATGTTAAAACAATTTATTTGATATTGCAAGCCAATTTATTTTCTCAAATTGAGTTAATTTAAGATTTCTTTTTTTCTTTGCTTGCCGGAGGTTCTTGGAATTTTGGTTTATTTTTCTTTTGGTGAGTGAAGTTGTTGGTTTCCTTATTGGAAGGGGGAAGTTGTTTTGAGTTTAGTGAAAATGAGTTGGTGTTGGATCAACTATAACTAAGATGGTTTTTAAGTATTTCTAGTTTTGGTTTTACTTTAAGAATCTACACTTTCTGGTGTTGTTGTTGTTGGTTGTTTTTTTTTTTTTTTTGGTCTTAAAAAAAAAAGATGTTTTTATGAAGAAGAAAGCATGTTCTTCACAGATTTATTGTGTTTTTTATATTACTTAAAAGGAACAAAGACTTAATATTTTTCTAGTTGTGTAAAAGTAGAAGCTCCTTCACATCACATAATGTCAAATGAGTAATGATCTGGTGCTTGAATGAATTTTATTTATTTATGACGTAAAAAATATATATATGTGGCTATGAGAGAGAATGCCTAGCTATATAAGTTGAAGTTTTGGTATCAATTGGGTAAGACCAGAATTGATGTTCTGAAGATACGAATAAATGTTGTTTAAATAGCTAATTAATGTACTTATTTTGCCTCCTTGTGCGGAATCAAAGATGTCTTTATTTTCCTTCTTACGTATTTGGTCATGAGTATGTGGGTATTAAGTATTCTTCTTGTTGAAGATCTAGGAATGTATGGCGGAGGGAGTATTGAATAATGATATTTTCATCTCTTGTTTTGTTGAAAATGGAAGGAAGAAAAGTATGTATATATTCTATTCTTATGAGTTGATGATAGTTTTTGTGATATCAGAAGAAAAATGGGTGCTTAGGTTTCGGTGAAATGGACTATTTTGATAGGCATGATGAATCTGAAATTTGTGTTGTATCCTCAATGCCGCCATTAAATCTTGCTGAGCTTGTTTCGCTCTTTTGCAGACCATGAAGAGAGAAGAGATAGTTGGGGGTGACATTGGTTTTTACACTTACTTTGTACGCAGCATTTAGCCTGTCAGATAGAATCAAGATTTCTTAATTTAGTACCTATAGCAACATAGAAGTCGAGAACCAAGATACACCAATGCAAGCATCCTAGCAACATAGAAGTTCAGTCATGGCCAGCAGATTGTTTCCTCAAGTAAAGGAAGAAGTCGAGCCTTGCAGCTTTCCTCAATTCCCAGCTATTGATCGCTCTTTCTGCTATAGCGACAGCAGCCATGGATCCCATTTCTCAGTCAAGAATTCCCATGAGCCTTATTGCACTTTGGAGTCATCTTTTGCACATGGCAGTTATACGGTCTACAATTCTTCATCAAATGGAAGCCCAATGTCACAGCAAGAATCACAGTCTAATATGTCTGACCTGCATCACTCTCCAGATAATACCTATAGCTCTCCTATTAGCAGTTCCTGCATAACTGACGATGTAAGTGATCTGAAGGGTAAGCTGAGAGAGCTGGAAACTGTGATGTTGGGGCCTGATTGTGATATTATCAACAGCACCATCTCACCTGAGATGGACAGCTGGAGACTTGTAACGGATGCAGTCTCCAGACAAGATCTAAAACAGGTCCTTGTCTCCTGTGCAAAAGCTGTATCAGATAATGATCTCTTGACAGCACAGTGGTTAATGGATGAATTACGACGGATGGTGTCAGTTTCTGGTGAGCCCATCCAGAGGTTGGGAGCATACATGTTGGAAGGGCTTGTGGCACGACTGGCCTCCTCGGGGAGCTCAATCTACAAGGCTTTGAGATGCAAAGAACCGGCAAGTGCTGAACTATTATCTTACATGCATATTCTTTATGAGGTTTGCCCTTACTTCAAGTTTGGTTACATGTCTGCTAATGGAGCTATTGCGGAAGCCATGAAGGATGAAGATAGAGTTCATATAATCGATTTCCAAATAGGTCAGGGGAGTCAGTGGATTACTCTTATTCAAGCATTTGCGGCTAGGCCTGGTGGGCCGCCTCACATCCGCATTACTGGTATTGATGATTCCACATCTGCTTATGCCCGCGGAGGAGGCTTAAACATTGTTGCAAAGAGGCTGTCTAAACTTGCAGCGCTTTTTAAAGTGCCATTTGAGTTCAATGCTGCTGCCATGTCTGGTTGTGAGGTTCAACAAGAGCATCTTCAAGTTCGACCTGGAGAGGCTCTAGCTGTAAATTTTGCTTTCATGCTTCACCACATGCCTGATGAGAGTGTGAGCACCGAGAATCATCGTGACCGACTCTTGAGGCTGGTTAAGAGTCTGTCTCCGAGGGTTGTAACCCTAGTCGAGCAGGAATCAAACACAAACACTGCTCCATTCTTCCCAAGGTTCCGTGAGACGTTGAACTATTATACAGCCATGTTTGAATCCATCGATGTGACTCTCCCACGGGAACATAAAGAGCGAATCAATGTGGAGCAGCATTGCCTGGCAAGGGATGTTGTTAACATCATAGCATGTGAGGGGCCGGAGAGAGTGGAACGACATGAACTCATGGGAAAGTGGAGGTCAAGGTTCAGAATGGCGGGGTTCACTCCTTATCCATTAAGTTCCTTGGTGAATGCCACCATAAAAACACTGCTTGAGAACTACTGTGATAGATATAGGCTTGAAGAGAGAGATGGAGGTTTATATCTTGGTTGGATGAATAGGGATTTGGTCGCTTCTTGTGCATGGAAGTGATTTCTTTCTTTATAACTCTGGCATTCAGCTATGCTTGTATGTCTTTTTCTTAGCTGCCAACAACTTTTTTAAGCGTGGATTTCTTATAAATCATAAGTTAGCCTGCTTCTCTGCAGTCATCTCGTTCCATTGTTTCATTCATTCGGTGACACCTAAAACTTGAATAATAATGGAGGACGAAGGTGAAAAATAACTGAGAAATTTCTCAATAAACATTAGCCCATTTTCTATCAGATCTTTCCGTAAGATAAAATTCTACATCTTAATCTTGCATTATTTAAACTGGTTGAATAATTTTACACATGGGGGTTGCTTGCCAATATTGATACTCCGAATCAATCATTGCGAATACGAACACCTCAAGAATATGGACATGGACCATCTTATCACTGTCAGCAATACCATTTTTCCATTTTGCATTGAATTTGCTACTGATCTGCTCATTCGGTATTCTGAGAACTTGATTTACCATGAGCAGTATAGCCAACCACTTCACTCTCTTCATTGTGATATAACTTTCCACTCCGTTGCTCATTTGACCCACTTTCAGGACCCAATGTAGGTGCATCAACTGTGCCAACATGAACAGTACCACTCACTTCTAACTTAGTTCTTGACTCGCCATTCGATTGCTCGCTCGGTTTATTCTCGGCTCCAGAACTAGAATTAATGGTCTCCCTTTTTTCTACCTTGGTGCTTGATTCACTGTTATGAGCTGCTGAATCAACATTTACGCCAATTATATTGTAAGTAACAGTCCTAGTTGGAGGCAAATCATGGTCATGTTTTCCCTCATATGTAGTTATAACCAATTTTGCATCATGAGATGCCCTCTCCACATGCTTCTTGACAGGGCATCCGGGATTTGAGCACCTGTAATAACTCCTACATCACAAGTGATCGGAGAGTCAACTTCATGCCAAAAGCCGCAGTATGGTTACATATGTAAAGAACGGAAAATTTTCTGCGATCAAAACACATTTAAGTAATATGCACAAGTACTCGCAGCACTAGAGATAAGGAGGCATCTCTACTTATGATAAGAAAACATCTATAGTTGGTATAACAATATGATTATCTTTGTTGCCAAAGAGCAGCAATAATATGTAAATTAGACAAAAGTGTTTGAAATGTGTACAAACAAAAATAAGGTGATTCATACCGTGGATTAGGATTGCCTTTAACTAATTTTTGGCCATATTTGCGCCAACGGTACCCATCATTTACGATGTCAACCTCACTTAGTGTCTTAACAACCATAGGTGATTCACTTGTTGGTTTATGCACTGGAGATGCATCAACATTATCATTCTCTTTCTTCCTGTTTGCATTCAGTGACTGTTAACCGAAGGTTAAGAGGAACAAACACACAAGAAAAATAAACTAAGGTACCTGCGTTTTGAGATGAGATGACCATCATCATTACCAGCAATATTTTGCATCCCATTTGATTTTGAAGATGCACCTTTCACATCTTCACTAGCAGCAATAGGTAAAGGCTGAGAACTATCCCCTGGCTCAATCAGGCAAGGTGTTTGGATATGTGCACCCAATGACTTGTCTTCAAATATGAGATCAGTTATAAATCAAGCAACTTTTGCTACATCAGATTAGACAAGTCATAAATGATTAAGATGATTTTCTTACCTTTGATAACAGTTGGAGATGCATTATCTCGTCTCTCTTCAACAATAGAGACAACAAAGCCAACAGCTACGGGTGGGTTCAGTGGCTTTGCATGATCATGCTGACCAAAATAAACAGTGTCGACCATTTTCCCATCATGTGAATGTTCCAATTGCTTTTTCACTTGGCAATTTGGATGTGTACATCTGTAATAACTTCGAACAAATTCATTTCCTTTAACAAGTTTCTGCCCGTATTTACGCCAGTTATACCCATCCTCTGAAGCTTTCTCACGTACAATGGGACTGCTCCCATCAATACCAGGCGATGGAGAGGGAGTCAGCGATTGTTTCTTGGATGTCATAGAGTAAGCATTTCCTTGTTGCTGTGACTGTGAAGCATGGATCACAGAAATAGGAAGTGGATTTCCCTCTGATATAAGTGCAAGGGTTCCTCTCCCTTCATCAGATTGTGATGACTGAATTTTAATATCAGAGATCTGCTGCAATGCATGACTTCCAGCATCTGGGCTCTGTACTTTATCCGTACCAACTTCATCCGTTACACACTCCCCTGAAGAAATCATCTGAAGTAAAGAACCTCTTTATCACTTTAGTTACCATTTAAAAGGGCCTTGTATATATACAAAGACAGTATTGTGCCCATGACTTTATAGATATAGGATAATAAAAAACCAGCCGAAGAACAGCTAGCCACCTTATTAATCATTAGCATTCAATTGCTTAGACGTTTAGAGAATAACCATATCATATATCGATCAACTCATGACTGGGCTTCCTCAGTTAAGAATTTCACAATTAACCAAAACCTTTGCAAAAAACTTATGCATTTCAATTTCTCTGTTTTTCTTTTTCTTTTTTCTTTTTTTGTAGGTCTTACTTATGCAGAGCATGACGGGAAATAATTCCGAATGCCAAACTAACAATTCCTAATTAAAATACTAAAGAAACGATGAAATTTATGAGGTTAATTTAATATAATATCAATTCGAAAGTTGCTTTATTTATTCACCTGAAAAAATAAATTAAACTGCTCAACTTGCTTATATGGTTTGATATGGTTAATTTAATATAAGACTAATTAGAAAGTTCCAAGTTAATTGAATGAGTATAGTTTTGCAAACTTTGTCGCTCTAATACTATGGAGTTTCTCAGCAACCAAACAAAGAGTAGAAACAAATTATGAGCTAAAATCCCCAGAAATACGGCAGCAAACGAAATTAAATTCATTCCAAAACAAATAAATTAGGTGGGAGAGGGAGAGAAAGTTAAAACTGAAGGAAATAAAGAGAAAAAAAGAAAAGGAAAGTTACCTAGCTATGCAAGTGTGGAAGAGAGCATCAAGAAACCCTAACCGTAGATCAGGCGGAAAGAGCTTGATTAGAAGAGTCGATGAAAGGCGTAGATCACGCCGGAGATGGTGGTTGGAGTCGGAAAGTGAAAATCGGGGAAGTAAGTAGAGTCAGAGTGGGGGAAATAGCGATTCAGGTTGTTAAAGTCTAATCCCAATAAAATAAGTTAAAAAAAATAAAGGAAAAAAAGAAAAGGCAAGTTAAGAAGAGGATGGGGGAAAAACAGAATACATGCAGTAACACTCATTCGTGTATGTATCTGCCTTTCCCTTTTTTGTCTTAGACGCTGTTATTGCTTGCTTTTCTTTATTTTAGTCAACGCCGCTTGCTCGAATTAATATGTAAGGATAAATTTTTATTTTATTTAATTTTAACATTAATATATTTTTTATATTTATTTATAATCCATATTATCTATCTATAATATATAGACAAATTTTTTTAACTAAATAATGTAATATTTTTGTTTATTATATTATGGAGCTAGTTTTCTTATCCAGCAATGCACACATTCAATTATTTTTATCAATTAAAATATATTAAAATTATTTTTATAACTTTATATAAATTTAAATTTTTTTTTGCTATTATAAATAAATTTTATAATTTTATATATTTTTAATTTAATATTTTATTCAATAAAAAGTAATATCTTAAATGAGTTAAAATCTAAAGTTTAAGGATGTATTAGATTCTTAAGTCTGCTAACCCTAGCAAGCTAATGTCTACCGCTGCTGGCATCGTTATTTAGGTTTTATTCTTCAGTTGTCTGTTTTAGTTGTTTATTGTGATCATCTCCAAATTAGTTTTCTCTGAAGATTAGTCTTTTCAGGTAGTTTGAAGCATGGTTTTCTGGATACTAGAGTGGGTACCTGCATCAATGGAGAATAGATTAGCAAATCTCTCTCTTGAAGAGGAAGAAGATGAAGTTTTGTAGATTCAAATTGATTCGGTTAAAGGCAATGAAAGTGGGGAGTTTCAGTTAGTGGGATGTTTTTTAACGGCAAGTATAGTTCACTTTCCAGCCATGAAGAGTATGATGGCAAATTTATGGCATCCAGTTCGTGGAGTTCAGATCCGAGATTTGGGTGAAAAAAGGTATTTATTCAAGTTCTTTCATGTTATGGATATGGATCGAGTCTTTAAGGGGTCACCATGGACTTTCAACAATCATTTATTAGTTCTTCACAAGTTACAGTGGAGGGAAGATCCATTAAAGGTGCCATTAATCTATGCCTCTTTTTGGGTTCCAATACACGATGTTCCTGCTAGATTATTTTCTAAAACATTAGCAACACAATTGGGGAATTTTTTGTGGAGTTTTTTGGAATATGATTGTGCAAATCTGGGAAAGGAGAATCGTAATTATATGCGTTTAAGGGTGCAGATAGACATTCGACATCCATTGAAGAGGAAGAAACATGTTATGTTTAATGGAATATGTTCATATGTTAGATTCAAATATGAACGTTTATCTCTGTTCTATTTTTATTGTGGTCGTTTGGGACATAGTGATTCATTCTGTGAAGCGAAGATGTTGCTTGGGGTGGAGTTCGCTGAGTTAGGATGGGATCTCTCTCTTCGGGCCCAATCTCGAAGGGATGTGTCGATGACTAGTGTTTGGTTGAGGGAGAAGTCGGATACTCAAAATAAAGGAGTTAAGAAGAATAATTAGGGCCCAATAGGGAAAGTATAAGATGAAACAAATAAGGGTAGTAGAGGCCCAGTCATCGATCCTATGCTAGGATTCAATCTAGAAGGATGTTCATCAGCTTTAGATCAGCAGAACATCAATATACCATCCAATCTTCCCCATTCAGTTATAGAGCATGATATGGAGGATAGTGTTTTAATCGAAGAAAAGGGGAAGAAGAGAACTAGAGGGGTGATAGAGGAAATATCAAGGAAAAATGGCAACACTGAAGGAAATAAAAGGAAGGTGGAGTCAAATCTATTATTATCAGCAGCTATCAGGAGGTAAGCCGACCGGTCGCCATGAAAATACTAAGCTGGAACGTCCGAGGTTTAGGGAGACCACGGACGGTTCGTCATCTTCGGCACTTGTTGAGGACGTGTAATACCCATATTGTCTTCTTTATGAAGACGAAACTTAGTAGCAGGCAGATGGAAGGTGTACGTAGAAGATGTGGTTTTGTGCATGGTCTTGAGGTTGATTCTGATGGTAGCAGAGGAGGTTTATGTATGGCATGGCGTAACGAGATTTCGGTTGTTCTTCGATCTTATTCAAAAAGACATATTGATGTGGAAATTGAGGATAAAGAAGTAAATGTTAAATGGCGATTCACAGGCTTTTATGGTTCCCCTTATGCAAGAGAGAGAAATAATGCATGGGAGGTTTTAAAAAGCCTTAACAATGCTAGCAATGTTCCTTGGTTTGTTTGTGGAGATTTTAATGAGATACTGTATGGGTTTGAAAAAAAAAGAGGACTGCCAAGAGATGAAAGAATGATGGATTTATTTAGAAAAATCTTGGAGGAATGTCAATTGGTTTATATAGGATTCTTTGGTCGGTGGTTCACATGGGAGAGAGGAAACCTTCCGGAAACGAATATACAAGAACGACTAGATAGGGGGTTGCAACTGATGGATGGATATCTTTGTTCCCAGAAGTTAAAGTACAGCATTTGGTGCATTCTTTTTCAAATCATTGCCCACTTCTGATCAATACAAGTAAAGAAGAAAGTGGTCAGCAGAGCAGAAAGTTTAGATTTGAGGCATGATGGACGTTGGAGGAGTCTTTTCTCGATGAGGTTGAGCGAATTTGGCGAATATCTACAGGAACCCTGTTGGAAAAACTGGAAAATGTTAAGAAGGGGCTGGAGATTTAGGCTAGAAGGATTCAGTTCAGTAGGAAGAAGAAGAAGCAAGTACTCATGAACAAGATCGCTGATTTGGATGAAGCAGAGAGAGATGATAATAATATGGCAGATCTGATTAATACAAAAATACAGTTGAATTTTGAGATCGAAAAGGACGAACGATACTGGGAACAAAGGGCTCGATTGAATTGGTTGAAATTTAGGGATAAGAATACAACTTTTTTTCATAGTCAAGCAACACAACGTAAGAAGCGAAATTTTATTCACAAGTTAATAAAAGACGAGAGGTGGAAACAGAGGCTTTTTGTGAGATAGAATAGGTGGCTCGTTCTTATTTTTAGAAACTTTTCTCGGCAGAGTGTTGTGGATCCTATGATCATGTCTTATCAGGTATTAGTTACTGTATTAGTGATGAGGACAATCGGTTGCTTACAATGGAGTACACAAAAGAGGAGATATATAGGGCAGTATTTGATATAAGACCTACGAAGGCTCTTGGGGAAGATGGTCTTCTTGGGTTATTTTATAAAAAATGTTGGCATTTTATTGGGAGTCAAATAACGAAGTTCTGTTTGCAGCTCTTGAATGGTAATATGGAGGTTAGTTCAATAAATTTCACAAATATTGTACTTATTCCAAAAATTGCTAATCCGTCCAATTTAACTAATTTTTGTCCAATTAGCCTAAGTAATGTGCTTTATAAGGTAGTAGCAAATGCTATTGCAAATTGGTTTAAAGAAGTAATTGGCAAGTGCATTGATGATGCGCAGAGTGCTTTTGTGCCGGGGTGTTTGATATCTGACAATGTGTTATTAGCTTATGAAGTGTTAAATACGCTGAAGCAGAAGAGGGTGGGGAAAAGAGGTTTTATGGCAGTCAAGCTGGACATGAGTAAAGCTTATAATCGTGTAGAATGAGAGTTTTTGAAGCAAGTCATGGTTCAGATGGGGTTTGCAGTTAGATGGATTGAGACAATTATGCAATGTGTTTCTACAGTCTTGTATTCAGTAATTATGAATGGACAACTCGGAAGAAAGTTCCAGCCAACAAGAGGGCTTCGACAAGGAGATCCGCTAAGCCCTCTTTTATTTCTGCTCTGTGGTGAGGGTTTATCAAGCCTAATGAGATTAGCAGCACGAGAAGGACTATCGAAAGGTGTGAAAGTAAGTAGAAATGACCCTCTAATTACGCATCTTTTATTTGTTGATGATTGCATCTTATTTAGAGAGGCCACACGAAAAGGAGCGCAAGTTTTAAAAAGGATTTTATAAGAATACAGATGCTGCTCGGGACAGTGCGTGAACTTCGATAAATCAACGGTTTTTTCAGTAAGAATACTGTTGAGGAAGATAAGAATTGGGTGGTTAATTTATTGGGAGTTCGTAGCTCTAATGAGCAAGAAAGATACCTTGGGCTACCGAATATGGTGGGAAGAAAAAAAAAAAAAGAGGCCTTTCGGAATTTGAAGGATTGTATTAAAACACATATAGATTAATGGAGTACGAGGTTTCTTTCACAAGGTGGGAAAGAAGTTTTTATTAAAGCAGTTCTGCAAGCAATTCTAGCTTATTCAATGGCATGCTTTTTATTCCCCAAATCGCTATGTGAGGAAATTGAGAGTATTTTAGCAAAATATTGGTGGCAGCAGGGTCGGGGGAAGAGGGGAATTCATTGGTGCACATGGAAAAGCCTTTGTTTTTTAAAAGAAAATGGCGGGTTGGGTTTTCGCAATTTAGGCCAATTTAATGTTGCGTTACTTGCTAAACAAGGTTGGCGTTTGATTAATTTTCTGCAATCGTTATTAGCCAGGATTCTTAAAGCGAAATATTATCCACGAACAATTTTCTTAGAGGCTCAATTAGGAGCTTTACCTTCGCTCACCTGGAGGAGTATCTGGGCAGCAAAAGGTCTTCTTTAGAAAGGGATGGGCTGGAGAATTGGACGAGGAGATAAGGTCTCCATCTGGGATGACTGCTGGATTCAGGGGTTTGATTTGCTGCAAAGACCAAACAATCTAGCCAATACGCCATTCGAGTTAGTTTCAGATCTGATCGACAACAATAGCAAGACATGGAGGGAAGAATTGATGAAGAGGAAGATTTTCAAGTCTGGAGGGGCGAACCAACTGGTACATATTCAGTTCGTAGTGCATACAAACTATTACAAATTGCTAATCTAGAGCCTAGTGAATATTTATTACAGACTGAATCTAAGGCTTTCTTTAGAAAATTATGGAACCTGCATCTACCATTTAAAGTTACAATAACAATCTGGCGTATAACTTGGAATTATATTCCCACTCTGGGGAATCTCAGAAATAGAAGAATAGTTGCTAGTGCCAGTTGTCCTCCTTGTGCATACGAATGGGAGGATTGTCATCATATTTTCAGATAATGCCCTACAAACATTGAAGTCTAGAAGTTAATTCATTTATCATGGGTCACAGAAATTAGTCAAACTAACTTTTGGGAATGGCTTACGGAGGTTTTCAGGCAGGGTTCGGAGGAGCAATGTAGGACCTTCTGTTTTACCCTATGGCTGATATGGTTCTCGAGAAATTGTTTGGTACATGAAAAGAAAAATACAACAGGGGTAAATATTGCAGAACAAATTCGAAGTTATATAGCAGAAATGGAGGGGAATAAAACAAAAACGACTATAGCAGAATCGATTGCGGTGCCAAGTGTGAAGGAAAACGTACCAATGGTGAAGATCCACTTTGATGCAGCGTTTGACTCCAGAGAGCACAGATCGGCAACAGGGCTGGTGGTTCAAGGCACGATGGATGAGTTTCTGGTGTCGAAGTCAGTCATGCACACCAATATTGCATCTCCGTTCGCAACAGAGGCATATGCAGGTTTGGATGCAATAAAGTTAGGCATTGAAATGGGTTTCCAGGAAATTCTAATATTAGGTGACTCAAGAACAGTAATCCAGAAGTGCCAATTAACAACAAGAGACTCTTCAGTTATCAGGGCAACCATCAGAGATATCCAAACAAGGAAACCGTTTTTTCAAAAAATTGAGTTTAGATACATCCCGAGAATAGAAAATCGAAGAGCTTACACTATTGCAAAAACATCGTTAAGGAGAAGAGCGAATGTATACCTGGAGAACGAAGATCAGATCCAGCG